>CM073579.1:90404176-91692692 GCA_037074715.1 Magnolia kwangsiensis
GATGCTGATGCTGCTGCTGAGGTGGCCTCGGTGGTGGAGGCTGTTGTCGCTGCTGCTGTGGGGATCTCTGTTGCTGCGGTGGAGGTCTTTGCTGCTGTGGACCTCTCTGCTGCTGCTGAGGGCTGGGACATTCCTATGAATGGTGTCCCGTCGCACCGCACCTGAAGCAAGTGCCGGTGAACTGCCTCTGAGGTGGTGGTGGAGGTGCTGCTGGTGCTGATGGTGCACGGAAGGCTGGGCGACCTGTGCGCCTCTGCTGCTATGGTCGACGCTGCTGGGAAGGACTGAAAGAAGCCTGTCTCTTCCGGTCTCTCCTCTGACCACGATCAGACTGAGAACCGGCCCACTTAGTCTCGTAAATCTGAGCTCTCCGCACTACTGCCTGAAAAGTAGGGAGCTCATGCCCAATAACACGACCTCGAAGGCCGTAACGTAAGCCGTGCTCGAAACGGCGGGCCTTCCGCCCCTCGACATCAACCATGTATGGTGTGAATCTTGATAGAGCCACAAAACGGGCCGCGTACTGCGCCACAGTCATGTCTCCCTGCACTAGAGTCTCGAACTCTAAAGCTTGCTGACGACGGATATGGTCGGAGAAGTACTGCTCCTCGAATCGATCCACAAAGTCCTCCCATGTCCAAACATACTCAGGTCCGGCAACACGGGTAACAGAGGTCTACCAATGCTCGGCCTCACCCTGGAAGAGAAATATGGCTAGCCGAACGCGCTGCTCGGTCGTACATGACATAGTATCAAAAATCTTCTCCACATTGGAGCGTCATCTCTCTGCTGCGGTCGGATCTGGTTCACCTTGAAAATGTGGGGGATCAAGCCGTCTGAACTCACGAAGTAAGGCGCTCGCGCGCTCCTGCTCTGCCTGAGCTGGTGAGACAACTGGGCGTCTGCCCTGTCCCTGGAGTGCGGCTGTCATAGCCTATAACATCTGCTGTAACTGAGAGGCACTCACGGTTACGGTCGGCTCCTCATCGGCCTCAGGTGGAGAAATGTCATCCTCAGGGAAAGAAGCAGGGATCTCTGAGGGTGGAACGGGAGACGCAGGTGGTAAAGCTGGAGCCTCCGATGGTGAAGCAGAATTCTTAGGTGGTGGTGCGGGAATCTATCGGGTAACTCTCCCAGGCGTCATGTCCTACAGGAAAGGGCGAAGGCGCCTATCAACTTCAAAACTCTCGAATGTACACACGTCAACGGTCTGGATTGGAAGGTCGCGAAGCTATCCGAACTTCGGAACTTAGCCATTTTTCACTCATAGCAGACATGTAATGTTTTTCTCGATTATTCCCAAGTTATGCTCTGATACCAACTTCTGTCACGCCCCAAACTCGAAAACCGGGATACGGGTCTTACATCTTTCCCCTACAACAGATTTTCAGAATCTGGCCCTGCAAAAGGGCTGAAACTTCGGTGGAGCACCATGTTCAAACCGATCAGTCATTTGGCCTAAAATTTAGATGGAAGGTGGCCCATCCCTGGCCGACCAGGCACTTGCTGGTCGATTCCAGATTCATGGGCTGTACACATGTACGGGCCACCATCCACGCTCGTACGTTAGGCCAGTTGTTGTCTACACGTGCAGGCTGATCACAAGTTCCCTCTCGTCTCTATTTCACTTATCTTTCGTCTTGTTTCCATAACCCTAACCCTAGATCATCTCAAATCTCCATGTTCTATTCCACTTTTGAAACCCTAGGCTTTCCTGAATTAAAACGTGAGAATCCCTTGGATTGAGAAATAATCCTTTGCATGTGTGGATAAATCTACTCTCCTTTAAGCATTATTTTGTCTATAATTTTTAATTGATTTAGCCCTAACATGTGTAGGATTAGACCCTTATAGATTCCCTTTGTTGAATGCTTGACTTTATATAGGATGTGAAATTATTGTGATTATTTTTAAATTATTATGATCTAAACCCTAAAATCTTGCACATCATATTTAATTTTCACGTCTTGCATCAAAGTTGTATAAGATTGCATGGATGAATGAGACATTCATCTTGTGACCAAGTAGTGCATATTGAACTTTTCCTTGGGTCATTATAAAGAGTCACTTTGGTATGATATCATTCCACTTGGGTGCCTATGAATATACAATAGGATGTGACTTATAAGCATTACAAGAATACATACAAGTTTATCTACAGAGGAAATCCCATCACTCTCAACCCTATAAGAGATGACTAACCTAAAGAGACAAAGTTGGCTTCCACTATAAGAGTATGACTCCATTTGGAGAGAAAAGTTGAGAATGAGGAATCATGTATGCTTTAGTAGGATGTAAGATTGACCCAACTAGTGATGTTTCTATCCAACCATGAACGAATTATGGTGATGTAAGACTGATAAATGAACTAAGTAACATGTGAGATCAAATAGTCAAATTAAGATATTTAACAAAAAGCACAAACATCGCTATAATCATCACAAAATCATCAAAATCAAAAGAAAATCATGCATAATCTTAGCCTAAGCTACCATCATTGTAACTCAAGATCATTAAATAAAAAAAAACTAGGATCTAATGGATGTTGGGACATCCAATTAGCATAAAATATAGTCTATTTCAAAATAGAAAACCTATTACAACCTAGAGTGAAAATTAGGGTTTAGATAATTTGATAAAGTAGGAAAATTAAGAATTTTAGGTTTAGTATTAGGGTTTTAGGGATGGAAGAAATGGGTTTAGATATAATGATGGTGGAAAATCAAAAAGGGTAGGTGAAATTCACATGTGGTTATACAGTCACACGTGTGATGTGGGAGAATGAGGAACTTGAAGAAAATACCTGGATTGGGAAGAAAATAGAAGATGGTATGGGCTTAGATGGAGATCTCGCACCTCCATTAATGAAGATTAGCCTCGCACTAATCTCCCTTCCAAATTGCTTGGAAGTATCTTCAAATCGCATGAAGATGGGAGAAGAAAGTAAGAGCTTTTCTCTTCTTTTTTTTTTTTTAAAAAAAAAAAAAAAATTTTATTTTTAAATCACAAAATCCAATGAGGGTTGGATCTCCACCCTCTCTGCTTTTATTATTAAAAATTTAACATAATTATAACTATGTCACTCACTTAAGTGAAGTGGCCCATCGTTCAAAATAAGAAAACTAAAACATTTATTATCAATATCAACCATCAAATAAATCCTAAAAAATAAAAAGAAAAACATAAAGAAAGAAAGATCAAAGTCCAAGGGCTTAGATCTAAAAGATATAGTGGCCTGATAGCCTGATTGACAAGATCCAACAGTCAGATCGACACGAAATAGAAATCTCATGATAACAATGATCTCCTAAGTAGCTCACATGTATCATCCTATGGTGGGGTCTTCATGATGCACGTCCAATGCATGTTGGGTCTTCAAAATGGTCCGGTGACCCCCATCTGAAACTCATCTCCATCTCTAGTACACCTGAGTAGGTCTTTTAATGTCCCCATCAATTTTCCTCAGCCGGGAAGATTTCACCTTTGGGGAAATAAAGTTATAGTGACGCTTGAGGTGATGGGGGTCTTGTCGCAGGAGATCTGCCTCTATAATCCATGTACTATCTGATTTTGGTATGCCCTTCCACTTGACAATGTACTCCTAGTAACCATTATGTCGTGTGGAAACTGCTTCTTCATGTAAGATGTCTTTTATCTCCTCTCTTCTCATAGGTATGAATGGTACCGATGGCAAAGGATGAGATGAGGGGTCAGGTAATGGCCATGGGTTATGGGATAGGTTAGGGGAATCATCATTAAAGTTCAGATAAGGGTTAGAGGAATGTCCATGAAACGGTATAAGATATTCCACATTAAATGGGTAACTGATACCCATGTTAAGAGGAAGATCTAACAAGTAAGCATTCGAACCCTGTCTTTTTAAGATTTTATATGGTCTAATGTTACAGGCTTATAAATTTTTTTATAATTCTCTATGGAAATCCTTTTGGACAGATTTTAATTATGACTTCATCACGCATAACAAACTCTTTAAACCTATGGCATGAGTCAGCAATCATTTTATGTGTTTCATTATTTGTATTGATTCTTTTTTTAATCTCCACACGCAAGTCATGCATATGTTGTGTAGATGCATGTGAAAACTTTGAAGGCCTATGAAACACATATATGGGTATGCAATCTATAGGGGTCCTAGGCTCATCCACTTGTCTTTCCAAATCTACTTCCTCCCCAGTACTCATTTGATCGTGATGAAGGTTTGGTAGAGTCATCGTGTGAATGGAAGCAATCATCTTGGATCTAAGCAACTACTATGGGAAGGTGATCCAAATAGACTCTACTAGCAGCTATGGCCTATTCTAGGTATATGCTCAAATCAAGGTGCGACCCAGCATTGATTTGAAAAGAGCCCTCAATCTCATGGTAGGGGAAATAACTTTCCCTATTTATGTAGAAATGGAAAGCTTCATACAGTCCAAGCATCCCCGATTAGCTCAAATGCAAATGAGTATCTCAAGGGAAGGATTGGAGAGCACTAGAAGAGGGATGTTTCCAGGTGGGGACTAATGGTAAAGACGCATTTTCAGTGGGTGTTTGTCAAAATGCCTCTAAGGACTCCCAGTCCCATTCTCTGGAGTTTTAGCAGTAGCAGGAAAGTAACCAGTTAGCATCGCAGCACCTGATTCATCAGGTCCAAACTTAGCACCGGGTGTGCAGCCCGACTGTGACACATCATCTGGATCCTAGCCTAGTCGAAAGCCCTTCTTATGCTCGCGGTTAGGCATTAGGATATTTTATCCCTAGATCATCTAAACCAGCTAAATTCCCAACCTCAGGAAGCAGATTCATCAATAGTTTGGTAATAAGGTTAGAATTCCTCCCTCAATTAGAGGCCTCTCCTACACTTACTTTGCAAGACATAGCCTATCTCCATAACAACATAGAGGGAGATCACAGTTCGATTCTATGGAATGCAAACCACAATGTATCTAGTGACCACCCATTCCTGGACGTTGGAAACAATCAGTAAGTTCTGTTAAGGAGTGGGTCATCCCACTTCCAGACATGGTCTGAAACAGCAACACTTTCTGTCCCGATCAATCGAGTGCTCTCCGTTGGATAAGAGAGACCCGAGTAAGGTGAGGGCTGATGAAGCCCCATAGAATTCACCCATAACCACAACCTCAGGAGATTTTCACTCTCCCTTCTTTGACCACCTACAAATAGAGAAATCTGAATGTAGGATTGGTTAAGAAGTAGATTATTCTTCTAACAGGATTGGCATTGCAGTAGACTTGTCCCCTTATTTCTCTAGGTCATCCCCTATTGAGGAGCAGGCCAAGTGCTTGATACTAGGTGGATCACTGAAGCTTGATGGTAAGTTAAATTCAGAACTTACAGTAATTGAGGAGACCTGCAGAGCAAGGTGGAATGCAGGGACCTCAATCGCAGTCAGATACAGATCCTACAGATTACCCCGAGAAGAAGAACCGGATATATAAGGGAAGGAGTAAATGCTTCAAGAAGACCCTTGCCTATGCTATAATGGGGGATTGGAACTCTAGGCTTCGCAGGCTTAAGAGGAGGGAAGTGAACTCAGGCTATTTGACTAATGGATAAAATCCTTATGTGGAACGCCCGAGGTATAGTTAATCAGCCTACTATAAAGTTGTTGAAGAGGCTAATCAGTTGCCACAATCCTTGGATTGTGGCAATTCTAGGGTTGATGTTGAGGGATGACAAGAGAGTGGGGATAGGCCTTAAGCTGGCTTCAACTCTTCCTACTCTAATGACGAAGAGGGAGGGAAGATTTAGGTATTCCACAACAATACCCTTAATGTTTCTGTCCTAAACATGTCTAGTCAACTGATTGAGCTAGCGGTGGTTGTCCAGAACCTTCAACCTCCTATTACTATCTCTATTATTTACACAAGCTGCTTCAAAATCCAGTAGAGAGCTCTCTAGGATAGCTTGGTGACTCAGTCTAGATCTGTCCAAGGCCCTTGGGTGGTATGCGGGGATTTCAATACGGTACTTTGCTCCTCTGAGAGAAGGAGCCGCAAGATTTCAGACGTGGCAAGCTCAATGGAGTTTGCAGATGCGATCAACAATTCGAGCTTAATTGATGTTGGTTACTCCAGGAATAGATTCACCTGGAGCAATAACCAGGAGGGAGTAGCTCGGGTGTGGGCTAGATTGGATTGGGCTCTCTTCAATGCTTTGTGGTCAGCCATGATCTTCTCACATTTTCATGTTATACAATTGCCCCGAGTTAGCACTGATCGCGCGCCTTTGCTACTCGTCTTCCCTAGAAAACCTCCCTCCTCAACAAAGCCTTTTAAGTTCTAGCGGATGTGATTTCATCATGATTCTTTCAAGCAACTTGTGAAGAATGCATGGGATGGGGCTGAAGTCCTGCAACTAATGTTCAATATTTTGCTGAAGCTCAAAAATGTGAAATCTGCTCTTAAGGCTTGGAATATGGAAGACTTTGGGAACATCTTCGACCAAGTTAAGTGGGCAGAGCAGAAACTTGTGAAAATTGAAGCCAAATTATAGAAACATCTGGCCCCATCTTAGTCCGACAGTCATTTTTCAGCAAGAATTTAATGCAGCTAGGGCCAATGTTAGAAGGCTTGAGCTTATGGAAGAAATTTTTTGGAAGTAGAAAGCTAAGGATAATTGGCTAGAAGAAGGTGACAGGAACACCAAGTTCTTCCACTACTTAGTGAAGGAGAGGTAGCGTAGAATCGAGATTGTGGCCATTGAAATCGAATCAGGGCGTATTGTGGAAGACCGTGAGGATATAAAAAGGGAAGTGGTGAATATTTTTAATCGCTCCTAAAGTCAGAGGGTGACTTGTCTGGGTTAGATTTACTTTCCATAATTCCTCATCTAGTGTCGCAGGAGATTAATGCTCAGCTTCTAGCCCCTCTCTCTGCCTTAGAAGTTCAACAAGTTACCGTTTCCATCCCAAAGGATGGGGCGCTAGGCTCGGATGGATTTCCAGGCATTTTCTTCTTAGGTTGTTGGGATATTGTGGGCCAAGATGTCCACAAACCAGCTGTGTTTTTCTTCCAAGGTGGAGCTCTTCTTAAGGCTATCACGTCCTCCTTGTTATGCCTTATCCCCAAATCAGTAGCCCCGAAGAAACTTTTTGACTTTCATCCGATTAGCCTCTGCAATTGCATCTACAAGATCTTATCTAAGATTATTGCCGCCAGACTAAGTGAAGTGTTGCCTAGGATCATCTCTTCAGAGCAAGGCACTTCATTTAGGGTCGGTCTATTGTGAAAAATATTGCCTTAGCTCAGGAGTTGTTTAGGGAAATCAATTGAAAGGTGCGAGGCGGGAATATCGTGATCAAGTAAGATATGGAAAAGGCATATGATAGGATCGAATGGAGCTTCCTAAAGCAAGTGTTATCTTAATTCAACTTGAATGAGCAATGGGTTAATATGGTGGAGAGATGTTGGGGTAATAGCTGATTCTCGGTTCTAATCAATGGGGAGGTAGCGGGCTTCTTCAAATCCTCTAGATGACTTCAGCAGGGAAATCCATTGTCTCCTTATCTGTTCATCCTGACAGTAGAGGTGCTTAATAAAGGTTTTAAGAATCTAGTGGAGTGGTGGTTTTGTCATCCCTTCAAGCTAAGGTAGGGGTGCCCGCTAGTCTCTCATTTACTCTATGCAGATGATACTCTCTTATTTTTGAATGGGGACCAAGCATCGCTTAGAGAAGTTAAAAGTTTTTTAGCCTCTTATCAGTAGTTCTCAGGTTAGAAAATTAATCTTCATAAGACCTCCTTCTTTTGTTCTGAGAACCTTTCTCTGGCCAGAGTTAGGACCACTAAAAGAATTCTGGGAATATCGAAATCCTCGACCAAGCTTTTCTACTTGGGGATGCCGATAGTGATAGGTAAGGTGACTAAAGGATATTTTTAGTCGTTGATCAGCAAGATCGAGAGTCGTATCAAGGGGTGGCAGGCTAGATGCCTCTTATAAGATGGTAGGACAGTATTGGTGCAACATTTGTTTACTAGCATTCCTATTCATTCCTTGGCTGCTTCCCGCATTCTGAAGCAGGTCCTTCATAGCTTAGAGAAGCAATTTGTAAATTTCTTCTGGGGCTGGGATGACAGTAAAAGGAAATGTCATTGGAAGTGTTAGAAAGACATTATCCTTCCTAAGCCCGAAGGTGGGCTTGCAATCAGGAGGTTATTTGAGGTTATAAGGGCTTTTCGTTTGAAAATGGCCTAGAATGTGAAATTTAAGTAAGAAGCGTCCATGTGGAGTTCCTATATGTCATCAAAATATAACCAAGATCTATTCTCTAATGGTCCAAGCCGTGCGTCAGCCCATTCCTCTCCACTTTGGAAAAGAATCTGAGCCCTTTTCTCACTACAATGTTTGGAAGTCGAATTAGACCATTCTAGGGTTACTTCAAAGTCCGGCTTCCTGGCCCATCCTTGACTCTTTGGCTTTGCTGAAAGTTTAGGATTTTATGGGCCACGATGGGCCGCTCTCTCCATCGGTTGTGCTCTTTTAGCTCCCTTAACAGGTAGTTCGCTTCATTTTTCAGATGGGTTTCTGTTTATCGAGGGTCCAGACTACCGCTTTTGGCCTTTAGATCCTTCAGGCATCTTCTCGGTTAAATCAGCATGGGAGTTGAGTAGAGAGGGTAGGCAGTGCAGAGGTTGGGTGAAATGGGTGTGGCATGAGAAGATGCCTCTAAAAATATCTTTATTTGTTTTGGAGATGCCTTCACAATGTTGTCCCAGTCGATGGGGTGGTCCAAGCTAGTGGCATTCAGCTAGCATCCAAATGCATCTGTTGCTAGGATAGTTCAGCCCATAAGCTCTCATTGAAATCCCTGTCTCATCTTTTCATCTCCAGCAGGCTGGCGTCAGCTACCTGGAACTATTTTGGGCACATTTTCAGCATTGTAACCTTGGATGCCCAATCGATTGAAGCTAAGCTTAGCCAATGGTGGTGCATCCAATCTCCAGGAGGCTGCGTGAGGACCATGTAAAGGTTGATCCCTTGTATCATTCTATGGGAAATATGAAAATCCAGAAATTCCTCTAGATTTAAAGGGAGCATCCCCTCGGTTGCTACCCTTTTCAAGCGGGTTAAATGGTGGATGTTCTCCATCTTCAAGAAGGTGACAGGCTCTCTCTATGCCTCGAGGATAAATAGCTCTATGAAGCACATCTTCTGTAGCTAAAGCATTCGATCTTCATGAAATTGTTGAAGCCGAGAAGTGGCTAGTTCAAGTTGAACGTTAATGGGTCGGCTCGGGGTGACCCGGGATTATCTGGAAGAAGGGGTGTGTGCAGAGGTGGCAAAGGGGACCTCCTCTTCGCTTTCTTAGAGGTCTACAGGGAAGGCACCAACACCAGAGCAAAGCTTTGTGCTGTTCATGATGGGCTATCCCTTTGTTTAAAGTTGGGTTTCTCTAAAATAGTTGTGGAATCTGACTCTAAGCTGGTGGTGGGTTTCTTGAATGGTACATCCTTGGTAAGTTGGAAATGGCATTATTGGATGTTAATGATTGAAAGGCTAAAAAATAGAGGGCGGGTATACTTTGAACATATTCTAAGGGAAGGGAATGCATTTGCTAATGGGATGGCCCGTCTTAATAGTGAGTTTCAGACCTCTTACTTGATTTGGCACATTTTCGAGCTACCATCTCTAGTTAGAGTATCTCTTTTTTTTTTTTTTTTGGATAGAATGGGTCTAGGGGCCATTTGGCTTTCTCCATAGGTAGCCCTGTTGGGTGGGGCAGTTGTTGATAAGGTCTCTCTTTCTATTTTCCTTTTTTGTTTTGTTATGATAGGCATCGCTTAGGTCCTTTTTCCTCTAGGCGAGCCCGAATGCCCTACACATTGTAAATCCTATTTTTATTTTATTTTATTTTTTATTTTAATACAAAGGTAGTTTTTTAAGAAAAAAAAGTTAATGTGTGAATGTCTTACACAGGTGTAAGCTCATCTGGTATGCCCTCTGAAATAACAACGCTGGACTCCTCTAATACTGGACTCGTCTCATATAGTAACTTTACACTACCCTTAGGCATAACCTTAGGTGGCATATCCATAATAACCTTAGGTGTGACCTCACTTGCCACGTAGACATACAACGTCAGATCAATTTTAGTCTCTTTTTCAGACTCTTTAGCATTAATTATAGGAAGAGACTCAAGCTGGAGTTTCGTCACACCTTCAGGATCACGTTTCTTGACATCCTCCTTTTTTGAGATGCTTTTGGGTGGGAGAGCCTTTAAGACAATCCTTTTGCCTTCATATAGAAACGAACACATATTCAAGCGACTGAACAGTGTTGCGTCCCTGTCATGCAATCAAGGCCTACACAAAATGATGTGGCCTATATCCATAGGCAAAACATCACACCATAATGTGTCCATATAGGAACCAAACTAGATGAGAATGGGACAATGCTGAGAAACTAGAATAAAAGATGCATCAACTCATGAGACTTGATAGGGCTGAGGGTGAGGAACAACTATCATACCTAAGCTGTCCACGGTGCAAGCAGATACCACATTGATGCAACTGCCACTATCAATGATTATCTTGCATTTTTTGCCACCACACTTAGCATACGTATGAAAAATTGAATTCCTGTGCCAATCATCACTTTCTACAACTTGGCTTAAGGTGCGGCTAATAATTGTAAGTGGTGCAGTCTCAACTCCTTCAATTTGATCCCCGACTTATGGTTGGATATCTTCCCTAGTGTCGGGGTTCGCCTGAAGGGAGGCTTCAAAGCCGATTAATACGTGTATTGGTTACAGTTAATTGAGTCGCGATGGTCTTATTGTGTGCTTCAATAGTCATCAGACGATTGTTGATAGTGTTAAAGGCCTCAGTAATCTATTCTAGATTCATAGTGGGATGTAGATCAAAACCACGTTCTGAACAAGTGGACATATACAAGGACACTCTAAAGGAAACCCTAGGTCCTAGGACAATGTGATGACAATAATAGTATTAACCTAGAAATCATGCCAGATACACTAAGCAGAAAATTCTGTAAGTCACTATCCTCAAATCTTATGTTGAAAATTCAGTAAGATAGTAATCCGAGGGTATCAAACTAAAAATTCAGCATAGGTATAATCTAAAAATTACAAATTGAAAATTCAGTAATGTGACAACTTGAAATTACTATGCAAAAATTTTGGCAATGGTATAAATGAGGACACGAACTAAAAATTTAGTAATAAAATACTCTAACAAAAATTCAGTAATATGATCCTATATGTGATGAACTAAGTAACATGTGAGATCAATATAGAATTGAATCTTCCACTTATGTGTGACATTCAGTACAGAATTGGTTTGGTACTTGGAGCACCAATACTAAATCTATAATATTCGAATGAACATGATAAAGCATATAGAGCTTCATCGAGAAGTGGAAAAATTGCTAGCTAAGGGTTTCATTCATAATAGCATTAGCCTATGTTATGCATCGGCATTTTTCATACCAAGGAAGGATGGAATTGGTGTATGTATATTGATAGTCATACGATCAATAAGCAAATGGTAAAGTATCATTTTTCATTTTCACACTAGATGACATGATAAACATGATGATGAATTGTATAATTTTTTCAAAGATCTCTTTGCAATGTGGTATCACTAGATAAGGATTCACCCTAGGGATGAATAAAAGATTTCTTTTAAAATAAAATGATAGATTATATGAGTGGCTAGTTATGCCTTTGGCTTAATAAATGCACCCAATATATTCAGGTGGGTGATGACGCAAATTCTACAACACTCATAGCAAGTTTGTCATCATGTACATTGAAGACATCCTCATCTATAGTCGTTCAAGAAGAGGTTATTCGATCCATCGCTACCAAGTGATCAGAGTATTACACTACGAGAAACTCTACATCAATTCAAATATGTGTACCTTTGTGAATTCCAATGTGCTCTTTTTTGGGATATGTCATTTCAACATAATGCATGAAGATCATAAAAAGATAATGGCTATTGTTGACTGGCTTATCCTCACAAATATTTTTAGGGTTTGCAACTTTCACGGGCTAGTAATGTTTTTAAGGTTTATTTAGAAATTTTGTTCCTTTACATTGACTTTTATAGAATGTATGAAGGCCATTCCATTGGAGTGGAGTAAAGTAGCAATGAAAGCATTTAAAGCAATTAAACAAAAAATGATGAAAGCCCCAATTCTTAAGCTTCTTGATTTTAAAAATGTATTTGAGGTTGCCTCTTATGCATCCCACATGGGCATAGGAGATATCCTCAGTTAGGAGGGACTTCCGGTGGCCTTTGTTTATATATATATATATATGACATGAAATTTAATGTTATCATACAAGCTTTGAAACATCAATGTAATTACTTTATTTCTTGGGAGTTTGTTCTATATTATAATCATGAGTCATTGCATTATTTGAACTCTTAGAAAATTTTAAGTATAAGGCATGCAAAGGTGGAGTACTTATTATATTTAGGAGTTTGCATTCAACTTGAAGCTTCGAGTTGATATAAAAAAAATAAGGTAGAAGATGTGCTCGGTAGAAATCACATCCATTGATTATGTTATCAGTCTGCATTATTAGGTTTGAGGAAAATAAAAGAAACCATGTAACCAATGATAATTTTGGGATGGTATTTTCAATAGTCTATGTTGAGTCAAGCACCAGTTACCAATAATAGAATTTGTACATTGGGTACTTATTCTATGATATGATGTTATATCTTCCTAAAAGATCTTAGGAGAGCTGATGATACTAAAGTTTCATTTAAGCATCTTTAGTGGTTATTTTGGCATTGAAAAAATTGCAACCATTGTTGAGGAACGTTCCTACTAGTCAAGCTTGAAGGAAGATGTTAGAATCATTGCTCTACTACATTAAGCGCATCAACCAGGAAAATGTAGCAAACCAATTATTGATCTTTATACTTCACTATATGTGGAAAATGCTCGTTGGGAAGACATTGGCATGGATTTCGTCCTATGATTGCATACGACTCAACATGATTGTCAAGTTTTCTAATGGTAGCCCATTTAATCCCTTGTAAGAAGATACCAGATGCCTTACATATTGCCAATATTTTCTTCAAAGAGGTGATTCATGTATATGGTGTTCTCAAGACAATTATATATAATTAAGTTTATGAACTACTCCTAGGAAACTTTATGGTCAAATATGGAAATTAAATTTTATAAAGTTCTTATCATTCATAAATAGATGAGTAGGCCGAGGTCGTCAACCACGGTATTGGGAATCTATTTCGATGTTTAGTTGGTGGTCATATTATTTCATGCACATCGTGTTATTACAAGCTGAGTTTTCTTGTAATAGTTTCGTGAACTACATTACAAGACTCCCTTTCATGATGGGTATGTGACCTCAATCAAATGAGGCATTGCGAGGAAGTTATTAGGACTCAATCAAGTGAGGACGCTAAAGCTTTTGCCTATCATATTGAGGAGATACACGAGAAAGTCAGACCGAAAATTACCTTTAGTAATAAAAATCAGAGGGGTCATGAATATGTTTGATGATGTTTTGCTTAATTTCAAGAAGGGAATAAGGTTAGGGTGCAACTTAAACCTAAGAGGTTTTTAGCAAGCTCCTACACCAAGCTTCACTCCAAAAAGGCATGTCCTTATTGTATTTTGAAAAAGTTGGGTGATAATGCATACCTAATTGAGCTTCCACTTGAAATGAAGATTGGCCCCCATTTCAATGTGGAAGACTTTATAGTTTATCTTAGACATCATGAAACAAGAGCATGGAAGAATGGAATATCTAGATACCCGAGGTACCAGATAACATCGAAAATGTGTTGGATAATTAGATATATTCCACATGCCAACAAGGGTTTTAGAAGTTTCTTTTTAGGTGAAAGTGCCAACTAAGATCCAATAGTACGTGGATCTTAGTAGATGATTTCAAGTGCATCAACCTGGAGCTCTATGAGGAATACATTGCCATTAATTTAATAGAGCTAGCTTTTTCCAAGATGGGGAGGTTGCAATCACACCACATTCCACATCTACATGCTCCAATAGTGCGTATAAGAAACAACCCAACTTTCATTGTGGCTTATTCCTAATGCTTCCTCTTTTATGTTTCTCTATTAGGAAAATATGTCTATGCCATGAAATAAGTATTATTAGATTTTCTTATTTAAGGATTTTATTTTATTTTTTATTTTTTAAAAGATCTTGGCTAGCAATGAATCCTATTTTTAGATTCTTTAAATTATGTTAGAGATTTTCTTAAAGAGAAAACCTTAGGTTGTATGGAATAAGACACTTGAATGATATTTTATTTGAGCAATTTGCATTTCTCTGTGATAATTTGTTGAAGGGTGGAAAGTGGTGATTTCTAGTATAAGATTAACAGTCATTGGTCTTTTCTCTTCTGTGATTCAAACTTTTAATTTGATACATTGAACTTCATTACAATTAGTTTTTTGCTTTCTTTAATTTAGTTGCACTACTAGTTGAAGATTGATGTGGGCCACACCATAGGGAACAATTTCAAGTCATCCCAAGGCCTCTAAATTCACATGGCGCAGTCCATGTGAGTTTTTGAATGTCCTAATTTTTTATGTCCCTTTGTCTTTGGATGGTATATAGACAACACGGTGGGCTCCACAAAAAAGGGCAGATCTAATAAACTAGGTAGATCTGATGAATAATGACACGTTCCTCATATCAGCTTATGACTTAATGGATAGGGTGGATCTTGTGGATGATTGTCTTAAAGATAAGTTTGTTAAGATGCAGGGCTGTTTGGCATCTCTACTAATAAGAGCATATTAGCTTATTTCTAAAAATCTGTCCCTTTTATAAATAAATAATAATAATAATTTGTTTGGTAATAGTTTATTTTTCATTTATTTATTTTAGATGTTTATTTATTTATTTTTGAAAAGGAGAGAACTTCATTAAACCAAGAGGAATGGAGGGAACAATGTACATCTTCGGGTGACCCTACAACAAAAAGTGGGTGGGCCACCTATCATATACCTCCTCTGCACAACTAAAGCACCTAAAAAGAAACCTCTGGAAATGGGCTCTGGAAAGCTACTTGGCAATTCGAATCGAGCCAAGGCCTACCTTGTTGAGAAACACCAGGCCCTTAGTATGTCTGGGGAGGGAGGTAATGTGATCATGGCAGATATTCACTTGCGTCTCGCTCCCCACTTTCGCCAAGCTATCTGCTGGACCATTCCCTTCACGGAGAATATGATGGAAAGAGAATGTGCCGAATAACTGCAAGTTGTTGATCTTATCTTCCCAAGTTTCTAGTTCCACGGACATCTAGATTCGCCTACAAGAATGCCAATTACGAGCTTAGAATCCGATTCTACAATAATCCCGTTGGTCCCTTTACGAAGGCATAACTCTAGACCGTCATAGATTGCTCGTAATTCTGCAATGTTGTTTGTCCCAATCCTGTAACCTGCGGAGAAAGAGAAGATGAAGCTACCATCAACATTTCTACGAATTCCTCCTCCACCTAAAAGACCTAGGTTTCCCCGTGCATACCCATCAACATTTAGTTTCACCCATCCTGGAGTGAGGTGATTCCATTTAACCAAAACAGAGGTGGACGTATTTTTCCTAGACACAGGGAAGGAAGGGATGACCCTATTAGGGAATGTAGCTGAAACCTGTTCCTGGAAGTGTTAAGTCGTCTGGGTGGCCCACCAATTTATCCGATGGATGGATCTTCGAGCATCCATAACCTTTAGTCCAAAGGGAGCCTCATTTCTAGCTTTCCATAGTTCCCAGAGAATCAGCAGAGGGAGAGATGATCTAATCTTCTAAGAGGCAGCACCTGTCACTGATGCATATCACCACTGATTGATTTTCCTGAGCACCGAAACATGAGGACCGAAGAGACGATGCAAAGACGTTCATAATGGGCCCAAATTTGGACCGCTTGCTGTCCAGTTAGAAACAGGTGAGTGATTAATTCCTTTTCTGGAACAGTATTAATGTCTTAAAGACAGCAGTGACACTTAGAGGGTAGGACAATTCCTTTAGCTTGAGCTCGACTATCCACAGGGATGGCGCGATGCAACAGTCGCCAGATGAAGGTGGAAACTTTGGGGGGAATTTTCTCTGACCAGATCCAATCTCCCCACGATTGGTGGGGTTGAGCTCCCCTGATAAGCTTCCAAGCCGATTTAAGAGTGAACTTCCCAGATGGGTCATGCGGCCAAACACATTTCACCGGTTCTTTAGTGATGGTGAAACCCCTTGAGAAGATTACATCTATGATCTCTTGGGGTAGAAAATCAAAAATCCTGGATGGTGGAAGCGGACCTAACTTCCCAAGTAAATGTTTCAACTGCAACTGCTGCAGTTCTAGAGGGATTTGGCCTGAAATGTGATGGTGCAGCGGCCCCAAATCAGTCCAATTATCTGTCCAAATGTTAGCTTCTCCGCGTCCCACTGTCCAATGAGTATTATCTTGAATTGAACAAATAAAACACTTGATTTTGTGCCACATTAGGGAAGAATTGGGTTGCACAGTCAATATCGTCATATCTTGAATATCTCTGGAATGTTTGGACTGCATCAGATTCATCCATGGTCCTCTGTTTATACCACACTTCACATTCCATGTAAGCTTCATACGAAGGGCGTGAAGCACTTCTTTCAGATTTCTGATACCCAGACCACCCTCCACTTTAGGCCTGCTCACTTGCTTCCATGTTATCCAGTGGAGTTTCTTTTTGCCTTCAGCCCATCCCTAGAAACAATCAGTGAGCTTGCTGTTTATATTTTGAATCACCTGCACTGGAACGTGCATAGCAGCCATGATATGGATCGGATGGCTACCAAGAACATGGCGGATCAAAGTTGCTTGACCCGCCTGAGTGATGTGCCTGGCTGCCCAACCAACGATCTTGTTGTTGATCCTGTCCAGAAGCGGTTGGAAATCAAAGGTTTTAATTCTTCTTCTAGTCAGGGGAGCTCCCAAATATCTCAAACTTCCCATCTCTTGGCCGAAACTGAGCACTGCCTCAGTGGATCTGATTTTCGCCACGGTCCATTTCACCGGTCCAATAAAGACACTCTTGTTGGAATTGATTTTCTGCCTTTTGGGTGCTTGGAAGAAACGCAGGAAGTCCCTCATCGTAGAAAGTGAAGATTTACTTGCGTTAAGAAAAACCAACATGTCATCCACATAAAGAAGATGAGAAAAGGATGGGCTACCTCGAGGGAATTTGAAAGGGATGCAGTGGCCTTCGTCATATATGTTCTTTAGATTAACTGAGAATGCTTCCATGGCAATTATGAAAAGCACCAGGGAGAGGGGATCTCCCTACCGGAGACCTTTTAAGGATTTAAAGAAACCAGTAGTCTCACCGTTGATGAGGATGGAAAACCAATTATTCACCCAGCAGGCCTCCAGGAGCTGCACACTCTTGTCGTTGAATCCAAATTTCCACAAGGATTATTTCAGGTATGACCAATTCACCCTATCATACACCTTTTGAAGGTCAATCTTAAGGATAAGATTGCCTCCCCTGGATTTTCTGTTTAATTCTTGCATTGCTTCTTGGGCAAAAGTGATGTTTTCGGTCATGTACCTCCCTTGGATGAAAGCTCCTTGTTCCTGCGAGATCAGTTTTGGTAAAATACATGTAAGATGGTTAGCCAGGACCTTTACAAGAATCTTATACAATACATTACAGAGGCTAATTGGCCAAAAATCCATGAACTTTGATGACACGGAGGACTTAGGGATCAAGAAAATCAGTGTGGTTTTGAAGGCGCGCAGGATAGGTTCCCCAGAAAATATTGCAAGTGCAGCTTTGTGGACATCGTCGCCAATAATACCCCAACAACTAATGAAAAATGCAGTAGTGAAACCGTCTAGACCCCCAGCTCCATCAGTGGGGATCGATTTGAGAGTGAGTAAGACCTCCTCCTTTGTGGGAGGGCTTTGAAAAGAATCATTTTCTTGCTATTGAAGCCACTGTGGAAGATTTTGGACAAAGTCAGCCGAGAAGGAAGCTTCCTCCACTAAAAAAGGCCTCAGAAAAATTCCACCGCCACCGATTTGATATCATCTAAATTAGATATAGTAGATCCATCCTCCAAGATGATGGCTTGAATGGTAGATCTTCTTATCTTTTCAGTCGCTGACGCATGGAAAAAGGCCGTGTTCTTATCTCCCTGCTCTAGCCAAGAGTTCCTAGCTTTTCACTTCCAAAAAATCTCCTCCATTAATTCCAATCGCTCTAGCTTTTGTATTAGTTCTTTGGTTGGTAAGATCTTCAGACATTACGTCCAACATCCTACTGTCTAAGAAATCCAGATCCTCCTCTTCCTTTTTTATTTGTTGGAAAATGTTCTCAAACTATTCTTTGTTCTAGACTCTCAGCAGTTGCTTCGTCTTTTTCAGCTTGAGAAAATATTGGTGAAGGGGTCAGTTGCACAATTGCCTACCCAAGCCTTCGAAATCACCAATTGGAATGACTTGTGGAGAGTCCACATTCTAAGGAAACGGAATTGCTTCGGCTTGGACTGCAGTGTGGAAGAGAGATATAGCCGCATAGGAGCATGATTTGACCTGTTTCTGGGCAGGTGTTCCACCCAAAAACTGGGAAATGAGGAGGCCCGCATGTTATTTATTAGGACTCTGTTGAGTCTGGCCAATACCTGGGCGTTACCATCTTTATTATTGCACCATGTGAAGCGGTTTCCATTGTAACCCGCATCCAGCAGGCTAGCAGAATTGATTGCATCAGAAAATTTGGACATGGACGAGCTATCAGGGGGGCGGATACCCCTTCTTTCCTCGCTATGCGTCACTGCATTAAAATCTCCAGCAATGGCCCACTCACCTTGGATGCTAGAACTGAGGGAGTAAAGGTCGTTCTACAAACTTCTACGCTGAATCTTACAACATCAGCCATAAACTACTGAGAAAGTAATCGGGCTGGAAAGAGGCGGAATGGTCGCTTTCAGCGTGATCATTTGGTCGGAGACGGAGATGAAGGAAATGTTCAGCTAGTTCTCATAGAAAATTCAGACTTTTCCTCCCAAATCAGAGTTAGAGAGGGAGGAATAGAACCCAATCTTCAAACCTGTTGCCACCCTCCTTTCGTCCCCGAGCATCGGTTCGATAATTGCAAGTAGCTGAGGATTATACTTTTTTACTAGCTTCTTAAGCGCACGATTCGTGGGCGCGTTCCCAACCCCAAGCGCATTCCAAATTATGGTGTTATCCATCAGTTACACAACCTGTGTTCATTGTTCGTCTCTTTAGCTTTCAGAGCCTACTGTACCTTACAGTGATGGGATGCCTATCTGCTGTTTTACTGATTGAGGATTTACTGATCTCAAACTATGTTGTGCAAGGGAGCTTCTTGTGAGACTTTTTCGGATCTTGTTGCAGTCTAGTCTGATTAGCATCACCTGATTCAGTTGGCTGAGAAGGGTGTATAGGACTCTGTTGGTGGAAATAAGGGGATAAATCTATTGAGATTTCCCCCATGTCATCAGTCATCCTCGCACTGATTTCCTTTCACTATCTTCTGAGCTCTTGCAATGTAGCTCCTAATTCATTAGATGGAGAGTTAAATAGTTCACCTGACGCTCTTCTCTGAAGATACAGGGGAGAAGCCCCTTCCGTTCTAGCTGAAGGGTGGTGTGGACTGTCTACAGATGATTGATTGGTGGCACCTGACTGAAGAGGGTGATTGGATGAGGGGGAAACTGACCTGTCTTGGGTGGAATTGCTATTAGCTTGTATCAGGACTAACTGCGGCGGTGGCTCGATATGAGGCATGACATGAATGGCTGTTGGAGCTGGGGCGGAGGGTGAAAGAACGTCGCATCCATTTTGGAAAAAACCTTCCCGATTAGTAATTTCAGAAGCTTCGACAATAGCTAGGGGTGAAATATGCTGGGGCATTTGGTCAGGACTAGAAGAGAAGGTGTTGTATCTACAGGCTGGACAGATGAATCGGACTAGCTGGGACGTTGCCACAGGCTAAGGTCTATGGGATAGAGCACCAGTTGAATGAGATGGAGAGGAGGGGGTTCTCAAACTATGTTGGCTATTGGAGGTGGATGTGGTATTCGAACGATTAGAGGTTGTGGAGGGCGTGAGGTGGGCTAAGCATTTTGACAAACATGTGAAGGGGATTTGGAGTGGGGCTACTATTGTGAATGAAAGGATTATAGAACCCAATCCTTAGTTGAAGTGGGATGGGAAGGCTTAGTAGGAGAGGTAAGGAAATGGTAGGTTGAGAGAATATGGTCCTCAAGGAATCCGAAAACTAGGTAAGAGGCTCCTTGCACTATCAATTTCCTAGAGAGGTGGATATTATGTTAACTGGAGAGTTTTATTCGTATTCAGGCAAAACTTAGAAAAATGCCATCGATAGTCATGGGGTCAATTTCCAGGAGTTCCCCATAGGTGTTGGCGAGATCAGAGATCACAGTCGAGTGCCAACCATGCGGGGGGATGCCAATCAAACGAATCCAAGTGCCTTGGAGAAGACCAGCTGCTTCCGGAGCCCACTGCTGGACTCTTAGGATCTGCATCTGAAAGTGCAGATCATGATCGGAGGCGAACACTTCCAAATCGTCACGTAATTGGAATTTGACGAGGAAATGATTAGAGGAGAGCCTTGTGAAATCCACCTGCAAGTCGCCAATAGCTGATTTTAAAAATACATCTATAAGATGGAGGATCGAGGTTCTTTTGTCTACCACTATTGTCGTAAGGGCATATGACATGGAATGATTGATCTGACTCACGAGCCAATCATCTGTCTTAATGTTGTGGCCCGGTAGGGACTGATGCTCAGCGGAGCAAGGATGTGGAGAATGCAGCAGCAGCTGGTTGCTTCGGACTGCTTGGGCGAAGGATCTTACCTGTGTGGGGCCTAAAGGGCCTGAGGGTTCAAATCTAGGAGAATGCCGCTCTTGAGGTGGCCGGTCAATTAGGGTTGAAGGGTTAATATGGGTCGATTGGAGGGGGGGTCGCTGCTGGAGTTGCTCTGTTTTCCTGGAATTGAGTTGCTACTCCTCATGGGACGGGTTGCCTGCCGTGCTCTTCGCCCAGGCGACTGTAACGACTCTCCCATCAACGCGTCGATTGTGCAAGCAATTTATCGCATTAAGCACTTCCTGTTCGAAGAGAAATTTGATGAGGGCAAAACCTCTGGGTCTGTTAAGGGTTTTGTTCCAGGGGATGAAAACATCCACCAGTTTCCCATAGCGGCTAAATATGCGGATAACGTCCTCTGAGGTGGTGTCAAAGGTGTGGTTGGCGATGAAAACGGAGAAGAAAGAGAGGAGCGACCTAGGGTTTCTCCTAGTCACCATGAACCAGGGCGATTTGAAACGACGCTCCCTCTCACGCTCCCAATCCCGCTGTTGCAATTTTGTTGTCTACACTGCTTCTTATTTTAGATGTTTACCTTTTAATTATTTAGAGATAGTTTGATAATTTTTAAATAATGTTCCTAAACTTTTTAAGTTTATTTTTGAGCTTGATGCCTATTTCAAATAAAAGGTTTTTTCAATTATAAAAAAGTGATTATACTAAAAAAACTAACTTGTAAAACAAGAGCTAGAACAAAAATGTCTAATTCTCTAGCTTTAGTAAGAGTAGCTTCGATTGGATTAGATAAGACATGTCTGTTGGAACTTGATTAGATAATGAATGGACTCTCCAACCACCTTTCTGCGTTTCCATTATCCCACTCTCTCGCTCTCTGGCCTTTCCATTCTCTCGCTCTCCTTTGTCTCGTCGTCTCATAAGTGAGAATCAGAGGCGAACCCACATCATGGACGGTCTAAATCAATAATTGGGCACCTATTACATCACCAGGGATCATTCATTTTCTTTGTCGGTAATTCTCTCTCTCTTTTCTTTTCCTTTTTTTTTTTTTTTTTGTCTGATTTTTAGTGGATGGTTAGGACATTTGTAAAAGTGACATTCTGCCGGGGCTCAATGATCAAAAACCTCCATAAATGATAAACAATGCAGATCACCGATGTCCCACCTGTTTTAGCATAATAAATGAGGACCTACCACTTCCTAGAATCGAAATGGACGAACTGGATCCCCAATCTTGGATGGCCATGTCAATGATCGAATATGTTCCTGCATATCAATGATCAGGATCATCCGATTGAAGTGATTTTGCAGAATCAAAGGTGGGCATACATGATAGTGGGTCGAATAATTAATTGAATAAATAAATGGACCATTCACTCCCTATCCATTGATTTGATGGTTAGGATCATCATACTAGAGTTATTTAAGAGGATATATATATATATAAAGTTATGTAAAGAAAGAATAAAGGGTGAAGCTTTACCATTTTCTGAGGAAGCCTGTATTCTTCCATGATCCAGTTTGATTCTTGGATTATCGAATTCATTTTCTTAGGCTGCTGCAATGGTAGCTCTTCCACGAAAACTAGAATTTTCTTGATGCCTATAACCAATCCTCCTTGAGAGTCGAAGATTTTCTGATCTCCTGAATCCACCCTCCAAATCCCCCGTCCTTCCACAGTGTAAGATTCATCCGTCGTTTTTCTCTTTCTTGCGTAGAAGTACAGCTCTTTTGGATCGCCCGAGGGCTTCATTTTTTTTGAGCCTGTGAAAGACGACTACGATGATGACGAGAGACAGTTTGACATCACACAGTGCATTTGGTGGTCCCCTCTAGGTTATTGGATGTCCCAGAAATCAGTCGTATCTGGAACTCTACCTATATCAGGGATTGACCTGATTTTTAGGCGTGTGGACCAGTTGAAAGAGTGCATCTAATTGATAGTGTGGATGTTTGAAATGCATAACAGTGGGCCAACCAATCTCACGGGAACTTCTCATGAGGTCGAGCTCATGGGAACTTCCCATGCATAACAGTGGGGCCAACCATAATTTTGGGGGGAGGTTCTATCCGGTTGAGCTCATGGGAACTTCCCATGAGGTCGAGCTGTGTGGGCCCCAACGTGATGCGTGTCGAACATCAACACCGTGCGTTTGATGGGTCCCCTTAAAATTATGGGATATCCCAAAAATCAACCGTATGCGGAACTCAGGTGGGCCATACCATCTAAAATCATGTGAAGACATGCCTAAAACATATAAAAGCACTTGGTGGGGCCCACCTGAAATTTGGATGCTTCTGAAACTTGGTTTGACCCCTCATCCAAGTGGGACACATATAATGGATAAGCTGGATTTGTGAAACACATCTCAGTGGGCTCAGAAAATGATTATGAATGTTTTAATGGAGGATAACCGCTCTCAACTTTTGTACGCGGTGTGGCTTACAAAAATCAGGGATTGACTTGATTTTAAGGTCTAGGCTCATCATGGAATGGTGCATCCGACTGATGGGGTAGACGTTTGACACGCATCACGATGTGCCCCCACACAGCTCGATCTCATGGGAAGCTTCCACGAGCTCGACATATAGAACCTTTTCCATATATATATATATATATATATCATGGGGAGTTTCCACCAGCTCGACCGCACAGAACCTTTTCCATATATATATATATATATATATATATATATATATATATATATATATATATATATATATATATATATATATATATATATATAGTGAGTAACATCTGAACTGGTAATTTACCTCGTGATGTTTCAAGAGAAAACAAATCCGCTTGATCCATGATTCGGGTGAATCATACGAAAGGAAAATAATTAGGAGAGGGATGCCTACACTTTTATACATGGCTCCGTAGAGATGTATAATATACCAAAGGAAACAGTTGTAGGAAAGGTATCCACCACCGTTAATTTTTAAAGACCGATTGTGATGACTAAATAAAATCCACTCTAACCAGTATATGAAACACTGAATTTTAGAATCATGGATCAAGCGGGAGAAATAGTTTGGGGCATAGGCATCACCTTTACACTATTTTCACTGTATGGTGCACCAGAATTATGGATAGGGATCACAAAGAATGCAAGGAATGCAATCACAGTGTCAGGCAATATTAAGTTGTTTTTTTTTTTTTTTTCCGATATAGTTGAAACTTAGTAGGAGCCCTCATCCGCGGGACATACAATGGATATATATATATATATATATATATATATATATATATATATATATATATATATATATATATATATATATATATCATGAAAGCTTCAACGGTGGATGTCCACTTGAAAGGGTGCAAGTGATAAATGGAATGGATGTCCATCACCCATCACAGTGTGGCCGCAGAGGTCGACCTCATGGAAAGCAAAGTACTGTTTCAACCTGGAAGGTCCATTGGTGTGATGTTATAGACATCGTCGAGGTCCTTGATTTCGGTGTACGGAACTTGTTCGCCGGAAGCCTTCTTCTTCAGGTAATAGCCGACCAGTTCTTCATCAGTGGGCATGAATCGGAAGCCTGCTGGCAATTGCATTTTCTTTTCTAAAAAGAGAAAAGAGAATAGAGTACGCGTACTTATCATATTTATAGTTAAGGGATGAGGAGCTAAATCGGCGTTTCTGTTATATTTCAAATCAAATCCTACACGGACTAGGATTCGTCGCGGTGTTCGTGTCCCATTAGGAACTGGTCAAAAGATGTAGAGATTGTCATCATCTCCTTTTTAACCTTTTCTGTTCAAGATGTTGCACGTCAGCTTTCACATACGAAGCTTCCTTTTACGTCAACCGGACGCCTAATAAAGGAAATAGGATTGGGTACTGAGTTACTCGGTATGCTTTTATAAGGGAATGTATGTGGATTATCCACGCCATCCATCCATTTTTCCAGATCATTTTGGTGGTTGAGTCAAAAATACAAGTATGCCCGAATCTCAAGTAGACCACACCAAAGGAAGCAGTGGGAATAATGACTTCTACTGTTGAAACCTTGCTAGGGCCCACAGTGTTGTTTATTTGTCATCCAACCTGTTCATAAGATCACAAATACATGGATGAAGGGAAAACACAAATATCTACTTGGTCCAAAAATTCTGTGGGCCCCAGGAAATTTTCAACGGTAGAATTTCAATTCGCACTGTTTCTCACGGTGAGGTCCAATTGGGACTTGGATATACTTCATTTTTGGGATCAACCCATCAAATTATCTGTTTAAATGGACGGACGGAGTAGATAAAATATGTAAATCACAGTGGACCCCACAGAGTTTACTCAGTACGCAAAGAACGTTGTTATTTTCATACCAGAAATATCATCTTTATAATGGAAGCGGATTGCATAGAAAACTCCGTATGTCCACCGTTAAAAATTTCTTGGGAGGTGGAGAAGTTTCGGATCAAGCTAATATTTGTTTAATTTTTCACTTCATCCACGTCTACAAGACCATATTAATAGGTTGGATGATAAAAAAAACATCACGGTGGCAGTTAGAAAGGTTTTAACAGTGGGCGTCATTATTTCTGCAGCTTCCTCTGGTGTGGTCCACTGGAGCTTTGTACCTGCTTCAATTTTGCAAACAGTTTTTATAAAATGATCTGAGAAACACGATTAACGGCTTGGATAAAACACTTACATCACGGTGGGCCCCACAGAGCCCTGCCTGGACGGATTACCGGGGGTAGGACGCAATCCGCGTCCGTCTCGCTGGTGTGGACAGACATTGGCGAGGTCCACCGTTCATCTGGCCTTGAGACAGGAAAGCGTTAAATCAGGCTGTGAGGCTTACATGAGTTTAAGAAGAGCGTGAATTACCTTTAACATTGGATGGATTGAATGGCATATGATAACCATGACGGGCCAGTATAAAACTAACGGTCAGCATCACATCTCAACTCTTATGATGTACCATACTTTTGTCGTGAAGGAACTACATATTAGATTTCCAACGCAAACATGAGGGAGCACAGCTGATGGACGTTGGCATCTGTTGCACGTCTCACCAAGCTGTGGTTCGTAACTCTCGACAGGCTCCCACCTGACTACAGTAGTCATGCTAACGTCGTTATTGAGAACTGGATAATCAAGAGAAGCTGAAGCGGCGGCAGAGGTACAACGTATTGTAAATGGCAACGATATTCATCAATGGATGAGATCAATTGTAAGTGAGCTACTTGTTTTTAACTCATTGCTTTCTATTGTGTTTTTTCTTTAATATTTGTGTTTTTCTTTTATTCATATATGCATGAGCTTCCGAGTAAGTTGGATGACAAATAAACATGTCTAGAAGTTATAAGACATCATTATTTCTATTATTTTAAACTTTGATGTTATGGTTCATTTGAGCTTTCCATATGCTCCAATTTTAATTTTAAGCTGAATATTAGTTGAAAAAAATAAAATAAATAATAATAAGTGGACGTCTTCCATACTCTACAGAATTTACTATCTCCTTACTCGGTACGAAATCGTTCTTCGTTTCTATTAGGCGGCGTACGGATTCCTAACGTTGGAAGTTGGGACGCAAATGAGAGGGATTCCGTACTGAGTAGCTCGTATATCGTGCTGAGTAAACTCTGCGGCCCGCCGTGATGTATATGTATTATCCACTCCCTCTATCAGTTTTTACCCCTCATTTTAGGGTATTGACGAAAAATTAAAACACATCTTAAGCTCATGGACCACACAATAGGAAATAGTGAGCATTATGGTATCCACGGTGAAGGTTTTTTAATAATCTACAGTGATGTTTAATCGCCATCCAACCTGTTCGTAAGGAAAACACAAATATCAACTAAGATCCAAAATTCTGCGGACCTGAGAAATTTTCAATGGTAAGCATTCAATTCTCACTTTTTCATGTGGTTTAGTTTACTTAAGCTTTGCATGTCTCAATTACGGACTCATAGCTTAATATCATCTGAAAAAATAGATGGTTGGTGCCGATAAGAAACATAATTCATGGTAGGCCCTATAGGGATTACCTGTCACGCATTGGGCTTTTGGATTGAACGCTCGCCATTAGAAACTTTGTAAGGCCCATCATAATATTTATTTTCCATCCAACCCGCTGATAAAGTCATCTAATCTTGGATGAAGGGAAAATATAAAGATCACCTTGATTCAAAACTTTTATAACCCACAAAAGTTTTTAATAGTCATTCACTGCTGTTTTCACGTGATATTTAGATCTACTTAATTTTTGAGATAACTTTGTAAAATAAGATTGAAAAGTGGACGGACAGCTTGGATATAAAACACATTCATCAAAGTAGATCCTATATGGTAAGGGAAACACCCGCTGAGGTATCAGAGGGTTACATCTAATCCGCTTCCTTGGAAAGGAACGCGGATTAGCTACCGAAGTACCTAGCCTCGCGGGCTGAAGTGACGTCACTACATTCCATGAGCCTCACCATTATGCGTGTGTCGCATCCACACCGTCCATTCTATCCGGAGAGATCATTTTAGGGTATGAGCCAAAGAATGAGACAGATGGATCTTACCACGTGGAACAGTGAGGATGAAATGGCTACCATTAGAAACTTATTTGAGTCATGGAAGTTTTCGATCAAGTTTATATTTGTGTTTTCCCTTATTTCTCATCCTTGTTAACTTAGTTTGGATCTCAAATAAGCATCATGGTGGGCCCTAGGAAGGTTTAAAGGGTGGACATCATTGTCTCACTGTTTTCTATAGTGAGGTTCACTTGAGCTTTGGATATGCCTCATTCCATGCAATATGACTTAAAATGATCTCTCGGATGGATGAATAGGGTGGATACAACACATGCATTATAGAGGGGCCCAAAGAAAATGGTGACGTGCTACCGACAAGTAGCTAATCCGCGTCCTTCGGAAAGTAGGGCCTACGAGAAGTGGTCTTCCAAGGAACTGGTATAAGTTAGAAGCTTGGACGAGTCTCTAACAGTGTATCCCTACTTGGTGAAAGTAGTTAGTATCAAACTGAAAAGCTATGATGTAGGCTAGAACTCTGTACTAATCTGCTGTCGGGTCACACACGTCTCCATATCTGTTGGGATTAATATGGCCCATTCGTTTTATAAAAGATCGATAAGATGTTAGATCACCTGATCGCGATCGACGGTCCCAATCAATGATCGATCGTCCAAATCAATGTCCGGATATTTTCTAGTATAACAAAAATGAATCATCTATTTTCCTGGCCATTGATTGGATGGTTAGCATCATACGATTTTACTCATTTTTGAGAGGACTGGCAATCAAATGTGGCCCCACTTGATGGATGGTCCAAACCAATGTTCAAACCTTTTTCAGTATGATCAGTATGGACAATTCGTTTTTCCAACCAATAGTCGGATGGTAAGGATCATCTGATCGAAATAGTTTCCGAGAGGATAGGTAACCAAAGGTGGCCCCATGTGATGGATGATCTGTATAAATGATTAGATCCCAAACACTAGTTGGATGGTTAAGGTCAAGTGATTTTTCATAGGGTGAGCAATTAAAGGTGGGCCCCACATGATGGATGGTCTAAATGGATGATTGGACCATTTCTATTATGATCATCATGGGCCATCCATTTTCCCAATCATGTCTGATGGTTGAAAAGTTTTTTGAAGCGATGAGATATCAAAGGTGGGCCGACATGATGGATGGTCTAGATAAATGATAAGATCCTCTCTAGTACGATCAATATCGATAATCTAGTTTCCTAAATGCTTGCTGGATGGCTAGGATCAGTCCATCGGGGCAATTTTTTAGAGGGACGGGCAATCAACGGTGGGTCCCACCTGACGGGCAATCCATCATGTGGGACCCACCATCAGTTGGAGCATTTCTAAAACGATCAATATGGGCAATCCATTTTCTCACCCACTAATTGGAATGGTTAAGCTGACCTGATCAAAGTGAATTTTAAAGCAACGGCGGACAATGGGCCACACATGATTGATAGTCCAAATTAATTATTTATCCATTTCTCCAACTAAAGTAGGTTATGATAATGATGATGCTTCTTTTTTTTTTCTTTTTTTTTCTTTTTTGCAAATATGACTAATATGTAAATATAAAATTCTAAAGGTGGTGTCCATCATATAAGAATTATACACTTCACAATAAATACAATATGTATGAAAATATAATTATCGAACGGGAACAAGTTGGATATCTCCTAGTTGTTCCGATTGCAGCACAATCTGGTATTATTCCTAAATCATCTACATATGTTAAATAAAAGACACCAAATGTCAACATAGTGAAGAAATTTCTCCAACATTAAATGCGGGACATTTTAGTGATTAACAAGTTCATGAATATTACATAGTTCTAAATGTAATACTCTTGAGCATGTTACTTCTAGTACACATATATTACATAAGTTACACATGTATCAACAGAATTAAGCATGAGTAATATAGCATAACAAAACAATAATTTCCTATCTAGCATTTTTAGGTACATGAATGCTATAATGTGATGATGCGTGATCCTCATAATCCAACACTTCCTCTACAAGCGACTTCAACGCTTATTTCATATAATGCCAACACTCTCTTAATATGAGACTCGAATACTTTTCGTAAACTATTTATCATAGGATATGCATGATGAGCCAAACGATTATTAATCCCAGTTTATATAACAGATTAACAAAGATGGTATATGGTCATTATACCATGAGTTATTATCTGGATTATGTGACTCATTATAGCACGTTACAACTTCTCACCAGTTTACATTAATCCAAATTAAGGTTCATCACCCATTATACCTTATAAATCAATAATTTCAAAGTACAACATGATGTTCAATAGTATCTAAATCAACATGGTAAAGGTCGTCACCCAAATACTATGTAGGCCCGAATCGTTCGAACGGTACTATAACACAGAACCATTAACCGTGTATTTGATGGGGGCGATTCGAACAACAATCTGTCACCTCTATTAATGCTCATTACTCACTATAAAAAGGCTCGTCATCCCAAATAGGCCGATAGCTCGAGCATGGAGTCTCATACCACTATGCTCGACACATGAATCTTTGTATGATCATAATACACTAAAGGTTATGAGTAGACATAAATCAATGATAGTAGTAATATCCCAGATTATATAAAATGTTAAATAATCATAAAGCATTAGAATGATTGTGTCTTATATTAGACTGATGCGATCGACTAAGGAAGACATTAAGCAAACTGACATGGGGTATAAGGCACCCCATGTAATTCCAACTGTTGTTAATCATTCGTGTTCAACTTTGGTCAACTATATATGTAACAACCCTGATTTTCATAACCCACTCGTGATCTTGTATAAAATAAATTAATATTTTACTTTTCATTATTAATTTTAAAAAAAAAAAACCAAGCACTTAACACAGTTAGTAAAAACAATCTTGGTGGAAGGATAGGTTAGCAAATCATCCATCGTTTTGATCTATGAATGAGCTTTTGAATAAAGAAAGTTTTTTTTGTGCTATTTCTGCATATTAAGAAGATCAATTTTGAGAAAATCGATTGTGTTAATCTAGGAGATTCGAACCTAAGGATTCTAAGGCCAAACCATGTTGGGACCTTGAATTCTAGAGTAATCTAATTGACGAATTTCTACAATGATCTATGAAATTGTATAGTAAGGGCTTTTATCGAAAATAGATTTCAACTATCAATTATAGATATCATATATTCGGATCTAAGTGATCTTTTGGTTTTCTCAAATTCAATTATGAGAAAACCTATTGGATGGGTTAGACCCTTCTGTAATAAATGGAATTCATCAAAACCAAGGAAGAAAAAGAAAAACTCTAAAATATTTGAAAAATCAAATCGTGTAACTGAACTTATCCAATTTCATTCGATCGATCGAACGATCGATCAATCAAATGAGATCATTTTTTGTCCAAAAATCAAAATTTAAAATTCATAACCTACTTATCGAACATGGGGTTCGATCGATCGAAGGGATCCTTGAGTAATCTTGACCAATCAAACTAATTCAATTGAGGATGACCAAATTAGTACGGTGACCAAACTGATTTAATCTGACCATACTTGATCAATCAAAGGTGGCCAAAAGTTTCCAAAAGTCTGACTTATTAGTGGGTCATTGGGTCAAGTCGGAGAGTGCCTGTCTAAGTTCTAATATGTTGATGATAGTCTAGTAGAGAGAGAGAGAGAGAGAGAGAGAGAGAGAGAGAGAGAGAGAGGGAGAGAGAGAGAGCGTAAGTTATCGGGTCGAGTCGACTTGGGGTTGAGTTGACTCGCTGAGTCTTATTGTGTTGGAACCCGATTGGATCCGGATTTCCTTATTGACCTATCAAGAGAGAAAGAGGGAAATGGAGAAGAAGAAAAAGAAAGGCAAGTAGAGAGTTGAGTGGTTAAGTCGATTCAGTCCAAAATCGAGTCAAGTCGTTTACTCGTCTTATAGTGAGTTCAACAGAGTTCTGTGGGTTTCATTGCCCCTGTTGGATAGGGGTTGAGCCAGAAGACAGAGAGAAGAAGAAGTAGTTGTTGAGTCGAGTTGACTCACTGAATCACTGAGTTAATCTACAATATCGGGTCCAATATCAGGTAGATAGTGTCGGGTCGACTCAGTTTAGGTTCAACTGAGTTCAATCAAGTAACATTAGCATATAGAGTTCGAGTTTCTTCACCAAATTGATTTAGTGAGTCCATTAATTGTAGACTGTTTATCATTAGCATTTAGTGTGCCTTTGATTTCCCTATGAGCTAGGTTCACTTGGGAATCAAGTTGAGGCTATTTGACTTAATCGAGTTAGCTCAAATGGGCTAGGTGAGTTGGCTAGGTGGGTCTCACTTATTATCTTTGAAATTAACTCAATTTTATTCTCCAGTAGTTCCTATCAGATTGTGATCAAGAGTGGACCAAACCAATAGAATCTATTAAGATAGGATCATATTAACACCATATTCCACCTAACTACCAATTGTGCAAGCTTAAGGATTCGATTCTAAGGGCGCACACACTGCCTAACGACATTATAGGCGATTCGACTCATAAGGTGATGACCATTCCCTTCAAGTTTTTTGCTTTCATGTTAGCTTAAGTGATTGTTCTATTTTAATTTTGGTTGATAATTGATATCTTTATTTCATAATTACTTATGCTAGTTATTGGAATTGATTTTCAAATTATATGCTTAACATTTATCTTGTATAACACTTATATGTTATACTTGAATATCTTCTCATACTCGTGAATTGTTTATGAATTTGAATTCTGACAACAATTTGTGGAAAACTCCATTTATATACGTATATCCATATTAGAATGTAACTCATTTGGTTATGATTACATTGGACCCTCGATTTAGTGGCCATTTTGTGTATTGAATTAAATGGAATTTTATCGTGGACTTATCATCTTTCGAATCGCTGCACCTTTGTGACTTTTGGGGATAATTCCTTTTCATCTTATCTATTAATGAAATATTTGCCCAATGTGACTTTGATTTAATATTTGGCCCATGTGGCTTTGATTGAATAATAGCCCTATGTGGCTTGATGGAATATTTTTTTATAACCCTGTGATGGTAAGTTCTACTTGTTAAACCATGATTAGCCACTATTTGAGGAGGTTACCATTAAATATCCTAATGTTGGAGTCTCGTGAGTCAGGAATTGTGGTATGAGGCACTATGACCGAGCTATCGGCCTAAGTTGGATGATGAAAACCCCATAGTGACTATTGAGTTTTCTTAAAATGGCCGTGTGAAATTGGAGTAATAACGATTAGACTAATCATGCATTTCATGACATGCAAACTTTTCTAGATGTCTAGTTCTCCTTAGGGCGACCTCAAAATACTTTTATAGGAGGCTAGTTTACTTAGGGTGTCCTCTTGTATGGTCTTTTCCGGGTGGCTAGTTTTATTTACGGTGTACCGTTGAGTACTTTTCTAGGTGGTTAGTTTTCCTTGGGCGACCTTTCTACTTGCTGGATGTGCATCCCCAGGACTTTGTGCATATGCATGCATTCATAAATTGTTCATAACCCTAAGTGTAGGTTCGCGATGTAGTAATAACTCAATGAGACCGAGGTCTAATCCACAGGGACTAATCTTGTACGTTTATGAAAATAACAAGATCTAGAACTAGAAGAAGATCTAAATATGGAATCAGGAATAAAGAGAGTAATTGTGCATAATGTTTAAATTATCAATTGAAAGGTGGGAAGTGGGGTGACATGGATCTACTTGTAGCTATCAACATGTTACCTTACTTGATTCAAGAAATGCAACTGGAACTAGAGTCCTATCTTATCTAGTTAGAAGAAGCGATGATCAAATAACTGAACTTTTCATTGAACTAGCCTCAATGGATGAGAATTGTGAATATTTGGAAGGGATTCCATCGCCCAACCATGCCCAGGAGACAATGGTGAGCAACAGGATTTACTAATCCCACAATCTCAAATAGGAAAAAAAGATATTCAAAACTATCGCAATGTCTATTGTAATTTAAGTCACAACAAACTATAGAAAACTGAAAATATTTCATAAAATCAACCAGAAATCAATGAAGTTCGATTAAAACAAGAATAAAAGCAAGATAAGCATTCTATTCATGCTACAATCTTCGTTTAGTTAACCATAGACATGATTAAACCAAAATCTCATAAACAAAACATGAAAACAAACTAAGGAAGAAGAAGAAGAACTCTCGATGGCGGCTCTCCACCCTTTTTCTTCACTCTTTAAACCCTAGAAGATGCCTAGGAACGTCCTAAGGACTCTTATTTATAGTTGTGAAATGTCATCTTACGCATAGCCTTGAAATTTTCGCAAATTGACTTGAATATACACACTTTGCGTAAACCCCGCGTTACGCTTCAGTTGGACCGAAGTCGTGTCTGAAATTTATGTGAAGAGTATTTAGGTCAGACCAAGTCCAACCGAAATCTTAAGCCGAAGTTGGCTCAGGTTGGACCGAATTAAGTTTGAAAATTTCTTACTGGTAATTTTCTGCGATTTTAGTTGGACCGAAGTTACCTTGGGTCAGACCGAATTACAGTTTGAAAATCACGATTCTTGCTAGATTTTTTTGTACACTTTCAGTCAGACTGAAGTTGGCTTAGGTCGGACCAAACTGTTTGCTTTTTCTTTTGTTTGACTTGTGCTTTTACCAGTCTTTTCTCCATCCTTTGCAGTTGTTTTTCTTGGATCTTTGGCATGTTAATTCTTCATTAATAACTTCAAAATCTCCAAAACTTACTTTGTGATCTTTTATGCATTAAATCACCGCTTTCATCCTTATTTTTGAATCAAGCTCTCAAATTCACCTTGTAAGATAAACACGTATGAATATAGTGATTAAGCATTATCATGTTCAATAAATCAAGGTATAAATGAGAGAAAATATCCAATATTTGAGTCTCAACACACCTCCAACAAGCATTTTGCTAGTTCTGAGCAAAACATGCATGAAATAATCTTCTATTCTCAAAGTTCAAAACTTCTTTCAGAAAACAATCTTTTGTGCAGATGAGTATGAATGAGTATAATCTAGAGAAGCGAGAGTGAAATTTTGAAAACCTAGAGTCGAACCAAGTGAGTAATCAATCGAATAGGTTCTTCATTAATCATTCAAAAGCATAGTTCATACATCACGTTTTTCTAAAGTGCTTAGTGAATTTAAGCTTACTTTCCACAAAAATATACTATCATTACATAATATTAGTCATGCTCATCACCTCACGATTAATTAAATAATCAAGTATTGATTCCGAACTTATCCCTTTTTTCCTTCTTTTTCCAGTTTCAGACTTTTTATTATTTTTCATTCTTTTATAGTCTTTTCATCATACATGATCTTTTTTTCAATCTCACTATTTTTTTAACTGGTCCTTTTCAACTTTTAAGGTGGTTAAAATTCTTCAGACTTAATTCTCAACATCTATCAACGATTCACATAGTAATAATTATAAAGAAAATTGAATGTGTCTTGTGATTTAGATTAACATGATGTTTAAACTTCCTCTTAATCAATTGAGTGCAAGAACTTTAAGTGATAGACTACTCAGTTGATCAAACTCCAACAATTCAGAATTCAATCTTCATCTTATCATTCTCAAAACATTCTTAAAGAATGCACAAACTATCGCTTTTCAAACAGGTTTTTACTTTGAAAAATTGAAAATTTTCACAATTTTTACTCTAAAAATAAGAAAAACACCGATTACACTAATTAGTTTACCTAATCCATGCCCCTAACCTAAAATCTACATTGTCCTCAATGTAAAAGATATACGCATGTAATGCACATGAGGCAATGAAAAGAAAGGAGAAGTGATGGAAAGGTAGAAACTGAAGCTATTCCAAAGATCTCAACGTGTAGATGGGTCAGCAAGAAGACTAAACAAACTGAAAGCAAACTATCCTAGTCCTCAATCCTATGAAAGCAATAAATTTTAATCCTAAAGTAGGAAAGCATGGGAAAGCTACTCAATCATATAGCGAGGTTCCTCCTCCGATCAGTATTTTGATAAATTTTTCAGTAGGTTTCTTAACACGATTATCCAAAAACCCATTTTCCAGTAGGCTCAGATGCCCTAGAGTATGAATGTCTAGAGAACTTTTTGAACCTCAGTAAAAAAAAATTCTTTTAATCCTTTGACGTATCCAAAGTATATATGATTCACCTATGACAGAAAATGTTTCAGTATTAGTACAACATGTTTAATCAAAGACTATGATTATGTGAAATTCAAAAGAATCCTCGTCAGGTAGTGTAGTCTCAACACATTCCGAAGTTACAGATTTCGGTTCAATTTTCTACTCTTCCACTTATAATGGTAGACATTTAGGATCTGTGGAAGGAGGGGCTTCAGAATAAGAGTTCCTTTGACCAATAATAAATACAGAGGTATTTTCTTGAAAAACATGCACTATGTCTTGTATCATGGCATCGTTAGAATTTGCAAATGTGCCAAGCAATCTTCCAGAGAGTTGAAAGATTCATTTGAGAGGGCCTCATTTTCCATATTGAGGTTTGTGATGATATGCCCAAGGACTTCATCATCATTTTTAAAAATAGAGGGAAGCATGCTCTCTTACTTTTCATCTTGGTGAGAGTAAATCATCACCAGATACATCTCGCCTTGCCCTACATAAACAGATTGTGGATCAATAGGCAAATATTTAATGTGAAGACTCATTTCATTGATACTAGTCAGTGAAGGCTTTGTATCATCAAGGGGCGTAGTTGCTCCAATGGTGGCCTCTACTGGGTAATTTCGAATATCGGAGTCGTATCAAGCAAGTTGTCCATCTCCCTAATCATATCATAATCTAAATCAAGGGTGTGGGCCGAGCATGCTTCAAAAGAGTCATGAGGTTCACTTGAAAGGAGTTCATCCTCCACATTTAAATCAAACGTGTCAGATGGGTGAAGTAGATCATTGCGGCTGACAACTTCTTATACCTCATGATCATTTACCTGGACCAAAATTAAAATTAATTTCAGGGAATTTTGGACTGTAAGCTCATGATTGTCATCCAACTCCTCATCTTTATATAATTTAGTACAGTTCACAAGTGAGTTGAGATCACTTTCCTTGCACTATGTTTCTATGTTGGGTTAAGGCTCGAATAAACTAGCCTCTTCCTCTGTATTGAGGTTAAGTGTGTCATGTGGGTGGAGTGTGTTAGCATCATTATATTTAAAAAATACCAGTGTCTATTGATCATTCCTTTGGACAGTCATCGAGATCGACTCTTCGAAAAATAGAACCATATGCTCATTAACACAATCCAACTCCTCATTCTCAATTTCAGTATTCTGCACAAGCGAGTTAGGATTACTTTCCTCACATTGTATTTTTAGATTGGGTTGAGGTTATGATAACGTAGCCTCTTTCTCCTCCATAAGGTGCAAATGAATTATTTAAATTGAGGATTCGAGCAATTCACATGATGTTCTAATTTATATGAATGATTGTGTGATGTGTTGGTTGATTTGCTCTTGAGCATCCATGAATTTTTTAATTGACTTCTCTTAGAATGTTTCTGATTCAATCTCATAAGTAGGGGATCTAAGGGAGTAGTCATTAGAATCGATTGTTTGTTCATCTCTCCAATGTTGATGCTTTCATGACTGATTATAATCATACAAATCATATGTGGGAGGGTTTGATGGTTGTTGGTATGCGTCATCACCCATAATATAATCACGCATAGTTTTCTTTTTGCTGAATGGGTGATAATTTTCTTCACTCCAATAATCATGTAATGAAGTCTTAATCCATGGAGTGTAATTATTCTCTCGCATATGATCTCGTATAGACTTTTTAACCAGTGGAGCATTATATTCCGGTCGGTTCTCGATGAAGGTTTTAAAATTTTTTTGAGACAGATTGTTTCCTCACATAATCATCTAACACTTTTTCACGGAACATCTCATTTTCTAGAAATAGATTAGCATACTTACATGCCCACTCTTCCCACTCTTGCATGTTCATGGTGAAACCCTTAATTTTGAATCTATTCCTACAATTTATTTATTTTTTTTTTTTTTTACAGCAATCTAGAAAGTAGGTAGAGGGAAGGAGTTACCAAAAGAGAAGAACTAATAATGAGATCTTACAAGATCAAAATAATCAAACTATGTTAATAATGTTAAAAGAAGAAAGAAAAGAAACGAAAATTAAGATGAATCATAAAAACTCTGGATTAGAAAAGTTCATAAAATAAGAAAAATCCTAACCTAAATTAATCTTAATCTTAACCTAATTCTAATATTAATTAATAATAAAAAAAACGCAGATGCATGTCCATAATTTCTATAGGGTGATTTCCCCTTATAGTGGTGTTTATTTTTAATTTATTTCAGCTATATGTTGCTGTCCATAATTTCTGGACAGATTTTTGGGCTGTCTTGAGCTTAGATTTTGGAATATTTTTAGGGGTGTTTGATTCTTATTAATAGGATATTCTTGGAGGTGTGAACCCCACCTAGATGCTTGCCAGGTTTCTCCTCCATCTGATCTCATTTGGGCATCCAAAAGAGTGGGCCAAGAGGGTTGGATAGTCTAGATTTTTTCTAGGTAGTCCAGCAATACTGTCTAATAAAAACTTAAATTTATAAATTTTTCTGAAAGGTTTGGACCACTTTTCTCGACCCCACTTAATATACACATGTTAGGGGATCTTGGGCCCATATTTTCTAAATTTTTGGATGTCCTGGACCCTCTCTAATGGAGTGCACAAGATGAGGACAGTAATATGTAGTAGCAGAATTTTTAGAAAACCTTGTCCATTATGTCATTGTAGAAATTTTTGGGCCCCAACACATTGTTCATTATGGCCATCTTATTGGGGCTCATCTCTGATGTTTTAGGGCCCACTAGGCCATAACTTTTGGGGGCCACCAAGCTGGGCCAACAGCCCTGTTGGACGTCCCAGTTGGGTTGTCATCCAACATGGGTTGGCTGTCCCCAGCTCTTAGGCCCACAATGATGATGTGTTTCATCCTGTCGTTCCGTCCATTTGTTGTGGCCCACGTGGGAGTGTAAACCCCTGGTGGATGTCTACTGTGGAACCCACCTTAATGTATCTGGGCCGTCCAGGCCTTGGACCGCCTAACCATGAGGACACCCACTGTCTTGGTCTGCTGCTGGACTTGCAGTCCACCAACAATCCCACTTGATTTTTTTTATGTTGTATACCCACTCTCCATCTGGTGGGGCTTCCTCTAAGTATTGCTGGCCTTCATGAGATTATTTTCCACATAGTTTACCAATTTCTGGACTTTAGTAGGTCCAGGAAGTTAGGTGGGCTGAAAGTCCAGCAAGGGGCCTTAAATGTACATTGTTGTGACTAAAATTTTATTGGATGTGAGGCCCACCATATTAAGAAACTTGTGTATATATTGCATGCTTATATTTTAAAATTTTTTAGGCTTAATTAGTGCATTTGTTGGGTCACCTTTAGTGATCATATGAGGACCCCTACTTAGATCAGATTTTTGGGACATCTAGCGGGCCTAGATTGGGCTGGGATATCCTAGCTTGGCCCAGCCATGTGTATGGGCTGTTTTCCACCATTTTGCTAGACTTGTGGGCTGAGATAAGGGTGAGATTGGGCCTTTGATTGCCCACTTATATTACCAATTCTTAAGCTAATGTTGTGAGGCCCGTTTTACCAAACTTAGACTTAACTTTAGGCCATGTACTTGTGTTCATAGGCTGCCCACCAAGTCCAACTTAATGCATGGATTCAGTGGTCATTGAGACCTGGGCCTTGATTCCCTTCTTTTGGCCCATATTGTTGTATGTAGATTCGACCATTTTTCTTATGGCCCATTATGTGGGATATATGTATGTGGCCACCTATTTTTATCTTAAATGTGGGCCTTGGGCCTTGTATCTTTATAGTTTCTTATTGGAATGCCTTTTGAGAAATGGTGGTTAAATGTCCCCATTATGGACCCCTCTAAGCCCATTTCCATCTAAGAGTGGTTAAATGCCCACATTAGACTCTTGTTAGGCCCATCTATATCATTTAAGCCCATAGGTTTATCTACTTAGTCTTGTGGGCTACCCCAAACCATTGGGCCCCCACTAGTAGTATGTATCTTTCACATTTTGAGGAATTGTCTAAGTATCTAACTTAATCTTGATAGAAGGAGAGTACAACATTGTCACATGTCATATCTAGTTACCTTCATGATTCATCCATATGCATCATATGTATGCTTGGAGCATAGTATGACTAATCATGATTTATGTTATTGGGTAGATTATTTTATGGGACTCCATGGGTAATGAAGTTGCCCCTCTTGAGTGCGATAGATGCACAAGGTCAATGCATGTTTGACTGGTGTGCTTCATGCATGTGACATTATTATAACATGTTGTTATCTGCCCTAGATTCATCAGGGTCGTAGCCTCCACAGACATATCGTGGATGACAGAGTTTTGGACACCGAAAATATTATTTGAGCACTTAGGGCACATAGGATGTCCTTAGGTGAAAGTCCCAGAACCTTCATGGTACTAGGAAATGCTCCAGTGCTAAGATCGAGTGGAAAATATGAGTGTTGATGCCTATTACCATGAGGCTGCGTCTCCCATTGTGTCATGGTCGGTTGGAAAGGAGTGTGACCTTACTCGCCTGAGTGAGGGGAGAAATAGTTAGGGTGAGTCTTACTAGCTCGTAAATGGGTTCGCTACTGTCGAGCCTTATTGGTGATTGGTTGTCCACACGTGGATAGTGAGGTCTCTTACGCTCGTTGGGCTGTGCGACTAGGAGAGCAGTAGTCCATCTGTAGTGCATTTGACCCCGGTAGATTCCTCAGAGTAGAACTATATTAACATGTTAGATTGATATAAGGATGAGTTTGATCATATTGCATATTGCACGTGACATTGGCTCCATAAACCCTGCATTACATTGTTAGCCTTGGGAAGGCTGTCAGTATCATTGCATTACATTTCATAGCCTTGTTATGGCTAGTGGTGTTTATGGTTCTTATCGCATATCCTTCACACTCTGTCATTGCATTCACGGAGTTTGTCCTACTCACACTTACAGTGCTCTTTAAGCTTTCTATAAGCTTATGCACGATTGATGCGTGCTGGTGATCCCAGTCCAACGAATGGAGAAGGAGCATGGGCCAGTCGTTAATCTTCTTAGAGATTTCTTCTTATTATCATTGCATTTCCCCTTTTGGAACTCTATATTGTAAAAGTTTAAAATTCTAGTAGATTTTATGATGATGTTCCTACAGTTATTTATCTATGGTTATAATGTTATGATCTTTGGTGTACTCATTTTGAATCACACTTGTATTATTGAAATCCTCCTTTTAGGATCCCAAGATCGGAACCTGATGTATGGGTGGTAGGAACCGAGAATGGGGTACTACGGAGGCTGTCGCCGGTGGATTCGGTGATTGGGAAGTTTGTGAGCCCGGTTCCCAAGTTTGGGATGTGATAGGAGTTGGTATCAAAGCATAACAAAATAACCCAGAAGTAACTCAGGACAACCTTACATATCTGCTTCAAGCGCATTCTTTCTTTGATTATGTTTCCCTAATATCTGAGTCCATTGAGGATTCTAATTTCAAGGTGTCCATCACCTTTGTTTTTATGTAGATCATGACGCCTAGGCGAGGTGCTTCTTCTATTACCCGTGGTCATGGCACTCGTGGTCGTGCTTCTCATTCCACTTCAGTGACCCGAGCGCATCCCGCTCCACCTATTGCAGATCCGAGTCTAGATCCCATTCCCGAGGCTGTCATTCCACCTCCGGTTACTTCTATCCCTCCGTCGGAGCCTTCCATACCCATGTCTAAGGCTCCCTCTCCCGCAGTTCCTGTGCCTCCACCTGAGGCTAATGTAGCCCCTCCCGAGCCTACCATTCCCATTGGAGCCGAGCAACTACAACAGATGCTCCTGGCCGTTATAGACGCCCTCCAGGGGTAAATTTAACTGATAGAGGAGACCCTGAAGCAGAGGGAGCATACCCGAGCGAGTGCCATCTACCGAGATTTTTGTCAGTATGGTCCCCTACGTTTTAGGGGTGAACCTAATCCTACAGCGGCCGAGTTATGGCGTATAGAGGTGGAGAGGATTTTTGATACTATGCGATGTCCATCTCAGCAACGAGTTTCCCTGGCCATTTTCCTTCTTCAGGGCGAGGCCCAACACTGGTGAGCTTCTATTTCTAGATTGGTGGCGAGAGACTTCGTATGGACTTGGGAGGACTTTGTGGATCATTTCGACTAGAAGTTCTTCCCTGATCATGTGCAGCACCAGAGAGCTTTAGAGTTCGAGACTTTGACCCAGGGTAATATGATTGTGGTGCAGTATGAGGCCCTCTTTGTTTCCCTATCCCGATTTGTAACTTACTTAGTAGACGATGAGGAGCGGAAGGCTTGCCGTTTCATGAACAGCTTTTGTCCTGCTCTCCGAAGCTGAGTAGTCGACCATCTTCTTACTACTTTTGCTGAGGTTATACAGAGGACGTCAGTTCTTCCTGTTAGTAGCATCGTCGACGTACTTCTCGTCCTGGTGTTCGACCACCAATGGCTCATCTAGCATCATCTTCTTCGCAGCCAGCTTCATCTTCTGTTCCATCTTCTGGCCCGTTTATGGGAGTTTGTTATAGTTGTGGGCGGTCGAGACACCGTAGGCGCGAAGGTCCTCACCCCCAGTAGTAGTAACAAAGGGTACTACCGCTACCCCTACACCGGCCACCACAGCCGTAGCAGCAATATCAGCGACCCCAGCATCAGCCTCCTAAACCTCCTCCACAGCAGCAGAGACAGCAGGGTAGACCATCGTAGTGATCGCAGCAGCAGCAGAGACCACAGCAGAGGGGAGAGGCACCTCCCCCACAGGCCCAAGGCTGAGTATATGCCGCATAACAGGTGCAGGGTCAGGATCAGCAGTCTTCAGGCTTGCTTCCCTTGTCAGCTCAGGGCAGATTCTACATTTCCCAACAGGACCTTCAGTTATCTTTTGGAGGAGTAGTCAAGGGTATTCTTCCTATCTCTACTTGTATTGCCCATGTGCTATTTGATTCTAGCGCATCTCACTCATTCATGGACGAGGAGTTCTTTCGATCGACCGATATTTCATCAGAGTCCGCACTTGAGGCCTTATCCATTTCGACTCCCTTAGGAAGTCCGTAGTTGTGAGCCGCCTCTATTCATCTTGTCCTGTCTTGGTTGGAGAGATGTTCCTACCTGTGGATTTATTTGTGTTGCCGATGTCCTAGTATGATGTCATCCTAGGTATGGACTGGCTTTTCGAGTACCATGTTATCTTAGACTGTACCGCGAGGATAGTCACGTTTCATATTCCCAACTTTCCGATATTCTAGTTCATTGCTAAGCCTAGAGGAGAGCCGCTGTCGAGCTTGTTGGCTTATGTTGATGAGCAGTCAGTGGCAGGGTATTTTAAGTAGTTGCTAATAGTTTGCGAGTTCCCATACGTGTTTCAGGAGATCCCGGGTTTGTCACTACACCGGCAGATAGAGTTTCAGATAGATTTAGTGCTCAGTGTTGTGCTTATTTCGAAGGCCCCATACCATATAACACTGATGGAGTTGTGGGAACTACAGGATCAGTTAGATGAGCTCCGAGAGTTGGATTTTATTCGTCCCATCAGTTCGTCGTGGGGAGCCCCGGTATTATTCATGAAGAAGAAGAATGGCTCGTTGAGGCTCTACGTGGATTACCACGAGCTCAACAAGGTCACTATTAAGAACCGATATCTCGTACCGAAGATTGATGATATGTTCAACCAACTGCAAGGTGCTCAGTATTTTTTCAAGATTGACTTGTGTTCTGGTTATCATCAGATTCGGGTTCAAGAGGAGGACATTCTGAAGATAGCTTTTCGAACGCGCTATGGTCGTTTCAAGTTTCTGGTCATGCCTTTTGGGTTAATCAATACACCCGCCGTCTTTATACAGCTGATGAACGAGGTCTTCTAGCCCTACCTCGACCAGTTTTTCGTAGTCTTCATTGATGATATTCTGGTGTATTCGAGGAACCGGGAGGATCATGAGATGCATTTACAGATTATTTTGGAGATCCTCCATTCCCACTAGCTATATGCGAAGCTGGAGAAGTGTGAGTTCTAGCAGGAGAAGGTAAAGTTCCTTTATCACATGGTGACGAGGGAGGGTGTCACTGTGGACCCCTCGAAGGTTGATGCTATGCATCAGTGGGGCGAGCCCATGAACGCGTCCTATATACATTGCTTCCTTGGTTTAGCAGGTTATTCTCGGCGATTCATCAAGGGTTTCTACTGTTTTGCATCACCGCTGACCTAGTTGATGTAGAAGGGCACTAAGTTCGTCAGGAGTGACGCCTTTGAGGAGAGATTTATGGAGTTGAAGGACCGCCTCACGTCCACTTCTATCCTCACTCTTCCTGATGGGAGTGATGGTTTTATTATTTTCATCGATGCCTCCAGAGTTGGTTTGGGTGCTGTTCTGATGCAGCATGGGAGGCCAGTGGCGTATGCCTTACGCCAGCTCAAGGTCCATGAGTTGCACTACCCCACGCATGATTTGGAGTTAGCAGTTGTTCTCTTCGCACTAAAGGTGTGGAGGCATTACCTCTATGGCATCAGGTTCGAGCTCTTTCAAACCATAAGAGCCTGAAGTATTTATTTTCTTAGTAAGAGCTGAATATACGATAGAAGCGATGGATTGAGCTTCTGAAGGATTATGATTTTGACCTTCAGTACCACCCATGCAAGGCTAACGCGGTGGCAGATGCACTCAGCCATCAACTGCGAGGCCTGGTGGCACAGATGATGGTTCGTGAATGCAAGATGCTCGAGGATGTATCGGAGTTCGACTTTGAGTTTGGCCTGCAGTCTTCTATTGTTCATCTTTCGAGCATTTCAATTCAGCACTCTCTTATCGTAAGAGTGATCGAGGCTCAGTAGATAGATAAGTCATTATAGGAATACCGAACAGAGACAGCATATGTGAAGCAATCGATTGGCAAATTGGTTCCAATGGTGGACTTCACTACAGAGGCTGATTGTGTGTTTTGAACATACTAGAGTTGCGTAGATATTTGATGACTGAGGCATACCGATCGAGACTTACGATCCACTCGGGCTCCACGAAGATGTACATAGATATGAGGAGGCAGTATTTTTGGTCGGGGATAAAGCACCAAATTGCTAGTTTTGTGGCTAAGTGTGAAACTTGCCAACGTGTCAAGGCCGACCACCAGAGACCCTTTGGTCCTTTATAGACATTGAGCGTTTCAATATTGTCACGCCCCAAACTCGGAAAGCGGGCTTACAAAATTCTTGATTGCCGAATTCGGTATTGACAAGCTCCATAGTGCCCTATTCTCGGGTCCCGGCACTCATATGCCAGATTCCGATCTTGGGATCCTAAAAGGAGGATTTTCAGTATGATTTTTTTTTTTTGTAATGGAGCATAACCACAAGCTTAACTAAGTTACCAAACAACATCACCACATATTCATTATATCAAAAACTTTAAGTACAATGCGGAAAGAAAAATATAGGGTGATCAAAAACTCCAAAATAATTTAGTGTGCGCTCTTGCCTCAGTGCTGCTGCAGTCCAATGCCACCTACACACAACAGTTGTGCATAACCTTACAAAATCTTAGAGGGTGGTGTAAGTGTATGTGCAAGAAAAGCGCTAAGTGTACAATATTAGAGTAATGCGAAAATATGATGGTAAGTCCATGAATACAATCGGTCGTACCAAGGCTATGTGATGCAAGGCATAAATGCTATTGACCATACCATGACCATGCGATGTAAGGCCTATGTAGCCAAATGTCATATGTAAGATGCAAAATAAGCATGTCAATACTCATCAAGTATATATATCAATATAGTTCTCTGGGATATCACCGGGGTCTAGTACACTCCACACTGACTTCGCCTCCCTAGTCGCACAGCCTAGCGAGCGGAATAAATCTCACTATTCGACTGACCAGTAGTCTGCCAATACCTACCCAACTCGTTGATAGTGGACTCATTTACGAGCTGGTCAAGCTCAGCCTAGCTTATAGCCCCCTCACTTGGCGGATAAGGCCACACCCTCTTCCAACCGCCCACGACACAGTGGGAGACGCAACCTACTGGTATTCGACACTCGGGCGCTTGTGTATCCACTTGGTCTAGACATTGGAACAACTTCTGGTACCAAAAAGGTTCTAGGACTTTCACCTAAGGACATCCTAAGTGCCCACAGTGCTAAAATAAAGTATTTTCGGTATATGATACGGCCATCCATGATGTACCTATGAAGCCACGACCCTGATGCCGCTAGGACGTACAATGATCATATCACACAAATACAAGATGCATGAATCATAACTTCAAATCATATAACAATCCAACGCGTATTCCGCGATTATTTGGGGCACTCCATCTCATAAGGAGTCCCATAAATGTCTTAGCCCAACTGGGTTATGCTATGATCAAACATTCCTCATATCAAGCATACATATGATGCTTATGGGCACGAGTCATGGAATTATACTAAGCATGTTAAAAAGTGATGAACTATCCTTACAATGAAGATGGGCCTAGATGGCCTATACACAACAAGTACGGGCCTATCAATGAGCCTTAGGGAGAGTTATAATGTGGACATTTAACCAACATTGTACTTACAATGTGGGCGTCAAACCATCATTGCTCCCAAGGCATAGCCCGCCACAAACATCGTTACATAAACTGTGGTAGAATCACACATTACAATGGACTTATGTACATCCCATTGGGCCTCGACCCATGGGCCTTAGATACATCAAATGGGCCGCATCAATGTGCCTTATGTCCATTGTAATGGGCCATATCCCATGGGCCTTTGAATACATAACAATGGGCCCTCATATGGTAAATGGGCCACATCACAGGGCCATATGTATATCAAATGGGGCACACCAATTAGGTCCCATATGTACATAAAATGGGCCACACCCAAATAAAAGTGGTGGTAATGATTTCCACCATTAAAGTTCCTAAGGCCCACCATAACATACGTTTCCCATCCAACCTATTCATAAATTAGCATAGTGATAGATGAACTGGAAACAAATATCAGCTTAATAGGGAACTACAATGGCCCTTAGAAATTTTGAATGGTGGACGTCATTGTCCACTACTTTAAATGGTGGGCTCCACTTGAACTTTAGATCTGACTTATTCTTAGTCTCAAGCTTGTTAAGACAAGCTTTCCAAATGGTTGGACGGTTTGGATGCAACACATGCATCAAAGTTGGGGTCCACTGACCGTCCAACAACCCAACCAAAGTGGCTAGATGGCATTCATACAACACATATGTCATTGTGGGTTCCACCGCCCACCTAGACGGTGTGAATAAAACACATACATCATTGTGGGTTCCACATGTCGCCCACCATAATGTTTATTTGCCATCCAATCGGTCCATAAGGTCACGTAGACCTGGATGCTGTGGAAAAACAAATTATGTAATGATCCAAAACTTCTAATCCTAAGAAATGTTTCAATGGTTGACGTTCCATTCCACTATTTACTGTGATGTGGGCCACCTAAGAACCACAGACAGCTGATTTTCTTGGGGGGCCCACCGTCCTAAGGGGCCCATCAAGATGCACGGTGTGGATGTTCTACCACATCACGGTGGGCCCCACGGTTGGGACCCATGGACCCTGGCCCAAATGTAGCAGCCTTCTGTTGTAGCGTCAACAGCAGCAGGCGTTGCCTTTTTTTTTCTTTTCTTTAAAAAATGGAATTTCTGGGGTTTTTGGTACGTGGGGCCCACATTAGGTGAATCCAACCCAGCCATTGCATTCCATATATCAAGACAGACCAAAGAAGCCCAATATTCAATATGTTTTGGAGTGTAGAAAGATCAGAGTGCATTTTTAACGATAAAAACCACTGTTTTCTAAGCTATGGCCCGCCAGATAGTCGGATTGACTTCATTTTTTGGCTCAACGCCTAAAATGACATGGGGAATGGAATGGATGGCGTGTATTGGATTGATACATCAAGGTGAGGCCTGTAAGAGTGGCCCACCCAAAAGCCTTAAATAAATATATATATTATTAATTTCTTTTTGGTCAATGCACCCTTCACTGACGTCCAGTGTCCAGGGACGCTGGATGGTTTTGGATACAACACATATTAAGGTGGGCCCCACCTTCAGATGTTCTATCCAAGTGGACCACCATATGCATGGATGGTGTGGATAAGACATACACTAGGGCGGGGTCCATCTGAGTGGGCCACACAACCACATCATCACATAAAAAAATGAAAAAGATAGGGAGAGAGAGAGAGTGGGACACGTGTGATGGAGGGCTCCGTCACTATGAGCCATCCCTTGCATTCAATCATACATCATACATGTGGGCCCACCAAATCAAAGATCAACGGTGGAGATTCCTCCTCCACCCAAAATGGACGGTCTAAATGACCTCTCTTCATGCAAGGAAAATAAACATCATGATGGGGTCCATGGAGAATGGCCCCATCATGGGATGATCATGAGAATCAAGGTGGGCCATCGGCCATACCTAGAGTTCAAAATGAGATCCCTACCATCAATTGGTAGGCCTTACTTGACCCTTCATCTAAAAAAAATAAAATCTAAGCCTATAGAAGCACCCACCGTTCGATCTTCTTGGTCTGTTAGAACGCCGGTCTCCTTGTGCTTCACTTTGATGGAGGGTGATGAAAGGTGAATGGCTAGGATGAAGGATTTTGGGGTGGGAGTGGGCCACATACAACTCTTTTTTTTCTCCTTAGAAATGCATGGACGTGTGGGTTTTTTTTGGTTGCTTGGAAATGTGTTGAGAAATGAGAGAGAGAGAGAGTTGTAAGGAGAGAGAGAGTGATGGGTGATGGAGTGAGGGATGTGGTGAGTGATGGGTGTGTAAGAGCTTTTTGACTTTAGGGGTAGATTGTATAAGAAAGGTATGGGGTGTGTAAGAACTTTTTGACTTATGGGGTTGCTTGGGGATGGGTGTGAGGTGATGTGTACTTGACCCTTAATGGGATTGATTGATTGATGGATGTGACATTCGGTAGAGATTCTCTTAGGTTTTACAATGCGCGACGTTTTTCTCTAACTGAACACGGGCCCAAATCTCCCGGCCTGGGTATCACCTCAGCGTGTGAGAGGTAGAATCGAAACCGCAGCGAAGGCGCGGTTGCCAGGGTATAAGTGTCGGGTTGTGTCATGCCCCAAATCTAAAAATCGGATTCATATGAATCCTGATTGCCGAATCCGGTGCCGACAGCCTCCGTAGTGCCCCATTCTCGGCTCCTGGTAATCAAATGCCAGATTTCGATCCTGGGATCCTACAAGGAAGATTTTCAGAATGAATTTTTTTTTGTAATGGAGCATAACCACAAGCATAACCAAGTCACAAAACAATATCACCACATATCCACTATATCAAAATCTTTAAGTACAATACAGAAAGGGAAGACAAGGTGATCAAAAAGCTCCAAAAAAAAGTCTTGATATGCACTCCTGCCTCAGCGCTGTTGCTGTCCAACGATACCTGCACGTAACGGTCATGCATAATCTTACAAAAGCTTAGAGGGTGGTGTAAGTGTGTGCGTAAGGCGAACGCCAAGTGTACAGTATCAGAACAATGCGGAATTATGTGGTAAGTCCATAGAATCAACCATGCCAAAGCTATGCTATGAGATATGAACGTCATCGGCCACACCGATACAATGCAAGGCCTATGTGGCCGAATGTCATATGCGAAATGCAATCCAAGCAAGTCGGTACTCCTCAAGTACGTATATCAGTACAGTTCCTCTCTGGATATCACCGGGGTCTAATACACTTCGTAGAGACTTCCACCTCCCTAGCTGCACAATCAAGCAAGCGGATAAGACCTCACTATCCGCCTGACCAGTAGTATGCCAATACCTACCCGGCTCGTTGATAGCGGACTCATTTGCGAGCTAGTCAAACTTAGCCTAACTTATAGCCCTCTCACTCAGGCGGATAAGGCCACATCCCCTTCCAACCGACCATGACACAGTGGGAGGCGCGGCCTACTGGTATTCGGCACTCGAGCGCTCGTGTATCCACTCGGTCTAGACGTTAGAGCATCTCCTGGTACCAAAAGGTTTTGGGACTTTCACCCAAGGACATCATAAGTGCCCATAATGCTAGAATAAGTATTTTCGGTATCCAATACGGCCATCCACGATGTACCTGTGGAGCCACGGCCCTGATGTCGCTAGGGCGTGCAGTGATCAAGTCACACATATGCGAGATGCATGAATCACGCTGTCAAAACATGCAGCAATCCAGCGCGTACTGCGCGATCATGTGGGGCACTCAGTCACATAACGAGTCCCGTAAATGGTCTGTCCAATGGCGTATGCTATGATCAGTCATTACTTATATCAAGCATACATATGATGCGTATGGGCATGAGTCATAAGATTATACTAAGCATGTTATAAGGCAATGAATAGCAACGGGTATGGACCTATCAATGGGCCCTAAAGAGAGTTACAATGCGGACATTTAACCAACATTGTACATACAATGTGGACGTCAAACCAACATTGTTTCCTAGGCACGACTTGCCATAAATATCATTTCACGAACCATGAGGAATGTACATTGCAATGGACCCTAAGGACATCCGTTGGGCCTCGATCCCTGGGCCTTAGATATATCAAATGGGTCGTATTACATGGGCTTCACATTCACCAAATGGGTTGCATTAATGGGCCTCACCAATGAGCCTTATGTACATTGCAATGGTCCATGACCCATGGCCATGAAACACATCAAAGTGGGCCTCACAACTTGGGCCTTAACTATATCAGATGGGCCTACACTCATGAGTTTTAATCATACTAAATGGGCCTCACATTTGTGCCCCATGTACATCAAATGGGCTTGAATCCCTTGGGCCCTTTATGTATAAATGGGCCGGATCCCGTGGGCATTGCATATGTCAAATGGGCCCAAACCCAAGGGCATTATACATGCCAGATGAGCTTAATCCCATAGCCCTTATATGTATCAGATGGACCTGATCATTTGGGCCTCAAATATATACCAAGGTAGGCCTCAATGAATGGCTAAAGTTAAATCAATAAAGGGCCCTATACACATGCCATGGTGGGCCCATTTGAACCATAGATCTGGCTCATTTTAGCTCAAGCCATAAAATAATTTTACAAAAAAATAAATAAATGGACGGTTTAGATGCAACACATGCATCATGGTGGGGGTCACATGAAGGCCCACCATCATAATCATATTATGTTTAATATAATATATAATTTATATACAGTATATATATATATATATATATATATATATATATATATATATATATATATATATATATATATATATATATATATCTACACATACACATGCACACGCACATGTGCACTCACACATGCATACACACACACGCACACACACACGTGCACTCACACACACGTGTACACACCCACGCACACTCACACGCATATTACAGTGGGCTCCACCGTCCGTACGGATGGTGGATTTCAGGCACATACATCACTGTGGGTCCCATGTGGGGCCCACCATAATACTTATATGCCATTCGACCCGTCCATTAGGTCATGCAGACCTGAATGAAGGGTGAAAATAAATTTCAGCTTGATTCACAACTTTTGTGGGCTCCAAAACAAGTTTCAATGGTAGAATTTAATTCCCACTGTTTCTTATGGTGTGGGCCACCTGAGCTTTGGATTTTGCTGAAATTTGGAGGGGGCCCACTTCAAGATGTGGCCCACCTCATGAACGTGTTGGATGACAAATGAACATTACGGTGGGGTCCACGTGTAGGGCCATGGGACCCTGCCCACCGCCCACCCGCTCGCCCTTGCACGGCCGCACGCTGCCACAGTAGCAGCCTCTGCTGCCTTTAGTTTTTTTTTTTTTTTGAAAACCCATTTTTTGAGGTTTTTATCGTGTGGGGCCCACGTCTGAAGAATCCACTCCTGTCATTGGATTCTACAACCCACAACGAATCCAACGAGTCCAATATCGAGCCTCTTTCATCGTGTAAACAGAAATCTGGAAGCATTTCAATGGTATTGATGCTATTTTCAACACCATGGCCCACTAGATATCCGGATCTTCCTCATCTTTCGGTTCAACGCCTAAAATAAGTTGGGAAAGAGGATGGACGGCACGGATTGTATACATACATCAAGGTGGATCCTATACAAATGGCCCACCCCAATGGCTTGAAACAAGCCTTTTTCTTTGGTTTTCATTCCAATGACGTCTGGACGTCACTAGACTCTTTTCCCCTTTTTTTTTTTATTTTGGGCTGTAGCAAATACATTTAAGGTGGGCCCTGATTAGGTGGGCCACCCCAAATGGATGTACATTTAAGATGGGCCCCACCCATGGACGGCTTGGATAAAATACATATTTCATGGTGGGGCTAATTCAAGTGGGCCACATAGCTACATTAACATACAAGAAAAATAAATAAAGAAGAGAGGGAGAGAGAGAGAGAGTGAAAGAGTGGGACACGCGTGATGGAGGGACCCCGACACTATGGGCCCTCCGTTTCAACCATCCAATCATACATCAATGGGTCTCATTGCATATGAGCCTTCCAAATAAAAGATCAACGGTGGAGATCCCACTCCACTAAAAATGGACGGTCTAGATGACCCCCTTTATGCAAGAAAGTAAACATCATGATGGGGTCCATGGAGAATGACCCCATCATGGAATAGTTTTGATGATCAAGATGGGCCATTGGCCAAATCTTAGGGTCCCAAGTGAGATCCAAACCATTGATCGGTTGGCTTCACTTGGCCCATCTTAAAAACATAAAAAAATAGTCTAAAGAAACACTCACCACTTGATCTTCTTGGTCCGTTGGATAGCCGGTCTCCTAGAGCTTTACTTTGATGGTGGAGATGGAAAATGGATGGCTAGGATGGGAGATTTGGGATGGGAAGTGGGCCACCAAAATCACACTTCTCTCATGGGGAGCCTTGGACGTGGGAGGCTCTTGCTTGGTTGGAATTGTGATGAGAAATGAGAGAGAGAGAGGTGCGATTAATGAGAGATGGAGTGATGTGAAGGGATGATGGTTGATGGATGTGAGTGATGGGTGAGGTGATGTGTTAGTTGACTTGGGTGGTTGCTTGACTTGTGGAGAAAGGAAGCATGGGTGCTTGTACTTGACATGAGAGGTGATTGATGGGATTGATTGATGTGATTGATGGGACACTTTGTAGAGATTCTCTTGGGAATGTAAACGCGCGGTGTTTTTCCTCGAACTGAACGCAGGTCCGCATCTCATCGTCTGGGTATCTGATCGGTGCGTGAGTTACGGCGTTGGAACCATGGCGACGGTGCGGTCGCAACTATACAAGTCTCGGATTAAGCCGGCTCAAATGAATAGGATACGACTTACGGTCGTGCGCAACGTCAACTACAGGTCGCAGATTGCCAGAATTTGACGAGAAGGATCGCGAGAAACAACGGAACAGTACGGATTAGGATACGGGTCTTACAGGTTGAGTCGACTTGGGTTGACGGTGTGTAACTTAGGGTCATGCGCAAATATTGGATAAAGGTCGAAGGTTGCTGGAAGTTAACCGAAAAGGATCGCAGAAGTCGAAGGAACAGTACAGACTAGGATACGGGTCTTATAACTGTGGAAGTGAGAGCATGTATCGACAGATTTCATTATGGGCTTATCGAGGACTCAGCATGGTCACGACGCCATCTGGGTTGTCATCGATCGTCTGACAAAGTCGGCACATTTTATTCCGATGCATGTGACCTGGACATTGGACCGGCTTGCGAAGTTACTCATTAAGGAGATAGTGAGACTTCACGACATTCTAGTTTGGATCGTTTCTGAGTAAGACCACAGATTTACATCTCAGTTTTGGAGGAGCTTTCAGTGGCTAATGGGAACCAGTTTTGGAGGAGCTTTCATCCGCAGATAGATGGGCAGACCGAAATGGTCAACCAGATCCTAAAGGATATGTTCAGAGCTTGCGTGATCGACTTCACGGGTAGCTGGGATGAGCATTTGTGCCTGGTCGAGTTCGCGTACAACAACAGTTATCAGGTGACCATTAGCATGACTCCTTTTGAGGCACTATATGGCAGACCGCGCAGATCTCCTAGTTGTTGGACAGAGGTTAGAGAGCGTCATCTCCTAGGTCCCGAGTTTGTGCAACAATTGTCAGAAGCCATCGACATCATTAGGCAGAGGATGCGCACAGCTCAGAGCCAACAGAAGAGTTTTACTGATCATCGGCGTCGTATGCTAGAGTTTATAGTAGGAGACATGGTGTATCTCAAGGACTTGCCCATGAAGGGCGTAGTGTAGTTTAGAGTGAAGGACAAGCTTACTCCAATATTCATAGGACCTTTTGAAATCATTGGGTGCGTGGGCGCCGTGGGGCCTTACCTTTAGAGTTGTCCAGAATCCACAACATGTTCCATGTTTCGATGTTGCGAAAGTGTGAGTCGGACAGCATTCCAGTGATTGATTAGCAACCCTTTGAGGACCGCGAGGATGCTTCTTACATTGAGCAACCGATTCGCATCCTTGATCGGAAGGAGCAGGTTCTTTGGACCAAGGTCATCCCCTGGTGAAGGTTCAGTGGGGTCATCATTTGAAGTCAAAGACATCTTGAGAGCGAGAGGCACAGATTAGGGAGCGTTATCCGCATTTGTTTGTTGATTGATTGATTGTTTTGTACTTTATGATGCTATATGATGATTGATATATATAATGATGTTTTTGTCTACATTCCATATTTTGTCTTGTATGTGGTAAATTTCGAGGATGAAATTTCTTTTGTAGGGAGGGAGAGATGTAAGACCCATAGCCTTAGTAGTCGTTTTGTTCCGTTAGGCCCCGCGGTCCTACCGGTTGAATTTTGGCGATCTGCAACCTACGGTTTACATTTGCGATGATCCTTAAGTCCCATCATATAAACCCAATCCCGATCGACTTGAGACTAGCACCATAAACGCCGCGTCTCGTGCGGCAATCCAAGAAATACATCAAAAGTTGTAGGCCATGTATATTTTAGGCCATTGATCATGATCATGGACCCACCTTATGCTAGAGCACTAATCCTTAGGTGATGACATCACCCTATGCATCATAGCTAGAGCCTAGCCTACCCTAACCCCTAGATAGCCTAGCCTAGCTATTATAGGTTTTCTTTTCTAGAGAGGCATGCTAGCTCTCTCTCCCATGCCATCATTTCTTTTTCTTCCCTAAGCACATTATTACCCCACAAACCATCATTATTTTGCTAGAAACTCCCCCTCCCTCTCTTTTTCTCCCTCATTCTTCCTTCCCTCCATAGCAAGCACCCCTTGGACACCCCACCTCTCCTCCATTCTCCAGCCCTCTTTCTCTCTAATCCCTCTCAATTCACCCATTACAACCCCATCTCCACCATTGAAAACCTTTTCTTAGAGCTAGAAGGTCATTGTGTTTAAGAAAATAAGAAGGATCTTGAGGTGGGTGCTTTTGTAGTTAGGATTTTTTGATTTTCTTTGATTTCATAGATGCTCTTTCCCTCTTCTTCCATCTTGGAAGCATGTGGGGCCCACCAAATGATGGTGGAAGCCCCCATGTCTTTTTGGGTGTGGCCAATGGCCCACCCCTTTGTGCATGCATGATCAATGCTTGGGGCCATCCTTCATGGATCCCATCATGGTTTTCTCTCTTATGTTTAAGCATCCTTGGGTCATCTAGACCCTTGATCCTTGGTGGATATGGCATCTCCACCATAGATCTTGAGTAGGAAGAGTTATACTCATGTAGATCCATATAAATCATAAAATAGTGAATGTGTGCGGTTGTATGATGAGGGGAAGGGACTCAATGTGGTGGAGCCCCTTCCCTTATGGCCGGATCCTTTTTATTCCTTTGTGTATCCCTTTGTTTCTAATGTGTGTAGCCCATCTTATGACCCGAAAACATCCAGACCGTCCAAGGAGAGTGGATGCTTATGGCAGTCCACTCTATGGATGCTAGTGCTCAAATTGCCCCAAAATGGGCACATGTAAAGAGTCTTTAATGGTGGGAAGGGTCTGGATATTTGTAGGGCCCACTGAGGTGGTCCATATCATAAATTTTATGGGGTGATTTCCCCTTTTAGTAGTGTTTATATTTAATTTGTTTCAGCTATATGTTGTTGTCTAAAATTTCTGGACAGATTTTTGGGCTATCTTGTGCTTAGATTTTGGAATGTTTTGAGAGGTGCTTGATCCCCATTAATCCTGACGTGGTGTTCTCTCGGCTGGCTGGTGTTTACCACACGCTAATCCCTGCGATTAGCAGGAGATGTTTCCATAAATGGGGTGGCTATAAAAGGCTAGGAATTAGGGCGAACCCAAGGTAAGAAATAGAAAAGAAATAGAAAGAGAAAGATGGAGAAAGTGAGAGAACACCGCGTGAGTGGGGTGCTGGCTCGATAGCAACATGACTCAACATGAGTCGTTCGGTTATAAAAGCAGGCTGGAGAGGGAGAAGTAGGAAGCTAGTGAGAGTGATTGGTGGGGAAATAGCTACTGGAATTGGTTTGCAGCTGCTATTTCAACTCATCCCGAGCTAACTGAGTTCGCACTCCAACCACTGTTTAGCTGCTTCGTCTGTTGTGAAGCCAATCGTCCCAAACCATTTATCAGCACCTGAACAGTGTCTTGAGTCAAGACTCAGGTAATCCTCATTGCTCCTCCCTCTGTTACTAGCGAACTCGTTAGCTCGGCTGATTGCGTTCACAGCCACCTCAACCCGGTTTCGAGCTGAGTAACTCAGTTACACGTCCCAAGGTGAAAACCTTAATCCGACTCCATAGTTGTGGTCAGTTTGCCCCAATACAATCACACCATTGAGTATTTTGAATCGATCTTAACCATTGCTAGAGTATTACACCTAATCATCGAATGGGTCAACTGAGTCGAGGGATTTCTGAGTACAGTTTCCATCTACATTTCAGGTGGGACCCTGCCTCATGTCGGATCTAAGGACCCTTTCGATTCAGCCCCTAAAATTGACCTCAGCTCAGGTATCCTAACTGAACTGATCTATGTTAAGGTTATACGTCTAAATTAGTGGATGTCTAAATGCCTAACTGAGTAGCTCAGTGATTAACACCTAAATTAAATAACCAGGACGTATCCCTACCTGAAACTTGAAGCATTCACTATACATCCAGGACCTCAAAATCAGACCTTTACAACAAGTGGGTTTTCTCAAATGGAAAATCAACTGGTTGTAGGTTGAGATGTTCAACTGAGTCAACTCGGTATCAACTCGCTGAAACCCTACAATGACTTACTAAAACCCTATAATATATTACAACAGGTATTGTTACCCACTGTCATCTTGTTTGAAGGATAATCCCCTACAAATCAAAGAACAAGCATCTTGGACTCCTCTTGTAAGAACAACAAACCAAGATCAACACCAAGGTGAGGAGAATCCCCCATGGCTTCTTCCATTCATAAATTCCCATGTAGAGTAAATACCCACTATTGAGGATTTTAGAAATTTATTATTCTTAGTTGCATACCTCTAATTCCTAGTCGAATAAATCTCCATGAAGAAATCCTTTAATATCATGCTCCTTTAATCATGTATGGAATGTATTGTGTCATAATTTCCATGCTACATTTAAAATTAATTGTCTATGATTAGTTTCCCATTACACATGATGAAAACATGAAACTCCATGCCAGATTATCTATAAACTATATTTTCTAGTTCTAGCTTACTTGATGATTTCTTAGGGGTAGATCCTACAATATGGGAAATGAAATTTTGTCCCCAAATAAGTGCCCCAAGTAAGAATATAAATTCCACTTCTCATAGTTGTTATGGATTGATCATGGTACTAAAAATTCCTCTTGATATCTCTAAATCATGAGCTTAATTCTAATGACGTGACTTGGGCCTTACAACTCTTAATTCATATTACATTGTGAGTGTGCAAGGAATGTGTATAAGATGGTTCCTTTAGAGATATAAAAAGGACTCATAAATAATTCATAAGCTCACTTGAGGCTTTACATGATGCTTAGTGAGTCTCCATGGAAGGTAAAGAAATTATGGAAAGCCACATTGAATTTATGGATGGATATTTCGTGTTTACAATTTGATGAACATTCCTTTCTTATTAATGAAGCATACATAAGTGTCATGGTATATAACATCCACGCATCACATGAGAGCTTTTCTGAGTGATCCTCATAAGTCACATCTCATTGGGTTGCTAAAGGTTATATCACCTAAATTCAACCATTAGAGTATGCGCATTTGCACCACTTTGGGATGCTCCTTTCCGAGGCTTTTCTTGGATTTTATTACCTCCTCGGGCATACCCCAGGTATTTTTCTAGGAGGTCATCCTTGGGCGCACTCACCTTCATGGCCTTTTCCAGGTAGTTTACCTATCACGGGTGGTCTTTTTATTTTGACAGCTAGATATGCATACCCAGATCTGTAACTTGAACATACATTCATGCACATACAGTGGTTGCACTGCTTTATGAATTGAATATGCTATGATAATCTATAGTGGAATAATGTGATATGATCGAATCTATGAGGAAAATTTCCACTGAGTTTTCACTCACCCAATTGTGCGGTTACACCAAATAGACACAGGTATGACAGAGTGAGATAGCGCATATGATGACACCCCTAGTATAGCAGATGAGGAGCATGGAGAGGAAAGACAGTATGCTGACACGGTCGAGCCGATAGAGCTCCACTGATGATATAGGAATTATCTATTTTCTTATTTTTAGACATTACCTTTATGCTGCTTATTTGAATTTATAATTAAAAATCCCCTACTGTGGGATCTTGCTTCACTTCTTACTTTATTCACGTATGTTGAACTCCTTTTATTAGTTTATACAGCGGTTACATCTAGACGTTATGAAATGTGTTAGTAAATAGATGAATAATAGTTTTTATTTCATGACGTAACCCTCGAGTTCTCGTACTCGAGCAATCACTCTCAGGTTATGAGAATCAAGGTGTTACAGGTCATCACCCTGAGGCCTCATTGTCCTGAAAGGCATTCTCATACCATTTAGTAACATTAAAGCCATGAATGCAGCAATTTATCACATATACATTCTGATAGCGATATTACAGAAGCATCATCAATTACCATAACATTTCAACACATTACTTAAATTTAGGCAACTTTAAATATTTCATTAAAAAAAATTGTCAATGATACATATGCTAGGGCATTACATGTGTAAAGACGGGAAATGCAAGGGTAGCCTATAAGACCCGTATCCCAACCCGTACCATTTCGTAGCTTCCACGGTCCTCCAGGTTGAATTTCGGCAACCCGCGATCTGTAATTGGTATTTGTGCGTAACCCTGAGTCGTATCCTGTATTCCAGAGTCAGCTCGACCCGAGACTTGTACCCCAGCGACCGCGCCATCGCCGCGTCTCACGCACCGAGGCAATACCCAGCCAGGAGATGTGGGCCCGCGTTCAGTTCGGGAAAACGCAGCGCGTTTGCAATCCCAAGAGAATCTCTACAACATGTCCCATCAATCAAGTGCATATCAATCACTTCATATGTCAAGTACATCTCCCATCACACCCATCCCCAAGCAAGCCAAAGTCAAAGCAACCCATACATGTCAAGTATACCTTTTCACCCATCACTCACCTTTTCACCCATCACACCCATCCCTCTCTCTTACAACCACTCTCCCTCATCTCTTTCTCCCCCATTCTTCAAGAAACTCACGTTTAAGCTTCCATGGGAGAGAGCTTGTGTGGCCCACTTTCCTACCTCCCATCTCCACCATCCATGATCCAATCTCGACTATTGAAGTGCATCCATTGGAGCTCTAGGATGCTTTGGCGGAAGGAGGAGAAGATCATAGGTGGGTGTATTTTTTTTGAGTTCATTGCAGATTTAGGACCCACATGGTGGGACCCATCTTGATGTATGTATTGTATTAAGGGGCTCATAGTGGCGGGCCCCTCCTCCATTCGTCTCTCTTTCTTTCTCTCTATCTCTCTCTTTTCCTTCCTTAAGCTATTTTTAATTTTTGATGTATGGCCCACCCGATGCGTGCGTTAATCCATGCTATCCATCATGGTGGAGCCCATCTAGATGTGTATGATCCACACCGTCCAGTAAATCTGGACGGTGAGACCCACCTGATGCATGCATAGAATCCACACCGTTCGTCCACTTGCTGGACGTGATGGACGGTGGAACGACCCCACCCTTGAATGGGTTTTGTCCAAGCCATCCAAGGCAGGGACATGGACCCACTTTTGAGTGTGTATATATCCAAACCATTCATTTGTTGGGTCATGTAGCAGGCAACTGCAGCTACCCTGGACGCTGGATCCACCATGATACATATATTATATTCCCCTGTCCAGGAGCTAGGACAGTGTGGGGTCTGCCATGATTTATGTGTTAAATCCACACCATCCAGACCATCTAGACGGTGATGGATTGCTTGGAAGGTGCTGTGGACCCCACCCGGATGGAAGTGTTCCATCCAAACCATCTAAATGGTGGGGCCTACCCAACACAATGTACGTGTTTATATCAATACTGTGCATCTGTGGCCACACTGTAATATATGTATTTTTTAATGCCGCACAATAGCATGTGGGACCCACATGCATGTGGAAACCACCGTGATGTATTTGTATCCCCCACCGTCCATCTATTTTCATATAGACGATCCATCTGATGGACGGTGGCCAAGACATGCAGTGAGCAGCTGTAGACATCAGCAGGCCAAGTGGGCCCTGACCATGATGTATGGTGTATATCCATGATGTTCATATCACGGTGGACCTCACATTGTTTGCACGTGTGGATCCCCACCGTCCATTGCTTGGACGGTGGGCCACACTAATGTATGTATTTCATCCAGCGGTCCATCTATCTGGACGCTGGTGGGATTAGTTTTAAAATAATAATAATACTTTAATTTATATATAGTATATATATTGAGGTGGGCCACACGTGTGGACCCACCATGTTTTATACATTAGATCCCCACCGTCCAGAACGTCCAGAGAGTTTGGACGGTGGGCATTTACTCATGATAATATTATTTTATAATATATCACATTATATTATATTATTTTATATTATATTATATATACAATGAGAGAGAGGAGGGTGGGGTCGCCCACGTGCGTGGAACCCACTTGATGAGTGGAATGGCTGACGTACCTCACACAGCAATGGCTGTGGTAAGGATTGACATCATTAGGATTTGGTGGGACCCACCGATTATGTATGTGTTTCATCTGCATTGTCCATATGGATGGTGCCACACGTGCCCCACTTTGATGGATATGATCCATCCAAACTGTTCGTTCATTGGCAGCCGTTGTGGCACCAACGTGATGTATATGTTTTATATATAAACCGTCCTTCCATTTGGAGGTGTGGGCCCACCCCACACGTGTGACACGTGTGGGGGTGGGACCCACCTCGGTGAATGTATTATATATGCCTAGCCATCCATCTGTCTTTTGGTGCGGACCCCACCTTAATGCATGTGTTTATACAGGCTGTCCAGCCATGTTTTCAGATTGTGTGCGGCCAACTTCACACATACTACACGTGTGGAATGGGACCCACCTTGATGTACGTGACTTACATCCTAACTGTCCATTTGTTTGGGGACAGTGGGACCCCCCCCCCCCCCCCCCCTCAACCTATGTGTTGTGTGGCACACACCTTGATGTATGTATGTGTTTCACACACACCGTCCATCTATTTTCAGCTCATGTGGGGCCATCCCACACATGTTGTACATGTGGAATGGGACCCATCTTGGTGTATGAATTGTATGTCCACTCTGCCATCTGTCTTAATGGTGTGGCCCCCATTGTACATCTGTTTTACTGGGACCCACCTCGGATGTATGTGATCTATTCAAATTGTCCATCTGTTTTGCCAGCATGGGACCACCATGATGTATTTATTTCATCCACACCGTCATTCCGTGTGGGACCCACACATGTTGTATGTGTCTTATATCTACACCGTCCGATGATCTAGACAGTAGGGACCACCTGGAAGTATGGATCCACGACGTCCACCTGTTCTACACTCATGTCATCCGTCTATTTTACATCCAGCCGTTCAATCAGGTTGGACACTGCTGGTTAAGTTTTATCCTTGTCGTCCACACCACAAGATAATGGGACTCACGCAGCTGGCAGCTGCTATGATGTCAGCAAGTTCTGTGGGTCCCATGTATGATGTATGTGTTGCTGATCCACACTGTCCACATGCATGGACCCCACCATGAGGTATGGGTTTTATCCAAGCTGTCCCACTGTAGGACCCCACCTTGATGCACGTATCATATTCACACTATCCATCTGTGCTGGACGCTCGATGTACGTGCTCCATTCACCACCATCCACACGGACGGTGGGGCCCTGACTTGATGTATGTATTATACTTTCTTCGTCCATCTGTGCTGGGCAGTTCGGATGGTGTCGTGCTGCCCCACTGCGATGCATTTGTTTAAACACATCGTTCAGATGATCTGGAAGGTGCTGGACGTGTTTAGACGCTGATGAGGACTCCACCATGATGTTTGTATTTTATCTCCATGTCGTCCCTCTGTCGGTCCCACCCTGATGGATGTGATTCATCCACACCGCCTGCCATGTGTAGGGCCCACCTGTGATGTATACTTGAGGCCCATCGGTAATATATATTTGAGGCCCACCCGCCTTGCATATAAGGCCCATATGATGGGGCCCGCCTGCTTGAATCTAAGGCCCATAGTGATGTATTCGAGGCCCATTGAGATGTATTATGGCCCATGGGTTAAGACCCAATGAGATATATTGGAGGCCCAGGTATGAGGCCCACTTGATTATATCAGGCCCATGTGTAGGGCCCACCTATTGTATGTTTGAAGCCCATGAGTTGTGGCCCATTGTGATGTATTCGGGGCTCATGGGACATGGCCTATCCGATGTATATAGGCCCATGTGATGCGACCCATAGTGATGGGGGCCCATTGCAATGTGTATTAGGCCTTTGTGTGAGGCCATGGGCCCACTATATGTTTAACCCTATGTGGTCCACTCCCTGGGAGCAATGTTGGTTAAATGTTCACGTTGATGGGCAATGATGGTTGGATGTCCACATTGTAACCTTCCCTTAAGCCTTGTTAGGCCGATTTTGATTGTCGAGGCGGATTTCGATTACCAAGGCCGATTGTCATGACCTACATGATGTATATGCGACTCTTAATTGAGGCCCATTGTGATGTGTATTTGGCCTGTGTGATGTATATGCGGCCTGTGATTGAGGCCCAATGTGATGTATATGCAGCCCGTATTTGAGGCTCATTGTAATGTGTATTCAGCCTTGTTTAAGGCTCAATGTGATGTAAATGAGGCCTATGTGATGAGGCGTATTGCGATGCATTTAAGAGTCAGTCGATGGAGCCCATTGTGATGTATGTTAGGCCCATGTGAAGGGCCCATCTTGATGTGCATTAAGCTCTTGAGTGAGGCCCATGATGTTATATATCAGGCCCTTTGTGAGGCCATGGGTCCACTATTTGTTAAGCTCTATATGGGCCACCCATTGGGTGCAATGTTGGTTTAATGTCCATATTGTCCAGGTCGATTGTCAATGATGATTATTGAGTCCAGTTATTGATACCGATTATGAGTATGTGACAACATAACATCATAATACATAACCATACGCATCATTTGTATGTTTGCTACGAAATGTGATTAACTATTGCATATGCCATAGGGCAGGTTGTTCATGGGACTCCCTGATAGGTGGAGTTGCCCCACACGAGCGCACGTTATGCGTAGGAATGATGCATGATTGGACTATGTGACTCATGCATCTCACATTTGTGTGACATGACCACCGTACACCCATGCGATCTCAGGGTTGTAGCCTCCATAGGTATTTCATGGTGACCAAATGGGACACCAGAAATCTATTCTACATGGGGTGCTATAGATATCCTTAGGTGAAAGTCCCTAAACTCTCTTGGTTCTATAGGTTGCTCTAACGTCTAGACCGAGTAGATGCATGAGCGCATGAGGTTCGTATACCATTAAGTCGCGTCTCCCACTATGTCGTGGTCGGTTGGAAGGGGGTATGGCCTTACCTGCCTGAGAGGAGGGGGCAATGCTAAGCTGAGTCTGACCAGCTCGAGGAATGGGTCCGCTATCGATGAGTCGGGCCCGATATTAGCAGGTGGATAGTGAGGTCTCTTCCACTCACCTTGTTATATGTGATGGGACGGCAATCTGGTTTGGAGTATAATAGACCCTGGTGATTTCCTAGAGAGGAACCGTACTGATATGTGGACTTATTGAGTAGGAGTTACATACTCATACATTCATTTCATTCACTATCCACTCGGGCTGGTGGTGCATAACTAATTGTTGTGTACCTTTGCATGGCCAGGATTTCAGTTGGGCGCGCGACTAACCTGAGATCAGGAGTTTACCACATTGAGTCTAACTATCCAAATTTATATATGGGACTGGTTTGGGTAGAAGTCCTTTGTGATAGATCCCATAGCTTGTGATACTATGTACTATCATCCTGACTTCACTCCAGCTTGGCTATTTCATTCGCACCGCATATTACAATGCATCATCAGTATCTGATATTTGGCTTATTGTCCCCACATTACATAGCTAATCTACATTATTTCATCAATATATGATATTATTTTCATTATATTTTTACAGTGTGTTTCCTGGATAAGGCTGATGGTATTTATAGGCTTATCAGTATTTCCGCTTACTCTGATTAATCTGATATTGCTTACTTAGTACTTACCTTGTGCACAAACTTTCACCACCCACTAAGATTTCTATAAGCTTATACACGATAGATGCATGCAGGTAGTGTTCGGTTGCAGCAGCATTGAGCTTGGAGCATGCAGCGGACCTCTGGAGCTTTGATTTTGTCATATGTATTTCCCTTTCAGCACTGTATTCAAATGTTTATATTAGTGGATATGTGATGATGATGTCGCCTTTATGATTTGGGTATACTTGTGGTTATGCTTATTACGAGATAAAGGTACATTGAAAAAAATTCTCCTTGTAGAATCCCAGGATCGAAATCTAGCGTATAGGCACTAGGAGTCGAGAATGGGGTACTACGAAGGCTATCGACACCAGATTTGGCGATCGGGGTTCTTGTGATTCCGATCTCCGGGTTTGAGGCATGACATCACCAGTAACTAGGAAAGCTTAAAGACCTATGGCCTAAAACAAGCAAAGAGAACTCATCTAAAGCTACTACTTAGGAGGCCGACTATAGTGTCCCACTCCTAATCCTCCGACTCCAGTGAAGGTGGAGGTGCTCCCTTTTCCTGCACATAGCACAGGATTGCCTTCATTGTGCGAGATAGCTTCTTCAGTTGCCTTTCCAAGTTTCCCTGGTTCTCTTCGATCTTGGCCAAGTGGGCGTCAAGTGTATCTTGATTCTTACGCTTGCTACTAGTTTCCGGAGGTTCCCAGTCAATGTCTTGGGCCTCTCCTCCTTCCTCTTCTTCTTCCTTCTCTTTAACTTCACTCTCTTCTTCGTCTTCACTCTCTTTAATGTCCTACAAAATGAAGCAATGTATGTAACAATTATATAGCATATCAAAGTAAATATAAAATATCAACATAAAATAAGACTTTTACGACATCATATGTCAAATCTATCATGGACCAAATGAATGGCCTCCATCTTCAACTCCTCAATGGTAGGCTCTAGGATAAGAATTATCTCAGTCTACAAGAGAACATCTTCATGTTCATGTACGGAAACATATAGATAGTTCAATGAGTGACCCCCTAGCTTCATAGAAATTGACTTACATCTTCACTCTCTAGTATTTGATGAATCTTCTTATACCTCTAACCCTTCCATCCTCGATATTGTATGACTCTTAGAATTTGGGAGGGAACGATGAAATGATACATTCTCGGAGAGTCAGTACTCTCTCAAGGGCCTATATCTGTTACAATGAATTAGCAAGATGACCTTAAATAATTATAGTTTCGTATAAACTGTAAATTTAAATAGACAAGGAAAGAATCCTTACTTATAGGGGAAATATGCAACCGGTGACATTGTACTGAAGCCCATGTGATGCCATCAAGGCACTCTCGATCCCTTCAGTCATCGTCTAGAAGGCCAAACTACCTCAAGGGTAGATATTAAAATTTTCCAACAAGTCCACAAGGTCGATAAAGTTTATACAGCACATAATATTCGTGTCGGTTCCCTTAACAAACCACTCTAGACATAATATTAGGGCTACCTTCATGACATCTTCATACTTATTGCTATCAACTATCCTATTGAACACCTCCTGTACATACTTCTTTAGGATAGGATATTCATTGAAGTATTTCTCTCTTATTGACTTCTTCAAACGATGGATATTGGGTATGAAGAGGTCACGAGTCTTCAGCCCTGTTATTAGGGTGAAGTCCATCTCGAATCGAATAGAAGATTGTCTCTATATCTCTCAATAAGTGAGTGAAAAAATGCTCCTATAAACCCAAATGATGAAATGTGTAATAAAAATAAAAATGGAGTTTGCCTAAATATATTTAATCTATTATTATTCTTCTCTAAACCACTCTTCGCGCTATCAAACCACCATGTCAATGAACATTTTTATTATAGGGTGGGGCCGACTCGCCAAATCCCTTACACAAGGGTTTATCATCTGCAAGGATGAATTGGAAATTATATAAACAATAGCATTCATTATTTAATGAAGCATAATGTGAAAGTTGACTTGTTATAGTGAAAAATCATAAAGTATAGTGTGAGTTTGTCGAGTCAGCGGTCAGTTTTTTACGACTTCCAAATGAAAGTACAAGACTTATAAGTGAATGTTCACAAGTTTTGGGCCTGTTTCACTCATTTATCAGTCAATTTCATGAAGTCGTCGGTAAATTTATACAAGGTTGTCGGTCAAAAAGATGTCAATATCAAGCAGTTACCAGTCATTTTGACGAATTCCATATCAAAGTGGTCGATTCATAGGTGACATTCAACAACTCTGCGCCCAATTTCACTCAATTATCGGTCAATTTTCTGAGTTATATGCTGCATTTTGGCCTGAGAACGTCGTGAAGTTGACCATGAGTGAATTTGACTGAGGACTGAAAATGACCATGAAGTGAAGGGATTGACCATGAAATGCACGGAATTGACCATGAAGTGAAGGGAATTGTCCGTGAAATGAGTGAATTGACCGTGACGAAGGGGATTGTCCCTGAAATGCATGGAATTGACCATGAAGTGAAGGGGAATCGCTGAAAATGACCGTGAAGTGAAGGAAAATGACCATGAAATGAATGGAAATGATCGTGAAGTGAAGCGAATTGACAGTCAAATGCATAGAAATGACCGTGAATTGAAGGGGATTGACTGTGAAATGCATGGAATTGACCTTGAAATGCATGGAATTAACCGTGAAGTGAAGGGAATTGATCGTGAAATGAATGGAAATGACCATGAAGTGAAGGGAATTGATTGTGAAATGCATGGAATTGACTATGAAATGAAGGGAATTGATCATGAAATGAATGGAAATGATCGTGAAGTGAAGGGAATTGACCGAAATTGACTGTGAAGTGAGTTATATGTTTCTTGCAGTTGTGAGTTGAATTTCACTTAGTCCTCAGTCAATTCCATTCACTTTGTGGTCATTTTAAGTCAGTTCACGGTCATTTTAAGTTAGTTCACAGTCATTTTAAGTCAGTTCATGGTTAATTTAACTCAATTCATGGTCATTTTAACTCAGTTCACGGTCATTTTAACTCAGTTCACAGTCATTTTAGCTCAGTTCACGGTCATTTTAGCTCAGTTCATAGCCATTTTAACTCAGTTCATGTTCATTTTAATTTAGTTCACAGTCATTTTAACTCAATTCACGGTCCTCATCAATAACTCAGTGGGTCCTCGGTCTATTATCTCAGTCGGTGCTCAGTCTCTTTCACTCGATCTTCGTTTAGTTTCACATCTCATTTCGTTCTTTGTTTCAAAAACCCTCAATGTGGACCATTTGAGCATTGAATTTTCTCATTTATCAGGACATGCCATACCATTCAGTATTTAAAAAAAAAAAGAAAATAGATTGTGGACGATGCACATATATAATATAATATACAGTGGGGTCCACAAAAAGAAAGAAGGGATTTAAATATACCTGCCGTTCGAAGCTTCTTAGATGGGGGGACCATTTTCATCCTATCTTAAGTTCACAAAAGTCAAATAACGTGTGTGGGTTGTGTATTCTCAACCAGATAAAGGTATAGCAAAAATGGGGCTTTTACTCTTAGGATGGACAGTCAAAAAAGGGGAAAGAAGAAAGAAGTAAAGGGAGGGTTTTACTACTAGGGTGGACAGTCACAGAGGGAAAGAAGTAATCAGAATGTGATTCTTTGGCTAGGATGAAGGATCGGGGAGAGGAAAGAAGAAAAGACCAAATTTTAGAAGGAGATGCGGCCGGCAATGTTTGAAGGTGCGTCTGGTAAAAGCAGGGGCATTTTCGACATGTGAAAAGTCATCCGTACAGTAGGGGCTTATTCTTAGGATGTTTAAATAAGTGGGCTTAAAAAGGTTCGTGGGCCATAAGTGGGTCGTACAGTAGGAAATTTCTCTTGATCACCGCTGAGGTCCAGTGCATAGCAGGAGCACATATGTTGTGCATGCGTGCCACCCCAAAAGTGGGGTCCACTAGCTTCCTCTGTGAAATCCACACCATTTAACAGGCTCTTCTAGCTTGATTAGGACATTTGGCCAGAGATGATGCAAATCCAAAGCTAAGGTGAGTCACACCAAGTGATCTTGGTTCAGTTTGTTGATCCTTATAAATTTGATGGTTAGTTTCCAAACCTGATCTAGAATAGTCTTAGGGGTTCACAGTGATCTCTCAAGGAATTTTACCCATCCATTAGGTTCAATAGTTCATGATAAGCCACACATATGACAATGAGATATATCCATAGCTTAAATGGGCCACAACTCTTTGATTTGAGCGTCTACTGACGATTTTCGATAATCCAATGGTCAGATTTATTCCAAGTCTGATCCACACTAAAACACAAGGTTTCTAGACTTATTCAAAGGATAAATAGTGGTAGATTTATTTGATCAGATAATTTACTATGATGCTTAGTGCTGGATTTCTACATTGAGTGATGCGAGCCTAATAATAGATGGACATAATGATCTAGGCCACAAATTTTACGACGAATGTTTAATTACATTCATTTACCATATGAAATTCAGATTTTAAATAGTGATGTTATGAGATCCAACAGTTTGACTACTTCAAAGTTTGATTATCAATAATAATTAGGGTTTTCTATTTTATTTTGAGTTAGGTTTTACAATCGATTTGACATCAGATGGTTTACTTACATGTTTAAGTGATGATCAAGTGTGGATTATAAATTTTGAGTGTACTGGCCTGATGAACGGTGGATTTGATGATTCAGGGTTCGATATTAACGATTGAAAGTTTGATTTGTCTATTAAAGTGATTGAAATCCTAACAATAGATTTCTCTAATGATGTGATGGTCTACCTAATAATCAATGGTCGAAATTGGCGGATCGTGAATTATCAATGGTAAATAACATCAGTTAGGTATGAGCCTTCACACTTATTTAGACTATAATGGTAACACTCGAGTAAGTATGGGGTGTTACACCCTATGTATAACCTAAATCAATTCCCTTTAATCCTAAGCCAATGAGTTATGGGCCCACCATGCTTCCATTGCACTAGTTTGATAAGATGGATGCATATATAAACTTAATTAGATTGAACACATAACGTTTTCCCCCCCTTAAAAATATGTCTACCCTTAAGGCTCAAGAATTTATGTCTTGATCAGTACGTCAGAATGGGTTGTAATTTGGGACCTAACTTTCTAACTATCTGGTGCCCACTATAAGGACTTCATTGGGCCTAAACTCATATCATCTATCTTTAATAATTCCTAAGGGTGAAGCAACAAAATTTTGATTTTTAGTGGTTGGAACAACAAGGAAGGTTGTATTAGGTTTGAGCTAGATACATCGATCTTATGCCTGGCCGTGGTAAACAAAATTTTTCATGTTATCTTCTGATCCTGGTGAAATTTAGTCTTTTAATCTATTAAGCATTAAGTCCATTGATAACTATTATGATTTAGAATTTGATTCGAACCACGAATACTTCGCTCCTCATCCCCATCTTCGTTCTCACTTCCTTCTTCCTCTATTGTAGTTATGGTTCTAGAGGCCTTGAGAACATTGTTTTTAAATTTTGTGGGTGGTTTGAAGTTTAATTCAAAGGTTTGTAGAGAACACACTAGTTCTTCTACTTTTATTTCATCAATATTCCTACATTCTTCAATGGTGGTGACTTTGGAGTTAAAACATTCCGACGAGGATCTCAGAATTTTCCTACATATTTTGGGTATCAGAATTTTTTCTCCAATTCCTCCAATGGAGTTACATTTGATATTTAGTTTAGTGAAAAACTCCATGAATGTCTCATGTTCTTCCATTTTTAAGTGTTCGAATTGGGTTGTTAAGAGTTGCAGCCTTGACTTCTTTACTGTGACGGTTCCTTCATGGGTTGTTTGTAATAAATCTCATGCTTTTTTTTACATTCCACACATACTAATCTGATTGAATACCTCTTCTAAAACTACACAGTAAATAGTATTCATAGCTAATCTGATTGAATACCTCTTCTAAAACTACACAGTAAATAGTATTCATAGCTTTGGCTTCACTTGTTTTCTTTTCTTTATCAAAGGTAGTCCATTTTTCTTTTGGTTTTGGGTTTAGTGACAGTTGTGCCATTTTCAAGTACCACTTGTTCAACTGATGGCACATACACTACACCAAAACGCCTCTTTAAGAACGGTATTTTTCTTATTTCATAACTAAATAGAGCGTCAAAAAAAATTAGGGACGGTTGAAAACCATCACAAAATTTTATTTTTCAGCCTAATTTTAATTTTTAGAAATGGTATTTTTTCTTATTTCAGAATGGTTTTAAACCAAAAAACCATGCAACTATGATTAAAAGCCAATAAAATTATAGTAGCACATTATACAATTTTAAATACGAGAAAAGTTTGCATCAATAGTAAAAATTCATGAAATGCATAGTGAATAAACCTTAACACAAGAAAAACGTCCAAGTTGTTATAACTTCTTCTCCTCATATCTATGCTTCTTCATTAGCGTATCAACCTACAAATTCAATCAAGAAACATATCAACAAGAAAGAAAAGAAAATATCATACACCATAACCTAAAAGTAATTAATCGCTACAAAATAAAGAGAAACTGCACATATTTCCTATTTCCACAGAAAAATTCCTACATAGCCAAAAAAATGCATCTGATTGCTATTTTGCTATTTAAATTACCCTTATTTTTTTCTTACATTTCCACAGAAAAATTCCTATATTTCAAGACACAATTCTAATAGCAACTAGAAGCTTCCTGATAATATATGTTGGTGTGAAAATGTTTTATAGAGAACTTAGTTTATGGATTTCAGTAGGGATGCTTTTCCAAAACCACTTGCTCTCACTTGATCACCCACTCAAAAGAAAAAGAGAAATTAAAAAAAAAAAAAAAAAAAAGGAAAAAAAAAGAAAAGAAAAGAAAAGAGGCATGAAGTCTTGGATGTTAGTATTTCATAATAGTCATGAGAAAATCTTTTCGAAGCTCAAATGTTGCAAACACATCCTTTTGATGGCTTGAATTCTAGTTAATCGCCTATTATCACAAACAAGCAACCTGGTCAATGAGGTAGCCAGGCTTGTTCTATTTGTGAGCTAAAAGTTGCTAGGAAACACAGCCTGCACCCATACAACACACAACATAGGCATATGGATGCATGTGCCAACCAAGAACCAGTGGACACTTTTCAAGAAATGCCACCAGTAAGAACATGTTCACACTCTTAAATGCAAGCAATCCACAAGTGACTTCCATGCACAAACTCAATGCTAGTGTAAAATTCACAAAAAAAAAAAAAGTTACAATTACAATGAAGGTCATTTATGTTTTGGATTTCAAGATTCAATTTGAGTAGAGCAGAATCATTCAATCCCAAATAGCCCTCCCCCCACCATCTCAAATATCATGATCCTCAGAAACTTTGGGTGTTAAAAGAACTCATGTTAATATGTTATACTTTTTGTGGCCACTCCTGCAATTGCACCAACTCCTACTTCTGGTAAATGTAAGTTCAACCTAAAATTGCAGACTAATGGGATTGCAATCCTTCAAAGATTCAGTAAGGACTGAATTCTAATCAACTTTGTGCTCCATTTTAGTTAAAAGAACTCTTGAACCAAAAGAAAAATGTGCATCTAACACGATTTTAAAGCCTAATGAAGTTTTCTTGCAACAATTTTAATGATTGTTTCATATATTCCACACTTGATTAATCTTTTATTAAGATCAGAAAATAGAGGACCAGTTTGTATAGGATAGAGGTGGACCTACATCAAACTTTTAAACTGAAACTATATCAAGCATGTAATGTGATTTTCAACCAATCAACAAAAGGTGCATCTACTATGAAGCAGCAGTTTTTAACTTTTATGTCTGAACTTGCAGAAATTTTGTTCACCAAAACAAGGGTCTAGTATAGCTACTTCTGGCCTCCAGTTAAATTTCCTCTTACTAAATCAGCAAAATAGTCAGAATATTATAGAAGTATTGGAGAAACTGACCAAATTGAGAGATTTGGGAATATAAGAAATATGAGGAGATGTCCATATGGCATTATTTCATTCCATTAGTAAATTGGTACACCTCATATCATAAAAAACTCACCAATGACTTCTCTGTTAACTAGCAACCAACAACATCGAAGCATCTGTTTATCTAATTCCAATCAACCCAACTCTTTGAAGCTATAAAAGTCAGAACCATGGATCTCTTAAAAAAAACCATGTTCCATAGTCTTAACTTGTGAAAACAATCACATAAAATAGTTGTCATATAAAAGTCAGAAACATGCATTGGCATTTGTTCGCAATCACCTAGTTCGACCTGCATCAAATGGGTACATAATAGAGGATTATATCTCTCTAGGAAGCCAATTATCTCTCTAGGAAACTAGTTGGCAAATTCAAAGGTACTAACATGTTAGTTATGAGGATGGACCTTTAGAATGAAGAAGTTATAAAAATTCCACACTAGCATGAACTGTTGTTCACTTAGCTTGTGAATCTTGTCCTCAAACCAGATTATTGTACTTCATTTCAATTGAGAATCCAAATGTATGTTATATAAGAAATAGCAAGGGGTTTTCTTTATCTCCAAAATATCCAAAATTCCATAGCCATTTCAGTGTAGTCTTTCATGAAAATAACAAGGATATTCCATAAATGCTGATTCGAAAGAAGAAAATAAGAAAATGTTTATACAGTTCTTAAAAGGCAATTAGGTATTTTCATCATCCTTGACAAAACCCAAAAATCTGGACATGCTCAAATGTTGAGTTGTATGTGAAAAAGAAGAACATACCGCGAACCAATAGATGAGAAATGCTCATTGTCATACACTCCTAGAGAGTGGAGAAGTGTCGTGAAAGTGCCACATACAATAACTAGGACAAGCTTCAAAGAACAAAGTTTGCAACTTGAGCTCCAATCTTGGATGGAAGTGTAGGTCTTGTCAGTGTCTTTAAAATCATTGCTTCTTTGAGATATTTTGTTCATATCATCACTAGTTAGGCAAGAATCCACGAACCAAGTTAGTGGTCAAACTAGTCAAGCATCAAAGAACAAAATTAGCACGAAAATGTAAATAAAGAAATTCCACATTTGAGACAATGAACTAAAAAAAAATGCAAGTAAATTGTTGTTAGAGCAGGAAAATGTAGTCTAAGATGATACTTTAAAAAAAAAAAAAATTCAAGGTAAGCATTGCAAGGCTATTGTAGAGATTGAAAAAACAGAACAAAACACATATATTGGGAGCATCTTTCACATTTGGGACGAACATCACAAACTAAAGATTGTAGTATTGAACTTTTGGAAACCGAAATGCTGATTAAAGCTTTAAATACAGGTAGAAAATAAAAGTGGTCCAGTCAGTAGTGAAAAGTCACTTAAACACATACAAACACCTCCCATGAATAGAAAAAACTGCTAGTGGCAAAATTTTAGAGCAGTAGAGAATGAGAATTTTCCATCTAATGAATCAACAAATTAGTCCTATAGATTTAAAGGGCCTTAGGCACTTTCCAATGAGGACATTTGGCAAGTCTAACGACAATCTCATGGCAGTTCCAAAACTATGTACTAAATCTCCACCGCTCAATAGGAAGAAAACTTCCTACAAGCAATTAGCTGCATGGCTACATGGTCTACCCTAAATATCTTGAAGTAATTAGGAAACTAACTATTAGTGATCCTCCAAATGCTGACAGAACCCAATACATTCCTGACTAGGAATCAAAATTTATATGAAAATTTTCATATAGTGGCACAACCTACATCAATCCAAGCTATTCACTTGGCACCTTTCTAACCCTCCTGAAGGCAATGCCAGACGAGCGATGTAGTGAATAGATAACCATACATGGGATCCTTTTGCATGAGGGCTTGCACACACCAAACAGATTTTATTATAGGGTGTTCTGCACACAAGTTGGATGCATAGCATAGAAATTCAATGACACGAACAATTCACAAATTCACATGCAGTGCCATGCTAAATTTCATTTTTCGGATGATCTCAACATTTGAAGATGATCTATAAATGTAGTGAAAAGGAATACTGGCAATCATCGACATTGAATAGGAAAATCCACCAGCCAGATGGGTAGTAATGTCAAGTCTCTATAATTTCTGGAGAGCACAATCCATCCATGATAGAGGCTGCCCACTAGAATTAGCTAAAGAGGATCCACCATAGGTAGTTCCCCCAATAGTAAATTATAGAAGTGAATATAAATACTATGGAAATATGTGCTTTATTGATACCGTGAATTGGTTCCAGGAAGTGAGTAAAATAAACAACAAGCTTCAAAATATCAGAAAGAAAGAGGGTTCTGAAGGCGCACGTATAAATAATAGTACTTAAAAATCTAACAATATGTATTTATAAGTTGTAGAGTAAATAGAATTACCTGAATCAAGATTCCAAGAAAAACACGGAAGTTACAAATACCGGGATCTATCTTGGTGAAGTTGAGAAGTGGATTTAATGAAACATTCCTTCTTTAGAGGATCCCCATTATTAAATTTCTGGTAATCCTCAATGCCAGTCCATTCATTAGTAGTAAAAGAAACTCAGTCCATATCAGTTGAAATTACCTATTGAACACCAATCTACCCCTGGCCTCTAGATTTTGAGTCTCAGTTCTTTATTGTAGCGATTATGTCGTATGTTGACTTGTTGAAAGAAATGAAATCTAGGTCTATCTTGTGGTGGGTCGCTTTGATTGCCCTAGTATAAATTTAGGGGTCGTTTGGCAGCTTGGATTTTGGGACATTTGGAATTGAAATCTGGATGCAGGCCAAGATATTGTGTTTGTCCACTTCTCAAATCTTCTCTAAAAGATTACCTTGTGAGGATTTGAAATCTTCTTTAATACAGCTATATTTTTCAAAATAGTTACTTATGGAGAGAAGTACAATTCTTCCCCACACCTCCAATTCTAGTTTGCAAAGATAGTTTCTAGATTTCATAAATTGAAAATCCAAGTTACTAAACATTAGTGGCAGAATGAAAAGCTTTGGAATTGTTTGGATGTTTCTTGAATCCCACATATAAACTATTTGAGTTTCCAAGGTGAACCGCTTCATTCTATAATGTTTAAATAACTGGTAAAGTGTTAATTTAGTAAACAGTTTTCTGTGTTTGGGTACTGGTAACATGCTCTTGTGAACTAGAAATTACGGTTATAAATTTGAAAGAAAAAATTGTTGGGGTGTATAGATTTAAACAATTTTGGACCTTTTGGTGCAAACTTTACAACTTACAAACACTTTACACCATTTTTGTATCCAAGCACATGGTGTAAAGTGTTTACAAGTTGGTGATTTTATAATTAATACAAATATGTAATTAGAACACAAATTGTACCTTGAATGAAACAAAGATTTCCACCTCCCTCAGTTGTTGAGGTTTGTTCATGACTAGAATATGATGCTCCTTTGCATATAACCCTAGAAGATCCTTAACCTATTTGGAAAACAAACCATTAAGAATGAATCTGATTTATTGTTGCGATTGATGGTTGGTTGATGGTTTTCATATAAATGTATTCGAGATAGATCATCCCACTCTCAGCCCCTAATCTAGTTTAAACATTGAGAAATAGGTGTGCTAAGAAGATCACCTAGTATAAAAATTACACCAGATCACTCACAGGCAAGCCACATTATGTTGAATCAGATCATCAGAAGATACAAGTTAAACAATCAATTTTTATTGCTAATGATTCTCTACAAGCACTTAAGTTAGCCAATTCTAACCATCCCATCCATAGTTCAAAAACTCGATACTCATAATCAAATCGGAATATCACTGAACAACTCAAAACTCGATGAAGACTCGAAATGACTAAGTAGGTGGAGAGTCGAATAATGTTGTTCTATCCTAAAAATGCTTTAGGCCTTAAATCCATTAGTGTGCCCAACCAAAAAAACCAATGGTTTGGATTACTAAACATGGTCCCTTAAGAATCAATGTGAACCATGTATAGATGTGGGGCCCACTTGGGCATGTGCATGCCATCTAACATGTCCATCAGGTTTGTCCTCCATGCTAGTTAGATACATAAAAGGCAGGCCCATCCAACCATGTGTGAGCCACATAATGAATTTGGAGGTTTTTTTAGTGGTTATAAATTGCCTTCTGAGGTTGGGCTTACCACATTGTGCTTATGACATCCAACCTTTGCCTTAAGTGAGCCTGGCCAGACAATGTGATGACTCAAAAACCATACTAAATAATCATTGAGTGGGTCATACCATAGAAAATAATGGACAACCATTCAAATACCTTCAAATTCATATGGTGGCCTACATGATGGTTAGGTCAGCCTAATTGTTTAGGGTGTCTAGCTTTCACGACAGTAAGACCATGCTGGACAGGTTGGATCCCATCCAAAGGATAAGCTGGAAAACCTTTTTATTTTTCCTTATTAGGGAATAGGGAATAGGGAATAGGGAAAACAATTTCAGAGACAAAAAACAGAGCTCGAAATGAAATAGGGAAAAAACCCTAGAGATTGAACAAATGATGCAGATAAGAAGGATAATAACTACAGATCATGTACCAAAACAAAAGAGGACAAATAGCCCAAGCTTTCTCTGATGTCATGTAAAGAAATAAAATAAAAGAATAAAAGATTCTTCAATGCACGCCTCTCCATAAAAGTATTTTAGATTTCGATGGCTCACCTGAATCAAAGCAGAGGCAGAAGGAAGTTGTTCATGAAACCCTAGCTCTGAGTTTGTGAGAGAGAATCATTTTGAGTTCGACGAGATATGTGATTCAAGGTCATGAGAGAGGAGCGAAAAAGAGAGAAGAGAAAGGGGGGATAGAGAGAGAGAGAGAGAGAGAGAGAGAGAGAGAGAGAGAGAGAGATGGAGAGTCTGGGCGAGGGGCAAAAGAATGGGTAGGGTTTTTTTCTTTCCTATTTATACCAGATACCATCAGGTATAACTCTTTTTCTTATAGTGAAATCATGATTAAAATCCATCACAATTGCTAATCTTTCGCTAAATAATTCATAATTTTCCAAATATTTCAATTGAGTAAACCACAACTAAGATCACTAAAAAGTTCAATCATCTATCTTCACCGACTTCCTACGGATTCATGAAATAAGACAAGACCGATCTCTTCTTTAAAGCATAAAAAAGAGAGAGAGTCACGATTCATGAGCAAGCTACCAAAATATTTCCAAGAACTACTCAAATCGAGCAAATTAAGTCAACCATCTAATCACTAATAAGATGCAACAAGCAAGATCCAAACCATAGAATCAATCAATTGAAAGATTTCTTCCATCAAATTAGAAGGAATGAGAATAAGAGGAGATCTTACAGAGAACTCTTTGATCGCTGAGAGAGAAAGAGAGATGGAGAAAAAGAAGTGAGATTGCAATGGAAGGAGTATTTATAGGGAGAGAGGTCTCTGGTCTTGATGTGGTCTTTTGCATTAGGTACGGCTCACACAAAGTAGGAGCAAGGCTTCAATGATAAATTGTTCCCATTAGGTACGGCTTTAAACCATAGCTAAACTTAAAATAAATCGCTGCCATTAGGTATGGCTCTAAGCCGTACCTAAACCAAAAATAAATTATTCCTAATCAAATTTGGTGTAGTGATATCCATTCTCAACAATTTTCTAAATGTCATGGTCCAAAGATTACAGAAAATAGTTCATTCCTGCTTTCTAATATGTATAGTTAGAACCATCAAAGATAGGTGGACAAGAGACCGATGTTCCCTCTCCTTTAGCCATGATTCCAACTTCAATTAAGATCTCTCTTTAGGTTGTTAAACTCTTCAAGAGGAACTTACTCTAATACCAATTGAAATTGTAGTAAGACTGCTATTATAGAAGTATGGAAATATGTCTAAGTGTCCTAGAGGGGGTGAATAGGACTTTTTAAAAATATTTACTTATAATAACATGCAATGCCTAACTTTAAATAAGATAAGTAAGGCAAAGTAACTCTATGGCTTCCAAGACAATAGAAGGTCCAAACATATTAGCTACATAAGATTTATATGTAAAGCAACTAGCTTATGAAGATAGTGAATATGAGAGTGTATGGAATGTGATTCCTATCAATGCTTAGACGAATGTTTAATCATGCATCATAAATAATCATTCAATGAACATAAGCATAATTAAATCAATGTACAAATAGCCATTCCAAACACAGTCATATATAGTGGTTCATATACTTGCATACTCCACTCTCAGCTGACGCACTCTCTCCTAGAGTGTATCAAATTTCATTATCCAATGATTTTAAATCAAATTAACCATGAACTTTCACAACATACACAAGGTTAATTAAGGAGCCTACACAAGGTAACCTTAGATGCCTACAAAAGGCGACAAGTCTTACACATGGACACAACTAGGAGCCTACACAAGGCAATCTATGCCTACACAAGGCAACTCGTCCTACACAAGGACAACGTCTTCTCCGGTCAGAGGCTTACGAAAGGTCTTGGTGAGTCTGTCACTTAAACTCTGAATCCTAATCCTACACAAGGAAAGGGCTTCAGATTCAACAGACTCTATATACTTACAAATAAGTGAGTGAGCTCCTTTCTCGCACAATTTGAAGATAATCTTCTTTGTTGATGAAGAGTCTTCAACTCCCTTAAACTACAACCACTTATGATACTCCAAGCAATGCTCTGAGGTTGTGAGGTTTAGGATTTTGACCGATCTTCTCTATTAAATTATATAAAATAAATACATAGAGAAGATTCCCATGAGCTAAGCATTTAAGGATTTCAGTACAATGATTTACCATTAAAGGGTGATACTGGAAACTCATTGAATGCCAGATTTCACAATTCAATCCAAGTAATGAAGAAGACAATAAAGCTTGTGCTATAGATTGAATGATGAAATATTATGGGAAAGAGAGCTTAAAGATGAGGGTATTAAGTATTACAATAACTCTCTCATGATCTCTTCAATTCTACCTCATTTTTCTAAGAAGCAACCTATGGGTATTTATAAAGTTGAATCCAAACGGTAAAAAAAAGGGGCAGAAATCTAACATTGTCGATGCCATAAAAGGGTATTTGATTTCATCGAACCTTCTCCGATTGCATTGACTTCCTACACCAGGATATTCAGTTGGGTGCGGGGCAGATTTTGTTCGATCTCATTGAGCATCCTTCGATGCCATCGATGTGCACTTCAATGCCATTGACGGATGTTTCATGCCATCAGGATTTCTTTGAAAAATACACTTTAGTTACTGGACAGTTTTGTCCTTTGTTCAATACAATCAATCAAACCTTCAATGCAATCGATTAGACCTTTAATGCTATCAAAATTTAAATTTTGATGCAATTAAACAGTCTTTGTGTAACACCCTAAACTTTTCAATACCCGAGTATTGAAAGTTCTCGTGTGTCACCATGAAGTTTAACTTAGTATGAACGTTTACGATACCAATTTAGCTATCTTAACCTTACATCTATTCTCTCACATGAATCTAACCGTTGAGAATGATATTCATCCAAAAATCGAGTCCTTCGACCATTGATCTTAAGACAAGATCATCATATGTCCAAGTACTCCCACTTGTCCATCATAACCAACCGTTCAACCAACTATCCACTGATAAGAGAAGATATTTGACTGTCCACTTTGAGTTTCGACCACCTGATCATAATAAACTAACTACTTGATATCTACATCCGCTCATACACATATCAAATTGAAATTCTGATCCATTCATCTTGTTCACCACATATGAATATGCTTAATCCATCATCAAAACTATAATATTATAAACTTATACATATGAACAAGTCACTTGAATCTAACTATATACATGTTCTGCCTCTTGATCACTTCAAAAACCTACTTGTGATCATTCATTTACAAAATTAACCATACACCCACTTACATATATGATCAGAGACTAACCATTAAGCTATTTTATTTTTAACATGTCATCTGACAATCCATTACGTTCGTTGATATATGTACATTCGTTTAATTAATTTGGTGAATAATTCTTTATTTGTAATTATTTAGATATAAGTTATTTTGTAAGAATTACTTAGAAACATCCCTATAACCATGTAGAACCATTAGATTTTCATAACTCTTATATCAGCAATAATTACAAAAATGTCATTAACCTAGATCATTGAATTCTAGATCATATGGTTCTCATGATCCGTTTGATGTAAAATTTTATACCATGCCTATGTATCATAAATTAACATACATGTCAAATTTTAACCCTTTTATCATTGTAAATGTGACCTAATTGACAAATCAGCCCCTTAACCGTTAATTTTAGTGTCTATCAAGTGAAGAAACTTCGTGGGTAGTCGTAGTAGGACATTTTCCTTCTTATAAATGACTTGGATTGCCTATAATATGTACCAAGTGTGAAATATGAGGACTCCACTTTGGTAGACTTTTCCTTAAGCATGAAGTCATCCTTTCGGGGCTTACTAACTCCGTATAAATTTGGATCTTCCGATTTAACCATTTTCTGTCATCCATCGTAACTCAAATTTGGACCACACTTTGGTCTCATATGACTATAAGGTTATACAAAATTTAAACCTCGATCTATGATCCTACATCATTGAATATTGAAGCCAGTTCCTTCCTTTTGTAACAAAATGAGAAATTTTAGATTTAGGCTTTTTTCACCATTGATCAATCACCAAATTTAGACTAATTGTTTGCCTATTCTGACTACACATTTCTCCTAAAATTGGGCCCTGATCATTAAGTATGGACCATTAATTGAGAACAAATTCATTTTAGTACCCATTAGGAGAATTTTCAAAATAAGCCAATCTAAATTTTGGATCACTAAGAAAATCATATAACCCATCCTTATTTGATAACCCCAACACATTGGAAAAATTAGATTTAAAGAAAGATCACTAGAAAAGGTGAAATTGGAGAAACCCAATACAAGTGGGATGTGAAACACACCCCCTCTCACATGCTCACTCTTTTATAAAAGAAGAAGTGCGTCCTCTTCTCCTCTCACATGCCCATGATCCCACGTCCAAGAAAGAAAAAGAGAAAGGAAAAGGGAAAGAGAAAGAGAAAGGGAAAGGGAAAGAAAAAGAGAAAGAGAAATTCGAGTCGGCCATCATCCTCCTCCACACGTGTGATGTCTCCCTCTTATTCAAGCAATGTCATGATTTATGTAGAAACTTTCCTACAGTGAGTTCTACCCAGGGTTTAGATCTAAGGCTAAGGTGAGGGATTCATTTAAAGCTTACATTAATTTGAGTTGATATGATTTATCTTATTTTTGCATATTTTCATATTACTGTATTTTTCCATGCAATTGATTGATTTACCATTATCAATTATTTATCTTTTTTAAAATTATGGTTAAGGTATGATTTTAATTATACTGTGATTTTTATGAATTTATGTAGGGTGATGGATACAAGCCTTGCCCTTTGCTAATTTTGAGAGCGACGCGTGCTTCCACTCTATATTGAGCTGGCCTGTTGCTCCTCTCCCCCTATTCTTTTTAAGTTAGCCTATTTGCTACTCTTCTCTTTTATTAAGGTAGTTTAATACTAATTTTTTCCTTTATTAGGTTAGTTTTGTGTTACTTCTCTTTATGGCTTGGGCATGTGTCTTGGAATTCTAAAACTCTCATGGTTTGACTTATTTTTTATTGATGCAAGTGATGTGTTATAGGCCTCATATATACTGATTCATATATATTATCGTGGACATAATGTGTTTTAGGTAGCAACCCTCTTGGTTAGCACATGATTCCATAGGTTGGTGAGTGGTGCACAATCAATGTAAGTAAATTGCCAACGTATTTCATCACTTTTCAAGATTGGATGTCACAAATAGTCACTCCATGAACACATTGTGTCACGTAAATCCCCCAATCGCATTGTTATGTCCTCTTGAGATGTTCACATAAATCCACATTAATGTTGGACATACCGATGAATCTCCGTAGTATGGGATGCGAGGAGAGTTAAGTTTTCTATAAAGTATATTCCACATTGTGATGATCATTATGTATGATGAAAAGCACACACTTTGTTAGGCATGCATTCATATATATATATATATATATATATATATATATATATATATATATATATATATATATATATATATATATATATATATATATATATATATATATATATATATATATATATATATATTGGTTGTACATATTGATACCACTCGTAGTGGTGGAGTACGAGACATCAAAATCCTTACATTTTTCTTATGAATCTCTTAAATTATTGTTAATCTTGAAGGATAACCATCATTATGAGTAGGACATTGACCATTTTCAACCATACAGATATTACAGGAAAATTACAGGCTGACGATACAAACGATAATCATTCTGTGAAAAATACGTTTGAATAAAGAACAAGAATATCACTGAAATTTATTTGTTTATATGTTTTCCACTATTTACTTTAATATGACGTAATAAGTTCACATTGAGAGGGAGTTTGAAGATAAGTCAGATGCTTTTTACTCTAATAATAAATATAATTGATTTTACTTTCATAAATGTTTACATTCGTGAATGTAACTGGATGTGATATAAATGAAAAAAAAAAAAAACAAGATGCAATTTTGTGAGACCCGACCTGACTATGCACCTCATTCATCTTGGTTCTGAAATCCTAACAGTTGAATTTCAGTGACCCATGACCCTTGGATAGTGTTTGCGGTTATCCATAAGTCTAGTCATGAAGACCCGACTTAGATCAAGTTGGAACCAGTGCCATCTTGTCCGCTTCATCGTTGCGGTTCCGACGTCGCGTCTTGTGCATCCATCCGATGTGTCCATCAAAAGTTGTAGGCCACACATTATTTGGAGCATTGATCACGATGCGGGACCCACCAGGTGCTTGTACACATTTTTCTAAGTGACACCCACCCTGGAATCCTATCATTACACTAACTTAACCTACAAGCTACCCTACACCTTTTTATAGCTAGTATGATGAGTTTGCCTAACCTAGGCAATGATTGTTCTCTTTCTTAGAAAAATTATGATGCATTTCTCTATCCTAAGCCCCTCTTTTCCAGTAAATTTTAGATTTTCTTCCCTTTTCTAGGAGAAAACTCATGATTGCTTCTCTTGTTTCTAGCAACTCATCATTTCTTGCATTAAAAATCCTTTCTCTCTTTTTCTCTCTCATTTCTCTCTCTCTCTCTCTCCCTCTCTCTTCTCTTCTTTTCCAGCAACTTTCCTCCATTTTTTTCAGCTCACTTTCACTCATTTATCCCCCCATCTAATCCTTGAAGAAAGATCTCAACCTTAGATCCATGTACCTTGGAACTTGAAGACTATCTTGGAGGTGTTTGCTTGAAGACCTTGTAGGTAGGTGTGCATGTACTTAGAATCTTAGGATTTACATTCTTTCTTCTTGTTTCTCTTCTTCACCTCATGTTTGAAACATGTGGTGCCCACCAAGTGATGGTGGAGGCCCCATGCCTTCTTAAATGTGGTCATTGGCCCATCCTTTTGTGTATGCATAACTCATGGGTATTTTTTCTTAGTTAGAAGGATCCTTAGGTCATCTAAACCTTTGATCCTTAGTGGAGATGGCATCTCCACCATTAGATTTTGATTAGAAGATGCATGCATGGGTAAATCTTGTAATATCATCAATATAGTGAGATGTGTGGTTTATGATGAAGGGAAGGACCTCAATGTGATGGAACCTCTTCCCTTGTGGTCGATTCTCTCTCTTATCTTAATATTCTCTTATATTCTAAGGTGTGTGGCCCACCACTTGGCTTGAAAATATCCAGACCGTCCAAGGAGAGTGGACGCTCATGACAGTCCACTCTATGGATGGTGATGACTTGTTACCCCTTTTAAGTGTATATGCAATAATTTTTATGAGAGGAATAGGTCTAGATGTTTTTGGGGCCCACTGAGGTGGACGACAACTCATGTTTCATGGAGTATTTTTTCATTAATTTGAATTATATACTCAGTTTATTTCATAAGCATGTTGCTGTCCAGAAAATTTCTGGATAGTTTCTGATGGGTTTTGGGTTAGATTTTTGGACTAATTAGGGGACTGTTTCTACCCATTTGATATACATTTCTTGAAGGTGTGGACCTCACCTATATGTACCCCAAATTTTACCTCCATTTGACCTTGATTGAGGTCCCAAAGGAGTGGCCCAAGTGGGGTGGTCAATCTAGATTTTTTAGACTGTCCAGCAACATTGCAGTTTAGAAGTCCATAAATATAACAAATTCATAGAATTTTAAGTTAGAACTCACTATACACACTAGAAACTTGATGATTGGACTTATTCTATTTGTTAAGTGATGAATGAAGACTTAGTTCATTTGATTTCTAAGGACATTGGGATCTAGATTGCCCATGTTTTATTTCCACACTTTGAATATCACTCACATGTATAGGCTTGCGAAGAAAATTATTATCTAAGGGAGGGTTGGAATTTGAAATTTTTGAGAAGCTATGTTCACATGTTTTACTTGGGACTAGCAAAATGCTGGTTGGAGATGTGTTAAGTGTAAAATATTGCATATTTTATCCTATTTATGCGTTGGTTTTATAAACATGATAGTGCTTAGTCGATCTAATTATGCATTTTTTCATGTGCGAGGTGATTTTAAGAGTTTAATGTGAAATGGATGATAAACGGAACATTTATGCTCAAAATATTACTAAATGAAAAAATTGGATATTTGAAAGTCATTAATGAAGAATTCACATACTAAAGATCCAAGAAAACTAAGTGAGGAATGAAGAGAATCGAAGATTTGAAGTGAAGAAAAAGAATCTTGAAAATTGAAATATATATATATATATATTCTAGAATTTCAAGTCTAAAAAGATAAAGTCATGAAACAGACCTTGGACCCCACCGAAGTTCAATTTCAGTCAGACCGAAATTATACAAAACAGTCCAGTGAGAACTTTAATCTTCAGCTTTAATTCATTTTGACTGAAATCAGGCAGAATTGTCCAGTGAGAAAGTGGGATTTTTAGCCTCAATTCAGTCCGATCAAAGTGTAACTTTTTGCATAAGATTGAAATAGTTTCAAAGTCGGTCCAAGCAAAGCTTATAAATATGGGTTTTTTAGGAGTTTCTAAGCACAAATTAGGGTTGGAAGAGTGAAGCAAGGTATTGGAGAACCTCAAGGAGTTCTTCCTTCTTCCCCAATCTTCTTCTTCTAGTTAGTTTTTATGTTTTCTTTAAGAGTTTTAGTTTCAATCATATCTCTGGTTGGCTAAACCTCTTAGCTAGAGTTAAGAGGTGAAGCTTCTAATTTTTTTAGATGATTATTTTACTTTAATTCACGTTTATATTAAACTTCTATTGATTTATAGTTTGAATTAACGAATATTTTTAGTTTTTTGTGGTTTATTATGACTTCAATTATAATAGATGCTTAGAAAGCTTTTGATATCTTCTTATCTTGTTTTGTAATTGTGAGATCTGTAAAATTCATAATCCATCATTGTCTCCCGGGCATGGTGGATGGTTGAATTCCCTACGATCATCATAATGGTGCTTCATATGGGAACCAACTCAATGAAAAGTTCAAATTATGGTTTAACTACTCTATCATCCGACTGGATAGGATAAGACTGCGATTCCAGTTGTGTTTATTGAATTAAGTGAGGTAGCGTCCTAATAGCTACAAGTGGATCCTTAGCACTCTAGTTTCCCGTTTATTATTGATAATTATTTCACAATTAATCTCCCTTATTCCATATTCTGCTTTAGATCTTATTCTCATTTTCATTCTAATTATTTTTAGAATACGTGCAAGTTAAGTCCATTTGGATTCGACCTCAGTCTCACCGAGTTATTACTATAGTGCATCCCTACACTCGGGGTTGTGAACATTGGCTATGGTCATGGCCACCACTAAGGCATCGTCATGAGGATGGTGGACTCCTCAGGCATCTCCCTAAGTGAAGGTCAATTCACATGAGATTACCTTCTGCTCCTTTGTAGGTCAATAGGTGAGCTGAACTTGATGTTCTGAGCTGTTATGGTTGATGATACGAGCATGATTTGTGTGCTCAGTTTGAGTCTCCTCCTCCATAGGCCCACCGAAGATGGTGCAGATTTCTCTTGTAACCTCATTATTGTTGTTGTTCCTGGGTTGCTCTTTCTTCTAATCTGATCGTTCTTCCCTCCTAATAACATACTCTTGTAGATGTCTGTTGCGGATGAGGGCTTCGATCTCTTCATTAAGGTCAAAGCAATCGCTGGTGGAATGGTCATGGTCATGGTAAAAGTGGTAGTACTTCCATTTATCCCTCTTATCGATGTTGGTCTTCATCCAGTTCAGCCATTTAAGGAGTCGTTTGTCCCGAACTTCCAAGATGACTTGCTCGAGCATAGCATTGAGGGGAGTAGGAGAGAAATCTACTCTCAGGTTGTCTGCTCGGACGCTAACCCCTAGTCAGGTCATCGTCCCATCCACGCTTGTTGCTTGGAGCCGATGCTCTCTTCCTTAGGCTGTTTCTCCCTGGTTGAGCTTCCTCCATTCCTAGTGGCTTTTTGCGAGGTAAAAAGCTCTTTGACATTGGAGTACTTCTGAGCTCGGTTGAGGAGATCGACCAATGTCGTTGGGGGGTTCTTGCCAAGCGAGAAGAGGAATCTACCCTCCTTTAAGCTAACCATTATAGCGGTTAGGGCAATCTGATTTGAGTAGCCCTCCACTTGCATTGCTTCTAAGTTTAAGTATTTGATGTAATCTTTCAATAGTTCAACCTCCTTCTGAGTGATGGTGAGGAGGTGAGTCACTGGTTTTCACCTTTCTTTTCATCCGATGAAGTTGGTAATGAACGCTTTGTTGAGATGAGTGAACGAGCTAACAGACTTTGGCTTTAATTGCCGAAACCATTTCTGAGTTGTTCCTGACCGAGTTAAGGAGAATACTCGGTACATCACCATGTTCGAGGCACCATGAAGCTCCATCTACGCCCTGAAAGATTCTACATTCTCGGTAGAGTTAGTGGACCCAGAATAAGGAGTAATCTGCGGCATCCTGAATCTGGATAGGAGCTGAGCTTGCATGATATCATCAGTGAACGGTGGCTCAGTTTCCTCTAACATAGCTTCTATCCAAGTTGGAGTGTGCACACAATAGGCTTGTCATATGTCGTCAATCTGATCCCTTAGTTTGTTGAGTTTGGCTTCACAGGGCTCCTCGCTCTCAGAAATTGTCTCGAGAGCCTTACCATGACTCTTCATCTCTAACGTATGACGTAGGTCGGAGGCAGCCAGCGCGGTAGTTTCGGAGGCATGAGAGGGTGCATAGTTCTGCACCTAACAAATTTGTTTGTTCCTCTAGGAGTCGGCGGGTGCTTGAGGTGGAGGAGAGACTTCAGTAGTTGTCCGAGCACCAAGCTCCTTAGCCCCCTGGTCAGGAGGAGGATTATGCCTTTTTAACATCTACCTTATCCTATCAATGTTACTAGTCAGTGCTTCAACAAGATGCTCTAGAGAAACAAGTCGACCTCCTCGGTTCCAGTATTGCTGCACTAGACCTGTGGGTGCATAATCAGCCTAAAGTTGGGAGGTTGAGTCCCAGTGGTTTACAGACTGTTTTAAAAGTGTGGGACTAGATGAAACAGTGGTGGTCTGGGTCTTCTTTCTTCGTTTCTCCATTGTTGGATCATTTTAGATGATAGGAACGACTTTCAATGTCATTCCCACAGACGGCACCAAACTGTTGATGCAAAAATACAAACGCCTCCTTAGATCACTCGAGACTTGTAAGAGAAGACAAATATAAAAACCCTGGCTGTAGCAAGGGACCATCCAATGCCAAAGTTAGACATGTAAGTTAGGTCTAGTAGAATGTAAGGTTTTTAGGAGTGGTTTTTGCATTAGGTTGTATGTACCTTTCACCATTGGAGATGCTCTTACTTATAGCAGGAAGGGACGATGGTGTAGATGGTAATTTCCCTTTTTAATAGGTATGTATTATAGAGGGAATCGTATCCCGAGTGTGTTACAGAGATCTTCAAAGATCTTCAACTGAGATCTCGGACAGATCTTTTTGATAAGATCTTAGTCGAAATTAGAGGAAACATGCAGTGAGAGGCCGATGTCAAGCATTCAAGGTGGCCTCCATACCCATCCCAAAAAGTAGTTTGCTGTAACGCCCTAGTTTTCGAAACTTGAGTATACGACTCTTTTCTGAAAACTTGAGTGTTAACCTTTAAACATAGCTAAATTTCATGTGTTTGTTTGTGTGCATATGTGTGTGTGTATTTCTTTTTTAAAGTTCGCATTTTAGCAAAAGGTGGACAAATCAAGCATGAAGAGAAGTTCAAATATAACATCCAAGTACCCAAGTGGTTGCCCGAAGGCTTATACAAACCAATATCTCAATACTACAAATAAATGGATGAACAACTTGATACAAAAAATAAAATAATACTTTAACTAATCTTAAACTGTAAGTTCACACAGCAGCTCTCAGGATAGACTTTATACCCTGCTCCTTATCCACCAGATCATTTTAAAAACTTACACTACCTGTATAGTTATATATTCAAAGGATGAGTGGCTAGTTCAGTGTGAATGTCCCTCAAGATTACACACTGCCGCATTAGTTAAGCATTGTTTAACAAGAATACATACAAGATAATCCATAATGCGATCTTATTTAATAGGAATGGGCCTTTCAAACAGTTGGCTTAATCTTATTAAGAGGGTGGACCTTTCAAGCAGTCAATCCATCAAACAGGAGAATGAGTCTTTCAAACAGTCAACTCATTCAAGTTACAAAGGAACGGGTCTTTCAAACAGTTGAACCACTCAAGTAAGATAGTAGGCCTTTCAAACAGTTTGCTCACTTAAGCAAAGAATGGGCCTTTCAAATAGTCGGCTCATTCCTAGTAAGAGGATGGACCTTTCAAACAGTAGGTCTATCAAACAAGAGAGAGGGTCTTTCAAATAGTCGACCGGCTCCACTAATATAGTGGGCCTTTCAAACAGTCGGCCCATTATATAAGAGAATGAACCTTTTAAACAATCAGCCCATTCATTTATAGGGACAGGCCTTTTAAACAGTCGGCCCATTAAACAAGAGAATTGACCTTTCAAACAGTCGATTCATTCAATAATAGGGAAGGGCCTTTCAAACAGTCGGCCCATTAAACAAGAGAATGAGCATTTCAAACAGTCGGCCCATTCATTCATAGGGATGGGTCTTTCAAACAGTTGGCCCATTAAATAAGAGAATGAACCTTTCAAACAGTTGGTTCATTCATTCATAAGGATGGACCTTTCAAATAGTCGGCCCATTAAACAAGAGAATTGACCTTTCAAACAATCGGCCCATTCATTCATATGGAATGAGCCTTTCAAACAGTTGGCCCATTAAATAAGAGAATGGGCCTTTCAAACAGTTGGCCCATTAAATAAGAGAATAGAACTTTCAAATAGTCAGTCCATTTAATCAATCCTTAAGCATGAGAAGATATACAAATACAACATATAGATATTCATACAAAATAAATGTTGAGCATATAATTTGATAATCAAATTTAATAATAGGCACAAGTAACCAAAAGTTAGAGATATCAATCATCAATTGAAATAAAAGTTGGACTAATACTTAAGCTAACATGAAAGATAAAAGATCAAGGGGAAGAAGTCATCACCTTACGAGTGAAGCTTTCTGGATTTTTCTAAACCCAAGTTGGAGTGGATTGAATGAAAACACTTAATCTACTCGTATAAGATGGATGTACTGATCCAAGGGAGTGTAAGTTGATAGATCCAAATCTAATGGGGTGGGCTCAAACATATCCCATAACCTACTCGATTCAACGAGTAATTAACTCAACTCAGCAGCACTAACACCAGACAACTTGTACGTTTTGAAATTGAATTCAACCAATGCTACCTAGTCCATTACCGGGAGCGGTTGGAAACAAGCCCACCCAGCAACTGACTCGGTAGAATTCAATAAATCACCGATTCAACTCAATCAAACTCGGCAGACTACATCTCACCTATCTCCTTCTCCTTCCTCTTCTTTCTTCTTTTTCTCTTCTCCTCTTCCTCCTTCTCTGACGGATCCAGCAATGGACTCCAGGCCAGTCTAACTTGACCCAAAACTTTGCCTGACTTGGCCAGAAACTTGGCCTGATTCGGGCACGAATGCGACAGCAAGCAGCAACCCGTTCTATTCTCTCTTGCCATCTTCTTTCTATTTCTTCTCCTTCTTTCGCGTCCCGCTGCCAGCCTCTGCAGGACTTAATCCGGCTTGGATCACGACTCAACAGACTCAACAGCTGCACACCCTACTCTTTTTCTCTCTCCATTCCTTCTCTTCTACTCATTCTTTCTCTCCTTCTTCTCCTTTCTTTTCTTCCTTGCTCTCTCTCTAATGGAAAGCCTCGGATGGGATGTTGGAGTTAGCCCAACTCATAACAACTCGGACCGAGTCGACTTGACTTGGTGTGGCAGTTCTCTCTCTCTCTCTCTCTCTCTCTCTCTCTCTCTCTCTCTCTCTCTCTCTCTCTCTCTCTCTCCTAGAATTTTAGGGCTGGCTTCCCAAAATGAAAAGGGAGCTTATATAGTTTCTGATAAGCCTCTAGAAACATCAGGAGTTAATCAAATGGTTAGCCACATGACTCATTAATCTAGTTTTAATCTTAGTTTTGGTGGCTAACTTTCGGCCCAAACCTCAACATGAGACTAATCTTCCATTGGAATAGATTTCTGGGACCTTGGTCCACTAGGTGGACAACTTCGATCATCAAATGGGCTCCATTATCGGGTGTTGGTTTCTTCAAACAGACAAAGAAGATGACCCAATGATTAATGGAAGGTCATCATTGGATGGTTGATCCTATGATCGACCATGTCTGGACGGCGAGGCTAGATCCCATAATCATTGTGGGACCCACCATTCACATTGGTTTTAACAAAAACTCAATGGGTTTTGAGGTTATCGTTGTGGATGGTTTTCGTAAGAAGTTGAGTCATTGCGCAAGAATCATCTTTTTCTGTTGCAGGAAGATTTGAGTCGTCCTAATAGAGACAGTTGAGATGATCAGGGAGGTTTCTAGAAACAATCCAATGGTTGTGATTCTGGCAGCTTCAGAATGGCAAAGATTCCTTCTACCTTTTTGTTAGCTATAAGAAAGTTCCCTTAATGGCAGTTGAATAGAAGGATATAATGTGTAGTGACAGACAACTAGGATGAGGGGAAAAAATGATACGCGAATTGCTAGCAAGGGTTTCCACGCATGGAATGTCTACTAGTACAATGGATCATGTGCATGCAATTTACTTTCAATGTGTGGAAGAAGAAGGGGTTTGGTCAGATTTCCAGCAAGAGCAAGATGGACGGTTTGGATTTCTCATATGACTGCAGAATGTGGGCCATGATCATTGTACATAGACATTGTTCGTTTAAATCAGGTTTGGCGGGAAACATGGAAGAAAGAGAGAGAATTCTCATCTTTTTGGGTTTGTCATTCGGTCAAACCCATTTTGACCACATTTGTGGTCCACTGAGTACACTTCCTCTAGTGCACACCTGAAATGGCTATGGGGCCCACAAAGATGTTTTTTGAGAAATCTACTTCGTCCATGGCACTTCATGGGCCTAACTGGGCCACCTTGGCCAAAGACGTGGCAAATCCAATGCTTAGGTGAGCCTTATTTGATGGTTTTGCGTTCCATATGGTGATACTCAACGATCTAACGGTCAGATCATGTCCATACTTGATTATTAGTGATCCTTGGAGCTCCCTACCTAATTTAGAGGAAACGTGATAGTTTGCTTGCACGTTTAGGTTACAATTAACACATATTATAAATATTTGGCCCTGTGGCCTAATGAATGGCGAATTTGATGATCTAGAGTCTAATATTGACAATGTATGTCTTATTATACAAATGAAAGTTGTATTAGACGGTTGAGATGGATAAATTGAGAGTCTTTGGATGGTGACATATAATGTAAGTTACGTGTGTTCCCACACACGTGTAAACGAATTTAGACGCTTAAGGTGACACAGGAGTGCAAAAGAGTATGGGGTGTTACATTTGCTGACCTGGATTTCCTAGTGAGTCGCGGTCGAATTTTCCCTTATCGTTGAGCAGATCATTGATCTGCTGACCTGTCCTTAGATAATATTGGATACTAGGACTGTAAGGCCCGTATCCTAGTCCGTACCATTCCTTAGACTCCCATGGTCCCCCCGGTTGAATTCCTATGACTCACGATGCTAGATATCATTTACGCATGACCTTGAGTCGCACCTTGTCAACCTGAATCGGCTTGACTAGAAACTTGTACCCTAGCGACCGCATCGTTGCCGTGGTTCCAACGATGCATCTTGCATGCTGATGTGATACCCAGGCCAAGAGTTATGTGCCTGCATTTATTTTGAGAAAAATACAGTGCATTGTGAATTTTGAGAGAATCTCTACAACCCATCACATCAATCAATAAATCATAAGTCAAGTACACAACCCATCACTCTCTTACACAAGCCTCACCCAAAGTCAACTCTCTCTCTCCACCCATCCCTCTCTCATCCAAAATTTAACCAAGCCCATACCCTCCATGTCATTTTCTTACAACATCCGTTCCCTTCATCCTTTTCATCCCATCACCTTCTCTCTCCATCTCATTCCATCCCAAGCTTCCATGAGAGAAATTCTAAGGAGAGAAGAACTTAAGAGAAGGCCCACCTCCTTACCACCCAATCTCACCATCCAACCCTCTAAAATCAATGTCAATCATTGAATCTCATCCCTTGGAGTTCTAAAACTCATTGGCAAAAGAAGTCTAAAACCTAAGGTGGGTGTTTTTGTAGGATTAGGTTGTATTTTGTTGATGGGCCAAGTGGGGCCTACCGATTGATGGTATAGATCTCACTTTGGACCCTAGGTGTGGCCGATGGCCCACCATGATTCACATGATCATCCCATGATGAGGCCATTCGCCATGGACCGCATCATGATGTTTATTTTCCCATTGCAAATGGTCATCTAGACCGTGCATATTATGGTGGAAAGGGATCTCCACCGTTGATTTTTTATTGTTGGGCCCACATGCAATAGGAGCCACTTGATGTATGTTTTGTAATGTATGGAAGGGAGGGCCCATAGTGCTAGGGTCCCTCTATCGTACGCCATCTCTCTCTCTCTCTCTCTCTCTCTCTCTCTCTCTCTCTCTCTCTCTCTCTCTCTCTCTCTCTCTCACAATGGAATGTGGCCCACCTGATCTAGATCGTCCATGTGTTTGGCCCCACCTTGCTACCTGTCCTTTTGGACTGGCCTGGATGAAGTAAAAACATAAATATTATCTTTGATACAAGCTGCTAGTGGGCCACACATGTGGACCTACCTAACTCATGTATTTTATCTAGGTCATCTAGGCTAGGCTTGGACGTTATCAACAACTTCATCATGTAATATATATATATATATATATATATATATATATATATATATATATATATATATATATATATATATATATATATATATATATATATATATATCGTATGTGGTGGATCCCACGTGGGATCAACCTGACGAGATAGCGGATTGGCCAGTGTACCTCTCAGCAGCTATATGTATAGCTATTGTAAGTGATGTCAGCAAGCTCTGAGGGCCCACCATGGTATGTGTTTCATCCCACCGTCAATCTGGATGGTGGGGAACACCGTGATATGTGTGTTACATCCGCACCATCCAAACCTTAGACGGTGGGGATCGGACTAGCTAGTGGACTAGCTAGTGTACCGCACTAGCTATATAGTTGTTGCATTTTGTCAACAAGTTTTATATGTCTCGCATGATGCATGTAGGGAATATTCACACCGTCTGCCCATCTATCGCACACACCAGCTATATAGCCGATGTATTAACATCAGCAAGCTATGGGCCTGATCATCAGGTAAGTGTATATCTCAACCGTCCATCCAATTGGCGAGCTCGTCTTAAGGCTTGAGACGACAACTAAGATAGATCCACTTATCAAGTGGACCACTCTGCAAAATCAATGAGGGATTGAACGGCTACCATTAAAATCCTTTTGGGATCACAGAAGTTCTAGATCAATATGATATTGTTTTTCCTCTTAATTCAAGTCTTTGTGACCTTATGAACAGACTGGATAGAAAATAAACGTGATGGCGAGCCCTATGAAGTTTGACAGTGAAAATCATTATCACCACTGTTATTTGTGGTATGGTCCAAATAATCTTTCAATCATCATCTCCACTGCTATTTGTGGTATGGTCTAGATGAACTTTTAATATGATTCATATTTTTGGGTAATGCTCTAAATGATCTTTAAAAATAAATGGATGGTGTAGATATAATAAATAAAAATATAGTGTGTGGGTCCCACTTGGATGTGATGTATATTGGGCCCATATGAGAGGCCTATTTTGATGTGTTTGAGGCCCACGGGTTATGGCCCATTGTGATGTATTCGGGGCCCATGGGACATGGCCCATTTAATGTATATGAGGCCCATGTATTGTGGTCCATTTGATGTATATGAGGCCCATGTATTGCGGCCCATTTGATGTATATGAGACCCATGTATTGGAGCCCATTTGATGTATATGAGGCTCATATGATGAGGCCCGATGTGATGAATACGAGGCCCATGAGTAAGGCCCAATGTTATGCATATGTGGCCCATGAGTAAGGCCCATCGTGATGTGTACTAGGCCCATGAGTAAGGCCCGTGGTGATGTATATCATGTGAGGCCATGGGCCCACTATACATTGGCTCTATGTGGGCCACTCCTTGGGAGAATTATTGATTAAATGTCCACATTAATGGACAATGATGGTTAAATGTCCACATTGTGACCTTCCCTTAGGCCCTTTATTATGCCAATTATAGATACCGATTTTGAGCACGTGATAGTATAACATCATAACACATGCACACATGCATCATCTATATGCTTGATATGAGATATGGTTGACCATTGCATATATCATTACGCAGGTTGTTATAGGGCACCTTGATAGGTGGTGTTGTCCCTCATGAGCGCACGATATGCGCAGGATTGATGCATGACTGGATTGTATGACTCATGCATCTTTCATTGTGTGATGTGGTTACTATACACCCTAGCGACATCAGGGTCGTGGCCTCCATAGACACATCGTGGAGGGTCTGATTGGAATTGAAAAGATTATTACTACCATCGGGGTGCCATAGATGTCCCTGTATGAAAATCCCTAAACCCGATGGTACCAGAGGATGACTCCAACATCGAGACTGAGTGGATACATAAGCGCATGAGGGCCGTATACCAGTAGGCCACATCTCCCACTGTGTCGTGGTCAGTTGGAAAGGGGTGTGAACTTACCCGCCTAGGTGAGGGGGCAATATCTAGGTTGAGTTTGACCAGCTTGAGGAATGGATACGCTATCAATGAGCCGGGACTGATATTTGCAGGCAGCTAGTGAAGTCTCTTCCACTTACCTAGTCAAGCACTTAAATTAGGGGGGCAAGCTAGTGTATAATGTATAGACCTCTGTGATTGTCCAGTGTGAGAACTGTACTGATATGTGATGCTTTAGTGGATTCGAATGAGGACTAGTATGCTTGAGTTGCATCTCACATCACATGGCCTTGGTATGGTTGACATCATTCATGTCTTGCATCGCATGGCCTTGAAATGGCCAATAGCATTCATGTCTTTCATCGTATAGCTTTGGTATGGCTAATAGTATTCAAAGATTTGTCAGCATCCGTATTACTTTGATATTATATTCTGAGCACGTTATATTGTGCACACACTCTCACCATCCTCTAAGCTTTTTATAAGCTTATGCACCATTGATGTGTGTAGGTGATGTCAAGACACAACCATAGCTTAGTAGGAGCAAGAGCGTGCAATAGAGCTTCAGGAGTTTCCGTTACTATTATCATTCTATTTCTCTTTATCCACATTGTACCTTAAAGTTTTTTATCATAGTGGATTTTGTGATGATGTCTTGGTTGTTGCTTGTATGTTATGCTTATGGTTACACTTGTTAAGAATAAATTCATGCTGAAAATCCTCCTTGTAGGATCCTAAGATTGAAACTTGGTATATAGGTGTCGGGAGCTGAGAATGGGGTACTACGGAGGTTATTAACGCCGGATTCGGCGATTGGGAATTTTGTGAGCCCGGTTTTTAAGTTTGGGGCGTGATAGAAGTTGGTATCAGAGCATAACTTGGGTAAAATTGAGAACAACATCACATGTCTGCTATGAGTTTAGAATGATTAGGTCCCGAGTTCGGATAACTTAGTGATCTTCTGTTATATACCTTTAATGTGCATGACTTCGAGAGTTCTCAAGGTTAATAGGCATCCTTGTTCTTCCCTATAGGACATGCTACCCAGGAGAGTGACCCAAGCGACTCCCGTTCTACCTCCTATGACTCCCACTCCACCACTAAAGATTCCTACTCCCCAACCTGAGGATGTCGCTCCTCCACTCGAGACCGGTACGGATCCCACCGTACCCGTGAGTGCCTCCCAGGTATAAAAAATGTTGCAGGCTGTAACAGCCACCCCTCAGGGCAGGGCAGGCACCTGACTGTTACGCCAGCCCAGGAAGAGCAGGAGTGCGCAAGCACCCTTTTTTTTAGAATTCTGACACCCCGATCCCTCGCGTTTCTAAGGCGAGCCAAACCTAACAACAACCGAGAGATGACACTCTAAGGTGGAGAAGATTTTTAATATGATGGTATGTACGACCCAGCGGCGGGTCTGGTTAGCTGTATTTCTTCTCCAAGGTGAGGCCGAGCACTGGTGGACCTCCATTACCCATGTTGCAGGGCGTAATTTCATCTGGACATGGGAGGATTTCATTGATCAATTCAACCAGCAGTACTTCCCCGACCACATTCGTCGGCAGTGAGTGTTAGAGTTCAAAATCTTGGTGCAAGGAGACATGTCTATGGTGCAGTATGTGGCTTGTTTTGTGGCACTATCAAGGTTCGCACTGTATTTAGTTGATGATGAGGAGTGGAAGGGCCTCCGTTTCAAGAACGGCTTGTGTTACATTCTTCGAGGCCGTGTTGTTAGGCATAAGCTCTCGACCTTTCAGGCAGTAGTACGAAGAGCTGAGATTTATGAGACTGAGTGGGCTAGCACACAGAGCGATCGAGATCAGTGGAGAGACCGTAAGAGGCAGGCCCCTATCAGTAGCTCCCAGTAGCACCAGCATCGTCAACAGGTGCACAGGCCACCCAGCCGCCAGAGCACCAGCGGCACCCCTGATACCACCTAAGAGGCAGCTTCCCGGTGCCTATTATGGATGCAGTGGGATAGGACACCGTAGGTGGGAGTGTCCCTGACCACAGTAATAGCAGCCGAGAGCCCCGCAGCAGCCTCTACAGCAGTAGTTGAGAGCACCGCGGCAACCTCCGTAGCAGCAGTGACAGCAGCTCCCACCACCGAGGCCCCCGTAGCAGCACCAGCCTCTTAGACCTCAGTAGCAGAGGCAGTAGTGTCGATTGCCTCAACGACAATAATAGTAGCAACACCCTCTAAGGGGACAGGCACCTCCCCAGCCAGCTCAGGTTAGGTTCTACGTGGCTTAGCAGGATCTGCAGTCATCTGGAGGACTCGTTGATGGTATTCTTCCCATCTCTGCATGCATCGCCGGAGTTTTATTTGATTCCGATGCTTCACATTCTTTCATGTTCGATGGATTCTGCTATTCGACTTGATTGCTGACAGAGTCTACTCGCGAGGGGTTGACCGTATTGATGCCCTTAAGGAAGACAGTGTTAGGACTCTTCTGTTCGTCTTACCCCGTGTTGGTGGGAGAGATTTTCTTACTTGCTAACTTGTTTGTGCTGTCGATGTCATATTTTGATGTCATCTTGGGTATGGATTGGCTTGCCGAGTACCTTGCTGTCTTGGAATACTCCGCGAGGATAGTCACGTTCTGTATACCAGGCTTTCCATAATTCCAGTTTGTTACCGAGCCCAGAGGAGAGTCGTTGTCTCATTTGATGTCGTGTGCAGAAGAAGAGCCCGTGAAAATAAGCCTTGATCAGTTGTCAATTGTTTGTAATTTTCCTGACATGTTCCAGGAGATTCTAAGGTTTCCCCACTCCAGCAGATTGAGTTTTAAATTGATCTTGTGCCTAATACCGTACCTATCTCGAAGGCCCCGTATCATATGGCATCGATGGAGTTGCAAGAACTAAAGCAGCAATTGGACGAGTTGCATGAGTTGGGTTTCATTCGTCGGAGCAGTTCGTCATGGGGAGCGCCTATACTCTTCATTGGGAAGAAGAATGGCTCGTTGAGGCTCTGCGTGGATTACCGTGAGCTCAACCAGGTCATGATCGAGACCAAGTATCTGCTCCCGAGGATAGATGATTTATTTGATCAGCTGTAGGGTGCACAGTACTTTTAGAATATTGACCTATCTTCTGGTTATCATCAGATTCGGGTCTAAGAGGAGGACATTTCAAAGACAGCTTTCAGGACATGTTATGGTCATTTTAAGTTTCAGGTCATGTCCTTCGGACTGATCAATGCACCTGCAATATTCATGCAGTTAATGAAGGTCTTCCATCCATATCTTGATCAGTTTATTATAGTATTCATCGACGACACTCTGATATATTCGAGGACCTGTGAAGAACATGTGCAACATTTGGAGATTGAGTTGCAGGCCCTCCGTTCCCACTAACTGTATGCGAAGCTAGAGAAGTACGAGTTTTGACAAGAGAAGGCAAAGTTCCTCAGTCCTGTAGTGATGAGGGAGGTGTCACTGTAGACCCCTCGAAGGTTGATGAAGTGCATCAGTGGGGCCAGCCCACGAATGCGTCGGAGATCTACAATTTCCTTGGTTTGGTGGGCTACTACCGGCGTTTCATTGAGCTCTTATCTCGTATTGTAGCCCCGTTGACCAGGTTGACTCGGAAGGGCACAGAGTTTGTTTGGAGTGATGCTTGTGAACGGGAATTTATGGAGCTGAAGGACTACCTCACGTCTACTCCTGTCCTCACTCTTCCCTTTAGAAGTAATAGATTTATTGTATTTACTGATGCCTCACATATGTCCTGATGCATCAATAAATTACCCCATGTAATTTACTGATGCCTCACATATGTCCTGATGCGATGGTAACAATTATGATTAGTTGCGATGGTAACGTAAATTTCGAGGATGAAATTTTTGTTAGGTGGGGAGAGCTGTAAGACCCGTATCCTAATTCGCACTGTTCCGTTGATTCCCGCGACCCTTCTCGTCAAATTCCGGCAATCCGCGACTTATGGTTGACGTTGCGCACGACCGTAAGTCGTATCCTATTCATTTGAGCCGGCTTAATCCGAGACTTGTATCATTGCGACCGCACCGTCGCCGCGGTTCCAACGCCGCAACTCACGCACCAATCCGATACCCAGACGATGAGATACGGACCCACGTTCAATTCGAACAAAAATACCGCGCGTTGCAAATCCCAAGGAATCTTTACAAGTGTCCCATCAATCACATCAATCAATCCCATCAATCACCTCTCATGTCAAGTACAAGCACCCATACTTCCTTTCTCCACAAGTCAAGCAACCACCCAAGTCAACTAACACATCACTTCACCCATCACTCACCTCACCCATCACTCACCTCACATCACTCCATCTCTCATTAATCACACCTCTCTCTCTCATTTCTCAACACTCCAACTCCAAGCAAGAGAGAGAGCTCACGTCCAAGCTCTCTTCCATGAGGAAGAAGTGATTTTAGTGGCCCACTTCCCATCTCCAAATCCCATCATCCTAGCCATCCAATTCCCATCTCCACCATCAAAGTGAAGCTCTAGGTGACCGGCTATCCAACGGACCAAGGAGATCAAGAGGTGGGTGCTTCTAAAGGGTAGATTTATGTGTTTTTATGGTGGACTAAGTGAGGCCCACCGATCAATGGTGTGGATCTCACTTGGGACCCTTATTTGTGGCCGATGGACCACTTGGATCATCATGATCGTTCCATGATGGGGCCATTCTCCATGGACCCCATCATGATGTTTATTTCATTCCAAAAAGGTCATCTAGACCGTCCATGACGGTGGAGAATGGATCTCCACCGTTGATTTACATTTTTGATGGTCCTTCGTTCAAAGGGGTCCGTTGTTGTATGATTTCATGTAAGGGAGGGCCCATAATGACGGGGACCCTCCATCATAAGCCGTGACCCACTCTCCATGTCTCTCTCTCTATTTTATTTTTTATTTTTAATTTATTTTATTTTATTTATTACAAAAGGATGGGGTGGCCCACTTGAATAGATCCCATCTTGATGCATTTATTTTATCCAAGTGGGGCCCACCTTTCACGCCATTCCCATGCCGCCCATCATGTGGTGGCCCACTTCATCAGGGCCTACCATTTGAGAAAAAAGGAAAAAAATATAATAAATAAAATTATATAACCGTCCAGCGTCCCAGACGCTGGACGTTGTGAAGGAAAAAGAAAGAAAAAAAGAATGAAAGAAGAGATTTTGGGTGGCCTCCTTGCATAGGCCCCACCCTGATGTTTATATCCGATCCGAGCCGTCCATTCCCTTTCCCGACTCATTTTAGGCGTTGAGCCGAAAAATGAGGATGATCAGAGCATCTAGTGGGCCATATCGTCGAAAATAGTACTATTACCATTGAAAGACGCCTTGGTCATTTTATACACCAATAAAAAGGCGGATATGGGTCTCATTCTAACTGTTTTGAGGCATAGAATACGGTGGATGGAGTGGATCTACCAGATATGGGCCCCACACCTGAAAAACCCCAAAAAAATGAGTTTCCATATTTTAAAAAAAAAAATCACACAGCAGCAATGCTGCTGTGTCAGGACGCTGGCCGCGCGCCAGCGGGAGGGCGGACGTGGGCAGGGTCCCACGGCCTTGAGCATGGGCCCCACCTTGATGTTTACCTGCCATCTAGACCGTCCACATGGTGGACCCAGGCTCCACCAAAAATTTAGGCCCATCCAAGACTCAGGCGGCCCACACCACAAGAATCAGTGGGGACTAAATGTTACCATTGAAATCCTTGTGGGGTCCATGGAAGTTTTTGTTCAAACTAAAAATTGTGTTTTATCTGCGCCCGGGTCCCTGTGACCTTTGCCATCGGTTTGGATGGCATGCAAACTTAGTGGTGGGCCCCACACGTGGATCCCACCCTTGATGTATGTGTTTTTCTGCACCATCCACAAGCCTGGACGGTGGAGCCCTGCGAACAGTGGAGCCCACCCTGCTGCATGAGCCTTCTTCGCACCGTCCAGTGGACGGTGTGAATGCCCACTGTGATGTATGTGTCTTATTCACACATCCAGGTGTGGATGGTGAGGCCCACCATGGTGCCTAAGTTGCATCCTAACCGTCCATCCATTTTATCAACTAAAATGAGGTAGATCCATGGTTCAAAAGGGCCCATTTTTGGCATGTATATAGGGCCCATGTTGATCCATTTATGACCATTCATTCAGGCCCACCTTGGTGCACATCTAAGGCCATGGGAGTAAGCCCATTTGGCATGTGCAATGGTCATGGGATTAAGCCCATTTGGCATGTGCAATGTCCATGGGATTAAGCCCATTTGGCATGTGCAATGGTCATGGGATTAAGCCCATTTGGCATGTGCAATGGTCATGGGATTAAGCCCATTTGGCATGTGCAATGGCCATGGGATTAAGCCCATTTGGCATGTGCAATGTCCATGAGATTAAGCCCATTTGGCATGTGTAATGCCCATGGGTTTCGGCCCATTTGGCATATGCAATACTCATGGGATCCAGCCCACTTATTTTATATAAGGCCCACGGGATTCAAGCCCATTTGATACATATTAAAGTCCACGAGATTAAACCATTTGATGTGTATAGGCACAAATGGAGTGGCCTAGTTGATATATTTAAAGCTCATGTATGTGGGCCCATCTGACATAGTTAAGGCTCAAGTTGTGAGGCCACTTTGATGTATTTCAAGGCCCATGGATCATGGACCATTGCGATGTACTTAGGGCTCGTTGGTGAGGCCCATCAATGTAACCCATTTGGTGAATGTGAGGCCCATGTAATACGACCCATTTGCTATATCTAAGGCCCAGGGATCGAGGCCTAACGGACGTCCTTAGGGTCCATTGCAATATACGTTTAACATGGTTCTTGAAATGATATTTATGGCAAGCAGTGCCTAGAAAACAATGTTGGTTTGACGTCCACATTGTATGTACAATGTTGGTTAAATGTCCGCATTGTAGCTCTCTTTAGGGCCCATTGATAGGTCCATACCCATTGCTATTCATTGCCTTATAACATGCTTAGTATAACCTCATGACTCATGCCCATACGCATCATATGTATGCTTGATATGAGTAATGACTGATCATAGCATACGCCATTGGGCGGACCATCTATGGGGCTCGTTATGTGACTGAGCACCCCACATGATCGCGCAGTACGCGCTGGATTGCTGCATGTTTTGACAGCGTGATTCATGCATCTCGCATACGTATGACTTGATCACTGCACGCCCTAGCGACATCAGGGCCGTGGCTCCACAGGTACATCGTGGATGGCCGTATTGGATACCGGAAATGCATATTCTAGCACTGTGGGCACTTAGGATGTCCTTGGGTGAGAGTCCCAGAACCTTTTTGGTACCAGGAGATGCTCCAACGTCTAGACCGAGTGGATATACGAGCGCCCGAGTGCCGAATACCAGTAGGCCGCGTCTCCCACTGTGTTGTGGTCGGTTGGAATGGGGTGTGGCCTTATCCGCCTGAGTGAGAGGGCTATAAGCTAGGCTGAGTTTGACTAGCTCGCAAATGAGTCCGCTATCGATGAGCCGGGTAGGTATTGGCATACTACTGGTCAGGCGGATAGTGAGGTCTTATCCGCTTGCTTGACTGTGCAGCTAGGGAGGTGGCAGTCTCTGCATGTATATTGGACCCCGGTGATATCCAGAGAGGAACTGTACTGATATACGCATTTGAGGAGTACCGACTTGCTTGGATTGCATTTCGCATATGACATTTGGCTATGTAGGCCTTGCATTGCATCGGTGTGGCCGATGGCGTTCATATCTCGGATCATGCCTTGCAGTACACAGCCTTGGTATATTCATGGACTTACCGCATACTTCCGCATTGTTCTGATACTGTACACTTGGCGTTTGCCTTACGCACACACTTACACCACCCTCTAAGCTTTTGTAAGCTTATGCATGATAGTTGCGTGCAGGTAGCGTTGGACGACAGCAGCGCTGAGACAGGAGTGCACATCAGGACCTTTTGGAGTTTTTTTTTTTGATCACCTTGTATTTCCCTTTCTGCATTGTACTTAAAATTGTTGTTATAGTGGATATGTGGTGATGTTGTTTTGTGACTTGGTTATGTCTGTGGTTATGCTCCTTTACAAAAAAAAAAAAAAAAAAATTTCATTCTGAAAATCCTCCTTGTACGATCCCAGGATCGAAATCTGGCATTAGATTATCAGAAGCCGAGAATGGGGCACTACGGAGGCTGTCGACACCGGATTCGACAATCGGGATTCATGTGAATCCGATTTTCGGGTTTGGGGCGTGACACATACAATCACAACGGGCCTCATACAATCACGATGGGCCACATACAATCACGATGGGCCACATACAATCACAATGGGCCTTACACAAGGGTCTCATACACATCACAATGGACCTCATATGTATCCTCATGGTCCGCATCACATGGGCTTCATATACAACACATCAAGCCTCATCATGTAGGCCTCATATACAACACATCGGGCCTCACTCATGGGCCGCATGTATATTACAATGGACCTCGGCACATGGTCGATAATTACATCACATTGGGCCTCATTAGATGGGCCTCATCATATTTATAGTGGGTGTCACGCCCTAAACTCGAAAGCCGAGCTCACAAAATTCTCAATTGCCAAATCCGACACCGATAGCCTCTGTCGTACCCCATTCTCGGCTCCCAAAGCCCATTCGCTAGGTTCCGATCCTGGGATACTACGATGAAGATTTTCAACATCAGTTTGATTCATAGTAAGCATAACCAAAAGTATAACCCACAAATAGCAACTAAAAATTCCATCACATTTTCACTATGATAAAAAATTTATAAGTATAGAGCGCATAAAGGGAAATACAAGATGATGAACACAAAAACTCCAAGATGATTTGCTAAGCACTCCTGCCTCAGCACTCCTGTGGTCTAACATCACCTGCACACAACGGTCGTGCATGAGCTTATAGAAAGCTTAGAGGGTGGTGAAAGTGTGTGCATAAGGTAGTAATACAATTACGCAGTATCAGATTAATGTAGAATATGCTGATGAATCCATGAATACTATTAGGCGTACCAAGGCTTTGCGATGCAAGACATAAATGATGTCAGTCATACCAAGGCCATGCAATGTGAGATGTAACTCAAGCATACGAATTCTCATTTAAGTCCACATATCAATACAGATCAACTCTGAAATATAACTGGGGTCTAGTACACTCCAACCAGATTGTCGCCGCATCGCGTGCAACAAGGTAAGTGGAAAAGACCTCACTATTCGTCTGCCAATATCGGACTTGGCTCGTCGATAGCGGACTCATTCCTCGAGTTAGTCAAACCCAGCCTAGCTTTGACCCCTTCTCTCAAGTGGGAAAGGCCGCACCCCCTTCCAACTAACCATGACATAGTGGAAAGCACGGCCTCCTGGTAATCGGCACTCAGTGCCCATGCATCCACTCGGTCTAGACATTGGAGTAGCCTCCTAGTACCATAAGGGTTTAGGGACTTTCACCCAAGGATATCTATAGCACTCGATGTAGAATAAGATTTTTGGTATCCAATCCTACCAACCACGATATGCATGTGGAGGCTACGGCCTTGATGTCGCTAGAGCGTACAATAACCATATCACACAATGAGAAATGTATGAATCACACTATCTAGTCATGCAGCAATCCTGCACGTATTGTACGCTCACGTAGGGCAATACCGTCTATCCAGGAGCCCATAAACAATCTACCCGAAGACATATGCTATGATCAGTCACTTCTCATATCAAGCATACATATGATGCGTATGCTCATGAATCATGGAACTATCTAAACATATTATATGGTGATGGATTCTGTACATAATGAAGATGGGCCTAGATGGCCTACAAGTATGGGCCTAACAATAGACCCTAGGGAGAATTATAATGCGGACATTTAATCAACATTATTCTTACAATGTGGATGTCAAACCATCATTATTCCTAAGGCACAGCCGCCATAAACATCATTACACAAACCATGGTAGAGTCACACATTATAATGGACTTGTGTACATCCTATTGGGCCTCGACCCATGGGCCTTAAATACATCAAATGGGCCGCATAACATGGGCCTCATGTATATCAGGTGGGACTCAATGGATGGGCCATAACTACATCAAGATGGGCCTAATCATATAGGCCTCATATATATCAAGGTGGGCCTCAACAACGGGCTTCGTATATCACATCGGCTTAATCAAATGGGCCAAGTCAAATGGGTCGAGCCCAACTCATCTATTTTAGAAATCAAAATATATATAAAAGAAACGAATTATATTAAAAGATCAACTGGACCATATCATAGATAGTAGTGGAGATAATGATTTTCATCGTTATAAAAATTGCAGGGCCCAGCATCAAGTTCATTTTTCATCTAGTCTGTTAGTAAGGTCACAAAGACTTGGTTGGGAGGAAAACAAATATTAATTTACCCCAAAACTGTCGAGGTCCAAAGGACTTCAATGGTAAGCGTGCATCTCTCCACTGTTTTCTATGGTGTGGTCCACTTGATACTGGATCTGCCTCATTCTTTAGCTCATGCCATAAAATGAGCTTTCAAAATGGTTGGACGACTTGGATGCAACACATGCATCATGGTGGGTCCCACCGTCCAGTGGTGTGGATGGTATGGATAGAACACATACATCATTAGGTCCCACATGGGGCCCACCATAATATTTATCTGTCGTCTAAACTGTTGATAATGTCACACGGACCTAGAAAAATAATTTTCAAAATGATCCAAAACTTCTGGATGCGCAAAAGGGTTTCAATGGCAGACATTCAATTAACATTATTTCTTGCCGTGTGGGCCACCTGAGTCCCACATACAGTTGATTTTTTGGGTGGCCCACTGGTCAGATGGGACTCAACAAATGCACGGTGTTGATGATCAACACCCATCATGGTGGGGCCTATGGCTGGGACCATGGGTCCCTGCCTGTCCGTCCGTCAGTAGCACAGGATGTTGCTGCGTCCTTGGGTTGTCAGCAGCAGCAGCCTCTGCTGCTGTTGAGTTATTTTTTTAAAACAATGAAATTTTGAGGTTTTTCCTAGGTGGGGCTTGCATTAGTAGAATCCACCCCACCCATTGTCTTCTACAACTCAAGACAGACACATCAAGTCCAATATTCGAGGTATTTTGGTGTATAAAAACATCAGGGTGGTTTTCAACGATAAAGGCACTGTTTTCTTTACTATGGCCCGCCAGATAATCGGATTGGGTTCATTTTTCAGCTCAATGTCTAAAATGGCCTAGAAAATAAAATGGACGGCGTGGATTAAAGCCATACATCAAGGTGGGGCCTGCATGAGCGGTCCACCCAATGTTTCAAACTAAACTGATATTTTTTTATTTTTGCTTTGACCGCCCGAACACCACACCGTCCATGCACACTTCACGGTCTGGCCACGTCTAATGTCCCTGGACGCTGGACGGTTGCTTACATCACATTTAAAGGTGGGCCCCACCTACAAGCCTGCTACCTAGGTGGGCCACCAAATGGTTGAATGGTGTGGATAGAACATACATTAAGGTGGGGTCCATCCGAGTAGGCCACACAATCACATCATCACATACAAAACAAATGAAAAAGAGAGGGAGAGAGAAAGAAAGAAGGACACGTGTGATGGAGGGCTCTGCCACTATGAGCCCTCCCTTGCATTCAATCATACATCAACTGGGTCCCAATACATGTAGGCCCACCAAATCAAAGATCAATGGTGAAGATTCTTTCTCCACTAAAATGGAAGGTCTAAATAATCTCTATTCATGCAAGGAAAATAAACATCATGATGGGGTCCATGGAGAATGGCCCCATCATAGAATGATTATGAGAATCAAGCTGGGCCATCGGCCACACCTAGGGTCCAAAGTGAGATCCATACCATCAATCGGTAGGCCTCATTTGGCCTTTCATCAAAAGAATGAAATTTATGCCTATAGAAGCACCCACCATTTGATCTTCTTGGTTTGATGGAACGTCGATCTCCTTGTACTTCATTTTTATGGAAGATGATGAGAGATGAAGGGCTAGGATGAACGATTTTGGGGTGGGAAGTGGGCCACACGAAGCACACTTTTCTCTCTTAGAAAGGCTTGGACGTGTACCTCTCTTTTGCTTGGAATTTGTGTTTGAGAAATGAGAGAGAAGAGGATTGTAAGGAGAGAGAGTGATGGGTGATGGATGTGAGGTGAGTGATGGATATGAGGTGAGCGATGGCTGAGGTGAGAGACTTGTTGACTTTGGGGTAGATTGCTTGACTTGTGGAGAATGAAAGCAGGGGTTTCTCTTGTATTTGATATGAGGTGATTGATTGATTAATGGGACATATTGTATTCTCTTGGGATTGTAAACGTGCGGTGTTTCTTTGAAATAAACGTCAGCCCACATCTCCTGATCAGGGTATCGGATCGGTGTGTAAGACGCGGCGAAGGTGCGGTTGCAATGGTACAAGTCTCAAATTAAGCTGACTCAAATCTACGGGATACGACTTAGGGTCGCATGCAAATGTTGATTACAGGTCGCGAGTTGTCGAAATTCATCGGGAAGGATCGCTGGAGTCGACGGAATAGTATGGCCTAGAATACGGGTCTTACAGTGGGCCTGATGGGGCAGCCCATGGTCCAACAAAACAGATGGGTAGCATGAATATGCATCAAGGTGGCCCTACACATATAGCAAGTGGGCCTCACGTCCAAGGGATGGATGGTGGGGATAAAGCAGATACATCATGGTGTGTCCCGTAGACAGACAGTAAGGATAAAAAAATACATCATGGTGGTCCCCACCACTGTCAAAGGTATGGACGGTGTGGATATATACATGCCATCAAGGTGGGCCCCACCCATCCAGAAATCAGATGGACGGTGTGGAGGAATACATACATCACGGTCGCCCCAGGAAGCACCGTCCAGGGATGGACAATGTTGATATAGAATACGTACATCAAATGTGATGGCGGGCCCTATGAAGTTTGACAATGAAAATCATTATCACCACTGTTATTTGTGGTATGGTCCAGATGATCTTTCAATCATCATCTCCATTGTTATTTGTGTTATGCTCTAGATGATCTTTTGATATGATTCATATTTTTGGCTAATGCTCTAAATGATCTCTAAAAATAGATGCATGGTGTAGGTATAATAAATAAAAATATAGCGTGTGGGTCCCACCTTGATGTAATGTATATTGGGCCCGTATGAGAGGCCCATTATAATGTGTTTGAGGCCTATGGGTTGTGGCCCATTGTGATGTATTCAAGGCCCATGGGACATGGCCCATTTGTTGTATATGAGGCCCATGTATTGCGCCCCATTTGATGTATATGAGGCCCATGTATTGCGGCCCATTTGATGTATATGAGACCCATGTATTGCAGCCCATTTGATGTATGTGAGGCCCATGTGATGAGGCCTGATGTGATGAACACGAGGCCCATGAGTGAGGCTCAATGTTATACATATGTGGCCCATGAGTAAGGCCCATGGTGATGTGTATTAGGCCCATGAGTGAGGCCCATGGTGATGTATATTGTGTGAGTCCATGGGCCCACTATACATTGGCTCTATGTGGGCCACTCCTTAGGAGCATTGTTAGTTAAATGTCCATATTCATAGGCAATGATGGTTAAATGTCCACATTGTGACCTTCCCTTAGGCCCTTTGTTAGGTCGATTATCGATACCGATTATGAGCACGTAATAATATAGCATCATGACACATCATCTCCATGCTTGATATGAGATATGTGGTTGACTATTGCATATGTCATTGGGAAGGTTGTTATGGGGCTCCCTGATAGGTTGTGTTGTCCCTCATGAGCGCACGGTACGCGCAAGATTGATGCATGACCGGATTATATGACTCATGCATCTTGCATTGTGTGATGTGGTTACTATACGCCTTAGTGGCATCAGGGTCGTGGCCTCCACAGGCACATCGTGGAGGGTCGGATTGGATACCAAAAATACTGTTACTAGTATCAGGGGCGTCATAGATATCCCCATGTGAAAATCCCTAAACCTGATGGTACCAGAGGATGACTTCAATGTTAAGACTGAGTGGATACATGAGCGCACAAGGGCCGTATACCAGTAGGTCGCGTCTCTTACTGTGTCGTGGTCGGTTGAAAAGGGATGTGACCTTATCCACGTAAGTGAGGAGATAATATATAGGTTGAGTTTGACCAGCTTGAGGAATGGGTCCACTATCGATGAGTCGGGCCTGATATTGGCAGGCGGATAGTGCGGTCTCTTCATTTATCCAATTGTGTGCTTGGATAGGGGTGGCAGCTGGTGTAGAGTGTAGTAGACCCAGCTGATTGTCGATATGCGATGCTCTGGTGTATTTGAATGAGGAATAGTATGCTTGAGTTGCATCTCGCATCACATGGCCTTGGTATGGCCGATATCATTCATGCCTTACATCACATTGCCTTGATATAACTGATAGCATTCATGCCTTACATCGCATAGCCTTGGTATGACTGATAGTATTCATGGATTCGCCAACATATTCCGCATTACTCTGATATTATATTCTGAGCACGCTTATATTGCGCACACACTCTCACCGCCCTTTAAATTTTTCGTAAGCTTATGACGATTGATGCGTACAGGTGACACCAGGACACAGCTGGATTGTAACACCCCGTACCTTTGATACACGGGTGTTACCCCTGATGACCCCGGTTATAAGGATTAAAGACAATTAAACAACATAACTTAAACTTTACACGTGTAAGTCGGGACTCCCGTTCGACAATAAAGGTAACCACCATGATCCAAATGAGCCAAGTCGAACACAACACTAGCCTGGAAGGTAAAACTCAGAAAATCCTTAGATTAAAGCATCTTATGAACAAAAATTCCCAAGTCACAATGACACTGTGCATCCACTAACCACCTTAGAATAATAAATTATGACCAACCAGGCACTTGGAACCCCTCAAATGTTTGTTCCACTGTTGAAACAAAACCTCGTGCCCATCTGACTAGTGGAACACAATATATGGACAAAATGAGGCCCTAAATGGTATGATATAGCCCACCTAGGCCTCACATATGCCCCAAATTGGGCCTACGGCTCTACATGGGGACTCCTAAATAAACAGTCAATGTAGATTTATCACAAACATTACATTAGACCCCACACAAGTGCGTGTGCACCTTGGGTTATTCTACACAACGTGCACTGGACAAGGAGGAATGGTCAAAGGGTTGTTGACCGACCCTCTTTGCAAATTTGAGAGAAATTCTCTCCCGCCATTTTCATCATTTGAAACAGATGGGTTTCAAACCCCTAAGTGCGCCACCCTAGCCACTTTCTAGACAATCCGGACCGTCCATTTTGTCAATGGATTCCACCCCAACAAAACCATATAAGGATGGGGGCCCCCAAAAACAAATGAAGGAAACCAATATTGACCTTCCATTTTATCATAGAAAATAGGATCCGTAGAGGGTGATTGGACCACTGGCATAATGGGGTGAGCAGCTTCGGTTTACCTAGAGGGTTGCCGACGTACAGACGCCAACCTGAGAGAACTCTCTCTCTCTCTCTCTCAAAACAAAAATAACCAAAAATAACCAAAACATGAGGAATTACCAGCCACACTTTCCATTCCTGGAAAACAGGGACTGCCACCGACAGCCATCGCCCAGGGATTTGCAGAGCAAATCTCAGCCACTGGATCTCTCCTCTCCCTGCCTACAAATGGGGAGGTTCAGTTCTCTCAGATCCCACACAGAAAGGGAGAGAAAACAGAGAGATGGAGAAAACTGAGAGGAAAAGTGAGCATTAGGTGAGCTCAGCTCACACTGTCCCCACTCAGCCCGTGAGAAACGGATCAAGCCAAGTCAGTGCAAGTCTGCAGCCACACCACTTGAGTGGGAGAGAGAAAGGAAGGAGAAAGAAAAGAGAGGAAGAAGGAGAAGGAGCGGTGGGTGCTTACACGACAGCCCAAGTTCAGGTCGGACCCAACTATGGAAGGTAAAACCTTTCCCTCCACCCTTTTTTTTAGAAACTCTAAAATAAACCTATACTAAGCTCCATCACACCTCACCCACACATGCATGGCTGAGAAACACCCATCAGCAAGGAATGTACATAAAGCCAAAGACCGGCTCTGTTTTGAAGCTGAAAGTGGCCTGCATTCAGGCACTGTTTTAAGGCCGAACCAGCCTAAGTGCAGGTTCTGCTTGGGGCTAAATAATGGCATGTATATGACCCTAGCAAGGGAGCTGAAACCCAGCCCAGGAACAGCTCACAACACGGGCTCTGTCGAGTTACAACACGGACTGATATCAGTCCGAAATTGAAGGTGAAAACGTCCCACTTCGGGCCGTTCTTTGGTTAAGGGAAACGACAGCCACCATGCTGCCGTTGAGCACCAATGTGGGTCGAAAAACTGCCAGGAAAAGAGCCACAAATTGGGCCAAAAATGGGCTCCAAAACAGCCAGGCCATGCACGTTGACGGAGGGTATGGGCCTCACCAAATGTAGGCGGGCTGCACCAGTCGTGGGCATCACCAAATTGTAGGTGGGCCGCACCCTGCAGTTCATAGATGGGACGCACCTTGCAATGGCTGGAGGGGGCTGCACCTGGGTTTCTCTCAGATCAGGTGAACCACACCATATAAATCATTGTGGACCACGCGACACCAGCGTGGGCCCAGAACCATTGCAGGTGGGCCTCACCAAGAAGAGGAAAAAAAAGGGGCAGGCGGGCTGCAAATTGGTGGGCCGTCCAAAACGGGCAGCAGGCCCTGGACGACCACCCTACAAAAAAATAATACTATGTGGGCCACGCCAAGGAGCCTTGTATTCAGACCGTCCATCAAAGGACGTCAGGCCCTAGACGTTTTCTTTTATATATATATATATATATATATATATATATATATATATATATATATATATATATATATATATATATAAATTTTAAATAATATTATATTTTATAAAATGGCTCTATGTATGCATATAACCGGTGGGTCCCACACGTGTGGACCCACCTCTGATATATGCATTCCATCAACACAACACGATGTATGTGGGTTGCATCCTGGCTGTTCAAACAGCTCTGGACCTCCATGTTTCATCCTGGCCGTCCATCAACGGACGTCATGTCCAGGCCGTTCAAAGAAAATCCAGTGTTTGACAGTTGACAAGTATATGGAAGGGAAAATAAATATATATAATAATAATATAATAATATGTAACATATAACGTAGCCTATATACGTATATGTACATATATATGTAATATTTTATATATATATATATATATATATATATATATATATATATATATATATATATATATATATATATATATATATATATATATACATGTTCTATGTGGGCCACACTATGTGGGAGCCCACCCTGATGTTTTTGTTCACAGTCGTCCATCTGGACGGGCTGTGGGCACCCCACCTTGATGAATCCGTTCTGCATCCACGCGGCCCAACGTCTGGACGGTGCCGAATTACATTTGGATGGTGCCAACTTACCTGAACTATATTTAGACATTGTGAAAACCGTATTTCTCTGCTAAATGCAAGCTGTTGGGCCGCACCGTTAAAACAGTGGGCTGCACCTGAGATTCCATTCTCAACAAGACATGTCAGGTGCTGAAAATTACTAGAAACCCTCCATCAGTAGACGTCCAGCACCGAATCTAAACACCCAGATCCATAGCTCCACTGGCAGACTGTGGAGATAACTCGCTTCAACATTTGAGGTCTTGGTGGCTAACATAGATTGTGTGCACTATCATGGGTGGCGTCAGTGCCATCTGAACCATACGGTAGATGCGCCCCATGATTGGTCAGGGATGGCTGAGATACCAAAATACCTTCTGAACATTAAAACTTCTGTGGGCCATACATGTGGACTCCACCCTGATATACATGATTCATCCAAACAGTCCACCTGTGCAGTGGATCCCACCGTAATATAACTGTTTTACCTGCACCATTTGTACAGTGGATCCCAACCTAACGTAAGTATTTATTTACACCGACCATGTGGCAGTGGGCCCTACCTTTGATGTATGCGTTCTTCATCCACGCCGTCCAACCCCCTGGACGGGTGGGGCCTACCTCATGATGTGTTGCATATCCGCACCATCCATGGGACTTCACTGTGATATATCTGTTAATCCAAGCCATGGAAATACCTGACAAATATAAACAGTAATTTTAAGAAATTTCTTGACTGATCCCGAGCCAAGAAGACTCGGACTGAGTTCATGAACACTACCATACAAGTGATGACTTTCCCCTTAGGCTTTTCATTTCCAAGCTAGCTAAATATAGTTTGTGCTAGATTGTCATCGTTAGTTTAAGGTCGTTGTGTTCATTACAAATATCAGATTGTGATTCCATATGATAGGCTCACATGCTAGCTAACCCTTGAAGAATGATTACTATTCACATGTCTTGGTAATACATCATCGATAATCATTATTTAAAATTTTGATGCCTCCTTATACGTTTTATTTAATGTCATATGTTGTCACATGTTAACATGATTGCTTTTTGTTAATCTCTTAATGCTACACGTGGAGGATTCCATAATTATATGCAAGACACACTTGGGGTGTAATTAGACAAAATGTCTGGAAAAATGGGACCCTTGAACTGGTGTCATTTTTTATCAAAGGATCTTATTAAAACATCCCAAGGTGGAGAACCTCATGAGCCGAGGAAGGTGGTCATGGGACACTATGCTCGAGCTGTTAGCCTATGCTGAATGACGAGCCCCCCATAGTGGCCTTTGAGTTACTTAAATTGGTTGATTGTAACTAAATTAATAACGGTTGGCTAATCATGCATTCATAGTATATTGGCGATGACAGATGACTAATTCTGAATGTTGTAGCACATGCCCTAAAGTTGTTAGGGTATCGCTTCGCTAGCTCGTACACCATCGACTATCAACCCCTGTTCCGATTGGATGATCATTCCCAGGTTGATGATTGCATGAGTGACGAGTCCAAGTCCGACTAGATGTACATCCTCAGGTAGATGTGCATTCATACATCCATGCATCTAATAAGACTACATATTGCCTGTTTTAGATTATTGCTTTGTTTTCCTTTAAACTATGTTTGTTAAGGCGGCGATGTGTAATCTTGAGGGAAATTCACATTGACCTGGCCACTCATTCATCAACTATCAAACCATACAGAATATGCAAGGACAAATGTAAAGAATGACGATGCTAGCCTTGATGGCACGACCATGAAGCCCGAGGAAGAGTACTATGAGGACGAGCCGCAACAAGAAGCAGTGGCGTATTTCAGGATTAATCAGTAGTTCAATATTTTAATTTCAGTAGTTTAGAATTTTGGAAACTTATGGTATTTTGTAGCTAAGACCTCCAACTAAGTGGGTCAAATATTTGAGTTCACATTATTATCTATGCTTCATTTTGCTATCGCACTCTGAGTTTGTATTTTCGTTGGTTCTCTGATTCATAAACTCTCAAATTTCTAAAGTAAGTCTCGTACTCGGGTTTTAGAAATCGGGGTGTTACAAGTTGGGATCAGATCAGAGTCTGAGATAGCCTGGGTGTGGGATCTAAGTATACAAAGTCTTTAGGCGAATAACTTAGAACAAACGTAGATATTTCCCTTAGAAAGTAGCTAGGATGGACAAACATAGAAAACAAAACACTTAGGACCCCTTGAGAAACATCAAGATAGTCGTCTGAACTTATAAACAAAAATCTTAGCCTCCCCTCAAAAATTTTAACTAGGAACATCCCTCAGGTTAGGGGCAGCTGGCACACTCGCGATAGTCAAGTAATGAGAAAGGTGACCTTGACACTACTTCGGGGGAGATTGAGGGCATTCCTCAAACAACTGAACCATGATTCTTGATTTCCCAAGAAATCATGCCCCTTGTGCTATGGTCACAATGTACTGACACGATCGATATCCACCACATCCCCTCGACCGAGCGCTAAAGAGAGCGCAATCCAGAGTACACTCCAGGCCTTCTGCCAGAAATAGCGAATGGGGACAACACATCAGAAACGGTGGGGGATTCTCCTTCCCCGTAGGTCTTCACCATCGGCTTTCCATCACAATACTTTGCACAAGGAACGTCAACCGTTGAGGCATCTACGAGAGATCAAACTAAAGCTGCAGCCTTTACAGCTATTGAGTAAATGGCTACAACTATGCAGCAACAACAAGACGTATGCATGTGCTAGCAACGAGACATGCATGCCCTTATGATGGAATCTTTAAGGACTGGAGACCGTGGGGAGGCGTCCCAGGAAAGATATAGTAGGGGCGCAGATGTCTTTGAACGGTTCCAAAAGCTCCACCACCAACATTTGAAGGAGCACCAAATCCAGTGCAGGCGGAGCGCTGGCTAGCGAGGATTTCCAAGATTATACGGCCCCTGGAGTGCACTGATACATAGATGGTGAACTTAGCCATGTACTTATTGGAGGGAGAGGCAAAGAACTGGTGGTAGGGCCTGCAACGGAGCATCCCGGCCACATATGCATGGACATGGGCTGGGTTCAAGATGAAGTTCATCAAAAAATACTTCCCCCGGTTGTGTAGGAATGAGAAGATAACTCAGTTTTTGAAACTGGAGCAGGGCAGCTTGACCGTCGCCCAATATGAAGCCCGGTTTGATGAACTCTCTCAGTATGTGCCGAAAGCCTTGGAAGATGCTGAGTACAAATTGTAAAAATTTAAGGAGGGACTCAGGCAGGGAATCCAGTCGCAACTATGTACTTAATATTTTGAGGACTTCGCATATCTAGTGGACAAGGCTATGCGGGTCAAGAAGGATTTTGAGCAAGCCCTGAGGACCTGCCTCTTAGCTAGGGAAGTCCTAGTCAGGTCCAAACAGGCGCCTCCTACCCCATCTTTGCCGAAGAGGAGAGCCAGGGTCATGCTTGCATGTGCACCACCCATGCCTCCCTTGAGAAACTACGAGTACTACCACAATACCAGGCACTTTGCACGGACTTGTTTCAAAAAGATGAGGGATGAAGGCATCAATCCACCAGCAGGTTGCCCTCAGTCGGGACCAATAGCTGCCAGGATAGCACCATGGCCGCAGATGTAGAGATCGGGGCCTCCAGTCCACCAGAGGGCCCCCTCTCATATATTCGTTGTAGCTGCTACAGGCATTGAGGAGGACCTCCATCAGACCATTCATGGTACTGCTCACATCCACGGTACCCCTGTCTTTCTCTTGTTTGATTCTAGTGTAACCTTATCTTTCATGGACTCTACTATTGTAAATAGAATAGGGTTGAACATAACTCGCATACATGCCCTCTTAGTTGTAGCATCTCCCATGGATAAATTCATCGAAATAGACAAGTTATGTAAAGATTGTCTCCTAACTCTTGCGCACCATGAAGTGGATGTGGATATAATCCTCATGCTTATGAAACAATTCGTCGTCATCTTTCGGGATGGATTAGCTTTCTCGAGTCTGGGCAGTGATGGACTGTCGTAACAGAACGGCTACTATAACCGTCCCTGTGCAGGCCTCCTTCACCGTAAAAGGGAAAAGTACGTACGGTACGCTGGAAAGCTTACAAACCCTAGAAGAGCTTGAATCAGATGAGTCCACCATAAGCCGAATCCTAGTAGTGCGGGAATTCCTTGAGGTATTTCAAGAGATATCAGGACTGCCCCCAAGGCGAGCAGTAGATTTCTACATCGACCTCAAATCGGGAACTGCCCCCATATCATTACCACCGTTTCGAATGCCTCCTTGAAAAATGGAAGAACTTAGGAGTCAGATAGATTAGTTGTTGACCTAAGGTTTCATTCATCCCAGCATCTCTCCTTAGGGAGCATCAATCCTCTTCATGAAAAAGAAGAACGGATCGATGTGCCTCTGCATAGATTATCAGCGATTAAATGAAGTAACAATAAAGAATAGATACCCTCTCCCACATATCGATGACCTATTCAATCAGCTAAAGGGTTCCAGATATTTCTCAAAGATCGACCTACGATCAAGGTATCACTAGCTAAGAATCAGGGATGAGGATATCCCTAAAATCGCATTCAAGACTCACTATGGGCACTACGAGTTCTTACTAACATCTATTGGACTTATAATTGCTCCGACGGTATTCATGGACCTCATGAACCGAGTCTTCATGTCATACCTAGATCAGTTTGTGATCATGTTCATCGATGACATCTTGGTTTACTCCAAAAGCCAAGAAGAACATGAGTAACACTTGTACACGGTCCTGAGTACATTGAAGGAAAATCAGTTGTATCTTAAGTTATCAAAATGCGAGTTTTGGAAAATAGAAGTGAAGGAAGATGACATCACAGTCGATCTTGCTAAAGTCGAAGCAGTATCCAAGTCGGACCAGCCTACCACAGTCACCGAGGTCCGAAGCTTCTTAGGCATGGCAAGATACTATAGACGCTTTATCAAAGAATTCTCCAGAATTGCACAATCACTCACTCAACTGACAAATAAGAACACTCAATTCACATGGGATAAGAACAAAGTGGTAGCCTTTCAGGAGCTAAAAATGAGACCGACATCTGCACCAGTACTCACCCTTTCATAAGAAGGGAAAAAGTTTATGGTGTATAGCGACGCCTCGAAGATGGGCCTTGGCTGTATTCTGATGCAGAACGACAAAGTGATCGCTTATGCCTCCTGTCAGCTGAAGAAGCACGAAGAGAACTACCCGACTCATGACCTAAAGTTGGCAGTGGTAGTCTTTGCCTTAAAAATATGGAGGCACTATCAGTACGGAGAGGATTTTCAGTTATTCTGCATTATAAGAGCCTGAAATACATATTCACACAGAAAGATTTGAACATGCACTAGTGTTGGTGGATGAAGACACTTAAAGACTTCCACTTCGATATCTCATACCAAGCAAACTCCGTGGTTGACACTCTGAGTTGGAAGAACAAGCATAAGCTGGTAGCCACGCTTATGATTAAGGAGTGGGAGATGATGAAGTTCGTACAGGACTTTGACATCTAGGTTACCCTCAATGAACCCAATGCTTGTGTAGCTTTATTGATTGCTGAACCAACCCTGGTTTGGCTAGTGATCTCCGCTCAAGACCAACACGAATGGCTCACCAAATGAAGGAAAGGTGCGGGGGCGAGGAGGTGCCCGGATGGAGAGTCGGCATTGACGGCAGTCTCCAGTACTAAGGGCGGGTATGCATACTCGACAATACAAATTTAAGGAAGGAAGTAATGACAGAAGTACACCACTCCAGGATAGTTATACATCCGGAGAGTACGAAGATGTATAACAACATAAAGAGGCAATACTGGTGGAGTAATATGAAAAGGGACATAGCCAGTTTCGTAGCAAGGTGCATGGTGTACCAGAAGATAAAGGTTGAGCACCGCAAGCTTGCCAACCTTCTTTAGCCACTACCAGTAGTAGAATGGAAGTAGGACAGCATCTCTATGGACTTCATTATTGGGCTTCCGAGGATTCAGAAAAAACATGACTCGATCTGGGTCATTGTGGATAGACTGACGAAGTCTGCTCGATTCTTCCCTATTCGGACGACAGATTCGACTAACAATCTAGCAAAACTCTATATCCACAAAGTCATTCGGTCCTACGGAGTTCCTCAAGAGATCGTATCAGATCGTGACTCCCGCTTTATGTCTACCTTTTGGAGAAGGTTGCAAGAAAAACTCGGCACGAAACTCAAGTTCAGCACAGTATTTCACCCCTAGACAGATGGACAGACAGAGAGAGTAAACCAAGTCCTGGAAGATATGTTAAGAGCTTGTGCCCTCGACTTCAAGGGAAACTGGGACAACCATTTGGCCCTCACAGAGTTTGCTTACAATAACAGCTTCTAGTCCAGTATAGGCATGACACCGTACAAAGCTCTATATGGTCACCCTTGTCGAGCCCCATAGTGTTGGGCAGAAGTGGGAGAGCAAAGTTTGTTGGGACCTGAACTCGTCCAAGTTACCACTCAGGTAATCGATGTTATTTGTAAGCGTTTGCGCACTGCACAGAGCAGACTAAAAAGCTATGCAGACAATCGACGGTGCAATCTGAAATTTGCAATAGGCGATCACATATTTTTGAAAGTCTAACCTATGAAGGGTCTGATGAGGTTCAGACAAAAAGGGAAGCTTGTACCTCGTTTCATCGGACCTTTTGAGATCTTGGATCGCGTGGGAGTCGTGGCATACCGCCTTACATTACCGACTATATTAACAAGTATCCACAACGTCTTCCACGTATTTATGTTAGAGAAGTACACGCCAGACAAATCACACATTGTTAGCTGAGAGCAGATTGAACTCACCGACGACGCTTCTTATACTGAGGAACCCATTTGCATCTTAGACCATAAGGAGCAGGTCCTTCAAACAAAAACGATACCATTAGTTAAGGTTCTTTGGTCTGATCATGGAGAAGAAGAGGCAACGTGGGAACGAGAAGCTGAAGTTAAGGAAAAATACCCCCACCTATTCAGTGACACTCTGCAAGTAATTTCTAAGATGGAATTTTTTTTAAGGGGGTAGACTGTAACACCCTGTACCTTTAATACACTGGTGTTACCCCTGATGACTCCGGTTATAAGGATTAAAGACAATTAAACAAGATAACTTAAACTTTACACGTGTAGGTTGGGAATCCCATTCAATGAAAAAGCCAACCACCACGATCCAAATGAGCCAAGTCGAACACAACACCAGCTCGGAAGGTAAAACTCAAAAAATCATTAGATTAAAGCAAGTTATGAACAAAAATTACAAGTTACAATGACATCGCGCATCCACTAACCACCTTAGAATAATAAATTATGGCCAACCAGGCACTTAGAACCCCTCAAATGTTTGTTCCAACATTAAAACAAAACCTCGTGCCCATCTGACCAGTGGAACACTTTATATGGGCAAAATGAGGCCCCGAATGTTATGACATGGCCCACCTGGGCCTCACATATGCCCCAAACTGGGCCTACGGCTCTACATGGGGACTCCTAAACGAATGGTTAGTGTAGATTTATCACAAACATTACATTAGATCCCACACAAGGTGGGTGTGTACCTTGGGTTATTGTACACAACGTGCACCGGACAAGGAGGAACGGTCAAAGGGTTGTTGACCGACCCTCTTTGCAAATTTGAGAGAAATTGTATCCCAACATTTTCATCATTTGAAACGGTTGGGTTTCAAACCCCTAAGTGTGCCACCCTGGCCACTTTCTGGACAATCCGGACCGTCCATTTTGTCAGTGGGGTCCACCCCAACAAAACCATATAAGGATGGGGCCCTCCGAAAACAAATGAAGTAAACCAATATTGGCCGTCCATTTTATCATAGAAAATGGGATCCGTAGAGGGCGATCGGACCGCTGGTGTAAAGCAGGGTCGGTTTACCTGGAGGGTTGCCGATGTGCAGATGCCAGCCTAGGAGAACTCTCTCTCTTGAACTAAAAATAACCAAACCATGAGGAATTACCAGCCGCACTTTCCATTCCAGGAAAACAGGGACTGCCACCAACGACTATCGCCCGGCGATTTGCAGTGCAAATCTCAGCCAGTGGATCTCTCCTCTCCCTGCCTATAAATGGGGAGGCTCAGTTCTCTCAGATCCCACACAGAAAGGGAGAGAAAAGAGAGAGAGGGAGAAAACAGAGAGGAAAAGTGAGCATTAGGTGAGCTCGGCTCACACTGTCCCCACTCAGCCTGTGGGAAACGGACTGAGCCAAGTTAGTGTAAGTTTGCAGCCACACCACTTGAGTGGGAGAGAGAAAGGAAGGAGAAAGAAAAGAGAGGAAGAAGGAGGAGTGGTGGTTGCTTACACGCCAGCTCAAGTTCGGGTCGGACCCAACTGTGGAAGGTAAAACCTTTCCCTCCACCCTTTTTTTTAGAAACTCTAAAATAAACCTATACTAAGCTCCATCACACCTCACCCACACATGTGCATGGCTGAGAAACACCCGTCAGCAGGGCCTGTACATATAGCCAAAGACAGGCTCTGTTTTGAAGCTGAAAGCAGCCTGCGTTCATGCACTGTTTTAAGGCCAAACCAGCCTAAGTGCAGGCTCTGCTTGGGGCCAAATAATGGCATGTATATGACCCTAGCAAGGGAGCTGAAACCCAGCCCAGGAACAGCTCACAACACGGGCTCCGTCGAGCTGCAACACGGACTGATATCAGTCCGAAACTGAAGGTGAAAACGTCCTGCTTCAGGTCGTTCTTTGGTTAAGGGAAACGACAGCCACCATGCCGCCGCTGAGCGCCGATGTGGGTCGAAAAACTGCCCGGAAAAGAGCCACAATTAAGGCCGGAAATGGCCTCCAAAACAGCTAGGCCATGCATGTTAACGGAGGGTATGTAACATAGACCGTGGGCTACACCAGTTGTGGGCCTCACCAAATTGTAGGTGGGCCGCACCCTGCAGTTCACAGGTGGGCCGCACCTTGCAACGGCTGGAGGGGGCTGCACATGGGTTTCTCTCAGACCAGGTGGACCACGCCAAATAAATCGTTATGGACCACGCCATACCAGCGTGGGCCCAGAACCATTGCAGGTGGGCCTCACCAAGAAAAGGAAAAAAAAGGGCCAGGCAGGCTGCGCATTGGTGGGCCGTCCAAAACAGGCAGCAGGCCCTGGACGACCACCCTACAAAAAAATATACTATGTGGGCCACGCCAGGGAGCCGTGAATTCAGACCATCCATCAAAGGTATATATATATATATATATATATATATATATACGTACATGTAAATTTTAAATAATATTATATTTTATAAAATGCCTCTATGTATGCATATAATCGGTGGGTCCCACACGTGTGGACCCACCTCTGATATATGCATTCCATCAACACAGCATGATGTATGTGGGTTGTATCCAGGCCGTTCAAATAGCCCTGGACCTCCATGTTTCATCTTGGCCGTCCATCAAAGGACGTCATGTCCAGGCCATCCAATTAACGTCAGTGCTGGACGGTTGACATGTATATGGAAGGAAGAATATATATATATATATATATATATATATATATATATATATATATATATATATATATATATATAACGTAGCCTATATACATATATGTAATATATATACATATTCTATGTGGGCCACAGTACGTAGGAGCCCACCCTAGTGTTTTTGTTCCCAGCCGTCCGTCTGGACGGGCTGTGGGGACCCCACCTTGATGAATCCGTTCTGCATCTACGCGTTCCAATGTCTGGACGGTGCCAACTTACCTGAACTATATTTGAACAGTGGGAAAATCGTATTTCTCTGCTAAACGCAAGCTGGTGGGCCGCACCGTTAAAACAGTAGGCCGTACCTGAGATTCCAATCTCCGTAGGCCACGTCAGGTGCTGGAAATTACTACAGACTGTCCATCAGTAGACGTCCAGCACCGGATCTGAACACCCAGATCCGGATCCGAACACCCAGATCCATAGCTCCACTGGCAGACTGTGTGGAGATATCTGGCTTCAACATTTGAGGTCTTGGTGGCTAAGATGGAGTGTGTATACTGTCATGGGTGGCGCTAGTGCCACCTGAACCATACGTTAGATGCACCGCCATGATTGGTCAGGGATGGCCGAGATACTAAAATATCTTCTGATCATTAAAACTTCTGTGGGCCATACATGTAGACTCCACCCTGCATGATTCATCTAAACTGTCCACCTGTGCAGTCGATCCCACTTTAGTATAACTGTTTTATTTGCACCATTCGTGCAGTGGATCCTGAAAAGGCCAAGCTATATGTTCTAGAGGGGAGGTGAATAGGGCAATGTCAAATTTATATAAAAAAAAATACGTAGCAGAATTAAAGAATATGATAGCCAAATAACGGAAAGCAATTTACAATATAGGAAAACAAAACAGCCTCAAATTCTAGTATTGAGAGGTTGATACAAATGTTGTTCTAAGGACAACTTTACACCATAAAAACTAAGGGTTTATGGCAGGACAACCTTACTAGAACGATGAGTATCAAATTCTCAAACTAAAGAGGAAAATAAAAAGAAATGAATTACAAGAATTTAAATCTAAATTATTACAACATTCCCCACAATGCTTGAAATGTAAATTTACAACATTCACATCCACACATACATCCCACAATTCTGAATATTAAAAGATGGAAAAAATAAATCACACATCGACAAAACACAAAGAGCTATAGTGGTTCGCCTGTGTGTTCATCAACTGTTAAACAACAGCCACACAGCTTGTTACTCCACTCCTAATATCCTCACACAAGGGATATTAGCATTCACTAATCAAATAAGTTTTTCTCAAATTCACCTAAAACCCTCATAATTGTGTCTTTTAGTGGGCTTACACAATTAAAAAAATTACTTCTGAGTTTTCTGGCTTCCCTTAGATAACCAAAAGATTAAGATTTTTTTGGCTTAATCTCAAATAAAACTAAAAGAAGGAAATTTACAATAATGTAAAATATCCGAATTTCTCCTTTTGTTGCAGCCCGCAAGAACCAAGTCGAAGTAGAAGTTCAAATATAGAAGTTTAATGTCCAATACTCAATTTACAATGGTTCTAGGTTCTAATTGATTTTAAATTAAACCAGTTGGGCTAGCTCTATTTGATTTTTATTCTAAGAAGAAGGAATACAACAATTCCTCTTTCAAATTAGATTGGAATATAGAAATAAAATCAAATCAACAAATCTAACAAAAAAGAATATTAAATATGCACAATGTAGTTTCAAAAGAACACAAACTTATCTCAGAGTGATGCCTTGATTTTTCTTAAATTGGATTACAAAACTTTGAAATTCGTCGTCTATTTATAGTTGCAGAAACTCTTCTACGACTGGTCCTGTGGACACTACGACTGGTCATACGAGAAACGAATTTTTGAATTTTTGAGCGCGATCAGGTAAAACCGTTCCACGACCGGTCGTGGCTGGCGACATGTACACGACTGGTCGAAGGCTGTCCACGACCGGTCGCGACATGCACACGACCGGTCAAAGGCAATCTGATTTAGTCGTTGGAGTTTGAGTTGTAATTGCAGGACTGGTCGTGAACGAGTCGTGTACTGTTCATACGACCGGTCAGCGGTCTCCAGAACTAGTCGTAGCAGAACAAAAAAATTCTGAAAAATTGCAACTAACTTAGGACTGGTCCTGAAATTTCTAGGACCGGTCAAGCCAGTGTTAGGATTAGTCTTAGAACAGTCCAAACACTTACAAAGTGATTCAATTTGACTTATGTATACAAAATGATCTACCCTAAGGTCAATCATACCTTAAAAGTGAAGTATGAACATCGAGACTTCATTTCTTCAGAAGATGGTTGACCTTTGAAGATTATGAAGCTTGAGATCTTTACACTTGATGTAGCTTGAACTTGAGATCTTCTTGAACTTGAAAACTTCATCTTGAGTTGTACACTATCTTGAGTCTTGAACTGTACTTGAGTCTTGAGCAAGAACTTGTCTTTTCCTGTAGCTCTTTGAAAGACTCTGATCTTTGAAGTTTACAGGAGTGGACAACGTACTTGACGTTGCATGTCTTGAAGTACAACTTTATTCTTAACTTGAAACTTTGTGATGCAGTGCCTTGAACATATATATAACCTTATGGTACACAAGATACAGATAGTGTTTTTGGCACCACAAAATTTAACAACATAAAGGAGCTATAAGCCACAGCACTTACAGATCCCAACCTAACGTAAGTATTTATTTACACCGACCATGTGGTGGTGGGCCCTACCTTTGATGTATGCGTTCTTCATCCACGCCATCTAACCTTCTAGATGGGTGGGGCCCATATAACATCCTGAAAATCGGGGGTCGTGTATAAACCCGACTCCCGAGTTTCAGACAGTCACTTATGCAACAAAAATGATTATGATTCAATGTTATCTGAGTTAAAGCATTCATATGAGTAAAAGTATACCAAAACTGCAATTCAAATTCCAGATTCAGTGATAAAAGCAAGCGAAAGACTAAAGGATATACATATCACTGTATGGAAAACAAAATAGATCTCAACTGTCTCCAAAGTATGAATACATCTTTGAGTCTCATATACATGTAAATAAACAGAATCAAAATGTCAAAAATAGTCCCACTGAGAAGTCTCGCCAATCCAGGCCACCTAAGCAAAACCGTCGTGATACTGCATATATGAAAACTCGTCCTGGTCCTCATCATAATCCGGCTCTGCATCCTGAATCACTGCCTCACCTGCATCTAAGACAGGGTCCGGTGGGTGTTGCAAACACCATCCCGTAACGTGAGAGTGAGTAGCTAACTCAGTGAAATAATAGAGCAAAGATTAGCATATTCTCAAATCAATCATGCGATAATAGTAAAGCAGTAAATCAAACATTCCTAATACTGTTGTTAATGCAATATGACGTGTCATGATGGATGTCATCACCGACGATCTCCCTCATACGACACCATCTTACGCCCGCGGCATGCTTTCTTCCCACAATGCTCCACATCTTCCAGGCACATGCAATGTGATGGTGATATGCTTACCGAGTTATTATTAGTCCATTCATACAACTGGATTGAAAAACTAAGGTACTTTCCTTATATCAATCCCAACACAGATCCTGTCTAGGGTCGTCACTCCTAGTAATCTCATACGATGTATATTTTGTAGGTCGCTGCAAGGGCTGCCAGGGCTGTTGGTCGCACTCGTTGCACTGCTCCCCCATCACCTTATCAATACAGGCCTACTGTACTCTCATTTCTATGGAAGGGTCGTCGCCTCCCGTAGACTCAGAATACGCTCGCGGTCACTACAAAGGGCCCGTCGCCTGATCAGTGTAGGCCGACAGCAAGAATATAGTGTCTCATACCACCATAATCTGCTCACGAGTCATAGGTGCTCATTGGTCACTACGGGGAGGTTTGTGGCCCCAGCGTAGGCCGACAGCTCGACCACGGTGTCCCATACCACCATGCCCAGCTCATGAGTCTTTATGGATCAAGGTACCATGGTTAATAGGGTTTACAATGGTAAGTTCAGTACCCTAGATTCAAGCAGTTATGATCATACAAGGTGAATATGCAATGGCCAGTCGGGGAACTTCACGGGCTCGACTAGCACGAGCGCATCTCAAGTCGAACAACATGAAGTGCATAAAACACCTCGTGTGGCCTAACCACTGCCGCCAACTCCAAAACACGACTCGCGTTCATCGACGCGTCGTTCGTGGCAAAGATAAGCCAACCACGAATTTACTCGGTTGCCGACTGCCTGGACTAAGTATGGTCCCAAACATTTATGAATTCACATCAGCAATCACATAAGAGTAATGAGAATGAAATACAACAATGTGAGCATGTTAACACATGTTATAACATACAACTTAAGTAAATCATCTAACACATGCATTTCATACATATAATGAAATCATGCATATAGCCAACATGTAGGAAATCATTTACATCGGCATATTATTTGAGGATTCAATCTCAAACTAATTCATAACACCATTTAATTCAATACATACTAATACAAACATTTATACAAACACTTAGTCTACACACTTAAGTCTACATATAGTATGTCGAATCAAAGTGCGCATTTGGGCGAATCTCTTCGCCAAACTGATTATGCACGCATTCCTAATATCCTAATGCGACAAGAAGCTATGTCAATCATATCAGCAAAATATGGATGAAAGCAGTATTTCCTACAAATGACTAAAATGCCCTAAATCTCATATCTTTCGTCTGCTTACGAAACAGGAAATGGACAGCATGTTGTACATGTGAAACGGCGTTGCCGTCGATAATCTACTATTAAATGACTTTAAAAGCGTTGAAAACAGTCAATCAAAGCGTCTAGAATCCACACCTTTTATCCTAGAAGTGTATTAATTCGAACGGAGCGTACACGCTTCGTCTACGGCGAACAGGCAACCTATTTCACAAGACGTATAAGCTACCATGCTAAGGAACCGACGGAATCTTAAATCAGCAAGGGTTTGGAGTCTTTTCTTATCTAGAAACGCGGCGAAATCACCGGAAAAGTGATTGAGGTGCGTTGCTTAAGCACGTGCAACAGGTAGTGCAAGCAGCAGGAAATTCTCTCCAACTCTCTCTCACAATCTCTCACCTTTTCTCTCACACCAGCTACGGTTTCTAACAAATTTGGATGGGTGAGAGAAGTGAGGGCTTAAGCCCCTTTTATAACCTAAAACATGCCCAAAACAGGCTTGGAAACAATGTTTACTTGATGCCTAACCAAATCGGGGCTGTTTCGGTCCAAAAAGACATTTCTGGAGGTCTCCTGGCTGAACGCGATCGGACTTAAGCTCATGCACGTCAGATGTCGCTCATATCCCATTTTCAGACCAGTAGTGTTCGTAGATCGCACGTGGCGGTCCAGTTTCAGTTCAGCGGTCATCGCACGTAGATCAAGTCTACAAGTCTCGTGATATGAAATAGAAATTTTCCTGATCCAAGGGTGTAATTTGGCTGAATTCTGACGGTCAGAACGCTTAATAATAACACACCAAGTCGTGTGCCAGATTTGAATTTGAAATTCCAAATCTAACCCTGTTCTCACTCTCTTCACTCCAGGCTCAATGAAATAGCCTCTGAATGTAGGTTGGACTTGATTTTTGAAATGATTGTCAAGTCCAGCTAGGCGGTTATAACAGTCTAAGATTGTAGGTACAGACTTTCGACGCGCGGTCTAGATCCAATACAAAGTTTCAAAGAGGTCCTGAGAACAAACCGATTTAGAGTTTGATCCGAGGTTTTAGAGTATTATAGCGTCATTGGTTCTACTCGCTTTGGGTCTTGTAAAACGTATTTAAAGTGATCAGGGACTATTTTCCAGCTACTCTAGCGTTGCGCTAGCTAACTTACACTTATTTTCCAAAGGAATTAATCCTACGGGATTTTTGGTCGAGTTGGTACTCGAGTCCAAGTACGAATTTTTCCAGGGCGTTACAGACCATCTCATGATGTGTTGCATATTTGCTCCATCCATGGGACTTCATTGTGACATATCCATTAATCCAAGCTGTGGAAGTACCTAACAAATATAAACTATAATTTTAGAAAATTCCTTGAGTGATCCCGGGCCACAAGAAGACTCGGACCAAGTTTGTGAACACTACCATATAGATGATGACTTTCCCTTTAGGCTTTCCGTTTCCAAGCTAGCTAAATATAGTTTGTGCTAGATTGTCATCGTTAGTTTAAGGTCGTTATGTTCATTACAAATATCAGATTGTGATTCCATATGATAGGTTCACATGCTAGCTAACCCTTGAAGAATGATTACTATTCACATGTCATGGTAATACATCGTCGATAATCATTATTTAAAATTCTGATGCCTCCTTATACGTTTTATTTAAAGTCATATGTTGTCCCATGTTAACATGATTGCTTTTTGTATAATCTCTTAATGCTACACGTGGAGGATTCCATAATTGTATGCAAGTCACACTTGGGGTGTAATTAGATAAAATGTGTGGTAGGAGCCTTGAACCGGTGTCATTTTTTATCATGGGATCTAATTAAAACATCCTAAGGTGGAGAACCTCATGAGCCGAGGATGGTGGTCATGAGACACTATGCTCGAGCTGTCGGCCTATGTTGGGTGACGAGCCCCCCGTAATGACCTTTGAATTATTTAAATTGGTTGATTGTAACTATATTAATAATGGTTGGCTAATCATACATTCATAACATATTGGTGATGATGGATGGCTAATTTTAGATGTTGTAGCACGTGCCCTAGAGTTGTTGGGGTATTATTTCGCTAGCTCCTAAACCATCAACTATCGACCCCTGTTTTGATTGGATGATCATTCTTAGGTCGATGATTGTATGGGTGACGAGCCTAAGTCTGACTGGATGTACATCCACAGGTCGATGTGCATTCATACATCCATGCATCTAATAAGATTGCATATTGTCTGTTTTAGATTATTGCTTTGTTTCCTTTAAACTATGTTTGCTAAGGTGGCGATGTATAATCTTGAGGGGAATTCACACTGATCTAGCCACTCATTTATTAACTATCCAACTGTATAGAATATGCAGGGACGGATGTAGAGAATGATGGTGCTAGCCTTGATGGCGTGACCGTGTAGACCGAGGAAGAGTACTATGAGGACGAGCCATAACAAGAAGCAGCGGCGTATTTCGGGATTAATCAGTAGTTCAATATTTAATTTCAGTAGTGTAGAATTTGAGAACTTATGGTATTTTGTAGTTAAGACCCCCAGCTGGGTAGGTCAAATATTTGAGCTCACATGATTATATATGCTTCATTTTGTTATCGCACTCTAAGTTTGTATTTTCGCTGGTTCTCTGAATCATAACCTCTCAAATGTCTGAAGCAAGTCTATTACTCGGGTTTTAGAAATCGGGGCGTTATACGGATCTTAGTAGGAGCAGGATCGTGTAGTCGAGCTTCATAAGTTTTCGTTACTATTATCATTGTATTTCCCTTTTATGCACATTGTATCTTAAAGTTTTTTATCATAGTGAATTTTGTGATGATGTCTTAGTTGTTGCTCGTGGGTTATGCTTATGATTATGCTTGTTACGGAATAAATTTATGCTGAAAATTCTCCTTATAGGATCTTAGGATTGGAACTTGGTATTTGGGTGTCGGGAGCTAAGAATGGGGTACTACGGAGGTTATCGGCGCCGTATTCAATGATCGAGAATTTTATGAGTTCGATTTCTGAGTTTGGGACGTGACAAAGATCGAGCTCTCTTCTTTAGTATAATGCAAATGAACTTAGGGATGACCATTCTCTTCATCTTATCATACGGTGTAGGACTTCCCTGAGTGTAGCAACTCAAAGTCTTGCTTCTTACTGAGCCATGCTTCGGGGGCTCTTACCAAGAAATGATCAGAGCAATAGCTTGGAAATGTATGGGACCATGGAAGAGATCGGTGCCTGATGGAAGTGGAGGTACTTCATCTTCTAATGGTCGAACTCGAGGAATGGGCATGTTTTCTGGCAGTAAATTACTGTTTTCTGGTCGTTAAGGAGTTCATTGGTCATGCTCGGCATTAGCTAACCACGTGACAAACACAGATGTCAGAACTGACCCCTTTTCCTTCATCAGTCCATTTTTACCCATAACACTTTACACAGACTATCAAGCTCTCAAATTCATTAATAGTTAAAATAATGTGAATCATGTGCATGTTAGGAGTATTTCATTCTTGCAGGAATTCACTTTTGTGCTGAATAAGTCTGGGCAATAGAACAAAGTAGTTGATGCACTTAGCCGCCGTACAACTTTGTTAATCACCATGAGCAATGAGATTGTCGGGTTTAAGCGCCCCAATGATATATATGCCAATGATAACGACTTCAAGGACACATTGGTTAAATGCGAAGAAGGTCACCCCAATGACCTACATATGCAAGATGGGTTCTTTTTCAAAGGGAGTCAACTATACATCCCAAAAAGCTCACTGAGGAAGCAGATCATCCAAGGGTTACATGGAGGTGTCCTTAGTGGACAACTTGAACAGGACAATATGTAAGCTCTTATTGAAGAACGATACTATTGGCCACAATTAGTACCTGATGTGGGTAGAGCGGTGCAATGCTTTCATGTTTGCCAAGTCTCCAAGGGGCAGTCTCAGAATACGAGTCTCTACAGCCCATTACCTATACCGGACGACTCATGGGAGGACCTATCTATGGACTTCATGTTGGGTCTTTCATAAACACAGTGTGGCATAGATTCAGTGTTCGTAGTGACAGATTGTTTCTCAAAGATGACACACTTCATCCCATACAAGAAGACCCTCGATGCGACACACATAACGAATTTATTCTTCAGAGATGTTGTAAGGCTACATGGGAGTTCATAAGACTATTACTTCTGACCATGATACGAAGTTCATTAGCCACTTCTGACGGACTTTGTGGAATTGGTTCGGTACACGACTTCAGTTCAGCATTGTCTACCACCCACAGACCGATGGGCAAACAGAAGTTGTAATCGCACGTTAGAGAACCTTCTTTGATGTATTTCAAGTGAGAATAGAAGCAGTGAGATTTGTCTTTGTCTTAAGCGGAGTTTACATTCAACAATATGGTAAACCGCTTGATAGGAAAGTGCCCGTTCTAGATTATTTACGGTCAAGTGCCTCGCCACACACTTGACTTGGTCCCTTTGCTCAAGCTCTCAGGCATGAGCATTGTAACAAAACATATGGCGAACAGAATCATGGGCATTCATGTAGAGGTGCAAGCCAAGTTACATGCCTCGAACAATAAGTACAAGGAGCAAGTTAACAAGCATCAATGATAAAAGGTGTTTGAGATGGGTAACCAAGTTATGGTCCATCTAAGTAAAGAAAGATTTTTGACTAGGACGTACAACAAATTAAAGAACAAGAAGATTGACCTGGTACCAAACATCCAAAAGATTAATGACAACGCTTACGTTGTTTATCTTGCAGATGACATGAATATCTTGTACACTTTCAACGTTGCGGACCTGATCGAGTATCATGAACCAAAGTAGGATAAGAACTCTAGAACGAGTTCTTTTGAAGTTGAAGGGATTGATGTAGAGCGAGTCGTGTATAATTTCATGGCCAAGATGGACCAAAAAAGGCCCAACTAGAGGCAGAAGTGATATGGACCGTCTGAACCTTAAAACAGGCATATCTCGCAAATCGGGCTGAGTTATTCAATGTGCCATATGTGATTTTGGGGTAGGAGAAGCTACTTTAGTTACCCAACCTCACCATGTCGGGTTACCAATGCCGAATTTATGAGATTCCATCAAATCGATAGTCGAAATGCCATTTTACTTTCCTTTTTACTATTTATAATAAGTTTTAGTTTGATTGTAACTCTTCATCCGTTGGATTTTAGGAGTTGTGTCCAACATGAATAATGCTTAAAAAAATGAAGAGAATAACATGGTTAAGCCAATTAGGACACGTACTAATTTTTGCCGAGAACCATGATGTAGACATCATCATGACAGCCTATAAATAGTAAATTTACTATTTATAGTAACTCATGATTTGTGAGAGTTTTAGTTGTAGTTTGATGCGAAACTTGATTCATGCCACTATTTAAGAGGCCATAAATTTGGGTTTTTTTTTAATCATCAATTAATTTATTATGAATTTTAAATTATATTTATTTTCTTATTTTTTCTACGGATTCACATGGAGCCTATAAAATTTAAGTGGATTCAGAGTAATTATCCCAAGGAAGATGGTGCTCGACCTCATCACGTCCATCTTGCATCAATGAAGTTAAAAAAAACATATGAATCCCCTGTGGGTACTCGAACACACAAGCCACACACTCACGCTGGTGGAATTTCACCACCCATGGGTACTCGAACCAATGACCGGGAGTTGAAACACCCGAGAGTCTACCACCCGGGCGAGCGTAAGGACCCATATAACCCAAATGAGCTGAAAAAACGGATGAACGGAGTGGATAAACAACACATATATCAAGGTGTGCCCACGGTCACGGCCGGACCGACGTCGGTCAGACACCGACCTCACTGAATCCCCTCCCTGGGGCAGTGCAGTCTATAAACGTGGCCGAACTACAACCCTCCACAGCGAGTCTCACGGGTCACATTTACAGTGAGCCACACCGGAAATATCTCCCACGCGTTGCCCATGACATACACGTGTCCACGTCTTATTAGTTTCCCAGCTTTCCTGAAATAATACGCGACGGGCGCGGCTTCGGTGAATCCCCGTATACAACAAGGTCGGTGGATCCCTGTGGGGCCACTGTGATGTATGTTCCTTACATCCGCGCAGTCCATCCATTTTCATAGCTCATTTTAGGGCATGACCCCAAGACTTAAGCGGATCCAAATCTCAGGTTGATCACACCACAGGAATCAATGATGGTAGACTATTAAAAACATCCGGATGGTCACAAAAGTTTTGGATCGAGCTGTTATTTATAATCCCTTCGTCAATATCTTTGTGACATTATCAACAGGCTGTGGGCAGGTAAATGCCTACCGTTGAAACTTCCCTGAATCAACCGTGATTTTTATATGCCATCCATACCGTTCATAGCCCACTGGAATGAACTAAAAACACGAAAATATTAGCCTGATCGAAAGCTTCTTCGTCCCAAAAAATATTTCGGTAATGGACGTTAAATCGTTACTGTTTCCTTTAGTGCAGCTCACTTCAGTTTAAATCTGCTTATTTTTGGGCCATGTCCAAACATAATATGGCAAAAAGGATGAACGGTATGGATTTCTCATACATAATGGTGGGCCCCACCTAGATTCCCGTTCCAGTAAATTCTAACCAAAGGGTTTCCGCGCTCCAAAATCTATAAAACGGCCTCTCATCGTTCTCCAAATTCCAGAGCATTCTAATCTGGTTCGTGCGTGCCGAGAGATTTCTAGAGGTTTCCAGTACCCGGGGATTTCCCGATTCTCAGTTGTTGAATCTTTGCCGATTTCGATCTCAACATGAAGAAATCGTCTTCCAAGAACTCGATTTCCTCGCAGGATTCCTCAACCCTTCCGTCATCATCGGCCCCCCTCGCCCTCCAAATCCACCGCTCCGGCGATCTGCGCCGCGTCTTCGAAAAATACGATTCGAACGGAGATGGGAAGATCTCGTCGGCAGAACTGGAATCGATGCTTCGTTCCTTTGGCATCTCGGACCCCGTCGAGGAGGCCGAATCCATGGTGAGAGCGACCGACTTGGACGGAGATGGGTACATTAGCTTGGAAGAGTTCCTGTATGTCAATGTGGTGGAAAAGGATTCTAGCAAGTGTCTGGAAGATTTGAGGAATGCCTTTGATTTATTTGATCATGACAAGAACGGGCTGATTTCGGCGGAAGAGCTGCACCATGTTATGCGAGCGATCGGGGAGAAGGCGTCATTGAACGATTGCCAGCAGATGATTAAGGGCATTGATCAGAATGGCGACGGGGCTGTGAATTTCGATGAGTTTTTGCGGATGATGACCCAGTCGGCTACTTGATTTCTTTCTTTTTGTAGCCCGATTGTCTTCTTGATTTCTTTCTTTTTGTGGATGATGGCTCGATCATCTGCTTGATTTCATTCTTTCATCTGGCTTGATTTCTTTTCTTTTTGTGGATGATGACTCGATTGGCAGGTTGATTTCTTTCTTTTTGTGCATGATGACTCGATTGGCAGGTTGATTTCTTCTTTTTGTGGATGATGATCCGATCGTTTGCTTGGTTTCCAATACAAACATTGCCATTGATATCTGAATTGGATATACTCTTTGATGAATGGATGACAGTTCTTCTTCTTCTTCTTCTTTTATCTTCCTCTAATTAAAGGTGTTTGATATTTGATTCAAGGTTTAAGTATCATCTGAAACTGGCAAGCAGCCCGTATTTGCCCGAAACAGGGTGATACAGGTATCGGCCAAAACAGCCCGAAACGGGGCCGTATGAGTTGTGAGCAATATGATCTCCGATACGAAAGCTTCGTCCGTGTACAATGTGAAGGGTACCCAGACTATCATACAATCGAGAGAGGATTTGGTGAGACCCAGGCCTCACCTGAGACGGTGCGGCCCTTACCGTGGGGCCCACCTTGAAATATGCATTATGTATCCACGCCATCCATACGTTTTTTCCTGTCATTCTAAGGCAAGTTGTTGTCCTTTTTTTCGGTTTCCATTTTGGTAATTTGATTTAACTGAACACCTGCAACCCCAACCTAATTGATCGATTGTTCATTTCTTTGATTATTAATATGGATATGAAAGTGAAAAAAATTGGGATTTGTGATGTTGTCAAGTCCCGATTATATAATACATTCATGAAAATCATTGTGGAAAAATATTCAATTATACGATCATTACTTGAGTTTAATCAAATTATTTATTAAATTATTAAAATTTAGGTGAATAGTATATTTGATTCGGTTCTCTTTAGATTGGTTTAGGTTGTGATTATTTAAGATCACATAATTGGTTCCTTTTCAAAATTATTTTTGAATTCAAAATTTCTCTTATGTTTTGTTGGGACTAATAAAATGCCAGCTGGGAGATGAGATAACATCTAGAGTTTACACAAAACCACGTCGAGCTTGGCATAGCTCAACTCGACTCAACTTGGGTACTAGCTAACCCTAGCTTGAACTCGGTAGGCCACTAGCTGGCCCCATCTTGAACTCAGCTTGGCTCGGTCCTCAAGCTTGATTTGCTAGCTCGACTCGGTTCGGTCAGTAGATCAGGCCAGTTCTAACCAACTTCAAGCCTATGCGGCATTTTCTCAAACACATGGAGTGCACCTTCAATTATCACAGTATGCAAAACAGCGACAGTATTTTACAGGTATTTCATTACACACTCAGTAGTCAACATCAAAATCAAGATACAAGTGTAGTTTTATTAAGTAATTTTATTTTATTTTATAGTGATTTGTTTCATATTCATGCCTTTCTTGCCACTAGTCAATCCTACGGAGAATGTATGCACCCAAAAAAATACTTCATTAAGTCATTTCATCAAACACTTGGTAAGCAGTATCAATATCAAAATAATTGAGTCACTAAATTGGTTCGATCCGAGTTCAATTTGAGTTGAGGTTCGATCTGAGTTGATTCGAGCTCAAACAAGCTTGAACTCGGCTTGAAATTTTTTCGAGCTCCAAAAGTCAGCTTGACTCTGCTCGAACTCAATTTCAAAATGAGTCAAATTAAGCTTTTTTTAGTCAAGTCAAGCGAGTTAACCAAGCACACTCAGTTTGTGTACAACTCTAATAACATCTAAATATTACATATTTATCTTTTCAATTACATTAGTTTTCATACATTTAAAGTACTTGAATTGATTAACTAATATTTATTTTGTACATGTGAGGTAATTTGGGAAACAAAGAAGAAATCATACTTTAGAAGGAAGATTAAAGTTCAAGAGATTAATTAAGAGAAAAATTAGAGATTTGGGACTCATTAATGAAAAATTAACATGCCAACGTTCCAAGAAAACGATGAATAAAGGAGATAGAAAATTCTGGATAAAACACACAAAATATTTTTTTAAAAAAATTAGATTGTTCAGTCCCACCTAAGCTTGGTTCAGTCCGACCGAATATGTACAAAATAGTCTAATAACAGACTATGATTTTCAAACTTAATTTGGCTTGACACTTAGGTGCGATTGAAGCCAGGTTTGGTACCACCGAAATAATGTTTGATGTGACCTAGGGGAGATAGAGACTTCAGGGCAAAATCAAAGAAATTCGGATGCAATCGAGCACCAAATTCGGTGTGACATAAGTGATATTTGGTGCGACCGAAGGCCACAATTGGCTACAGGCAAAGTGTAATAAAAGTGCGGAAATTGAAGTTAGTTTCAAGTCGGTGTGAATTTTCTTATTCAAAGAGGTGTTTTACGCTTTCCAAGGTACAAATTAGAGTAGAGAAGAGAGACCTACAAGTTGTGAAGCTTCTTCGAAATCATCCTTCGTTCTCAATCCTCTGGTTCTAGTTTGTATTTTCTAGTTTTTTTTTTTTTTTTTTTTTTTTTTTTTTTTTTTTTTTTTTTTTTTTTTTTTATATGTTTTGTCATCTTAGCTAAGGCTAAGGGATGAACATTTAAATGGATATTAGATTTTTTAATTTGTTTCTTCAATGAAAGTTAAAGTTTTTATGTTTAATTGTGATTGAATTCTTAGATTGGGAAATGAATCAATCTGTAAAGTTGTTTGATCTATTGTCGCCTCTAGATACATTAGATGCTTTTAATTCCTTACGATGTGATTACCTAGATCTTCATGAGAGATCAAGTCTATCATGATTCTAATATATATTAGATATTTCTAATTGATATTATTGTGTTATCTTCTTATTAGAATGGATTGGAATCTAGTTCTAGTTTAGTTATTAACTCGAGAAGACGAATTGAATTCAAAGTCTATTAATTAGAGATTCCTAGATCCTTAGTTCTTTTTATCATTATTTTTACAACTTTATTCTGTCAGATTAAAAATTTAGACCAAGCATTTTCATAGAATTAATTCTTAACATATTCTCACTAAGTTCCCTGTGGAATAACCTTAGTTTTATCAAGTTATTACTACAATGCAACCTTATACTTAGGGTTATCAACCCTTAGGTTCGATCATAGAATACCACCTCTTGGTATCTAACAATGTTCAACTAAGATAATAGACCGTATACTCTTTTTAGTTATCATCATTGTGCGCCAAAAAAACTCCAATTGACTCTGCAGAAGCTAAGATATACAAGTTGGTGGTCGACCCTTTACTGGGTGCATTAACACTGGTGGCTTAGAAAAATACTCTTTAATGCGGTCGAAAGCCAACCAATGCTCTATCTCTCATTTGAACTTATTTCCTTATTTTAACTTCAACAAAGAAGAAAACACATTAGTTTTTTTGACGCAATTAGAAATAAATCACCATATAAAGTTAACAATGCCAAGAAACATTTGTAATTCAGTTTTAATTTTTAGTAAGCTTTTACTATTGCTCGCACTTTATGCTGATCGATGTCGATTCTTATCTGATGTACCATAAAACACAAAAAAATCTGTTGATATATCAAAAGCAAATTTAAGAGGGTTCATTTTCAATTTCTGAATTCTCATCCTCTCGAACAATTTTTGTAAATAGTCGATATGCTCAATCACATTGGCTGATTTGACCACTACGTCATCAATATAAACTTACATGAACTGGTCAATCATATCATTGAAGATGACGTTCATGGCTCTTTAATAAGTAGCTCTAGCATTCTTAAGCCCAAAAGGCATTACAACCCAAAAAAACATATATAAAAGACTAGGACATCTAAAGGCTATTTTGGGGCATCCTCTATTGTAATATTTATTTAATTATATCCTAAATGGTCATCCATAAAGGATATTATTTGATACCCAGCTGCTCGATCAATCAATTATTGGCCATAGGCATAGGACACTCATCCTTTGGTAAGGCTCGATTTAAATTCTAACACTTAATACACACTCCGAGCTTAACATTCTTTTTTATAACTAGCACTATATTAGAAATCTATTTAATATATTTGATGGGTTTAATGAAATTTGCTTTCAAAAGCCACTCGATTTCCTCATTGATCTTTTACGTTATCTTAGCCGTCATCTGCTTAGGTGGCTACTTATATGGTCGATATCCCTCCTTCATGAGTAATCCGTGTTCGATTAGATGTTGATCCAGTCTAGGCAACTCATGATAATCCCAAGCAAGGCAATTGGAAAACTGTTTAAGCAAATTAAGGAATTTGTCCTGTGCTTGGGAATATATCAATCCACTAATAAAAATATGTTTGAGATGTTGTTCTGTTTTCAAATTTATTTCTACTAGAGGATCTTGAACTTGAGTCTGAGAATACTCCAATTTCTCTAGAGTTGGCTCAAATCCTTTTCGTAATCGGCCGATACATCTATGCGAGCCATATCAACAAAACACCCATTATCATAGCTTCACAAACTCTCCTTGAACTATCGTACTCTCGGTCATGATTGATGATTGCTTCATCATGGATTTTTTTCAATCGTGCGCATTATAGTTGCACAATAACAGTTGGTTTAACATTCTTGTCTCGCCTAGTGAATCATATAGGTCTGATCTTATCTCTATACAAATACGCATCAAATGTATTAAACATAACTAAGAAAGATTTATTATCTGCCAAAATTATTTCTAGTCTATCTTGATTCCAAAAAATTACAAATTGGTGTAATGATGATGGGATGCACGAGAACGAATAAATCCAATCTCATCCAAGCAAAGCATTGTAATTTGATGAAGTATAAAAAGCAGCTACAACGCTCTTAGTTCCCACCAGTAATTTGATTAGTAAAACACCATGAATTTGCATTATTCCTTCAATAAAATTTCTCATTGTGACCTCATTCAGGATAAGGTAATTTCGAGTCTTTTCAAGTTTAACCATCATTTTTTCCGATATTCTTTAACATCAACTCTGTTATCGACCACAACCTGAGTGGTCAGACATCCTTCCAGGTGAACAAAAATATACAACGACTTCAAATGTTGGGTCATTGTAAGAATCAGCCTTTCAATAATGATTTTTTTTTTTCAGAATGGGACCCTAGTTCCACCATTATGGTCGGTACCTTTTTGCATTCCTCCTCTAATTCAAAAGATCCATGTTGCATAATTATCAATGAGCTCAAATCTTCCACATCTCCTTCTATCATGCTTGGTTGAGATGTTTAGCTTCAAAATTTAATGGCAGAGTCCGCACCATATTATAATCCAATATAATCGGTCGCAATGAGCCAAACTATATTATCGAATTCGAACACTGGCCTTAAGTGTTTTCAAATTTGGTTGAGTATCCAATTCATATGAAAGTTCATTCACTTTCTCTTTTTGTTTAGAAAAAGATTTTAACTTCATTGCTTTAGTGAGCAATTTTCCCATCAGAAGATCAACCAAGAATTCCTCATCGTAACTACGATCTTCGACCAAATCATGACCTGCATGAAAATTGGTTGATACGTACATATCGGCCAATATTTGTTATTTTCCTTCTGACTTTAGCATTACCATTACCAATCTTTATTAAGTTGGTTGATGGTTTTGGGATTGATAAAAAATAAAGGCTAATTTCTTTATCCTTATTGTTTATTGTATTTGCCAATGTGGCTTCTGAGTACAAGTCATCTCCTTAAGCATTATTAGGAATTTTGGATGACTTAACCTTTTTCCAAACACCTTCTTGACTAGGTCGAAGTTTAGCCATCATTTGCCCCTGAAACGTTCGAGAGTAATTGCTGGCATATTTGTCCTTCTGCAAGTATAAAGAAATTCATTCCTCATAATTTTGATTGATCCATTGCTTTAGTGGATATTTTGGTTGATATGATTTCTCAAATGACCAGATCAACTCCCACATTTCTTGTAAAAAAATTGATATTTTAATATTGTTGTGCATGAATGTGCTTCAGTCTGGTCGACCGCTGTTTTGAGCCTCACGCCCTTCATGTAGTTTTGTTCCTTGGGCTAATTCATCTGAACTCCAAGATCAGTCTTTAGTCGTGGTTAAACCGGCCTTTATGGATTGATGGTGGCCATTTTAATCTCTATGTTAGACGATAAATGATCCGTATCAATCAACATTACTTTGTTTTATTTTCAAGGAATTTCAGCAGCCCTTTGTTGATATTATCTCGAATAACATTCCTGAAAACAACACATTTGTTAGTAGAATGCTACCGAGCTCCATGTCATTTATAAATTATTATTTTTTTCCAGTTCTTCAGCCTTCGAAATCTAGTGATTAATTGGGATTTTGATAAATTTTCCAATTAACATAATATCAAAGATTTCATCAGCATGAGAAATATCAAAGGTATTAGATCTTTGAACTTTCTGATTAGAAGCTGTCACTGTATCTACTTTAACTAAAGCCGAACATGTGAATGGTTGTTTAGCCACTATTTTAGCTAGTGCAACATCATAATTTATGTCATAATAATATATCCTTATTGATGAATTTTTTTTGACTCATTGAATCTTGATGCAAAGCCTAATATCGAGACACCTTCCTAGTTAAATCGTAAAGATCTGTGAATTTTGTTCCAATAAATTTCTTTCAAAGCTTAAATTCCGGTCCATCTTAAGCCAACTAGACAAATTTTTCCTTGGTTGTAACTACCTTGCATCATTTTTTTCTCTTTTAAATCGAGTAATGTAATTCTCAATCAATTTCCCTGGTAATTACTGAAAATGATAAAGATCAGCTATGAAAATTTTTCTCATCCTTATAAAAGAACTAAGCATTAAAAAAATAATAATAATAAAAAATTCCATCTCTTACCAGTTTTATATAGAGTCAATAGCAAATTGGAATACTATGTAAAGGATACTCCAGTGAGTAATGACCAAATAACTATAATTTATAATGCTCATTGGTAATCAATTCTCTATATTGTATGGTAAATCAACCTATATTCTAAGGTTGATTGACATGTATTGTCTATAAATAACGTAAAGTTAGGTCAATAGTTACTCAGCAATGAAGATTGTCGATTGATCCAATCGGAATATGGCTTATGATAAACTGGAGTAGTAATTCGACTAAGAACTTGGCCTGCTACTTCTTGAACCAGTTAAACAATTTGATTACGCTCCTAATATTGTTGCGGAGGAACTGAATGTACTTCAGGGCCATTTTGATATTGTTCTTCATTATATGATTGATTTCTAGGAAAATGGTGCTCCCCATGCATCCCTTGATTCCTAGCCTTATGAACAACATTCTTATTTTGACATTCAAAACATTTGAAATCTACTGGTGGTAGTGGGTTTCATGTCCTAGATAGGAACATATTCAGGACTTCTAAAATTTACCGATATCGATGTATTTTACACATCCTGTATCAGACTAGGGTCAGGAACAGGTGAACAGGTGATATGCTTTGTTGTAATGAAAGTATTCGTGGCATCAACTAAACTGTTGGTATAGTTGCCTAATTCCTAACAGAACTTGCGTCAACATGTTGCTGAGGTGAAACAAATACTTTATCACTAAACAAAGCCATCAATATATTTATGCTCTCGGTGTGGCCAACCATCTACATATTGAAAGCCTCGGCCTAAATTTACGAATGTTCTTCCTAAACTCACGATAATTTTGTAATGTATTGAATCCCCCTTTGCATATCAACGATACCGACTAACATAATCTCAAGATGTTCAACTTGAGATGTCGACAATTTATCTAGATTTGGAGGAATGGGCACCGAACTAGGTGGTGGTTTTCCTTTCTCAACCATTTGTTGGGCTTGCACCTACTCCTCATAAGTATGAGGCTTGTTAGACATAACAATAGTTATTGAAGTATTACGACCACCCCTTCAGCTCATGATTACTAATGATTAATACACCAGAAAATATACTCTCGTAAACTAAATATCATGACAACCAAGTAATTTGAAGTCCAATTAGCGTGCCAAAAAATGTTGGGGTTAACCAACATTTTTGTATGGCCAATGCAAAATGAATATTTCTGGAAACCAAGTAGTTTGTAGCCTCACTGAGCGTACGAAAAAATGTTAGCGTTGGCTAAACTTGTTGCACGACAGGTGCACAATGAATATTTTTAGCAACCAAGTAGTTTGTAGTCTCAACGGGTGGCATTAGCCCAAATTGTTACACAACCGATGCACAATGAGTATTTCTGGAAAATAGTTTGTAGTCTCCTTGAGCGTGCCAAAAAATTGTTGATGTTAGCCAAAATTATTGCATGGTCGGTGCACAATGAATATTTCTGGCAACTAAACAGTTTGTAGTCCCATCGAGCGTGCTAGAAGTTTTTAGTCTCTCTTTTTTTTAAAAAAATTATGTGGGGGTGCCAGAATCGAGACAGTGGCTTGATTCAAACTGATCAACTTTAACCCTAACCACCAAAATAAGCAAATACATCCAACATGAACATATATGACCAGATTTTGAGAAAATCGGTTGCCTACTTGGCCACTTGCAGAAGTTTATAACAATCAAGCGATAATCGGAGGGTGGGGTTCTTCATTCGAAGATGGGTTACTTTGTGCCTTCCACAAGAAAGGACTTTTAGAATTACTGTTACTTGATTCCTGCTAGTCTTAAGATAAACTTAGATAAAGTAAATCAATAGATAAGTTTGTTTGGTTGTTGTGTTTGATTGGTTTGATAGGTATTTCTCCATTGAATTCCTCTACTCTTTATAGATTTTTTCTATTGCTTATTCCTCCATATCCTTTTTTCAATTATTGTAACAATTACAAAAATTGAAAGGCTTCTCTAAATCCTTCTTTCGGTCATGTTGCTTCCAAACTGTTCCTCTTCTGAATGCCTATTGGTCGCTTGCTTCACTTTTGTCGCCCAAGGTTTCATTTTGGTTGACCTCAATCGCCTTTTATATCTCAAATAACTCGACCATATTTCTTGTTTATGGTCTATAAAATTCTTTCATCTATCCAATGACTTGTAGAATTAAACTTACATTAGTGGTAAGTCTACAAAAACACTCCAAATCTTTAAAGATCTTTTAATCCATTTTCTATTTCTCATTCAATTTTACATGTCATCTTCTTATTAGATTTCCTAAAATTGCAAAAAATAGGGTACAACAAGATCTCACAAGGAAATCTCGATCAAATATGATAGTGCTTCCTCCCACATTAAACTTGGCACTGTTAGGAAGATCAGGACCACCTGAGCATTGCTGAATCATTCAATTGATCTCATTGAATAAAGGCTTGGATCATCAATGAAGCGTGACCATTGGATGGAAGCGTATTGTGTCCAACCCCTAGTTAGCCATCGACCAGGGCTCCTATGGGGTCCACCTTAATGTATCTATTTATCCACATTGTTAATCCATTTTCTCATATCATTTTAAGGTATTTTAATGTATGAGCTCAAAAGGAGGCAAATCAAACAGTCAAGTGGGCCACATCAAATAGTGAGCTTAAGGTGCATTAAATGTAAGAGTCATCTTTGGTGTAGTCCACTTGAGTGTTGGATCTACATCATTTTTGGCCTTATACCTTAAAATGATCTAAGAAAATGGATAGGCCGTGTGGATAGGAAGATACATCACAATGAGTCCCTGGTCAGACAGCTTATTGTCTGACAAGGAGTGGACGCAATCAACTTTCCCATTAGATAATGACATTCTTACAAAAAAGAGAAGATGGAAACCATCCGATCATCTCTGTATGTGGGCCCAGTGGGTGGCGACACACTACTCATTTGTACCACACAATACAAGAGTCTTCACCCAAAATTTAGGTGGAGAGATAATCCTAACTACTAGATTAGGGACAAAAGTGCAAAATGTTCTTTCTTGTACAAATTGAGTAGTTAAGATCTTATAATCAAAGCCATGTATTAGCCACTGTCCATATTTAGATTGTATTAGTAGCTGATATCACACCCCCAAATTTAAGTACAGAGTGTACACCCTCATACCTAAGTTTCGAGTTATAACTCGTACATTATGTACTTAACTCATTCAATAATATGATTATTTAGAGGAAAAAGTAATATTTATTTTATATTCCAATTAGATCCATTCACAACATTCACACAGAAGGATTTAAGTATCAACATCCATCCATTCTCAACATTCATAAACATTTAATCAGCATAAATTAGGTACTATTTATCAATCGATACAACTTATAATGAGTACTTGCTACAAACCTAGAACAATTCAATTAAATAAAATCAATAAAATGCTTAAAATCCTACAACTAGTACATCATTCATTATATATGAATCATACTATCCTAATAGGTAAAGTTCTAATTAAATAATTAGAAATGATCCAAATGTGGTTAGTTCCTCTTTTGATAGATACGACCACATCTTACATGGGTCGTGCACCAGTTTAGCCACAACTTCTTGTTCATGTGTCAACTCATTAGCTAATTATTCATCTATACGGTTTTTCTATAAATAAAAACATAACTTGATTAAGCTTAGTGAGAAAACTCAGTATGATTCATGCTTATTGAAATTAAGATATGATAGAAAAAGAGTATGCACAATGATATGAATGCAAATGGTGTATGAATGCGTCAGATGAGATGATCATCCATATACTTCGGTAGGAGATCGTCAACCCGCATCCACTTATTGGGTAAGTTTCTACCTTTTAGTAGGCTTAGGCATATCCCGCATCTACCAATATGGATATTTCTTCTAAGGAGGGCCTTCAGGATCGACGATGCAATATGTTTATGTCATAGATGATGTATGAATGCATCATTTTCATAACCGCTATAGTTACTTGTCTTGATCAGAACATTCATATGTGAATTTAACGTACAATTATCATAATTTATACAATTTGGTAAAGATTATCATGTGATTTATCGTAACATACATTCACAATAGTTAAATCAACAACATCATAACAAAATACTCCAATTAGTACATCCATCAATCAAACCATCACAAATAATTTATTTTAATTCCAATGAACACGAGACACGATAAGATTACTCACCTGGGTTTACCAATGAAGAATCCATAAGATGATCAAATTGATTTGAATTTAGAAATTCTATCAATTATATTCACAACATTCTTATTCATCCGGTTAATTATATGGTGGGGCCCACTTTTTATGACCATCCTAGGTGGTCAAACCGTAAATGATCAAATAATTAAAATTTTCATATATAATATGTTCATTAAATTTAATTATCAAAAATTAAATTTTTAAAAATTATATTCAGACAACTATCAATTAATGTCATCGAATCGAGAAATTACATTTTAAGGTACACAAATCGTTAGATGGAATTTAACCAATTTAAACAAATCTACATCCATCATTGCCTACCCCTTAGTCAAATACCAAAGAAGACCCATGGATTTACTAATCTAAACCATTCATATGCTTATTTACATTTAGATTCTGAAATTGAATTGTAAATGATTAATCGAACTGACCCACCGGATGATTGGATCATCCAGATTTTTGAGGTCTTGGCATATTTTTCCTCTATACATTAGATGAACGGTGTGGATCTAACCACATATACACCGATGGCTCATCTCAAACTTCTACGCCAAGTGATAAAACACTTGCGCAGAAATCTGAGCTTTCTTATTAAACACTTTCAAATCTAACTAATGTACCTTATCCGATGATTAGATTGATCTGAAAGTTAGGGCCTTTATATATTTTGGCCTTATAGATTATATGATCCATACAGATCTAATCTGATTCAACTAGATGTATACCAATTAATCTCCATGACAGGAAACTTCACATAGAATCTTAGCTTTCTATCGCATTTACATCGTATCTACCCACAAATTAATGCAATGAACATGTGGTCGTTCCACATCATTCATGACGTAGATCGAGTTAAATTGTATTAAATGAATTGAAAAAAAATGAAAGAATGACAATAAACTTACTAGATCTATGCTCTTTAAAATGATTTCCCCACACCATTCATGACGTAGATCGAGTCAAATTAAATTAAATGCACAAAAAAAAGAAAAAAGAATGACAATAAACTTATTGGATATAAGCTCTCCAAATCATTTCTCTGTATGTAGGGTGCCTTTTTGTTAAGATCTGAGTTGGAGTATAACTCATCTTACAACACCCTCCTTAAAAAGAAAATCTCATTTGAGAGATTGAGAGATAATGGAGAATGAATATTAGGCACAGAGATAAGATTGAAGATAAGAATTAGATTTGGATAAGAGATAGAGATACAAAATCTCTCTCTCAAATTCATTTTTTTAACGAGTGTTACATCTTTGAGCTTTGATAAATGCACATGCATGTACAATAAAGATCTTGTACACCCTACAAATGTGCCACCATGGCATATGGGGGCAAGATCTAATACATCCATCAGGTTGGTCCACCTTTTACAAGTTTTCCCAAAAATAAAATCTGTTACAATTAGCATGATGGCCCCAATATTGGAAGGTGGATGGGTTACAAAACTTCAGCTCAGAGTTGTACATTTGTTTTACAAACTAGGACCCACCTAGCTTGTGACCCGTAGATCAACATAATTCACTAGGGCATCAATATGGTGGTGTCGTTCTGATGGATGGATTAGCTTGGACATAGTGCCATGTTGGCACGTGTGTGGTGTATACACGTGTGGGCTTTATCAACTTCCTACACTTGTGTAGATAGATCTGGACCATTGCAATTAGTGGGCCACCCAATTGATGACCTAAATCACCCCAAAAAAAGGCCCTTGAAAGTCTACAACAACCACTAAAAAAATCATCTCTTGCATTACGACAGTATCTCAAATCGATTGGGCACATGTGGCTTTCTGTTGAAGTAACGAGTTTGAATCCATCTACCAACTCATCTGTAGATTCTTCGTGATAGCATCGTATCCATTCCAGCCCATATATATCTCTATAATCTTTGTAGATTCTTCTTCTTCATTGTTTTCTACTTTTAGTTTTCCTCCATTTCTTGTATAACTACGGGTTGTGTGCAGCTCAAATGAAATAAGCCTCTTCTTTCCCAAATTGTATATTCTAACATGGTATCAGAGCGATTTTCGACCTGGGCCACTAATCTGATTTTTGATGGTCAGATCTAGCTTGATAAGCCCAGAGCATAGGGGCACTCCAATATTTCCATCTTCTCTGTCTACCAGATCCCTAAATCACATCTATACTCTTCATCAATACTCTGCCATCAGCCACCAATGCTCTAAGCCCGTAAGTCACCATTGTCAACACCCTTGTTTCTAGCACCATCAAACCCATCTCTACCACAATTAACGATTGCATCTTTAGCCATCTCTGTTTCACCAAATCTGTTTGCTTGATGTGAGTACCCCACAACCGCCATCACCTTCACCAACAACACGCACCATCATCCCAGAAAACACCATCCGGTTTGAAGATTCAAATCCATTCATCACATGGTTACCACACTGTTAGATTGAGAATGCCCTTTAAGAACTAAAGTCGCGCCCCCTTGAGCATGCGAAATTGCTGAAGAAATTTGGGATGTTGCTTGAGATTACTAGCAAACCCCGTAACCATCTCTCTCTCTCTCTCTCTCTCTCTCTCCTTTAAGAAGATAAGAGTACTTTTTAAAGGTTGGGTAGTCTCACATGTCTCTCTCTCTCTCTCTCTCTCTCTCTCTCTCTCTCTCTCTCTCTCTCTCTCTCCTTTAAGAAGATAAGAGTACTTTTTAAAGGTTGGGTAGTCTCACATGTCTCTCTCTCTCTCTCTCTCTCTCTCTCTCTCTCCTTTAAGAAGATAAGAGTACTTTTTAAAGGTTGGGTAGTCTCACACGTCTCTCTTTCTCTCTCTCTCTCTCACTCTCTCTCTCTCTCCTTTAAGAAGATAAGAGTACTTTTTAAAGGTTGGGTAGTCTCACATGTCTCTCTCTCTCTCTCTCTCTCTCTCTCTCTCTCTCTCTCTGTAAGAAGATTTTTTGGTAGTCCCACACATACACACACCACACGTGCCTAGCAAGAGTGTGGAACATGTACAGAGGGTAGGGCCCAAGCAACCTGATACTCGGCTCCGCTATGGTTAATGCGTTGGAAACTGTACATGTGGCGTTACCAACATGGTTGTGTAGTAGACATTTAATGGATGATTGTATTGGGAACCGGTTCCTGACCAGATTTCACAAAGAAATATTAGTCTACTTTTCCCCCCCCCCTAAAAAAAACAACAAAACAAAAAATAAAAAATAAAAATAAAAAAAATAAAAATGATTCCCCTCAGCCTTGATATTTCTCCATGGCATCGTCCAAGGTCTTTGACGATATTTCATCCTCTCATGATGAGGATTTCAAACAGTCTGAAAATTCAGGACTGAAGATCACATCATCTCCTCTCACAGGGCCTAATTTTCTCCAGTGGCAACAGGCTGTCCGCATCTTTATTGGCAGAAAATGGAAACTTTGCCACATCACTGGGACCCTTTCTAATCCAACCGATGGAGACTCTAAGAAAGTAAAATGGGAATCTGATGACATGGTTTTCATGTCATGGTTATGGAACTCCATGGCCGACAATGTCCGAAGTGTCATTCTTTTCTTAAAAATGACAAAAGAAATATGGGACATTGTAACACCCTGAATTTTTACCAACCTAGAGTTAGGCGTCCTTAAGCAATGGGTCAACCATAGCACCTTGGTAGCTTCTCAAAACTCGAGTCCAAAGCCAGAGAAATCATTTAGAACCTAATTCTTTAGAAATTTAACGTGCATTAACCAACGCTACACTAGATTTCCTGCAAAATTAGCACCAACCACTTTAAATACGATTTGTAAGACCCAAAACCTCTAGAATTGTTAACGCTATATTACCCAGAAATCTATGATCCAACTCTAAACCCAGTTGCTCTCGGGAATGCTTTGTAACTTTTTATTAGTTCTAGACCGCACATCGAGAGTCTGATATCTATGAATTTAGACCATTACGACCGCCTAGTTGGACTTGACAATCACCTAGAAAATCAAGCCCAACCGATGTCCTGAGACCATTTTATTGAGCCCGGAGTGAAGAGAGTAGGAAAAGAAAGATTTTTAGAAAATTAATTATATTTTTAAAGGAATCTGGAACGTTTCACTTGCGCGTTATTTTAAAGCATTTTGACCGTTAGAATTTGACCCAAATTCACCCTTGGATCAGGATAGGTGGTCCTTACATGTTATAGTACTTGTAGCTCTGATTGAATTTCCATAACCGTTGAACTAAAACTGGTCCGTCACGGTCAATCTGGAAATCCGTCCGGAATGAAAACTTAGCTTGACCAGATTTGATATTAGAGAGCTTAAGTTCGACCGCGTTTAGCAACATGACCTCCAGAAATGCTTCGTTGGATCGGAACAGACCCGATTTGGTTATAACCTAAGTCTACCTTAGCCTTGAGTTTATTTTTATCAAGTTTAGGCTTATAAATAGGGCTTAAAACTCTCATTTCAAATTCCATACGAATTTTCAAACCCTAGCTTTCTAAGAGGGAGAAAAGAGAGAGAAAGTGAGGGAGAAGTTGGTGCTGCTTTTTAGGATTCTTCCCAGCTTTACTACGTGCCTAATCCACCTATCCGTATCGCTATTCCGGCGTTTCTGACTCCAATCCTAGGTAAGAAATCCTAACCCTAACCTGTTTTAGGGCTTAGTATAGTTTAAGTGATGATGTAACTAATCTATTTCATGTTCTAGGTTGTCAATCCGCCGTTGACAACGACTTATCGTCTGAATCATATCCATTTTGCATTTTCTAGTTTAAGGTGCGGACTATATGCGCTTAGGTTATAGTTTTCAACACTTTTAATGATAGTTAATGATTTATTCATGTTGTGAAGTCAATTACACATGCCAAATGTGCTATCTATTTTGTCTTTCGTATACGTATATTGTATATCGTAAATACCATATTTCATGTACATGTTAGAATACACGTATGCGTATGAAATCTGTTGATATGCTTGCCATGATTAATGATCGTTGTTATATGCCTGATATGTGTACGACAACTACTTGGCGAAAGGACTTGCCCTAACATGCAATAGAGACGACATACGTGATGTATGTTGAATAGTGTAACCTAAGTGTTTGACTAAATGCCTAAGTGAGTTAGTAGTTAGTAAAGTGTGATTGCTAGAGTAGTTGAGATATGGATCTCCATCACAATACTTAAGTGTATGATTTCCTCCATGAATCATGTAACTTAGGTTATCCATGCTAAATGAGTATATGATTTTCTCCATGGGTTATGTACTTAGTTGAATCATGTTAAATGAGTGTATGAATTCCTGCACGTACTATATTTACATTCAAGTTATATTGGATATATCTCATATACCTGATATTAAATTTATATGTGAATGGGGCTGTACTACAGTCCAGGTAATCGGTAAGCGTACTCCAAATGGTGGTTGAGGTCGTTCACCACATAAGATGAGTTTAACGAATCTGAGTGGTGCTGGGGATGTTCGGCAGTGGTTAGGCCACACGGAGTGCTTATACATCCCATGTCGTTCAACTCAACGTGCATTTGGCCTAATTGAGCTTATCAACAAACCCTATTGACTGATATTTGTTCACCATGTTTGGTCGCTACTGCATGAACCTAAGGTTCCAAACTTACCAGTGGAAAGCCCCTCTAACCTTGGTACCTTGATCCGCTAAGACTCATGAGCCGATTATGATGGTATGGGACACTATATTCGTGCTGTCGGCCTACATTGATTGGTGACGAGTCCTTTGTAGTGATCAATGAGCACCTATACTCGTGAGCAGATTATGGTGGTATGGGACACTATATTCTTGCTGTCGGCTTACATTGATTGGTAAAAAGCCCTCTGTAGTGACCTCGAGTATATCCTGATAGTGCATAAGGGCGACGAGTCTTATTGCAGTATGTGAGATATAACTAGGCCTGTATTGATAAGGTGATGGGGGAGAGAAGCAACGATTGCGCGCAACAGCCCTGACAGCCCTTGTAGTGACCTAGAACCGTAACATCGTATGAGATTATCTCGGACTGACGACCCGAGAATGGATCACCGTTTGGGTAATGATACAAGGGAGGTACCTTAGCTTCCCAATCCTATTGTATGAAAAGGACTAATAAGAACTTGGTAATCATACTCATGACATCGCACTGCATGTGCCATTGGCGTTGGTATGAGAGCACAGTGGTAGTGATTCATGCCGCGATCGTTAGATGATGTCGCATGAGGGAGTTTATGGTGAGGGCATGCATCATTACCTCATATCATTCTTGCATTAACAAGGGTATCTAGGACATGTTTGATTGTACTTCTTTATCATTACTGCTTGATTGAATTGATAACATGTTAACCTTTGCTGTATATAGTTTTCACTGAGTTGATCACTCACTCCCACGTTACGGGACGGTGTTGGCCACACCAATCAGTCTCTATTTTAGTTTCAGATGATGACGATGTTTGCGAAGCAGAGCCGGACTTTATGATGATGAGGAGGATTTCTCCTATATGCAGGTTCTGATCGACGGGGTTATAGGGTTACAGGGTTACTGATTAGATGCCAATACACTTGATATTTTACCTTTTATTTAAACACCCAGGTATATTCTTTTCTTTCCATTTTTAGAGTATATATGTATTTAGTTAACCTGATAACATGTTCACACTCTGGAGACTTACAATCAATTATACATTTTATATATTTATCACAGCCTTCCGCTTGAGAAACTTAATTGTATCTGGAGTATGATATGCTGTTTTGGTCTAATCCCACTCATGTTTTCTGCACTAATATGAATAACATTCATCCATCATTGAAAATGTTGCATAAGTGATGTTCTGGAACTCGGGAGTGGAGTTTATGCTCGATCCCCAATTTTCGAGATGTTACAGATGGTATCAGAGCATGATTTGGATTAAACTGGACCTAGGTTATGGTAACACAACGCACACTGACGCACTCTAACTTATGAAGGGGGCGATGAAATCTAGAAACCACATTAGAATTTCAAGTTTCGCCAACAGGCGAGACTGAATATTATACTTTAGTTCACAGTTCTTCTAATTTGTTTTGTTGAGATTTATATACCCAGCTACACCCCAATCTCACCACCACCACAGACCGGATCTCTATTGCTACTAAGTAATTTAATAGGCCACACAAAGGATCGTAACAATAATAAAATCTAGGACCATAAAGGAAAAAAAACGTTTAAGTTTATATGTTCCACCACTCCACTCTATCCAGGACCATCCTCAGTTAAACCATAGATCATCAAATCATTTCTTTTTGCCTCCAAGCGCATCCTTTTGGTCCTTCTCTTTACACTTTTAGGACCTTCAACTTAAAGCTAACTCACCCCCAACCGGTGTTGTTCTTGGTCTCCATCACACATGACCAAGGCATCAATGCCTTCTTTACCTATGAATGATACCCCAGAGTTCCCTCGAATGCATTCATTTCTATATCTGTCATTCCTCATCTTGACACCTATCCATCTCAACATCCTCATTTCAACTACACATCCTATGAACATGTTGTCGGTTGACAGCCTAAGATTCTGGTCCATAAAGCATGAATGGTCTTATAGTTATCTAGAAGATCTCGCTATTAGTTGATTTGGTATACGGCTATCATATAAAACTCCAAAGGCACATTTCCACTTCATCCATCCAGCACTTACTCTATAAGTAACATCCCTCATCACTCTCACCACCCTCATGAAGTATCAACCAAGATATTGAAAATAACTTCTCAGGACTCAATCCTAAAGTCTAACCCATTTTCTTCAAAATCTCTCCTCTCACCACCTCAATTTTCAACCTTTTCTAAGTCCTTTCATACTAGACATAAATTCTAACGTATAAATGATGGAGAATAATACTTGAATAAAAATTTACTATAAATAGTAAATATATGAATAAATTGGACTTTTGATCATTCAAATTATGGAATCTCATGGAATAAATGGGTTCGTTGGATAGATTAGCGTCTCCTACCCCAAAATCATATGCTACACATCATATAAACTCATTTTTATTTGCAAATTGGCCCAAAAAATGCCTCAAATGGAGAGGGGGCCTAAACGATCAACTTTTAGGGGGTTTCAGGGTGGGACCCAGACTTTTTTGGGGCCTGGGGGGCTGGAGGTCCTCGCCCAAATGACGAGCCCTCGCTATTTTGTCCAGTGGTCGACGAGGCCTCGCCGGTTAACAGGCTCGGCCGGACGGGCCGTCCGGGCCGTTCATGTTTGGGGCTTAGTGGGACGCTATGGTACAGGGTTTGACCCTTATTTCATCCCCATTCTACTACTTCCTTCACAAAGTGACCCTCCAAGCTTTTTTTTTCCTCCAAACTTGCTGCCTTCTCTCTCAAACCTCGCTTCCAAGTACTCCTTCCTTCGTTTTTCGTTATTTCCATCATCCCTCCACTGTTCTCAATCATATCCAGCAGCTACTTCCTCCATTTTTCGCGATTGGAGCTCTCAAGCTCTCATTTGAAGCTCCAAAACGTGCCAGCCCCCAACCTATCCTGTCTTACCCTTTTCTTTCCGCTATTTTCCTTTTCTTTGACCCATTTCATTCCTCTTTCGGACCTAGATCCATGGAGACCTAAAGATCTCAGCCCTTCCCTTCATTTTCTTCATTTTTTATGGCTCTTTATGAGCTAGTTATAGTCATCTTCTCGATCTTTATGCTTTACTGTCGGGCGAGACCAAACACAGTAGCTCAGTCCATAAATAGTGATCATCTAGTGCTAGGATATCTAGAGTTTTGGACCTAGAGTTAGTACTCCTAGATTTTGAAAGAGCTGACGATATAGGAAGTCCGATTCTAATTAGATAATCTTGATCTTAAGCGATAGAACAATTCCCTGTAGTAGAAATGGTATGAAACCATCTAGCGTATAAGCTTAGACTTTGGATTTTATCTAGTGAGTTACAGACTAGACTACTAGTTGTATTAAGCAGTATAAAGACTGAATATGCTAAGGAATTGTAGGTTTAATTTGGTTAGAGTAGAACTTCATTCTTTCGATAGATCCCAGTAATACTCAGAGGCGTCTTTAGTAACTCTTAGGAAAGATGTTTCGATTTAGAGACTATTCATGCATAGGAAAACTTGTATATCCCTCAGATTGAACTTAGGTCAAACCAGCACGCCCCTTAGAATTGCCTTCCCAAGGACTTAGTACAATCGGGGACACGGAGTAGAGAAACTATATATAAGCGAAGTATTCGCAGTTTGAATCGAATTCGCAATCCTAGTAGTTACCAATAAATCCAATGCTCTGATCAAGCAGAAGATTGACATCGAATAGGATTAAGAACTGATACAACAAATTTTCTGTCCTAGCTAGATAAAAAGTTTATGTATCCGGCTTACACCCACTTTACTACTTTTCTTCCGTATTGGCCCGACCACCTACAACCAAAAGTTATTGCTTTGCCTTTGTGAAATGCTGAGGACATATAGCCAATAGAGATTAGACATCTTGTCGCATGCTCACACCTGCCCCTGAACTCAACCATAATAGAGATTAGGCTTTTTTCTACAACCATAGGTACCAATGCCATAGAATGCATCATTAGCAAAGGAAGACCAATGTAGTGAGAGGTTGATTCCCATTTCATGTCAAGGATAGGCCTTAAATTACACCTCATTCCAACATACGGATCGAGACATAGGTTCTTACGCCTTGTGTAGAAATATTTTTAAGGGGGGTAGAACCTTATGAGCCCAATCTAGTTAATACAACCATTAGATTAGAGTGGCGCAGCGATAGCGTGGTTGACACTTTCCCCACTGGCCCAAGATCGAAGGAAATTCAGAAAAACAAATAGGGCGAAGGTCACTGTATCCATAAACCCACTTGTTAAATACCAGGATAATAGAAGCCTTGGTCGATTCTGTATATTAAAAACCCCTTTAGGATGATCTATTAAAGTGTTTATTAATCCCCACCTTGGATATAGATACAGACGAGGACTCTCCTAGATCAAGACCCAAAGTACAACCTTATAAATAGGACTTTTGAACCTTTTAGTGATTAGCATTCCCTAAGTTTTTAGAGTGATCGGACTACGGAGTTACTGAAATGAGCGAATGCGAAACATTCGCAGCTTGACCCAATTCTCAATCTTGGCAGGCTACCAATGGACTCACTGCTTGACCGGGTAGAAAACCAGGATCCACCAGGATTAAGAAGGGATACGACGTTGTCTACCCTGGTCAGGCGGACATTCGACGTATCGGGATCAAGCCCACTACAACCGTCTCTCCGTATTGGTCGACCATTGAACAAGTTTTTAGGAAAAATGAATAATAGAACCTGTACTCATTACCCTTAGCCAATTTCAGGGATGAAATTATTTTTAAAGGGGGTAGATTGTAACAACCTGAATTTTTACCAACCTGGAGTTAAGCGCCCTTAAGCAATGGGTTAACCATAACACCTTGGTAACTTCTCAAAACTCAAGTCCAAAGCCAGAGAAATCATTTAGAACCTAATTCTTTAGAAATTTAACGTGTATTAGCCAGCGCTACACTAGATTTCCTATAAATTTAGCACCAACCACTTTAAATACGATCTGTAAGATCCAAAACCTCTAGAATTGTTAACGCTACGCTATCCTGAAATCTAGGATCCAACTCTAAATCCAGTTGCTCTTAGGAATGCTTTGTAACTTTATTTTGGTTCTAGACCGCACATTGAGAGTCTGATATCTATGAATTTAGACCATTACGACCGCCAAGTTGGACTTGACAATCACTTAGAAAATTAAGCCCAACCGATGTCCTGAGACCATTTTATTGAGCCCGGAGTGAAGAGAGTAGGAAAAGAAAGATTTTTAGAAAATTAATTATATTTTTAAAGGAATCTAAAACGTTTCACTAGCGCGTTATTTTTAAGCATTTTGACCGTTAGAATTTGACCCAAATTCACCCTCGGATCAGGATAGGTGACCCTTACATGTCATAGTACTTGTAGCTCTGATCGAATTTTCGTAACCGTTGAACTGAAACTGGTCCGCCACGGTCGATCTGAAAACTCGACCGGAATGAAAACTTAGCTTGACCTAGATCTGATATTAGAGAGCTTAAGTCTAACTGCATTTAGTAACAGGACCTCCAGAAATGCTCCGTTGGATCGGAACAAACTCGATTTGGTTATAACCTAAGTATACCTTAGCCTTGAGTTTATTTTTGTCAAGTTTAGGCTTATAAATAGGGCTTAAAACCCTCATTTCAAATCCCATACGAATTTCTAAACCCTATCTATCCAAGAGGGAGAAAAGAGAGAGAAAGTGAGGGAGAAGTTGGTGCTGCTTCTTGGGATTCTTCCCAGCTTTACTACGTGCCTAACGCACCTTCCGTATCACTATTCCAGCATTTCTGATTCCAATCCTAGGTAAGAAATCCTAACCCTAACCTGTTTTAGGGCTTAGTATAGTTTAAGTGATGATGTAGCTAATCTATTTCATGTTCTAGGTTGTCAATCCGCCGTTGATGACGACTTATCGTCTGAATCATATCCATTTTGTATTTTCTAGTTTAAGATGCGGACTATATGCGCTTAGGTTATGGTTTTCAACACTTTCAATGATAGTTAATGATTTATTCATGTTGTGAATGCAATTACACATGCCAAATGTGCTATCTATTTTGTCTTCTGTATACGTATACTGTATATTGTAAATACCATATTTCATGTACATGTTAGAATACACGTATGCATATAAAATCTGTTAATATGCTTGCCATGATTAATGATCGTTGTTATATGCCTGATATGTGTACGGCAACTACTTGGCGAAAGGACTTGCCCTAACATGCAATAGAGACGACATACGTGATGTATGTTGAATAGTGTAACCTAAGTGTTTGACTAAATGCCTAAGTGAGTTAGTAGTTAGTAAAGTGTGATTGCTAGAGTGGTTGAGATATGGATCTCTATCACAATACTTGAGTGTATGATTTCCTCCATGAATCATGTAACTTAGGTTATCCATGCTAAATGAGTGTATGATTTCCTCCATGGGTTATGTACTTATTTGAATCATGTTAAATGAGTGTATGAATTCCTGCATGTACTGTATTTACATTCAAGTTATATTGGATATATCTCATATGCCTGATATTAAATTTGTATGTGAATGAGGCTGTACTACAGTCCAGGTAATTGGTAAGCGTACTCCAAATGGTGGTTGAGGTCGTTCGCCACGTAGGATGAGTTTAACGAATCTGAGTCGTGCTGGGGATGTTCGGCAGTGATTAGGCCACATGGAGTGCTTATACATCCCATGCTGTTCAACTCAACGTGCGCTTGGCCTAGTTGAGCTTATCAACAAACTCTATTGACCGATGTTTGTTCACCATGTTTGGTCGCTACTGCATGAACCTAAGGTACCAAACTTACCCGTGGAAAGCCCCTCTAACCTTGGTACCTCGATCCGCTAAGACTCATGAGCCGATTATGGTGGTATGAGACACTATATTTGTGCTGTCGGCCTAAATTGATTGGTGACGAGCCCTTTGTAGTGATCAATGAGCACCTATACTCGTGAACAGATTATGGTGGTATGAGACACTATATTCTTGTTGTCGGCCTACATTGATTGGTGACAAGCCCTCTGTAGTGACCTCGAGTATATCCTAATAGTGCATAAGGGCGACGAGTCTTATTGCAGTATGTGGGATATAACTAGACCTGTATTGATAAGGTGATGGGGGAGAGGAGCAACGATTGCGCGCAATAGCCCTGGCAGCCCTTACAGTGACGTAGAACCGTAACATCGTATGAGATTATCTCGGACTGACGACCCGAGAATGGATCACCGTTTGGGTAATGATACAAGGGAGGTACCTTAGCTTCCCAATTCTGTTGTATGAAAAGGACTAATAAGAACTTGATAATCATACTCATGACATCGCACTGCATGTGCCATTAGCGTTGGTGTGAGAGCACAGTGGTAGTGATCCATGCCGCGATCGTTAGATGATGTCGCATGAGGGAGTTTGTGGTGAGGGCATGCATCATTACCTCATATCATTCTTGTATTAACAAGGGTATCTAGGACATGTTTGATTGTACTTCTTTATTATTATTGCTTGATTGAATTGATAACATGTTAACCTTTGCTGTATATAGTTTCCACTGAGTTGATCACTCACTCCCACGTTACGGGACGGTGTTGGCCACACCAATCAGTCCATATTTTAGTTTCAGATGATGACGATGTTTGCGAAGTCGAGCCGGACTTTATTATGATGAGGAGGATTTCTCCTATATGCAGGTTCTGATCGACGGGATTACAGGGTTACTAATTAGATGCCAATACACTTGGTATTTTGCCTTTTATTTAAACACTCATGTATATTTTTTTCTTTCTATTTTTGGAGTATATATGTATTTAGTTAACCTGATAACATATTCACTCTCTGGAGACTTACAATCAATTATACATTTTATATATTTATCACAGCCTTCCGCTTGAGAAACTTAATTGTCTTTAGAGTATGATATGCTGTTTTGGTCTAATCCCACTCATGTTTTCTGCACTAATATGAACAACATTCATCCATCATTGAAAATGTTGCATAAGTGATGTTCTGGAACTCGGGAGTGGAGTTTATGCTCGACTCCGGATTTTCGAGATGTTACAGATGGTATCAGAGCATGATTTAGATTAAACTGGACCTGGGTTATGGTAACATAACGCACACTGACGCACTCTAACTTATGAAGGGGGCGATGAAATCTAGAAACCACATTAGAATTCCAAGTTTCGCCAATAGGCGAGACTGAATATTGTACTTTAGTTCACAGTTCTTCTAATTTGTTTTGTTGAGATTCATATACCCAGCTACATCCTAATCTCACCACCACCACAGACCGGATCTCTATTGCTGCTAAGTAATTCATTAGGCCACACAAAGGATTGCAACAATAATAAAATCTAGGACCATAAAGGAAAGAAAATATTTAAGTTCATATGTTCCACCATTCCACTCTATCCAGGACCATCCTCAGTTAAACCATAGATCATCAAATCATTTCTTTTTGCCTCAAAGCGCATCCTTTTGGGCCTTCTCTTTACACTTTTAGGACCTTCAACTTAAAGCTAACTCACCCCCAACCGGTTTTATTCTTGGTCTCCATCTCACATGACCAAGGCATCAATGCCTACTTTATCTATGAATGATACCCTAGAGTTCCCTCGAATGCATTCATTTCTATATCTGTCATTCCTCATCTTGACACCTATCCATCTCAACATCCTCATTTCAACTACACATCCTATGAACATGTTGTCGGTTGACAGCCTATGATTCTGGTCCATAAAGCATGAATGGTCTCACCACCCTCATTAGTTATCTTAAAAGATCTCGTTATTAGTTGATTTGGTATGCGGTTATCATATAAAACTCCAAAGGCACATTTCCATTTCATCCATCCACACTTACTCTATAAGTAACATCCCTCATCACTCTTACCACCCTCATGAAGTATCAACCAAGATATTGAAAATAACTTCTCAGGATTCAATCCTAAAGTTTAACTCATTTTCTTCGAAATCTCTCCTCTCACCACCTCATTTTTCAACTTTTTCTAAATCCTTTCTTACTAGACATAAATTCTAATATATAAATGATGGAAAATAATACTTAAACAAAAATTTACTATAAATAGTAAATATATGTATAAATTGGACTTTTGACCATTCAAATTATAGAATCTCATGGAATAAATAGATTAGTTGGATAGATTAGCGTCTCCGATAGATCCCCGTAATACTCAGAGGCATCTTTAGTAACTCTTAGGAAAGTTGTTTCGATTTAGAGACTATTCATGCATAGGAAAACTTGTATATCCCTCAGATTGAACTTAGGTCAAACCAGCACGCCCTTTAAAATTGCCTTCCCAAGGACTTACTACAATTGGGGACACGGAGTAGAGAAACTATATATAAGCGAAGTATTCGCGGTTTGAATCGAATTCGCAATCCTAGTAGTTACCAATAAATCTAATGCTCTGATCAAGCAGAAGATTGACATCGATTAGGATTAAGAACTGATACAACAAATTTTCTGTCCTAGCTAGACAAAAAGTCTATGTATCCGGCTCAGACCCACTACACAACTTTTCTTCCGTGTTGGCCCAACTACCTACAACCAAAAGTTATTGCTTTGCCTTTGTGAAATGTTGAGGACATATAGCTAATAGAGATTAGACATCTTGTCGCAAGCTCACACTTGCCCCTGAACTCAACCACAATAGACATTAGGCTCTTTTCTACAACCATAGGTACCAATGCCATAGAACGCATCATTAGCAAAGGAAGACCAATGTAGTGAGAGGTTGATTCCCATTTCATGTTAAGGATAGGCCCTAAATTACACCTCATTCCGACATACGGATCGAGACATAGGTTCTTGCGCCTTGTGTAGAAATATTTTTAAGGAGGGTAGAACCTTATGAGCCCAATTTAGTTAATACAACTATTAGATCAGAGTGGCGCAGCGATAGCATGGTTGGCACTTTCCGCACTGGCCCAGGATCGAAAGAAATTCAGGAAAATAAATAGGGCGAAGGTCAGTGTATCCATAAACCCACTTGTTGAATACCAGGATAATAGAAGCCTTGGCCGATTCTGTATGATGAGAAACCTCTTTAGGATGATCTATTAAAGTGTTTATTAATCCCCACCTTGCATATAGATTCAGACGAGGACTCTCCTAGATCAAGACCCAAAGCACAACCTTATAAATATGACTTTTGAACCTTTTAGTGATTAACATTCCCTAAGCTTTTAGAGTGATCGGACTACGAAGTTACTGAAATGAACAAATGTGAAACACTCTGGAGACTTACAATCAATTATATATTTTATATATTTATCACAGCCTTCCGCTTGAGAAACTTAACTGTTTCTGGAGTATGATATGTTGTTTTGGTCTAATCCCACTCATGTTTTCTGCACTAATATGAACAACATTCATCCATCATTGAAAATGTTGCATAAGTGATGTTCTGAAACTTGGGAGTGGAGTTTATGCTCGACCTCCAATTTTCGGGATGTTACAGACATGGTCCACGAACTCTATAGTGATGCGCATAACATGTTATGCATCTTTCAATTAGAGAAGGAGATTGCCTCTCTCCAATAAAACGACAAAAGCCTCACAAAGTACTATGATAAACTCCGAAGCTTATAGAAGAAGCTCGCCTATCATGATGAGGAAGATACCTATTGTTCTCGAGATATGATTCTTATCAAGAAACGTCAGGAGCGACATTGCATCTTTAAGTTTTTAGATGACCTTAATAATGAGTACGAGATACTTCGACAACAAATCATCCACAACGCTGAGACGATGACCTTGGATCAGGTTTATGCACATCTTGTAAGAGAAGAAAAACGAAAGCAGGTTATGATTCCACATGTCTCGATCACACAGTCTGCCTTACAGGCTGATGCTCATTTTTCTGATAATAAGGGTTGAGGTCGTGGAACTTGAGGCCGTGGTCGTGGTTCTCTTTTTTGCACTCATTGCAAACATACCAACCAAATGATTGACAATTGCTGGATCAAACATGGTAGACTCCCATGCAGGGAGGCTTCGCTCGTAGACGTGGTCGTTCATCAGGTGGCCGATGGGCCAATTTGTCTGTTACTGAATCCGAGGAGACACCGTCTACTTCCTCCACTCCTATGGTCCAGATTTTTCAAGAAGAATATGATAACCTAATCACCCAGAAGCTTGACCTCTCAGTCTCAAAATTCATGGCTACTTCCAGTTCCCCAATGTCCGGTACATCCGCTCCTGCCTCTTATTCCCAACCCTAGGTCATAGACACCGGGGCTACAGATTATATATATGACTAGTATGTCTCACCTTTTTTCATCTTTTCATCCTATTTCTACTTTAGGATTAGTAAAGTTAGCAAACGAAAACCTTACTCCCATTACGGGGTCAAAAACTATTCCTCTCACCTTTACTGTCTCCCTTGACAAGACCCTTCTTGTCCCGGGTCTTGACTCTAACTTGCTTTCCGTTAGTGCACTCACCAAACAATTTAACTGTATTGTCATTTTTCTTCCATCTCATTGTATGTTTCAGGATCTCAGGACGCAGAAGATGATTGGTGGTGGGTGTCAATGTGTTGGTCTTTACTAATTCGATGCTGACATTCAACCTCGAACAACAGCCCATCTTCTTTCAATCACTCAGGAGGATTTTTTTCGATAGCACTGTCGATATGGACATCCCTCTTTTTCCATTTTACGCAATTTATTTCTTGCTTTAACTTCTCACAAAGATGTTAAGACCTTTCAGTGTAGTACTTGTACTTTATCCAAGCATAAACGTGTTTCATTTCCTTTATTCTTAAATAAAGACTCTGGTCCTATGTTTTTTGTCATTCAATTTGATGTTCGGGGACCTGCCCCTATTCCCTCCATGGGATTTCAGTATTTTGTGTCTTTTATAGATTTTACTGCCAAGATGACATGGATCTATCTTCTTAAAAATAAAAGTGATGTGTTTGTGAAATTTTAGACATTTTCATGTTTGGTTGATTAATTAGTTTGATGCAAAAGTCAAGGTCCTTTACTGTGGTAATGGTGGCGAATACCTTTCCATTATTTTTCTTTCCTACCTTCATTAGCACAGTATCGAGTTAAACACCACTTGTGCTTCCATTCCTCAACAAAATGGGATGATAGAAAGAAAAAACTAACAATTATTGAATATCACTCGTTACCTCCTCATTGAGAAGCATGTTCCCAAACGTTATTGGGGAGATGCAATTCTCATCGTATGCTACTTGGCCAATCGACTGCCTCATTCTGTTTTAAACTTTTGAACTCTAATTTCTTTGTTTAAGAAAGTTCACTATGTCACTGATATTCCTCTTGGAGTTTTTGACTACACTGCTTATGTGCATGATTTCTCTTTATCTCGAACAAAGTTATCAGATAGATCCATCTCTGGCATGTTTGTTGGGTATTCACCTACCCAAAAAGATTATAAATTTGTGGATCCATATACAAGTCGTCACTATGTCACTCTAGATGCGACATTTTTTTAGTCTCTCAGTTTTTGGTCTCTGAAGACTCCATCTCCTATCTTATCCCCACATGTTACTCCTATCCCTTTTCTCAACTCACTGTCTTTACCTCACCTTCTCTGCCATCACTTTCCACGATTCTACCACCGCCACCACGCTACTCCACTTGCTGCAACACTCAACCTCTCCATTTACAGGATTATGTCTGGCCTCTTCTATCTTTCAGCACAGAAAAAGGGTGAGCCACCACATCAATGCCTCCACCATCATTCGACGCTCCGAGATCTGTTCCTGATTCGACTCTTTCTTCTTCTCCGGGGAAAGGTATTTGTCCTTACACGTTTCATCCTATTCAGCATTTCTTTTCTTAGCAGTCATTATCTCCATCCTACGGAACTTTTATTGCCAATGTTGATTCTGTATCTATTCCTACACAAGTGGATGTGGCATTAGCACACCCTCACTGGAAGCATGCTATACTTAAGGAGATGAATGCCTTTTAAAAAAATCAAAATTGGGAGCTTATTGATTTACCGATCGGTAAACATGTTGTGGGTTGTAAGTGGGTTTACACTGTCAAGCATAAATCTAATGGTACCCTTGATCGATATAAAGCACGCCTTGTTGCAAAAGGCTTCACACAGACTTATAGCATTGACTACACAGAAACTTTTGCTCCAGTTGTTAAAATGAATTCTATTCGGATTCTCTTATCTATGACTGCAAATTTGGTTTGACCACTACATCAACTTTATGTCAAGAATGCTTTTTTACATGGTGACCTTCATGAATAAGTGTATATTGCCTTACCTTCTAGGTTTCGTCGTAAGGGGGAGGAACATAAAGTTTGTTGCCTTCGCAAGTCCATCTATGGCCTTAAGCAGTCACCATGGGCGTGGTTCAATAAATTCACTCATGCTATGCAGGCTGCCCATTTTCACTAGTATAGCTCCAATCATTCTATTTTTTGGAAGTGCACCACCAATGGGCTCATAGTGGTCTCAGCCTATGTTGATGATATCATTGTTATGGGTGATAATTTTGCTACTATATCCGTCAATAAGTCTCATCTTGCTAGTACCTTTGAGGTAAAAGATTTTGGCTCATTACATTACTTTCTTGGCATTGAGATTGCTCGTTCTCACTATGATATTTTCTTATGTCAGAGAAAATATACATTGGACTTACTCAATGAGACGGGTGTGCTGAGCTGTAAACCTGTTGCTACTCCTCTTAAGATCAATCATCAGCTCATCTCTCTTCTTGGTGAGTCTCTCTCAAATCCCGGTCTGTATTAGCGACTCATTGGTCGTCTTATTTACTTAACTATTACAAGACTCTATATCTCTCATATTGTGAGTGTGCTCAGTCAATTTTTGCACTCACCACGGGCTGCCCATTTGGATGCCGTCTATCGTGTTCTCCATTATGTCAAAGGTTCTCCTGGTAAGGGCCTTCTTTATTCCATATATGGACACTTGTCTATTTTTGCTTTTTCTAATGCAGACTGGGCTGATGCCAAAGATGACTGGAAATCTACAACTATTTATTGCTCGTTTGTAGGGAGAAATTTGTTTACATGGAGAAGTAAGAAGCAGCCGGTTGTTGTTCGATCCAGTGCTGAGGTCGAATATAGGGTTATGGCCCATACAACTTGTAAGTTACTTTGGCTAAAGAAATTTCTAACTGAGCTTGGCTTCTCTCCATCTATACCTATGTCGATGATGTATAATAATTAGGCTGTCATTCACATTTCTAACAATCCGGTCTTTCATGAGCGCACATAGTATATTGAGGTGAACCGTCATTTTATTCGAGATAAAATTAAATCTCGTGAAATTATAACTCCGCATGGTTGCACTGGGGACCAACTAGTAGATATTTTCACTAAACCTCTTTCACATGACCAGCATGATGCAATCACTTTTAAGCTTAGTCTTTCGAATATCTTTAGACCCAGCTTGAGGGGGATTGTCGAAGGAATGAGTCTGAATCCATTTGCCAACTCATCTGCAGATTCTTCGTGATAGCATTGTATCCATTTCAGCCCATATATACCTATGTAATCTTTGTATATTCTTCTTTTTCATTATTTTCTACTTTTAGTTTTCCTCCATTTTTGGTATAAATATAATGGTGTGCATCTCAAAAGAAATAAGCTTCTTCTTTCCTGGATAGTATAATCCAACACTTTCTTCCAACCATCGGATCATGGGAGCAGGGCATAAATATAATGGTGTGCATCTCAAAAGAAATAAGCTTCTTCTTTCCTGGATCGTATAATCCAACACTTTCTTCCAACCATCGGATCATGGGAGCAGGGCATACAGTGTACCAGCCATTCCCATGAATTCATCTAGACATAATGCACACTTGCTACCATCAGTTTCCGAGTCCGTCACTTCCATTGCTTCAATAGATTAATTATCTTGATACAGGGACCGCACCGAACCCCATCCCATCCAACCGAACCGACTTCGCCGAAATCCTATCCGTTGCATCTGCATCCCGGACCAACGACGATGTCATTAAATCAACCTTCATTTCGATATGTAACTTCTTACAAGCTTCCAGGGCCCGTATGGTTTGTGGAGCCCACCATGGTGTACGTATGGCATCCATTCGTCCATTAGTTTTGCATGCTCTTTTTAGGACATGAGTCTAAAAACGAGACAGACCCAAAACTTAAAAGTGGCCCACACCAACTGAGACAATTGGATGGAAGCACCTACGGATGAAACCTTCCTGGGACCACCTTGATGCTTACATGCGATCCAAATCCCACCAGGATAGGTGGAAAACACAAATATCACACTGATTCAGAACGTATGTGGTGTGCGTTCAAGAAGTACTGTTTCAGTTGGTGTGGCCCACTTGAGTTTTGGATCTGCCTCCCTTTCCTCCTAACATGACGGAAGTAGATTGGCTGGGGCACCACAAATCAGCTATGTATCTGATGTGTTGACGTTACAAAGTTCCGTGAGTCCCATCATGAGGTATGTGTTATATCCAAACCGTCCATCTATTTGGTGAGCTTGTCGTAAGGCTTGAACTGAATAATATGACAAATCTAAAGGTTAAGTGGACCACACCGCAAAACGCAACGATGGATTGAACGTCTCTACCTTTGAAACCCTTTTGGGGTTCATATAAGTTCTGGATCAATACGATATTTCTTTTTGACCTTATGAACATGTTGGATGGAAAATAAACGTGTTGGTGGGCCCTACGAATGTTGTAACGGTGAGAATCATTATCCCCACTGCTAGTTGTGGTGTGGTCCATTTGAAATCTGGATATTATTAATTTTTGGGCTCATGCTCTAAAATAATCTCAAAAAATGGATGAACGGTGTAGATATTATAAATACACCATTTCAGGCCAATGTAACTTTGATCTCCTTTCAACCATTCGTGCAACTTGGAGCTCGAGGAGCGTCAGCGCTTTTATTCGCGTACATGGATTGGCTACTCCCCTGCCACCGGACAATGGCTGATGGTTGGTGCTCCATGATTTGTGTGTTTCATCCATGCGGTTCATATATAGATCATTTTATGGTATTTGACCAAAATTAAGGTATATTCCAATCTCAAGAAGACCACATTGCAAGAAACAGAGTTCAATGAACGTCGACCATTAAAAAAATTTTGGGGCCATAAAAGTTTTGGATCAAGATAATCTTTGTTTTATCCCTTCATCTGGATCTTTATGATCTAATCAACAGATTGGATGTCAAATAAACAGTACAATGGGCCTCAGGAAGATTTTAATGGTGGATATCCAATCACTATTGTTTTCCTGTGGTGTGATCCACCTGAGATTTATATCCGTCTTTTTTTTGAAACATTTCCTAAAATGATCTGTAAAAATGGATGAACTAAATGGATGAAGCACACGCATCATGGTGGGTCCCACAGAGCACCGACCATCAGCCACCGGGCTGGTGGCGCGCAGGGAGTAGCTAATCCATTTCCCTTCTTCGCACGACACGTACCCACACGGATGTCCTGGAGAAACTGATGGACGCCACACGGTTGTCCTGTTGAGCAGCAGATTAGGCGAGACCCCGGATCCACCCAGGAGGTGGGACCTCTGTCTGTGGGGCTCACAGTGATGCAATTACCTTAAATCCACCCCGTCCAGCCATTTTGAAAGCTCATTAGGCATGATCCCAAAAATGAATCTGACTCAAATCTTAGGTGTACCACATTGCAGGAAACAGTTGTGATTGAATCCCCACCATTAAAAACGTCATGGATTCCACTAAAATGTTTATTTGCCGTCCAACCTATTAATAAGTTCATAAATACCTAGATGACGAAGGACCACACAAGTATCATGTTAATTTAAATTTTTGTGGCCCATGGAAAGTTTTTAATAGTCAATTAAAACTGTTTACTGTACCATGGTTCACCTAGGATTCAATGAGTGGATAATTATGGATTTTGTACCATTTTATCATCACGCCAGAATCAACCACATGCACGGCACATATTTGCAACAAGCTTAACATTTTTGTATGTGTACCGCCTGTAGAGAAGCTTTTACAGGTTTCTGGAGGAGAAAATTTACCTTTTTAAGTTACTTATAGCCGGAAAGTCACTTACATAAAAGTTTACGAAAAAATAAAATACAATTTGGCAGTGCAATAAGGTGAGAAGTCACTCACCTCTAACTCACACGGCAACGGTCTGATTTCTTTTTTTAAAAAAAAGGGGATTGGGGAGGAAATGCATCTCCATTATATCCAATACTCCAGTAACCTCTCTCTCTCTCCCTCCCTCTGCAATGGCTTTGTGCCCTCTCCCTCTTTACAGTTAGGGTTGTTTTGCGCCCACCTCTCTCCTCCTCTCTCCCTCTTTACAATTAGGGTTATGATTTTTATTTATTTTTTTCCTTTATTTGAATCCGCCTATTCGGTTAAGCCATGGCAGTGGGGCTCACCTTAATGTATTTTTTTGGTATAACTACCCTTTCCATCAGTTTTGTCAGAGCTATGGACAATGTAGATATACCAAACATGAAGCATATCCAAATCTAAGGTGGACCGCACCATAGGAAACAGTGGTGATTGAATGTCTACTATTAAAAACTTCTTAGGGCCCATCTTAATCTTTATTTGCCATCAACCTGTTGCTAAGGTCACACATACCCAAATGAAGGTAAGACATAAATGTCAACTTGATCCAAAACTTTTGTGGCCCATAAAAAGTTTTATTGATGGGCATTCAGTCACCACTGTTTCCTATAGTTTGGTCCACCTGAGATTTAGATCTACTTCATTTTTTTTCCCCAACCCCAAAATGAGCTAGGAAAATTGATGGATGGCACGGATCTACAACTTGATCTTCTTTCTTGTAGCCATTGGATTTTCAATACATGGATGATATGTTTAGGAGCATATGATCAATAGATTTGTTTACAATAATTTTACCAACATGATTTTCTAATCTTTGCTTAGTGGTTCATTAATTATGGGTTGAACTTGATAGAAACATCTAAATCAATTGATTGGATTAGCCATGTATTTCTATCCTTGGGCCCATTTTTATGACTCACTTGATGATTGATTTAGCCTAAGAATTGGCTTAAATATTTATTTAAATGGACTTAACGAAATGGTATATTTGTTGCCAACATTTTTTATGTGATTATAAGATTTTTAGAATAATTTTCCACACCCAATTCTACTTGGTGTGAATATATAGTTTTTTACTTATAACTAACTTACAACTTAACTAAACACAAAAACTAATTTATCTTTAAGTAACTTACAACTTTCATCCAAACAGAATAACATGTAAGTGACTTTCACCTATAAGTAGAGCTGGATATGTCTGACCCGATCTGGTAAATTTGACCCGATCCGAACCGAACTGACGGCATGGATCAGTGCGGATCAAGTAGGGCATTGAGATCCGAGAAATTTTCAGATCGAGTTCGGATCGTGGCCAATCCAAACCGATCCGAACCAAATGGATCTGATCCGGACCGATCCAAAGCGATTCTTATAGATATTTATCACATATATTTATCTTATGAACATGTTAGATGACAAATAAACATCACTGGGGCCTTATAAAATTTTCAATGGTGGAAATCAATACTTCTACCTTTTCTTGTGGTATGGTCCACTTGACCTTTGGATATGCATCAATTTTGGGTTTAACTACTAAAATGATCTGAAAAAATGAATGGACGGCATGGATAAACCACATGCATTCGCGGTGGGCCCCAACAGAGTTTACTCATTATGATAATGAGCCCGCAGTGCAATTTTGTAGGAAGCGGATTGCGTATTGAGTAACTCACTATGGTAAGCGTATTGACTAAACTCTATAGGGTCCACTGTGATTTATATATTTTATCAACTCCTTCCATCCATTTTATAAGATAATTTTAGAGCTCAAGCCTAAAAATGAAGCATATCCAAATCTCAAATGAATCACACCAATGGAAACAGTGTGAATTGAAAGTCTACCACTGAAAAATTCTTGGGGGCCACAGAAGTTTTGGATCAAACTTATATTTTTATTTTCCCTTCATCCATGTTAGTATGATCTTATGAACATGTTAGATGACAAATAAACATCATTGTGGGGCCTAACAGGGTTTCGACGGTGGAGATCATTATTCCCACTGTTTCTTGTGGTATGATACAGTTGAGCCTTTTATATGCTTCAATTTTGGGCCCAACCCCTTAAATGAGGTGTAAAAATAGATGGATGGCGTGGATAGACCACATTCATTCACAATGGGCCCAACTAAGTTTACTCAGTATGATAAGAGCGTATAGGCGGTACAGCTTCGTAGATACAGTTGTGTAGATATGTGTCGTGCACGACACGTCAATAGACTCAACATGGCAGTATAGATGCGTGTCATGCAAAGATGAGTTGAGAAAGACGAAGTTTTTACGCTGGGATGCTATGTGCGTCCCACCATGATGTTTATGATAAATCCACAACGTCTATTATTTTTGGGAGGTCATTTTAGGACATGAAACCAAAAATGAGGTGTATCCAAAACTCAAGTGGTCTGTACGAGAGGAAAGAGTGTAGATTTCGTGACCATCGTTTGAAATATTCATATGGCCACAGAGTTTCATATCAGGCGATGTTTTTGGTGTTTTCACTTCATCTAAGTGGGAATGACATTATATATGGTTTGGATGGTATATAAATATCAAGGTAGATCTTAGGAAGGTTTCAACGGTAGGAAACTCTTTCTCCGATTTTTCCTCTCGTCCAGCCCACATGAGTTTTGGATCCACCTCAATTTTGTTCGTATGTCTTAAAATAATCTCCCACAATTGATGGACGGTGTGGATTTCTCACAAACATCACCTTTGACCCCACCTTGCATGCAGCGCAGGATCTTCTTGCAAAAAGCTTTCGCAGGAAATCTGCATCCAGCGGAGACGCACCTCGAGCTCCAAGTTGTACGAACGGCTCAAATGAGATCAAAATTACATGGGCCCCACAATGATGTATTTATTATATCCATACCCTTTATCCATTTTTCGTGATCATTTTCGAACATTTGAAAAAAAAAATGACCCACGTACCTAACCCGATCCGAACCATACTCAACCCGATCTGACTCGGTTTCCCTGATCGAGTCGGACTTGGTTCGGGTTAGGCCAACCGCGAATCGGTTTAAGTCAGATGTCCTGGACTCAGTCCCGGATCGGATCGAGTTCGGGTCAGCCCATGTAGATTTCGAACTGAGTCGAGTTGGACCTAATCCGATCCGACTCAGTCCGATGCCCAGCTCTACCTGTAAGTCATTGAAAATAATGTGTTGAAAATAGTAAATAATATTTGAAAAAAGAAAATTAAATAATAAAATAAAGTAAGAAAAGATTACTTATTTATTTGAGTCAAGGCATGATTGGGTCAGTTGGCTTAAAACCAAATTTGCCCTTCTTAGACCGCGTCTCAAGTTCAATAGAAATCTTGGACAGTTGGCCTCAAGGATACAACGACTATGATCCGGTCCAAATGGTGTACTTACTTTACATGGGCTCAAACTAGCATGCAGAACTTAATTGAAGTGAGTTGACTCGATAGCGAACTCAGTTAGCGAAACAATACTGAACTAGAGATAAATTTTAAAGAAACAGAGAAAGAAATCATTGGTTTGAATGAGTTGATTTGGAAAAGGAGTAGGTTTATATATAGACCTTGATTACGTGTTTAAAGCATTGTTTCAAATGAGTTAGGTCTACTGGGTTTGAACCAGACTGGTTCTATCACCCGAATGGACGCATCCTTGGTTGAAATTCATGTAAAACCAACATATACAAGTATACTCGCAAAGTGCAGGATAAAAAATTGTTAGCACAAGTGTACTCTCAGTTCAAACATATATTTAGACCCAGACCCACCCCTTGTCTGACACAGCGCGCGCACACACACGCACACGACCACGGCTCAGTGTGAGCATTGTAAAGAGATGGTCCAACCCAAATAGTTATTCCTCCTTGGTGTCTAAAGCCTTATACAAACCACATCTCTTATATACATGTGATTTATTTGGTTTTTCCTGATGTGGGACAAGAGAGCTACACTAAACACACACACACACACACACACACACACACACACACATATATATATATATATATATATATATGGAGAAAAAGCTTTAAATTTTGAAACAAATTTATTTTAAAAAACTTTTTAAAATACAACAATACCCCATATATTTCAAACTTAAAACACTTCGGTATAAGATATAAAAGTTGTGTAATAGTGTCAATGTATCTGACTTTAATCGATATTTAGAGTAAACGAGGCAAGTTTACAGGAATCTGGTGACTATTGGTATTTAACTTGACCCTTTAAGAGTAAACAGCTACACATGCAAATCACACAAATTTTTCACTACAGCTAGTTATGTGGTTTGATGCCTTTTGGCATTGTACCTTTTCCTAAACTTTCATGGGTGTTCTAAGGAAACGATGTATATATTTCATAGGAAGCAACCACACTTACAAACTCATATAGGTAAATTTCATCAAGTGTACACAACCACTGAATGCACCACCACATTTAATTATGGATTAATTAAGCGTTTAAAATCTCATCCTCTCACACGTTGTCACTTGCATTGCCTACACCATAAGAATGGGCAAAGTCTTAACATTTCTTTTCAGCCTCCTAGTGTCTTGTTGTTTACACATCTAACATATCGCATGGGATCTTCACTTGCATAGGTTGGGTTGCTGACATTGGTAGTTCATTCGGTTCGGCTCAACCCCATTTCCTTCGATGTTTCTATGACTAATCATATTTAAATATTTCTTTAGTCATAAGATCTGTCAGATTCTTTTCTAATCGTACGAAATCAACAACTATGACTATATCATTCAACAAGTGTCTCATAATATTGTGTCAATCTAATGTGTCTACTTTTACTATTATATATTTTACACTTGACAGCTTTTTGACAATCATAGTGAATAGATATAGCAAACACAGGTTTTGATCGTAGATGTATATCTGTTAATATATTTTTAAGCCATTCAGTTTCTAATTCTACCTTTTATAAGGTGATAAACTCGGATTCCATAGTTGACCAAGTAATGCAAGTCTATTTAGTAGACTTCTAAGATATTACACCTCCACCAAAAGTAAAAACATATCCACTTGTGGATTTTATTTCATCTAAATCAACTATCTAATTGGCATCACTATATATTTCTAACACAGGAGGATAACCTATATAACAAATACCATATGTAACAGTACCTTTCAAGTATTTTAATATTTTATTCAATGCATTCCAATGATCATATCCAGGATTATGTGTATATTTACTTAACCTACTTACTGCAAATTTAATATTAGGTCTAGTGTAGTTCATCAGATACATTAGGCTACCAATTAATTGAGAATATTTAAGTTGAGATATACTACTTCTTCTTGAGATGCACAGTATGATCATAAGGTGTGCTAACAGGTAAGTAGTTAAAATGATCAAACATTTTTAATATTTTCTCAATGTAATTAGATTAATTCAGAGTAATACTATCATCTTTTCAGATTTCTTAAATACACGATATCATACTTACTTTTCCTAAGTCTTTCATATCAAAGTTATAAGCCATGAGTTTCTTAGTCAAATTGACTAATTTAACATCGGTTCCAAAGATAAAAAAATCATCTACATATAAGCAGATTATGACATCATCATTACCAGAGAATTTTTCATATACACATCTATCCATATCATTTACTAGATATCTATTAAACTTTAAAACATTGTCAAATTTCTCATTTCATTGCTTAGGAGCTTGTTTTAAACCGTACAAGAACTTAATTAACCTACATAATTTATTTTCCTTTCCTGTAATTATATAACCTTCAAGTTGGTCCATGTATATTTCTTCTTCTAACATTTCTTTTCAAAACGTTATTTTAACATTCATTTGATGTACAACTAGCTTGTATATGGAAGTTATTGCAACTAATATCATGATCATTTGTAATTCTAGTTATAGGTAAATAGGTATTAAAGTAACCATATTTTTCTTTTTGTCTAGAACACTTTACAACCAATGTAGCTTTAAACTTATCTATAGACCTATTAGTTTAAATTTCTTTTTAAAAATCCACTTACACCATATATGATTATACCTAGGAGAAAGGTTTACGAGTTTTCAGGTGGTGTTCAATATAATCGATTCTAATTCATTGTTTATGAATACTTTCTAGAAAGAAGCATTAGAAAAATTAATGACTTTTGAATAGGTCTTTGGATAATTTTCTAACAAGAAAGTGAAGAACCCATCACCTGGGTTGATCTCTTTTTGAGGTCTCATGTCCTTTCTATGTTTTGGTTGTACTTCACTAATCAATATATGCTTCTACTAGTTGAAACCACATCAGACACACTATTTCCTTTTATTTTTATGGATCCAAACTTCATACGAAAGATATTTTCTAGAAAGTTTACATCTCTAGCTTATATAATAGTGTTTGGATGTAGAAGGTTACCTTTTGATGTCAAAACTATGAACCTATCTGTTGCATTAGTTTCTGCATATCCTATAAATATACAATTAGTTGTCCTACAACCTAGTTTCATTTTATTGCTTTCAGATAACCCTACTTAGCCAAACACCCTAATATTTTAAGATATTTATAACTATGAGTAATTTTTCCACTGTTCATATTGTATCTTACAAATTTACTTTAAGGTATTTATAACTATTTTGTTTATAACATGCAGATAGTATGGCTTCTCCCCACAATTAGTAGGTAAACAAAAACTATTTGACATGGCGTTCATCATTTTTTTTTTTCATGTTCTATTCTTGCATTTTACTATTCCATCTAGTTCTGGTGTATAGGGAGCAGTAGTTTAATGTATTATTCTATTCTTTTTATAGAGTTATCTAAACTATGAAGATTCATATTCTCCTCATCTATATGATCTAAGTCTTCTAATATTCCTACTAAGTTGGTTTTCAACTTTTGATTTATACTTAATGAAGGATTCTAAAAGTTCATCTTTATTCCTTTCAAGGTATACTCCAGTGTATCTAGAATAATCATCTACAAAAGTTATATAGTACATGTTGCCTCTTTTATACATGTAATTTCTAAAATCACCTAAATCACTATGTATTAATTCTAAAAATTTTGAACTTTTACTAATAGGTTTAAGGGATATTCTAACAAACTTGAATTCTATACAAGTTTTACATTTTTCAAAGTTATCAACTGAGATGTCAGGTAATAATTATATTCATTTCATTCTTTTTAAGGATTTTATGTTCACGTGTCTTAATCTATTATGCCATAATGAAAGAGATTCAATATTATAAACAACACTGAACGACATCTTATTATTATCATAAAAAACATTTACAACAAACAATGCATCATTACAATAACTATTTTCAAGGAAGGTTCCATTCTTCGTCATTATGAGCTTATCATAATCAAATACTAGTTTAACTTTAGCCTTCTTGAGGAGCGAACCAGAGACGAAGTTGCGACGAATGTTAGACACATGCAATACGTTCTTTAGCATCAAAGTGTTTCCTAATGTGAGCTTTATAACAACATTTCAATTTTCAACAATTGGAGAGGATAGAGTATTTTCTATGAACACATGTTCCTCATCTCCTATAGCCTGATAGGAGATAAACATGTTTTGATCCTTACGTACATGTCGAGTTGCCCCGATGTCTAATATTCATTTCATGTTGGTTACTACGATTACTTTGGACAGCGACAACCATACGTTGATTTTCATCAACTTCAGCAAGATTGACCTGAGATTTTGTATTCTTTATCTTAAGCATACATTCATTTTCATAATGTGTAAGCTTCTTATAGTGGTTAGAAGTATATATTTTCTTAAATTGGTTGTTTGTTTTCTTTTCTATCTTCCACTCCTTAAAGTAATGTCCAGGCTTTCCACAGTTGTAACAATTGCTTTTTTTTTTCTTCTTTTTTTTAATCATTTTGTATCTAACTTATTTATACTTAGTTAGCTTTTGAAACTATAAAACTTGGTCTCCGTTTGTGTTAGCATCCTCTATTCTTATGTGTACAATTATATTTTCTAAAAAAAATTCTATTTTTCTTATGTTTTATTCTAATAAAGGAAGTTTGTGATAACATGTTTATTAGATCCCGTATCTTCAATGTCACGCCCCAAACTCGAAAATCGGATTCACAGGAATCTCAATCGTCGAATCCAGTGCCGACAGCCTCCGTAGTACTCCATTGTCGGCTCCTAGCATTCATATGCCAGGTTCCGATCCTGGGATCCTACAAGGAGGGATTTTTTTTTTCAATGTATATTTAACTCGTAATAAGCATAACCACAAGATTGCCCAATTCACAAAGGCAACATCGTCATCACATATCCACTAATATAATCATTTGAGTACAATGCTGAAAGGAAAATATAAAATTAGAAAATCAAGTTTCAAAAGACCACCGCACGCTCCAAGCTCAACACTGCTGCAAACTAACATCACCTGCACGCATCTATCATGTATAAGCTTATAGAAATCTTAGAGGGTGGTGTAAGTGTGTGTACAAGGTAAGTATCAAGTATTCAATACAATGCCATAATCATACAATACCTGAAATACTTGTAATCCATAAATTGTACAATGTCTAAATAAGCAGAAATACTGATAAGATCATGAATTATCAGAGTAAACAGAAATACTGACAAGATCAGAAATTATCAGAGTAAACAGAAATACTGAGAAAGTCATAAATCACACGATAACAGAGTAAGCAGGAATACTGACAAGTGCATGAGTCATACAATATTAGAATACGCAATAGAAATTAACTATGCAAATGAGGAGTCATAGAGAGCCAAATATCAGATGCAGAGGATACAATGCAATATACATTCCTGATGAGTAACACAAACAGCGTCAGTAGTATCATATGCCGTGAATGTAATGCAACATGCAGTGCGAATGAAATGACCATGCTGGAGTGTGAAGTAGGGATGATAGTACATAGTATCACAGGCTATGGGGTCCATCACAAGGGACTTCAATCCAAACCAGTCCCATACCTAAATTTGGATAGTCAGACTCAATGTGGTAAACTCCTGATCTCAGGTTAGTCGCGCGCTCCAACCGAAATCATGGTCATTGCGAAGGCACACATGACAAATAGTTGCGCACCACCAACCTGAGTGGACAGTGAATGAATGGATGAATGAATATGCAACCCCTACTCACTAAATCCACATATTAGTACAGTTCATCTCTGAAATCATCACCGGGGTCTAATACACTCTACGCCAGCTTGTCGTCCCTATCCGAACGCACAACTGGGAGAGCGAAAGAGACCTCACTATTCAGCTGTTAATATCGGGCCCGGCTCGTCGATAGCTGACCGATTCCTCAAGCTGGTTAAACTCAACCTAGAAGTTGCTCCCTCACTCAGGCGGGTAAGGTCACACCCCTTTCCAACCGACCACAAAACAGTGAGAGACGTGACCTACTGGTATACGGCCCTCGTGCGCTCATATATTCACTCGGTCTCGATGTTGGAGTCATCTCCTGGCCACGAAGGTTTAGGAATTTTCATCCAAGGACATCTATGACACCTATATGATAGAACCAAACATTTTTGGTGTCCCATCTGGCCATCCACGATATGCTTATGGAGGCTACGACCTTGATGTCGCTAGGGTGTACAGTAATCAAAACACACAATACAAGATGTATGAGTCATACAATCCAGTCATGCATCAATCATGCGCATACCGTGCACTCATGTGAGATAACCTCCGCTTATCAGGGAGCCTCATAACAATCTGCACTATGGTATATGCAATGATCAATCATATCTCATAACAAACATGCAGATGATGCCTATGGGCATGTATCATGATGCTATACTGTCACATACTTATAATCGGTGTCAATAACCGGCCTCAACAATCAGCTTCGATAATGTGGACATTTAACCAACATTATCCTAAGGAATGGCCCACATAGAGCCTAACATATAGTGGACTCATGGCCTCACACGAGGGCCAAATATACAACACCATGGGTCCCACTCAAGAGCTTAATACACACCACGATGAGTCTTTCATATGGGCCTAACATACATCACAATGGGCTCCTTCGCCTGGCCCTCGAATGCATCACAATGGGCCTCATCACATAGGCCTCATATACATCACATTGGGCCTTAAAACACAGGCAGAATGCACATCATAACAGGCCTCAAATACGAGCCGCATATACATCACATTGGGCCTCAAACATGGGCAGAATATACATCACAATCGAAATCCACAATCGGCCACGATGATTGGCCTCGATCGATAATCTGTCAATCGGCCACGATAATCGACCTCGATTGGTAATCGGTCAATCGACTATGACAATCATAATCGGTAATCGGTCAAACGACCATAACAATCATAATCGGCAATTGGCCACGATAATCGACCTCGATTGATAATCGGTCAATCGACCATGACAATCATAATCGGTAATCGATCACGATAATCGACCTCGATTGATAATCGGTCAATCGACCATAACAATCATAATCGGTAATCGACCTCGATTGATAATCGGTCAATCGACCATGACAATCATAATCGGTAATCGGTCACGATAATCGACCTCGATCGATAATCGGTCAATCGACTATAACAATCATAATCCGTAATCGGCCTCGATTGGTAATCGGTCAATCGACCATGGCAATCATAATCGGTAATTAGTCATGATAATCGGCCTCGATTGATAATTGGTCAATCGGCCACGATAAGAAGAATCGGCAATCGACCACGTCAATCGATAATCGACCACGATCGGTAATTGGTCACGACAATCGGCATTGATAATAAGTAGATAAACAAAGCGGGGTTCATAAATGATCAGTCGATAACCATAGTATAAGAATCGACACTCGGCCGTGAATATATCAAATTCGGTAGCACAGAGTCATCCGTCTACAACGAATGGTGTCCACTTATTTGGATTAACCCATTAAGGGAATGATGAGAATGAGCCTAATAAGGCCTAAGGGAAGGTCATAATGTGGACATTCAACCATCATTTCCCATCAATGTGGACATCTAACCAACATTGCTTTGGAGAAATGGCCTACATAGGGTCAAACATATAATGGGCCTCATTTACGTCACATAGGCCTCATCATATGGGCCAATATACATCTCACCGGGCCTCGAATATACAATCGGTGAGCCTCGCACCTGGGCCTCAAATATATCACAATGGGCCTCTTATGCCAAGCAGGCCACAACACATGTGCCACATTATATGGGCCACACCAATGGGCTTCATGTATCAAATAGGCCGCACTAATGGGCCTCATGTATATTAAGTCGGGCCGCACTGATGGGCTAAATGTATATCAAATCGGGACGCACCAATGGGCCTTAAGTGGGCTACAAATATATCAAGGTGGGCACATTAATGTCAAAGCGGACCCACCATTCTAGGTGAGCAGCCTACACCACACATCTATTTTTTTTATATCATTTTAGAGTGTTATCCAAATGAATCATAATGGGAGATCATCTAGGCCATACCACAAATATTTGTGGAGATAATGGTTCTCACTGTTAAACTAATCACAGGGCCCACCATAAAGTTTACTCCCCATCCGATCTGATCATAAGGTCACAAAGACTTGGATTAAGGGGGAAAACAAATGTCATGTTGATCCAAAAACCTCTGTTACCCAAAAGGGGTTTCAATGGTGGACATTCAATCTCTAACATTTTCTGCAGTGTGGTCCATCTGATCACTAGATCTGTCTTATTCTTCTTCCCAAGCCATAAAATTATCTCTTAAAATGGTTGGACATTGTAAATACAACACTAGCATCATGGTGGGTCATTGCAAGGACGGTGTAGATGTAGAGCATTAGGGTGGGCCGTACATGGCAGATGGAGGGCGTGGATACCATATCTAAGGTGGGCCCCACGTATGGGCGCCACACACACCAGTGAACCGCACCAACAAAACAGATGAATTGTGTGGTGTGCAAACACGAGCATCACGGTGGCCTGACACCATCCAGCCCATTCAACACCGTCTAGAGGTCTGGACAGTGTGGATGAAACAAATACATCACGGTGGGCTCCACCCGCGCGTGCAGGGGTGGACCACGCTCTCCAGATGGGTGAACGATTTTGATATAACAAATACCTCATGATCAGCCACTGATCTCAGGGATTTTATTCAAAGAGGTGGGTTCCACATAGGGCCCAACAGATGAATATATAAATTATATAATATAATGTTATATATTATATACCCACCCAAAAGGGCAGGACACTGCCCATACTCACCTTCCAGATACATTTGGGCGGTGCAGATTTCATTTTTTTTAAAGGTGGGTTCGACATAGAGCCATCTCCTATATATATATATATATTTCACACGTGGGGAAGATTTCACGTCCAGATGGATGGTTTGGATGGAATAAAATCCATCAGGGGTGGGGTCCACGTACATAGCCCACCAGCCCTTTTGAATCTGCCCCATTTTTTATCCAGCAGATGGGTCCCACATAGGGCCCACCACTTACATATATATGTGTATATTATATGTATATAATATATTATTATTTATTGCAATATTTATATGTGGGACCCACCACTTACATATATATGTGTATATATATGCATATAATATATTATTATTTATTGCAATATTTATTTTTATTTAATTAATTCTCTTTTCTTTCTTATTATTTTTTTTTAAACAGCCAGCGTCCAGATATGTGGACCGCTGGATGAAACACATATAAAGATGTGGCCCACCGTCCAAGCAATGGACGGTGAGGATCCACATGTACATCATGGTGAGGTCCACCATGAAATGGACGGTGTGGATGTGGACCATACATCATGGTCAGGGCCACCTGGCCTGTTGACGTGAGTGGGCAGCAGCAGCTGCCAGTTGCAGGGGATCCACCATCATATGAACGGTGTGGATTCAAATATATACATCAGGGTGAGTCCCTCCAACGTGGCCCACCATAGATTTGTGTCTGCCTCAGTAGAGAGGGCGTGGATGCACCACACGTGTCCGATTGGTGGGGCCCATGACTTAGATGGCATAGGTAAGGTTCATACCTCATGTGGCATCCACACATGTGGACCCACATGCCTGGGAAAAGGCTGATATTTATGTTTGCAAATGTCCAGCAGCAAGCAGCAACAGCTGCTGGACGGTGTGCATGTAGCACCAGAAAACGGTGGGGGCCACGTCCTGATGATGGATGGACAGGATAAAATACATACATCATGATGGGGTCCACACCGTGGACGGTGTAGATAACTCATACAGCGTGGGATCCACAGAACCTGCTGGCGTCTGGTATATTAGCCAATTCCTTCCCCAATCAGGTGGGTCCCCACGTGGGGCCCACCACATATTACATTAAGATATATATATATATATATATACCACATATATGGGTCCACGTGGCCTGGATGCGGACAAGCTACATGGTGGGGTCCCACATCACAAAAATAAAATGAAAAAAAATGAAAATCCAAGATCACCCACCTTAGATCCCCTAGTCCTTCTTCTGCCAACGCGATCTAAAGCTCCAAAGGACGAACTTTCGCGGTTAAGATTATTTTTGGAGGGTGAGGATGAGAGATAGGAAGTGGGACACACAAAACCTCTCATGGAGTTTTGCTTGGACGTGGGTTGCTCCCATGAGAGTTTCTTGGAATGATGAGAGAGAAAATGGGAGAGAAAGAAGTGGTGAGGTGGAGTGATGGGATGAGAGGGTTGGTGAGTGTGTAAGGGGGGTACTTTGTTGTAAGAGAAGTTGACTTTTGAGGAGGGTGGTTGTACTTGGGGGATGGGTGTGGGTGATGGGAGTGATGTGTACTTGATTGATGTGATCGATGTGATGTGTCATAGAGATTCCTTCGATATTTGCAACGCGGGACATTTTTCTCGAACTGAGCGTGGGCCCACATCTCCTAGTCAGGGTATCGCCTTGGCGCGTGAGACGCGGCGTTGGGATTGCAGCGATAGTGCAGTTATAAGGGTACAAGTCTCGGGTCGAGCCGACTCTAGAATACGGGACACGTCTCAGGATTGCTCACAAACACTGATAACAGATCATGGGTCACCGGAATTCAACCAAGATGACCGCGGAAGTCTACGGAACAGTATGGACTAGGATACGGGTCTTACATTCAAGGACATATTTCTTTTCTAGTGCGGTTAAAATGTTGTTAACAAAATCATAAAAAACATAGATGTCATATAATTCATTAGACAAGGTATTCAGTATGTAATATTTACAGTTATTGGCATCTTTAAATTCATTTTTATTGGTTAGATCAACTATAAATGACTCTGAAAGAATGTAAAAAAAAAAAAAAAAAAAAAAAAAAAACCTTTAATGTTTTCGATGAAAAACTGATTTTCTATTTCCATGTTTTAAAATTATGTGCAGTGAATAGTTCAAATTTGGACGGTTCAGTCATAGGATTAACTGTGATGGTGGCCATGAAATAAAAGAGAGTTATAGTTATAAGTCGATTTTTAAACAATTAGAAAAATTGTCACACACTAGTTAAAGAAAATAAAAGAAGAAGACAACTTTTCTATTTCCAAATATCTAAAAAGATGTCTAGTATTTTCAACAATTGAATATTTAGTTTTAAGATTGTTGGAAATAATGTATTGAAAACAATAGATAATATTTGAAAAAAATTAAACAATAAAATAAAGTAAGAAAAGATGACTTATTTGTTTAAGTTGAGGTGTGACCGAGACACTTAGCTTGAAATCAAATTTACCCTCCTTGGACCATGTCTTAAGTACAACACGAATCTTGGATAGTTAGCCTCCATGATATAATGACTATGACCCGATCCCAATGGTGTACTGACTATGCACAGGTTCAAACTAGCATGCAAAACTTAACCAAAGTGAATTGACTCAGTAGCAAACTCAATTGTCAAAACAACACTAAACTACAGATAAATTTTGAAGAAATAGAGAAAGAAATCATTGGTTTGAATGAATTGATTCAGAAAAAGAGTAGGTCTATATATAGACCACGATTAAGTTTTTAAAGAACCATTTTAAATGAGTTAGGTCTATTGGGTTTGAACCCAATTAGTGCAACCACCCAAATAGACGCATCCTTGGTTTGAAATTCGCACAAAACTGATAGGTGCAAGTATACTTGCGAAGTGTAGGATTGAAACTGTTAGCATGAGTGAACTCTTAGTCTACACATAGACCTAGAACCGGACCCGGCCTAGTGCAACACGTGCGCACGCACATATCACATGGCACACAACACACAACCATAGCTCGGCTTAGATCAGCTCGACACGGCATTGCACGACTCAGCTCGGCATGTGCGTGCTTGCATTGTAAAGAGATGGTCCAACCCAAATAGTTATTCCTCTTTGGCGGCTTAAGCCTTATACAAACCATATTTCTTATATACATGAGATTTCTTTAGTTATTTTTGATGTGGGACAAGAAAGTTACACTAAAAACAAAAACACTTTCAAAAAAGGAACGTGGAGGGAAAACTTTTAATTTTGAAATAAAATTATTTCAAAAAACCATTTTAAAATACAACATAAGTCACTTACAACTTAAAGAACTTCTAGGCATCTAAAGAGGCCTAATATAAAACAAACAAAAACACAACATTTTTCTGAGTCCATAAGCCTAATGATTTCAAGATTACCGCCAACACTTTTGTGAACTAACATAAATCCAACCATCCTCCAAAATGCATCAACCTTCACATCTCTCTCTCTCTCTCTCTCTCTCTCTCTCTCTCTCTCTCAAAACATTCCATAGGTTTCAACCAAATGAAATAGATACTCTCTCACATTATCACAAATACCATACCTATCAATCCCACCTCCTTTATGAAACTCATAGATATCTCTCTTTCCTCATCTACCTCCCTCTATCCCACCATGTTGTTCACCCAATTCAAAGATTACATCAACACCAACCTCTATAACTCCATCATTAGAGATTACAACCAATCACATAAGCATCTACACTTAATTCTGGTATACACCCAGATTAATAATCTAGGAATTCTCCCCAATTCTTCCACTTTCTCTTCCGTACTTAAATCCATCATGTAATTATCATGGCTACGGATCTGGAAATCAATTCATGCACATGTAATCCATATGGGTTTTTGTTTAGATGTTTATACAAATACTACTCTTGTGCATGTGTATGCTCTTAGAACTATTATTATATAAACTGGAAATATTCGACAAAAATGAATTTGTGCAAAGGAACCCCATGCCTGTTCAGCAGATCTTTGATGTTGGTATGATTATATCACTGATGATATGCAGAGGCACTAGGTCAATGCTCATACGTGTTCCTATCTTTGAGATAGTTTGCGCCCCTCGGTGGAGAGAATTGGTGTAAAAGATTGTCGACACAGCTATCTCCTGGGATACAACTCTCTAACAATGTTTCTATACTGTGTACACTCACTGGTAGAAAATCAATACCAATAGGACACCACACAATACTATACCATCTTTTCTTTTACCTAGAAAAAGTCAATTTTTGCTATAGGAAGAAACTGGGAAGAAGATCTTGAAATTGGGAGGTAGGTTGTTTCTATTTTAACGATGTTAGAAACCCTAACCCTAATCCATTTTTAAAGACCCGAATCAACATCTCGAAAAAAGACTCGTTAATGAGAAACGGTCACAATGTTTAATATGCCCAAATAACGGAGGCACGTTTTAGACTATGGAAATGACTTTATCAAGTGGGCCACATCCAATGATCACGATAAAAGAAATGGATAATTTTTTATTATTAAATTGGACAAAACCTAACCCATCAAGGCTCTAATCAAGGAAGCCATCTAGGGTTTGATTCCACCACCCTGCATGCAAGTATACATAGGTGTGCATGTGCGCACATGCCTAGTTAGAGGTTTCCAAGCCAAGTTTCCCACATGTTGTACCCCCCCCCCCCCCCCCCCCCCCCCCCCCCCCCCCACACACACACACACACACACACGGGCTCAAACATCAACACACTTGACAAGAGTCTATGCTAGGCAAAGATATATAAATCAATTTTCTTCTCTCATTCTATCCAATATAGGACTAGAGAAAAACAACCAAACCAAGACATTAGCTCTTTCAAAAATTTCTTAGATTTGTTAAAATACACATGATAATCTCTCACTTATTTCAACCAAAATAAAATTGGGCAAGAGAAAAAGATAAACTATTGTGAATAAATAATAGTGACAAAATGTGTAAGTGCTAATGTTTTAAGCACACAAGTATGCTGTCAAAATTTGTAGATTAAATGTATAAGGTATGGAACTTCAGTACTTCAATTCTCTTCAACATTTTAAGACTTAGAGGGATTTCAAAAGAAGAATCATTTGTATGTAACCTACAGGTAAAGATGACCTTAGAAAATACCATAGGTTAATGAAAATTCAAGGTTGTTTGGCCAGCCTATCCCTTCCTTTAGCCAGTTAAACCATCTCAAGTCAGCTCAAGATCAGTCTAGGTTAAATTTCTAATAACAAAAGACTTTATTTCTTATAAAACTTCGGCCAACCAAACCAGCTTGGGTCAACCCGAGAGTGACCCAGGTCAAATTTACAGCAATGTAAAATTTTCTAATTCCCAGAAACTTAGGCCAACTGAATCCTATCTCCGGCTAGCCAAAGTTTGGCTCAGGCCAGCCTAAGTTTGGATTAAATCAAATCCCGTAAAATCTGATAACTATTGGAACAGTATTGAGGAACTCTAGTTAACCAAAGGGATTGTTAGGCTGACCAAAGATCCATATCTTTCATTATAAATAGATATCATTTCTCACTATTTCAAAAAATGAAAATTATAGAAAAAAAAACTTCTAGAAGCAAAAGAGAGAAATCTTATTCTTTTTTAAGCTATTTGCATTGTCATTCTTATGTTTCTTTTATAGCTTATTTAATTCTCTTATCAAGTAGTGATAAATTTAATTTAAGAGTGTCATATACTCAACTTGAGATTAGAGGATTGAATATGCATCTTTTAGAGTTTTATTCTTTGAAAAATCATATATCCCTAGATCTTTTTAGGTTATGCATACATCGGTTCATCGTCATTTAAGAAAAATGATGGATGCATCTACTAAAGCTTCAACTTCAAAGGCTTCATTGATTTCTTCACTTCGACTCACGCCTTAAAGAAGATAAGTTTTTTATTTCAGTGAACTACTTTCAATTTAGGTTTGTTGAGATTGCCCATAAATCTTATTGGGTTGAGTGATAAGCCCGTGAAAATCACTTGAGGTTTTGTTGTGATAAGCCTGTGAAAATCATAAAAATTATAAGAGGTTGTTGAGGTTAGCCTATGAAAACCTTAAAAATAGTGGAAAGTCAAAATTATGTGTAGTAATTTTAAGAGTGGAGTAGGTATGTGTTAAACATTGAATAACTATAACTTTGTGTGTATTATGGTGATTGATAATCTTATTCTTCTTTTTTTTTTAAAAAAAATATTAATATCAAGGACATTCTGAAATAAGGTTGTCCTACTACTCAATTGGAATTAAGATTTCAATTTTAATTGTTATTGTGAATTTATTTTCTACAATTGATTATAAAAAATTAATTAAGTCCTATTCACCCCACCCCCCCCCCCCCCCCCCCCCCCCCCCCGGGAGGACATCTTTATCTCAACTTACAAAGTGGTATCAGAGCGAGGTTGCTCTTATTTGGATTCACCTCTTAGAACTAGATTTAGAGCTATAAGATGTCAAATTCCAAAAGCTTATCTACATCTAAGCCACCTCCCTTTGATGGCTCAAACTATTCATATTGGAAAGCCCGGATGAGGATATTCCTCAAATCCATAGGCCACTATGACTCAATGATTCCCTCCTACGATGAAAGTAGTAGTCGATGATAAAACCATGTCCATAAGAGAAACAACTTATAATTTATAGACAAGTACTCAGAAAAGCGAAAGTAATACTAATGTAAAAGCCTTGAATGCTATAAATTTTTCCTTATCACCGGATAATTTCAAATTAATTATTTCATGTGATACAGCAAAAAAAGCTTGGGACATACTTGAAGTGACCCGTGAGGGAACTAATATTGTGAAAAAATCTAAGATTCAAATTCTCATAACCAAATTTGAGGAAATTAGTATGGAAGAAAATGAGACATTCATGGACTTCTATAAAATTAAATGGCATAGTTAACTCTCATGGGATCTTGGTGAAAGTATCCCTAAATTAAGGTTTGTGTAAAAATACTAAGATCACTTCCTGAAAGGTTTAATTCTAAGAACACTTTTATACAAGAATTGAGGGATATCGACAAAATGAAGGTTGAGGAATTGATTGGATCTCTTCAAACATATGAGTTAAATTTCAAAGCTCTAAAGAACAAGTCCATCACCCTCAAATCCTCTAGGTTCAAATTAAAGACAATGAATGAAAATTCATATAATGAGGAAAATGAGCATGGTACGACATTATTAGCAAAGAAATTTTATAATTTTTTTTAAAAATAAGAGAAAAATGATTTTCAAAAACCTTTTGATAAGAAAAAGGCAATTCTGACTATTGAAAATATAAATCCAAAGACACCCAATGTTACAAATGCTATGAGTTTGAGCATCTTGCTTCAAAATGTTCTAAAAAAGATAAATTAAAAAGAAATGGAATTACTGCCACTTGTGATGAATCATCAAAATCTGAAATTGATGAATCAGATCAAGAGGAAGTAAAGGAACAAAATGCCTTTATGATAATAACCAGAGTCACTACTTCAAAAAATAATGAAACATCTGCATATAAAACTCCCGAAAGTTACTCCAAAAATGAAGAAGATCTTCAAAAAGCTTATGATGCTCTTTTTAGAGAAAGTTGTAAAATTGCAGTAAAGTTAAAAGCACAAAAGAAAAAATGTGAGGAATTACAATTAGAACTTAAAAAAGTTATCTTGAAAAAATCTCATTTTTCTAATTGTTTGAAAAATTCAAACTAGATTAAGTTTAAAAATTCAAATTTTCAAAAAATTTGATTACAATAAATTTAATATTGAAGTTTCTTTACTTCAGAGTTCAAAAGATACTTCGTAGTACACCTAAGGAGACCAAAAACTTAAAAAATTACTAACTTCATCTCACCGGTATGGTGATAAGTCTGGCCTTTGCTATAACAAATATAACAATCTAGAGCTTAAGACTTCTACTCCTACTTTTGTGAAGGGAGCATCCTTGAACTCTAAAAGGGAATGAGTTTGATTGCAAGAAGAATATCTTCGAAAATATAAAACCATTCTAAGAAGTTTCTGTTGAGGTCAAAATCTAAACCACCTCCCACACAATGCTGTAAACCTCCAACGAACCCTAGTCCTTCACAAAGGGATGAGCAAAGGAGACCCTGGCTCAGCTGGGGGACCCTCTGATGCCTAAGTCAGGCTAGGGAATCTGAGTCCAAGTCAAAAGTAGAGAGAAGGCTGAGATCTTGCATACCTGTAGTAATGGCGTCCCCTGGTATTTATACTTGTGGGTAGAGAGGATCGCGTCCATTAATCTTAACATGATTTACTCAATCACATAGATATTGTAATCGTGGAGATATTATCCATAATCTTTGGGTTATGCGGCATATCGTGTCTAAGGGCACATATCCTTCAGCGAGATCTTCAGTCACGTCTACATTTAGGTTAGTTTCCAAGCTCGGCACATGGAGTGTCCTCACTTGGGCTTGGCCTCAACCTATTCGGACCCGAAGCTGAATACTAGTAGTTGGAGTTCGTCAGTAGATCACCGAGGTCAGAGTTCATTGAATGAAACTGAGAATGAGGACTAGAGCTTGGCTCATCCATTCTTCTTCAGATGAGGACGAGGGTTCTGATCAGCCAATCAGGGCTGTAGTTCGAAGTCATGATCCATTAGTGGAGAGCTCGTCTCAGAAAACCTACCGTCGTAACTCAAGGGTCAACTCATACTTGACGTGACATCCTCCTTCCAAGGCCTTGTTAACCGATTCGGGTAGCTCAAGCTAACCCTGATTATCCTTATTAAAATTTTTTCATAGCAGAAGCCTCCTACTTTCTTGGTCTAAGTCTGGACTTAGAGAGTAAACGCCTGAGGAAACGAAATGACGTCTCCATGCCTCTGCTCATAATGATGATTGGGATAACCGGGATGCAATTAATGTGACGATTGTGCTTTGAATCTCACGTGTTGTATGGTAGTCGCAAATCTTCGAATTGTAGCCTCTTGGTGAAGGACATGTGGCGATGATTAAGATTCACAATCGGCTAAATGACGAAAATGATGTCATGTGCCCGTAGGGAGGCAAGAGGTCGCCTACATCATGAATGACATTTAATGATGAGATGACTCATGCACGGGAGAGTGGGCTTGAACATATAGCTTTCCTCCATGTCTCCCCTGATGACAGTACCAAGCTGCCTTGGCTTCATGAATGGCTGCTTGCAATGATGACACTGAGTAATGAGGCGGTTATATAAACCCATCCCGTTCTCACTCTCACACTGCTTGCTCCCTCGCTTCCCATTTCCTTTGCTCTTTTCTTTTGAATCACCCTCTGCTGAAAATTGTCCTCAGTTGGAAAAAGGATTTTTATCGTCGGATAAAGGGTTTCCAACTATTAGAGAAGAGATTCTACTCGGAGGAAGCCGCTGGGGTTAGAAAAAATTTCGCTGGAGGAAATCACCTGCAACATTGTGAGTCTTCCATTACTTAAAGCCTTTTTCCTTGCATCATGTCAAGAAACTCTGACGAAATAGAAAAGGTCTAAGGAGCTGGTTCAGACTCTGAACCAGAGACCACCTCCTTGGGACCCGGAGAGTCCAAAGGCCTTTTCGAGGCCGTACCCCTTGGCACTTCAGTCCCGGCCCAGAGAACAGCGAGTCAAAGGGCCAAAATCCGAGGCAAGAGACCGAAGAGAGCTTGTAAAGATCCCTTAAGGTGGTCAAAGGCAGGCCCCTCGGGAGGCAGGTCGAAACCGTTAGTCCATGGGGGCTCGATCCTGGTCGAGTCCTAGATGGCCCAGCTTTGCGAAGACTATCAAATTTTTAACTCGGTGCACATCCAATCCCCTACCCCCATGGACCAAGCGGGTTCTCTAACCGAGGGAGAAATCACTATCTTCATTTGTGCCCTTCAATGCGGGCTCCAATTCCCCATCCTTCCATTCTTGCACAAGATGACCGCATAGTTAAGAATAGCACCGAGGCAGCTAGTTTTGAACTCCTTGAGGATCCTTGCCTCCACCTTTATTCTTTGACATCAGGAGGGGAGTCAGAGGCTAACGTCAGATCAGTTCCTATTTTTGTTCATGGCTAAATTCAGTAAGTCAGATAAGGCTTAGTGGTACTTCTCAGATAGGCCTTCATGTGTTCCGGGTCTGGTAACCTAACTTCCCACTTCCAACAAGGATTGAAAAAAGAAGTGGTTCTGGGCCTCAGAGAAATGGGAGGCCCCTTGTATAAGGCTCGTATCCTAGTACATACCGTTCTGTAGGCTTCCACAGTCCTCCCGGTCAAATTTTGATAACCCTCAACCTATATCCGACATTTACGAGCAATCTTAAGTGACTTGCATATCAGAGTCGACTCAACTTGAAACTTGTACCCTAGCGACCATGCTGTCACCGTGATTCCAATGCTATGACTCACGTACCAATCCGATACACGGGCCAGGAGATGTGGGCCCGCATTCATTCTGAAGAAATGCCACGCGTTGTGAATTTCAAGAGAATCTCTACAATATATCCCATCATTCAAGTATACCCTCCATACCTAATGTCACCTCACCCTATCACAAGTATAAGCAACCATTACCTCTTTTTTCCAAGTCAACTCTCTCTCTCCCCACCTATTACACAAGTTTCAACCCAACCCATGCTTTCCCATTCCCATCCCTTACAAATAACCATTCCATCCATCCCTTTTCATCCATCATTTCTCTCCCTCTCTCATTTCTATCTTCACTCTCCAACCCCAAGAGAAACACCCAAATGTCCATGATCTCCAAGCCTTCCCAAAATAACATGTGTGACCCACTTTCCCACCCTCTCATCTCCCATCTCAACCATTCATTCTTCATCAACCTCTATCAAAATTGAAGGTACGAAGTGTACGAGTCCAAGGAGCTAAAGAAGAAGGTCGATAGGTGGCTGATCCACTGTTAATTTTAATTTTTTAAAGGCCCACTTATTGTGGGACCCACTTAAGGAATGCATTGTATAAGAGAGGGGCCCATAGTGGCGGGGTCCCTCCATCTCACCGTTTCTCTCCCTCTTTCTCTCTCTCTCTCTCTCTTTTTCCTGATTATATGGCCCACCTAAGATGTATGTAACATATCCACGTCGTCTATGTATTGGGCCCACCTTGTTGAATTGTCCAGCGGATGGGATTTCTGCCCATCCGTCTAAAAAGGCCTGGATGAAGGATAACAAAAATATTAGCTTGATCTAGAATGGGTGGGCCACACCACGTGGGCCCACCTTGATGTTTACGTCACCGCACCTTCCAGATCCCAGGGTGGTGGGCCCCCTTGCATCACACCTTCCAGCGTCTAGCAATCTGGACGCTGGACCCTTTAAAAAAAAATAAAAGATAATAATAATATAAAATAATATTATTATATTATATATATATAGAGAGAGAGAGGAGTGGGTGGCCCACCTACATGGGACCCACCCTGGTGTATGTATTGTATACCAACTCCGTCCATCTCATTGATCCAAATTGCCTAGCAGTCTAGACGTGGGTGTGGATACATCGTGATGTATGGCTTATATCACCACTATCCAAAGGCAGGGACAGTGGGGCCAGCTATAACGTGTGGGGCCCTACCGTGATGTATACTTTGTATCTGCACCATCTATTTGGACGGTGTCATGTGGGCCCTGATCATGATGCATGTCTGATGTCTAAACCATTCATCTGTTGAACGTGTGGGGGCCAGCACACCACCGTCCATTCATTTGGCGAGCTTGTCATAGGCTTGAGACTAAAAATGAAGTAGATTCACATCTCTGGTGGGCCACATTCGTGGACCCCACCCCTGATGTATGTGATCCATCCAAACCGTCCATCTAACTAGCAAGCTTGTCTCAAGGCTTGAGACTGAAAATAAGACAGATCTAGTATCAAGTGGACCACACTACAGAAAATAGTGGAGTTGAACGTCTACAATTGAAACCCCTTTGGGTTACAAAAGTTTTGAATCAATATAATATTTATTTTTTCCTCCCTATTCATATCTTTGTGACCTTATGAACATACTGGATGGAAAATAAATACTATGGTGGGGTCCATTGGAATTTAACTATGAAAATCATTATCACCACTGTTAGATGTTAAATGGTCCAGTTGATCTTTTGATATGATTCATTTTTTATATAATACTCTATATTAATCTCTAAAAATAGATGAATTGTGTTGTGATCGGCCCATTTGATTCGGCTCATTTGATTAATCTCATTTGAATCAGCCCATTTAATTTTTCCCATTTGATCGGCCCATTTGAATCGGCCCATTTTGATGCAATTGAGGCCCATGATGATGTATATTAGGCCCTTGCGCGAGGCTGTTGGCCCACTGTATGTTTGGCCCTATGTGTGCCACTCCTTGGGAGTAATGTTAATTAAAGGACCACATTGATGGGCAATGATGGTTGAACATCCACATTGTGATCTTTCCTTAGGCCTTGTTAGGCCCATCCTCATCATTCTCTAGTGGGTTAACCCAAATGCTTGGGCCCCATTAATTTTAATTGATCCATCATCGGCCATCCATTTATGGACTCCGCCTTGCGTCGATGATGATTATCGATGCCGATTATCGTAACCGATTGTCGATACCAGCTATTGATGTCGATTACAAGTTTGTGACAGCATAGTATCATGATACATGCCCATACACATCATCTGTATGTTTATTATGAGATGTGATTGACCATTGCATATGTCATAGTGCAAGTGGTTTATGAGACTCCCTGATAGGTTGAGTCATCCCACATGAGCGCAAGGTATACGCAGGATTGATGCATGATTGGGCTGCATGACTCATGTACTTTGCATTTGTGTGATTGTGATTATTGTATGCCCTAGCGACATCAGGGTTGTGGCCTCCACAGGCACATCGTGGATGGTAAGATCGGACATCGAAAATATTGTTACTAGCATCAGGGCGCCATAGATGTCCCTGGGTGAAAATTCCTAAACCTGATGGCGGCAGAAGATGACTCCAATGTCGAGACCGAGTGGATACATGAGTGCACGAAGGCCGAATATTAGGAGGTCACGTCTCCCACTGTGTCATGATCGGTTGAAAAGAGGTATGGCCTTACCTACCCGAGGGTAGGAGGTATTGCTAGGCTGAGTTTAACCAGCTCGTGAATGAGTCCACTATCGACGTGCTGGATAGGTATTGGTAGACTATTAGTCAGGCGGATAGTGAGGTTTCTTATGCTCACTTAGACTGTGTGCCTGGGAAATGGGCAGTATCATTTGGAATGGACTAAACCCTGGTGATTATCCAGAGTGAGAACCGTACTAATATTTGATACTCTAGTAATGAGTTGCATTAATATGTGGATGAGGATTGACATGCTTGAGTTGTATCTCGCATTGCATGGTCTTGATAAGACCAATAGCATTCATTTCTTGCACTGCATAGCCTTGGTACAGCTGATTGCATTCATGAACTCATCAGCATGATTCCACATTACTTTGACATTGCATTCTAAGCACGCTCATATTACTCACACACTTACACTGCCCTCTAAGCTTTCTATAAGCTTATGCATGACTAATGCATGCAGGTGACGCCAGGACGCAACCATAGTCTCGCCGCAGTAAGAGCATACAGTCGAGCTTCAGGAGTTTCCATTATTATTATCTGGTATTTTCCTTTATACACATTGTACTTTAAAAGTTTTTTTTATCATAGTGGATTTGTGATGATGTTGTTGGTTATTGTTTGTGGGTTATGCCTATGGTTATGCTTATTACGATTTAAAATCATGTTTGAAATCCTCCTTATAGAATCCCAAGATCAGAACCTGGTGTATGGGTGCCTGGAGCTGAGAATGGGGTACTGTAGAGACTGTCAGGGCCAAATTTAGCGATCAAGAATTTTGTTAGCCCAGTTTTTGAGTTTAGTTCGTGACACCTTGCCTTTAAATTAGGCAAACTGCGGGTCCAAGTCCCTACCAAGTTTGCTAACCTAAGTCGGGCACTTCTTTTAATCATACTATATGCTTAATCCCTCCTCCTACATTTTAACTCAAGTCTGTTTCTGTTTGTAACTCAGCCGAAGGGGGCCCCAGACCTCTCTACTCTTCAAAAGCAATAGGTCGCCTGAGCCAGATTGCTCCTCGAGGATCAGCGCATCTAGTTTGAACTCATCAACGGGGAGAACTTAGTGTCGTCTAGCTTCTGTAGAATCCAGCCTACTCTCTTTGCTTTGGGTAAGCAGGGTAAGAATCTTCAGAGATTTTTTTGTTGACATTCAATAGATTTTACTTGGGCTGATTTCCCTCCCTCTTTTTTGTTGAGCAAGAATGGAGGCAAGCTGCTAGAAGAAGAGGAGGTCGATCGTACCGCGCCCTCCGATGGACGTTATCCTTTCATTCGATTTGAGGATGAAGGTGACACTAAAGAAGAGGAGGACTTTTGAGGCTGAACCTACTCCAGTTGTAATCATGACCTCTGCTCCGAAAGCCAAACCTTTTTTGGCTACAGCCATGACCTTCTCAGCCGAAGTCATGCCCGTCGTGGCCCTAGCTGAAGTCGTACCTGCTACAGCCCCAACTGACGTTGTTCCCATCGTTACCCCAACCCTTGCCCCAGAAGCACAAACCCCTGAGGCCCATGTTAAAGTCGAGCCTATCACCATCTTGATGCTGTCTACAAAGGAGCAAGCCTCCGAGGTTCTGCCTTCAGCGGTTGTGGGCCCTCCTGGGGTAGGAAGAGAGGTAGTTGAGGAGACTCCTAGTGCTATCGTCCTCGCACGATTTGTATCCCACCACCCTGCCACTGAGGCTGAGCCCTTAGTCGACCGAACTGACCCCCTTGTCAAATATACCACCACACCCGAGGCTGTTGCCCAAGCTTCTGCGGCCAGTGGGGTCGGAGGAAATTCTGAGCCCATTCCAAAGACTCTACCTCCCAGTTATCACATGACTTTGTTGAACCCATGGGCGGCCAAGCATGTACCAGAGTCGATGATAGCTGACATGCTCTCCTAAAGCCATGTCAACTTCATGAATGATTATGCAGCAGTCTTTTATCAGTTGCTACCAATGATGGTGGAGGTGAAGGAGAGTTTAAAGGAGATTGAATGGCTCGAGGCGGAGAAAGCTAAGCTTTTGGTGGAGAAGGTAGTTCATGTACCAATGAACTTGAAGCATGAAGGGCCGAACTTGAAGCATGGAGGGCCGAACTTGAAGCACAGAGGGCCGAGCTCAAGAAACTGTTGGAGGCTTCAAGTGCAGAGCACGAGAAGCTAAGAAGGGCTGTGGTGGAGGGTTGAGCGAGGGAGCTAGCGCTCCACGGCAAGGTAACCAACTTTAAGCTCGCTTGGACATTGCCAACCCCGAAGTCAAGCATCTGCGCAAGGCTAACAAAGATCTAGTGGTCAAGGTCACAGAGGCTGAGTCAGGGCTCAAGTTGGCGATGGAGAGACTCGAGACAGAACGATGACTGATTGCGGACCAGTTGGCCCAGCAGTGGATTATCCTTGAGGCTGTGGCATCTACAGACCGGGTGACACTACGGGAAGAGCTCGAGGCTTGAGCGGCCTTGTAAGCTGCCGTGGCCGTAGAAAAATACAAGGGGTCAGTTGAGAGGGCCAAGGATTTGGATAAACTGTATTTCTTCGGCTACAATACCGGCTTCAATACTTGCCTCGTTGAGGTCTGAAAATTTCATCCGACCATCGACCTCGACACTCTTATTGTGGACGAGATTGAGGATGTTGAACCGGTCATAGCAGATGAGCCTGAGAGTGCCCCTCCTGTCACCGAGGCCACCCCTGATGTCACGCCCCAGACTCGGTAACTAGAATCCCAAGGAACCCGATGGCCGGTCCTGGCCGTAACAGCCTCCATAGTACTCCATTCTCAGCTCCTGAGACAGATTCCGATCCTGGGATCCTACAAGGAGGATTTTCATAACAATGTAATCATTACCAATATGAGCATATCCAAGATCACAGCAAGTACATCTGAGAATAACAAAGGCACACATTACAAAATCCACTATAAATTTGAACTTTTACAACTTTCAGAAGGTACAAAAGGACATACATAAGATAATAGAAGAAGGAAAGGAAGATCAGCAACACTAGGTCCTCAAGCTCAACTCAACTCTGCACCCTGCAGCTAAGATGCTTGCCTAGAGTCTCTTGCACGCATCAATCGTGCATAAGCTTATAGAAGCTTAGAGGTGGTGAAAGTGTGTGACAATGGTGCACAGAAGAATAGTAGGAAATGCAAGAAGGGAAATATGCTCAATGGGAAAATCACTAGCCTTACCAAGGATTATCATAAATACGATGTGATGAGTACTGGATGTCATACCAAGACAATGCATAAAGGGGCATGTACAGCCAATGTTAATGCGATGCAAGTAATGTCAGTGCTCATATCTAAACCATACATCAAGTACATTTTCAATCATAAGGAAATCACTAGGGTCCATTACACTGCTGAAGGACTGCCGCTCTACAAACCCCGCACAGTCAAAAGAGCATAAGAGACCTCACTACCCACCTATGGACAACCAATCACCAGCAAGGCCTGACGGTAGCGGACCCATTTACGAGTTGGTCAGACTCAGCTTAGCAATGCCCCCTACACACTGGGCAGGTAAGGCCACACCCCTATCCAACCGGCTACACGATAATGGGAGGCACGGCTTAATGGTATAAGGCCCTCGTGCGCTCATGTATTTCACCCGGTCACGACGTTCGAGCAGATCCTTGGTACCATGGAAGTTTTGAGAATTTCACCCATGGGCATCCTATGCACTCGGTATGCTCAACTAATATTTTCAACGTCCACACATACGGCCATCCACGAATATCTCTATCGAGGTAAGGCCCTGATGAAGTAAGGGCAAATATCCACATGCTATGCAATGTCAGATACATGAATCACACAATCACCCATGCATCAATCCCAAGCACCCATCATGCTCAAGAGAGAAAAACTCCACCGCTCGGGGAGATACCAACATGTCTTACTCAATGACACAACCATGGCCAATCATACATCAACCAAGCATGCATATAATGCGCATGAAAGTAGGTCATGAAATGAATAGGGGTGCCAATGGGGTGAAGATGAACTCTCTACCTAACCGTGAAGGGTCTAGGTACTTAACCAATTCCTTATAAAGAATACAACCTCAAGTGGGGGCCCACTTACCTGGTGTAGCCCATGAGACTAAGGATACAAGATACGGGCTTAAATAATATAGAGATGGGCCTAACAAGAAATTAAGGTGGGCATTCAACCACACTTAGAGGGGTCCATAATAGGGACATTTAACCACCATTTTTCCAATGCATAACCAACCATAATCTATGTAGCTACAAGGCCCAAGGTCCACATCCAAACCACATACATAAGCCCCATAAAAAAGCATGAGAACAAGGGTCCAATACTACCTTCAACAACATGGGCCCAAGGAGAGGAAATCAAGGCCTAAGGCCCAAGCCTCAATGGCCATAGGACTCATACATTTAGTTGAACTTAATGGGCACCCCATGAGCACAAAAACATGTCTTAAAAATAGGTTTAAGTTGGGTAAAATAGGCCCCACTACATCAGCACAACAACTAGCAATCTAAGTGGGCAACCAAGGGCCTAATACCACCTTTATCTCAGCCCATAAGTCCATCAAAATGTGAAAATCAGCCCAACATATGGTGAGGCCAAGCTAGGACATTCCAGCCCAATCTGGGCTCACTAGGAAGTCCCACAAATGATCATCAATGGAGACCCAAAAAAGGCCTTAATTAAGCCCAAGAATATTCTAAAATATAAGGGAGCAATAAATACTCAATTCCTCAATATGGTGGGCCCCACAATCATGGCTCCAATGGGCCCTAGAACATCAGGGATGGATCCCCAACTAATCATATACAAAGCCCAATGGGCTGGAGCCTAAAAGTTCTGAAATAACAAGGGACAATAATGTACAGGAAGTTTCTGCAATGCATGCTGCTGTCCTAAATTTGGGCGCCTCTAAAATTTTGAAAATTGAGGGCCAAGGTCTCTCATCATGCATACAATAAGAGAAAACCCAAAATGTGGCCCACCATTAGAGGACATATTTTTGAACTATAGTTTTTACAAGGCATATTGCTAGATTGCACAGTAAAAAAATCAGGCAATCCAACCATCTTGGCCCATTCTTTTGGATGCCTAAATGGGGTCCTTTGGTGCTAAAATTTTATAGAGTGATAGTTTCATAGGTAGTCCACACCCTCACGAAATTTTAGAATTTTTGAATATTCATAAGTATTTTAATTAATTTAAACAAAACAGTCTGTCCATAAAATTGGACAGACCTGGACATCCCAACGTGGTGGGCTAGTCCGGCCCTTGCTGCGGTATGTACAAGAGTCCATTGGCCCTGAAATTTGGTAGGTGGGTCCTAACATGAGTGGATCATAACCCTACAAAATTTTAAAATTTTTGGACATCTATAATTATTTTAATTCATTTATAGAAATCAATCTATCCTGAAAATCGGACTGATCTGGAAACTATATTATAGTGGGTTAGTCCATCCACCACTATGGTATGTAAAGGTGTCCATTGGCCCCAAAATTTTGTATGTAGGTCCTACCATGGGTGGGCCACCTCTCTATGAAGGTTTAGAATTTTTAGACATCCAAAAGTATTTTAGTAAATTTTAGAATTCTAACCTGTATAGGGTGGAATGTTGCTGGAACAGTGCAGAAAAATCTATACTGTCCACCTCACTTGGACCACACATTTGGGACCCCAATGAATGATAGATGGGCTAAAATTTGGTATGTTTGTAGGTGGGTCATGAGTCTAAAAGAATCATATATTATTTTATTTTAGTATTCCCACTAAAGATCCAGAAATTAGGCCCCAAGGTGGCCCAAAAATCTGTCCATGCAGATTTGGACAGCAACATATTGCTATCCAAGCCACCCCAAAAGATAATTAAAAAGGAAAAAAATCACCATTTCCTTAGGGTGGGGTCCACCTAGATGGGTCACACAACTCTCAGACCCAAGCCCCTTCCAAGATCATTCATAAAATCAAGCCCAAAGATTGTCCAAAACATACCAATAATATGGGGTAACAAGGTGGGCCTGAATGTCTAACCACTTGGGCCTAGTTGTATGGCACATCAAGTGGGCCACACATACATCAGATTCACTATAAAGACAGGAAATAAAAGATGGAGAAGAAACACAATCCGGCCACGGGGTAGGGCCCTGCCACTAATGATCCCTCCCAAGAATGAATCATACCCATGCAACTACATTAATTGTACATGCAATATAAAATCACTACATACATAATCTATAATTGCTATGGATGGTTGGGATGCCATCGCAACATGATCCTTAAGGTCTAGATGACCTTGAGATGGAGTGGATCATTACATACATCATGATGGAGTCCATGGAGAATGGCCCAATCATGGATCATGACATGCATGTAGGATGGGCCAAAGGGCCACATCCATGGGATCAAATGGGATCTCCACCATGGATTGGTGGGTCACATGTGATCCATCTATGAATAAATAATGAGATTAAGGAAAATAAAGGAATTCAGTAAAAGAATAGCCACCCATATCAAAGATGACCACCAAACTTTCACACTAAGATCCTTTAGCACCAAGGGAAATGGATCAATGATGGAGATGGGGTTTCAAGGGTTAGATGGTGGGGGACTAAGGAGGAAAGTGGCTGAAAAAATGGAGAAAAATGAGCTGAAGAAATGGAAAAAAATTGCTAGAGAAGAAGAGAAGAGAGAGAGAAATGAGAGGGAAAGAGAGGAAAAAGCTTTTTAAGGGAAATAATCATTAACCTATAGTGATACAAACAATGTTTGCTAGGGTAGGTTAGGTGTGGGTGGTGTATGGGGTCTTAGTAGTGTGAGTTATGGAGATTTAGGTGGTGGTTGTAGTATGTTGGAACTTGTGCAAAAGAGGGAGTGTGGGCCACATGCACCACTCTAAGGTGGGCCACATGATCAAAATTAAGGGCCATAGAATAAAACGTACACAACTTCTGATCCACACATCGGATGGATGTACAAGATACGGCGTTGGAACCGTGGTGACAATGCGGTCGCAATGGCATAGGTCTCAGCTCGATCTGAGTAGGGTCTATGTGACCGGACTCAAGGATGATCGCAAGCACAATCCGAAGGTCGCAGGTTGTCGAAATTTGACCTGTAGGACCGCGGGATCACAATAAATGAAATGCACACTCACACACAAATGCACACATGCGAACTCAGGTCGGGTCTCACAACCCTCTCCACCAACAAAGAAATTTCATTCTCAAAATTGACCATTTCAAGATAAAATAAAAGACAAAACACCACCATCATATAAGGTAGGCAATACAAACAATCATATATCAATCAATCATCAAACAAATAAGGATAACACTCTCTAATCTCGGCCTCATATTCTCAAAATGCCTCGACCTCCGAATAATGACCCCATTGTACTTTTACCAAGGGAATGACCTTGGTCCTGAGGACCTACTCCTTCCGATCAAGAATACGAATCAGCTTCTCAATGTAAGAAGCATCCTCACAGACCTCAAGTGGCTACCATTCAATCACAGGAATAGTGTCCAACCCACATTTTCATAACATATAAACATGGAACATGTCATGGATTGTGAACAACTCAAGAGGTAAGGCAAGCCTATAGGCCACAGCGCCTTTGCGCTCGGTAATCTCAAAAGGTCCAATAAATCTCAGGGAGAGCTTGTTCTTCACACTAAAGTGAACCACGCCCTTCATAGGCGAGACCTTGAGATACACCATGTCCCCGACTGCAAACTCAAGGGGTCGATGCAGACAATCAGCAAAACTCTTTTGCCGGCTTTGAGCTGTCCGCATCTTCTGCCTGATAACGTCAATAGCCTCCAATGTCTGTAGCACAAGCTCAGGACCTAAGAGACAAGTCTCTCCAACCTCGTTCCAACAACTAGGAGATCTGCCCAGTTTGTCATAAAGTGCCTCAAAAGGAGTCATGCCGAAAGTCACCTAATAACTGTTGTTGTATGAAAACTCGGCAAGGCGCATATGCTCATCCCAACTGCCCACAAAGTCGATCACACAAGCCCTGAGCATATCCTCAAGGATCTGGTTGAACCTTTTCAGTCTGCCCATCCGTCTGCAGATGATAAGCGGTGCTGAGATGCAAAGTGATCCCCAGCGCCTGCTCAAAACTCGTCCAAAACTGAGATGTAAACCTGGAGTCTCAGTCTGAAATAATTGAAACTGGGATGCCGTGCAATCTCACTATCTCCTCAACGAATATCCTCGCCAACCGGTCCATTGACCAGAAAGCACGCACTGAAATGAAATGAGCTGACTTCGTCAGACGATCGACGATAACCCAGATGGTATCATGACCATGCTGAGTCATCGGTAAACCTGTGATGAAGTCTATCGATACGTGCTCCCACTTCCACTCTGGAACGCTCAACGGCTGCAAGGGACTAGGGGGTCTCTGATGATCGACCTTGACACGCTGGCACGTGTCACACTCGGCCACAAAACTCACAATCTGACGCTTCATCTCCTGCCAGAAGTACTGCCTCCTCATGTCATGATACATCTTCGTGGAGCCCGGGTGGATAGTAAGTCTTGATCGGTGTGCCTCGATCATCAGGTCATGACGTAACTCGGGCATGTCTGGGACACAATCGGCCTCTAAAGCGTAATCCACCATTGGAACCAATCTACTAGTCTGACTACTCCACGGAGGCAGCCTCTGCTTGGTACTCCTGAAGTGACTCATCCGTCTACTGAGCTTCGATCACCCTAGCCACCAAAGAGGGTTGAATCGATAAGCTCGAAAGCTGAACAATGGAAGACTGCAGGCCGAACTCAAAGTCATATTCTGAAACATCCTCGAGCATTTACCACTCTTGCACCATCATCTGTGCCACTAGACCTCGTGGCTGATGGTTGAGCGCCTCCACCACCACATTTATCTTGCCCGGGTAGTACTAAGTCAAAATCATAATCCTTCAGCAACTCCATCCATCGCCTCTGCCACAGGTTTAACTTGGCCTGCGAAAATAGATACTTCAAGCTCTTATGATCCGAGAAGAGCTCAAACTTGACCCCATATAGGTAATGCGTGCACACCTTTAGTGTGAAAATAACTGCTGCAAGCTCCAAATCATGAGTGGGGTAGTTCAGCTTATGGACCTTAAGTTGGCACGAGGCATACACCACTGGCTTTTCGTACTGCATCAGTACAGCACCCAAGCCAACTCTAGAGGCATCAGTAAAAACAACAAAATCCTCACTCCCACTAGGAAGAGAGAACAGGAGCGGACGTGAGGTGGTCCTTCAACTCTGCAAATGCCTTCTCGCAGGCATCACTCCAGATGAACTCGACGTCCTTTCACGTCAACTAGGTCAGCGGTGCTGCAATACAAGAGAAACCCTCGATAAAGTATCGGTATTATCTCGCTAAACCAAGGAAGCTGTGAATCTCGGATGCGTTCATGGGCTAGCCCCATTGAAGCACTACATCAACCTTCGAGGGGACCACGACGACACCCTCCCTCATCACCACGTGACCGAGAAACTTCATCTCCTCCTACCAAAACTCACACTTCTCTAGCTTCGCATGCAGCTGGTGGGCATGGAGGGTCTCAAACATAATCTTCAAGTGCTCAACATGGTCCTCTCGGGTCCTCGAATATATAAGAATATCATCAATGAATACCACCATGAACTGATCGAGGAACGGTCAAAAAATCTCATTCATCAACTATATGAATACGGCAGGTGCATTGGTCAGCCCAAACGACATGACCAGAAACTCGAAGTGACTATAACGTGTCCGGAAAGTCATCTTCGGAATGTCATCCTCCCGGACCCGAATCTGATGGTAACTGGAATGCAAGTCTATCTTTGAAAAATATTGTGCACCCTGCAACTGGTCGAACAAATCATCAATACGGGGAAGCGGGTATAGTTCTTGATGGTGACTCTGTTGAGCTCATGATAATCTACATAGAGTTGCAACGAACCATCCTTCTTCTTCACAAACAATACCAGGACTCCACAAGGCGAACTGCTGGGACAAATGGAACCTAACTCCCGGAGCTCATCCAACTGCTGCTGCAGTTGCCTCAACTCCAACGGTGCCATCCGATAGGGGCCTTTGAGATAGGAGCGGTACCGGACACCAAATTAATCTGGAACTCCACCTGCCGACGCGACGGCAAACCCGAAATCTCCTGAAACACATCCGGGTACTCACAAACAACTGAAAGCTGCTCAATACTCTCTGCCATAGAACCCTCGATGACCGAAGCCAAGAAGCTAGATAATAAATCTCCTTTGGGCTCGGCGACGAACCGGAACACTAACAAGCCTGGAATATGAAATGTAACTGTCCTCGCAGCACAATCTAAGACGGCACGATACTCTGCAAGCCAGTCCATGTCCAGAATCACATCAAATCCTGCCATCGGCATCACGAACAGATCGGTAGGAAGGAACATCTCACCCACTAACACTGGGCAAGAAGGATAGCGATGGGTCAATATCACAGACTTCCCCATGGGAGTCAAAATGGTCAAGGCCTCAGACACGACCTCCGATGAAATATCCGTCGATCGGTAAAACTGCTCGGCCACAAAAGAATGGAAAGCACTAGAATTAAACAAAACATGAGCAACACATGGAGAAATAAGAAGAATACCCTCAACGACTCCGCCGGTCAATGACTACAGGTATTAGCCTGGTGCCTGCTGCACATAATAAAAATGGTCCTGAGTTGGCAGGGGAAGCAATCCGGAAGACTGAGGGTCCTGAGTTTGAGTCTGTTGGGTTGCTATACGCATTGGATCTAGGGATCGAACAACATACAGATATCCCCTCTGTTGGTGTTGTCGCTACTGTTTTTGTCTCTACTGAGGAGGTCTGCCTAGCTACCTCTACTGCTGAGGAGGAGCCCTAGGAGCGGCGGGTGGAAGCTGTGTTCTCTGCTACTGCTGAGGAGGATGAGGAGGAGGCAACTGCAGTGGCCTCTGCTGTTAAATGGGGAGAGGGCACTCATGCCTCCAATGCCCGGCCTGTCCACAGCCGAAGCATACACCAGAAAAGGGGCCAGAAGATGAAGTGACTGGCAGTGCTGATGATGAGGAAGAAGATACTGTCTGAACTGCAGGCTGCTGAAATCCTGATCTGCCCCTCCTTCTCTGTTGATGGTGCTGCTTAGAACTGCCGGTTGGCGCTCTCCTCTTCCGGTCTCCACCGGAACTCTGCTCTCTTAACCTCTGGGTCATAGTCCAATCCTCCTCATAAAATAGTGCTTGATGAACAACCTGGTCGAACGTCTCCAAACAATGCCCTACCACATGGCTACGAAGGGCAGGACGCAACCCAGTCACAAAATGACGGGCCCTCTTCTTCTCATCGCTGGTGAGATGAGGAGCAAATCTAGACAGGGCCAAGAAACGGGCCTCATACTGAGATACAGTCATATCACCCTGCACTAGGGTCTTAAACTCGATCGCCCATTGAATCTAAACATGCTCAGGGAAGAACTTTTGGTCGAAGCAGGTCACGAACTCCTCCCACGTCCAAACGAACTGAGGCCCGACCATTCAGGATATAGATGACCACCAATGACGGGCCTCACCCTAAAGGAGATAGGTCACAAGGGATACTCTCTGGCCCGCAAGACACTGTATGGTGTCAAAAATCCTCGCAACCTCTGTGCACCAAGCCTCGGCGGCAGAAGGGTCAGGGTAACCACTAAACCTCGGGGGATCATGAAGTGGGAGCTCTCGGGCTATGACATTAGCACACAGTAAGTCAGACTGTTCGGAAGCCTCAGGAGTAGCTGGCTGATGAGTCTGCAATACGATGGCAACAAGCTGCATCAACTGTTGAAAATGCTCAGCTCCTATAGGTACTGTCAAAAAGGGAGGGGCGGCATTAGTAAGTGCTATGATTTCATATCTCTTTGGTTGTCAAATTTTGTGATGCCAAAACCTATTTATATGTATTGTATGTTTTGTGTTTTATGTTTGAAGACTATTCATTGCAATCAAGTCATCGCATTTCAAGACAAGATCTTAAATGAAGAAAGTTTTCAAGACATGGATGAAGAATTCAAGGATTGAAATCTTCAAGTTTGTATGTTCAAGATTCGATCAAGTTCAACTTTAGTAGAAGACTTTGTCAAGTCAAGATCAAGCTCAAGAAGGCCTACTACAAGATTTATATATTCTCAAGCTTCTCTTAAGGGTCATCTGAGTGTACAGACTTTCAATGTCCATCTCACTTTTAAGGTTTGTTTGACCTTAGATTGACCTTAGGATAGGCTTTATAGTAGGTCATTCTGGATACATAACTCATATATTTTAATATGCTTGTTTGGAGTGTTCTAAGACCAGTCCTAGGGACTTCAAGACCAGTCCTAACTCTGCTACGACCAGTCTTAAGTTTTTTACGACCAGTCCTAGGTAGTTGAAGATTTTTGGATCTTTCTAGCTGTCCTACGACCAGTCCTGTGAGTTCTACGACTCATCCTTCGACTGGTCGTAGCCCTACGACTCAAACTCCAGCAACCATTTTTAGGGTCCTACGACCAGTCGTAGGTGTCCCACAACCAGTCATAGGTGGCCCAGGACCAGTCGTAGACCGCTCAGGACCGGTCGTGGAACAGAAAATCTTATCCCGTGAAAATCTTTCGAAAATCTTTGGAGCTACGACCAGTCCTAGGTTCCTAAGACTAGTCGTAGACGAGATTTTTTAGGCTATAAATAGAGCACGAACTTCAGAGTTTTAGCACTTCAAATCAATTCTATTCAAGCATTCTTTAGGCTATACTCTGAGATAAGTTTGTGTTTATTTTAAGCTACTTTGTGCTTATTTAATATTCATTTTGCTAGCTTATTTTTATTTGATTTTGATCTACATTCCAATCTTATTAGAAAAGAGAAATTTCTGATATTCTTTCTTCTTGGATTCAAAATCAAATAGAACTAGCCCTTTTTTATTTAAAATCAATTAGACTTAGAACCATTCTTAAAGTGAGTATTGGACTTTGAACGTCGAATCGAACATCTAATCCGATTGGTTCTACTGGGCTTCTTCAAAAGGTGATTCAGGTATTTTACATGTTTTGGAATTTACTTTCTCTAGTTTTTGTTTGAGATTCGTCAGAAAAATCTCATTGTATTGCTTATCTGAGGAGAGCCAGAAAACTCAGATTGTGGGGTTTTTGGATTGCGTAAGCCCGAGATCAAAGACACAATTGTGAAGGTTTTAGGTGAACCTGTGAAACCTATTTTGATAGTGCATGCTAATATCCTCTGTGTGAGGATATTAGGAGTGGAGTAGCAATCTGTGTGGCTGTTGGATAACAGTTGGTGTACACACAGGCGAACCACTATATATCGTTGTGTTGTGGATGTGCTTTATTCTTTCATTCTTTTATTCATTCAGTTTTTGTGGTTTGTGTTTGTGGATGAATGTTGTAATCACTTCAAGCAAGTGTGGATGAATGTTGTAATAACTTAGGATTTATTTTCCGCAAGTTATTTTGATTTCATTGCTTATTATTCTTCTTTGGTTTGTGATATAAAGGACATTCTAGAAATAAGGTTGTCCTACCTTAAACCTCTGGTTTTTGGTGTAAGGTTGTCCTTAGAACTGATAAAGTATCTATCTATTTATTTTAGGCTATTGTGATTGTTTTATATTCAGCATTGTGCTTTATATCTTTTATTATTCCGCTGGTATTAGTTTTATTTGGCATTTCCCTATTCACCCCCCCTCTAGGGCATATTGCTAGGCCCTTTTAAGTGGTATCAGAGCCTAATAGCTCGTGCTTATTATTTATATTATTGAATTTATTTCCTGAGCTAACGATCTAAGCTATATTAAGATTTCAAATTTTGATAGCCTATTAGTCACTAGGCCACCACCTTTTAATGGCACAAACTATGCTTATTGGAAAGCCAGGATGAGGATCTTCCTTAAATCCTTGGATGAAAGTGTGTGGCTGGCCACAGTGAATGTATGGAACCCTCCTATCACTGAAGTAACTAATAGTGATGGTTCAAAATCAATGAAAGTAACGACTTATTCTCTTTGGACCACACTTTAGAAAAGTGAAAGTAGTGCTAATGCAAAAGAACTAAATGCAATTACTTGTGCATTATCACCAGATGAATTTAAAAGAATAATCTCCTGTGAAAATATAAAACAAGCATGGGATGTATTAGAAATGACACACGAGGGTACATCTATTGTCAAGAAATCTAAAGTCCAACTCCTCACAACTAAATTTGAAGAAATTCATATGGAGGAGAATGAGATGTTTATGGACTTCTACACTAGATTGAAAGACATTGTGAACTCTATGTGGGGTCTTGGTGATAGAATCCTAGAAAGTAAAGTGTGCGCAAAGATATTACGTTCACTTCCTGAACGGTTCTAAAGTGACCGCGATTCAGGAACTTTGTGATACGGATACCATGAGAGTTGAGGAACTAGTTGGTTCACTTCAAACCTATGAGTTATCCTTTAAGCCTCCTAAAGGAAAATCAATAGCTCTCAAATCATCTAAAAATGTTTCACAAGAGAGCACTTCAGAAACAAAAAATTCCGAAGATGATATGGCGCTTTTAGCAAAAAAGTTTTACAAAATCTTCAAAAATAAGAAAAATGTTGATTTTCAAAAATCAAATGATAAGAGACGATCGAAACCTAGAACTCGTAAATCCTTGAAAGATAGTCAATGTTACAACTATCAAGAGTATGGGCACTTAGCTAACAAATGTCCTAAAAAGGACAAATAAAAAAAAAAGCATGATGGCTACTTGGGATGAATCGTCTGATTCTGAATCCTCTTCTAAATCAGAAGATTCTGAATCCGAGTCGGGCGAAGATGTTAAAGCCCTTATGACTCTAGCCAAGATCAATCTTTCAGATAATGATGATATATCTAGTGAAGAAAATCTGAACAGTGATTGCGATAATGAAGATGATCTTCAGGATGCTTATAATGCCCTTTATAAAGAGAGTTGTAAAATTGCTGTCAAGATTAAATTACAAAAAGAAAAATTTTCTAAGCTTAAGGAAGATTATGAGTCTCTTGTCTTAGAAAAGTCTCATATTTCCGATTCTTTTGAAAAAACCAAAAGTGATTTAGATTTCAAAACCTCCAAAATTGAAGATTTGAGATCCGAAAATGAGAAACTAAAAAATGAGGTAGCTTCTCTTCAGAGTTTGAAAGACACATGGAGATATGCCCATGGTGATCCTAAATTGGAAAAATTATTGTCCGGATCAAGAAAATGTGGCGATCGATCCGGGTTGGGCTATGATAAGAATACATCTCCTAAACAAAAGAACATTGCTCCTAAATTTATAAAAGGAGAGTCTTCAAACTCAAAAGAAAAGAATACTTATCCAGGTTTTTCTAAAAATTCTAGGACTTTTCAAAAACTTAAAAGTAGTCATGTCAGCTTTAATTTTCAAAACTGAAATCCATTGGCTGAAAAAATAATTGATCTTCTCAAGGAGCTATTAAAGTCTAACTCTATATGTCTCTCCTATAACAACAGACAGAAAAAGACCATCTATACTCCTAAACCCAAAACAGTTATGAAATGGGTTCCTAAAGTTGCCAGCTTGGTTGCCCACACTGCTTTCAAAGTTACAAGCCATTCAAAGTGGTACCTAGATAGTGGTTGCTCCAGGCATATGACCGGTGACAAAGCTTTATTCACCGATCTTAAATATATGACTGAAGGGTCAGTCACATTTGGTGATGGAAGCAATTATAAAATCATTGGCCAAGGTACGGTTCAGTTCTATAACCTTCCCTTATTTAAGAATGTTTTATATGTTGAGGGCTTAAAACACAACCTTCTTAGCATTTCTCAGATATGTGATAACAACCATAGTGTAAAGTTTTCTAATCAAGGTTGTGAGATAGTTAATAAAAAGGGTTCTGTTATATTAACTGGTCATAGAACTACTGAAAACTGCTACATCGTTAGTGATGCAAGCTCATCTACTCAATCATGTTACATGGTCCATACCGATGAGACTGAATTATGGCATAAACGCCTTACACATGTACACTATTGGAACTTATTTAGATTGAGCAAAAGAGAACTATTTAGAGGTCTACCCAAATTATAAAAAGTAGACAAAATATGTGGTGAATACTAGTTGGGCAAACAGATTAGGATCTCTCACAAGAAAGTGAACTCCAATATCACATCTAGACCACTCGAGCTTCTCCACATGGATCTTATTTGACCTACTAGATCGGAGAGTCGAGGAGGCAAAAAATACATCTTGGTTATCGTAGATGACTATACCAGATTCACTTGGGTATTGTTCTTAAAAGACAAAACTGAAACCCTGAATGAAGTGAAAAAGGTCATCAAATGAATTCAAAATGAGAAAGATTCTCATGTTAGTAAGATCCGTAGTGATCATGGATTTGAATTTAAAAACAGTAGTTTTGAGAAATTCTTTAGCGATCAGGGAATATTATATGAATTCTCTGCACCCAAAACACCGCAACAAAATGGTATAGTTGAAAGGAAAAATAAAGTGCTTCAGGATATGGCTAATGTTATGTTGAATAGTATGAAGCTCCTTAGAAATCTTTGGGCTGAAGCAGTTAATACCGCATGTTATATTATTAATCGGGTTTATACCAGTAAATTTGATAATAAGACTGCTTATGAATTATGGTTTGAAAAGAAACCCACTGTCAAATACTTTCGGGTTTTTGGCAGCAAGTGTTATATTTTAAGGATCGTGAAAATTTGGGTAAGTTTGATACAAAGAGTGACGAAGGTATTTTTCTTGGTTATTCTTTGAATAGTCAAGCTTATAGGGTTCTAAATAAGAAAACTGGTGTGATTCAAGAGTCCATCAATGTGGTCATTGATGATCATTTTAATACACCAGCTCCGAGTTCAGATGATGATGAAGCTCTTATTGTTGATAATCAAGATATCTCATCAAGTCAAAAAGAATCTGAACCAAGGACTGTTAAAGATCATCCAACCAATCAAATACTTGAAAACCCTCTCACTGGAGTTCGTACTCGTAAACAACTTGAGAACATATGTAATTATGTTTGTTTTACATTCCAAATATAACCGGTCAACGTAAAAGAAGCACTTTCTGACGAAAATTGGATAGTTGCTATGCTGGATGAACTTAATCAATTTATTCGTAATGATGTCTGGTATCTTGTTCCTAGACCTAAAGATAAACACATTATTGGAATAAAATGGATCTTTAAAAATAAGTCTGATGAACTTAAAAATATTATACGAAACAAGGCTAGACTGGTTGTACAAGGGTACACTCAGATTGAAGGTATCGATTACGATAAAACTTTTGCTCCAGTCGCTCGCCTTGAATCAATCAGACTTTTTATTTTCATCGCATGTTTTTGAAAATTTAAAATCTATCAGATGAATGTAAAGAGTGCTTTCTTGAATGGCGATTTACATGAAGAAGTGTATGTTGAACAACCTTCAGGGTTTGAAGACCCTAAGTTATCTGACCATGTATTTCGTCTCAAAAAGGCTCTCTATGGTCTAAAACAAGCACCCAGAGCATGGTATGAAAAATTGACTAAATTCTTACTTAGTCATAGCTTTTAAGTAGGAAGTGTCGATAAGATGCTTTTTGTTAAGAAGAATAACAATGATATTTTGATGGTTCAAATATATGTTGATGATATTATTTATGGATCTACTTGCTCTAACATATCTATTGAGTTTGCAGAGTTAATGAAATCAAGGTTCGAAATGAGCATGGTTGGCAAACTTAACTATTTCCTAGGGTTGCAAGGGAAACAACAACCTGATGAAATTTTTTAAATTTGGTCAAAAGGTTTGGATTTGAGAATGGTAAGAACTTTGATACTCCTATGAGTACAACATTAAGATTCTCAAAAGTCTCTACAGGTAAAGATATAGATCCTAAACTATATCTTAGTATGATTGATAGTTTATTGTATCTAAATGCGAGTAGACCTGATATCACATTTAGTGTTGAAATTTGTGCGAGATATTAGTCTAATCCTAAGGAATCATATCTTACTGCTATTAAACGGATTATTAGATATGTCGCAAGTTCTATAAATTTGGGACTTTGATATCCTTTTGATACTAGTGTTCAATTAGCCGGGTACTCAGATGCTAATTGGGCCGATAATATTGATGATAGAAAATCAACCAGTGGTAGTTGTTTTTACATTGAAAATTGCTTAGTTTCTTAGTTCAGTAAGAAGCAAAACTCAATATCGCTCTCCACTGCTGAGGCTGAGTATATTGCAGCTAGATATGCATGTACTCAACTAGTTTAGATGAAACGCATGCTTAGCGATTATGGAATTAATCAAGATTAAATGATCTTACATTGTGATAATTCCAGTGCTGTAAACATTTTCAAAAATCGAATTCAGCATTCACGTACTAAGCATATTGACATTAGGTATCATTACATACGTGAGTTGGTTGAAAAAAAAGTTATTTCTTTGGAATATATATCAACCAAAAATCAACTTGCTGATATATTTACTAAACCGCTCGACAAAAGTAGGTTTAATAAACTAAAATTTGATCTTGGTATGTGCATTTTATATTGAATATTCTTGCTTACATGTATCATAGTGTATCATATTTCATATTATATTTGCTTAAATTTTAAATTTTTACATTAAAAATTATTTTTTGGTCGATACTCGACCGATCATGGATGTACATGACCAGTCGTGGTATGACCGGTAGTGAACAACACTCGACCGGTCGTGGAGCTCGTGAGCTTGTTATAATTTGGAGAAAATCCCCTTCTTCTTCATTTTCACTCCCACCTACGACGAGTCGTGGCTCGACCAGTCATAGGATTTCTTATTTTTCTTCAAGGTAAGTCTTATTTCATCATTTTTCTTGAAGATTCATGCTCTCTATGCTTTGATTTGTTCATAGTATAGCTTGATTTCATCTCTTGTTGGGTTTTTCAAGGGTTTCCTCTCAATTTACTGATCTAGAGAAAACCCATCTTTCATTTATGCATCTTTCTTGTTCTTTGTATATATTTTTGAATATGGATACTAGAGGGAAAAAGAAAATATCCCGTGGTCGATCTTCATCCAGATCTGTACCGATAACTAAACGGCACCTTCGGTCACTCGAAGATGATTCTCAAGATGTAAGAGATTTACGTGTCCGTAACATTATCGTTGAGCATACCGCTGATCTCAATCACATTACTCCATATGGTGTTATCCCTCTCCTTGAATCTGTTGGCTGGACTAACATTTTACTTTGGGGTGGACCTGCATACCAGTCCATTGCTCAATCAATGGTAGCATGCATTTTAGATTTTTCCCTTGATAATTTAACATTTTTAATTGATACTAGAGATGGGAAATTTGAAGTAGATCGTCATTTGATATCAGGTATTATGAATATACCTGTTAATGATGAAGGTATACCGATTCATACTTTATACGACAAACCATCTGAATCAGAAAAATGCATGTTAACAAGAGATTTATGCAAAATTGATGTGCAATGGACACATAAAGGGAATACGCTCCCTGCAAAGTATTTGTTACCCAGTTACAGAATATTACATCATTTCTTCATTTCCAATGTATATCCTCGGTCCGATAATAAAATCGAGTTGAGTTCTTTCATGGTTCGTGTGTTGCATTCTATTGCTTCTGGTACCAAGGTCTGTCTTCCTTCTTTGATTTGTCATTTCATTATTCAGTTTCGTCTCCATCCGGGTCATAGTGATATTCCATTCGGTTATCTTATGACTGTTCTAGCCACTCACATGCTTGTCGATAAACCTATTAATGAGGCACTAATCCATCATCTTATTTTCAACAATTTCAATCTTAATAAGATGAAATTGGATCTACTTCCTGGCCAAGTTGAGGAAGGTGGTGATGGAGGCGATCTTCCACAACAAGATGTTAATATGGATGACATATTTGATGATATAGAAACTGATTCACCTAACGATCTAGATTATGATCCTTCTAATTTTGATGCACACCTACGTGCATTGGAGGAAAAAGTTGATAATATGAATATAGCCCATGATATGCAATCCAAGTACATGCGAAAATATCTTCGTCGCATCAATAAGGGCTTACACCAGATTGATCCGACTATCCCTGCTCCTTCCTCTAGATCAGATTAGGTGAATTATCTTCTGGATAGTATATCATTTTCTTTTATTTTGGATATGTATTATGGATTATGGTTTCATAACAATGTCTTTTGGATATTGTAGTATGGATTATGGCTTAATACTTCAGGTCTATATTATGTTCTTTCATATCTCTTTCTCATTATTTACTTTTTACTATCTATGTTCTTCTTTCTATTGTGCCTTTCCCTTGTCATTTTGTGACAAAAAGGGGGAGTAGTAAGCTAAAGCTAAAAGGGGAGTAGTAATATGGAAAGGGGGAGTAAATTTGTTTGAATTGATTGATTGAGAAGGATATGTGGATTGAAGTCTTGAGGTTTTCATGTTGTGTTCTGATTATATGAGCAATACTCGTGTTACTCAGGGGGAGTAGAGTATGTTGTGATTTCATGGCTCATGATTCCTTATTATCTTTTATGCTATGTGTTTTGTCACAAATTTGACAAAGGGGGAGATTGTAAGTGCTATGATTTCATATCCCTTTGGTTGTCAAATTTTGTGATGCCAAAACCTATTTCTATGTATTGTATGTTTTGTGTTTTATGTTTGAAGACTATTCATTGTAATCAAGTCATCGCATTTCAAGATAACATCTTAAATGAAGAAAGTTTTCAAGACATGGATGAAGAATTCAAGGATTGAAGTCTTCAAGTTTGTATGTTCAAGATTCGATCAAGTTCAAGTTTAGTAGAAGACTTTATTAAGTCAAGATCAAGCTCAAGAAGGCCTACTACAAGATTTATATATTCTCAAGCTTCTCTTAAGGGTCATCTGAGTGTACAGACTTTCAATGTCCATCTCACTTTTAAGGTTTGTTTGACCTTAGATTGACCTTAGGATAGGCTTTACAGTAGGTCATTCTGAATACATAACTCATATATTTTAATATGCTTGTTTGGAGTGTTCTAAGACCAGTCTTAGGGACTTCAAGACCAGTCCTAGCTCTGCTACGACCAGTCTTAAGTTTTTCACGACCAGTCCTAGGTAGTTGAAGATTTTTGAATCTTTCTAGCTGTCCTACGACCAGTCCTGGACATCCTACAACCAGTCCTGTGAGTTCTACGACTCATCCTTCGACCGGTCGTACCCCTACGACTCAAACTCCAGCAACCATTTTTAGAGTCCTACGACCAGTCGTAGGTGTCCCACGACTAGTCATAGGTGGCCAAGGACCGGTCGTGGAACAAAAAATCTTATCCCATGGAAATCTTTCGAAAATCTTTGGAGCTACGACCAGTCCTAGGTTCCTAAGACCAGTCGTAGACGAGATTTTTTAGGCTATAAATAAAGCATGAACTTCAGAGTTTTAGCACTTCAAATCAATTCTATTCAAGCATTCTTTAGGCTATACTCTGAGATAAGTTTATGTTTATTTTAAGCTACTTTGTGCTTATTTAATATTCATTTTGCTAGCTTATTTTTATTTGATTTTGATCTACATTCCAATCTTATTAGAAAAGAGAAATTTCTGATATTCGTTCTTCTTGGATTCAAAATCAAATACAACTAGCCCTTTTTTATTTAAAATCAATTAGACTTAGAACCATTCTTAAAGTGAGTATTGGACTTTGAACGTCGAATCGAACATCTAATCCGATTGGTTCTACTCGGCTTCTTCAAAAGGTGATTCAGGTATTTTACATGTTTTGCAATTTACTTTCTCTGATTTTTGTTTGAGATTCGCCAAAAAAATCTCATTGTATTGCTTATCTGAGGAGAGCCAGAAAACTCAGATTGTGGAGTTTTTGGATTATGTAAGCCCGAGATCAAAGACACAATTGTGAAGGTTTTAGGTGGACCTGTGAAACTTATTTTGATAGTGCATGCTAATATCCCCTGTGTGAGGATATTATGAGTGGAGTAGCAATCTATGTGGCTGTTGGATAACAGTTGGTGTACACACAGGTGAACCACTATATATCATTGTGTTGTGGATGTGCTTTATTCTTTTATTTCTTTGTACATTCAGTTTTTGTGGTTTGTGTATATGGATGAATGTTGTAATCACTTCAAGCAAGTGTGGATGAATGTTGTAATAACTTAGGATTTATTTTCCGCAAGTTATTTTGATTTCATTGCTTATTATTCCTCTTTGGTTTGTAATATAAAGGACATTCTAGAAATAAGGTTGTCCTACCTTAAACCTCTGGTTTTTGGTGTAAGGTTGTCCTTAGAACTGATAAAGTATCTATCTCTTTATTTTAGGCTATTGTGATTGTTTTATATTCAGCAATGTACTTTATATCTTTTATTATTCCACTGTTATTAGTTTTATTTGGCATTGCCCTATTCACCCCCCCTCTAGGGCATATAGCTAGGCCCTTTCAGCACTCGCCTCAGGCGGAGGCATGGGTGCAGCTGACGGGGCAGGAGCCTCAGTAACTGGAACAACAAGCTGAGTAGGGGTAATAGGTGGGGGAACCGAAGCAAATGGAGCCTCTATAACGGGAACAGTAGGCTGAGGCAGAGGAATAGGTGGGGGAACTGGAGCAACTGTAGATACAGGCACTACGGGCTCAACTGGAGGAACAGGCCGGATCGGGACCTCAGGAATCAGATCCTCAACTACTAGAGCAGGACGTGCTCGAGTAGGATGGGTACCTCGGGCGCCTCATCCACGGTCACCACGACCAGGGGCGCCACGACCACGTGGCATCGTCTACAAAATAATAATGACGCAAGGAATAAAGACAATTACAGGCTCAATATGGAGCGAAAGGAAGGATCTCGGGACACTACTTGCCCCATGTTCATGGCAGATATACAATGTTCTCCTTGGTCATTCTAGAATTACTTGCTATGCTCTGATACCAACTCCTGTCACTCCCCAGACTCGGTAACTGGAATCCCAAGGAACCCGATGGCCGGTTCTGGCTGTAACAGCCTCCATAGTACCCCATTCTCGGCTCCTGAGACAGGTTTCGATCCTGGGATCCTACAAGGAGGATTTTCATAATAATGTAATCATTATCAATATGAGCATATCCATGATCACAACAAGTATATCTAAGAATAATAAAGGCACACATCGTAAAATATACTATAAATTTGAACTTTTACAACTTTCAGAAGGTACAAAAGGACATACATAAGATGATAGGAGAAGGAAAGGAAGATCAGCAACACCGAATCCTCAAGCTCAACTCAACTCTGTGCCCTGCAGCTAAGATGCTTGTCTAGAGTCTCCTGTACGCATCAATCGTGCATAAGCTTATAGGAGCTTAGAGGGTGGTGAAAGTGTGTGGCAATGGTGCACAGAAGAATATTAGGAGATGCAAGAAGGGAAATATGCTCAATGGAAAAATCACTAGCCTTACCAAGGCTTATCATAAATACAATGCGATGAGTAATGGATGTCATACCAAGACAATGCATGAAGGGGCTTGTACAGCCAATGTTAATGCGATGCAAGTAATACCAGTGCTCATATCCAAACCATAAGTCAAGTATATTTCCATTCATAAGGAAATCACCGGGGTCCATTACACTGTTAAATGACTGTCGCTCTACAGGCCCCACACAGTCAAACGAGCGTAAGACACCTCACTACCCGCCTGTGGACAGCCAATCACCAGCAAGGCCTGACGGTAGCAGACCCATTTACGAGCTAGTCAGACTCAACCTAGCAATGCCCCCTACACACCGAGCAGGTAAGGCCACACCCCTATCCAACCGACTACATGATAGTGAGAGTCGCGGCCTAACGATATAAGGCCCTCGTGCGCTCATGTATTCTACCCGGTCACTGCGTTGGAGCAGATCCTTAGTACCATGGAAGTTTTGAGAATTTCACCCATGGGCATCCAATGCACCCGGTATGCTCAACTAATATTTTTGGTGTCCACACATACGACCATCCATGAATATCCCTGTGGAGGCAAGGCCCTGATGAAGCAAGGGCAGATATCCACATGCTATGTAATGTCAAATGCATGAATCACACAATCACCCATGCATCAATCCTAAGCACCCATCGTGCTCCAGAGGGGAAAACTCCACCCCTCAGGGAGATACCAATATGTCGTACTCAATGGCACAACCATGGCCAATCATACATCAACCGGGCATGCATATAATGCGTATGAGAGTGGGTCATGAAATGAATAAGGGTGCCAATGGGGTGAAGATAAACTCTCTACCTAACTGTGAAGGGTCTAGGTACTTAACCAATTTCTCATAAAGAATACAACCTCTAGAGGGGGTCCATTTATCTGGGGTAGCCTACGAGACTAAGGATACAAGATACGGGCTTAAATAATATAGAGATGGGCCGAGCAAGAAATTAAGGTGGGCATTTAACCACACTTAGAGGGGTCTATAATGGAGACATTTAACCACCAGTTTCTCAAGGCATAACCAACCATAATCCACATAGCTACAAGGCCCAAGGCCCACATCCAAACCACATACATAAGCTCCACAAAAAGGCATGAGAACAAGGGTCCAATACTACCTTCAACAACATGGGCCCAAGGAGAGGAAATCAAGGCCCAAGCCCTAAGCCCCAATGGCCACAGGACTCATACATTTAATTGAACTTAATGGGTAGCCCATGAGCACAACAACACGGCTTAAAAATAGGTTTAAGTTAAGTAAAATGGGCCCCACTACATCAGCCCAATAACTAGCAATCTAAGTGGGCAACCAAGGGCCTAAACCACCTTTATCTCAGCCCATAAGTCCATCAAAATGTGAAAGTCAGCCCAACATATGGCTAGGCCAAGCTGGGACGTTCTAGCCCAATCTGGGGCCTCTAGGAAGTCTCAAAATCTGGTTTATATTTGGGTCCCACAAATGATCATCAATGGAGATCTAAAAAGGCCTTAATTAAGCTCAAGAATATTCTAAAATATAAAGGAGCAATAAATACTCAATTTTTTTCAATATGGTGGACCCCACAATCATAGCTCCAATGGGCCCTAGAACATCAGTGATGAGTCCCCAACTAATCATACACAAAGCCCAATGGGTTGGGGCCCAAAAGTTCTGAAATAACAAGGGACACTCCATTGGAGTGGGTCCAGGGCCTTTAAAATTATAAATATTAATGGCCAAGGTCTCTCATCATGCATACAATAAGAGGAAACCCAAATATGTGGCCCATCATTAGAGAAAATATTTTTGAACTATGGTTTTTATCAAGGCATATTGCTACACTGCACAAAAGAACAATTTGGCAGTCCAACTATCTTTGCCCATTCTTCTAGATGCTTAAATTGGGTTCTTTGGGGCTAAAATTTTATAGAGTGATCTTTCATATGTGGGACACACCCTCATAAAATTTTAAAATTTTTGAATATTCATAAGTATTTTAATTAATTTAAACAAAACAGTTTGTCCATAAAATCGGACAGACCTGAACGTCCCAACGTAGTTGGCTAGTCCGGCCCTTGCCACGGTATATACAGGGGTCCATTGGCCCTGAAATATGGTATGTGGGTCCTACCATGAGTGGAATAAACTCTTAAAAAATTTTAGAATTTTTATATATCTATAAATATTTTAATTCATTTAGAGAAATCAATCTATCCTGAAAATCGGACTGATCTGGAAACTATATTATAGTGGGCCAATCCAGCCACCACTATGGTATGTACAGGTGGCCATTGGCCCAAAAATTTGGTAGGTAGGTCCTAACATGGGTGGGATACATCTCTATAAATTTTTAGAATTTTAGACACCCAAAAGTATTTTAATAAATTTCAGAATTCCAACCTATCCGGGGTGGAATGTTGCTGGATCAGTGCAGAAAAATCCAGGTTGTCCACCTCACTTGGACCACACCTTTGGGACCCCAATGAATGGCGGATGGGGCTGAAATTTGGTATGGTTGTAGGTGGTTCATGAGTCTAAAAGAATCATATATTATTTTTTTTTAGTATTCCCACCAAAGATCCAGAAATCAGGCCCCAAGGTAGCCCAAAAATCTCTCTAGGCAAATTTGGACAGCAACATCTTGCTATCCAAACCACCCCAAAAGATAATTAAAAGGGAAAAAAATCATCATTTCCTCAGGGTGGGGTCCACTTAGATGGGTCACACAACTCTCAAACCCAAGCCCCTTTCAAGATCATCCATAAAATCAAGCCCAAAGGTTGTCCAAAACATACCAATAATATGGGGCAAAAAGGTGGGCCTGAATGTCTAACCACTTGGGCCTAGTTGCATGGCACATCAAGTGGGCCATAATACATAAGATTCACTATAAAGATAGGAAAGAAAATATGGAGAAGAAACAGAATCCGGCCACGGGGTAGGGCCCCACCACTAATGGGTCCTTCCAAGAATGAGTCATACCTATGCAACTACATTGATTGTACATGTAATATAAAATCACTACATGCATGATCTATAATTGCTATGGATGGTTGGGATACCATCCCAACATGATCCTTAAGGTCTAGATGACCTTGAGATGGAGTGGATCATTCCATACATCATGATGGGGTCCATGGAGAATGGCCCCATCATGGATCATGACATGCATGTAGGATGGTCCAAAGGGCCACATCCATGAGATCAAATGGGATCCCCACCATGGATTGGTGGGTCTCATGTGATCCATCCATGAAAAAATAATAAGATTAAGGAAAATAAAGGAATTCAACAAAAGAATAGTCACCCACATCAAAGATGACCACCAAACTTTCACACTAAGGTCCTTTAGCACCAAGGGAGATGGATTAATGGTGGAGATGGGTTTCAAGGGTTAGATGGTGGGGTATTAAGGAGGAAGGTGGCTTGAAAAATGGAGAAAAATGGGCTGAAGAAATGGAGGGAAATTACTAGAGAAGAAAGAAGAGAGAGAGAAATGAGAGGGAAAATCTTTTTAAGGAAAGTAATCATTAACCTATGTGATACAAACAATGTTTGCTAGGGTAGGTTTAGGTGTGGGTGGTGTGTGAGGTCTTGGTAGTGTTAGTTATGGAGATTTAGGTGGTGTGTGTAGTGTGTGTTGGAACTTGTGTAAAAGAGAGAGTGTGGGCCACATGCACCACTCCAAGGTGGACCATATGATCAAAATCAAGGGCCATAGAATGAAACGTACACAACTTAGGATCCACACATCGGATGGATACACAAGACACAGCATTGGAACTGAGGTGACAATGCGGTCGTAATGGCACAAGTCTCAACTTGATCCGAGTTGGGTCTATGTGACCGGACTTAAGGATGATCGCAAGCACAATCCAAAGGTCGTGGGTTGCCAGAATTCGACCGGTAGGACCGTGAGACTACAAGAAATGAAATGCACACTCACACACACACACATGCACACCTGTGAACTCGGGTCGGGTCTCACACCTGATGCTCAACCCCCCATCTTTTTGGTTGGTCCCTCTACTCAGTGGGATTAAGACTTGTATTATATTTTTTTATATGACATGGATAATTTTTTGATGATAAATTTTTGAATGGATGATAATCTTTAACCCCTTAGTATAGGGCATATTCCCATGTGCTAATTGTTACGATGAATTGTAGATGTTAATAGCCAACCCCTAAAGGGGTCAACCTCCCACGAATGGTGCACGACCCTTAATTATTCTTGTAGATCTTATCATATGATGAGTCGACCCCTTTTTTAAGGGATCGGTTCACCTCTGGGTTTTTTCTCTGCATAAGAGAGGACCCTTTATAGATTTTCGTGGGTTAATGAGCCAACTCCTTTAAAGGATCGGTCCATTGTGCTCGCCTCTGCTTATGAGGGGTAGCTTTTTCCGTTTTTAGATAAATCACACGAGTAGATCATGTACAAATAGAATTTTATTAAGAGCCTTAAAAGGCTAGTAACTCTGAGAAGTACATTTATTGAGGGCCTTCAGCGGCCATTAAATTTTTACGGATAGTAGATCTTCAAGTGCTCGGCATTCCAGGGGTGGGAGAGCTGATGTCCTTCGAGGCCCTCCAAGTGGTAGGAGCCTGGCTTGATTGATCTGATTACACGGTAAGGCCCTTCCCAATTACGCTCGAGTATCCCAGCCCTCGACTCTGCTGTATTTTGGAAGACACGTGGAAGACCAAGTCCCCCGGTCAGAACCGCCTTGTCTTGACTCTTGAGTTGTAGAATCGTGCCACTTGATGATGCCTGCAGTAACTCAGAGTCTAGCGACATCTCTAGCTTCCTCAAGCAAGTCGAGGTTTGCTGCGATCTGCCTTACTTTCTGATCCTCCCCGTATCTTCTAACCTGAGCTGTTGAGAGGTTGATCTCAACTGGGATGATCGCCTCCGAGCCGTAGGATAGCGAAAAGGGGCTCTCCCCAGTAGATGACCGAGCTGTAGTCCTATGGGCTTAAAGGATGAATGGGAGCTCCTTTGCCCAGTTGCCTTTCGCTTTCTCCAACTTTGTCTTAAGATGATGTTTGATGACTTTGTTCATGTCTTCCACCTGTCCGTTGGATAGTAGATGCCGAGGTGAGGAATAAGCGTTCGAGATGTTGAGCCCCTTACACATGCCCCGAAACTTATCATTATCAAACTGCTTGTCATTGTTAGAAATGATGGCGCGTGGGATTCCAAACCGGCAGATGATGTTCTTCCAGACGAAGTCAATTATCTTTATTACAGGTTCAGTCTTGGCCCATTTAGTGAAGTAGTCAATCGCGACGATAGCGAACTTCACTTGTCCTTTCCCTGTAGGAATAGTTTTAATGATGTCGATCCCCCACTGAGCGTACGGCCATGGCCTGCTCATGGGGGTTATTTCTTCTATAGGTTACCTCGATATAGCAGCAAACCTCTGACACTTGTCGCACCTTCGGACGTAATCTTTCGAGTCTTCTCAAATGGTCGGCCAGAAGTACCCTTGGCGGAGTATCTTAAGAGCCAAGGCTTGGCCACCAGAGTGATTTCTACAGATGCCTTCATGAATCTCTCGTATCATATAGTCCACTTCCTTGGGTTAGAAGCATCTGAGGTAGGGCTGTGAGTGCCCCTTCTTGTATAAGACCCCGTCCAAGACAATATATCGGGCAGCTCTGATCTTCAGGCGTTGGGCCTCCAATCTATCCTGGGGGACCTCACCAAATACAAGGTAGTTATAGATCAGGTCCATCTAACTTGGGGTATTTTCCACCAGGTTGACACTTTCTGATCCATTTGATTGATGATCGAGCTCTCCATGAATTCCATGGGGATGATCCGAGAAATCTTTTCTTCCATGGCTGAGGCTAACCTTGTGAGGGCATCGGCCTAAGAATTCTCTGCCCTTGGAATCTGGTTGATGATGCAACTCCAGAACCTTTTTATCAATTTCCTAGCCTCGGCCAGATAGGCCACCATCCTGGTTTCCTTAACTTCATACTCGGTAGAGATACGGTTCACCACAAGTTGAGAATCACACCGCACTTCAAGGGACTGAACCCCCATACTAGCTGCCAGTCTGAATCCTACCAATAGGGCCTCGTACTTTGCTTCGTTATTAGAAGTTTTGAAATCGATCTTGATGGCATACTGTATAGTCAGAATCGGGCACGACCAGGACAATTCCTGCCCCAGCGCACTTGGCATTGGACGACCCGTCAACATAAAAGACCCACCTCTGCTCTGACTTCATATCCTTGATAGGCGGTGGAACAGGTGGGGTTACGAGAGCTGCTTCCACTTCGGTGTCTGTACTTGGAATGGTAAACTCGGTTATAAAGTCAGCCATAGCCTGGCCTTTGATTACAATCCTCAGACAATATTGGATGTCGAACTCCCCGAGTTCTATCGCTAATTTTATTAGTCAACCTGAGACGTCTGGCTTTTGAAAGACTTTCCTGAGAGCGGAGTCAGTCAGGACAACGATGGTGTGTGCTTGGAAGTATGGGCACAACCTTCATGCTAAGAAGACTAAGCTGAGTGCTAGTTTCTCCATGCTTGGGTACCTGGGTTTAGTGGGTATCATTGCCTTGCTTACGTAGTAGAAAACATACCGCTTGCCTCTTACCTCCCTAGTGAGTGCAGAACTAACAGCCGAGGCGGAGACCGCTAGGTACAAGAATAGGGGCTCGCCCTCTTCCGGCATTGATAGCAAGAGAGGTGAACCCAGGTATTACTTTAGCTATTGGAACGCCTGCTCACATTCAAGGGTCCGCTCGGCTTTCTTATGACCTTTCAGTTACTAGAAAAAAGGGAGACACTTGTCTGTAGCTCTAGAGAAAAACTGACTGATCACTGCTACTCAGCCAATTAGACACTAGATCTCCTTCGTTGTCCGAGGCGAGCTCATATCGAGCAGCCTTTGATCTTCTCAGGATTCACCTTGATGCCTCTCTAGCTGACTTGAAACCCAAGGAACTTACCCGAACCGACTCCTAAAACACACTTGGCAGGGTTCAGCTTCATGCAGTACTCCCGGAGGATTGAGAATGTCGTCCTAAGGTCCGCAAGGTGATCGGATGTTCTGACGCTCTTGACAAGCATGTCCTTGATGTAAACTTCCATTGTTCAACCGATCTGCTTGGCAAACATCTAGTTCACCAATCTCTGATATGTTGCCCCAACGTTCTTTAGGCCAAAAGGCATGAGTTGGTAACAGTAGAGACCTTTGTTGATGACGAATGTAGTCATTTGGCTATTTGGGGATGCATCAAGATCTGATTGTACCTGGAATAGGCATCCAGGAAGGAGAGTTACTCATGTCCAGCCATGGTGTCCACCAGCTGGTCGATCCAAGGCAAGGGGAAGCTATCCTTAAGACAAGCCTTGTTCATGTCTGAGTAGTTTAAATAGACCCGCCACTTCCCGTTTGATTTCTTCACCAAGACCACTTTGGCGATCCAGTCTGGATAATGTACTTCCTCAATGAAGTTGACGCTGAGGAGCTTGGAGATTTCATCATCTATGGTCATGTACTTCTCAGCATCAAACGCTCTTCTCTTCTGTTTCACTGGTTTATGATCCAGAACCACGTTCAACTTATGAACCATTACGTTAAGAGAAATGCCCGGCATATCCTCGTGTGACTACGTGAAGACGTCCTTGTTCTGTTGTAGAAAAGTCAACATCTGAGACCTCTGCTCAGAATTTAGCGAAGATCCAACCTGAATAGTTTTGCTCAGGTCGGCTTCCTCAAGTGGGACAGTCTCCAGGTCCTCGAGGGGATCTCTCGTGAGAATTCTGGGGTCGAGGACGTTAATGGTGAGGGCCTACTTTACCGACCCTTTTCTCACAGGTACCGCATAGCATCTTTAAGCTTCACACTAGTCCCCTCAGAGGTATACAACCCCACCTTCAGCGAAGAACTTCATCATCAGATGTCATGTGGCCATAACCGCCCTCATTGCATTAAGGGGAGGTTAGGCCAGAATGACATTGTGCACCGACGACACATTGACAACAAGAAAGTCTATAAGAAGTGTGACTTGATGTTGTCTTTCTCCTACTATCACAGGGAGAGTGATGGTTCCCTCAGTGATCACCCTATCTCTAGTAAAGCTGTGTAAAGGGGTTTTCACGGGTCGAAGGCATGACCTTTCAATCCCTATTTTCTCGAATGCTTCAGAATAAATGATGTCAGATAAGATCCCTATGTCGACCAAAATGTGGTAAAATTTATGGTTGGCTATAAGACTCGTATCCTAGTCTGTACTATTCCGTCGACTGCCACGATTCTTCCCATGAAATTCCTGTAATCCGCGACCTATAATCGATGTTTGCACACGACCGTAAGTCATATCCTATACATTTGAGTCGGCTTAATCTGAGACTTGTATCATTGCGACCGCACCGTCACCGCGGTTCCAACGCCACGACTCACGCACCGATCTGATACACAGACGAGGTGATGTGGACCCACGTTCAGTTCGAGGAAAAACACTGGGCGTTGCAATCCCAAGAGAATCTCTATAACATGTCCCATCAATCCATTAATCAATCAATCAACCCATCAATCCATCAATCAGTTCATGTCAAGTACACATCACCTTTCACCCTATCCCCAAGAGACCCCCAAAGTCAACTCTTTCTCACCCTCTCTCTTACACCACCTTACATGTCAAATACCACATCCATCACTCACCTCACCTTTTCACCCATCACACCCATCCCTCATCTCTCTTACAACTCTCTCTCTCTCTCTCTCTCTCTCTCTCTCTCTCTCTCTCTCTCTCTCTCTCTCTCTCTCATTTCCCAACACATTCCCAAGCAAGCAAGAGGCTCCCACGTCCATGCATTTTCATGAGAGAAAAGTGTAATTTTGGTGGCCCACTTCCCATCCCAAATCTCTCATCCTAACCATCCATTCTTCATCTTCCACCATCAAAGTGAAGCGTAAGGAGATAGGCTATCCAACGGACCGAGAAGATCGATAGGTGGTGTCTTCCATAGGCCTAGATTTCACTTTTATGATGAAGGGCCAAGTGAGGCCTACCGATTGATGGTATGGATCTCACTTGGGACCCTAAGATGTGGCCGATGGCCCACTTTGATCATCATGATCATTCCATGATGGGGTCAATCTTCATGGACCCCATCATGATGTTTACTTTCCTTGCATTAAAGAGGTCATATAGACCGTTCATTTTGGATGGAGATGGATCTCCACCGTTGATCTTTTATTTAGAGGGCCCATATGCAATGAGACTCATTGATGTATGATTGGATTCTTGAAATGGAGGGCCCATAGTGTCGGGGTCCCTCCATCACACGCGTGTCCCACTCTATCTCTCTCTCTCCCTCTCTTTTCATTTATTTATTTTTTTTATGATGTAATGGCCATGTGGCCCATTTGGATGGACCCCACCACTAGGTATGTATTGACCCAAGCCATCTAAAAGTGGGGTCCATCTTACATGTATTGTACTTACACCATCCATCTTATGGTGGCCCACCTAAAAAGGGCTCACCTTGAATATGTCATTAAGCTCATATAAACGTCCAGCGGCTGGACGTTGCTGGAGAGAAAAATACAAATATGAGCTTGATTTCAAGCTTATGGGATGGGCCACTTGTATAGGCCTCACCTTAATGTATGTTTATAATCCAAGTCGTCCATTCCCTTCCAAGATCATTCTAGGCGTTGAACTGAAAAATGAGGCCAATCCGACTTTCGAGCGGGCCATAGCATAGAAAATGGTAGTTTTCACCATTTAAAAAGCCACCTGATAATTATACTCACCAAAACACCTTGGATATTGGACTCGTTTGGTTGATCTCTAACCATAGAATCCAATGGTCAGGATGGATTTGGTTGATACGGACCCCACGCCTGAAAAACCACGAGAAAACTCCTTTTTCAAAAAAATAAAAATAAATAAACAGCAGCTGCTGCTGCTGTTGTCAGCAGCGCAAGCCGCGCCAGCCGCAGGCAGGCGGACGGTGGGCAGGGACCCACGGCCCTATGCGTGGGCCCCACCTTGATGTTTATTTTCCATCTAATCTGTTCACAAGGTGGGCCACTCTCTGAAGTGGACCCACCCCAAAAATCATCTTGATACAGATCTCAGGTGGCCCACACCACATTAAACAGTAGTGATTGAACTCTACCACTGAAACCCTTTTGGGCCCACGGAAGTTTTGAATCAATCTGATATTTGTCTTTCCTATTCATCTAGGTCTTTGTGACCTTACTAATAGGTTGGATGGTAAGTAAACATTATGGTGGGCCCCCACGTGGGAGCCCACAGTGATGTATGTGTTGTACTCCCACCGTCCAGGCGGACGGTGGCGTCCATGGTGATTTATGTGTTGTATTCCCGCCATCCAGGTGGGCGGTGGAGCCCACCACAGTGTATGTGTTTGATGCATGTCGTCCACCCATTTTTTTCAAGGATGGTGGGCCCACTACTGTCGACATCAGCAGGATCTGTGGGACCCATCATGATGCATGTGATGCATCCAAACCGTTTAACCATTTTTGAAAGCTCATTTTTAGCATGAGCTAAAGAATGAGTCAGATTTTTGGTTCAAGTGGGTCCCACCAATATTATTTGAAGTGAGGATCGGTTGATCCTTTGACATGGTTTTTATATATATATATATATATATATATATATATATATATATATATATATATATATATATATATATATATATATATATATATATATATATGTATGTATGTATTTGTGGCCATTTTTAAGGCCCACCTTATCATTCTTAAGGCCCATATGAGGAGGCTCATATTGATAAATTTGGGGCCTGTTAGTGTGGCCCATCTGATATATAAAAGGCCCATGTGATTAGGCCCATCTTGGTGTATTTGTGGCCCATTTTTTAGGCCCACCTTATCATTCTTAAGGCCCATATGAGGAGGCTCATATTGATAAATTTGGGGCCTGTTAGTGTGGCCCATCTGATATATAAAAGGCCCATGTGATTAGGCCCATCTTGGTGTATTTGTGGCCCATTTTTTAGGCCCACCTTGATGGGTATGAGGCCATTGTTGAGGCCCACCTTGATATGAATGTAAGGCCCATGGGATCAGGCTCATTTGATATATATAAGGCCCATGGGCTTAGGCCCATTTGATATATAAGGCCCATGGGATCAGGCCCATTCGACATATGTAAGGCCCATGGGATTAGGCCCATTTTGATGTATTCTAAAGCTATGGGTTAAGGCCCATTGTGGTGTACTTTAAGGCCCGCAGGTTATAGCCCATTACAATGTACATCAGGCCCATTAATGCGGCCCACTTGCTTGATAACCAGAAGGCCCATATGATATGGCCCATTTGACATATTTAAGGCCCAATGAGAGGTACCTAAGGTCCATTGCAATGTGTGATTCCCCCATGGTTTGTGTAATGATGTCTTATGGCGGGTCGTGCCTTAGGAGCAATAATGGTTTGATGCCCACATTGTAAGTACAATGTTGGTTAAATGTCCACATTGTATCTCTCCTTAGGTCCTATTGGTAAGCCCATACCAGTTGTGTATAGGCCGTCTAGGCTCATCTGCATCATAAGAGTAGTCCATTACTTTATAACATGCTTAGTATAATCACATGACTCATGCCCATACGCATCATATGTATGCTTGATATGAGTAGTGACTGATCATAGCATACGTCATTGGGCAGACCATTTACGGGACTTGTTATGAGACAGAGTGCCCACATGATCACATAGTATGCGCTGGATTGTTGCATGATTTAACAGTGTGATTCATGCATCTCGCATATGTGTGACTTGATCACTGCACGCCCTAGCGATATTAGGATCGTGGCTCTACAGGTACATCGTGGATGATCGTATTGGATACTGAAAATACTTGGTTCTAGCACTATGAGCACGTAGGATATCCTTGGGTGAAAGTCCCAGAACCTTTTTGGTACCAGGAGTTGCTCCAACGTCTAGACCGAGTGGATACATGAGCGCCCGAGTGTCGAATACGAGTAGGCCGCGTCTCCCACTGTGTCGTGGTCGGTTGGAAGGGGGTGTGGCCTTATCTGCCTGAGTGAGGGGGTTATAAGCTAGGCTGAGTTTGACCAGCTCGCAAATGAGTCCGCTATCGATGAGCCGGGTAGGTATTGGCAGACTATTGGTCAGGCAGATAGTGAGGTCTATTCCGCTTGCTTGACTGTGCAGCTAGGGAGGTGGCAGTCACTGCGAAGTGTATTAGACCCCGGTGATATCCAGAGAGGAACTGTACTGATATGTGTACTTGATGAGTACCGACTTGCTTGGATTGCATTTCGCATATGACATTCGGCTATGTAGGCCTTGTATTACATCGGTGTGGCCGATGGCATTCATGTTTACATCGCATGGCCTTGGTATGGCTGATAGCATTCATTCCTTACATCACATAGCCTTGGTACAGTTGGTTGTATTCATGGACTTATCGCAGGCTTCCGCATTACTCTGATATTATATACTTGGTACTTGCCTTACGCACACACTTACACCACCCTTTAAGCTTTTTTAAGCTTATGCATGACCGTTGTGTGCAGGTGTCGTTGGACAGCAGCAGCGTTGAGGCAAGAGCGCGTATCAGGCCATTTTGAAGCTTTTTGATCACCTATTATTTCTCTTTCCGCATTGTACTTAAAGTTTTTGATATAGTGGATATGTGGTGATGTTATTTTATAACTTGGTTATGCTTGTGGTTATACTCCATTATAAAAAAAAAAAAATCATTCTGAAAATCCTCCTTATAGGATCCCAGGATCGAAATCTGGCATATGATTGCCAGGAACCGAGAATGGGGTACTACAAAGGCTGTCAGCACCGGATTCGGCGATCGAGATTCCTGTGAATTCGATTTTTAGGTTTGGGGCATGATATTGGCTATGGTCATAATCATCATGAGGGTATTGTGTAAACCGGCCAGTTCAGGAGTTTCTGACCCTTGATGTCCAACAAGATCTGCTCTGGAGATGTGTAAAGTGGAGTGTAGGAACGGAATTTGCTCTCAGGCCTTCTGCTCAGTCGGCAATCGCAAGAGGCTAAATCATCAGGCTTCTTACTAGATAATTAAGGCTCTTCGTTTCTTGACCTCTTCTCCTTGGACGACTGCTCAGCTCTTTTTTCATCGTAGTCTCCCACTAACAACGCCTCCTTGTTGAAGTGGGCAATGAAGTCTTTCAGTGTTTCCTTGTTCCCTTGCTTGAGGGTAAACAGATGGAGAGTCAGCTTCCAACTCTTCTTACTGGAGATGAACTGGGTAAGGAACAATCTGCTAAGCTCTGCAAAAGAGCCGATCGATTTTGGTTTAAGTTGTCGATACCAACTCCGAGCAGACCTAAAGAGGGTTATCAAGAAAGCTCTGTACATCATTCCATTCATGGCCGACTGGATCTGCATCTACGAATGATATGACTCTACAAGCTTTGACGGGTCTCCAGACCTAGAGAATTGGATGACGGGAGGCATCCTAAACCTAGGCGGCATCACCTCGTTCATAATTTTTGAGGTGAAGGGAGGCTTGGTCTCTTTCATCATCGCATGGACTGTAGTTGGGACGGACACAGACTGTTGATTCTTCTAAAACATCTTAAACTGGTCATGGAGTTCCTTACGTTCGGCTTCCCAAGGATTCTGATTCTCTGCTACTGTCTCCTGGGGGCCCTCCTTCACTGCGAATGCTCTACCCTGTCTTCTCCTCTTCAGTCGATGGCAGAGGTCATTGGGGGCCAGAGTCGAAGTGATGGACACGTAAGACGACTCTACATCCCAAGAAGGTTCTGGGATTAGGGTGGATCGATCCTGGGACACTACATTGCACCAAGGTCGGGAGCTTATGCGGTTGTGCCTGGGACCCTCTGGCCCAGGAATTGACCTGTTGTGTTCATTCCTCGGGTGTCGGGGTGGTTTCCACCATATTAAGAAGCAGCTGCTGGTTATACTGCTCCTTCATTCGGCTGATTTAGTCCTTTAGCATCTGGACTTCATTTTATAGTGCCTTATACTTTCCTCCTCGGCTCCGAGTCCGCTAAGATGGCCCTATTAGAGTTAATTTAGTATGCAACAGTGAAGAATACTGATGTTATCCGCTAGGTTTGGGCTCCACCATTGTGACCTTCTTCTTTCCTCTTACCATATCTGATAAACTTCCTAGCTTTTTGTTTACATTTCCCACAAACAGCGCCAAAATATGTTGAGGTCAAAATTTGTACCACCCTCCACTCAATGCTACAAATGTCCAACGAACCCTGGTCCTATACAAAGGGATGAGTAAAAGAGACTCTGGCTCAGCCAAGGGACCCTCTGATGCCTAAGTCAGGCTAGGGAATCTGGGTTTAAGTCAAAAGTAGAGAGAGGGCACTTGTACAATGGGGTGCCCTGTTATTTATACTTGTGGGTAAAGAGGATCGCGTCCGTTAATCTCGGCACAATTTACTCAATCACGTAGATATTGTAATTGTGGAATATTATCCGTAATCTTTAGGTTGTGGGGCGTATCGTGTCTTAAGGGTGCGTATACTTGGGCAAGATCTTCGGTCACATCCGCATTTAGGTTAGTTTCCAGGCTCGGCACACGGAGTGTCCTCACCCGAGCTCGGCCTCAACCTATCAGGACACGAAGCTGAATACTAGTAGTCAGAGTTCACCAGTAGATCATTCGGGTCAGAGTTTACTAAATGAAACTAAGGACGAAGGTTCGGATCGGCTAATCAGGGTTGTAATTTGGAGTCGTGATCCATTAGTGGAGAGCTCGTCTCAGCTAACCTACTATCGTAACTCAGGGGTTGGCTCATACTTGACGTGGTATCCTCCTTCCGAGGCCTTATTAACCAATTTGGGTAGCTCAGGCCGACCCTGATTATCCTTGTTCAGATTTCCCCATAACAGTTTCTAAAGAGAAAATCTTTGCCAACAACCAGAGATTTCAAATGAGAGAAATTAACAATCATCCTATTACTAATAAAATTATGGACTTGCTTAAAGGGTTGGTGAAAGTCAACTCAAACAAGAAAGAAGTAAATGGGAGTAAGAGAAATCCTAACTCACAAAGACAACAAAAGGAAAGAGACCCTCCAAAGCCTAAAAGCATCATGAATTGGGTTTCAAAGATAAAGTGTCTTGTCATCAAAGCAAGTTTCCATTCAAGATGGTACCTGGACAGTGAATGTTCTAGACATATGATAGGTTATAAAACTATTCTCTCAAATATCAACTAAATTGATGGTAGCTCAGTAACATTCGGAGATGGTAGCTGTAAGATCTGCATTATAGTCCGTACCATTCCGTAGGTTCCTGTGATCCTCTCTGTGAATTTCGGCAACCCTTGACATGTATCTAACATTTGTGCATAATTCTAAGCCGAGTCCTACAAACCAGACTCGGCTTAACCAAAGACTTGTACCTAAGTGACTGCATCATTACCGTGGTTTTAATGTCGTGTCTCGCGTGCTGGTCTGATACCCAGGCCAGGAGATGTGGACCTGCGTTCAGTTCAAGGAAAACGTCGTGCGTTTCAAAACCTAAGAGAATCTCTACAACATGTCACCTCAATCAATCCATCAATCCCATCAAGGGTCAAGTACATGTCAAGTATAAATCACCTCACACCCATCCCCAAGCAACCCCATAAGTCAACAAACCCTTACACAACCCATACCCTTCTTACACGAATTTCCTCAAAAGTCAACAAAGTTCTTACACACCTATCCCTCTCCCATCCATCACTCCATCCCATCTTCTCTCTCACTTATTTCTCCCTTCTTTTCCAAGCAAACCAAAACACCAAAATTTTCAACGTCTAAGCTCTTCCAACCTCTAAGAGAGCTTTGTGTGTGGCCGACTTCCTAACCCTCCCATCTCAACCATTTATTCTCCATCATCATCCATTGGGATCGAAGCCAAGGAGCAAAGAGGCCATTGGAGCTAAGAAGAAAATATCTAAGGTGGGTGATCCACCATTAAATTCAATTTGAGGGCCCACTTGTTGTGGGACCCACTTTATGTACGCATTGTATAGGGAGGGCCCATAGTGGTAGGGTCCCTCCCCTTCTCCCGTGTCTCTCTCTCTCTCTCTCTCTCTCTCTCTCTCTCTCTCTCTCTCTCTCTCTCTCTCTTTCTCATGTATTATGAACCCCACTGTGATGTATGATCCATGTCGTCCCATTCGTAGGGCCCACCTTATTGACCGTCTTTGGGTGGGCCTAGATGTAGGAGAAACACAAATATCAGCTTGGGCTATGGGACCATGGGCCACCACACGTACCCACGTGATGTATGGGTTTTATCATCACTGTCCATCAAAGACAGTGGGACCCAGATCCATAGCTCAAGTGGTAGGCTGAGTGAAAGATATCTCGTTTCAACGCTGGAACTCAGACCCATAGCTCCAGTGGTAGGCTGAGTGAAAGATACCTCGTTTCAACGCTGAGGTCTTGGCATTGATTTCCTAGTGGGGGTGGCTAATATAGAAGTGTAACCTGACCGTGGGGTCTGTGAGACCCATCCACAACGTCCATCCGTTTAGATGGGCCACACCATGATGCGTGTGGTGTATCCACCATCCTTGGATGGTGGGGACCCACCCCACGTGTGGGGATACCCCCCTTGATGTATGTACTATCCAGGCCATCCAGGGCTTCTACATTACTTTTTAAAATATATTATTATATATATATATATATATATATGTGTGTGCTGGTGGGCCCTACGTGGGACCTACCTTCGCTTATATATATATATATATATATATATATATATATATATATATATATATATATATATTATATGTACTGGTGGGCCCTACGTAGGAACCACCTCTTCTTTTGAAAAAAAAGGTAGCAAGTTGCACGTGGAGCAGCTACATAGCTACTCTCTTAACGTCAGCAAGCCGCAGGTCCACATTGATGTATGTACTGCAGCTGCACCATCCACTTTTTGGACGGTGGGGCCCACCATGATGCATGTATTGTATCCATATCGTCTAACCATTTTTTAGATCATTTTGCGGCATGAGAAAATGGGTGAGTCAAAATCCAAAGTTCAACGGGCTTCATATATATCAAATAGGCCGCACTGGTGGCCCACTTGACATATGAGGCCCATTGTGATGTATTCAAGGCCCATGGGCAAGGCCCATTATGATGTATTTAAGGCCCATTTGACTCGGCCCAATAAGACGTATGTGAGGCCTTTGTGTGGGCCGAATACGATGTATATAAGGCCCATGGCGATGTGAGATTCTACCATGATGTATGTGATGATATTTTTGGCGGTCATGCCTTAGGAGCAATGATGGTTTGATGTCCACATTGTAAGAGCAATGATGGTTAAATGTCCGCATTGTAACTCTCCCGATGGCCTATTGTTAGGCCCATACTTGTAGTGTGTAGGCCGTCTAGGCCCATCTTCATTACGAACAGAATCCATCGTTATATAACATGCTTAGTATAGTTTCATGAATCATGCTCATATGCATCATATGTATGCTTGATATGAGAAGTGACTAATCATAACATATTTCTTCAGACAGATTGTTTATGGGCTCCCGAATAGGCGGTGTTGAACAAGATTTTTGCATGACTGGATAGTGTGATTCATGTATTTCGTATTGTGTGACATGGTTACTATATACTCTAGCAACATCGGGGTCGTAGCCTCCACAGGCGTATCATGGTTAGCAGGATTGGATACCAAAAATCTTATTTTATATGGGGTGCTATAGATATCCCTGAGTAAAAGTCCTTAAACCCTTATGGTACTAGGAGGTTGCTCCAACGTCTAGACTGAGTGGGTGCATGAGCACCGAGTGTCGATTATCAAAAGGTCGCGCTTTTCACTGTGTCGTAGTCGGTTGGAAGGGGGTGCAGCCTTATCCGCCCTAGTGGAGGGGGCAAAGCTAGGCTGACTTTGACCTACTCGAGGAATAGGTCCGCTATCGATGAGTCAGGCCCGATATTGGAAGACGAATAATGAGGTCTCTTCCACTCACCTTGTTGTTTGCGATGGGGCGATAATCTGGTTTGGAGTGTACTAGACCCCGGTGATATTCCAGAATTGAGTTGTATTGATATGTAGACTTAGATGAGGATTCATATGCTTGAGTTGTATCTTGCATCGCATGACCTTAGTATAGCCGACATTATTCATGTCTTGCATTGCATAGCTTTGGTACGACTAATAGTATTCATGAATTCATCAGCATATTTCATATTACTCTAATACTGCATAATTGTATTACTACCTTACGCACACACATTTACCACCTTCTAAGCTTTCCATAAGCTTATGCACGACTGTTACATGCAGGTGACATCAGATCGCAGCGACACTGAGGTTAGAGCACGTGAAAAATCATTTTGGAGCTTTTGTCTATCATTATTGTATTTCCCTTTACGCGCACTGTACTTATAATTTTTTTAACATAGTAAAAATCTGATAGAGTTTTTAGTTGTTGTTTATGAGTTATGTCTTTGGTTATGCTTATTATGAATCAAACTGACGTTGAAAATCTTCCTCGTAGCATCGCAAGATCGAAACTTGGCGAATGGGCGCTGGGAGCCGAGAAGGGGGTATTACGGAGGCTGTCGGTGCCGGATTCGACGTTCGAAAATTTTATGAGCTCGGCTCTTGAGTTTGGAGCATGACAGTAGCAACTACAAGATCATTTGTAAAGGTAACATACATCTTCCTAACTTACCTATATTTAAAAATATTTTATATGTTGAAGGATTGAATCATAACCTTCTTAGTATATCTCAAATTTGTGTTAATAATTATAATGTAAGATTTTTTTTTATTGTGGACGTGCGATAATAAATAAATAAGAAAATGTAATATTCAATGGTCGTAGAACTTCTGAAAATTGCTATATTATTGATGACATTTTCTTAACAAATCTTTCATGTTACATGGTCCAAACAAACGATACTGAATTATGATACCAACACATTGGACATGTAAATTATACATATCTTTACAAATTGAGCAAAAGAGATCATTTGTGAGGCTTACTTAAGCTAAAAAATAAAGAAAATAAAGTATGTGGTGCTTGTCAGGTTGGCAAGTAAATTAGGAGTTGTTATAATAAATGAACTCCTTAACCACTACTAGACCTCTTAACCTTTTCCACATTGACTTAGTTGAACCAATAAAAATGAAGAGTATATGAGAAAAGAAATACTTCTTAGTTGTAGTTGATGGATACTCTTGGGTAACATTCTTAAGAGAAAAGTTGAATGTTTTTGACAAGGTCAAAAAGCTTACTAAACATATCCGGACTAAAAAAGAACTATTAATAGTTAAAACAAGAAGTGATCATTAAACAGAATTCAAAAATAACATTTTTAAGAAATACTGCAATGACCATGGTACATTGCATGAATTTTTAGATCCTAAAACACCCTACCAAAATAGAGTTGCTGAAAGGAATAATAAAATATTACAGAAAATGACAAGTGTGTTATGTTGAATAGTATGAAATTTCCTAAATATTTTTGAGCTGAAGCTGCAAATACTGCTTGTAATATAATCAACCGTGTTTATATTAGAGCTGGAAAAAATAAAACAACATACGAAATGTGATTTTAAAAAAAAAAAAAAAAAAAAAACTCAGTGTAAAATATTTTCATACTTTCGAAAGCAAGTGTTACATTTTACATGACCATGAAAATTTAGAAAAGTTTGATGCAAAATGTAATAAATGAATATGCTTAAGATATGCATTAAAGGTCATGCATATCATGTTCTAAACAAGATAACTGGAGTAATTCAAGAATTGATAAATGTTATAATTGATGATCATTCGATTAATCCCAGTCTTCACTAAGATTATGGTGATGATGATATCATTTTGATTAATCAAAGTGAACCATCAACCAAATTAAATTTTACTTATTTAAGGTTGATAAAAGACCATCCAACTAATCAAATTCTTGGTAACTCTCTTTCTAGTGTTCAAACCAGAAGGCAATTGAAAAATATTTGCAATCATGTTTGTTTTACTTCCTAAATTGAACTGGCCAACATAAATGAAGCACTAGCTGATGAAAGTTGAATTTTGGCAATGCAAAATGACCTGAATCAATTCGTAAGAAATGATGTGGTATTTTGTTCCTAGACCATCTAATAAAAACATTATTTGAACCAAATGAGTTTTTAAAAATAAATCAAATGAACTTGAAAATATTATTAGAAACAAGGCACGATTGGTAGTGCAAGGTTATACTCAAATAAAAGGAATTAATTATGATGAAACATTTTTCCCGGTTGCTCGACTTGAATCGATTAGACTGTTTATTTCTGTTACTTATTATAAAAACTTTAAAATATCTCAAATGAATGTCAAGAGTGCTTTTCTAAATGGTGACTTAAAAGAGGACATATATGTTGAATAACCTAAGGATTTTGAATATCTCAAACTTCCTGATCATGTGTATCGTCTTAAAAAAAGTTTCGTATAGTTTGAAACAAGCTCCTAAAGCATAGTATGAATATCTCACTAAATTTTTACTTAGCTGTGACTTTCAGATAGGAAGTGTTGACAAAATTCTGTTTGTTAAAAAATCCAATGATGATATTTTAATTGTTCAAATATATGTTGATGATATTATTTATGGATCTACATGTCCTAATCTATCGTCTAAGTTTGCAAAACTTATGAATTCTAAATTTGAAATGAGTATAGTTCGTAAGCTAACATATTTTCTTGGACTTCAAGTTAAGCAGCTTGAAGATGGAATTCTTATCTCCCAAACCAAGTATGCACAGAATTTATTGTTGGTATTTGTGCTTGATATCAATCTGATCCTAAAGAATCTCATCTAAATGTTGTCAAATGCATAATTAGATATGTTACGAGCACTGCTAATCTTGGTTCATGGTATCCTCATAGTACATCTATTTAAATAATAAGATATATTGATGCAGATTGGGCAGGAAACATCTATGATAGAAAATCCACTAATGGCGAATGTTTCTACGTTGGAAACTGTCTAGTCTCCTGGATAAGCAAAAAGTAGAACTTAGTATCATTATCTACTACAAAAGCGAAACATATTGCTATAGGAAATGCTTGTACTCAAGTTTTGTAGATGAAACGAATGTTGGATAATTGTAGCATAATTCAAGATATAATGAATTTGTATTGTGATAGCACATGTGCAATTAATATATCTAAAAATCATATCCAATACTCTTGTACAAAACATATTGACATCAAATATCATTATATACAAGAGTCACTATATACAAGAGTTAGTTGAAAAAAAAAAAAAGACAATTATGCTGGAATACATTCAAAATACTAAGTAGCTTACAAATATTCTAATTAAGCCACTTGACAATATTAAAATTTCAAATTTAAGGCTTAATATTGGCTTGTGTTTTTTCTTTAATCATCTTCTTAAAGCTAATATTTTTTTCTTTCTTTATCTTTATTTTTATTTTGGATTTTGAAGGAAAAGAAAATTTGGCCAACCAAATAGTGATCGAATTATCCGATCAGCTGAACATGGTGTCCGGTCAGCCGAAGACCTTGTTGGACACTCCTTAAATGTGTAAAAATTTCATTTTTTCCAAAAATTTCTTCTTCTTCTTCAGCTCGCCGGTGCATCTTTTGGTTATCCATCCTCTATTGCTTGCTTGTAAGTGCATTTATGTCCATTTTATTGTTGAGTTAAGTTGATCATTGCATTCTCATTATGATTCAACCTTTTTCTTGAGTTTTAAAACCCGTGTTGGATTATTTTAAATAAATTTGATTTTCTTGATCGTCCTGTTTCCTTCTTGATTAAAAGTGATGGAACATCGATGTAAATGTGTTGTACGAAAAGTACAAGCTGATTGCTCATCTCAATCCAGTTCCCGTAAGATTTGGACTACCCATCTACCGAAGGATGACCCCAATGAGCATTATCATTGAAAGGTCTATAAATATAAATCATATTGCTGAATATATATTGCATGAACTTCTTTCTGAGGTTGGATGTGAAAAAGTTCTTTAATGGAGATGAAATACATATCGATCAATAATGCAAGGGATAGTTCAATCATAAATTTGATTATGATGGTAGCCATGGAATATAATAGAGTTCTACTTGTAAGTCCATATTCAAACAGTTAGAGAAGTGTCACGCCCTAGACTCGGTAACCGGACTCACAAGGAACCCAATGGCCATTTCTGGCCGCAACAGCCTTCGTAGTACCCCATTCTCGGCCCCTAAGGCAGGTTCCGATCCTAGGATCCTACAAGGAGGATTTACATAACAATATAATCATTTTCAATACGAGCATACCCAAGATCACAACAAATAAATCTGAAAATAACAAAGGTACACATCACAAAATCCACTATGAATTTGAACTTTTACAAGTTTCCATAAGGTCCAAAAGGACATACATAAGATAACAAAAGAAAGAAGGAAGATGATCTGCAACACTGGGTCCTCGGCTCGCACACCTATCCAAGCTCCACTGCTAAGATGTCAACTTAGGATCTCCTGCACACATCAATCGTGCATAAGCTTATAGAAAGTTTAGAGGGTGGTGAAAGTGTGTGACAATGGTGCTCAGAAGAAGATAGAGAATGTAGAAGGGAGTCACGATCAATATTAATACCACTAGCCTTACCAAAGCTATCATGAACATAAGAAGCTATACCAAGGGAGTATGATAATGTAAGAAGCCATACCAAGGCTATATAGTGCAATAAGTAATATAATGCAATAAGTACTGGGCGTCATGCCAAGGTGATGCTTTATGAGGCTTACATAGCTGATGCAAATGCAATGCAAAGTAATGTCAGTGCTAACATCCAATCCACATATCAAGTACATTTTCATCATAAGAAAATCACTGGGGTCCATTACATTACTGGATGACAGCCGCTCTATAGACCCTGCACAGTCAAACGAGCGTAAGAGACCTCAGTACCCACCAGTAAGGCCTAAAGGTAACGGACCCATTCACGAGCTGGTCAGACACAATCTAAAAATGCCCTCTTACATGAGGCGAGTAAGGCCACACCCCTATTCAACTGACTATACGAGAGTGGAAGTTGCAGCCTAACGGTATAAGGCCCTCGTGCTCTCATATATTCCACCCGGTCACGGCGCTGGAGCAGATCCTTTATACTATGAAAGTTTTAAGAATTTCACCCATGGGCATCCTATGCACCTGGTATGCTCAAGTAACATTTTCGGTGTCCAAACATGGTCATCCATGATGTATTGTGAAGGCTACAGCCCTGAGGAAGCAAGGGCGATAATGCTCATATGTTATGCAATGCAAGATGCATGAATCACATAATCAACCATGCATCAATCCCAAGCATCCAACGTGCTCAAGAGGGGATACTACGTCCCTCAGGGAAAGTATCATGTAATGCCTAATGACACAATATGATCACACACACATAGTATCAACCAAGCATATAATGATGTACATGGGCCATGAAGATGGGTCTAGATGCATTATGTGGTGATATACAGAGTAGTACACTCCTCCTATCCAAGAAGGGACCAAGACTAGGTATTTAGATAATATTTATAAGGAATCTCACCTCTAGTGGGGGCTCATTTACCTGGGGTAACCCACGAGACTAAGTATACAAATTATGAGTCTAAGTGATATAGAAATGAGCCTAGCAAGAGTCTAAGATGATCATCCAATCACTCTTAAATACAACCAGGCCTAGAGGGGTCCATAATGGGGACATTTAATCACCATTTTTCAAAAAGGCATATCAACCATGAATGATGTGGATAGAAGGCCCAAGGCTTACATTTAAGATAAAAATAAAAGTAACCATATACATATATATTCCTCATAATAGGTCATAAAAAGATAAAATACCACTTTTAACAACATGGGCTCCAAGATGAGAATTAAGGCCCAAGGCTCAATTCCCAATGGCCATAAAATTCATGCATTGAGTTGGACTTGGTGGGCAACCCACGTACACATTATACGACTAAATAAGTTTAAGTTTGGATGAAATGAGCCCCACTATATCAGCCTAATAACTAGCAATTTATGTAGGCGACCAAGGGCCCAATATTATCGTTATCTCAGCCCACGAGTCCATCAAAATAGTGGAAGTCAGCCAAATGTATGGTTGGGCCAATCTGGGACATCCCAACCCACTCTGGGCCCATGGGATACCCCAAAAAATTTGATCTAAGATGGGATCCTCATCTGATCACTAAAGGTGACCCAAAAGAATGCACTGATTAAGCCCGAAGATTATAAGAAAATATAAGCATGTAACACGTACACAAGTTCTCAATATAGTGGGCCCCACAACCAAATAAAGTTTTAACTATAAAATTATACATTTAAGGCTCTTTGATAAACTTTTGGCCTGTTTGACTTCCTGGATTTGCTAAGGTCCAGAAATTAGTTAACTATGTGGAAATAATCTTATGAAGGCCAACTATAGTCACTGGGGGACCCCACCAGATGGAGAGTACGTGTATATATATATATATCATGAAAAGATCAAGTGAGCCTGTTACTGGATTGTGAATCCAACAGTAACCCAAGCCAGAGAGTGCATCCATAATTGGACGATCCAAGACTTGGATGGCCTAGACTAAACATGCGTTATGGTAGGCTCCACATATATACACATTGAGCCTTAAACAAATGGCCTAGGGTCTATGGTGAGCCTCTAACCATCTATAGAGAAACCCATGGGCCTACCTTAGGATCACACAGGAAGACGTTCAACCTTAACTAGTTTCTAAGAGGTGGCCCACCACTACTCATATAATATAAGGTCTAAAGCCCAAGCAATGAATGGCCTAATGGGCCATACACCAAGCCCAACTTATAGGCCAGATAGTGGACCCTCAAGTTAGGTTTGGGCCCAACCACAAAGGTCATAATTTCACATATTGTGGTGGGCTTCATGGGCAGCCCAGTAATTCATTTACATGGGCAAGTTTTACGTTTAACATAAGTGAGTTGGACCTCACTTTTGACCGAAGTACAGGGTCAATTTAGTGGGCAGCCAAGAGCCCAACTTCTTGGTTATTATTGCCCTTAAGCCCATCACAATAGATGGGAAAGTATAGCCCCAAGATCAATGGGTCTATCTAAAAGAACTGAGTCTAAAAGGCCTAATCACTGCCACAAAAGGAGCGGCCATGCATATACTATATTAAATAATGGGCCTTAAGGAAATGGCCCAAAACAAAAGTTATCCAATTCATGCATTATGGTGGACTTGAGGTCAACCCATAAGCCTAAGAATACACATGGGTAAGGGCTATACTGACAGTGTGGGCCTTGCCACATCAGCCCAAAGACTTAGCAAGGCCCTCCACAATATACATTTGTGGGCCTTGTAAGTCAGCCCACAATTAAGCATTTTATGAGGGCATCAAGGATAATAAATGCACATGATCAGCTTGTAGACGGCTCATTGGGCCTGTAAAATAATAAGGTCAGCCCCTTCACAGTCTTAGGCTCAAGGAATAGGTTTTCAGCCCGAATGTCCCATAAAACTACCAAAACTCTGGTTAAGGCTCGCCCATATTATCACCTTAAAGATGGGCCTTGAGAAGCACTAACTACACCCAAAAAAAAATTAAGGAAGGAAAGTAAGGAGTGTGTGCAACACTCTCAAATCTGGTATGCCACAATAGTTTCTAAACAATCAACCATGTAGCAAATTTTGGGCTCCTTGCTGGAATTCCAGCCCACCCATTTCCTAGGCCTGTTGGAGTCCATAAATTTATTTAATTTAAATAGGTTACTGACCCATGGTAATCCACATATATATAGTGGGCCCCACCAGATAAAAAGGGAGATAGACAACACTTACTTCAAGTAGGCCATGTCATTAGAATGCAAGCCCAGCAACCCAAGGTAGGGGCGTGCCTAGGTATTTGGCCCAAAATTGATCCAAATTGCAGGCCACACCACGGTCGATACACAGTCCCGATGACCCTAAAAAATTGCAGGGTGGTCCTTCCATGGGTTGACCACACTCTTACAAAATTTTAAATTTTTTTAACATCTATAAATATTTTAATTAATTTAAATAATATAATCTGTCCAGAAAATTGGACTGGCCTAGACGTCCCAACGTGGTGGGCCAATCCGGGCCTTGCCACGGTGTGCATAGGGGTCCATTAGCCCCAAAAATTTGTAGGTGAGTCTTATCATGGGTGGACCATACCCTCACAAAATTTTAAAATTTTTAGACATGAAAAAATATTTTAATTCATTTAAAGAAATAAATCTATCCTGAAAATCGAATTGATCTGGACACCACGTTATAGTGGGCCGGTCCAGCCACCACCATGGTGCGTACATGTGTCCATTGGCCCCGAAATTTGTTAGGTAAGTCCTAACATGGGTGGGACACCTTTCTATAAATTTTTATAATTTTTAGACACCCAAAATTATGTTAATAAATTTTAAAATTCCAACCTGTCCAGGGTAGAATGTTGCTGGAACAGTGCAAAAAATCCAGACTGTCCACCTCACTTGGACCACACCTTTGGAACCCCAATGAATGTCAGATGAGTCTGAAATTTGGTATGGTTGTAGTTCGGTCATGAGGCTGTAAGAATCACATATTAGTTTATTTCGGTATTCCCACCAAAGATCCAGAAATCAGGCCCCAAGGTGGCCCAAAAATCTGTCCAGACAGATTTGGACAGCAGCATGTTGCTGTCCAAACCACCCCAAAAGATAATTAAAAGGGAAATAAATCATCATTTCCTCAGGGTGGGATCCACTTAGACGGGTCACACAACTCTAGACCCAAGCTTCTTCCAAGATCATCCATAAAATCAAGCCCAAAGGTTGTCCAAAACATGTCAATAATATAGGGCAACAAGGTGGGCCTGGATGTCTAACCACTTGGGCCTAGTTGCATGGCACATCAAGTGGGACACACATACATTAGATTTATTATAAATATATGAAAGAAAAGATAGAGAAGAAATATAATCCGTCCATGGAGTAAGGCCCCGCTATTAATGGGCCCTCCAAAGATTGAATCATACCCATGCAACTACATTGAATGTACATGCAACATATAATCATTACATGCATGATCTATAATTACTATGGATGGTTGAGATATCATCCCAACATAATCCTTAAGGTCTAGATGACCTTGATATGGAGTGGATCATTAAATACATCATGATGGGCTCTATGGAGAATGGCCCCATCATGGATCATGACATGCATGTAGGATGGGCCAAAAGGCCACATCCATGGGATCTCCACCATAGATTGGTGGGTCCTATGTGTTCCATCCATGAAGAAATAATGAGATTAAAGAATAAAGGAATTTAGCAAAATAATAGTTACCCACATTAAAGATGACCACAAACTTTCACACTATGGTCTTTTAGCACCAAGGGAGATGGATCAATGGTGGAGATGGGGTTTCAAGGGTTAGATGGTGGGGGATCAAGGAGAAAGGTGGCTAAAAAAATGGAAAAAAATGGGCTGAAGAAGTGGAGGAAAATTGCTAGAGAAGAAGAGAAAAGAGAGAGAGAAATGAAAGGGAAAGAGAGGGAAAATCTTTTTAAGGGAAGTAATCATAACCTATGGTGATACAAACAATGTTTGCTAGGGTAGGTTAGGTGCAGGTGGTGTGTGAGGTCTTGGTAGTGTGAGTTATGGAGATTTAGGTGGTGTGTGTAGTGTGTGTTGGAACTTATACAAAAGGAGTGTGGGCCACATGCACCACTCCAAGGTGGGCCACATGATCAAAATCAAGGGCCATAGAATGAAACGTACACAACTTATGATCTACACATTGGATGGATGCACAAGACGCGGCGTTGGAATCGCGGTGACAATGCGGTCACAATGTCACAGGTTTCGGTTTGATCTAAGTCGGGTCTACATGACTGGACTTAAGGATGATTGCAAACACTATCTGAGGGTCGCGGGTCACTTGGATTCAACCGGTAAGACCGCGAGACCAAAATGAACTAAATGAATACTAACACACACATGCACACATGCGAACTCAGGTCAGATCTCACAAGAAGTAATTAAACACTAGTTACAGAAAATAAAAGAAGAAAACTTTTCTATTTCTAAATATCTAATAAGATATATGTTGTTTTCAATAATTAGATATTTAGTTTTAATATTGTTGGAAATAATGTATTGAAACAGTAGATAATATTTGACCGCAAAAATATGTCTCTTGAAAAAACTGCTTGATATTGGATAAAACATAAACCAAGCATATGAGTGTAGATTTCTATTACAACTAAAAACTATAGCTAGGAATTACTGCTACTAAATTATTGCTACTCCTAGGATAAGTTAAGATAAATGATAGATTTGTTTTGTATTGGATTAGATTTGTAGATAATTGTTGATTTGGGTGTGTTAGTCTGTCAATCTCCTCTACTATTTATTGATTTCTCATGTAGTTTATTCTTTCACATGCTTCTTCCATTACTATAATGGTTACAGTAGTTAAAAAGCCTCTCTGTATATCCTTCTTTTTATTAGGTTTCCCTTTTATAATTGTTCCTCTTCTGTCGGCCAAGTTCTGTTCCGTTTCTCAGTCACCTTCTGTATCTTGAACTACTTTGACCGCATTTTTCTCTTTACTCATAAAAGTTTTGGATAACTCAGTTACATTACTTCGTCGATCATCCACTGACATGTAAAATTGGATTTATGTTAGCTATAGTTATGAAAAAAGCATTGTAAGTATCTTGAAGATCTTGTCATCAATATATTTCTCTTGCAATGCCACATGTCATCCTCCTATTGGCTTTGTCTAAAATGGTCAAAAATAAGATACAACAATCCATATGCATTATTTCAATATATATTGGTCAACATTGGTTGCCACGGATAATGTCCTTGGTAAGTTTTATAGGAGCTTGATCTTTCTCTTTATTTCAACTTATCTACTCTCTAAGATAGAAAAAGAGAGCATACGAACATGAGATGAAAGGGGGACAAAGATTCCTTAAATAAGAGCCTTCGTGTGTAACTCTATCCATCAATGAGTCACATCAATGTTCTAAATATTGACAATATCAGGCAATATATCTTCTATCCCAACTATGTGATATGAAATATACAAGTAGTGTTAATATATCCTACGTGTTCAAGCTAATGAACATTTTCGATTTTTGATCCCTTTTTTATTGAAATTATGTTAAATGAGTGTCAACTAATTGTAAATTCATTGGTTCTTCACGTTTTGCATGAAAAATCATATAATAAAAGCTTAAATTTCAATATTCATTAGTTCTTCACGTTCTCCATGTTTTTTTTCAAAATTTTCCTTCAACCAACTATCAATTAAGATAATTTCGAAGTATATAGAAGTATTTGATGAAATGATCATCACATGTACTCTAATTTCAAAATTTAAGTGTAAGTGGTTTGATTTTGGAAAAATTACGAAAAATTCAATTTTTCCCCAATTTCTCCCAAACTGCTTGCAATGTTGCACTCCAAACATAAAATCAAGCATGTTTGAAGGCTAGTCTACTGATTCGTTAAGTACTTGTCAATTTTCAGAAAATATAAATTATTTAAAGTAAAAATTAATATATTTTTTCAAAATTTCCCTTCAACCAGTTGTCAAGTGAGACTAATTTCAAAGTATTTAGGAGTGTTTGATGAAATGATTATCACATACAATCTAAATATTTTGTATTCAATTTGAATATAGTTGCATTAGTTAAGTTAAACAGCACATAGCTTAGAACCATATACAAAAGAAACTTATTGTATGTACTTTTTTTAGATGTAATGATTTAAAAGTGTTTATTAAGGTATTTTTTAATAATCCATTAAGTTTCATTGAAAAATTTAACCATTTCCCCAATATTTTCTAAAAAGTGCAATAAATTACAACATGTAAACAATATATCCTATGTGATAACCAATGCATATTTGTATCTCAAAGATGCAATACATAATGAGATACTGATATTTTGAACATTGAGTCACATGGCTATCAATATCTACATATTCTAACTTCCATATACATAAAAAAAGTCCATAGTTTAAAACTCCCACATGTTCCACATTCCATGCACATTAAAAATGTGAAGAAGAGTCCAATAAACCACCTATGTTCATGTTGCAATTCATCACACTTAAGTGGGGCCACATACTCAATACATAATGTATAGGGCTAGAACTGATCCAATAAATCAAAACCATGATCAATAATGGCCCACAAAACATGAAAAATCTTAGGTAACATCTCAACATGGAGTTTGTATGGGAGAACACACATTACATGTTTTCAACATACCACAGGCAGCAAGAGCATGACCAATGAATAGCCCAAATCTCCTACACTTGCAATTGTACTACGTCAACAATGGCATATAGGGTGTGAACCACGTCAATAATGACGTAAAGGGTTGAACGCAAATGCTAATAAGCACTAGAAGGGCTCAATATGTAGATTTGTCATCCATCCCCATCGTCTAAATTTGTCCACCAGCTAATGAAATATTTATGGCCTCAATTAAAGTTGGTAACAAATTTTTTTAAAAAGTCATACAAATCCTCAAGTATGTCACACACAATAATCAGCTATTTTATTTTATAAAACTGGTGTTCCTTATTTACAACCATTTTTTGAAAATCTAATCGGAAATTACACGTAATATGTTAAAGATCTTCAATAGTACTTAGAGTTCTTTTTATGCAATCATAGTTGATAGAGTGACAAGACAGGGAGTAATTAAGAGGTATTCAAAAGAAAATCAAGTGGTCGTGAGGCATCCAGGAGGAGCGGTCGAAAAGTGTCCAATGACAAACTAAGCGGCTGAGAAAAGTCAGGAAACAGAATGCGGCTGAGAAGCTCGATCGAAACGGAAAGATGCGGAGAACAATCTAATAGTGCATAAAGGAGCGACCGACAAAATAGATGCAGCCAATATATGGTCAAGTAATGATTAACGATCGGGAGAAACAGAATTTCACCAAGCGAAAGAAAAATAATCACAGAAGAATGATCTAGATAAGAGAATGTTCTAGAAAGGCTTTTCAACTACCGTAACTGTCGTAGTAATGGAAGAATGATCTAAAAGAACAAACTTCAACAGAACTCTATAAATAGTATAAGAATCTAATAGAGCAAGATCATCTCAAAAAAAAAAAATAATAATAATAATAATAAAAAATCAACCAACAATAATCAATCAAATTTATTAATTTATCTTTTATCTCAGCTTATCCCATGAGTAGCGGTCATTCTTAGCTATAATTTTGAGTTGTAATTTAAGTTTACGCTCATACACTTGATTTGTTCTTTATCCAATATCAAGCAATTCTTTTAATGAGATTTATTCTTGCAATTACTCCTAGTGACCGATTGTGAGTGTTTTCATTTATTTGATTTGCAGTGGTATTATAAAAGTTTTTTCTTGTGGAAGTCATAAAGTAATCTTCGTAGAAAAAACTCCACCCTTTGATTATCGCTTGATTATTATAAACTTTCGCAATTGGTTGAATAAGTGACCAATCTTCTTGTAATTTAGTGATATACATTCATATTATGAACGTATCTACTTATTTTGGCACTGGGTCAAAGTTGATTAGTTTGAGTCGAATCTTTGTATCAATTCTGGCACATCCAAACAATAGAAAACAACCGAGCGACCCACAAAAATTAGGGCCCCAGTTTCAGCAAATCCAGACCGCTGGGCTATTCGGCCCCACTAAGGATGGACATACCCCTTAAAGTCTGTTTGATAGAACAATTCCCAGCCATTCTGTTGGAAGCCTGAAAATAGACAGGTGGGTAGAGCATACAGCAATCATCCAAGTTCCACCAAGAAGACGGGTGAAAGTCCAATCCGGGAGATCTTTCCAGGCAACTGTGGAACCATAATACAGTCAAACAGACAATGGTACGGATCATGGGGGCCAGGCACTACTTCATCAACCGAGAATCATGTAGTTCCTCTAAAAATACAAACTAGTGCTGTCACGGATACGCATGTGCCCGATGGACCTGACCGTATCTCTCCAGGTACTGGTCCAATGTTCAGACTCAGGTCCACCAATTTGGACCCGGTTAGAAATTGGGTCTAGTCGGATTTAAGTCCGATCCACTGTCATGGCCCCGGCGTAAATCGGGTCAGGTCGAGTCGGAGCAAGTCCAGTTAATTTTATTACCTATATTATATATACTAGTAGACATACCAGGTGTGCACGTCACACGGAGAGGACGTGAATTGCCAGGAAACCAATGATCACATTTGTAAGTATGGTAGCCCTGTGGGGTCCACTTTGATGTGTGAATGTCAATCCAACCCGTACATTACATGCACCTCCCCATGTTAAGCCTGCATTCCAAACAAAACCCAGATAGATCCTTAACCCGGGTGGGCCCCATCAAAGGGAACAAACAATAGGGGACATTAGGGAGGTGGACACCCACCATGGAAACTCCAAATGGAATGTGTGGTCCACGTGTGCCTGATCTAATCCAACCATTGGGTGATCCTACCATGTAAATGGAGAAATTTAGGACTGTGGACCCCACCTTTTATCTAGCTGTTTTCACGAAACAATGCAAACTTTGTTTTGCAGCTTAGACCTGCTCGTACGGACAGCGAATTTGACGACGAAAATACCCCTCCTTTCACGGAAACGGATTGGGTACTCCGCCTGCCCCCAGCCGATGGCGGATGGTCGGCGGTCTGTGAGCCCCACCATGATGTATGCTTTTCATCTATGTCGTCCATTTATTTTTCCAAGATCATTTTATAGTATGATACCAAAAATGAGGTATATCCAAATCTCAAGTGTACCACATTACAGGAACAGTGTTGAATGAGGGTCGACTATTAAAAACTTTCATGGGGCCCACTGTGATGTTTATGAGAAATCCTCCCCGCCTAAGTTCATTCATAGGGTCACAAAGATCAGGATGAAGAGGAAAAACAATTTTCCAATAATCCAAAATTTTGTAACCCCTAAAAGGGTTTCAATGGTAGACGTTCAATTCCCCACTGCCTTTTACAGTGTGGTCCACTTGATAGTTAGATCTATCTTATTTTTCATCTCAAGCCTTAATATGAGCTCGCCAAATAGATGAACGGTTTGGATATAACACAGACATCATGATGGGACCCACAAAAGAAAAAAAAAGAAAAACACAGACTTCCACAGCTCAGCTGCAATGCCGCGGCAATCTGGCAGACTATATATATATATAGCCAGATTATATATATATATATATATATATATATATATATATATATATATATATATATATATATATATATATATATATATATATATAAGTTCTTCCTTACATTTTTCTCTAATATATAATTATGTAAATATGTATATATAAGTATATAAAATATTTTTTTATCTTTTAATTCATTTCTTTATCTATTTATTTAACAAGCATATCTCCTAAATTAGAATATATATACATGTACCGCACACACTCACACTAGTGGCATTTCACCAACTATAAATACTCAAACGCTTGAGTGGGTGTTGAAACCCCTAACTAGAATGATTTACTTAACATACCACATGATTTTGGGTAGGAGAAGCTAATTTAGCCAACCAACCTAATTATTTTCTAAGATTCCATCGGGTCGATAGTAAAAAATTCATTTCATTCACTTCATAGTCAATTTCAATCACTTTGTGGTCAAACTAGCCAAACTGAAAATTGAGCGGGCCAAACTAGAAAATTAGAAATTAAGAGGGCCAAACTGAAAATTGAGCAGGCCGAACTGAAAATTGAGCGGGCCAAACTGGAGAAAAAAAAAGTGAATCCAAAAGTTCTCCCTAAAATAAAAAATAAAAAATAAAAAAATCTGCCACACTGTCCCCGACACTGCAGCCGAACCGGCGGCAAGTTCGTGTTTTTTTTTTTTTTTTTTTTTTTTGCTTTTGTGGGTCTCATCATGATGTCTGTGTTATATCCAAACCGTCCATCTATTTGGCGAGCTCATATTAAGCTTGAGACGAAAAATAAGATAGATATAATTATCAAGTGGACTACACTATAAAAGGCAATGGGAAATTCAATGTCTACCATTGAAACCCTTTTAGGGGTTATAGAAGTTTTGGATCATTATGAAATTTGTTTTTGCTCTTCATCCAAGCCTTTGTGACCTTATGAATAGATTAGATGAAAAATAAATGTTATGGTGGGCCCTACAAAATCTTTAACGGTGAAAATCAATATTCCCGCTGCTCTTTGTGGTGTGGCCCGGTTGATCTTTGGATATGATTTTATTTTTTGGGATAATGCTCTGAAATGATCTCGAAATATGGATGAACGTCGTCGATATACTAAATGCATAGCTATGGGGCCATGTAACTTTGGTCTCTTTTGAGCCGTTCGTACAACTCTCGGCTGGAGGAGCATCAGCGCTCGTCTTCGAAAGGGAGGGGTATTTTCGTCCTCAAATTGGCTGTCCGTATGAGCAGGTCTAAGTTGCAAAACAAAGTTTGCATTGTCTCGTAAAAACAGCGTGATAAAAGGTGGGTCCACAGTCCTAAAATTCTCATGTAAATGCGCTTGTCTGACGCAGACCTGACAAAATTTCTCATGTAAATGCGCTTGTCTGACCCAGACCTGACAAGATACGAACCCCTCAGCCCTGGTACAAGTACTCCAGAACCCAGCCAGAACACGACCGGCTGATGGCCCTTTTCGAAACATACCAAATACCCACCACCTCTCATGCTCAATAGAAAATGCTAGGAAACTGGGAGAATTTAAGACGGGTTTAAGCTTTCCAAACCCAACGCCAATCGTCAGGACTATCATACAGACCATCCAGAGAGACGGCGATACCAGTTCATCAATCTCTTTTAGGGCACACCTAGGATGATAATTTACTTATGCTTCAAGTAGCTTATCTTAGCTTTTACTTAATCAGTAAATAAACATGTTTGGTAATCATATTTTTTTAAACACCTCGTCCAACAAGCACGTTGGTTACTGAAGCACCTAATCTCGCAATGCAGTGATAGTGGGGTGCATCTTAATGTATGTATGTCATATATCTACTTCGTCTATCCGTTTTGCCGGCTCATCTAAAAGTATTGGTCCAAAAATGGGCCAGATTGAAATCTCAGGTAGACAACACCGAGAAACAGTAGTCATTGAACCCCCACCATTAAATACTTCCTAGAGCCCACAGTACTATTTATTTTCAATCCAACCTGTCATCACATAGACCAGGACAAAGGAAAAGCACAAATATCAGCTTGATCCAAAACTTTTGTGGCCCCAAGAAGTTTTTAATGGCAAGCGTCCAATCATCATGTTTCCTATGGTGTGGTCCACTTTAGATATAGATCTTCTTCATTTTTAGGCTCATTCCCTAAAATGAGCTGGCAAAATGGATAGACAGCATGGATATACAACACATACATAAAAGTGGGTCCACCTCACCGTTTGACTCACCCAGACCTTGCATCCGGGTGAGCCCAACTCCACGTGCCTAGGGCCTACCGTGATGTTTCTTAGAAATCCACCCTGTTCATCCATTTTACCAGATCATGTTTGGAGGTGGGAGGCAGATCCAAAGCTTAAATGGGCCACGTTGAAGGAAACAATGGAGATTGAACGACCACCATTGAAATCTTTCTGAGGACCTGTGTGATGATTATATGCCATCCAAACCAGTCATAAGGTCATTCCTACCCCATAAGATCATACGGATAAACAGGTGGATAGGTTGATATTTCAACAAAATAAATATGGGCTCATGACTATTTCAACAGTGGAGGTTCAGTACCACTTTTTCAAGTAGTGAAGCCCAATTGAGTGTTGGATTTGCTCATATTTGGGCCCACAGAAATGAACCAATGAAAATGGTAGACAGGACGGATTTCTCAAAAACATTATGGTGGTAGGCTTCAACTTTTTGAGCTCCTCCATTCTACGGTGGGGTTTGATATACTTTTTCAAGCTGTAGCCCACCTGAGTTTTGGATCTTCATTATAATTCTTCACAACAATTAAATGTGCTGGAAAAACTCACAGACGTAGTGGATTTCTCAGAAACATCATGGTGGAACACAAGACAATCGGCGTGGTTTCAACAATACGTGTTTAACACCATTACTGCAAGTTGTGTGGCCCAATTGAGTATTGAATCTACCTCATATTTAGGCCCACTCCCTAAACTTATAAGTTATTTAAATTTAATCACCAAACTAACTTTAAGTTGAAAAAGTAACTTATTAACTTGAAGTTTAAAAATTACTTATTGGGTAACTTCTATGAGATTTCTCAATTGCTTCTGCATTTGTTTTCATCACCCACAGGAAAATGTATTAAAATAAAAAAATTAAAAATTAAAAAAAAAAACCAAAACAAAACAGAATGCATCTCCACAAAAAACTACATAACTCTAGCAAACTCACAATGCTCCAGATCAAAAGAAGACAGCCCTGTGTCTCTGATATTACAATGGAAGAGCGAACCCACGAAGGTACTTTGAATCCACTCCAGACTCGCGAACAAGCGCAACCCGACCAGTCCGTGCCACCTGCAAAAAATGAGAGAAGCATTAAATTGAAAGCAATCGCAACATTCAAATTTTATTTTATTAAAATAAAAAAAAAATCATGGAGAAATACCATAACTTTGAGTGCTTAAGACGGAATTTCAATAAGACTATTGGTGAAAAGCTGCAGAAAAATCAAACAGAAGAACAAACTATTTCAATGACACCACCATTATTAACCTTGGTGATTCAGTTAATTGACTGGCATGACCGGTAGCCTGGGATCCAGGTATCCCTTTCAACACTGGAGCTAAGACTCCATTATGTTATCAGATCAGGGCAACTTATATTGTATAGATGGCATACATGAATGTTAATCTGGGCTATCAAAATCATGGGTCCCAATGTGGATCGAGCATAATAGCCCAAAGATTGCAGTAATCCAACTATCCTGATCATCTGCATAATGCCAGCAATCAAACGGATGGTCAGAATATGTTCAGTCATCCAAATCCGATGGGTGAAATCTGAGGTTAAGATCATCCAACCAATACTTATCTTTAGGTTTCTGATTCAGTGTTTGCAAACCGTCAGCTAGGCTTTAACCAAAGTTCTGAAAAATCTTTTTTTTTGTTGAAGGAAACATCACCAGGGATTGAACCCTGGATCACTCGCACACACTAGGCTGTCTCGGCCAGCACATCTAACAAGCAGGAGACATCACCCACAACCATAGTCATACAAAAAGCTTCGACTCCATAACCAGCAGCATGTCCCGAGTAAAACTAGAGAACAAGAAACAGATATTTGCCTGTCCTTCCCATACATGTAGGAAAAAGGCCTAACAAACATGACTGGTGATGAGGACCACAAAAGGAAAATGGCACTAAGACTCACTGGTCCCACATAGATATCAAATCGCATTTGGGCCCATTTTTCCTGCATAAGCATGTGAGATGAGCAGGCTTCAAGGAAACAGGATTAGAAAGTTATATGGACGTCCTACTAGCAAATCCGGGCAAGTTGGAATCCTGTCGAAAACTACATTGATTTGGAAAGTGTGACCGCCGCAATGACGACAACAAAAACCACAGAAAAAATAAATAAATAAATAATAATAAATAAATAAACATGATTGCTGGTAAGAGAAGGTTTTTTTTGTTTTTTTTTTTGGGGGGGTGGGTACTCTCCAATGCCTGTCTTTCCATCAAAAAAGTATCCAGTTCCGCACACAAAGCGCTGATCAAAAAGCATATCCTAAACCCAGACCGGAACCCAACCCATTTCTGTCTACGGTTGGTCCAAACCAGTCTGACTGCTGGTTGAACCAGGTCAAAAAGGGCGCAAGAACCAGCTCCATCTGTGTAGAAAATCAGGAGTCGAACAGGCGAGTGAACTGAGATGAATAAACTGTTAAACAGCAGTTGCACATGCAGCATCCCATGATTAAATCCCATTAGGCCCAACATGGGCCACACAGTTTAGACCAGTTAACATCATATATTTAATAATATCTAGGGTTAGGGTAGAGAGTCATCTCTTCTCCCTCCCTCCTTTGTTCTTTGTTCTTTCTTTGTAATTCCATATAGTATCAGAGTAGCATCATCTCTGATTATTATTATTTTTTCATCACCTATAGTAGATTAAATCTCCTCTCCAGCATCCCTATCCCTTGGAGCATCTCGATTGCAGAACCGGTTGGGTTTTGCATTGCTGGTGGCTGTTAATGGCATAAGACGCTATTGCGACTTCTCCTCCGGGATCAGTTGGATCTGAAATTTTTCAAGAGGTTGGATTTGATCATTGTTAGATATGGATCTTTTTTTTTAAAGAAAAAAAAAATCTACCCACTACCCTGTTGTCTTCATCATCGTCGGGAGTGCTGCTGCATATGGTGGTGACGACCTTTACTACATCGTCCCTTCCCCACTGGTACAGATCATTGGTCCCCCCCTATCTGGCCCCACTGTTTGTTGCACATCATGACTGAGCACTGCAGGGTTTTGTCTCATCATGAAGCCTTGGCACAACCTGGCTGGAAGGGGGCGATGGAAGATGAGATCTCCACCATGCATCGCACTGGCACATGGACCTTAGTACCTCTCCCTCCTAGCAAGCAGAAGGTTGGATGATGGTGGGTGTATACCGTGAAATACCCGCCAGCTGGTTCAATTGATCGCCTTAAAGCTCGCCTTGTAGCAAAATTATACACTCAGACTGCTGAAGGGTCCTGGCCCTATACCAGCTTGATGTCAAGAATGCTTTCCTCCACGTTGATCTTACTGAGGTGTACATGGAGCAACCTCCGGGGTTTTGGCACAAAGGGAGACTACCAAAGTATATAGGCTTTAGAAAGTGATTTATGGACTGAAGCAATCTTTATAAGCATGGTTTGAGAAATTCAGTCATATGCTTTTGGATTTTGGATTTCATCGATGTAGGGTTGAAAATTTAGTATTTGTATAGAACCGACCCTAGGGCATGGTGATCCTTGTTGTCTACGTCGATGATATTATTGTATAGGAGCAACGATGACTAACGATAATTTCATACCAAGGACCTTCGTCCCTTGTACTTCCTTGGAATTGAGGTAGCAAGTTCCACCTTTGGGATCATTTTATCTCAAAGAAAGTACACGATTGAACTGCTAGATGAGAACAGTTTAATGGGATGTAAGCCTTGTGAAACTCTAATTGGTTCAAACGTGAAGCTGACTGAAAGCCGGAGGGAGCTTCTTGAAGATAGCCGCTTTAATGGGATCTTTTCATCCTAGTCGGAAGAGAAATTACCACACTTTTAGCGTTCAGAGCATTATAGAAGACTGGTAGGCAAGCACATGTATCTTACAGTTACACAATCAGGTAACCCCTTTACAGTTGGAATGGCTAGCAGATTCATGCACTAGCTACGCACTCAACACCGTGATGTCGTTCTTCGTATTTTGCACTACTTAAAGGATGCACATGGACAAGACCTCTTGTGCAGAAAGAATGTGGCCTAAAAGTCAAAGCATATCCTGAAGCGGATAGGGTTGGATCCATGGTAGATAGAAGATCTACCTTCGGATATTGCACATTCATTGGAAGAAACCTTGTAACATGAAGAAGTAAGAAGCAATGTGTCGTTGCGAGATCCAGTGCCAAAGCAGAATGCTGCACTATAGGTCACGCAATTTGTAAACTCTTGTGGATTAGGTCTCTCCTTCATGAACTCCACCTCTTTGATGTGAACTCAATGACTCTGTACTGTGCCTAGAGCTATACACGAGTCGAGTTAGTTCTGTCAGCTCACTCGACTCAACTCGCCTCGGCTCGAAATTGGATTCAGACTGAGTCGAGCTGGTTTTTGGAACTTGAAAAAACTTCAAGCTGAATTCGAGCTTGCCTGTGCTCAACCCAACTTGGCTCAAACCTCAACTCGAATTGACTCGGATCGAATTTGCTTGGTGACTTGGTTATTTTTATCTTCATGCTGCTCGCCAAGTGTTTGATGAAATGACTTAACGAAGTGTTGTTTCGCATGCGTACATTCTCTACATCATCCGATGGTGGCAAGGAAGGAATGGATACAAAACAAATCACTATAAAAATAAAAAAATTTAAAAAAAAATAAAAAATAAAAAAATAAAAAATTACACTATAAAGCTTCCCTCATGCCTTGTTTTTTTATGCTGCTGCTAAGTGTTTGATGAAATACCTGTGAAGTGTTGTTACTGTTTTGCATTCTAAGAGAGACTGAAGATGCATTATGTGTTAGAGAAAATGTCTCAAAGGCTCGAACTGGCCCGAGTTGCTGACCGAACCAAGCCAAGCTGGCCAGTCAGGCTCGAAGACCGAGCCAAGCTGAGTTCAAGCTGGGGTTACTTGTTGGCCAAGCCGAGCCGACTTGTGCCAATCTTGACTTGGATCAACTCGTGTACAACTCTAACTACAAGGCCATAACCCACATTGCCAATAATCCAGTCTTCCATGAGAGAACAAAGCACAGTGAAGTCGATTGCCACTTCGTTCAAGAAAAGTTGCATCAAAGGAAGTGGTTATGGAACATGAGTCCTTAAAGGACCAGCCAGTTGATATTCTCACTGGGGGTGTACCTCATGCAAAAGGTGCAATCATATATAAAAAGTTGGGCATGATTAACATATATGTACCAGCTTGAGGGGGAGTGTAGAAAATTTAGTGTTGAATACGTGTGCGAACTGAGATGAATAAGCTATTTGACCGTAGTTAGACATTGGCAGCATTGTTTTGTATAAGGCCAGCCCATGTTAGGGCACATGGTTTCAACAAGTTAACATCAATTATTTAATAGCATCTAGGGTTAGGGCAACACCTCTCTCTACCCCTTTTCCTTCAATTTGTGATTTAAGTGGACCCATGATTGGAAATAGTGACAAGGCAATGCTCGCCCTATAAACTATTTCCATTAGTGTGGCCCACATGAATCGCAGATGGGTATGGTACGGCCTAAATTTGTGTGAAATCTAATGACAGGAGTGGATTTCATAGAATTATCATGGTGAGCCCTGTAAAAATCAAGGGTGGACGTCTCTCACAACTGTTTCCTTTCATGTGGCCCACCAAAATTGCAAGTCAGCCTGATTGTCTCTAGGCCGAATATGGGACTAAATATCTAATGGTCAAAGTGGATCTTACATAAACATCATGCTAGGCCCCGTCAAAATCAAGAGTAGCATCCCATATAAATCCTTTTTTTTTCTACATCATTTCCCTGTATAGTTGGAAATGGATGGCGGGACAATTTTTGGCAAGGACCATCGCAATGTGTAGCAAAATCCACTCCAACCATTATATGCATAATCAATGATGTCGAGTCACATATGTGATCGCCTAATTGCATGTGGTCAGGTATTTTTTTATTTTTTTCAAAAAATTAAAAAATGGATCGGAAAATAAGGGGGGGGAAAAAAAGAAGAAAAAATGTGTGTGTGTGTGTGTGTGTGTGTGTGATATATATATATATATATATATATATAAGTAGAGGGGAACCTTAAAAACAGAAAATGAAATGAAATAAGAGAATGTAAATTACTAAATTATATTGTAATAATAACTAATAGTAATAAATAAGAGAATGTAGAAAATGAAATGAGAGAATGTAGAACTATGTAATGTGAGACTTGGAATTCAATTTCTTCTTGCTTCTTCTATCTTGAATCTTGATTCTTGATTAAAACTTGAAAGAAGTTAGATCTTGGGCCTTGGAGACTTGGAACTTGAAAGTTGAAATATGGAGAATGGCAGATTTGAAAGTATGAGAGTAGAGAAGAGTTTGAGTGAATGAAACTTGCATATAGAGGGGACTTGAAGGCCTTTTTATAGGCAAAAAGTCTGGATTTTGCAAAAAATACAATCGCATACATCGCATATGCGATTGCATATTCTCTCATATGCAATATATGTGATCGCATATATGCATTGATTGCATATGCCATGACCGCATATGCAATCAATGCATAAAAATGTGAATATGTGACTGAACATGAAAACAATGTGCATAATCCTAGTTTAGGACTAAAACCAAACACTAAGGTTGACTTGTGATTCAGGTGGACCATAACAAAGAAAACAGTTGGGAGAGAGACGTCCACCCTTGATATTTACTGGGTACATGGTGATGATATATGAAAGCCACTCCAACCATTAGATTACACACTAAAATTTAGACTTGGGGGTATAAAAGTCAGGCCCATCTGTGATTCAGGTGGGCCATACCTAGGGAAATAGTTTGGAGGGCAATGGTTGCCTTGTACACTGTTTCCAATCATGTGATTCACCTGAATCACAGATGGGGGTGATTTCCAAGCCCTTGGCCTAACATGAGGTGACACACCTGATAGTCGGTGTGGATTTTACATAAACATCACAGTGGGGCCCACCTCAGTAGCCGACCCATTTGCTTGCATACCCACCCAACTGGCCATTACATAAATGTAATGGAAGGTAGTGGAATGATAATTACATCGGTTAATGAGAAAACATTTTGAAAAGGTTTTTGAAGAAGGTACCAGAATGTAAATTCCACATTAATTAGGTAGTTAGTTGTAAAATTTCCTAAAAATAATGATATATCATGTTCAAAAATGCCTCTAGCAGAGTTGGACCAGTATCTCGGATAGTTAGAGCGGTTTCTTGCCCAAAATGGCTGCAAAGTGAACCAACTGTTTTACTAATGGTTCCACTCCAACTATCCAATCAAATCCATTTTCTAAGTTCTAAAACACTGATCAAAACCAACCAATATATAGATTCTAACCAGGAGGTGGTGAATTTTCCAATGCAGAACAGATTTATCAGCTAGGAAGAAACATGAAATAAAGACGGCACTAGTATTTTTTTTTTAAAATTAACAGTAGGAAGGCAGTATATGTTAAGCGAGGAGCATTTGAAAACTTGCTGTTCAAGTGGAATTTGATTGGGATTCAAAAACCATGTCCAAACTCCAATGTTATCTAAATAGGTGATTCTTTTTGCCGACCAGATTTTTAGTGATCCCAGGTCTACATGTTGGATGAACTGTCTGGTATAATTGCAACTGATAAAGCAGAAATAGCAGCTTCAAATTGTGATGTTCAGGATCTAGGCTCCAAATTGCAATTACATCAGCTTCAATTTGGACTTGAAAGAAATTTAACTGGAGCATTTCCTCATTACAAATACTAGGAACAGTTTGCTAGTTTTTGTCATTTCCTTGTTAAAGGCTATCCTCATGCCTGGTATCCTATCAACATTGAATGGATCTTCGGAAGAGCGGGAGCGGTCATGGAGGTTGTCATGCCTCGGGACAAAGACAGTGGGGAATACCGGGGATTTGCACTGGTTCGCATGGGGAGCGAGGCTGAACTGGCGAGAGCCGTCAGTATGATTCACGGGCTGAGTTTTGGTGGCAAGAAGATCCTGGTGCAACGCGCGCGGTTTGGGCCGGAATATTTATCAGGTAAGCTCCGCCCGACCAAATTGTCACCCCCTGATCCCCTTGCCCCAGCTCCTAAATCTGTACCAGTGTATCGCCCAGTTGCAGCGGTACCCAAGTCCGCAACTTCCTCCTTTAAGGAGGTGCTGCTTAAAGGAGTGGATGTTTATCCTCCTCCTCTTCAATTGCCTTCTGAGGAGAGGATGGAGAGGATGGAGCCGATCGACCCGAGTCGACCTTCATCTCAGGACAACGATTCGGTTTTCACTCCCAACCCTTGTGTTTATGTTGATCAGGATACATTCGAAAAAAATCGCAATGCTTTACTTAAATCCATTGTCCTAATCACCAAGGATGGCGCAACCATTGCTGCAGTTAGGGAGTGGCTTATCCTCAGCACCGGGATTACTTTAGGTCTTGCAGACTTTAAACCTTTAGGTAATAATGCCCTTTGGGTCAGGGCGGAAGGCAGCCAGCTCCTGGATGTCTCAGATTCTATAGTCTCTACTATCAGTCCGGTGATAAACATTGTGCCATGGGAAGAGTTCTCCATATTTGGCAAAGAAAATATTTAGGTTCTTATATGGGACATCCCGTTGGAATGTTGGTTTGATGAGTGTCTAATTGCGGTTGCATCGTCCCAGGGCTTTCTCTTGGAAATGGATGCGGAGACGAAGCTGGGATCGGAAATAGGCGTAATAAGAGCCCGAATTAGGAGGAAGAAGGGCATTCCTTTGCTTGAGGTCGTGAAGCTTAAGGTGGATAATAGAACCATTAATCTGCCAGTCCAGCAGGAGATCATGGGGGTTTCTTCACCTCGTTGGGGTGAAATATGGAGGTGCAGAGAGGCAGTACAGCCTTCTCATGAGGAATCAGCAAATGAAGAAGAAGGAGCACTTCTTCTTTCCTCCCGCGGACCACCAATTTTCCAGTAGGCGGGAACTTCTGAAACGAACCATCAACGTCCCCTCGTCAGCAGGCTTAAGGAGCCACGTGTTTGTTTCTCTGCAGTTTCGCCACCAGGTGCATCTGAGAAAATATTTTCTTCTCCCAAGAAGAGATATCTTCCTCGCGCTGGGGTGACACGTAAGTCTACGGTCTCTTCGCCTGTGCAATCGACTCTCCCGGACACGCCACGTATATCAACCATGCCTGCAATCTTGCATGCGCCCTCCGCTTCTTTGCACGTGCCTGCTGAAAAGCCTCCCCAGTCTATCTCCCTCGTTCGTGTGCCCGCACGTTCAATTTCCCTCGGATCCCCTCCACTCCCTCAGTTCGGAGCCTCTCCTGCAGACCCAGACCCGATTTCTAACACATCGGGCCCGCTCGTCCTCTCAGCAAGGAAAGGGGCTTTGAGATGGAGCGATGAGTGTTCGGTGGGGTCCGAATCTGATTCTCTGTTTTCCGAGAGTCTCCCTTCTTTCCCTGTTTCTCCGGAAGCTTCACAGGCTCAAGACCAAGAGTGGACTAAAGCAAGCCCCCTGACCCTCTTCTAGGAAATCAGCCCCAGTGATGTTGTTCACGCAATACCCCTTCAGGTCTTATGTGTGCCTTAATAGCAGCAGGTGGCAACAACTGTTTCCATTCCGCATGACCCTCTTTTGGAATCCAGCTCGGATAGGAAAAGTAAAGAGGAGATCTTTGAAGAAATTCAGAACAAGAAGTGGATTCGCGACGCGATTGGCCATGTCGGACGTGCTCTGGGACTATCCTTTGGATCTAATCCGGAAGATTACACTAGCCTTTTCCACTTCATTGAAAATCGGGGCCGACCTCTTCCTCCTTCCAGATCCTCTGCTAAACAGTCTCATTCCCCATCTAACAGAGAATTGATGCGTCTTCAGTCTAGTCCAGCGTCAACGTCAACTTTGGTAAACCGCCACGGAAGAAAGGGAAACCGGGGTAGTCATGTTCCCCAATGATTATTTTTTCTTGGAATGTTAGGGGATTGGGCTCCTTTCAAAAGAGGGGGCTCATTAAGGAATCCATCAGCAGGAAAAACCCGGATGTTGTTTGCCTTCAGGAAACTAAAGTGCCGCTCTTCTCTGATAAATTGTTATGCTCCATATGGCGACGTTCTGATATTAATCGCATCACTCTGGATGCAGTTGGTTCTTCGGGTGGTATTTTAGTGGCTTGGAAATCTTCTTTTTGGGATTTGCACACTTCCTCTTCTGGGAATTTCTTTGTTTCAGCCATCCTCAAAGCTAAGTCTTCCAACTTTACTTGTCAAATTATTACTGTTTATGGGCCTAATGATGATTCTCTCACGCCGTCCTTCTGGGACGAGCTGTCTTCTCTTTCCCAATCCTTTCCAGGCCCTACTTGTTTCGTTGGTGATTTTAACGTCATCCATTTCCCGGAGAAGCGTTCGCGATTGAGGAGAATGACGCAGGAAATGCTCCATTTCTCAGACTGGATCCAAACGCAGGAGCTTATCGATCTTCCCCTCTCCGGTGTCGTGTATACTTGGTCTAATTGTCGTAGGTCCCCTGTTCTCTCGCGGTTCGACAGGTTCTTAATTTCCCCTGCTTGGATGGAGGCTTTCCCGTCAGTGCTTCAGATCGCCCTTCCCAGAACCACCTCCAACCATTGCCCGATTATGTTGTCTATGGAAGAAGTGAATTGGGGTCCCAAACCGTTTAAATTCAACCATGCCTGGCTCCAGGTAGAAGGTTTCAGGGAGAAAGTGGTTGAATGGTGGGGTTCTTTTTTGGTTGAAGGATTCGCAAGTCACAGGTTGTCTTGTAAACTCAGACTTCTAAAAGAAAAAATCAAAGATTGGAAGAATAATGAATTTAGTTAAAGAGAAAAAGAGATTGAGACTCTTGTCTGAACTTCAACGAATTTATGTTTCCAATGAGGGGGATGATATTCCGACTGATTTGCTAGCTTGTCGTATCCAGATCATCCAATCCTTATCTGCCCGTGCTCTTGAAGATAAAGTCACCTGGAAGGTCAGATCAAGAGTGAAATGGCTCAAAGCAGGGGATAGAAATAATAAATTCTTCCACACTTTCGCTAACTTCATGGCCCGCTACAAGGTCATTCACAACATTTCCGTCGACGGTACGATAGTTGATGATAAAGTGGAGTGGTGCATCATGCTATTCAGCATTTTCGTACCATTCTTTCGGCTGAAGGATGGTCTAGGCCATGCCTTGATGGCATTGCCTTCTCTGCTTTACAAAGCACGGATTCCTTGGCGTTGGAGGCTTCGTTTTCAGTTGTTGAAGCTAATGCTGCTGTTTTTGCTCTATCAGGGGACAAAGCCCCAGGACCAGATGGGTTCACCATGACCTTCTTTTAGACCTTTTGGGATATGCTACAGCCGGACATCATGAACTTTCTTCACGAATTCCACGAGAGGGGTAAACTATCCAAGAGTTTGGGTGCTTCCTTTATTTCCCTAATCCCAAAAGTATCAGATGCTACGTCGTTATCGGACTTCAGGCCTATCAGTCTGGTCAGCAGCCCGTATAAAATCCTTGCCAGAATTCTCTCTACTAGATTAGCATCGATCATAGGCAGCCTTATATCCTTAAATCAAAACGCTTTTATCAAAGGGAGACAGATCATTGATGGGGCGCTAATCGCCAACGAATGCTTGCATTTAGCTAATACTTCTGGCCGATCATCTATTTTTTACAAGCTCGACATCGAAAAGGCCTATGACCATGTCGATTGGGATTTTCTGCAATACATGATGAAACGCATGGGGTTTGAGGACAGGTGGAGGAGATGGATTAGCGAGTGTGTTGCTTCGGCCCACTTCTCTATTTTGCTAAATGGGTCTCCTCACGGTTTCTTTCGGTTTCCAGAGGCTTATGTCAAGGTGATCCCCTATCACCTTTCTTATTTCTTCTGATAGGAGAGGCTCTATCTCAAATGATTCATAAAGGTGAGTCTGAGGGTTTGTACAGAGGTGTTAGTGTTGCTAATTCAGTCCAACCTATATCCCATGTGCAATTTGCGGATGATACTTTAATTATCATCGAGGTGGATGACTCTTCTGTGTCTAATCTCCTCACCACCCTTCGTTGTTTTGAGGCAGTTTCTGGTCTAAAAACTAACATGACAAAGTCCAAGGTTTATGCAGTCAATTTGCCTGATCAGACGCTGGCTGAGTATGCACTCATTCTGGGATGTTCACCGGCTTCATTTCCCACTTATTTTGTTGGTCTTCCTCTTCTTTTGGGTTCCCCTCCTTTGGAGATGTGGGATAAAATAGTTGCTAAATTCCAGAAGAAATTAGCGACCTGGCAATGTCGTTATTTGTCGTTTGGCGGTCAAATTACGTTAATCAAAGCAGCACTATCCAACCTCCCTCTCTATTATATGTCCCTCTTTAGATGTCCGGCAACTATTCTAAATCGTATCGATGCTCTTAGGCGTCAATTTCTGTGGTGCGGCAAGGATAATCAGAACAAATTTCATTTAATGGATTGGAAGGAATTCTGCTCTCCGTATAAAAATGGGGGTGCTAACATTAAAAATCTCAAGTTGATGAATGCTGCCCTTCTGGGCAAGTGGATTTGGCGTCTGGGTAATGAATCGAATGCTCTTTGGAACGTTATCGTCAAAGGTAAATATGGTTCTTCTGAAGGGGGCTGGTGGACTAAAGAGTCTTCATCCTGTAGCATCATTCTTATGGAAAGGTGTTATGTGTCATAAACAAAAGGTCCTATCTCTATTAGGTTTCAGCGTGGGAAATGGTTTGAGAATACGATTCTGGGAGGACAAGTGGATGGGCGACAGTTTTATGAGAAGCAGATTCCTGGCGATTTATGGAATAGTAGCAGATAAAGATAGCACTGTTGCCAGCAATTACTCCTCTTCTGCTAACGGGGGATGGGAAATTATTTGTGTTAGGAACCTATGGGATTGGGAAGTTGACGAGTACATTGACCTTCTTCACTGTCTTTCCCCAATATCGCTGGATATCTCCTCCCCTGATAAGCTGATTTGGCATCACCATAGCTCTGGAAATTTTTCTGTGAAATCTTTATATGCGGCTTTGCTCCCTGATCAGGCCCCCTATTCTCAGACTTCCCCGTTTATATGGAAGTATACTGCCCCCCCCCAAATTCATTTCTTTCGGATGGCTTGCTGCTATGAATCGGATCCTAACGATCGACAACCTCAGGAAACGTGGGATGCAAATTGTCAATATTTGCCGCTGTTGTATGCAAAACGAGGAAACGGTTGATCATCTTTTTGTTCATTGTCCGTTCATTAATCTCATCTTCTGGGATCTGTGGCCCAGGTTCAACTTCGTGGGGTGCTTCCCTCTCACAGCTGCGTCTCTGCTGCGTATGTGGCATAGTCACAAAATCGGAAAGGTGAAATCCAGAATCTGGAGAATGGCCATCATTGCTATTTGGTGGGCAGTCTGGCTGGAAAGGAATGATAGAGTCTTCACTCTTCAATGATATGCAAAAGTCTTCAAAGTTAGTGGGCTCCCATGCTAAAAAGCTGATTGTGGAATGGGTTTCCTATGTAATGGGCTAGAATGATTACAATCTTTTGTTTTTAGGTTCCTAATGTTTTTCTCTGACTGCTATCTCAGCAGTCCCTCTTGTTTTTCCCTTTCCTTTTAATGAAATTTCTCTTCGTTGCCTTTAAAAAAAAAAAAAAAACTGCATGTTTGCAATTCAATTCACAAGCTTCCAAACACAGCCTAAGCAAACTGAGGCAAACAGTTTGCTCAAGCACTAAATAGGGCTCAGAAATTATAACACGTGGGTCAGAAATTATAGGACAGACCTCACAGATGCCATAGGGCTCCAAGAGTCTCTGCAGTGCAACCATCTTGTCCAAATCACCCGTGAGCTGAAATGAGTCACAGAAGCCCAGTCAGCACAAATATGAGAACTGAAACACCAGAACTAAGTTACTGTAACCAGAAAGCATTAGGAGCAGAGTGCAAGTGTGCTGCAGAGCAGATTCCACAATCAAAACCAAAGGTTATAAGAAGGATCAGAAGTGCTTGACATTACAGACCCCTGCCTACTGCAGACTATACAAGAGCTTTTACCAAATAGAGCAAGAACAAAACTCATAGGGATGTTCGGATACGTGGATTCCATTTGGATTCTGTGGACAACATAATGATTACCCAATGATAATGTTCATGGTCATTGTCGAACATGGATTTCGAAAATGGGGTGCTTGTTCAAGTGAAATCCTCAAATTCATTAGACACCCGTCACCTTGTTTCTTGTGCTGGAAAATTCTGACCATAGATAAAAGTAATTATTATTGTGTGGAATCCACATATTCAAACAACCCAACTGTTTCGTCAGAGGAAAACAATTTTCATTTCCACACAGATCCTGTATCCAAACACACCCTAAGTGCAAAACCCTTTCAAGTTTCTTTACAGGGAAATCTGACTGCAACCATTCCATGGCATAAGAATTTTTTTCCAGTTCAGGATAGCATTCAAGACCTTCCAAATAAATATTTTTACCATTTCTGTTAACTACGTATTGTACAAACCCAACCTAAATCTCGAAATTAACAACCATACTTGATTGCCGAATGTAGAGGAATTATCCAATTTGGTGCACGAGGACATTTACAGTGTCCCAATTCTTCATAGTTGAGTGATGCAGACCATTGATCTGATGAGCCACATAATGGATGTAGGATGTCCCAAAACGTTGCTACTTCGGAAGATTGTACAAGTTCAATGATTGACCACTTTACGAGACTGTGATTGTATTTCTTTTCTTTTGCTTTTTTTCCGTAACCATTTACATTTCGGCCCCCAAATATATTCTTCCAACCTGGGGGCTTTCTGCAACATTCCATACATGGTAGGATACTTCTGGATCACAGCCCATTGGCCCTGGGCCACTGTAAACATGCATTAGTACCTGATAATTCCTACAAAATATAATACTCCCCAGTAACTCACTTACATTAAAGTAGCTGTCCTAATGAAAATAAACAAAAGACATCACATATAATCAAGATCAACCCTGGAAAGAATTGCAGTGAAGTTTCAGGAAGGACATTAACCTCAAGTGTGATTGTATGATCTGACACATCAACAGCTCTGGCCCGAAAAATGTGGGCAATGTCAAGCACATCCCTTCGAGCAGTAGTATTTACGGCAATTTTTATCAGCATCAGTTCACGCTCTGCAAATGGTAAATGGGTGATATCCTGAACCTGAAAATGCCACTGTCTTTCATTAGATATTTGAAGAATAGTAACCCGCAAACAATCCCTTGAACTGTGTATTGTTCACCTCATGAATATCAATGAGCTTATAAAGTTGCTGGACCAACTTGCCGATGGATTCATCAGTCCCTGGAACAACTGTTGTAATTCGAGAGATTCCCTCCTTTTCTGCCGGACCAACAGCTAGACTCTGATTGTCGAAAGCAATGATGAGCACATGACAAATGTATGGAATGAGGAAGAATAACAAATGAAACAGTGAAATGAGACAAACAGACCTGAATGTTATAGCCTCTACGAGAGAAAACGCCTGTAACTATATTGAGAACTCCTGGACAGTCAGTTACAAGCAAAGATAACGTGTGCGATCGGAGACCACTTGACTGAAGTAATGTAGATTGGATATTAGATTTCATTCTATTTGAGAAAAAATGGAGATTTAAACCTATGATATTGCATACAAGGAGTCAACCACACACCAACCACCACAAACAGTCTTTCACAGCAATGCAGTAAGAACCAATGTTTCAAAACAATGTTAAGCAACACAGACTTCACCGTAATGTTGACTAGATATCAGAAATAGTTTAATATTTGAGTAAAAAAATGAAGATTAAAACCGTTGATGCTGCATCCAAGGACTCAACCACACAAACAACCCAATAAACACTCTTCACCGCATTGCAGTAAGAACCAGTGTCTCAAAACTGTCTAACACTATTCAAACATTCGTTGCCTAAATTCAACCAGGACTGAGGTTGGGTAACTTAATCTTTGAGACCTCAGAAAACTCAATCAGGAAAATGGAAATCTTGAACGAGTACTGAAAAAATCTCAACTGAGGTGTAATATACATGTGCGAGCCTGTGTTGGTTTGGGTGTGTGTGCACACACTCAAATTGTTCCATGCAAAGCTCCAAAAATAATATACTGAATGAGTTTTTAGAACTCAAGAAATCAAGAACTGAAAAACCCAATTAAAGTAATTAAAAATCTCGACTGAGTTTCCAGAAAAACTGGACTGAGTACTCGAAAGATCGAGAAAACGCTTTTAAAGTATAAGCTTTTCTTAAAATGAAAACTCAGTGAGAACTCAATCAAGTTTCCGAGTAAACTCAGAATGGGAGCCAAATGGAGTTGAGACAAGCTCTAAATGTTGACCATAACACAAATTTCAATGTAAGGATGCCAATGGTTACTGGCCTTGGATTTGAGTCACTCAACCAATAACATTAAGGGCTCCCATGTATACTTAACCTTGCACACTGTATAAAAGTTTTAAAAAAAATAATAAAAAATAATAATAAACAATGAAAGAAAAGCATTAAATAGAAAGCCTGATTACAAGCCTTACATCTTCATCATCAAGGACACCCCAGTGAGCATCAAGCACTTGATTTGCCCAAAAGGCCCCGTTAGATTCCACAGGATACACATCACCGCCCTTCACGTGGAAAATAAATTATAAGAGAACTCCATACAGAACACATATTATACTAAAAGAGGGGATAAATATTCGGAGACAGAAAATAAAATGAGATTATACTATTCCATTATGTGTGAAAAATGCCAAAGGAACAAAAGGGGAAAAAATGTGGGTGATTTTGTTTTGTTTTTTTTTTAAAAGGGTAATTGCATTGTAATAGTTATCATACACTTCTTTTAGGCAGTATCACATTTTGGTTTCTATACTTTTTAGCAAATCGTAAATAGCGTGCGCAGCGTAGCAGTAGCGTCTGTAGCATAGTGTAGCGTAGCATCAACACTATGCAGCATGCCTAAATAGCATTTTCCACTGTAGTGTATGCTACAGGGACCATAGAGTACACTACAAGCTACGTAGTGTATGCTACACAGTTTTCATTTTATTTTATTTTTTAGGAACAGTTTTAATCTTTTAGTTTAAGTCATGTTGTAAAATGGTGGTGATCCATCTTACTCACACGTGGCAATGATGTAGAGCTATCCAGACCATCCAAATAGTGAGCCTTACTGTAGATGGAGAATATATGTACATGCACCCATATCAGACAATCTTAACCATCTAAATATGGGCCTCCACGAGTACGTCTAAGGACTTGTGAAATAATGCCAATGGTATAAAACTCATGTTATAAGAAAACATTTTAAAACAGAAGGGTTTCGAAAGCCCTCTTTTGACACACGCACCCCTCCAATCCCCTGAACCCTTTCTTTCGATTCACTCGATCCACAGCCATTTAAAACATAGGCAGTTTTTTTTTTATTATTATTACATTTATTCTTGCTATTTATTATATTGTTCCCTATAGAGGGCTGAATGCTACACAATATGCAACGTGCTGTTTAAAACACTGGATTTTGGTTAATGATGTGGCCTGCAGGTCTGAACATGGTTACCAGGAAATAATCTGTTACCCCTTGAGAAAACCTATGTTTCTCACTTTCCATTTCCCACGTGTTTCATACAATTGCAGAAGTACTATATCAATTGTTGCAAACTGAGAAATTTCTTGCTTCCATTTCCAAAACGTATTCCTGCATCTGTTTCTCATTCTGGAAATATGGCTCAAAGATAAAAGTACGAAGAAAATGAAAAATGAACACAGAAATACAAGCCAATTATTAGCCATTTAAAATATCATTGCTCCCAAAAGATGGTTGGAGAAAGAGGGCTTGAAGCACGAGCAGGAGCAGGAGCAGGAGCGGGAGTGAGATGGCACAGCAGGGACAGCATCTTTGGCTGGAACTGGAAGATGCATGCTACTGAAGTTTGTCATCTTCAGGAATTTGGGTATTTCACCAAAAAGTACCAGTCTGTCGTTTTCAGGAATTTGGGTATTTGCAATTGCTTCACCAAAAGAAAAATTTTCATGATATCTTTCATTCAGAAAAACAGAAGAGAGCATGGTGAACAACTTGGTGAGAAATCTATGTATTTGTCACTTTGTTTCAAAGTCAAAACATTTCTCAATGATCACCCTGTATTCACAAGACATACAAGTAGTGAGAAAGTAAAGAAACAAGTCTCCCAATGAACAACTAGGAATGCTATGTGACATAGAGATGAACATGTGAAATCAGTGTTGGACAAACAAGCGTGAGATAACCAGCTCGGCAGCCCCAGCAAACATGAAATGCCGACTTCTTATGTACACTTTAGGTTTAATGATAATACCGAAAGTGTTATTACATAAAATATGGAAGAATTGATCCATTTAACGAGGAAAGAAATATCGAAGTATATAATACAAAAAATACAGAAAAGGTAATAAGGATTTATCTGAACAACAATTTTGATATGTACCGGCTTGTCCACAGTGCACTTTTTATTAAGTAGGGTGCACTTGTTACATGGGGTATTATTTTTTAATAGAAGAAAATGTGTGTGCCTAGGGAACATAACCATAAAGTACAAAGCTTTGGTAATGGAATAAAACAAGAAATACCCCTGTAGATAGATCTGAGTCACCAGATAATGCTGTATCTGCTGCCCCTAAAGCAGGTTCTACAGGCGTTATGCCTTCAAGATCAGGATAAGAAGCTGCAGAAAACCTCCAAAAAGGTGCCGTCGCACCCATCTTTTCACGTCTCAAAGCAATCTAGAAAACCCAAATCATTCTGGAAATCCATTATGAGGAATACATTTAAACAGGTTACTGACTATTTGAAAGGTGAGAAATGCTTCTCAAAGCCATGCATACGTATGAGCCAAACACAAGCGCTCATGTGCGAGATCTAGCTGTTAATCAGATGGGCCCTCAGTGAATGTCCACACCCAAAAATCAGGCAGCTCAACTTGTCAGGTAGGCAACATGTGTACAAGAAAATGGTAGGTTAAAAAACCAATCGTCCACATTCAATATACACCTATAGCCCTACTGATAAGTGGACCAGCCTGACTTTAGGCCAGGTCACTTCCATTCTGGGGCCTATCAAATAAAAAGCCAAGATCTTGCACACCTGCCACTTTGGCACATGAAGGGCAATAATGTTCGGTGCTTCCAGCTGCAAGTTGCATTCCTGCAAAAAGATAATTAAGTCGACCTTTCCAGTTCTGGCTATTTCCTTAATTCCAAATTTGGTTAGATTTCTCTGGACTGCAACCATCTTCCCAGGATCCCCAGTTACCTGAATGGTTGGAATTACAGAAATGAACATTTTAGCATTATGAAAGGATCTAGAAAAGAGAGCAGGGATCATGATTGACCAACCCGCATTTACATAAGATTCGATCAAGCCAGAAAAAAAAAAAAAAAAAAACACACAAGGGTTACCTCAATAGTTAGTGAATGTTCTGAAATGTCTACAATTTTAGCTCTGAAAATATCCACCAGTCCCTTAACCTGAAGACAAAACCAAACATTAGTTAGTGAATGCTCTGAAATGTCTAGAATTTTAGCTCTGGAAATATCCACCAGTCCCTTAACCTGAAGACAATACCAAGCAGTATGCTATCAGTGTGTTAATGGAAGAGAGAAATAAGATAGCGATAAATGAGAATATGCTTACCAAAAGAGACAGAGAGTATGTTTGTGCCAAGAAGCAACAACAACCATGATAGAAAAATATAATAATAATTAGAGTGTCAATACTCTTTAAGAGTTGATCATAGTGGCATTAGAAAGCTCAATGAAGTGATTGGAAAACATAATGAGTCAACTCAGCTGAATTTGTAACCAGAAAAAATTAAGGGGATTAATTGTTCTTTCAAAACCCAAAAGGGAAAACGATAAAATTAAAAATAAAATAAATCAGATTATGGCATGAGCTCAATAAATAAAAGGATAAATGAATAAAGATTGAATGCTCAACAAGTGCACAGTCAAGTAGGACTTATGCAGAAGTAAATTTTGAATTTTTAACCTTTCTAAGATGACCCAGGTAGCTAAGGTAGATGAACAATTGTCGAACATAGGCATGAGGTGTCAAAAAAACAATATTCTTGGACAATCTTAGAAAGCTTAATATGCTGCATTTTATACATTGTATATAAAATCCTGAATGATTGTGTCATACTATGTTAGTTCAAACAAGAATAAAGTGTAGAGAAAACCTATTTAGATAAATCACGCAGGAGGGGGGAGACAAATCAAAATGATTTTCTATAATGTTATCGACGTTTTCCCACAAGCATGTCCAGAATGTATTACACAACAAGATTATTCAAAAGGTGAAGTTTCCATGTTGCAAAGAATTAAAAGAATGGAAATAAAAGTAGAAATGAGCTGAAACTTCTGAGACTCGGCCAAGAATGTCACAGACAAGTGGCAGACAATTATTGGATGAGGGCAAGTTGAATTGAGGGGCAAGCGTGAGTCCAAATTCTAGTCCCAGGTTTACCAAAAATAGCATCAGGTATGACAAGTTCCCCAACCACAATAAGATCTTAAGCATGGTTAAAAGATTTGGCGACTTGACCGGACTCATTCGTGCCTTAGTCGAGTCATGCTGAATCAGCCTGAGTCGGGGTTGACTCAGGGTATTGAAATGGATCAGGTCAAACTGAGTTGGAGTCAAACTCGTATGAGTCATCTGAGTCTTAAAACCATTATTTAAGGAGTACTGGGAAGGTTGTGTGTGTGTGTGTGTGTGTGTGTGTGAGGGGGGGTGCAACTCAGTGAATTTCATTTTTCTTGCACCCTGTACAAGAGGGCGAGGTTCTATATCATACCAGTGACTGTATAGCCCAAGAGCAGTTCGTATCAGCTGTATCAGCTTTATCAGTCTGAATTTGTTTTAAGCCAAAAAAAAAAAGTTGAAGAATATAACACAAATCTAAAAAAACGAAAACAAATATTCTGATGATATATTTTGTGTTTACGGTTACTTTTACATGTTAGAGCATTAAATGTTGAATGTTGAGCAAGGTATGGCCACCACCACTACCGTTACAATACAGGCCACAACAGCCATTACAGAGGTTTCTTCTTCTTCTTCTTCGTTTTTCTTTTCTTTTTTTTTCCCCCTTTTGTGAAGAAAACCTATATCGGCCCCATAACAGGCTATTATGGCCATTAGGGGTTATTTTTTCATAATGGCCATTACAACACCATAACACGTAACAATTGCCACCGTTACCATTGCATAACGGCTGCTACGGCACAACATGATTTTGAGTTTTAAATTCTTTTAGTTGCCCTATTGACTTGAGTTTTAGAATTTTAGGCTTTCTAGTAATTCATGAATCAATTAAGGAAAAAATAACAGCACCTTTTGCAACCACTTTAGTAATCCTTATGAGGTCTTTGATGGACCAAGTCATGTAAGGCCTTTGATTTTTGTTCTTTTGAGTCGGTTTTATTCTTCTTGAATTTATATGTAAAAGAAAACACATCAAATATATACTGCATCTTTACTAATTCACAAGAAAAAAGGAAGACCAAAAACAACAAACAAGAAGGAAAAGATAGTCTCATGAGTATTATTCTCAGGAAAAAAGAAAAAAAAAAAGTCTCTCAAGTATTGATCATTGTGTATCAAGTATCAACACATAACAGCTGATACATAAGAAGGGGAGAAGGAGAGGAGAAGGAACTTTTTTAAGATTGTAAATTGGCTGATAAATAGCAGCTGAATCTGCTGATCCTGTGTAATTGTGGTGTAGTTGTATCAGTGTCCAACTATACCCGAAACATAGCAACCAATGCACCATGTATCAGGCAAAATTTTGAGCCACGAGGGGCCCATGTCCAGCAATCCAGATTCCAGATGGTAGCTCCCACCCATGGGGTTCATCAGATCAATGGGTTAGATCGCCGGACCACTGAACCTATTGTGCAAAATAGGCAAATAGGGAAAACCTTCATGTCGATTGACCAATACCCAACAATTGCTCTTAAAGCCAGAGTCTGAAGGAATTGTGAGATTTTGAAATAAGAACAGTGCCCTAAGTGGAAGGTTTGTGCAACATCCGTACACCTCTCCATGAAATCATACTAATGTATCAGCAGCTCTCATTTGAAGTTGAAACATGATAACAGGCCTTCAAGCTATAAAAGTAAAAAATAAAAATAAATAAAAACTGAAGAAACGAGATTAGGTAATTACCTCTGCACGGTTGGTTGGATCCACATTGAGTTTTATAAGCATCAGTTCACGTTCTACCTGTGGTTCCTTTGAGAGATCTTCCACCTTATGCATCAGAGTTTTGTGATATGTTAGGCAAAAGTACGATGAAATATATGAGCATTGCCAAGTTTTTCTTCAGCTCAGTTGTATCATATGATTATTATGCATCAGATATGTTGCACAATAACCATTGTGATATGTTGGGGAGCCATTTACTGTGCATTTAGCGCACAAGCAATGGGGGCATCCAATCACACTGTGGGAGAAGCATAGAAATTATGAGGATTGAAAAATAATAGCCATCCAATTGGTTTCTTGGTGGGATATAGTTAATCAGTTAGCATTCAAATTCAACAGGCAAAATCAAATGGTTTCAAGAAACGTTGCTTTTGGGCTATGTTCCAATAGGGTTCATGATTAGGTAATCTGGAAACCGTACATTTATACCAATTACCATGTGTACAATGGATGAGTGACCACCATTTAGAAAATGGTGGGGAACATAGGCAATCTAGCCCAAAATAAATCAGTCATTTCGGCACTGACAAATGTAAAAGTTTCTATTGAGAAAATTGAAATGCTTGCAAAGAAAATGGGACTCCACAAGAAATTATGATAACTAGGAACATGGCATGTGCAATGAATGTGGAGAGAGGAAGGGGGAGAGAAATCCGCATAAGAGTTTTTGCAAGAGGGATTTTGCGAGGGTCCAGTAGCTCCTACAAATGTTCAAAATATCGGTATCGCATTACGTATCGCATTCTTAGGATACGGATATGTATCGGTTATCGCATGAGATATATCGGTTGTATCGTGTAATGTATCGCTGTTGTTGGAAACATGAGGAAACATTGGGAAATTGGTTGAATTTTTTAATGACATTTCAACTATTCTTAAAAAAGGACATCAATACACACTTATAAATCAAAACATTATAAAAAAAATAAGTGCACATAATAGGTTTTTTTTGTATGGGGTCCTAATCTATGCATTGTCTAACTGAATTAATGCAAGTATATTCAAAGTCTATTCATATAATTTAAAATGTAATAAGACGTGTGGAAACACAAGCAATACTTTCAAAAGCAAAAGAAGAATTACTATATCGGGTTATATACAGTTTGATTTTATGTTTGGACACAGATTGCAACCAATTTGCAAAAAATTGAGAAATTTTGATTTATTTATTTTTTCAATTTTCCACAACTCGGCCCATCTCCTCTAAATCTTGAAATCGAAGATCCCAATCCATGATTTTTCATGCGAAACATGAAAAATCATGGATTTGTAACAATTTGACACCAATTTAACATGATTTACAGGGGAAAAAAATAAAAAATAAAAATTTGAAAATCGAAAATGCTCACTGGATCCAACATGTGGGATATATCGCACTTGTTGTGCGTTTCGTATGGCACAGGTGGTAAACAAGATATACCGTGGGATATATCGGACAATATCGTCGATATTTTAAACACTGGCTCCTACCATACTATGGTGCTGTAGATGGTTTTCATCCTATATTGCATTGTAAATAATGATCTGAACGTTTCATGTTCTAGATTCTACGCTACCCATACATGGTAAGAAACATTTGTGGAATAGGTGATTCTATAAAGATAACCATTTGTTGAATGTATTAATGCACCGATTTGTGCACCTTGTTTGTCAATCACATGATTCTGTGTGTCATGTAGTTGGTTGAGCACTTAAAAGCTGAAGACCGAAGACACAAGAGGACACGGAGCATTAGGGAGCAAAGAACAGGTAAATGAGGGCCTTGGTGACCCTAATCCAACAATCCTTAGACCCAAAATAACCTTAGCCTCTTAAAGATCCTAACCGTAATAGGCAAACCTTGTTTGATCATCCCTTAGCCTTAAGAGGCCAATTGGAACATGATAAGTAAAGTTAGAAGAGATGCAAAGCTGCGGTGAAATCATATGCCCAAAACAACAGTTTTCGAGTGGATCTTGATCCTATCGACAGGCCGTCAATAAGACTCGATAGGATCAAAGTCCCACTCAATGGCATCAAGTAGGTAGCTTAAAAATTGTCCAGCAACATTTTCGCTAGAAATTTGTTTTGCTCGATCCCATCGAGGACTATCTCAATCATATCCAAGCACATTCGATCCTATCAAAGGGCCCTCTAATTCGATCAACAGAGCCGTTAAACCAGCTGTGTTATAGCAGTTGAAAACTTTTCCTATAAAATGGTCATTCGGTTCTTGGGCAATATGATGGTTTTTTAATGAGTTTGAATCCCTAGTGTATCTTAATACTTCCCAACACTACTAGGCTCTCACCCAAGGGGATTCAAGTCATCTTGCATGTATTTAATCTCTTATGAGTATTCCAAGCTCCTTATGAAGATGATCTTGATTCCTTGCATTCTTTAGAGGATAGATACAAATCCAATAGGTAAATCCTTTAACCTCTAGAATCCCCATTTGGAAACCAATTGAGCCTTTAGTTGTAGGATATTCGACCGAACCCCTCCATTACCTTGGTAGTCTCATTGGAGAATCAAGTGCAAGGTAGTTGATTTAATAAAGTGGAAGAAGATCGGCATCAAAGATCAGGTGAACACAAGAAAAGCTGATTAAAGCACGGGAGAGCATCAATCAAGCATCTTAAGAAGGCGTTACAAAGGGGCTCAATCCGACAAATTGTCAATTACAAGAGTCCACATACTCTCTCCTTGTGTAGGATTGAGTATAGAGTTTGCAACCCAAACTCGCGTAGGTTCTTATGTAGGACCGCATCACCACCAATACGGGTGAGTACATGTAAGTCCTTTTGTAGGCCTCCAACAAAAGTATACGTGTATCAAGTTCTTGTGTTGGCCTCCGGCGGAAGTGTACGTTTGTAAGACCTTGTGTAGACTTCGGCGGGAGTGGATGCTTATAAAGGTTGGTGAATGCCAAAAAACTCGAGGAGAGTGCGTCCATTAAGAGTGGAGTAGGGAAATTAAGAGTGGAGTAGGGAAATCGAACCACTATACATGCTTATGTTTGGGATTGTCTTTTGAGCATTTTTCTAATTATGTTTGTGAACTTAATTTGCTGAATTATGCATGCATGATTAGATGTATGCTAGGTGTTGAATAATTAGCACATCCCAGACACGAGATCACTATCTCTTTTATAGACTAGTTACTTAATTGACATATCATTTGTAATCTATGTGATTGGACCCACTTTGGCTTGGAAGCCTTAGTGTCAATTTACCTTGATTAGTTTAATTGGTAATTTGTGTTAAACAGGCAATGAATTTTATTTGGTCCTAATCAAACCCCCCACCCGTAGACTCTTATCCCACCACACAATTTCAAAATAGCTCATATTCAATGAAGCATGAATACAAGCCTATAGCTTCTATACGATGTATTGAGAATATGAATGGTTGACATCAATTTAAGGATACAATTTGGGTTACAAATCATTCATCATACCATAGTGAGGTTAGGTGCCACCATAGCATTGCAAAACCCTCTGGAGAGAAGCTCTTTGGTAAAAATCTAAGCCTGTTGCTTGCATTTTGTAGGTGAAATCTGCACTGTTCAATGGACAACAACGGTCACATTCTTTAGTTCCCATAATACCCCTATCCTTCATTTCAAATGTCTCCCATGTCCTTTGAATATCCAAAGGTCTCCGCATCCACAGAAACTAATTGTTTGAATTAAAAAAGTCCGAAATTAATTTACGTATTAGATCCATTGTGTACTGAATTTTAAGTATGGATAAGTATTGGAATGCTTGTTTGTCTAGAAAAAATCTTGAACACTGAAAGTTAGTATTGAATTTAAAATTTTCTGTTTGTCTGAAATTTGGCAATTCTACCAAATTGCCCCTAATGTGTTAAATAACCTTATTTTTTTAGGAATAAAATCACGTAACCAATCCATTTTTCTACGAAAGTTTATTTCCGATTCTCTCATAAATTATACATAAATTGTTTATCACTCTGTTAAAAATTTGCATTGACTTCTGGAGCATCATCCTTTTGAACATTAGGTCCTTGTAGATGGACATCATCATCATTATACTCTTCTAGCAGTCTATCTGCCACAACTACTATCATAAAGAAATTGCGTATTGTCATGCACGCAATGTTATCAAAATCCTACGATTTACAATTAACTATTTACGATTTGAGTCGAACCTTAATCAAAACGATTTGAATCTCACCTTTGAATCCCTTTTTATATGAATCCTGCGATTTTATTATTTGAATCTTATAATTTACAATTCAAATTATATTTTTTTCCCTTTTATTTTAAGCTGCACTTGGCTATCATTTTATGTTTTTAAATTGGTGGGGCTTTAAGAATCGTTTGGGAAAAAAATAACCTTCAAAAAATGTTTAGAAAAGGTAAAATATTTTATTTTGTCCTTTGTAAGAGGTTAAATGATATGTATTCTCTTAAATATTAAATCATAGAGATTTTTTTAATGATTTCTTACTTCTTTATTGGTCGAAATACCAAATTAATTTATTACTTATCTAGAATGTTTTTTTGGATTATATGTATTGTGAAATTACGGTAACAAATCAAATTATCTTTTTTTGTTGATTATAGAATCAAATGTCACTTTTCCAACATGATTCTACGTTCAAGAAAGGTTACAAGAACATAAGTTTTTAAAGGATCCTTGTATGTTTTTTAAGGAAAAATTCTTAAAAGATGGGAAAAAAAAAAAAAAGAAGGAAAGATAAGAATCCTTCAACACTATCGTGACATGGTGCATATTGGTGGCAAAAGGATGATTACTGAGTTTTTTTTTTTTTTCTAATATATATATATATATATATATATATATATATATATATATATATATATATATATATATAAAGAAAAAAAAAAATCTTACGATTTACATTACAATTTGTGACTTGATACAATACAACCACAATTACGATTTGCGATATGATAACAATTTCAACAACATTGCACACAATTACTATATTCCTTTGAGTTACAAATGAATATGGTGTCATCCTCTTTAAAATTGAGAAGCGTGCCTTCAGCACTCCAAATACCCTCTCAATAACATTTCTCAACTTGGCATGCATATGTTTGAAGACTTCTTCCTTATTCCTTAGACGACCACCAGCACAGAAGTGATTGAAGACTTCTCCCTCAGAATCACGACTGCATCTCTTCGGCCACCCCAAAAAATAAAATTTAAAATAATAATAATTAAAAGAGAGAGAGAGAGAGAGAGAGAGAGAGAGAGAGAGATGGCCCACCTTGATGCCTACATGAAATCCACGTCGTCCCACCATTTTGCCAGCTTATTTAAGCAGATGAGCCCAAAAATGAGGCATATCTAAATCTTAGGTGGACCACACCATTAGAAATAGTGATAATTGAACGCCTACCATTAAAAATCTTCTTGGGGGCTAATCAACAAGTTGGATGGCAAATAAACATCACAGTGGGCCCTATGAAGTTTTTAATGGAAGGTATTCAATCACCATGGTTTTCCTACAGTGTGGTCCACCTGAGATTTGGATCTACCTCATTTTTTGGCTCATGCCCTAAAATAATTATCCAAAATGTATGGACGGCATTGATAAAACACATTCATCATGGTGGGGCCTATGGTGAGACCCACAAAGCACAGTCCAGTAGCCACCTTGCTACTGGCAGCATAAGCAGGCAATCCCCATCCACAATGGATGCGGCTTCGGCGGATCCCTCATTGTGGAAGCCACCATGATGTATGTATATAATATCCACATTATCCATCTGTTTCATCAAATCATTTTCGGGTATTAAGAACAAAAATACAGCAGATCTAAATCTCAAATGGATCACACCACGGGACAGTGGTGATTTAACACCCACCATTAAACATTTCCTAGGGCCCACTGTAATGTTTATTTGTCAACGAACCTCTTGATTAGATCACACAGACCTGGATGAAGGGAAAACACAACTATTAGCCTGATCCAAAAATTTTGTAAATTTTGTAGCCCCTGAAAAGTTTTTAATGGTCAATCACTATTGTTTCATGTGGTGTGGTCCACCTATGATTTGGATTTGCTACATTTTTGGGCTAATATCCTAAAATGATCTGACTAAACGGCTGAACGGCTTGGATATAAGACACATACATTAAGGTGGGACCCACATTCATGGATCCACGGTGAATCTGGGGATCCAATGAAGTCACGACCAGAATGCAGATTGCCTACTAATGCAGTCAGTAGTCGGTAGCAACTAGACGGGGCTCTGTGTGCCCCACCATGTATGCATTTTATCCACGCCATCCATCCATTTTTTTTCAGATCATTTTAGGGCATGAGTTCAAAAATGAGGCATATCCTAATCTCATGTGGACCACACCACATGAAACAGTAGGGATTGAATGCATACCATTGAAAACTTCCTCGGGGCCACAGAAGTTTTTGATGAAGCTAATTTTTGTGGTTTCCCTTCATCCAGGTCTGTGTGACCTAATTAACAGGTTGGATTGCAAATAGACATTACAGTGGGCCCTAGAAAGTTTTTAATGGTGAATGTTCAATCACCACTGTTTTCTTGTGGTGTGGTCCACTGGAGATTTGGATCTGCCTCATTTTTGGTCTAAAATGATCTGGAAAAATAGATGGATGGTGTGAATAAAACACATACATCATGGTGGGTTCCACAGCACCATTTAGTAACCACCTCACTACTTATAGCGTCTGTAGGCAATCTGTGTCCGCGGATTTCCTACTACAGGAAGTCCTACACATGGAAGCTAGGTGGGGCCACCGTGATGTTTGTGAGAAATCCACCCACCATGAGAAGGAAATGATACAGATCCAAATCTCAAGTGGACCATACCACAAAACACAGTAGGGATTGAAGGCTTACCATTGAAAGCTTCCTGGGGGCCACAAAAGTTTTGAAAAAAACTGATATTTTTGTTTTTCATTCATCTAGGTTTGTGTGATCTTATGAATAGATTTGATGGCAAATAAACATCTTGGTGGGGCCTAGGAGGATTTCAACTGTGGGCATCATTATCCCCAAGCTTTCTGTGGTGTGGTCCACTTGAGCTTTGGGTCTACCTCATTTTTTGGCTCATGCCCTATAATGATTTAGTAAAATGAATGGACGGTGTAGATATAACACATACATCAAGGATGTGGGCATACCCAAATTCGTTTTTTGGAGAGAAAGAGAAGTTACATTTATAGAGAAGCACGTGAGGCAGGAGACGAGTTCAGAGAATAGGGATATTTTGGAGAATTTCAAAAGAAGCTTGCACTTACCACATTACATTTATGGAGAAGCCCGTGAGGAGGGAGATGATTTCGGAGAATAGGGATATTTTGGGGAATTTCAAAAAAAAAAAGCTTGTGGTAAGGCATCACTTACTGCTTTCGGCATATAAACCACCTCCGAATTAATTCCATGATTAAATTCTATTGAGGACTTTATTAAGTGTGTTAAACAAACACCCAAAATAGCATATTATTAAGTGGCTGAAATCTGATTTTACGATCTTGGTAGCATATTAAGTGGTAAACAAACAGCCCCATAGTAGAAATGTATTCTGTCTGAAGCAGAAAAAAGAATATCAGCTATCTTTACTTTCTGACACACGGATGTAGCTCCTACGAAAACCATAGCATAATTTAAAAGGTATATGAAGTTTTTTAAAAATGGGTTTCTATAATGGGGGAAAAAGAAAAAAGCAAAATCAACAGAAATGAGCCCCATAGAAACTAATACAGATTTATATTTCATTTAATAAACAAAAACATAGATGCATAGTGGTCCAAAAAGAGCAAATGCAGAACATATCAATGTAACCTCACTAGGTCTCTAGAAAACATAAAATAATTTAGAACAAAATTCAACTGGTGATTCTTATGCCTGGAAATGTTGCCAATAGACAAAAACGCTGCGTCTTGACCAATCAATCACGGACAAAAGACGTGTATTGAAGTTAGACACATATTAGGGTATCTAAGACAGCAGTTTTAAGATGAAAAATAAACCACCATGTGCTTTTTTCTAAGGGAAATCAAATAGATTGGGAAGTGAATGTGAGCCTGCCCCATTGCAATTCCAAGAGGCCAGGAAAACAGGATGGTGATGTGTAGGGAACAGCCAAACATAGAAAGGGCTTTTGCAATCTACCATTTAAAAGCCAAATAGTTGGGAGAAACGCAATGATGGTAGTGGTGGTGATGACAACAAAGACAAAGATGATGATAATGATGAATCCAATGGATAATTTTAAAGCATAACAATTACTTTTGAAAATATCATAATTCAAGCAAAATAGGAAACACGTGATCACTGGACCATCACCAAAGCGCACACAGAGGGCCCACCTCGTGAACAACGCAGATATCACACTCACATTGGCACAAGGGGACAGTAGGATTTGAAATTATACTCTCAGGTAGTCCTTGCATTTCTCTTGAAATGTGTGAGTGTTTGTTCGCAGGGTCATATTAACAATTAAATCCAGCTGATTTACTAGTAACATGTCAAATAACACTATGAGGTCTGACATCGAAAATCATGGACGAGATCATAAACCTTCAAGACATTCACAAGCTTATGAAGCTGCTCCACAACTTGCTGCAGAACCCTTTCAGTCCCAGAGACAACTATGGTGAAGAGAGCTTTGTCCTTGTTCAAACCGACAGCAAGAGATTCAATATTATAACCCCTTCTAGCAAATACACCAGCAATCCTATTTATCATGCCACTTTCGTCTCCGACAAAAACTGAAATTGTATGGCGTCTCGCCCTGTATAGAAAAATAAAAAATAAATGCACTCTTTTTTTGTGTATAAAGAATAACTTTAAAGCCTTGTATTTTAACCGAACCGGGAATTCAAGCAGGAAGCAAAAAGAAAAATAAATTTCGAGTGTAGTTTGAGAGAAGGGAAGAGGGTGGAAAGAAAAGGCATGTCTAATAAATGATCTGCCATTCCTTGCGCTTAATCCAGTAAATCAAAACAAGCACCGCACTCAATTTTAGCTCAACAGAAGTTTGTATCTCATCATATAGCCTTGTATCAGCTACTGGGGTTGGAACAAAGTACGATGTAACTAAATTTTTAAATAAAAAATAAGGCAAAAAGAAAGAGAAACAAATGTCTTTTGATATTTGGAAATTAAAAAGCAATAAAAGAATTACGGAGGATAGGAAGAGCTAATAAGAAAGGGGAATGAGATCCCATGCAAGATCAATGTGGCACCTAAACACACACCTGGCAAATCCAGACACTTTTTTAAAAAATTTATCTTAATCTCATGTGTTATATATAGACAAGTATTGATTTTTTTTTAATAGTTTTAGCTCTAAAACTAATTTTAACACCATGAAATAGAAGTGTAAAGTTATTACGTACTTTAAATAGAGTGATAGTTAGACACAACTTCCAAAAACCTACATCTCCTCGTATATTCCAATGAATCCACGGAACCCAAAGATTTAAAATTTCTCCAATTTCCCCAATTTAAAAACTTTAATTTTATAAAGTTCTCAATTCCTCTTAGCTCAAAACCTTATATCCCCATTTTTTCATAAATTCCCGCAATTCTTAACAACAATGTCCCAATTTCCCTAAATTTTCTAATTTCCCCGACTCCCCCAAATTCCCCAACCCAAAAGCATAATTTTGCTAAATTTCCTAAATTTCCAACCCCTAAAATCAAAATTTTTAACATCCCCAAATTTTGTAACCTAAATTCTACAATTCCCCTAAAACCCCCAATTCATCGCCAATCTTTATGTATTGGTGAAAACAGAAATTCAATTGCGTTTATGAAGCCCTTTATACTTTTGCCCAATAGAGCGCTCAAAACACCAATAGAAGAAAGAAATCAAGAAGATCTCATGAGTTAATAAAAAATGTAGGATATTTGGGAGAGGCAGTATTTTTCATAATCAAAGCACTGAAATGATAGAAATGGGAAAATGTGTTCCAAAGGGGTTTATAAGACATATTCCCACTCTTTATGGGTGTCAACATAGCTACCATTATTTAAGGTAGGCAGCCAGCCACTGAACTTTTAACCAGGCTATCATGAGAATTAATGCAACCCCAAATAGCTAGGACAAGGCTATCATGATGATGATGATGACAACGACGATAATGATCATGATGATGACAATATAAGCAGGGGGATGCTAAACGTGTGCGCCTAACCTTCATGGAGACACTAGCAACATCACCAAGGCTTATAATGACACGTGGGACAGCCAATCATCCATCCAGATTGTCAATTCATTTAAGACAATTATTGGCAAGACATGAGGCAAATTACCAATCGGATAATCCTAACCATCCAATCAGTATCATGAAAAATGGACAGCATCATCATCTTGAAACATCTATTCAATAGAGCCCACTGTGGAGTGCATATAATTCTAAAACACTTTGGTTAGATGGCGTTAACCATCCAACAGATCATACATCAAATGGTTAGGCTAATCCAATCATCATGATTTTTGCTCCATGGCTTGCCAATGGCGGTATGGGACAAATGGACAGTTTGGATCGATGATTCATTGGCACATGTCAATTGAAAGCTTTTAGCTTGTTGATAACATTCTATGAAGGGAAGTTCATGTGTATGGGGGTGTGTGTGTGTGTGTGTGTTGTCATCGTCGTCGTCAACATCGTCACTCTCCCAGTAAGTTGGGGTGCATTTTAAATGAAAACAACAAAAAACCAACCAAGCATAACAAAGACGAAAACCCAGCTTTGCATCTGGATGCCCAAAAACTAAAACATAAATAAACAGATAAATAAATCAGCAGCATAGAACAGAACAAAAACTAAATTCCTCATAAAGATCAGTACAAGCTGGACTCCAAAGGAGGAACGAAAACTGAGAATAGGACACCAATTTCTTTAGCGGTTGTGTTGCACTCAAATTGTACATGGAGTGGTATAGGTTTGGAATCCAGATCGTTCATTAGGTGGGTCCCACCATGGGTTGCTGCAGTTTAAAAGTTTCACTGACCAGAAATCTCAAACCATTGATTGATAACCTACAAATAGGCAGTAAAAAAGAAAATAAAAAGTCATCACGGAATGTGAAAAGGCCAAAAGAAAATAAAATGTCATTATGCAATGTGAAAAGGCCAACAAATCAAAAAGGTAGATCATCCAATCCATGTGATTTTTAGACAGGAGCAAATCCATGGCTAGATCCATATGGCGAATAGTTCAGATCATGGATTGTTACAAGATAATCCAGAAAAGCAGAATAGCAGAAAACAGAGTTGGCATTCTGGCCTCAGGTAAGATTTAGGGTGTGTTTGGTAACACCACCAGAAGTGCTTCTAGCAACTTCTCTTTCAGAAAAGTAGTAGTTAGTGTAAAAGGGTGTTTGGGTAATTTTCTGATTAGAAGCATTTCTATTTAGACGTAAGAAAAGGGCTGAAATAGCTTCCCCATAGAAATAGGAGGGAGGGGTGTACCTATTTCTCACTAGAAATAGCACTCTTTCGAAGCCATTCATCAGGCTTCTCTTGTCGACTTCGAGTACACTCATTCTCATTCCCTGCTGCTGACCTGTTGGTGCAACTCGATTATCGAGTCAATGAGATCTCAACACCCGAATCGCAAGAAATGGACAATAGTACACACACACGAATAATGGAGTAGGGAGGGAGATAATTTTATTGATATCAAACTTCTCTTTCAAAACACAAAAAACTCACACTTAGAAAATAATAGTAAAAACAAATCTAGGAAATAATCCTCAAAATCTTCAATCGCATTTTAAAATTAGCTCCCATATCATCGATCGCATCCCCCCATATCACCATAGATAGTAAAAACTCTCGATATTTAGGCCTCAAATCTATAAATAAACATTCCAAAATCAGCAGATGTTGCGCCCTACAGTGGGCCATGGACCTACATCATTTCCCCAGGTTGGAAAGAACTCCAGCAAGTTAAGCACTTCATATAAGTAGTCGAGGTTCATATCCAACTGTTTCAATTCATCGTCTATGATCCATGTGCATTCAGAATAGAGCTTGTTTTTCCATTTCACCAAGTATTACTTGTATAGGCCCCGTTGAGTGTCAGTATTCTTCATACTCAACACTTGCTCAAATTCTTACTTCTTTTTCTTCAGTAGTTGTTTACCCCATATCGATAATGACTTTGTCTTGCACGTCAAACAACTCACCATAGTATTCAAACAATTCTGCGACGTTTAAAATCAGCAAGATATCTAAGTCATTTGGAAACTCAAAACGTCAGCGAGATAGCAAGTCATTTGGAAACTCAATCTCATAGGCATTGTCAACCAACTTCCTCTTTACTCAGCATGGACCAATCTTTTTAAGCTTCCTGTAAGTTCCCCTCAGAAACATTTCTTTGTGGAGACCATAACTAAGTTACTTTCTTTATATATCTTCTCCTGCCGATGTTCATTTTCAGCTTCTCGGTACGAAGTGTTGCTCTTTGAATCTTCTTCTTTATCTCATCTTGCAAATCTTGAATGCGCTTGGTGAAAGCATCGGCATCTTCACTCACTTGATCTTGTACTAGTAATGGTACTAAGTACAAGATGTGGACTTCTCCCATTTATGATCTCAAATGGGAATTTTCCAGTAGTATGATTTATGAAGCTGATGTAGGCACTTGGGGTAGAGCCAAGTGCCACTGAAATCTGTTGCACCTACGATACGCCATTAGAAGTTAACAAGGCTCATGTTGACCACCTCAATTTGGTCATCTGTTTGAGGATTATATGCTCTAGAGTATTGAAGCGTAGTCCCCAACCACTTCCAAAAATGCCCCACAAACTTCAAATCACAGTCCGAAGTATTTATTTTTGATACCTCGTGGAGTCGCGCAATTCTATGAAGAATATGTTGGCGATCTGCATAGTGCCCATCATCATTTTTGAATGAACTAAAGTGGGACATCTTCAAAAAAGGTCTGCCACAACAAAAATTGAATCTGCTACTTTTCAAGTCCTAGGAAGACCCATAATGAAGTCCATAGAAATGTCCACACATGGTGCGACTAGAACAAGAAGCAGCATATAAAAGCTAGTATTATGCACAAAACCTTTAGAGATTTGACATCGGTGATATCGTACTACAAACCGTTCAGCGTCACGCTGCATACAAGGCCAATAGTATTTTTCCTCAACCACAACCAATGTTTTATCTCTTCCAAAGTGTCCACCCAGTCCACCTCCTTGCAGCTCAAATGAGATCATCTCTCACAGTGATCCTTTGGGAATGCATAAGTGAGAACCCTTGAATAAATATCCATCATATGAGATGAATTCAAACTTTGGATCCCGGTCATCCACACATTTATCAAGTACTTTCCCAAAAATGGGGTCCTTGCATTGTTCTTTTAATGCCTCGAATCCATGATCTCCACGATGAATGCTCTTAGTAGTACCCTCATATTCTACGCATCTGCCACTTTGTTATGACTTCCAGGCTCTAGCTTTGTGACACAAAAGGAAAGTATATTCTTATGGAAAAGACATTCACTTCACATGGTATGGAATAGATTTGCAATGAATAAGATAGTTCCTTTAATATCATAGTGCCCCGAACCACTGAAGAACTCAAGATCATACATGGAGTAATTTTTCCGTTCATCATTAAGCTTCTTGCTAACGAAAGAGATCAGACTTCTTTCTTGACTAAGCATTGCGTCAATGTAAACATTTGAAGTGTCGCTTTTCACTTCAAGACTTCATTTAAGTTCGGAAGTGCAAGAACCGGAGCCTTTTTTTTTTCTATGGTCTGAAGCTTCGGTCCACCACTTTAGTCAATTCAAACTTGGCTTTGCGCATGCAATCGGTGACAAGTGCGATAACTATACTGAAATTCTGAATAATCTTTGGCAAAATGTTGCCAAGCCTTGGAAAGAACAGACCTCTAAAGGATACATGGGGTGGGCCACTCCACAATGGCTTTTATTTTCTCCCAATCAACCTTGATCCCTTCTACACCCCAAAAACACAACACTATTGACAAGAAAGGAAAACTTTTTTAAGTTAACAAATGGTGACTCCTTCCATAGTACACAAAATATTTGTTGTGAGTGATTAATGTGAACAAATAAATCGGAACTAAAAACATGAATATCATCAAAATAAACAACTAAGAACTTCCCTGTAAAGGAGTGGAGTATCATTATCATCAGCCTCATGAAAATGCTCATCGCATTGCATAATAACCCATTCATACAGCCCATCTCAAGTCTTAAATACAATCTTCCACTCGTCCCCCAACCAGATATGTTCTGATGATATCTGCTCCTCAAGTCAATCTTTAAAAAGACCTTTGCTCCACACTGTATGTCTAACATATCATCAAAGCAAAGAATAAGAAATCGGTACTTCACAGTAATTTCATTGATCACATAATTGTTCATGCACATCCTCCAAGATCCATCTTTTTTAGGGGTTAATAATGCAAGAATAGCACATGATGACATGCTTTCCCAAATTAATAACATGTTTTTTAAGTTCAGCATGTTCGATTGGACTCATTCGGTAGTGCGCAAGATTCGGCAGACTCGATCCTTGCACTAAATCAATGTGGTGTTGAATGTTCTTCATAGGAAGAAGTCCAACTGGGAGTTCTTCGAGCAGCTAGTCTTCATATTCATGAAGGGGCTCTTGTATAGGAGGCAGAACATATGATTGTTTTGTATCTTCTTTAGCAACCCTGACATAAATTATGCCAGTCACTTTGCTTTCCTCTTCAAACATTTGTGCATTGAGCAATTTCTAACCCTCGTCTTTATCAAATTTGGGTGTTGGAAGATATTTCGTTGTTCAATATTAGGAACCCATGTCTTTTTTTTGTTCATTTTGCATCTGAAAATAAATAAATAATAAAAATAAAAAAATTCAATGTGAGAGCCACTTGAGCTCTTTCCCACCACGTTGTTGTTTTGATAGTTTTACATTTAAAAATAAAAATAAGATCCCTATTTTTATTTTTTATTAAAAATAATAATAATAATAATAATAAGACGTCGCTTGAGTTTGATAAGGAACCATGCCTATGTCTGGTTGGTTTTATATTAGAAAATTAACAAATGTCATAGTCACTTGAGATTTTACTTTGAAACCATTGTCTTTGTTTTCTCAACGTTATCGTCATCGTCACCTAAACCTTATCTCAATTAATTGGGATCACCTACATGGATCCTATCCCACCATTCCACTCTATCAAGGGTCAAACCTTCAATTAGATCATAGGTCATCAATTTTTTTCTTACGACCTTCATCCATATCCTTTTGGGCCCACCTTGTTGCTCTCGTATCCATAATATCAACAATTAAGTGTAATCCGAAGTGAAAAAAAAAAAAAAATAGGGATCATAAAAATAATCAGGAGTTGAAATGTGTGCACCTGATTTGGGAATCGATGTAATAATAAAGGAACCAAAAAAAAAAAACAACCAGCGAAGGCGCGTAACCAGGTCACTCTCCCAAAGACGATTCGCGCCTAATTCTCGAACCAAATGAACGGGACAAATAAAGTGTCATGACCACCTTTGGGATACAACCGCTAATCAACAAAGAATCGTCGACTCCAACACCACAACGGTTGATGCTCTTTTTTCAATTTAAAAAAAAAATAAGAAAATAGTTTTTCTTCGTAGAGACTGTAAACCAGAGAAAATTAGAGAGTGACAGTGGAGAAATTTTTTTCTTTATAGGTTTTCTGAGAAAACTTCTATTTATAGAAACCAGAGAGTACACGTGGCATCCACTTGGTGCTTAAGGAGGAAACCAATGTGCAAAAGACAGTCACAACACCATTATGAGAATGTGAGACGTGGAACCAAAATCTTCTCATAAGACGAGGTCAAAAAACAAGAACGGAAGAGAAAAAAAATAAAATTTAATCATGTAGACAAGCCCGAGCTTGATGAGAAAGATAACCATTGGTTAACTTACAACCATCAGAAATGGAATTCCAATCAGCATCAGAATATCCTTCTAATACGGCTGGATATCTACCACAGTGCAAACTAGAGTGATGAGTTCTTTTTAAGAACCCTACGTATAACTTCCCAAGTGCTCTTCACTAGGATTACTAGTAAACCTACTAAGCTTTCCCACAGCATAAGCTGTATCAGGTCCAATGCAGTTCATTGCATAGATGAGACTGCCTATTATACTAGCATATCCATTCTGATCTACACTTGTCCCTTTATTGGGATATAAATGAATGCTACAATCAAAAGGAGTGCAGATTGGCTTACTATCCGCCATATTGTATCTTTTGAGAAAAGACTCTAATGAGACTATGAAAGAACAATCTCATTCTCTTTTCTAATAATTTTGACACCAAGGATGACATTTGCCACTCCTAGATCTTTCATATCAAACTTGGATGACAAAAAGGCCTTGGTTTGATTAATAATTGCTATGTTTGATCCAAATAGGAGTAACTCATCAACATATAGGCAAATGATAATACTCGTTTAACCATCACACTAAAAATATATACATTTATCTTCTTCATTGATTCTAAAGCCATTATCTCTAAGTATGGAATCAAACTTAGTATGCCACTGCTTTGGAGCTTGTTTCACACCACAGAGATTTGACCAATCTACACACCCTAAGAGGTTAAGTAGAGTCTATAAACCCTTCGGGTTGCTCTATGCAAATCTCCTAATCAAGATCTCCATTCAAGAAAGCGGTTTTAACGTCCATTTAATGTATAATCGGATTATTCAATGATGCGATGGCTATGAGTACTCTTAACTGATGCGATTCTAGAGATTGAAGAATGAGTATCAAAGAAATCTATTCCCTCTTTTTTGTTTATATATTTTAACTACAAACCTAGCTTTATATTTGTCAATAGACCCATCGGGTTTTAGCTTCCTTCTAAAAATCCACTTACACCCAAGTAGTTTCAACCCAACTGGTAAATCCACTAGGTTCCAAGTATGATTTTATATAATAGAATCCATTTCATTATCTATAGCCTCCTTCCAAAAGGAGGCATCACGGGAGGACATAGCCTCTGTAAATGATATCGGATCACCTTCTACATTATTTATAGGTGTAGAAGTCGGGTCCAAAATCCTTCGTGAATCTGGCCCTTTTACTAGCCCTGGGAAAGGCATCGGGTTCGTTTGAACTCAAGGATTGTGAAGTCAGCACATCTTTGGGTTCTAAGTCCAAAGAATCACCCCCACAAATTTCTAACTTGTAGGGAAACGTGTACTCAAAAAAGTCAGCAACTCTAGGCTTTGTGATAGTTGAATCATTTAGGGTTAAGAATCTATAAGCTATACTGTTAAGTGCCTATCTAACAAATATGTAGCCAACAGTTTTATCTTTCAACTTAGGTGTTTTAGGATCAACCAATCTAATGTTAGATAGACATCCCTGAGTCCTAAAGTAGTTTAGGTTAGGAGCTCTCCTCTTCCATATCTCGTATGGAGTTTTATCTGATTTAATAGAGAGAATCTTACTTCCTATTTAGGACATAGGCAACTGTTAGAATAGCCACACCCCATATATTGAAAGGTAGACCTGAAGAGCCAAGCATAGCATATACTGGATCTATTAAGGTCCTATTTTTACTCTCAGCAACTCCATTTTGCTAAGGGATATAGGGAGCAGTGTACGATGTATTATCCCCTAGGATTTACAAAAGTCACTGAAGGCTAGGGACTCACCTCCCATATCACTTCTGAGAATTTTGATTTTACGATCAAGCTGATTTTCTACTCCGTCCTTAACGACCTCAAACATATTTAGGGCTCCATCCTTCAACCTAATGAGATATACATGGAAAAACCTAGAATGGTTGTCTATAAAGGTTACCTTTTACCACCTCTAGTTTGGATTTCTTTCAGGTCACAAATATTTGTCTACCAGGCCTAATAGTTCGGAATTCCTTTCAATTGATTTGAAAGGTTTCCTAGCTATTTTAGTCTTACTATAGTGCACACATTTTCCTAATGAAGCTTTGTCACTTAGGAATGAGTTTCAAAGAACTCATACATTTCACATATTTGGGATTAATATGACACAATTTTTCAAGCCAAACACTATCATTATAAACGCTAACGGTGTAAGCAGAAGAAGAAACTTTATTAGAATCAACGGAAAGCTTTCCCCACAAATTTTCCATTCTTGGAAAAGACTACTTGTCTACACTCAATCACAACCTTAATACTAGCTTCATCTAGCAGGTGATGAAATACTAGATTTTTCCTAAGTTCCGGGACATGCAAAACATCCGTTAGAGCTAGTTCTAATCCAAAGGTGAACTTCATAATCATCGTTCATTTTCCAACCACCTTGATGGTTGTTGAACTAGCAAGATGAATAACTTGGTGATGTTGGGATGGTTTGTAGGTTTTGAACCATGTTCGGTCCAACCCAATATGCCCCGTCGCTCCTGAGTCAAGCAACTTGCCTTCATCTGCACAAGTCTCTGTGATCATAGCCACCAGTTGTTACTCCTCGTCAACTTTATCAACTTTTGTAGCGTTGGCTTGGATCCTCCTTTTATAATGTCTGCAATTCCGAGCAAATGACCCAAAATACCACACACAAAACATCTTGCTTTAACCTTTGTTTTCTTGAATTTTTTGTGCGGTTTTTTCTGGTCATAGTTAGCCTTGTCCTTTTGATTAGTTTGGGATGTTTTCTTAAAGTCTATATTTTTTGTCTCAATATGGTGGACGTTAGTACAACTATCTTCCTTGCAATCTTGCAGTCGTGCCTCTTCTTCAATATGAATATCCACAATCCGTCAATCTGTTGTGCGTTCATCAATCTTCCATCTACAATCTTTCTAGAATTCCTTCTATGCAGGAGGTAGTTTGTCAATGACAAAGGCTCCAAGATATTGCTCATCGACCATTATACCTTCTTGTAATACCTCGTTGAAGACAAGTTGGATTTCTTCAGTTTGTGTTACGGCGGATTTGCCGTCTACCATCATATAGTGGCTAAAACGACTAACAGCATATTTTTTAGATCAAACCTCTTCAGTGTGGTATTTTTTCGTTAAGGTTTTTCATAGATCCTTAGATGACTTGGAGTCACAATATGAGTCAAACATTGGATTGCTCATATAGTTTAAGATGTGACCTCTACATAATTCATCATGTTCTTCCCACTTCTTTAATTTCCAACTATGATAAGGTTCCAACATATTTGTGCCGGGTTCCTCCTTGAGTATATAGAGTGGTTTTTCATTGCAAATAAGAAATTCAATCTTTCTCCCACTTTCTGAAATTAGATCCATCAAACAGATCAATAATTACAGAAGACTGGGAGTGGCATTTTGATGTTGTCATTATACGGTTTCAACTAATAAACTATATTAGATAGTTTTAAGGAACAGCACAAATAATGTTGGAATAAATGAGAGATTAACTGATATAAATTTAATAATAATAATAATAATATATCGATTAGATTAGACGGCAATATATTGGTTCTGCAAAGTCAATAAATAATGTGCTACAAACAGATCTAGTGGTTGCACCAAAGATTGATAATTCACAAAGTAAACAGATCTAATCACAGTACAGACAATTGACAATATATTCAACAAACAAATCAGATCTCACAATATCATTGATGATTGACTATTTATGCAATAAAGAAATTGAATCTAGTTATTTAAAAAAAAGAAGAAGAAGAAGAAGAAGAAGATCAGATGTAATAATTGATTAGATTTAACAAATAAGATTAGATCAAACAATAGGTCAAATCAAATCAAACAAAAGGTCAGATCAAATCCAACAATAGATCAGATCAGATTCAACAATAGGTCAGATCAGATAAAACAATAGATCAGATCAGATCCAACAATAGATCAGATCTGATCAAATCAGACTGAATCAGCAAGCATATGCAATTAGTACAGTAACAAATCTGATTATAACTTAAATCAGCAGGTAGATATGGATTATAAATTAAATCAGCAATCAGATCTAGGTTATAAGTTTGAACAGAAATCAGATTGGGATTATAGATTAAAAAACAGATCTGGATAATAAATTAGATCGGTAATCAGATCTGGATTATAAATCCACAAACAGATCTGAATTATAAATCAGCAAACATATCTGATGCAGCAGCAGATTACTATGTAAGTGTTGTATAAAGGGTATAGAAGAAGAAAAAAAAAATTTGTCTTCAGATTGTTGTTCTCGTACGCCAGAATATCAACAATTAAGCGTAATCCGAAGCAAAAAATAATTAGGAGTTGAAACGTGTGCATCAATAGAATAATAAAGGAAAAAAAAAAACAGCAGAGACGTGTAACCAGGTCGCTCTCCTGAAGACAATTCGCGCCTATTTCCCAAACTAGATGAATGAGACAGATAAAGTGCCATGACCGCCTTTGGGATACAACCGCCAATCAACGAAGAATCGTCGACTCCAACACCACAGCGGCTGATGCTCTTTTTTCAATTAAAAAAAATTAAAGCAAATAATTTTTCTACGTAGAAACTGTAAACCAGTGAGAGTTAGAGAGTGACGGCAGAGGGATTTCTTTCCATTCCAGATTTTCTAAGAAAACTTCCATTTATAGACTGGAGGTGCTAAGGTTGAAGCCAACTTGCAAACAACAGTCACACCACCGTTACGAGAACGTGAGATGTGGAACCAAAATCTTCTCGCAAAACTTGGTCAAAAAACAAAAACAGAAGATAAAAAATAAAAATAAAAATTAATTATGTAGACAAGCCCCAACCCGGCCCAGCACATCACGACACGGCAGGCGGTGTTTGGCAGACCACACCTAAGGACTAATACAAAACCTATACACATGCCTTCATATATAAAGGAGAAAAAATCCCTCTTCAAGTTTCAATGTGGGACTATTCTAAAAGCATGTAAAGGTGCTTTTGCCAGAGTGTCTCCAAGAGTAATTTTTTCCCTTTGTTTTCTTTTTTTCTTTCTTTTCTTTTCAAAAACAAAACCAACATTCCCCTTGCCCTTTTATTCTCTTCCCCATTTATGCTCCCCCTTGATCCTCTTCTTCTCCAAATGTATCCATGGCGAATGGGAGGCACGACTTAGTAAGAAATAGTAGGTCGTCTCCATCCTTAGCTACGCGAGCAGCTCCCTCTGCTGCGACCCGTTCACCGGATCCAACATCTCCTTCTTCCCCCCGTTCACAAGTGCCATTGCGAGAGCTTTGTTGTGCATTGAAGATCAGCAGGCTGACGGTGGGTGGAAGAAAAACAATTTCATCTTTGATGTGGGTCTTTTCAATAGCATCGATCACATTGCCAAAATCCAAATGCTATGCAATGTTATTGTTCAACAAAATGCAAATTATCTTCCTCTCAAAATTCTGGCGGAGTTGATGTGCGTTGCAAGAGCAAAGCTTAATGTCTGAATCCACTCTCTAACTGCAAAGGATGAATGTGCTGAAGACGAGAATGACATTGCAGATTTTCAACAGCCTGTCTTCAGAGAACAGCAATCGTGTTGCATCTCTTCCGCCTGATGGTTTTACTGGCAAGTGGCAACCACCCACCACTAGCAGGAGGCCCTGCAATCTCAGTGCCTGCGCTTGAACTGACATCTTTAAGGCAAACTCGTTGATTTGCTACAGCAGCCCTTGCACCAACTCCAACCTCCAGAATTGGAGGCCAAAGAGCCACATCCACTGTTGCAACTCTTCTAGCTCCTTCCATTAACGACGATTCTACCTTCACAGCACTGTTCCCATTGCCTGATGTTGAGTCTCACCATTCTCCGACGGATATCCAGGTACCGGAATCTGCCGCCGGTAGGTGGCCCGACACTATTGCAACAGTCAACCCATCCATCAGTGCTTAACGGGCATTTCCTCCTTGACTAGTACCCCTGTCTCAGTCTAAGAACAGAGCCTCTTAACTCTCGAGATTGGATTTGGAATGATGGGCAAACTATTGGATCCTCAGGCAGGCCATCTTTACTTGGGCCTCTGGCAAATGGGGTCAGGGCTTCTGGGCCGCCAGTTGGTGGGCCTAACAGTGGTGGCCCTCTCCCACCCACATATATCTGAACATTGCTAGGCCCGTTTCTACTAAATGGGTGCAACAGGCCCCTCTGATGGACCCTGTTGTTGCACTTGGGCCAAATAGCCCATCTCCTAGGCCCACCATTGGTCACATAGGCCTACCTGATATCACCAATTGATGCATAGTTGGACCTGGGGTTGCGTTCACTGGGCCATATCATGCTGGACAATTTGTTATTGTCAGACCGTCTTTAAGCAACACCATTGGGCTATCAATTCTCGCTAGGCCACCTTTAACCAATGCCACTAGGCCACAAGATGCTACTGGGCCAGCCAGTACGCAGTACAACAAGGGTGTTGCGCAGTAGCTATCTGCCCCTCTGAATGATTATCACGCTAGGGGAACCTCTAGGGGTCGGGCAAACCTTTTTAAAGTTGACCCTAACCGAACCCTTAATATGAATTTCATTGACCCGGACCCAGTTGAACACTTCACCATCCCGGTTGAGGACGAAGAAGTCCAAGATAGGGAAAAGTCGTGGAACAACACCCTTTTTGGCTATTTCATTAGCAAGCGCCCTTTCTTACCGGTGGTGAAATTAGCCGTAGAATGTGAATGGAAAATAAAACATGGGCTTGAGATTTCGACACTTGAAAATGGCTTCTACATGTTCAAATTTTAAGACTTTGATGAAAGCCAATCCATTCTTGATAGGGGCCCTTGGTTCGTTAGTGGACGCCCCTTGATGCTAAGAAGGTGGTCTACCACTATCTCCCTCCAAAAGGAAGATTTGGATTCCATCCCTTTGTTGATTAAACTTCCCAATCTTAATTTCATCTATAGAACCCCATCCATTCTAAGCAAGATTGCTAGCACTATTGGTAATCCGTTGTTTATGGATGAGGCCACAGCTACGGGCACACGTTCCTTTGCTCGCATTTGTGTAGAAATTGGCATCTAGTCCACTCCATCCTCCCTGACTTTGTCAAGATCAAATGCAAAGGGAAAATTATTGAACAACCTGTTAAGTATGTGTGAAAACCAACGGCTTGTAAAGAATGTGAAACGTTCAACCACTCAAAAAAAGGTTGTCCAAAAAACCATGCGAAGGTGTTTCTTTCCAAAGGGGCTCCCCCTCTCCCCCCCCCCCCCCCCCCCCCCCCCCCCCCCCCTTCAAATCTGAATTCCTCTAATATCCTTAGAAATTTGACTTCTGGAGGGATCTCTACTTCTGTGGGAAACATAAATTCTCACAGGAACTCAGTACCTGCACAACCCTTGGTACATCCAAACAAGTCTGGGTGCAAAAGTGCTCTAAAGCCGCATCCTCTATTGTGGAAAATCAGAATTTGGATAATGTTGAAGTTCACAGTGATCCAAGTGAGGTGCGTTCTTCGCCTACCAACTCCTGTAGAAGAAGAGATCTTACTTCCCCCCATGGTCGGACTAGATTGAGGTCATTTAGCCCATCAACTTACCTCAACTAATCCAATAACTTCACTGTCCTATCACACCTAGATGGTAACGTTGACCTTGATGTGGATCAAGTTGCAAGCCTTATACACCAAGTGGCCTTGGCTGCTAAAGGGAACTTCAATCCTCCCTTCTTCCATTAATGGTGTTAGATGAAGATCCTCACCTAGAATGTTAGAGGTCTTAATAGGCCTACGATGCAAAAAGAAATTAAAGACATCATTCAAAATCTTAACCTATTTATGGTTTGCATAGTGGAAACTCGTATTAGGAATTCCAATCTTTATGTTGTTCTTGTTTACAATTCTTTCTTGCCCACGAATTGGGCTTATGATACTAATATTGATTTGGGTTCCAACTGCAGAATCTTGTAGCCTGGAAAAAACCAATTCATGTCTATTACTCATAAAACAGATCAACTTATTAATTGCCAACTAACCTCTTTGGAAATCCCTAGCAAACTATTTATTATAGGCGTTTACGTGGCAAATTTTCCAGGTCAACGAAAACTATTATGGAATGACATCTCCCAGCTTGCTTCTAGTCTAAATGATCATTGGATTGTTGGGAGAGATTTCAACTACATCAGATTAATGCACGAGAAGAGGGGTGGTGCTTATCCTAACCTAAAGCATATTGAAGATTTCAACAATTGCATAGTTGCTGCAAGGCTAGACGACCTCGTGCTCTCGCGTAATATCTTTTTTTGGTCTAACAGTAATGCAGCTTCTCAAAGGACGAAATGCAGGTTGGATAGGTTCCTTGCCAACCCAAGCTTCATCACATCCGTTGGTTCCTATAGAACCTCTTACTTGCCTCCGAGTCTCTTTGATCATGCTTTCATGCTATTGCATTTAGATTCCCCTTCTAGTTCCTACAATTCACTATTTTGTTTTTTCAACCATTGGTGTAAGATTGAGGGGTTTTTCCATCTAGTAGTAAAAACTTGGGAAGAACAAATTGTGGGAACTCCCATGTTTGTTGTTGCTACTAAGCTTAAAAAGTTGAAACCTACCCTGAAGAGTTGGATAGCTAACAAGCCAAAATTAAGTGAACAGCTCACTAAAGCTAAGGATGATCTTCTTGCTAACCAAACTCTTATTCAAACTGATCCCTCTCTCACCAATGTGGAAACAGAGTGTAGAGCCAAAGATATTATTAATCATCTTCAATTTATGGAGAGCTCTATGCTAAGGCAAAAGGCTAGAGAAATTAAGCTAAATCTCAATGACACCAATTCAAAAAATTTCTACGCCTCTATCAAAACCAAGCAAGCCTTGGCCAAATTTTGGAAAATCAAAGGTAAAGATGGCACCTTTACGGAAACCAAAGAAGAGATTAAAGAAATAATTATTGATCATTTCAATGATACCCTTAACTCTTCCCAATCCGATCAATCTCTTGTTGATCTAGGCATCTTAGACAATAGTCCTAAGCTTTCCTTAGAGGAGGGTAACAAGCTCATTAGGCATGTTTCCATCAGTGAAATTGAAGCAGTCGTCAAAGCTGTCGACCCCAATAAGGCCCCTCAGCCTGATGCTTTAATGCCAATTTTTATAAGATTTGTTAGCCTATTATTGGGAAGGGCATCTCTGCTGCAATTATCAATTTCTTTAACTCTGGAAAAATGTTAAAGCGGCTTAACAACATTCTTGTGGCCCTAATTCCTAAATCAGACATTATTGAAACTCCTGATGATTTTAGGTCAATTTCTTTAACCAATGAGTACTACAAAATTATATCTCACATAATGGTCAATAGAATGAAAGATGTTATGCCTTCCATCATTAGCCAAACTCAATCGACGTTCATTCCAGGCCGTAATATCTATAATAATATCTTGCTCGGCCATGACCTTATTCGAGGTATCCACTTTAATGGAGGTCCGCCTAAAATGTATGCTAAGATTGACCTCAAGAAGGCTTTTGACTCTGTTAAATGGGACTTCATCATAGAAGCCCTCCACACCCTTAATTTCCCTAATACTTAGATTAATTAGACCTACGTCTCTATATCTACCCCCTCTTTCTCGATTATCATTAATGGAGAGGCTTGTGGTTTGTTCAAAAGTAATAGAGTATTAGGCAAGGTGATGGGGACATCTCGCGCACATGCGCGCGCACGCACGCCGCCCTACCTACGCACGTACGCACGGAGTAAGAGGGCCCCGCCACAGATCTGGCTCAATGACGACGTCCAGGGAGGGCCTCTTAGCTAGAAGACGAAGTTTGGTTCAAAAGAGTGGGCCCGATAGTCAAGAAAAACCCATCATGGGATCTCATGATCGTGGCCCGCTCATCGGATTGATTTCATATTTTAGGTTTTGCTTATTGTTATTATTTAGAACATTGTGAACGCTTTAGATTTCTCTATTTGGTTTTTATTTTAGTTTACTTCATCGTCAAGTAATAGGTTGCACGCATGGTGCGAGTTTTGGAATATACGATTTTCTCTATAAATAGGCATCCCTTGTAGCTTTTTTCATTCATTGAAGATTAATAAAAATTCTACGTTTTCCTACTCTTTGAGTTGTGAAGCCTAATTGGGTGCGAAGCCCTCCCTTCATGGAAGGGTTAACTACAGTGGTGCGAAGCCAAATCTATCCCGATTCACCCCCAACCATCATCATCTCTACTACCCATCTTCTACCATCTCTTCTTCTCATCTCACCCCATCATCTACACTTCGAATCAATCATCTATTGCAGCAATTCTCCTCCCCACAGCTGAATTTCAAAATCTTGCCCTATAGGAGGGCTGAAACTTCGGCGGAGCATCACGCACAAACCGTACATCGGATCGAGCTGAGATTTGGGGGTTTTGGAGTCCATCCCTGGCCAACCAGGGCCAAGGTAGCCTTTTTCTAAAGAGTGGGCCCCACACACGTGCGGCAAAGATCACACACACGTGCGTCTAGGCCATTGTTGTTGTCCACGCATGCGGTACTTCTCTGGTTCGTTTCTCTCCTCTCTTTCACTTCGCTTTCACCCAAAATTCCTAAACCTAACCCTAAATTACTCAAATCTCCAATTTTATGCCCATTTTCTTACCCTAGTGTTCCTTGATTTGAAATTGGTGAATCCCTTGGATTAGGGACTGATTACTATGCATGTGTGGATGATTATTTCTTATCTTTGAGTATCTTTTAATTCATAATTTTTATTGATCCAACCCTATCATGTGTAGGCCTGGACCCGCATAGATTCCCCTTAATTGAATGTTTGCACTTTCATGTGGGATATGCAATTTGTGTAATTGTTTCTGAACTAACGTAAGCTTGAAATCTCACATATCGTATTTAAATTTCATGTCCTGCATCAAATTTGGTATCAAAGCCAAGTTTCTTGTAGGGGAATTCACCACATATTTAGGGTTTAGTTTATTTGAGTCCTTCATGCATCCAATCCATCATATATAGCTATTAGAAAACCGTAGTCCCTGATATATGTAGCTGAATTTTAGTAACAGTATGTAGTCTCCTTCATATAGAGTCTCGTAGGGTCATTTAGTTTTTAGACGCATATAGTCGTCATAGAAAGTCCTTAGGTTGAGTTATCCAGTGCATGCCCACACGTACGGGTCATGGTTTGGGCTTGCACCCTACACTAAACATGGAGCAACTGCTAGAGTCATTGAACAAGTTGTCCCAGCAAATCGAGTATTTGGGTAAACGCTATGAACAATATATAGACCAACACTTTGATCAATTTGATGCGCGCATTACCCAACTAAAGGCCTCCGCCGAGACAAATCTCAGCATTGGGGTAGATGTCCAATCTCAGGCAGGTGGCCAGGAGGATATAGACCAATGAATGGAGATGGCCAAGGAATCAGTCATAGGCGTGCACCTATAACCCCCTCCCCCCCGAGGAACATCAAGACCATTATTTTGAAGGATACGACATATGCGGCCTCGTGGCTAGAGAGAGTGCACCAGAGGCTAGTGTAGAGTTATCTACTGAGGCCATTCCGGTAGTGGATGAGTTTTGTAATGTCATTCCTAATGATTTACCGAATGAGTCTCCCCCTAGGAGGGATATAGAGCACACCAGAACATAGGACACCGTAATACCTAAAGCCAAGTTTACGTTTAATAGTTCTGTCGATAAGTCCACAGGTCTCAGTCCTTATGAAGTCATTACTGGTTATAAACAAGGGAAGCCTATTGATCTTGCCCCTATGTCACTGTCCCATAAGCCTGCAGAGTCTTTTGCGCATCACATTCATTCATGGCATCACGAAATCAGGCAGAAGATCATGACTAGTAATGAACATTACTCACTTTCTGCAGACCAACATAAATATTTCAATGAATTCAATATAAGGGACTTTGTCATGATCCGCATCAGGCCAGAGCGGTACCCTCAGGGAGCCATTCAAAAATTACACGTGTATAGCGCTGGACCATTCAAAATTATAAAACGAAACGGTCTCAATGCGTATGTGGAAAATCTTCCACCCTCCATGGGAATTAGTTCCACATTCAATATGGAGGATCAAGTTGCATTTCAAAGGGTCATTGATGCATTGTCCAACCTTTCACCTAACCATCCTGATTTTCCAAACCTTTTCCTTGATTCATGGCCCCCTCCAGACCCATTTTTCCAGCCTCTACGTCTCATTCCTACCCGTACTGACCCATTTTTCCAGCCACTACCTCCCATACCTACCCATCCCAACCCATTTTCTCAGCCTCTACCTCCCATACCTAACCTTCACACACCCAGAGAAGAAATAAAAGATATCCTGGACCATCAGATAGTTTCAACGTCGGACAGCGGGTTTCAGAAGTACCTGGTTAAATAAAAGTCACGCCCAGCTTCAGACAGCACATGGCTCACTGCGGAGGAGCTTTAAATACTTAATCCTGACATCCCGAAGTGGTTCAGGAGTTTTATTTCGCCAGTGGCGAAATCTTCGCAGTCGAGGAGAATTGATGGGGACATCTCACGCACACGCGCACACACGCCGCCCTACCTACCCACGTACGCACGGAGTAGGAGGGCCCCACCGTTGATCTAGCTAGATGACGACGTCCAAGGAAGGCCTCTTAGCAAGAAGACGAAGTTTGGTTCAAAAGAGTGGGTCCGATAGTCAAGAAAAATCCATCATGGGATCTCATGATCGTGGCCTACTCGTCTGATTAATTTCATATTTTAGATTTTTCTTATTGTTATTATTTAGAACATTATGAACGCTTTAGATTTCTCTATTTGGTTTTTATTTTAGTTTACTTCATCGCTAAGTAATAGGTTGCGCACATGGTGCGAGTTTTGGGGTATACGATTTTTCCTATAAATAGGCACCCCTTGTAGCTTTTTTCATTCATTGAAGATTAATAAAAATTTTGCATTTTCCTACTCTCCAAGTTGTGAAGCCTAATTGGGTGCGAAGCCCTCCCTTCATCGAAGGGTTAACTACCGTGGTGCGAAGCCACATCTATCCCGATTTGCCCCCAACCATCGTCATCTCTACTACCCATCTTCTACCATCCCTTCTTCTCATCTCACCCCATCATCTACACTTTGAATCAATCATCTATTACAGCAATTCTTCTCCCCACAACAGAATTTCAGAATCTGGCCGTACAGGAGGGCTGAAACTTCGGCGGAGCACCACACACAAATCGTACATCAAATCGAGCTGAGATTTGGGGGTTTTGGAGTCCATCACTGGCCGACCAAGGCCAAGGTGGCCTTTTTCTGAATAGTGGGCCCCACAAGTGCGGCCGAGATCACACGCACGTGTGTCTGGGTCATTATTGTTGTCCATGCGTGTGGTACTTCTCTGGTTCGTTTCTCTCCTCTCTTTCACTCCGCTTTCACCCAAAATTCCTAAACCTAACCCTAAATTATTCAAATCTCCAATTTTATGCCCATTTTCTTACCCTAGTGTTCCTTGATTTGAAATTGGTGAATCCCTTGGATTAGGGACTGATTACTATGCATGTGTGGATGATTATTTCTTATCTTTGAGTATCTTTTGGTTCATAATTTTTATTAATCCAACCCTATCATGTGTAGGCCTGGACCCGCATAGATTCCCTTTAATTGAATGTTTGCACTTTCGTGTGGGATATAGAATTTGTGTAATTGTTTCTAAACTAACGCGATCTTAAGCCTGAAATCTCGCATATCATATTTAAATTTCATGTCCTGCATCACAAGGAAACCGGCTCTCTCCATTCCTCTTTACAATAGTCATGGAAATGTTCTTAGATTTGTTGGGAAAATGTTTTGACAATGTATTAATTGACACCCCATTCAAAGCCGAGTACCTTTCCATCTCCCGTCTCCTCTTTGATGATGATTTAATGATCTTTTCTAGTGCGAATCCGCATTCTGCTTACAATTTGAGAAACTTTCTTCATAATTTTGCTGAAAACTCGAGGCTCCAAGTGAATCTTCATAAGAGCGTTTTGATTATATCCAGCTCATGTTCGCATGAAATTAAAAGCATCTTGGTATGGATGAAGGTAAACTCCCTATAAGATATTTGGGAGTTCCCTTATTCTCCACCAGACTCCATATTTCAGACCGTCAGCCTCTACTTGACAGCCTTAATAGAAAGTTGGGTGGGCGGAAGGCGTCCCTCCTTTCCTTTGCAAGTAGGCTAGCTAGAGCTAATCACTTCCACTCTCTCTAGCCTCCATATCTTTTGGTCTCATGCCTTTCTTGTTCTGAAAGCATGTTATAATATTATTGCAAGGCATATTAGGGATTTCTTATGGAGCTTTTCGCCTCTTAACACCATTAGCTGGGAGCAGATCTGTAGACCTAAGAATGAGGGTGGCCTCGGCATGACTTCTTTAGAGGTCTCTGCCAAAGCCTGACTCATAAAGCAAATTTGAAAATTCATTCTTAAAGAGGACAACCTTTGGGTCAAATGAGCCCGTGAAAAATATATTGGAACTAAAGATATCTGGAACATTCAATTGCCCTCCAATGCTTCCCGGGCTTGGCGAAGCATCCTCAATGTTTGTGACAATGACATTGCTAAGCGTCACACTAGATTTATGGTGGGAAACGCACGGACTTTTGGTTTGACCCCTGGTTGGGAGATTCTAGCTTGTTTGTTCGCTTGGTAACTCTGTCATTCAAGACTCAAGGATAGGAACAAAGTTCCCTGTTAGTCTTCTAATACAAGATATTGAGTGGCAGTTTCTCTATCATAATTCTACTACCTTAGCCCAACTTTTTCAAGAAATTAAACTATAACATATTGTCCTAATGCAAGATGAAATCGTTTGAACCCTTGCCCCAAATGGTGCCCTTAACTTTGTCTCAGCAATGAAGACCTGCAAAATTGCTAACCAAAACCTGCCTTGGAGTGAGCTTATTTGGTTCAATGGTTTTATACCTAGACACTCTATTGCAGCTTGGATGACTTTTCTTGAGAAACTTAAAACAAAGGACCTGCTCTCTTCCTTTAATATTATTGATGATACATCTTGTGTCTTTTGTCAGCATGGAATTGAATCTATTAACCATTTATTTCTCACTTGTAGGTTTACTAGTTGGATTTTGAGAAAACTGCATTCTAAACCCTTTATTCCTTTTACCCACCATCCTACAATCCTTCAATCAGTCGCTTACCTTGTGGAAACGATACTATCTCTTCTTCTCTTTGCAAGCTCTCTTTCCTGGCCCTTGTGTGGCATATTTGGAGAGAGAAATAACCGTATATTTAACAATAAATGTTCCCCAAAGGAGACCATTTTCAGGAATATCATCTGGAATCTGGGAGCAAGAGTTATCTTCCTTTATGGGCCTTCTATTGCAGCTAAGGCCCCAAGTGCTATCTCTGCAACTTAGGATCTTCCTACTGGCCATTCAATTTCACGGCATCCCATTCATCAAGTAACTTGACATCTCAGATCTACTCATTAGACAATTGCCTGCGCCGAAATTACATACTCTAGAGTTGGGCTCCTCTGTTACACCCCTAATGCAACTCCCATTTCGGGAATAGTCTCCAATTATGCCAGCCATGGAACAATGGATAGGTTCTTGCAAACCTTATCCCTTGGTATATCTAACTTTTGCACTGACCAAACTATAGGAACTAGCATCTTGGTGCATAATCAACAAAGCCTTGCAGCGATCAAAGATTCGTCGTTCTCCTCTTGGGAGATACACCTTTTCACTCAAAGATTGCATTACTTCATTACTGCTTCCATGAGCAATGTTAGGGTCAATATTGCTAATCTCCGAACAGTTCTCTCAATAGTGGTCGGTATTCCTTTGCACTCGCAATCCAATTCATTACGGAGACTAAGATAGCTAAGTTGATCTTACGCTTGGCCCGGGTTGTGGGTCCTCCTCCTTCATTCATGCCCTTCCGTCCCCATTTCCCCCTCCATTCCTTAGATTCTTTTCTTTTCTCCTTTGCGCTTGGGGTGTGGGTTGCTTCTTTCTTTGTTTTCGTTTTCCTTTCTCCTCTAAGGGTTCACCTCGCTTGTTGTATCTTTTCAGGCTTTGCTCTGGGTAAGTAATAAGAGAGTATTGATTGCTTGCTTTCCCAAAAAAAACAGTACGCCTTAACATGAAAAGGGTTTACACTTTTTTTAATTGAATAATAGCGTATATTTTTACTTTTCTTCACTATTGCATTGTCTTTTTAAATTAAAGCTGGCCAAATCTTAGCACACTAAGCCAGGCCACCGAGTTGACTCGTCCGAGTCTTGACTCAGTGCTGGCCACGCAGAGTCCAAGTTACTGTTTTTTTTTCAAACTGTAACAAGACCCATATAACATTACTATAAACCCAACTCAAAAATCACAGATGCAACTAATTATCTTACTCCAAATACCAAGAAAAAGGATACATACACAAGTTCCTATTTCTGAAACAATGACAAGATCCACATAAAATTACTAAAAAACCAAATAAAAAATGGAGCAGGCAACCATCATCTTACTCAAAAATTCAAGAAAAAGGATAAATACATAGATACATATATACATGCATACCTACATACAAGCATACATGAAGAAGAGAGTGAGTGAGTTGAACGCATACTGATTTTTCGCTCTAGAGGAAGCAGCCTCGCTTATAGAAACCGCAGTGTCAGTTCTCTGGGCAGAAACCACTAATCTCTTCGGCTCAAAAACCACAGATTTCGTCCTCGAGCCGAAGCTCGTCCTCGACCAAACTGAGGTGGTGAAAAATCCTTGCCTGAAACCCAGTTCGGAGGGTGTTTGAGAAATCGATTTCACGGTATTGATTGGGAGAGAATAGGCTGAAATTGCAGCAGCAGCATCCATGGAGAGAGAGAGAGAGAGAGAGAGAGAGAGAGAGAGAGAGAGAGAGAGCAAGTTATAAGGGTTTTCCTGAGGGGCCGTTTGGATGGTGGTAAATGGGGTCTTTTGAATGCCTGTAAAGTAAGTGGTAATCTGGGCGTTTGGATGGGTGTATTTCGTGAGGATGGGGTCTTTCGTGAGGATGTTTTTTTGAAATTTCGTAAGAGGGGTAGAGTGGCGGCTTCTTCCTGCGTTAGGGAAATAAAAAACTCCACCAAAGAAGATAGATATATTACCGATCTCGTCTCTGTCGCTATAAACCCTCAGAGGACGGATTTGCGGCGAAATCATTCCGTGGAACTTTCTGCGACAGGAAACTAGATGGGCCACGTGATGTTCGTGAGAAATCCACCCGCCCATCCGTTTTGCAGGATATGGGCCCAAAAATGGGAAGTGGATTGGCTGGTGTACTACACACCAGCGAGCTGGGTACGTGTCGTGCGAGACGGGACGCGGATTTCCTGCGAAGCCTTGGGATGCTAGGTGGGGCCCAACGTGATGTTTCTGAAAAATCAACACCGTCCATCCATTTTGGGACCTCATTTTAGGTGTTCCATGGAACACGAGGTGGATACAAAACTCAAGTGAGTCGCACGAGAGAAAACAGTGTAGATTTAGTGACCACCGTTTGAAACATAAGTACCACAAAGTGTCATATCAGGCAAAGGTTTCCTTGTTTTCACTTCATCCGAGTGGGAATGACCTTTTAATCGGTTTGGATGGAATATAAACATCAAAATATATCACAGGACGGCTCCAACGGTAGGAAACTCTTTCTCTAGTTTTACCTCTCGTCCGGCCCACTTGGGTTTTGGATCCACTTCCTTTTTAGTTGAATATTCATTTTAGAGTTCACAAAATGGATGAACGGCATGCATTTTCAAAAACATCAGTGGACCGCAGTTAGCATCCCAGTGGGGGGAACTTCGTGCGAAAGCCTTTCGCAAGACGAGCGCTGACGCTCAGCGAGCCCTGGGCTGCACGAAAGGTTCAAGTGATATGAAAGTTACTTGGCCCCAAAAATGATATATTTATTATATCCGCACCATTCACCATGTTCAGAGATTATTTTAAAGCACAAGACAAAAAATGATTCATATTCAAAGCTGAACTGGACCACATCACAAATAGCAGCAGGAAGATGATTTTCACTGTTAAAACATTCATAAGGCCTACTATAAAATTTATTTTCCATATAATATACTCATGAGGTTATAAAGATTTGGATTAAGAGGAAAAACAAATAACATATTATCCAAAACTTATGTAACCCTGAAAGGGTTTCAATGGTAAGCATTAAATCCCTCATTGATTTTTTCAGTGTGGTCCACTTGATCTTTAGATCTATCTTAATTTTAGGCTCAAGCCTTATGAGGAGCTTGCAAAATGGATGGATAGTTTGGATATAACACATATCTGATGAGACCTACATAACTTGCTAACGCCAATACTTGGGCTAGATGGCTAGATAGTTGGTGTGTGGTACACCGGCCAATCCGCTTCCTAAAAATGAAGCAGATCAGGTACACAAGTGGGCTGCAGGGCAGAAATAGAGGGTAAGGAAATGCCTGCCGTTGCAACCTCCCTGAGGTTCCACATGAGTTTTAGATCTAGATACGACTCATTTTTGAGCCCTGTTTTTTATTTTTTTTAGCGCACGCAGACACACCTCACAGACACTCACACTGTAGTTGAATTTCACCACCTATGGTATTCGAACCCTTAACCCAGTGTAGAAACTCTTAAGAGTCAACCACCGGAGCACGAGTAAGGACTCATGTTCCTAACATCATCCCAAAATAGATGGATGGATAAATTTCTCAAAAACACTACTGTGGCCCTGGCTAGCTATCGTAGGAACTTCCTGACAATGGCCGTCTGTCGAAAATAGGAAGTGTATTGCACGGCGCTACCTCCATCGCATTTTGATATGTAAGAATTATACGGTCCCCACCACTACGTATGTGTTACATCAACACAGTCTATCCACCGTTCATTCATTTTGTTAGATCATTTTGGGGCATGAGCCCAGGAATGAGTCAGAGACAAACCTTAAGTGGACCAACCCACAATGGGCATGAGCCCAAGAATGAGTCAGATACAAACCTTAAGTGGACCACTCTACAACAAAGCATTGTGAATTGAATGCTTACCTTTCAAAATTCTTTGGAAGCCACATAAATTTTATACCAGGGTAATATTTGTGTTTGATCTTTGTGTGACCTTGTGAATAGGCTTGATAAAAATCATGGTGGGCACTAAGAAGGTTTCAACCGCGGGCATCATCCTCGCTGATGTGTTTCTTTTCTGTGGTCCACTTGAGCTATGGGCTCACACTCTAAATGATCTCTCAAAATGGATGGATGGTGTGGATATAACACAGACATCAAGGTGTGTATATTCAATAGAGGCTCATTATAAAATGGATTTTGAAATTATGGGCCCACTTTTGTAGCTCACACTTTAGTGTGAGGATTGGTCATGGTCTCCATTGAGACGGGCTTGTCCCAGTCACTTATCTTAAATAAAAACTTTATATGGTATCTCGTGAATTTTAAAGAATCTATACTCTGAGCTTTGTCACATGTAAATACTCAATTATAACTTGTAAATAATTTACAAGTGATATGAATACATACATTTGTTTACCTATAAATTGATTATAACTTAAAGCTAAACAAAGAACTTGTAAAAACTTTAGACCTATAATCCAATTACCCATAATTTGATTGCAACTTAAAGATTTTACAAGCATTAAAGCCTATAAAATTCATAAATTGTACATGGGCATTTGAATGGGTGTATTTACCTGTCAATAGATTACATGTTGTAGTCAGATTATAACTTTTATCTATAATATGAAACAAGACTGTTGATGCAGTTTTTCGACAGACCTTCCGCAGCTAACCCTCTTGTATCTGCATAGGTGTAGAAAAGAAACAAAGGAGACCCTGGCTAGTATAGGGGATTCTTCGATGCCTAAGTCAGGAACATGATCTTTGTGTAGGATAGGGTCTCCAGAAAAGAAACATCAGTTGAATGCTAGGGTAAGAATTAGCGTACCTTTTAAGGTTGGGGGTACCTCTATATATATAAGAGAGGGAGTTCGATTGAACGTGGATTCTTCCCAATATCTTGGAGATACCGGCCTCCGAGATTACCAGGATCCAATCTTATCCCCTAAAGATCTGTGGAGAGATATTTAAGATGTTAGAGATTTCTTTGGATCTGTAGCTCGGTTTTAGGTCAGCTCCCATAGGCAGGTGATAACTCGAGAATAAGCAATACCGAGCGTCTCAACAAATCAACATTCACCATCTGTCGACTAATGTCGATAGATCAGCATTCACCATCTTCAACCAATGTTTAGGTCGGGAGGTCCGCATTCCCTTTAGTTGGGCGCTAATGACCCTTGATCTTATCACGGGGCATCGCCTAGTTCTTGACCGGTTGATGGCCGATTTATGGTCATCTAATGGCCAAGTTATGACTGAGTTATAGCCGAGTGTTAACCGATCTGGGGTCGATCTATGGTTGACCTGTATCCGACCTATGGCCAATCTGTGATTGACCTAATAGGTCAGAACACAGTTTATTTGAATGGGCTCATACTCGTGTTCTTTAAGTGTCCTTACAGTTGTATCAACCTTCTTGGAGGGTGGCCTATTTCTGGACGTAAAGGCCTTATCAGGCTCTAGTTTCACTAGGCCCGTGCTGGTTCAGCAGAGTTGGCCCATTCCATAAGCTGACTTATCGACTTGTCCATTTTTTCCCCAACAGTGAGCCCCCCTTACTTCTCGGACTGACCTATGAAGGTTCGAGAAGTAAGATGGTTGGAGCTAGGTCGGGCTATACATATACTAGATCGAGTCATATTGTCATTAATGCCAAGTATAGCGGTCACACGATAGTCAAAGTGTTGTTAGTCCGTAATCATGACGTGTTATTTCGCGGTTAGAGGTCATGTGGGGTATCAAGCCGTCTCTTCGATGACGAACCAATGAGATTGTGACACGTGGCGTCATACTTGATATTGGGATCAAACAGCGCATGGGGTCATGCCATATGTCAAGTCGGGGTAACCGAGGGGACGTTGTATGGACGCATATTGATGAGCGTCTATAACGCCTGCCACATAGCATGGCTATATAAGGGAAGTACTAACCCCTTAAGGGTTTTCCTTCCGTATTTGCGTTTCCTTCCTCTCTCATCTCCTTGCTTCTCCCTGGACGATTTCCCGTGTCCATTTCTTCTCCTGTGAGCTTCATCTCTCCTTCCTCCTATCGTTTTTTCAATTTTCGAGTAGCTTTACTCACCAATATCATGTCCAACTCATTGAGCTCACGGGAGGAGGCTTCTAGCGATGACAATAGGGTGAGCTCTCGCCTTAAGGTAATGTTGAACTCACCGTCGCCACTGGTGATGATGGCAGAGTCCGATTTCTGATTGTTGGCATTGCGAGTGTTGGAGTAGTCTCCTGCCTAGATGCCGACGCTCGTGGCCAGGGCGTTGAATTTGTCCCCATTATGTAGGACATCGCCCATGACTAAGGCGTCCAACACATCTCTGGCCCAGTGGCCATGGGGCATGATGAGGAGAGCCCAAGGGGACCGGTGCCCTCGACCATATCTGAAGAAGAATTGGCCCGAATCAGGCTTGGATATCATGTCCCCGAGTCTGTAGTCCTTCGGCTTTCTTCGCCGGACGAGCTTTCGGGCTGACCTCTAGAAGAGGCCATCGCTATCTTCTGGGTCGCGCGTCAGTGCGGCCTACGACTTCCTCCACAGGGAATAGTTAGGCGTTTGCTAACTTGCCTTGGCTTAGCCCCGAGACAGATGATCCCGAACGAGTTGAGGGCTTTGTTCAACTGTGTGGTCCTTTGGGCTGAGCTAGGCCAGCCCGAGCTGTCTGTGGATGAGTTCCTCTACTTATACCAATTGAAGCTGAACCATCTCCAGCCAAGCTGATACTACTTCTCTGCTTGGTGGAATTAGGGGTGTACACAAACCGGGCGAACTCGATTAGCTCGCTCGACCCGACCCGAAAAAGCCTGACTCAGCATGACCCGGAACTGAGTTCAGGTCAGGACGGGCCAATTTTCTCAGCCCAAAAGTGAGTTTAGGTCGAGTTCGGATATGACCCAGTTCGGCCCGACTCGGACCGAAACTCGACCTGACCCGGCCCAACTTGCCCCGACCCGACCCGGCCTGCCTTTAGGTATATATACCTATTTAAAAAACAAAAAAAACCTAACATCACTTTTCCCTTTCCCTTTTGCTGAAAACGCCCGACCCCACCAAACCCTCTCTTCCCTTTTGCTGAAAACGCTCGCTCCCTCCCTACCTGACCCCACGGTCCCCACCAAATCTCTCTCTCTCTCTCTCTCTCTCTCTCTCTCTCTCTCTCTCTCTCTCTCTCTCTTCTCTCTTTCAATGTATGATTCCTCTTTCAGTAGATTCGTGTAGATTAGAGATTTTTTTTTATTTGTTTCTGGATCTCAATAGTGGAGTTTGTGATTTATTTTTTTTTCATTTTATAAAATTTTAATCATCACTTGTAGATGGTGCTGGTGCATGAATACCATATTCATTGGATAAGAATAATGGAAATAGATAAACTGAGGACAGAATTATTATTGAATGCATTTGGGGGAATTTAGAAACTGAGGAGAATGCACTAGATAAACTGTAGGCACAAGAATCATCCTGATACAAAAACTTTTGTCACCCTAGGCCTAGTTGAGACAAGCTATTTGAGTAATGTTGACCTTCATCAGGCTCTAGGTTTAGTTATCCTCAGCTATTCTACTGACACTGTCAAGCATGCGTTATGGCATAAGGATTGTTCTATACATGTAATGCATGTGAACATTGATAACTTGTACATGTGAGGCCCTTGAAAATCTGCTGCAGCTGATGGTTGAAGATAGTGCATGCTTATCAGAATGGAATAGTTTAGCGTGTGCTATAATATGATAAACAGGGTATAAGTTTTTTTTTTTTTTTTCTTTGGAACAACAAGGTTCTCTCTGCCAGGCTTGTTTGGACTTTTCTTAGATTATATGTGCGTGTGTGAAAATCACTAGCAGATGAGTTAGTCCGAGGCTGTTTGCTGCTCCTCAACAGCCTTAAGCTGGCGTTTTTGTTGTCAACAGCTATAGAAACCTTGTACAGTGTTATGCAGTATAATGGTTTTTAATTATGCCCCATGTGGAGTACCATCGTTCAGTAATCCATACTAATGGTCTGTGTTGAGCCACCATTGGACAGAACAGAACTAAATTTGGGATTCTTCTCAGTTGAATGTGGATCTGAGTTTTGGATCTGCTTGATTTTTAGACTTCAGTCCTACTGTGGTTAAAACAGATGGACAAAGTGGATTTATCAGTGATTTTTTTTTTTCTAACCTTATCAACAGGTTTAGATAATAAATAAACATTATGACAGGCTTCAAGAAGTTTTTAATGGTATGATGTTCGATCACCACTATTTCTGTAACACCCCGGATTTTTGCCAACCTGGGATTAGACGTCCTTAGGCAATGGTTCAACCAAAACACATTGGTAACCGCTCAGAACCCAATTCCATAGCCAAAGAAATCACTTAGGATTAATTCCTTTAGAAACTAAGCATAAGTTAGCTAGCGCTACGCTGGAGTAGCTGTGAAATTGTCCTTGATCGCTTTAAATACGTTCTACAAGATCCAAAACTTGTAAAACCAATGATGCTATAATATCCTAAAACCTTGGATCAAACTCTAAACCCATTTGCTCTCAGGAACTCTTTGAAACTTTGTATTGGATCTAGACCGCGCGTCGAAAGCCCGATACCTACAATCTTAGACCGTTATGACCGCTTAGCTGGACTTGACAACCGTTTCGAAAATCAAGGCCAACTGACGTTCAGAGGCTATTTCATTGAGCCTGGAGTGAAGAGAGTGAGAATAGGGTTAGATTTGGAAATTTTAATTCAAATCTGGCACGTGACTTGGCACGTTATTATTAAGCGTTCTGACCGTCAGAATTCAGCCAAATTACACCCTCGGATCAAGAAAAATTTCTCTTTCATATCATGAGACTTGTAGACCTGATCTAGGTGCGATGATCGCTGAACTGAAACTGGACCGCCGCGTGCGATCTGGGAACTCTACCGGTCTGAAAACTTGATGTGTGCTAGATCCAGTATGCATGAGCTTAAGTCTGACCGCGTTCGGCCAGGGGACCTCCAGAAATGCTCTTTTGGATCGAAACAGCCCCGATTTGGTTAGACCTCAAGTAAACATTGTTCCCAAGCCTAATTTGGGAAGTTTTTAGGTTATAAAAAGGGTTTAAACCCTCACTTCTCTCACCCATCCGAATTTGCTAGAAACCCTAGCTGGTGTGAGAGAAAAAGTGAGAGATTGTGAGAGAGAGTGGGAGAGCTTTTCCTGCTGCTTGCACTACCTGCTGCACGTGTTTAAGCCATGCAATCCAATCACTTTGCCAGTGATTTTGCCTCATTTTTAGGTAAAAAAAATACCCTAAATACTTGCTGATTTGATGTTCCGTCGATTTCTTAGCTAAGTAGCTTATACATCTTGTGATATAGATTGCCTGTTCGCCGTAGACGAAGCGTATACGCTCCGTTCGAATCGATTCGCCTATAGGGAAAAAGGTGCGGATTTTAGACACTTTGATTGGCTGTTTTCAACGCTTTCAATGTCATTTAATAGTAGATTATCGATGGCAATGCCGTTTGATATGTACAACATGCTGTCCGTTTCCTGTTTCGTAAGCAGACGAAAAATATGAGATTTAGGGCATTTTAGTCATTTGTAGGAAATACTGTAAACATCCATATTTTGCTAAAATGATTGACATGGATTTTTATCGCATTAGGATATTAGGAAGGCGTGCATAATCAGTTTGGCGAAGAGATTCGCCCAAATGCGTACTTTGAGTCGACATACACTATGTAGACTTAAGTGTGTAGACTATGTGTTTGTATAAATATTTGTATTGGTATGTATTGAATTAATGGTGTTGTGAATTAGTTTGAGATTGAATTCTCATATAATATGTTGATGTAAATGAGTTCCTTCATGTTGGCGATGTACATGATTTTATTATCTGTATGAAATGCATGTGATAGATGATTCACTTAAGTTGTATGTTATAACATGTTTCAACATGCTTATATTGTTGTATTTTATTTCCATCACTCTTATATGATTGATGTTGTGGATTCACAAATGTTTGAGACTATACCTAGTTCAGGCAGTCGGTAACAGAGTAAGTTCGTGGTTTGCTTGTATTTGCCACGAAGGACGCGTCGATGAACGCGAGTCGTGTTTGGAGTTGGCGGCAGTGGTTAGGCCACGCGAAGTGTTTCACGCACTTCATGTCATTCGACTTGCGATGAGCTCGTGCTAGTCGAGCCCGTCAAGTAACCCGACTGGCCATTGATTTTTCACCCTGTATGAATCATAACTGTTTGAACTTAGGGTACTGAACTTACCATTATAAACCCTGTCAACCATGGTACCTTAATCCATAAAGACTCATGAGCCGGGCATGGTGGTATGGGACACCGTGGTCGAGCTGTCGGCCTACGCTGGGGCCACAAACCTCCCCGTAGTGACCAGTGAGTACCCTACTCTGAGCATATTATGGTGGTATGAGACACTATATTCTTGCTGTCGGCCTACACTGATCAGGTGACGAGCCCTTTGTAGTGACCTTGAGTTTATCCTGACACCGCATGGGGATGACGAGTCCTGATGCAGTCTTAAGGATAATTAAGACTGTATTGATAAGGTGATGGGGGAGCGGTGCAACGAGTGCGAGCAACAGCCCTGGCATCCCTTGTAGCGACCTACAAATATAACATCGTATGAGATTACTAGGAGTGACGACCCTAGACAGGATCTGTGTTGGGATGATATAAGCAAGGTACCCTAGTTTTCCAATCCTACTATATGAAAAGGACTAATAATAACTCGGTAATCATATCACCATCACATTGCATGTGCCTGGAAGATGTGGAACACTGTGGGAAGAAAGCATGCCGCGGGCATAAGATGGTGCCGTATTAGGGAGATCGTCGGTGAGGGCATCCATCATGTCATGTCATATTGCATTAACAATAGTATTTAGGAATGTTTGATTTATTGCTTTACTATTATCGCATGATTGATTTGAGAACATGTTAATCTTTGCTCTCTTATCCCACTGAGTTGATCACTCACTCCCACGTTAAGGGACGGTGTTTCCGGACACCCACCAGTCCCTATTGTGATTGCAGATGATAGCGCTGCTTGAGAAGCGGAACTGAACTTGATGATGATGAAGGGGATCCCTCCTTTATGCGTGTTCTGATTGACGGGATTACAGGGAGGTTGATTAGATGCCTTGACACTTGTCATTTTATATTTTCAGAGCACTCATGTATATTCTTTCTTTCTATTTTGAGGTATACATGTATATGTTTAACCTGGTAACATGTTCACACTTTGGAGACTTACAATCAATTATATATTATATATATGTATCACAGTCTTCCGCTTGTTAATTTAACTGTCTCTGGAGTATGATATGTTGTTCTGGCTTAATCCCACGCATGTTTAATACATTAATACAGACAACATTCAATCATACACATTTATGTTGCATAAATAACATTTTGGAACTCGGGAGTTGGGTTTTTACTCGACCCCCGATTTTCGGGATGTTACAGTTTCATACCGTATGGTCCACTTGAGATTTAGATCAACTTTATTTTTGGGTTCATGCCTTGAAATGAGCAAGAAAAATGATGTACGGTGTGGATATAGAGCACATACATCAAGGTTGGCCATGGTAAGGATTGCACCATCTTAGGTGTGGCCGGGCCACACCTAAACCACTTGCTGTTAAGTGAGTATGGGTAACAGCTGATTGGTCGATTCCCTGATTGTGAGGCTACTATATCCATGCCATCTCATTCCAGGGCATGAGTCAAAAAATAAAGAAAGTGGATCACACCATAGGTCATTTGGGACTGATCACCTACCAGCAATTGCACCCGAACTTATTGTACCATACCATCTTTCCCACTAAAAAAATCCACTTTTTCAAAGAATCAGTACCATGGAAACAATATCCCCCACTATGAAGATGATGTTCCTCGAATATCAATCTGATCCCTTCATTAGGAAGGCCAACTCGTATGTTAATTCTAACTGTTAATTGTACGTACTTTTGTGGCGTAGATGAATAGAATATTGCCCTGAATTTTCTATCAGGTGATCTTCAATGCAGGTCCCACCATTTTCATGGAATGACAAATAGGCAGTCGGGAGTAAAATGAATCTATGGGGTTTGAATAGAACTATAGGAATTGAGTTTCAATATAAAAACATTGGATTTTGAACAATGAATTTTCTTTTTCTTTGAAAAGGCAACAAAATTTATTAGAATGTGGATTCTAAACCCTGTTCCATAGTGACAAAAGAAAGTTCAAACAAATTAACCACACGTCAGATTATTTATTTATTTATTTTCATTAATCTAGGAAAATGAATCTTAATGCTGAAAAGAGAAGATATCATCATGCACAGTCACATAAGGAAAAAGGAAAAAACAAGCCTCATCGACAAAGATTGAAAGACAAGCATTCCCAATGCCCTTCCTGATGCATTGCACAAGTGATGCTATCAGCTACAGTAATGCTCAATAATAATCATGCCACACTTCTATCCAATTGGAATTTGGAGTCTACTTGCAAACCAGGACAACATCCTTAATGAAGTAGTACATTCTATCGGGAAGTAGAGTTGGTTTAGAAGTTGTACATTGGGTTGTTCCCTATTGTATGGGAAAAGTCTAGACTGGTAGCAGTAAGAGAGTATTAGGAATTTAGGATTTCTATTAGTGAGGTGTTTACACCAATTAGAAACAGTTTGACCCCATACAGTTTCCTATGTACTAAAAAAGAAAGAAATGCATACCATAAAGTAAAGCAGAATTTTTTAGGGTCTTCTTATATCTAAGTTTTCCTCTCTCCAGTGATTTACACATTAGGAATCTTTCCATCGTGATTAGTCATTCAGATATTTCACATCCACAAGAAAGAAAATGATGAGGCTGTTAAATTGCCAAAGTTTGGACTCGATTGTAACGCTATCATGATTGTTATTGTATGATGAGTTTCTAAAATTTTCATGCTTCACTTTTTATTAGAAATACCAAATAAAAAATCATACATCTGTGGAATGTCATCATTGAAAGAATGTAAAACAAATTTTCAGGGTGGAAGAGCTTTACCTATCAGTGGAGGGCAGAATTATTCATTTAAGCAGCCCTATAAAGCACTGATCATCCAAATTGTGATTTTCATTGCAGTTAGTCTTAATCTATGCTTATACCAATTGCTTATTAGATATTATATATATATATATATATATATATATATATATATATATATAATTCTTGTTGTTGTGGTATAGGATAATTAATTGGCCATTTGAGGATTTCTATGTTGCCAGACATAGATTGAGTGTGTTCATGGATGCATAGAAATTCTCAAATTGTCCCTTTTTGGATAGTTCAATGTTGGATAGACAGTAATATTTTCATTTATTCTAATTTAAACGCACATACTTATTTTGGTTCGTCTCTCCTAATTCTCTCTGGATATATTTCTTGCATTTACTTCCTCATCAAATATTCACACTTTGTGTGGATATTTGATGTGTGAATCAAATCCAAGATTAATATATTCTGGAGAGATAAGAGGAGATGCTGCCAAAATTTTAGCGTGGCATTTAAATTGAATAATGAAAGCATTGCTATCTATTCAATATTGAATGAGTAACTGATTTAATTATTTTTTATGTTGTTGTTGTAGCATAGGATAATAAGTTACCCATTTAAGGATTTCTATATTGCCAGACATAGCTTGAGTGTGTTCATGGATGCATAAAAATTCTCAAATTATCCCTTTTTGGACAGTTCGATGTTGGATAGACAGTAATGTTTTCATCTATTCTAATTTAAATACACATGCTTGTTTCGGTTCTTTTTTCCTAATTCTCTCTAGATATATTTCTTGCATTTACTTCCTCATCAAATATCCACACTTTGTGTGGATAGTTGACGTGTGAATCAAATCTAAGATTAATATATTTTGGAAAGATAAGGGGAGATGCTGTCGAAATTTTGGCGTGGCATTTAAATTGAATAATGAAAGTATTATTATCTATCCAGCATTGAATGGATAACTGATTTATCCGCTTAGGAAATTCTTTACTAAGGTCTAAGGATAAATGAAATTGTTTCATATCTTTAGATATGGCTAGTGAGGATGGAGTCCCACCTACGGCTACCCCTAGTAGTGGTGTCGGTGCGTCAGCCACATCACCACTTGTTGTTGAGGGAGAGAGGTCTTCAACTGCAAACGAAGAAAAGAAATGGTTAGCTGTTTGGAATGATTTTGAAGAAGTAGTAGTTAACAATGTCACCAAGATCCAATGTATGCACTTCAAAAGTCTATACACCAAAAGTGTCAGGGGGTCGACGTCTCATTTAAACAGACATAGAAAAAGTGTGTAAGGAGACCTAGACTTCCACGTTCAGGGCAACAATTGCTATCGTTTACAAAGTCTGAAGGATCTACTTCTGAAGGTACACTTATCACTCATAAGTTTGAAAAAGGGAAGTTGAAGGAGTGGTTTGTAAAGCTTATTATCATTGATGAGCAGCCATTTAAGATAGTAGAGAGTGAAATATTTATGGGATACAGTAAATACCTTAATCCTCAGTTTGAGAAGGTCTCCTGTGTTACTATGAAGAGGGAGTGCATGAAGATGTATGCTAGTGAGAAAATGAAGTTGAAAGCAGTTTTAGATTCGGTTTCAAAGATAAGTTTGACATCTGATATGTGGAAAGTGCAAAATCAAAGAAAGGGTTACATTTCATTGACTGCACACTATGTTGATGAAAATTGAAAACTTTGTAAGAGAATATTGAACTTTCGCCACCTTCCACCTCCCCATTCTGGTTTGGTTATTTCAGATTATATTTACAACTGTCTACGAGATTGGGGCATTGAAAAGAAAGTCAGTTCATTAACTTTAGATAATGCTTCGACAAATGACAGTGTCATAAATTTTTATGTAACCAGTTCAAGGTAACCGACAGTTTATTTTTTGAGAAAAAAATATTTCATGTTCGGTGTTGTGCACACATTCTCAACTTAATTGTACAAGAAGGGTTGAAATCAATTGACCAAACTATAGAGAATGTGAGAGAGAGTGTGAAGTACATAAGAGGCTCGCCGTCAAGATTGAGCATATGGAATGATATCGTCCAACGTTTGAATTTGACGTCTCCAAAAATGTTGAAGCTAGATATATGCACACGTTGGAATCCACTTTTGAGATGTTGGATTCAGCCTTAGAATTGGACCATACTTTTCCAGAATATGCAGTGCGTGATAGAACATATGCTTGGTTACCTACTGATGATGATTGGAGCAAAGCGAAAGAAGTTCATAAATTTTTAAAGGTTTTTTATGACTGTACACAAATATTTTTTGACAATAAGTTTCTTATAGCAAATATGTTTCTTCCATCTGTATGAAAGATCAAGGATGCCCTGAAGAAAGCTGCTAATGACGGTCCGTTTTTTCTCCAAATCATGACAGGTGGTATGCAAATGAAGTTCGATAAATACTGGGATGATTGTCATCTGATAATGTCCTTAGCTGTTATTCTTGATCTTCGGCGCAAGATGAGTTATGTTAAGTATATCTTCACGAGGATTTATCCTACTAAAAAGGCAATATCTGAAACCTCGAAGGTTCGTGACGCAATCGAAGCATTGTACAACGTGTACACAACCACAGCGTCCATAGCAAGTGCTTTTGAAATTAAATCGCAAGTTGCTTCAAGCTGCGACGATGCTGATTTCATGTCTTTCTTAGCAAAAGAAAATATAAACATAGACATGAAAGATTCAGAGTTAGACATGTATCTCAAAGAGTCGGTCATACTACGGCAGGATTCAGTGTTCGATATTTTGGAGTGGTGAAAATTGTGAGTTAGTGAAGGAAAATATCTTACACTTCAACGATGGCACAAGATATTTTATTAATTCATATTTCAATAGTGGCATCGAAATCTGCGTTTAGCACAGGGAGTAGGGTCGTGAGTAAGACTAGAAGTTTCCTTTCACCAAATACAGTGGAAGCATTAATTTATACACAAGATTAGTTACGTCCGAGTTTAGGAGGTTATGATCTGGATGAGGAAGAGGAGGAGAATGTGAATGAAGCCGCAACACAAGAAACAATGACAATATGATGGATGTTTAGTATTTTGATCTTGTTATATTATTTTGAATTTACAAATGTTGTAATGGGTACTCTTTTAACTTTTATTTTTATTTCTCTGTTATGTTAATGGATGTTATGCAAGTTGCGTAATGCATTAATGACTTTTTTTAATCCATAAATTATTTTTATTTTATGTCGGTATTTCATTATTGCTAAAAGGCCTAAAATACTTTTCCAACACAATATGTAGATGTCTTCAAGCGAACCATCGATTGACATTTGGGACTATGGTTCCTTAGTCCATTCTCCAAAGTCTGAAAAGTTAAAGATTTTGTGTAATTTGTGTAGAGCCAAGTTTGTTAACAAAACTAATCGACTCAGATTACATTTATCTTATCGGGGTGGAGATGTAAAACCGTGTCCTAAAGTCTCAAAAGAAATCCAAGTTCTTTTCCAAACAGTTCTTGACTCAAACAAAAAAACTTTCACTCCCCAATCCAAACTTTTTGAGGCAGAGAAGGAAGCTAAATTATTAGCATTAGAAGAAGAACAATTCTAACTCACCTTAAAGCGTAGTATGGAAGAGGCTTCTACACATCAGCGATGTCCTCCAGCATCACATGATGTTGAAGCAGGTTCAAGCTGCACGGGTAAAAAGAAGAATAGTAAGAATTCAGCTAAGTTTCTCTCCAGTCTGGGCGCGTTTTACAGGACGTTGGGAACTACACATAAATCTTCTCACAAAAATAGTTTGAAAAATCTAATTCAAACTATATAAAAGGAGGGCGATAAAAAGCTATCTCCACCTTCTGAAGAGGGAGAGGTGAATGAGTACGTATATGAAGATTTAGATAGCAGCTAGAGCTCAGCAGATGAATTTCCTCAACAGTAGTCAGTAATGTATGACTGTATTCAGTTTGTATAAAATATTTTATTTTATACTTTGTCAAAAGTATGTAAATGTCCTAACTAGTTAGATTTTTTGTGGAGTTTATAATTCAACTATTTAAACTGTTGATCGAGGGCCTTGCAATGGGACGCGGATTACATGCCAAAGTCTTTCTCATGAATTTACTGTAAGGTTCGAAACTGGCCTGAACTCAGGTTCGAAGCTGGCCCGAGCTCGAAGGTTCAAAACTGGCCCGAACTCGACCCGAACTCGCACGATTGCAGCCCGGGCCCGGTTCAAACTAGAGAGGTTAGCCCGGTGACCAGGCCTGGTCGGGTTCGGGCCTGGTGCGGCTGTTGAACGGGCTTGGACGATGTACACCCCTAGGTGGAATATTGGTGAGGTCATTATAACCGATCCCCTATAAGGCCTGTATCTTAGACCGTATCGTTCTATAGGCTTTCACGGTCCTCTCTGTTGAATTTCGGCAACAATCGACTTGTATCCGACAATTGCATACGATCCTAAATTGAGTCCTGTATACCGGAGTCAGCTCGACCTGAAACTTGTACCCTAGCAACCGCGCCGTCGCTGCGGTTCCAATACCGCGTCTCACGCCCCGATACGATACCTAGGCCAGAAGATGTGGGCCCGCATTAATTCAGAAGAAACGTCACGCGTTGCAAATTCTGAGAGAATTTCTACAGCATGTCCCATCAATCAATCAATCAAATACACACCTTATCTCAAGTATATCCTCCATACCTCAATGCCACCTCACCCTATCCCAAGTACAAACACTCATTCCCTCTTTTCCCCAAGTCAACTCTCTTTACCCATTCCTCTTTGATCAAAATTTCAAACAAAACCATACCTCTCCATCCTCTTCTTTACAACACCCATTCCACCCATCCCATATTAATCCATCACCTCTCTTTTTCTCTCATTCTCTAAGCAATCTCCTAAACTCCCAAGAGAGCTTCCAACGTCCAAACTCCCCAAGCTCTCCCAAAGCTAAGTGTGGCCCATTTTCCCACTCTCTCATCTCCTATCTCAACCTTCCAATATCCATCAACCTCCATCAAAATTGAAGGCAAGGAGCATAGGAGTCAAAGGAGCTAAGGAAGAAGGCCGATAGGTGGGTGATTCACCATTGATTTTCATTTTAAGGGCCCACTTATTGTGGGACCCACTTGATGTATGCATTGTATTGGGGAGGGCCCAATAGTGGCGGGATCCCTCCCCTTCATGTTTCGTCTCTCTCTTTCCATCTCTCTCCCTCTCACTCCTTGATGTGTGCCCCACCATGATGTAAGTGTACATCCAGCTGTTCGTCCAATTCGTGGATGATAGAAGCAAATTGGTTGGTGTACCATGCAACTATATAGCTACTGACATACGTCAGTAAGTCTGTGGATCCAACTATGATGTATGAGTTTATATCCACATCGTCCATTCTTTAGACGTGGACCCCACCATGATATGTGTGTACATCCAACCACATCCAGCCGTCCATCCAGGCCTGGACAGGGACATTGGATGCTGTGATTGTTAAATATACACACACACACACATTATTTATTATTATTACTATTATATATATATATATATATATAATAAAATACATTGTTGTGGGCCCCACGTGGTAATTGTCCACGTTGTAGAGGATTGGCTGGACATCCATACACCAACTATATAGCTGATGTATTGATGTCAGCAAGTAGGTGGGAACCACTCCCCTATGATAATCCATCGTGATGTATGCCTTCATCCCCACCGTCCAGATGGCTGGACAGTGGGACAGAGCCATGATGCATGAGACACATCATGATGCATGTGCCACGTACACACCACATTAATGGATGTTTTTCATCCAAACCGTCCATTCACTTGGTAGCATTTGACCGTCCATCTACTAGACGGTCAGTGTCCCACTATGATGGCCGTTTTCATCCAAACCATCCATCCATTTGGCAAGATCATCTTAGGTGGGCCATGTACGTGGACCCCACCTTGATGTATATGGTTTATCCAACTATCCATCCATTATGTGGGACTCACCGCATGATGGATGTGCTACATCCAGCCGTCCATCCATTGGGCTAGCTCGTCTCAAGTTTGAGACCGAAAATGAGACAGATCCAATTATCAAGTGGACCACACTGCAGACAACAGTGGTGTTGAACGTCTACTATTGAAACCCCATTTTTGGTTACAGAATTTTTGGATCAATATGATATTTGTTTCTCCCCTTGTCTAGCTCTTTGTGACCTTAGGAACAGACTGGATGGGAAATAAATACTATGGTGGGCCCACTGGAAATTCAACTGTGGAAATCATTATCACCACTGCCATTTGTGGTATGGTCCAGTTGATCCTTTGGATATGATTCTTTTTTTTAATAATGCTCTAAACTGATCTCTAGCAATAGATGAATGTTGTGGTTGGTTAGGGCCCATTCAATTCGGCCCATTTGATCTGCCCATTCAACTCGGCCCATTTGATCGACCCAATTGACTCGACCCATTTGATCGGCCCAATTGACTCGACCCATTTGATCAGCCCATTTGATCAGCCCATTTGATTCGGCCTATTTGAACTAGCCCATTTGTATCGGCCCACTTGATTCGGCCCATCTGATGTAATTGAGGCCCATGATGATGTATATTAGGCCCTTGTGTGCTAAGTCGTGGGACCTTATCCGATTGGCCCTATGAGCGTCATTCCTTGGGAGCAATGTTGGTTAAATGACCACATTGATGGGCAATGATGGTTGAACACTCATATTGTGACCTTCCCTTAGGCCTTATTAGGCCCATTCTCATCATTCTCTAGTGGGTTAACCCAAACACTTGGGCCCCATTAATTTTAGTTGATCCATGATCGACCATCCATCTATGGACCTTGCCTTGTATCGATGTTGATTATCGACGCTGATTGTTAGTCCCGATTGCCGATATCGGCTACTGTCACCGATTATGAGTTTGTGACAGCATAACATTATGATACATGCCCATACACATCATCTGTATGTTTATTGTGAGATGTGATTGGCCATTGCATATGCTATAGTGCAGGTTGTTTATGGGACTCCCTGATAGGCGAAATTATCCCACAGAGCGCACGGTATGCGCAAGATTGATGCATGATTGGATTGCATGACTCATGCACTTTGCATCGTGTGATTGTGATTACTGTATGCCCTAGGACATCAGGGTCATAGCCTCCACAGACACATCGTGGATGGCCGAATTGGATACCGAAAATACTGTTTCTAGCATCGAGGCGTCATAGATATCCCTAGGTGAAAATCTTTAAACTCGATGGTGCTAGAGGATGACTCCAACGTCGAGACCAAGTAGATACATGAGCGCATGAGGGCTGTATACCAGTATGCCGCATCTCTCATTATGTCATAGTTACTTGGAAAGGGGTGTGACCTTACCCGCTTGAGTGAGGGGGCAATTTCTAAGTTGAGTTTGAGCAGCTTGAGGAATGGGTCCACTATTGACAAGTCGGGCCCGATATTGGCAGGCGGATAGTGATGTTTCTTCTACTCACCCAGTTGTGCACTCAGATAAAGATGACAAGATGACGTTGAGTGTACTAGACCCCGGTGATTATCCAGAGTAAGGACTATATTGATATTTGATCCTCCAGCGATGAGCTGCATTGACATATGGATTCGGACGAGGACTGGTGTGCTTGAGTTATATCTTACATCACATGACCTTGGTATGGCTAACATCATTCACTCCTTGCATCGCATAGCCTTGGTACGGCTGATGACATTCATAGACTTACAGGCATTTCCGCATTACTCTGATATTGCAAACTCGCATCTCTACCATACGCACACACTTTCACCACCCTTTAAGCTTTCTATAAGCTTATGCACGACCATTGCGTGGAGGTGACACTAGGCAGTAGCCATTTAGGAGCAGGAGCATGCTGCAGAGCTTCTAGAGTTTTGCCTTTATTGTCTTGTATTTCCCTTCATACGCATTGTACCTTAAAGTTTTTTTATCATAATGGATTTTGTGATGGTGTTTTTGTGGTTATTGTTCATGGGTTATGCTTATGGTTATACTCATTACGAATCAAATTGATGTTAAAAATCCTCCTTGTAGGATTCCAGGATCAGAACCTGGTAAATGGGTGCAGAGAGCCGGGAATGAGGTTCTATGGATGCTGTCGGTGCCAGATTTTGTGATCGGAAATTTTGTGAGCACAGTTTTTGAGTTTGGGGCGTGACACCCCTTGTCATCCAATAAAAATTGGAGAAATAAATGGTTCTGGGCCTCTGGGTGTTGGGAGACAGCCGAGCTAAAACTGACTCCCATTATCCCCCGGGCTTTCTCTGATCCAGGTTAGCATCGCAGTAGTTTTACTTTAATTAGTCGATCTTTACTGTTATCTGACCTTTTTTGCATGTGTCTTTTATTGTAGTCACACCCAAACATCCTCCTCTACTTAGCTGCAGATCCTTAGCTCAGATCTGTGATTCGTGAGCACTTGAGGAGGGGAAGAAGTCCTGGAGAGTACTTCTTCAGGCCGAGCTACTCTTAAAAAGGGGCTTGGATTCCACTCTTACTAGTAAGAGCTTTGGTAAGATCTTTAGCCGAGATTTATGACTTAGAAATTTTTTAGAATTTTTCTGACATGTTGCTCGTGTCGTTACAGAGATGCCTGAAGCTCAGCCCTTCCTCCGTCCTCCCTTAAAGGTTTACGTTATCACACCTAAAATTCGGAACCTGGGCACTACTCCTTCCCAAGTCCCAAATTTGGGTCGAAGCAACTTTCTCACCAATTACTGGACTTAATGAACGGTTAGTGAACTTCATGAAGCCAAACCCAGCTCATGACAGAGATTTTATTTTTTTTTGAATAGTTAATCTGTTTAGACGGTTACACATTTTATACATGGTATCAACGCATATCGAAGAGACGAACTTATTCGACATGTAATACATAATATGGTGCACCAACTCAATAGTAATGAATGAAACAATAACAAACTCCAACGGCTCTTACGTGCATCCTAAAAAAGTATAAGTCATCTGTATGAGCAAACCACAGCTCGTGAGTTTACTGCATGCCGAGAGTAAAACACGACTTATTAAGGTGCTCTCATAAAGACATCAAAAACAACCATAGACATGTTATCAACCGAGAGTGTTGTCATAGGTGAGCAGGTTATCAATCAAGCATGTCATATAACGACACAGGTTATCATGAACATGATATCAATAATATGCATGCCACTCAACAAGCAACAATGAATCATTAAAATATCCAATCATCATAAATAAAATAATCAAATTCCATTTTCTACTATATGACATACAATGGAAAGGCAATGATAGAGCTGGCGTGTGGAGTCGGGGTGATAGTATATCGTATTGCAAGCCGTGGGGTTCATCACAAGGAACTTCTATCCAAACTAGTCCCATATCAGATTTGGATAGCTAGACTCGATGTGGTAAACTCCTAATTTCAAGTTAGTCCCATTCCTAACCGAAATTGTAGCCATTGTGAAGGTGCACATAATGATTTATTTGCGCACTACCAACACAAGTGAATAGTGGATGAATGAATGCATGAGACAAATGCTGAAAATCCCTTATTTCTGTGAGTACATCTCCATACACATAATATATCCCCATCAGGAACTACGAACATCCCACACAGGGGTAATCCACTATCCTCACACAAGAGTGAGACAACATCCGTCATCATCTGCTAATACATCTCCACCAGAACTCACAAACATACCACACATTCCATCCTCACATAAGAGTGGGACAAAATTTCCATCAAGCAAAGTATTGAGCGTGTCAACCCAACCCATTTAGCCATCGACTTAACAATGAGGGACCCTGATTTGTTTCTCCCTACCCGGCCTCAGCAGTCGGAATACCACCCACCTCGACCCGGCACATGACGGTAGGTAGGTTTGTCACACCTCTTCCCTTCCTAGTCCTGGCAATAGAAAGGACTCTTGCACCCATGATACTGTGCTCACCCCCACTCGACACATGACAAAAGAGGACCCGATTGGCCAATCTTAGCGGGTTCATTGGAGGATAGGCGTCTCTAATATCGGGATCTAAGCCCAGGGTGGCCATTGTGTACCTTTCTCAAACTTTCTCAATAATATCAACACTTGGGCCATCAAGCCTCAACACAAACCACATCACCCAACTAGCCATTATATGGCTACCATATAAAACATCCACTCAGGAAATACATCACCATGAAAGCCCATATAATCAAGTGTGTAATCATAATGGCATGTACATACTTTAATTCCTTTGTACATTCATCCAGGCATAATGACCAACACGAGAGCCTAAATCAAAACAATATCCAAAATTTCCCAGCTCTGAATCATGTCTAAGCATATAGAATAATAGAAGGGCTCTAATTTCATGATGTGTTCATGCATGCATATAAAATGGATGCTCATGAATCAACTATGTATATCAGACTATCAAAGGAAAAATAGATTAACTTGCCATATTATGGCACATGGATGCTAAATAATAAACCCTCAAGTCATAGTCCATTATCCATTGGGGATGTCCATGGACACCCTTAATCCTTTCTTGATACGGGTTGGATCATGGCCTTAGTACCCATAAGTAATGGGCCTTAACTTGGCCCAACTAAGATTTAATCATCAATTCATAATCTGGTCTTATAAGACCCACGTTGTGTTTAAGCTACACATTTCATACCATATCTATCACATATTGGCTGCATAACACTTTCCATAATCATCATGTGTGAGCTACACATCACACATCATCCACATATCACAACACATCACATACCATAATCATCTCATGTCCTCATGGGCTTCACTTAACAATAGTATAATTGGCCAAATAGACCAGCAAGCTAACAATAATCAAAACATCCTTCCCTTGACCATGGAACTAGGCTCATTTGGCCTCTCATCAAACAGTTACTTGTAACCAGCTTACATCACAAGTTCCATGGGTAAGTAGGTTTTCATAAGCCCAAGGCATTAGGCCCAACACAAGAATAGTTAATTTTACGCAAATGCCCATACGTTGAAGTGTCTTTGATAACACACCGAGGCCCTATACATCTTGTGAATACTTAACAAATGGCCATCAGGGCTCACATAGCATGTACATACACAAGGTGCATAGGTTATGGTGGTACACAAGTTCACGCATGCATCATCGTTATCATAAATATCATTCAACATCAAATTCATCGTCATAACCTACTTCATGCAAGCATATGCATGGAGTACAGTGCATGTAATGATTCACATGCATCATCAATATCATGGCCATCATCCATCGCTATCATACATGCCCTAAGCATTAGTTGTCTGTCATGCATGAGGTTATCCTTATGTTCACCAGCATCATATATTTACCATCATTCATGCATCAAGTAAAACATGATTATCTTGTCCACGTTATCATCATGACAATCAATACGTGCATTATTATCACTTGGATATAAAGCATGGATGTCAACTAGCATGTTTTGTCATCATACATATACATACATAATATCATCATCATCACCATGAGGATCATTTTCACTTCATGATTAACATAATAAATGTCATAAGTAACACAAATAATTATTCATCCATCATCAATACTTATGCCATAGTTCACCATCCATTATATCATATCTATCATTTCAACCAACAACTCACCATCATCATTATCATGTTACCATAGATGTATCATCATCTCACCCATCACTAGGTGTGTCTCACCTAGTGTGAGTTCCACATTAACCTTGGATTACACGTAAGGCATAAGGTTGTATAGGTCAAGTGTGAGTCCCACTTGGTGAACCAATAGGCCAACTCAAAGGCATACACATCCAACCGCAACGCTTTCAATGGTGTAGATCTAATTCCACAACTAAGCAGGCCTCACACATTCCACCATCAACTAGAAACAATGCACAATCTCAAACATAAAGGATAACATGCTAACATCTTTCATGTCATACATCATATTGGGCCCACTAGTCACATATACAAGCAAACCAAGAAAAATTCCAATTATCCAGTTTATGTATTGTAAAATAGGCCTCTCTAAGTGTGGTCCACCTAACTAGAGGTAGTATCCAAGACATACTCCCTAGTAGGCAATTGGCCTACCCAATGGGTTTAAGGAAGGCTACCATTGTGGGCTTCTCACTCCCAACGATTTCTCTTAGTGTTGGGCTTGCTTGTGCCTTAGGGTTGCATCATTTAGATGGGCTCGAGGCTGCTTATATCTTAAGAGAACATTTTTATAATAAGATCTCTCCCCTAAATATTTTATAAGTTATATAACACCCATTTACAAAACATGCTAAGTGGACCTCATTACATGAAAGATAAGGCCCATACAAGATAGCCCATACTAGATGGCCCACTTAAGGTGTTTAGCCCAACAACATCTGAGAGTTATTTCTCAGAGTTTAGATGCTTCATTAAATGCTTTGGGAAGGTGGTGGACCATACTGACGTAACCCCACATAAATTTTACGTCAAATAGATTTTTGTGCAATGTCGGTTTCTAGCCATCTTCAATTTAGATTTATGATTATGTGGGACCCACATATGGTGAAAGGAAAGATCTATATGGTAGCTTTATGTATGGGATTTAAAAGGTATAAGGTGGGCCTCATTGGTTGGGTCTGTATAATTTATGATGCTGGCCCAAACATGGGTACTTGGAGAAACTATGTAGGAAATGTAGTGCAGAATTAGTTTTAGCCCAATTTTGAGTATATCCCATGATTACAAGGGACCACCTTTCATTGTGCCATCAGGTGCTCTTAGTTGTACTATATATGTACTTCAAAAATTATAAGCTAAAACCAACCGGTTGTGCACACATAATATTTGGTATAGGGCCAAACATAGGCACTTTAATTTTCTACACAACCATACCTAGCCCCATTTTGGGATCCACTCCCTGATCATGTGAGGTCTGATTTGGCCCAATTAAAATATTATTTATCTATTCATTGGTGTAGGTTAAAGGTTCCAAGTGGTGGTCTACTCATATTTTCGGTGTGTGGTCCACTATAGATGCCCAAAGTTAGTACAAAACACAAATAATCAGACAGTTTTCAGCAACGGAGTCTGTTACAACTTAGAGCCCAATTTCTAAACACTTGGGGGTCATTCCTAACAAAAAGGTGAGACATCCTATCTCACTTATATAAGAATAAAACATCCCCCATAGTGGTACCTTTAACTACAGAGTATGAGGCTCACCACAAGGTGTTAAAGATGTCTACAAGCAATACAGTTAAGTACTTAAAAAAATTTTAGCAAACAGAAAATGTAAAGGAAATGAAATAAATCCAACGGCAAGTGGGGCTCACATGTTAGCAAACCATAGCTAAGAGACACACAACAATGTATATGGGTTTCTAGATTAGATGAACTAATAAAATATATAAATCACAAGTGATCCCACACCCAAGTGGGTCAATAAGAGGATGAATATTATGTACAACATATATCCAACATACACATCAAGTAGCACATGAAATGTATTGATCAAATTATCTTTTTGAAAAATCTGATCCAATGGATGGTTTTGGAATAAGTCATTTATACTATATATAGATCTCCAACCATACAGAGACTTGGATACATCTACATCATACAAAACAATTTAAGATTTATCCTTACAGAAGTATCTGTTGATTCAGAATTTCTTAAATTTTATCATGAAAGAATCTGACCATAGAGACCATACACATGATTATTTACTATCTCAAGTAAGTTAAGAACAAATATCAAATATATCTGACCGTTGGAATCAAGGATATGGCCCACACAAGAATGGTCATAACAAGCTCCCGAATACATCTTTCGTATAAGGCCAAGATCTCAGTCGTCCAAACTCTGATTAGGCTAATTATATACCGTTAGAAAGCTAGTTCGATTTTTTATGAATCTAACTAAGATATATTTTTAATACATTCATTTAAGGAATTAAAAATAGGTCCATTTTAGGCAAATTAGAATCATGCATGTGCTGCTAGACAACAACCAAATAAACTTGATGCTACAGATTATTAGACCATTGGATAGCTACGAAATTTGGCCCAGAGTTAGATCATATTGTGGTTCATATTATTCCTAAGTTTAAACTCTGATCTTAGTATGGTTAATTTTATATGATTTTTAGAACTTGCTGTCCAGATACAAAAACAGGCTTTCATGTGAAGGGTGTGGATATGATATTCATCATGGTAGACCATACTAACATGAGCCACTTTGCTGACACCATAGCCAGTAATATACGAACCCATGAGCCTCCATAACAGTGGGTCCTACATACATCAAAAATAAAAATGAAAGAAAGAAGAGGATCGAGAGGATGTAAGGAGAGGTGTAGACTCACCTCAATGGATGGATGGTTGAACGATGATGTGTGGTCTACTCACCTCTAGGTTTAATGATGGACCACACCTTGGCCCCACTCTCTCTCACTCTCTCTTAAAATCTCAGAATTTTTCTAAGTATAGGAAAAGAATAAGTGCAAGAGAGCTCCTACTCTTATATAGGAAATTAAGGGTTGAGGTAGCAAGTTTATGGGATCTTATTGGTGCTAAAAGTGAGGTGGAAGGTGATGTATGGTATGGGTAGTGGATGGATGAGGTGGATGGTGCTAAGCATGTATTGGCCAAGGTGGAGAAAATCTAGACATGCATTAGCTAATGGATGGATAAGGGTTATGGGTTGTAGGTGATGCATGGTGGATGATGAAGTGGAGTGTTGCAATTGGTTGTTTTTAGTGATGTGGCATAAATCAAGACAAGCATTGGATACATGTATAGGATGACGTAGACATGAGCCATGATTAGTTTCTAAGGTATGAGGAGAGGGCTAATGATGGATTTTGGGATAAAATTTAATGTTTTCTTATAGTGCTTGTCTTATATGTGCTAGCTACTTATTGGTCATGTAGTGATTGTCTAATCTTGTGGTAATTTTCATATTCTAAAAGTGGGATTTAGGCCCACATGGGGCTAAGTCTAATTGGCCTAGCATAATAAAGGTTGCTTGTGTTACAGTATACATAAGTTGGATCTTACATTCGATAGGTCATATCTTTCTAACGAAGCATTGGATTGACGCATGATTTTCACCATTGTGACTACAATGATGATGCGGTCCACATGATAGAGGTATAAAGGTCATCCGGGACAAATCACTTGGGTGAGGTTGTTGGGTGCATTGAGGTGTGGTGTTGGTCTATCAATGGTGTGGATCGGGACACATGTGCACAAGCGGTGTTACAAAATATCGGGATCCCACACACGTGCCCCCTCAAGACAAAATGACGACGAAGAAGAAGAAGAAACCAAAGACCTCCTCTAAGGCCAAGGAGAAGGTCGGGCTTTCTTGCCCGGTCATCGTAGAAGTCGAGGATGAGGGCATGGAGGTGGAAACCTCCTCTAGAGCGGTGGGAGAAACTGCTCCCAAAAGTGTCGCTCCTGCCAAGGCTCGTCCTGCGAAGGGGGTAAAGGTGGAAGAGAGGTGAGGAATCCTTTGCCAGACCATGGAGGAGATCCTCCCATGGGTAGAGCCCCACACGGTCGAGTAGGAGTATACCTCTTTGTTCGGCTCTCCCATGGACACGCTCCTTGGACACGTGTCAACGACTCTTCTTGGGGTAAATATATCATCCGAAACTGATTCGAATTTCATTTTTCTTGTAATTTTTCATCTTCACCTTATTGTAGTTCACCACATGCTTATTAAGGGATCACGCCGAGTTCGCTCGGATGCGGACTCGAGCAGAGATGGCTGAGCAACAAGTGGCTCATTCCGAAGTCAAGCTACGGGATGAGAAGACAACTCTTGAGGTGTCTTTTGTTGAGAAAGTCTAGGTAGTTGTGCGGCTGGAGGAAGTCAAGGGCTTGCATGATGAGTGTCACGCTTGACTTGTGGATACCGAGGTGAAGCTGGAGAAGTTGAGGAAGGAGACCAAGGCTGTGATCGCCATAACTCGGAAGGAGGCGGCCAAGAGTTTGTAATGTCTGAGATGTTCTTGGACGAGAGAGATAACCTCTTTCATCAAGGTTACACAGAGTGCATGAGGGCGATGAAAGAATCCTTCCTAGAGCTTGATCTCTCCGCTTTTGATGAGCCAGAGTCGAGCTCTGATGGGTAGGGCGATTGAGCTACTCCTGAGGCGTCTCCAGAGGTGACTCCTGAGTAACCCTCTGAGGCCTGATGCTTGGCTTTTGCAAAGCAGTATTTCCTTCATCGTGTTTTGCTTCTCCCTTTTTTAGCTTCAAGCACTTTAAGGGCGCTTCACCCGAGCCTTTTTCAGCTTCAAGCACTTCAAGAGCACTTTGTCGGTGCCTTTTTTTGGTTTTCTATACTTAGCCCTTTGTAGATTAGTATTCATGTATTTTTCTGGGTTGTTACAGATGTAATCATGCACTTTGGGCCTTTGTCAATGAAAATACTTATTTGTTTTGAATTCTAGATTTCTGAACTAAGTAGGTCATTTTTTACTTCATATGAGTGTGTCAGTTTGAGCCTAAGTTGTAGCTCAGTTGTCGATCGAATCTTATCTGTAGAATTGCTGGAACTAACTAGTTAGTTCAAACATAGTTCAGTCTTTGATCAGACCTTGGTTGGCCGTTGATCAGATCTATGCCACCCAGATATCAGATCTTAGTCAGGAATTGATCGGATTATCATGATGTTGCTTTATTAATATAACTCAGAATTGAATAATACATAATGAATGTTGTACCAACCCAATTCAGGGGTAATAGATCTTCAAATGTTTGACATTCCATGAGTGTGGGAGCAGTTGTCCAACTACGATATCCTATCCCACTGCATCTATAGCAGGTATCAGAAAGCTGCCTTTAAGGTGGTGCGGCTGGAGGGGCCGGTGGTGCTCTGGCGGATGGATGGCTCCTGTATCTCTGCGGCCGTCGATGCTACTGGGAACTACTGGAGGGGGTCTGCCTCTTCCGACCCCTCCTTTGATCTCGATCGCTCTGCTCGTCGGCCCACTCAGTCTCATAAATTTGAGCCCTCCGCACCACCGCCTGAAAAGTCGAGAGCTCATGCCCAATAACACATCCTCTAAGATCGTAATGCAAGCCGTTCTCAAAATGATAGGCCTTCCGCCCCTCATCATAAACTAAATATGACATGAACCTCGATTGCGCCACAAAACAGGCAGCATATTGCACCACGGACATGTCCCCCTACACCAGAGTCTCAAACTCTAACGCTATCTAACGACGAATGTGGTCGAGGAAGTACTATTGGTCGAATTGGTCCACAAAATCCTCCCATGTCCAGATGAAATTAGGCCCTGCAACATGAGTAACAGACGTCCACCAGTGCTCGGCCTCACCCTGGAGAAGAAATATGGCCAACCGAACTCGCTACTGGTTCGTACATGCCATAGTGTCAAAAATCTTCTCCATATTAGAGCACCACCTCTCGGCTACTGTCGGATCTGGTTCGCCCTGGAAACGTGGAGGATTGAGCTGTCTGAACTCTCAAAGAAGGGCACTTGCATGCTCCTACTCTGCCTGGGCTGGTGAAATAACTGGGTGCCTGCCTTGTCCCTAAAGCACAGCCGTCACAGCCTATAACATCTGCTGTAATTAAGAGACACTCACAGGACGGTCGGATCTGCACCGGTCTCAGGTGGAGGAATGACATCCTCATGCTGAGGAATAGGGATCTTTGGGGTGGAGCGGGAGTTGAAAGTGGTAAATCTAGAGCCTCAGATGGTGAAGCGAGAATCAATTGGGTCACTCTCATGCACAGCATGTCCTATAGAAAAGAACAAAGGCACTTATCAATCCTTAAAAACTCCCAAAGGCATGTTAGGGGACTAAATTGGAAGGTTACACACTTGGAACCTAATCATCCTGGACTCATAGAAAATATGTGATGTTGTCTTCGGTTATTCCCAAGTTATGCTCTGATACCAACTTCTGTCACGCCTCGAACTCAGAAACCGGGCGCACAAAATTCTCGATCGCCGAATCCGACGCTGACAGCCTCCGTAGTACCCTATTCTCGACTCCTGACACCCATACAGCAGGTTCTGATCCTGGGATCTTATAAGGAGAATTTCAAACATGATTTTGATTCAGTATAAGTATAACCATAAGCATAACCTATGAACAATAACCATAATAACCACAAGAACACCATCACAAAATCTACTATGATCAAAAACTTTGAGTACAATGCGTATGAAGGGAAACACAAGATAATGATAATAACAGAAACTCCAAAAGTTCGACTACACACTTTAACTGTGATGAGACTACGGCTGCAACTTGGCGTCACCGGCACACATCAATCATGCATAAGCTTATAGAATGCTTAGAGGGCAGTGTAAGTGTATGCGTAATATGAAAGTGCTCAGAATGCAATGCCAGAGTAATGTGGAATCATGCTGATGGGTATATGAATGCAATTAGTTGTACTAAGGCTATGCGGTACAAGATATGAATGTTATCGGCCATATCAAGACCATGTGATGCGAGATGCAACTCAAGCATGTCAATCCTCATCCAAATCCTCATACAACTCATAAAATATCAGTACAGTTCTTATTCTGGATAATCACTGGGGTCTAGTACACTCTACGCCAGCTTGCCACCCCTATCCTAACGCACAACTAGGAGAGTGGAAGAGACCTCACTATTCGCCTGCCAATATCGGGCCCGGCTCGTCGATAGCTGACCTATTCCTCAAGCTGGTCAAACTCAACCTAGAAATTATCCCCTCACTCAGGTGGGTAAGGTCAAACCCCTTTTCAACTGACCACGACACAGTGGGAGATGCAGCCTACTGGTAATACAGCCCTCGCGCGCTCATGTATCCACTCGGTCTCGATGTTGGAGTCATCCTCTAGTACCACCGGGTTTAGATATTTTCATCTAGGGACATCTATGATACCCCGATGCTAGAAATAATATTTTTGGTATCCAATCCGGTCATCCACGGTGTGCCTGTGGAGGCTATGGCCCTGATGTCACAGGGCATATGAAAATCATATCATACAAATGCGAAGTGCTGTAACATCCCGAAAATCGGGGGGTCGAGCAAAAACCCAACTCCCGAGTTCCAAAATGTTATTTGTGCAACATAGATATGTATGATTGAATGTTGTCTGTGATAACATATTAATCATGAGTGAGATTAAGCTAGAACCGCATATCATACTCCAGAGACAGTTAAATTAACCAGCGGAAGTCTGTAATAGTATGTATAACATATATAAACTGTTGTATGTCTCCAGAGTGTGAACATGTTACCAGGTTATATGCATACATGTATACCCCAAAAGTAGACAAAACGAATATACATGAGTGCGCTAAAAATATAAAATGACAAGTGTCAAAGTATCTAATCAACCTCCCTGTAATCCCGTCAATCAGAACACGCATAAAGGAGGGATCCTCCTCATCATCAAGTCCGGCTCCGCCTCACAGGCCGCGCCATCATCTGCAATCACAAAAAGGTCTGGTGGGTATCCAGGAACACCGTCCCGTAACGTGGGAGTGAGTAGCTAACTCAGTGGAATAATAGAGCAAAGATTAACATGTTATCAAATCAATCATGCGATAATAGTAAAGCAGTAATTCAAACATTCCTAATACTGTTGTTAATGCAATTATGACATGACGTGATGTATGCCCTCACCGACGATCTCCCTCATACGGCAACATCTTACGACCGCGGCATGCCACACTCCCTAGAGTGCTCCACATCTTCCAGGCACATGCAATGCTATGGTGATATGATTTTCGAGTTGTTATTAGTCCATTCAAACAGCAGGATTGGGAAACTAAGGTACTTCCCTTGAATCAATCCCAACACAGATCCTGTCTAGGGTCGTCACTCCTAGTAATCTCATACGATGTATATTTTGTAGGTCACTGCAAGGGCTACCAGGGCTGTTGCACGCACTCGTTACTCCGCTCCCCCATCACCTTATCAATACAGGCCTACTGTACTCTACTGCTACTGAAGGGTCGTCGCCTCCCGTAGACTCAGAATACGCTCGCGGTCACTACAAAGGACTCGTCGCCTGATCAGTGTAGGCCGACAGCTAGAATATAGTGTCCCATACCACCATAATCTGCTCACGAGTCTAGGTGCTCACTGGTCACTACGGGGAGGTTTGTGGCCCCAGCGTAGGCCGACAGCTCGACCACGGTGTCCCATACCACCATGCCCGGCTCATGAGTCTTTATGGATCAAGGTACCATGGTTAACAGGGTTTACAATGGTAAGTTCAGTACCCTAGGTTCAAGCAGTTATGACTCATGCAGGGTGAACATACAATGGCCAGTCGGGTTACTTGACGGGCTCGACTAGCGCGATCGCATCTCAAGTTGACGACATGAAGTGCGTAAAACACTTCGTGTGGCCTAACCACTGCCGCCAACTCCAGAACACGGCTCGCGTTCATCGACGCGTCGTTCGTGGCGAAGATAAACTAACCACGAATTCGCTCGGTTACCGACTGCCTGGACTAAGTATAGTCCCAAACAATCATGGAATCATGTCAGCATTCATGTAAGAGTAATGGAAATGAAATACAACCATGTGAGCATGTTAACACCTGTTATAACGTACAACTTAAGTAAATCATCCTACACATGTCTTTCACACATATAATGAAATTATGCATATCGCCAACATATAGGAAATCCTCTCCATTAGCCTATTAATTGAGAATTCAATCTTAACTAAACCATAATGAAATCATCAAGTACATGTTATAGCATACCACTTAAGTGCAACATCAAACATATGCATTTCATACATATAATGAAATCGTACATACGGCTAACATGTAGGAAATCATTTACATCAGCATATTAATTGAGAAATCAATCTCAAATTAATTCATAACACCATTTAATTCAATACATACTAATACAAGCATTTATACAAACACTTACACTACACACTTGAGTCTACATATAGTATGTCGACCCGAAATGCGCATTTAGGTGAATCTCTTCGCCAAACTAATTATGCACACATTCCTAACATTCTAATGTGACAACAATTCATGTCAATCACATCAGCAAACTATGAATGAAAACAGTACTTCCTACAAATGACTAAAATACCCTAAATCTCATATTCTTCGTTGATTTACGAAACAGGAAACGGACAGCATGTTGTACATGTCAAACGGCGTTGCCGTCGAGAATCTACTATTAAACGACATTGAAAGCTTTGGAAACAGTCAATCAAAGCATCTAAAATCCGCACCTTGTCTCTTATAGATGTCGAAATTCGAACGGAGCGTATACGCTTCGTCTACAGCGATAAGAGAACCTGTTTTACGAGATTTACTAACTATCAAGCTATAGAACGGAAGAAACATCAAATCAGTAACTTCTAGGGCTATTTCTTACCTGAAAATGTGGAGGAATCGCCGGGAAAGTGCTTGGATCGCGTGGCTTAAACACGTGTAGCAGGTAGCACCAGCAGCAGGAAATTCTCTCCCACCTCTCTCACAATCTCTCACCTTTTCTCTCCCTCAATCTAGGACTTTTTCCAAATTCGGATGGGAGAGATATGAGAGGGTTTCAACCCCTTTTATAAGCTTAAAAATGCCCAGAATAGGCTCGGGAACAAAGTTCACTTGATGCTTAACCAAAGCGGGACTGTTTCGGTCCAAAAGATGATTTTTGGTGGTCCCCTGGTCGAATGCGATCGGACTTAAGCTCATGCGTATCAGATATAGCACGTATTAAGTTTTCAGTCCGGCAGGGTTCGCAGATCGCGCGTGGCGGACTAGTTTCAGTTCAGCGGTCACCGCACGTAGATCAGGGCTGGAAGTCTCATAATAATAAATAGAAATTTTTTCTGATCCGAGGGTGTAATCTGGATGAATTCTGATGGTCAAAACGCTTAATACTGACGTGTCAAGTCGTGTGCCAGATTTGAATTTGAAATTCCAATTCTGTCCCTATTCGCGGTCTCTTCAGTCCGGGCTCAATGAAATAGTCTGTAATTATCGGTTTGACTTGATTTTCGAAATGATTGTCAAGTCCAGCTGGGCGGTTCTAACGGTCTAAGATAGGAAGTAACAGACTTTCGACGCGCGGTCTAAATCCAATACAAGAACTCAAAGTGGTCCAGAGAACAAACCCGCTTAGAGTTTGATCCGAGGTTATAGAGTATTATGGAGTCATACGTTCTACTCGATTTGGGTCTTGTAGAACGTATTTAAAGTGATCAGGGACTGTTTCCCAGCTACTCCAGCGTTGCGCTAGCTAACTTACACTAAATTTCCATAGGAATTAATCCCAAGTGGTTTCTTTGGCTATGAAATTGGGTTCTGAGCGATTTTCCAGGTGTTTTAGTTGACCCATTGCCTCAGGACGTCAAATCCCAGATTGGCCAAAATTCGGGGTGTTACAAGTGCATAAATCACACTACCAGTCATGCAACAATCCTGCGCTTATTGCATGCTCATGAAGGCCAACTTCGCCTATCAGGGAGCCCATAAATAATCTGCCCGAAGGCATATGCTATGATCAGTCACTCCTTATATCAAGCATACATATGATGAGTATGAGTATGAATTATGAAACTATACTAAGTATGTTATGTGGTGATGGACTCTGTCATAAGGAAGATGGGCCTAAACGGCCTACACACTACAAGTATGGGCCTATTAATGGGTCCTAGGGAGAGTCATAATATGAACATTTAACCAACATTATCCTTACAATGTGGACGTCAAACCATCATTGCTCCCAAGGCATGGCCCATTATAAACATCATTATACACCACGGTGAAATCACACATTGCAATGGACTTAAATACATCTCATTGGGCCTTAAATACATCAAATGGGCTGCATCACATGGGCCTTATATTCATCAAGTGAGCCACATTAATGGGCCACACCAATGGGCCTTATGTACATTGCAATGGGCCATAACCCATGAGCCTTGAATACATCACAATGGGCCCTCATATGGTAAGTGGGCCATATCACATGGGCCATATGTACATCAAATGGGCCCCATGTATATCAAATGGGCCACACCCAAGTATAAGTGGTGATAATAACTTCTACCATTAAAATTTTTAAGGCCCACCATAACATTTATTTCCCATCCAATCTGATCATAAGGTCACACAAACCTGAATGAAGAGGAAAAATAAATTTCCTACTGATCCAAAACTTCTGCACTCTCAAAGTATTTCAATGGTAGATGTTCAATCCTCACAGCGCAGTGTGGTCCACTTGATAAATAAATCTGTCTTATGTTTAGTCTCAAGCCTTGAGGCGAGCTCACCCTTTGGATTGACGGTTTGGTTGTAACACATACATCATGGAAGAAGGTGTTGAGGGTCAAATATTGCATATCAGACCCCAGTTATTACTTGGATTTACGAACATGGTACTGTTTAACAACCCAATTTAATCGTGTTTGTGATGCAGGGTGGATTTAGGAGCTTGGGCTGAAAAAGGATATTAAAAGCATGGTTTTAATGCTCTGATGTCACCAAGGCAAGTTACGGGACTCAAGGGGACTAAGATCGATGCCAGAAATCTGAGAAAACCAAGAAACTGAAGCTCAAGCAGGCCTGAAAATCAGCTAGAATGCTAGATCACAAGGTTTCCACTATCTATTCAGCTTAAAACTCCATATGTGGCCTGAGGACCATTAATGAACCGTACATGTCAAATTTTAGCTCCCGGATCGCTGTGAAAGTGGCCCAACGGACAGATCATTCCCTTAAATCATGATTTGGGGCCCGCCTGGAATCTGTATATACTTCAGTTTTGGACTCAACATCTTAAATTAAATGAGGAAGCAGATGGATGGATCAAATTTCACTTTTGCATCAAGGTGGGACCCACCTTACAAGAGTGGAAGTACCCAGAAGTTGTGCACTTGCGGTACGCCGAACAAAGCAAGTCGGTCAGCGATTGCACTGACCGACCTTTCTTCCCAAACTAAGAAACTCAACAGCGTCCGCATGATGCAGACACTGATTTCAGTTGTGGGCCCGACCCATTGTCCATATGGACAATCCAAACCGTCCACCAGCTTCCCATCGAGCCTCTTATCAGTTCTTAGGTGGCAGAATTTAAGAATATTATGAGGATCTAAATCCAATCGTCCAAACGGAGGATAGACGTCTAAGTTGTAATTCTCGGTGAGCCACACTGAAATAGAAGAAAAAGGTCATGCCTGACCGGTTTTTTGTGCTGATCTTAGTGGACGGTGCGGATTTATCAGCCGACACTAATCATGGGCCCCACCAGGCTTCCCATAGCTCCCCTGCGTATGGATTACGCATGTGCAACGTCTGGAATGCGCTCGAATTTTCTAGGCTGTTACACGGCCATAAAGGTGATCGGATCAGTGATCTGAACCGTTTAAGTGAAGCCCAGGCCTGACATGACCTCAACCATGAAGTCAGAATCAACAGATGTGTTGATCTCGCACCACAAATTCACTCCAAACGCAGCTATGTCATAGGCTTTCGTGTGCAATCCAGTTTTGGTTATGAAAGAAACAACTTGCGTAAACTACAACCAACTCCTGCCATCCACCTCCTTCACTGCTTATAAGAGAGAGAGAACGTGAGAGGGGGATGGAATTTTTCAGGGATGGAATCTCGACTTAGGGTTAGACGTGAAGTCAGAGACAGGAGATAGGTTCCTTTAGAGTTATTTTTTTATTTTATTTTTATTCTAATGTGTTTTAGCCTAATCATGTCGGGCTAAACCTCTTAGCTAGGGCTAAGAGGAGAAGCTTGTAGTGTGATGGGAGATTTGTTGCTTGTACAATTTATTTAAGACTGAATGATGTTGATTTTAGTTTGATTCTAAGGGAATGTTTTTAGTTTTTAATGGTCTGTTGTGACTAAAATTACAATGGATCTGCAATGGCTTTGAGTATATTCCTACTCTTTTTATGTTTATGACGTCAGGAAGCCCTGTTATTCACCATAGTCTCCTGGACATGGTCGGATGACGGTACCCTTCCAAACCTTCATACATGTGATTGGTTGGTAATTAGTTTAATTCTGTTGTTTACTTTGTCTCCTGGGCATGGTTTAGTGATGGAATCCATTTTAATTCATATACCTTTTATCTCTTGAAAACTATATCAAGTAAGTTCACTTTAATTTCCATGATTCTTGAAGCAGGCGTAAGATCTCCCTGATCTCTACAAGTGGATCATCTGAATTCCTAGTTTCTCTCTTCTGAATTCTCTTAAGTTTTAGATAATTATTTCACGATTATTCCTCACATTTCATTCACTTTAGATTTTATCTTAGTCTAGTTCTAGTTCTAGTTAGTTTTAGATAACGTACAAGTATCAGTTCCTTGGGATTCGACCTCAGTCTTACCGAGTTTATTACTACATCACAACCCTGCACTAGGGGAGTGATCAAGTTTTTGACGCCGTTGCCGAGGATTGACAGTTGCGTTTCTGAAATTAATTAATTATGGGATTAGTTTTAGATTATGATTTTTCTAAATATAGGTTTAGGTTTTTCTGGTTTATAGAAACTAACCTGTTTTTTTTTTTTTTTTAGGCTTCTGAGATAGTTTCTAAATTGGTAACTTCTTTCTTAACTTCTTCCTTTCTATTTCTAGATTAGGTTTGTTTCCTTTTTAGCAAGTTCTAATTCTAATTATTTTAAGAATCCTAACTTTGTTTCGTATTCTATTTTTAGAATTTTTCTATAGACCTTTTGTTTAGGAACTAACTTATTTGTTCTGTAGGCTTTTAAGATAGAAACTTCTAATTTAGTAAGCTCTTTCTAATTTCTACTTTCTAATTTTCATATCCCTTCTATTAACTTACTTTCTAGTTTAAGACTTCCTAATTTGTTTTTTACTCTTTTTTTTTTTAGGAATTTCTTCTTGTTATTAGTTTACTTCTAATTAGGAATTTTCTAACCTTAGACTTTCTATTTTTAGAGACTAACTTATTTTGTTTTGTTTTGCAGGTTGATAACCTAGGACTTCAAAACTGGTAACTTCTTTCCATCTTTCCTTTTTATTTTCTAGATTTCTACTTCTTCCTTTCTTTTAGGTCTAAGTTTAGAATTTAAATCAAGGGCTGCGAGTGTTTTATGCCTAAGTGGGCCCGTGACAACACTCGACGTCTCTTAATTGAAGGAGGATTAGTTGGGGGTTAGCTGTCCATCGCAGCACTAGACACCACTTGAATTCCCCTGATTTATTTGAGGTTATGGCTGAAAATCAACCTTAAGCACTACCCCAACCTAGGGTTGAGGAAGTGCAAGCTGAGAATGAGGTGCATTAAGCACCCCCGCCTCGTACTTAATGAGATTATTTACAACCGGTGGGGTGAGTACGCCCTCATGCATGATTTTTTCTGAGAATACAGGACAGATGGACATCAAGCTAGGTGTTATCCAACTCCTTCCTAAGTTCCATGGGCTCGAATATGAAGAACCGTATCTACATTTGAAAGAGTTCGACAAGATTATAGCCACCTTATACTTTCTTAATGTATCTGAGGATACAATAAGGCTGAAACTCTTTCCATTTTCCTTAAAAGAGAAGGCCAAGACATGGTTACATTCACTACGTCCTAGATCCATTGGCACATGGAATGATATGCAGAGGAAATTTATAAAAAAAAATTTCCCACATCATAAAACGATTACTCTCAGAAATGCAATCATGAACTTTGCCCAAAAGGAAGATAAAATATTCTTCCAATGTTGGGAAAGGTTCAAGGATTTGGTCAGTTCATGCCCACAACACGGCTTTGAAACGTGACGCATTACACATTTTTTCTACGATGGACTGACATCTTCCATGCACCAAATGGTCGAGACAATGTGTAATGGAGAATTCATTAATAAAAATGTTGACGAGGTATGGGATTACCTCGATAGTCTTACTGAAAAAACATAATCATGAGACTATTACCCAAATCCAAACACCACGTCTAGGCCAACTCAACCTAAGGAGAAAGGTGGATTGTATCTCTTGAAAGAAGATGATGATCTCAAGTATAAAGTGTCTACACTCACAAGAAAATTTGAGGCCATGGAAGGAAAGAAGGATAAGGTTAATGAAAGTGTTTGTGACATCTGTGATTGCAACATTCATACAACTGAAAATTATCCTACAATACCTACCTTTCGAGAAGTATTGAATGAACAATCTAATGTCGTAAATAACTATCAAATACCTTTCAATGGACCAACCACTAACACGTATAATCCTGGTTGGAAAAATTATCCCAATTTTATTTGAAGGAATGGACAAACTGCTACCCCTCAAGGTTTCTTCAATCAAAATCCAAATCAGGGGAAACCTCAAGAAGAATCGGTTCAAAATTCCATACAAGAGCTGGCTCAGACAATGCAAGGAATTTCAGATTTTATGTAAAAAATAGATTCACGTATGACGGCTATAGAAAAGGAGATGCTTCCTGCACAACCACTCCCCAATCCTAAACCGAAGTACGAGATAAGTGATCCCAGCTCTTCAAACTAAATGAGGCACGCTAAATCCATCACCACTCTTAAGAGTGGGAAGGTTATTGATAAAATCCTTCCGGTTAGGCCCAAAAATCCTTAAGAACCAGAAGAGGACAATAATGATGGATCTAGTGATGCTCACAAAAATTAGAACCAGAACTTCTAGAGAAGCCAGTTGCTCCGTTCCCCCAACAGTTGCTTGCACTAAAACGTCTCTCTAACTCTCAGGATATCCTAGAGGTGTTGAAATAAGTAAAAGTCAACATTCATCTACTTGATGTCGTAAAACAGATACCTTCATATGCCAAATTCCTAAAGGACTTATGCACGACCAAACGACAGTAAAGTGTTCAAGAGAAGATTTCCTTGACCGAGAAAGTGAGTGCCATCCTAAAATAAGATGTGCTGTAGAAATTCAAAGATCCCGGTAGCCAAATCATATCATGTGTAATTAGAAACTATCGAATTGATCATGCACTTCTTGACTTAGGAGTGAGCGTCAACCTGATTCCCTACTTGGTTTACAAACAGTTTAGGTGAATTAAAACCCACCCGGACCGTACTACAACTTGTTGATCGCACTATTCAGGTACCGAGAGGGATAATCGAGGATGTGTTGGTCTTGGTCGATAGATTTTACTTGTAAGACCCGTGTCCGTACTGTTCCATTGGCCTCCGCGGTCCTTCCGGTCGAAATTCAGAAATCCTCGACCCGTTTCTGACGTTTGCGCACGATCCTAAGCCGAGACCTGTATGCTAAAGTCGACTAAAACTGAAACCTGTACCTTAGCGATCGCGCCGTCGCCACGGTTCTAACGCCGTGACTCGCGCACCGACCCGATACCCAGGGTAGAAGATGTAGGCCGCGTTCAATTCGAAGAAAACACTGCTTGTTGTGAACTATGAGGAAATCTCTACGAGATGTCCCATCAATCAAGTACACATCACACATCAAGTCAAGTACAACTAACCCATGCATGCACATACCTATCTCTTACACAAGCAACCTAAAGTCAACTTTCACATTACCTCCATCACTCCACCCAACCACCACATCACCCCATCACCTCTTATCAACCCATCACTTCTCTCTCTCTCTCTCATTTCTCAAAAAAATAATCTCTCCCAGCTATGGGTACTAATTTACAGCTCAGTACCGCGTATCATCCGCAGACCGATGGCCAGACCGAGAGGGTCAATCAGATACTTAAGCATATGCTTCGGGCCTGCGCGATTGATTTTGGAGCTAGCTGGGATGAAGATCTACGATTGGCTGAGTTTGTGTACAACAACAGCTACCAGGCGACCATTGGCATGACTCCTTTTGAGGCATTGTATGACAGACCGTGTTATCTTCAAGTTATTGGACCAAGGTTTGCGAGCGACGTCTCTTAGGTCCCGAGCTTGTGTAGGAGACATCAGAGGCTATTGATATCATCAGGTAGAGGATGCACACAGCTCAGAGCCGGCAGAAGAGTTTTGCTGATCGCCGGTGTCATCCCTTGGAGTTCGATGTAGGGGACAGAGTGTATCTCAAGGTCTCGCCTATGAAGAGTGTAGTGCGATTTGGAGAGAAAGGCAAGCTTGCCCCGAGATTTATAGGACCTTTTGAGATCACTGGGCGTGTTGGCACCGTGGCCTACTGGCTTGCCTTACCATCTGAGTTATCTGGCGTCCACAATGTTTTTCACGTCTTTATGTTGAGGAAGTGTGGGTCAGACGTAGTTCCTGTTATTGATTGGTAGCCGTTAGAGGTTCGTGAGGACGCTTCTTACATTGAACAGCCAGTTCGTATCCTTGATCATAAGGAGCAGGTCCTCCGGACTAAGGTCATCCCCTTGGTGAAGGTTCGGTGGGGTCATCATTCTTTTGATGAGGCGTCTTAGGAGCGTGAGGCTGAGATTCGAGAGTGCTATCCCCATCTCTTTAATGATTGATCATACATTGTATCTTGTATACTGTCTCCGATTTTATATGACGATGCCTTATTTCCCCTTCTATTATGAGTTATGTTTTCTTACGATGACTATGCAAATTTCGAGGATAAAATTTTTATTTGGAGGGGAGAGTTGTATGACCCGTGTCCTAGTCTGTACCGTTCCATTGGCCTCCGTGGTCCTTCCGGTCGAAATTCAAAAATCCTTCACCCGTTTCTGACGTTTGCACGCAATCCTAAGCCGAGACCTATATGCCAAAGTCGACTAAAATTGAAACTTATACCTTGGCGACCACGCCGTCGCCACGGTTCTAAAGCCGCGACTCGCGCACCGACCCGATACCCAGGGTAGAAGATGTAGGCCGCGTTCAATTTAAAGAAAACATTATGCGTTGTGAACTACGAGGGAATCTCTACGAGATGTCCCATCAATCAAGTACACATCACACATCAAGTTAAGTACAACTAACCCATGCCATGCCCATACCTATCTCTTACACAAGTAACCCAAAGTCAACTTTCACATCACTTTCATCACTCCACCCAACCACCACATCACCCCATCACCTCTTATCAATCCATCACTTCTCTCTCTCTCTCTCATTACTCAAAAAAAAAATCTCTCCCAAGCAAAAATCCATACGTCCAAAGCTCTCTCCCTCTCCCAAGCACCAAGTGTGGCCCACCCTCTCATCTCTCATCCCCACCATCAAAAGTCCATCATCCACCATTAAAAGTATAGGCAAGGAGCTAAGGAGGCTAAGGAAGCAAGGTGAAGACTAAGAGGTGGGTGATCATCCTTCATTTCAATTTTTAAGGGCTCACTTGTTGTGGGACCCACTCGATGTATGTGTTGTAACTATGGAGGGCCCATAGTGGAGGGGACCCTCCCCTCTTATCTCACCGTATATCTCTCTCTCTCTCTCTCTTTCTTTATCTTTCCCTAAAAAGTAGTGGGCCCCACCAATTGTGTAAAATCTACTCTATCCATCCATCAAACGGTGTGGCCCACCGCATTTTGGGAGAAACCCATCATCCTATACAACACATTATAATAATATAATGTACGTATATGTATATCCATGGTGGGCCACGTCCATGTGGGACCCACCATGATACCTGTGTTGAAGGACCTACCCTGATGCATGTGTAACCAACTGTCCAGCGTTCAAGGGACGCTGGACGTTGTGGGGCTGCTAACAGTGAAGTGTGAACTGACATGGGTATGTGCTAACGTCAGTAAAGGGAAATTTTTGAGGTGGACCTCACATACAGGCCCCACCCTGATGTATTTATATAATCCAAGCCGTTCCCCCTCCTTCTCAGAACATTTTAGGTGTTGAGCAGAAACTGAAGGTGATCCGATAATCGAGTGGGCCTTACCATAGGAAATAGTGATGTTTGCCGTTAAAACTTGGGAAAATGATTGTTGAGGTCTATATGAAGGTTGGAGCCACCTGAAATTTGGTTTGGACCCCTAATTTTGTGGGACACATACAATGGATGGGGTAGATCTGGTTAATGTGGGTCCCACCTAGGATAACAAAAAAAAAATACATATGACAAAAAGGTGGCAAGCACCTTGCTTTCATGGCTGTCATGGCGTACACGTAAAAAAGGGGTGGGTCCCCATTGGCCCTAGTTGTGGACTCCACCGTGATGTGTGTTCTAAATCACTGCCGTCCATTTGTTGGGACCCCTTCGTTGAGGCATTGGTTCCAAAAAAAATCAGCCATGAATAGTTCTCAGATGGCCCACATCGCTATCGTTTATACGAAGGTATGTTAAACCACTCGGAAATGATTGTTGGGGTCCACATGAAGCTTGGACCCACTTAAAATTTGGTTTGGACCCTTAATTTTGTGGGGCACACATAATGGATGGGTTGGATTGTAAATAAACACTTTGGTGGGCCCTACATGGGACCCACTATGGTATGTGTGGCTTACCACACCGTCCACAACAGTGGGTGGTGACACCCACTGTGATGCAAGTGTTTCACTCACGCCGTCCATCTATGGAAGTGGACGATGGCCCCCACCATGATGTACGTGTTCTATCCACTCCATCTTGCCAGTGATCAGGTGACCACGTCACAGGAAACAGTGTGGGATTGAATGTCAACCATTGAAACCCCCCTTTGGGGATAACAGAAGTTTAGATCAATATGAAATTATTTTTTTTCCATCCAGGCCTGTGTGACGTTATCAACAGGTGGGATGTAAATAAACTTTTTGGTGGGCCCCCTGCCACATGGCCTTATCAACAGGTGGGATGTAAAATAAATATTTTGGTGGGCCGCTTGCCACATGGCCTTATCAACAGGTTGGATGTAAAATAAAAATTATAGTGGAGCCCTTGCTCACGTGGTCTTACCAACAAGTTGGGTGGCAAATAAGCATTTCAGTGGGCCCAGGATTGGATGGAAAATAAATGTTATAGTGGGCCCACATGGGAGTCTACCATGATGCATGAGTTTCATCCAAACCGTCCAACCATTTTGAGATTATTTTAAGGCCATTGTTGAGGCCCATCTTAATGTATTTGTGGCCCGCCCACTAAGGCCCACTTTGTTATATATGGGCCCATGTGTGTAGGCCCATTTGATGTATTTGTGCCCATTGTTGAGGCCCACTTTGGTATATATAAGGCCTATGTGATTAGGCTCATTTGATGCACATAAAGCTCATGTGATTGGGCTCATTTTTAATGCATTCTAAGGCCCATGGGTGATGGCCCATTGCAAAGTGGCTAAAGCCCATTGGTGAGGCTTATTAAGGTGGCCCACTTGATAAATATAAGGCCCATATGATAGGGCCCAATTAATGTACTTAAGGCCCAATTGGGTGCAATTAGGTCCATTGCAATGCGTAATCCCTCCATGGCATATAATGATGCCTTGAGAACAATGATGGTTAGATGCCCACATTGTAAGGATGACGTCAGTTAAATGTCCGCATTGTCACTCTCCCTAAGGCCCACTAATAGGCCATACTTGTAGGCCGTCTAGGCCCATCTCCGTTATACACAGAGCCCATCTCTATATACATGTTTAGTATAGATCCATGATTCATTATCATATGCATCATATGTATGACTGATATGAGAAGTGACTGATCATAGCATATGCCTTCAGGCGAACTGTTTATGGGCTCCCTGATAGGCGGAGTTGCCCTACATGAGCGCATGGTACACGCAGGACTGTTGCATGACTGGTAGTGTGACTCATACACTTGCATTGTGTGATTGTAGTTAGTATATGCCCTAGTGACATCAGGGAAATAGCCTCCACAGGTACATCGTGGATGGCTGGATTGGATACCGAAAATATTTGGTTCTAACATATGGGCGCCATAGATGTCCCTGGGTGAAAATCCCTAAACCTAATGGTACTAGAGGATGACTCCAACATCGAGACCGAGTGGATACATGAGTACGCGATGGCCGCATACCAGTAGGCCGCGTCTCCCACTGTGTCGTGGTCGGTTAGAAAGGGGTGTGACCTTACCCGCCTGAGTGAGGAGGCAACTTTTAGGTTGAGTTTGACCAGCTTGAGGAATCGGTCCGCTATTGACGAGTTGGGCACGATATTGGCAGGCAGATAGTGAGGTCTCTTTCGCTCTCCCAGTTGTGCGTTCGGATAGGGACGACAGGCTGGCTTGAGTGTACTAGACCCCGGTGATTATTCAGACTGAGAACTGTACTGACTTGATGCTCTAGTGAGGAGCTGTATTGATATATGGATGAGGATTGACATGCTTGACTTGCATTTTGCACCGCATAGCCTTGGTACGGCTGAATGCATTCATGTATTCATCAACATAATTTCACATTACTCTACCTTGCATACAAAGCACGCTTATATTGTGCACACACTTACACTACCCTCTAAGCTTTCTATAAGCTTATACATGATTGATGCGTGCAGGTGACGTCAGGACGCAGCCGTAGTATAGTAGTAGTAGGAGCGTGCAGCCGAGCTTTTAGAGTTTTTCATATTTGTATTATCTTGAATTTCCCTTCAGACGCATTGTACTCAAAAGTTTTTGATCATAGTGAATTTTGTAATGGTGTTCTTGTGGTTATTGTTCGTGGGTTATGCTTATATTATGCTCATTACGAATCAAATGGATATTAGAAATTCTCCTTTTAGCATCCCAGGATTGGAACCTGGTACATGGGTGCCGGGAGCTGAAAATGGGGTACTACGGAGGCTGTCAGCGCCGGATTCGGCGATCGGGAATTTTATGAGCCCAGTTTTCAAGTTTGGGGCATGACATTACTACCCTGTAGATTTTATCATCTTGGATACTGAACCCATCAATAACATGAGCACTCAGATTTTCATCATTCTTGGTTGCCCATTCCTTTCCACTTCAAATGCAATTATCAATTACAGGAATGGTGTCATGACTATGCCTTTTGGAAATTTGACATTGGAGTCAAATATCTTTTTCAATAATGACAACAACTCAGAGGATGATGACGATTTCCATGACATTAAAATGATTGATTCTTTCATGGAAGATAGAACGCCTCTTACCTTATCCTCTGATCCTCTAGTGACGTGCCTGACCCACTCCCATGATCTTGATGATGATACGATTAGGGAGACGTATGTCATGCTTGATACTGCACCGGTACTTGAAGTTAACTTGTGGAGTCCACAATTTGAAGAGTTGCCCCAAAACGATGTAGTGTCTCTACCGTCTAACCTCAAGCCACCTAAGCTTGACCTAAAACCTTTGCCTTTTGATTTAAAATATATCTATTTAGGTTAAGATGAGACATACCCGGTGTTGATCTCTGCCCACCTGAAGAATGAGAAGGAGAGTATGCTCATATGTACTCTCCTTGAGTATAAGGGAGCTCTTGGATGGACAATAGTGGACCTCAAGGGAATCGACCCATCGATTTGTACTCACCGTATATATCTTGAGGATAATGCAAAGGCTGTTCGGCAATCACAACGTAGACAAAATCCAAACATGAAGGAAGTGGTTAAGGCCGAGGTTCTTAAACTATTGGATGTGTGTATCATACACCCTATATCCAATAGTCAATGGGTGAGTCCAACTCAGGTGGTTCATAAGAAGTTTGGGATCACCATTGTAGCCAATGCCAATAATGAACTTTTGCCAACTAGAATTACTACTGTTTGGAGAATGTGCATTGACTAAGGAAGTTGAATATCATCACAAGGAAGGACCACTTTCCTTTGCCCTTCATCGATCAAATCTTGGAAAGGCTAGCTATTCATTCCTATTATTGTTTCCTTAACGGGTATTTGGGCTACAATCAAATTCAAATCGCCCTTGAGGGCCAGAAAAAGACAACATTTACATTCCCCTATGGCACCTTTGCTTACAGAAGGATGCCGTTCGGGTTATGTAATGCCCCTGCCACCTTTCAACAATGTATGATGAGTATCTTTTCTGACACAGTGGGAAAATATTTAGAGGTTTTCATGGACGATTTCTCTATTTTTGGTTCATCCTTCAGCGAATGTTTAAAGAGTCTTAAATGTGTGCTGAAAAGATGTGAAAAAAAGAATTTGGTACTTAATTGGGAGAAGTGTCATTTCATGGTTCAAAAGGGAATTGTCCTTGGGCATATCATCTCATCCAAGGGAATCGAGGTAGATAAGGCAAAAATCGATCTTATCTCTAACCTACCTCCACCTAGAACATCAGAGACGTGTGATCTTTCTTAGGATACGCAGAGTTTTACAGATGATTTATAAAGGACTTTAGTCTCCTCTCTCGTCCTTTATGTAATCTTCTTCAAAAAGATGCACCATACGAGTGGACTAAGCAATGCCAAGAAGCTTTCACTAAGCTTAAGGGCATGTTAACCACTGCACCTATCATGTAGCCACCTGACTGGAGTCTTCCTTTTAAATTTATGTGCGATGCCTCTGATTATGCTCTTGGAGCAGTTTTAGTTCAGAGAAAAGTTAAGCGGCCTTACGTCATTCATTACGCAAGTAGGACTCTAAATCCTACCCAAGTGAACTACTCGACTACGAAAAAGAAACTCTTAGCCGTAGTGTTCGCATTGGACAAATTTAGGTCCTACCTAATCGGATCCAAGATCATTATCTAAACAAATCATGCGGCACTTAAGTATCTTCTTTCTAAAAATGATTCTAAGCCCCGCTTGATACGATGGATCCTTCTACTCCAAGAATTTGATTTAGAAATTAAAGATAAGAAGGGAGTAGAGAACGTAGTGGCCGATCACCTTTCTCGCCTTAATACCTTTGATTCCCTTGAGGCAACCCATATCAATGACATGTTCCCTGATGAACAACTGTTCAAAGTCACCCATTAACCTTGGTTCACTGATATTGCTAATTATCTTGCTACAGGTTCCATATCGACACACTGGACAACACAAGATAAGAAGAAATTCTTTACCAAGATGCGTAACGTTTTCTAGGATGATCCATATTTGTTTAAATATTATCCAAACCAAATCTTAAGGAGATGTGTGCCAGACGATGAGCATCAGAGTGTCATCTCCTTCTGTCACTCACAGGCCTGTGGTAGTCACTTTTCTACTAAAAAGACCACGACCAAGATTCTACAGTGTGGCTTTTATTGGCCCACCATGTTCAGGGACACTCATGAATTTTGTAAGGCTTGTGAGCGCTGTCAAAAATTGGGAGCATTGTCCCGTCGAAATATGATGCCTTTAAATCCCATCCTTATCAATGAAGCATTTGATTGCTGGGGCATCAATTTCATGGGACCATTTCCCCAATCCTTTAAAAATTTATATATTCTGCTCACTGTAGATTATGTCACTAAATGGGTCGAAGCAATTTCGTGCCGAAACAATGACCATCGCACAGTCATTAAATTTTTAAAGGAAAACTTCCTTTCACGGTTCGAAATGCCTCGAGCCATCATTAGTGACGGGGGCTCACACTTTTGTAATAGACCATTCGAGAGCTGAATGAAGAAATATGGTATCTCTCATAAGGTTACCACCCCATACCATCCACAGACAAGTGGACAAGCCGAGATTTTCAATAGAGAGATTAAACATATCTTAGAAAAAATGGTTAACCCTGATCGTAAGGATTGGTCAACCCGATTGACCGATGCCTTATGGGCATACCGTACTACTTTTAAAATCTCTATTGGAACATCTCCCTTTAGACTTGTCTATGGGAAGGCATGTCACTTGCCTGTGGAGTTGAAACATAAAGCGTATTGAGCGATCAAAAATCTGAATTTTAATTTGGACAACGCTGGCTCGCTACGCAAACTTTAGTTAAATGAATTTGAAGAAATTCGGAACGATGCGTACGAGAACTTGAGAATTTATTAGGACAGGATGAAGGCGTTTCATAATCAACATATTCTACGGAAATCATTCGCGCCAAGTCAGAAAGTCCTTTTGTACAACTCTCGACTATATCTCTTTCAGGGCAAGCTTCGATCGTGTTGGACCGGCCCTTATATTGTTGTTACTGCTTATCCTCATGGGGCCGTCGAGATAAGAGATCCCGACAATGGGAAGGAGTTTAAGGTAAATGGACATCGATTAAAACCATTTGTTGAGAAATTTGATTCAGAGGACATGTCCATGCCTCTTACTGCTCCTGTTTACCAGGATTAATCTCTTAGTCTGATGGAGGTATAAGTAAGTTTATCGCTTTCATAGGACTAGGGTAGTTTACTTTATTTGTCTGGCTAAAGACGGTAAACTTAGCGTTCCTGGGAGGTAACCCAACTTTTTTATTTTATTTTATTTCATTTTTTAGTTAGTTAGTTCAATGTTTGTGGGTAATATTGTTGCAAACCCTCACGAGACTACAAATCGTCCACTAGGGGCAACCTAGGGGTTTAAAGGCTTGTTGTATATGCTAAATGCAATCGGGAGCACCTGTGAAAGTGGTATAGGTGGAATTTTATTTTTATTTTTGTTGGTTTCTCTCTCATACTAACCTGCTCTCTCCCAACGATCTCTTGAAAAATCTCTCTCGATTCGTTATCCAGGTACTATCCTCCCATCACTTCTCATTTACTTTCGTTGTCCCATGTGCATTACATGTTATATTTTTTTATTGAGGACAATGTAGATTTTAGGTTGGGGTTGGAGATTAGGTTTCCTAATCATTATTTTCTTGGTCTTGAGCAAAAATTGTGAAAATTTTTAAATTTTTTTAGAAATTTTTGTGAATTCAGTGTGATTTTAACGACTATTTTGGATTAAGAAGTGTAAGATACGTAATGTTCGATTTATGACTCTTGGATTTAGTATCTGTTAGATTTCATAGTTAAGTGAATTGTTAATCCAGAATTAGAAGTTGTAAACATTGATTGAATCATGATTTCACATGTCACATCTCACTTACACATTGTGGTTTTAGTTCGATATTGAAGGACTAACTTGGTAATCACTAAGCATGTAAGGAACCAGCCTGGAAAATTTGCCTGTCATAATCAATTGAAGAAAAAGAGAAAAAAGCGGTTACCTTTGAAAAGGGTTGGGCGAATAATCTTCACCATAGGTTTGCTCCTTATATGTGTAGATTTAATTTCCCATGGATCATATGTGAAAAGGGTTGGGTGTACAGTCTTCTTCATAGGTTTGCTCCCTATAGGTGAGGATTTGATTCCCCTTCTTGGCGTTACTTTTAATGAAAAAAATCAAAAGCTGTAAGAGTGAAAAGAATGATCTATGAGGCACGTTTTAGTTTAGGTTTTGGGTATCCTGAATGCTATTGCTGGTTACCAATGCTATCATGGAATAATGAATTGAATCTCAATGTTGATAAGCCGAGATTACACTATACACCCATGGAACTCAATGTTTAGAATTTTTCTGACTGATGGATTAATACTTTGCACTTGATTATGAAGTTTACCGTGTGTTTGAGTCTATGAGAAAGTAATGCCTAACATTCATAAATCTTAGAATTCTAGGATCTGGATAGTTTTTCAAAAATCACTCGAGTTCATAGAAATTGTCATTTAATTCTCAACTTATTATTTCTCGCATACCTTGCTCAGGACTAGCAAGATGCTGGTTGGGGGTTGTGTTGAAGGTTAAATATTGCATACTAGATCACAGGGTTTCCACCATCCGTTCAGCTTGAAACTTCATATGTGGCCTGAGGACCATAAATGAACCGTATATGTCAAATTTTAGCTCTTGGATCGCTATGAAAGTGGCCCAACGGACAGATCAGCCCCTTAAATCATGATTTGGGGCCCGCCTGAAATCTTTATATACTTCAGTTTTGGACTCAACGTCTTAAATTAAATGAGGAAACAGATAGATGGAGCAGATTTCGCTTTTGCATTAACGTGGGACCCACCTTACAAGAGTGGAAGTACACAGAAGTTGTGTACTCGCGGTACGTCGAACAAAGCAAGTCGGTCAGCGATTGCGCTGATCGACCTTTCTTCCCAAACTAAGAAACTTAACAGCGTCCGCATGATGCGGACGCTGATGTCAGTTGTGGGCCCCACCCATTGTCCATACGGACAATCCAAACTGTCCACTGGCTTCCCATTGAGCCTCTTATTAGTTCTTAGGTGGCGGAATTTAAGAATATTACGTGGATCTAAATCCAATCATCTAAATGGAGGATAGACGGTTGAGTTGTAATTCTCGATGGGCCACACTGAAATAGAAGAAAAAGGTCATGCCTGACCGGTTTTTTGTGTTGATCTTAATGGACGGTGCAGATTTATCAACCGACATTGATCATGGGCCCCACCAGGCTTCCCGCAGTTCCCTTGCGTATGGATTACGCATGTGCAACGTCCAGAATGTGCTCAAATTTTTTGGGCTATTACACGGCCATAAAGGTGATCGGATCAGTGATCTGAACCGTTTAAGTGGAGCCCAGGCCTATCATGACCTCAACCATGAAGTCAGAATCAACAGATGTGTTGATCTCACACCACAAATTCACTCCAAATGCAGCTATGTCACAAGCTTTCATGTGAAATCTAGTTTTGGTTGTGAAAGAAACAACTTGCGTAAACTACAACCAACTCCAGCTATCCACCTCCTTCACTGCTTATAATAGAGAGAGAACGTGAGAGGTGGGATGGAATTTTCCAGGGATAGAATTTTCCAGGGATGGAATCTCGACTTGGGGTTAGATGTGAAGTCAGAGATAGGAGATAGGTTCCTTTAGAGTTATTTTTTATTTTGTTTTTATTCTCATGTGTTTTAGCCTAATCATGTCGGGCTAAACCTCTTAGCTAGAGCTAAGAGGTGAAGCTTGTAGCGTGATGGGAGATTTGTTGCTTGTGCAATTTGTTTAAGACTGAATGATGTTGATTTTAGTTTGATTCTGAGGGAATGTTTTTAGTTTTTAATGGTCTGTTGTGACTAAAATTACAATGGATCTACAATGGCTTTGAGCATATTCCTACTCTTTTTATGTTTATGACGTCAGGAAGCCCTGTTGTTCACCATAGTCTCCTGGGCATGGTCGGATGACGGTACCCTTCCTAACCTTCATACATGTGATTGGTTGGTAATTAGTTTAATTCTGTTGTTTACTTTGTCTCCTGGGCATGGTTTGGTGATGGAATTTATTCTAATTCATATACCTTTCATCTCTTGAAAACTATATCAAGTAAGTTCAATTTAATTTTCATAATTCTTGAAGCAGGCGTAAGATCTCCCTGATCTCTACAAGTGGATCCTCTGAATCCCTAGTTTCTCTCCTTTGAATTCTCTTAAGTTTTTGATAATTATTTCACCATTATTCGTGAAATTTCATTCACTTTAGATTTTATCTTAGTCTAGTTCTAGTTCTAGTTAGTTTTAGATAACGTACAAGTATCAGTCCCTTGGGATTCGGCCTCGGTCTTACCGAGTTTATTACTACATCACAACCCTGCACTTGGGGAGTGATCAAAAGGGCCCCCAGAACTTGCTGCGCCAGTACAACAGCTATACAACTAGTGTAAGGTACACTAACCAGCCCATTCCCACGGAGGTGGGTCCCACGTGGGGCACACCATAACGCTCATTTTCCATCTAATCCGTCCGTAAGGTCACAGAGACCTGTATTGAAAATAATAATAATAATAATGGTTTTGATATTTATTCAAAATCTACTCCTTAAAGTGTGGGTCACCAGAGTTCATTGTACTACTGATTTTTGAGATGACCCACTAATTAAGGGGGACCCATCAAATACATGGTGTTGATGTTCAACTCACATCATGGTGGGGCCTGAGGTGGGGCTCACTGACCCTGTGTTAATCCAATTTGCGGACGCTGCTTGCTGCAGCGTCCTCTGGACGTTGACAGCAGTAGCGTCTGCTATTTTTTTTTTATATTTTTTAGAGATTTTAATAGCTGGGGCACAGGTCAAAGGAATCCAGTCCGTCGGCTGGGTTCCTTGGCTAGTAATGGGTCTAACAAGCCCAATATTGGGTATGTTTCGGTGTGTAAAAAGGTCAAAGTAAATTTTAATGGTGAAGACTACTGTTTTCTACGCTATGGCCTGCCAAATAATCAGATTGGCTTTATTTTTTTGCTCAGCACCTAAAATGAGCTAAGAAATAGGATGGACGGCATGGATTTGATCCTTGCATCAAGATTGGGCCTGCATGAGCATCCCACCCCAAAAGCTCAAATATAAATATTTTTTTGTTGAATTATTAGTACACACCCATGTCAGTACATGCACTCCATGTTAGCCACGCCCTACTGCCATCACGTCCATCGTCCAGGGACGTTGGACGACATAGATAAACACTTGCATCATGGTGGGTCCCACATGAACGTGGCCCACCTGATTTGGATCGCTTAATATTAGTGTTTTTTTCCTTTCTATCTAAGCTCGGTAACGGGCTAAACAGTGTAGATCTAACACATCCATCAAGCGGGTCCCATAAAGGTGAATGGCATGGATAAAATATACACTTCATGGTGGGCCACACACACAACCACACTATCATCCACACAAGAGAGATAGGGAGAAAGAGAGGGGGAGAGAGAGAGAGAGGGAGAGAGAGAGAAAGAGATCAGTGAGAAGGGGAGGGACCCCACCACTAGGGGCCCTCCCTAAATACAAAGCATACATCAAGATGGGTTGCACCATATGTGGGCCCTCAAATAACAAAATTGATAGTTAGATCACCCACTATTGACCTTCTTCTTACTCTCTTAGCCTCCTTAGCTCCTATGCTCAACCCTTGATGGTGGGGATGAGAGATGAGAGGGTGGGCCACACTTATTATTTTGGGAGAGCTTGAGGAAGCTTGGACGTGGGATGTTTTGTTGCTTGGGAGTGAAGAGAGGGAATGAGAGAGAAAGGGAAGTGATGGGTGAAAAGGGATAGGATGATGTGTGATGGGTGATGGGTGGAGAGAAAGAGAGATAGAGAGAGAGAGAGAGAGTTGACTTTGGGAATGGGAAGGGATGGGTTATTGTACTTGGGTATGGCTTGTACTTGACTTGATTGATTGATTGATGGGACATGTTGTAGAGATTCACTCGAAGTTCGCAATGGGTGATGTTTTCTTCGAAATGAACATGGGCCCACATCTACTAGCTCGGGTATCGGATCGGTGCACGAGTCACGGCGTTGGAACCGCCGCAATGGTGTGGTTGCTAGGGTATAAGTTTCTAGTCGAGTCGACTCTGATATGTGGGACTCGACTTAGGATCATGGACAAACGTCGGATATGGGTCAAGGGTTACCTAAATTCAATCAGAAGTACTGAAGAAGCCTGTAGAATGGTACGGTGTAACACTCCGAAAATCGAGGGTCGGGTAGAAACCCAACACCCGAGTTCCAGAACGTCACTTATGTAACATAGATAATGATAAATGCATGTTGTCTGTAGAATGGCATTAAACAAGATTGAGACTAAGTCAAAACAACATATCATACTCCAGAGATAGTTAAATTTGTAAGCGGAAGACTGTGATAAATACATAAAATATATAATTAATTGTAAGTCTCCAGAGTGTGAACATGTTACCAGGTTAATTAAATACATGTATACTCCAAAAATGGAAAGAAAAGAATATACATGAGTGCTCCAAAAATATAAAATGACAAGTGTCAAGGCGTCTAATCAACCTCCCTATAATCCTGTCGATCAAAACACGGAGGAGAAGTTCTCCTCATCATCATATAAGTCCGGCTCCACTTCACAAGCAGTGCCATCACCTGCAACTAAAATAGGGACTGGTGGGTGTTCGAAACACCATCCCGTAACGTGGGAGTGAGTGATCAACTCAATAGGATAAGAGAGCAAAGATTAGCATGTTATCAAATCAATCACGCGTTAATAGTAAAGCAAACAATCAAACATTCCTAGATACTGTTGTTAATGCATGCATGAAATGACATGATGGATGCCCTTACCGACATACTCCCTCATACGGCACCATCTTACGTCCGTGGCATGCTTGCGTTCCTCAGTGCTCCACATCTTCCAGGCACATGCAATGCGATATGGATAATGATTACCGAGTTGTTATTAGTCCTTTTCATACAACAGGATTGGGAAACTAGGGTACCTTGCTTATATCAATCCCAACAAAGATCCTGTCTAGGGTCGTCACTCCTAGTAATCTCATATGATGTTATATTTCTAGGTCGCTGCAAGGGCTGCCAGGGCTGTTGCTCGCACTTGTTGCACCTCTCCCCCATCACCTTATCAATACAGGCTTAGTTATATCCTTAAGACTGCATCAGGGCTCGTCGCCCCCATGCGGTGTCAGGATAAACTCAAGGTCACTACAAAGGGCTCGTCACCTGATCAGTGTAGCTGACAGCAAGAATATAGTGTCCCATACCACCATAATCTGCTCAGAGTAGGGTACTCACTGGTCGCTACGGGGAGGTTTGTGGCCCCTGTGTAGGCCGACAGCTCAACCATGGTGTCCCATACCACCATGCCCGGCTCATGAGTCTTTATGGATCAAGGTACCATGGTTAACAGAGTTTCCAATGGTAAGTTCAGTACCCCAGGTTCAAGCAGTTATGACTCATACAGGGTGAACATACAATGGCCAGTCGGGTTACTTGACGAGCTCAACTAATACAGGCGCATCTCAAGCTGAACGACATGAAGTGCATAAAACACTTCGTGTGGCCTAAGCACTGCCGCCAACTCAAAACACGACTCGCGTTCATCGACGCGTCCACTGTGGCAAATAGAAGCCCACCACTAATTCAATCCATTACCGACTGCCTGGACTAAAGCATAGCCCCAAACATGTGTAATCCATACTAGTGATCATATGAGAGTAATAGAATTGAAGTTCAACAATACAAGCATGTTAACACATGTTATAGCATACAAAGTAAGTAAATCAACCAACACATGTATTCCATACATATAAGGAAATCAATTTATATAGCAAACATGTAGGAAATCGTATACAACATCAGGTGGATTGAGAATCCATTCTCAAAACTAATTTATAACACCATTCACTCAATACGTAGTAATACAAACATTTATACAAACACAGTCTACACACTTTAGTCTACATAGCGTATGTCAACCCAAAGTGCGCGTTAGGGAGAATCTCTTCGCCAAACAGATTATACACGCATATATAATATCATAACACGATAAATTTACATGTCAAGCATTTCAGAAAAATACGGATATATACAGTATTTTCTATAAATGCCTAAAATACCCTAAAACTCATATTTACCGTACGTTTACGAAACGAAAAACAGACAGCATGTTCTACATGTCAAACGGCATGCTCGTCGATAATCTACTATTAAACGACATTGAAAGCTTTGAAATCAGTCAATAAAAGCGTTTAAAATCCTCACCTTTTGCCCTAGACGTGTATCGATTCGAATAGAACGTCAATGCTTCGTCAACGGCGTTATGGCGACCTATGGCATGAAACAGGTTAGAAATACCAACACTACAACTATTCTAAGCTTCAAATTAGGTTAGGGTTAGGATTTCTTATCTAAGAATGGAGCTGAAAATACCGAAATGGCGGCGCAGAAGTGTCGGCTATGGAACATGGAGCAGCAGGGAAGAATCCCACGAGAGAGCTCCAAATCTCCCTCCCTTTCTTTTTCTTTTCTCTCTTCTCTCTCCAAATTCGTATGGAATGAAAGAGTAAGGGTTTAAGCCCTTTTTATAAGTTCAAAAGTGACGAAAATAGACTTGGGGCCAAAGTATACTTATTTTATGTCCAAATACGGACTGTTCCATCTCAACGGAGCATTTCTAGAGGTCCCCTGGCCGAATGCGATCGGACTTAAGCTCATGGGTACTGGATCCCGCTCACATCAAGTTTTTAGTCCGGTAGTGTTCCCAGATCGCATGTGGTGAACCAGTTTCAGTTCAACGGCTACCGGTACTTGATCAGGGCCACAAGTGCGTTGACATGTAAGGGCCACCTATCCTGATCCGAGGATAAAATTTGATCGAATTCTAACGATCAAAACTCTTAGAAAATGTCATGCAAGTGACACGTGCCAGATTTCATAATTTATATTAATTTTTAACATTTCTCACACTCTTCACTCTGGACTCAAGAAAATCGTCGTGGGACATCATCTGGACTTGATTTTTGACGTGATTGTCAAGTCCAATTAGGCGGTCAGGATTGTCTAAGTTCGGGATAATCGGACTTCCGACGTACGGTCCAGAGTCGATATAAAGTTTCAAGGTGCTCCCGAGAGCAATCGGGAATAGAGTTTGATTCTAGATTTTACGGTATTGTAGCGTCAACTATCCTATATGTTTTGACTCTAGCAGGTCGTATTGAAAGTGATTAGTGAGAATTTCACAGGTCATCTAGTGCAGCGCTAGTTGATTCTCGTTGGATTTCTAAAGGAAGTAGCCTTTATTAATTTTTATTTGAGATGAGATTTGAAGGGTGGAGCGAAGGTATTTGGAAACGGAAGATGGAAGAGTTTGGAGAGGTGGTTTTTACCAAAAGTAAGACATTTTAGTGAGAAAGGAGAGCTTGGAGGGTCACTTTGTGAAGGAAGTACCTGATCGGGGAGGTTTTAAGGGACGGCCCACACCTAGGGGAGGTACCCTACCCCCCAAACTGCATCGGCCAAAAGCCCGGACCCAGCCTAGCCCGTTGACCGGTGAGCCCTCGCCGAACTGGAGAGGTCCTTGCCGGTGAAATCGCAATCCGGTGATGCCGACCATATGGGGTGGTTTCCCCTGCCCTGGAGGTCCCAAATATATGTGGGGCCCACCTTGGATCATTGTAGATTAGCGTGGGTGGGCCCACGACTCCGTTCGAGACGTTTCGGGGCCAGTTTGCTGACCGGAATAAATTTCTGCGGCGTATAGCATATGATTTTGGGGTAGGAGATGCTAATCTATCCAACTAACCTATCTATTTTGTTAGATTCCAAGAGGTTAAGGGTCGAAACCCATTTTACCCATTTATTTACTATTCATGATAATTTTTAGCTTCGGTATTGTTCTTCATCGTTAATACCGTAGGATTGGTGTTCTTTACTATTTAAACTTGAGGAGTCATGTTTAATATGAAAGTACTTGGAGAAATTTGAAGAATGAGGTGGTGAAAGGTGAGTTTTGAAGGAAATGGGTTGAAAAGTGATTTCTTTGGCTTTGGGATTGAGCTTTGAGAGTGTTATGGTTGACCCATTGCCTAAGGACGTCTAGCTCCAGGTTAGCAAAATCCGGGGTGTTACATACGGTCTAGGATACGGGCCTTACATTTTTTACTTCATATGAGTGTGTCAGTCTGAGCTTAAGTTGTAGCTCAGTTATCGATCAAATCTTATCCGTAGAATTGCTGAAACTAACTAGTTAGTTCGAACATAGTCCGATCTTTGATCAGACCTTAGTTGGCCGTTGATTAGATCTATGTCACCCAGACATCAGATCTTAGTCGGGAATTGATCGGATTATCGTGATATCACTTTATTAATGTAACTCAGAATTAAATAATACATAATGAATGTCGTACTGACCCAATTCAGGGGTAATATATCTTCAAATGTTCGGCGTTCCATGGGTGTGGGAGCAGTTGTCCAGCTAGGTCCTCTAGTTTATATGAACCAGGTTGGCTCGTGCTAGACACCACATAGGGTCCTTCCCAGTTCAGACCTAAGGTTCCTGATCTTATCTCTTTGGTATTCTGAAACATTCTCCAAAGAACCAAGTCTCTGACTCGAAATCTTCTAACCTTCACCCATGCATTATAGAAGCGTGGTACCTGCTATTAGCGAATGATAATATAAGTTCGAGCTAATTCTCTTTGCTCTTTGAGGAGGTCGAGACTTAGGCCATAAGCTCGGTATTGGCTTATTTGTCGAATGAACCTGTTTAGAATGTATGTAGTCTGACTTCTAAGGGAGTGAGTGCCTCTGCTCCATATGCTAAGGTGAAAGGGGTCTCTCTGGTAGCTATTCGGGCAGTAGTTCGATATGCACAAAAGACTTTCGGGAGTTCTTCGGCCCACGCCCCTTTAACATCCTCAAGCTTGGTATGGAGATGATGCTTGGTGACCTTATTGACTGCTTCGACCTATCCGTTCGCTTGTGGATGTCATGGTGAAGAGTAGACATTGTGAATTCTTAGGTTCTCACACATCTCTTGGTACTGTTTGTTATTAAACTGTTTCCCGTTGTCAGAGATGATAGTCCGAGGGATCCCGAACCTGCATATGATATTTTTCTAAATAAAGTCCATGATCTTTTGATTGGTTATCTTTGCTAACGGGTCTGCTTTTACCCATTTGGTGAAATAGTCGATGACCATGACGACGTACTTGGTCTGACCTTTGCCCATGGGGAGTAGACCGATAATATTATTTCCCACTTGGCAAATGGCCATGGTTCAACTATTGGGGTGAGCTCTTCCAGGAGTTACTGAGGTATACTAGAAAATCTTTGACATTTATCGCATCTCTGAACGAGCTTCCGTACGTCATGTTGGATGGCTGGCCAGTAGTAACCTTGTTGAAGGACTTTATATGCTAGAGCTCATCACCCCGAGTGGCTCCCGCAGATTCCTTTATGGATCTCCCTTAGGATATATTTTTCTTCTTCTAGTCGAACACTTCTCAGGTAAGGAAGGTAGAATCTTTTTTTATAGAGTATATCGTAGAGTATGGTACATCAGGTGGTTTTGATCTTCATCCGATGTGCTTCCATTCAATCTTCGGGTAGCTCGCCTTTCTCAAGGTATTTGATGATCAAATCCATCTAAGTTGACTCCAAGCAACCGAAAGCATGCTGATGAGCTTGGCTTCATTGATGCTTGGTCTGGTTAAGAATTCGATCGGGATGGACCTCAGGATTTGATCTTTTTCTGCCATAGCGAGTTTTGCCAACATGTCAATTTTTGAGTTCTCAGCATGTGGAATCAGGGTGACCCTACATTTTTGAAACTTGCCGATTAATTCTTTGGCTCTTTAAAGGTAGTTTTTCATGTGTTCCTTCTTAGCTTGATAGGCATCGGCTAATTGGTTGATGACCAATTGTGAGTCACTAAAAACTTCAAGGTGTTGAGCCCCCTGTTTGCAACCAATTTGAGTCCAACTAGCAAGGCCTCGTATTTCGCAGTATTGTTGGAGGCTTGAAATCCAAATATCAAGGCATACTGTATGAACATATGGTTAGGAGTCTCCAGGACTATCCTAGCCCCACTTTCCTTAAAATTAGATGAGCTATCAACGTAGAGCATCCATTTAGGAGGGTTGGGTATTGGTTGGGTGTCATACGGTTTTGAGGCGAGTTCTGGCCTAAGTAGGTCAGTTATAAGTCGGTTAGTGGTTGTATCTTGCTCGGGAGAGCATGTTAGTTCAACAATAAAGTTAGCCACTACCTAACCCTTGATCGCAGCCCGCAGTTGATATTTTACGTCCAACTCACTTAATTCAATCACCCACTTAGTTAGCTAACCTGATATTCAGGTTTTTGGAGGACTTGACGTAGTGGGTGGTTAGTTAGAACAACGATTAAATGAGCTTAAAAATATGGCCGCAGGCATTGGGAAGATATTACCAATGCCAAAGCCAACTTTTCCAATGTAGTGTATCTTGTCTCTGCAAGGACCATGGCTTTGCTGATGTAGTAAACCGAGAACTATTTCTCCTCATGCTCTCTAATCAACGTCGAGCTAACTGCTGCATTGGACACGGCCAAGTATAACAACAGAGTCTCTCCTAGATCAGTTTTAGAAAGCAGGGGTGGTGAGCCTTGGTATTACTTGAGTTGCTGGAAGGCCGCCTTACACTCTTTAGTCCAGTTCAGGACACAAAGCAGTTGAGGGCCACTACTCTCCCCGTAAGACTCTATATATCTTTGATCATCTTTGGTGACTGCTTGTCGAGCAAGGCCTTAATTTTTTCTGGATTTGCCTTGATTCCTCGCTAACTGACCAGAAAACTGAGAAAATTTCCCAAGCTAATGCCAAAAGTGCATTTGTTTAGGTTTAATTTCATTCGGTATTTAAGGAGGATGAGGAACATTTCTTCCAGGTTGGTTACATGGTTTGTAGATATGATGCTTTTGACGAGCATATTATTAATATAAACTTTCATAGTTTGCCTTATTTAGTGGGCGAACATCTTATTGTCCAACCGCTGATAGGTAGCACTTATGTTTTTCAAACCGAAGGGCATCACATGGTAACAATGAAGACATCTGTCAGTGACAAAGGTGGTTTCAAATTTATCCTTAGAATGCATTACAATCTGATTGTATCCTGAATATGCATCCATAGAACTAAGCAATTCATGACCTGTTGTACTGTTAACTAACTAATTGATCCTGGGGAGAGGGAAGCTATCCTTCGGGTAGGCTTTGTTCATGTCTGTGTAGTCTATACAAACTAGCCACTTTCTATTAGCTTTTTTAAGCAGTACGATGTTAGCCACCCAGTCTGGGTAGTAGACTTCTTTGATGAAACCTGCCTTGAAGAGTTTGCTGACCTCGTTTTTAATCAGGACATACCTTGTAGGACCAAGGGCACGTCGCTTCTATTGAATGTCGTGAGGATGGGTTAATGTTTAGTCTGTGAGTCATGATAGCAGGATCAACTCGGGCATGGGACCACATGAAAATGTCAGCATAGCGTCAGAGGAAGGTGACCATCTTGTCACATAATGGTGATGTTAAGGAAGACCCTATTTGAATAGTCTTAGATGGATCGGACTTGTCCAACGGGATTGGAATGAGGTCTTCCATGGTTCGGCCTCTGTCTTACGACTCTTCACGTGGATCTAGAGATTCAATGACCATTGCTTCTTGTGGGGCTCTCAGTGCCATCGCGTAGTACTGTCGAGCATCGTGTTGATCTCCTTTCACAATCCCAATTCCCTGCTCGGTCGAGAATTTCATCATTAAGTGTTAGGTTGATACCACAACTCACATAAGGAACGACGACGGTCGCCCAAGGATAACGTTATAGACAGATGGTTGGTCGACTACGAGGAAGCTGACCATCATAGTGGTTTGATTTTGTCCTTCCCCGACTGACAGGGGGAGCTGGATGGCCCCTTCAAGCATAACCTATCCTCCTAAAAATTCGACTAAGGGAGTCTTGACGGGCCAGAGTAGAGAACGACCAACTCCCATTTTGTCAAAAGCTCGAATGAAGAGCACGTCGGTTAACGATCCTGTATCGACAAGGATCCGAAACACTTTTCGGTTGGCAATGGTTAGAGTGATTACAGTGCATCGTCATGGGGGAAGTGGACACCTCGAGCGTCTTCTTCAATAAAGGCTGTGCTGTATTTTTGCATCTTTTATTCTTTCGAAGAACATCCTAGGAGCAAGACTTCTTCCTCAGGACGACTAATACTCCTAGCATGTTCTTTCCAAGCATTATTTGAATCACCTCCTCCTCTGTGGCCTCTAAAGATAGTACGAATTTCCTCAGCTCGTTGATTGTTGTTCGACTATTCCTCAGCAACTTTGATCCGATCTTCTCCGCCGTTGACGTAGGCCTCGAGATGACCATTGCAAATGAGTGTCTCAATTTCTTGCTTGAGGTCGAAGCAGTTGCTTGTGTTATGCCCGTGATCTCGGTGGAAGAGGCAATATCTATTTTTGCTTCTTTTATCGGTGTTAGATTTCATCTTATTTGGCCAATGAAGAGGATGTTTATCCTTCATCTCCATCAGGACTTGTTCCGGCGTCTTGGTTAGAGGAGTATATGTCTTGAACTTATGGTAGGGCCGTTTGTTCAATTTTTGGTCATCCCAAAATCGATTGTCCTTTCTTTTCTTGTCAGTCGAACTAGGCTCGGCCTTTATTTGCTCTTTGGACAGGGGATTTTTGCTTTGGGCGGCATCCTATAATATCTGAGATTCCTCAGCATTAGCATATTTCTGTGATCTATTCAGAAACTTAGCCAGAGTGGCAGGAGGGTTCTTATCTAGAGAGAAGAGAAAAGGCTTATCTCTCAGCCCACTCATGATGGCGTTTAGGGTGGTTTCGTCTGAATGTTTCCGAACTTGTAGTACTTCTAGGTTGAAGCATTTGATGTAGTTCTTCAGGAGTTCGCCTTCTTTCTGGATTATATGAAGGTGATGAGCAGGTGCTTTGAGTCTTTTCTTTCCTTCAATGAAGTTAGTAACGAAAGCTTGGTTCAGCTCTGAGAATGAGCTAATGCACCTCAGTTTTAATTGTTTAAACCATAGTCGAGCAGCGTTGGCTAGAGTCAGGGAGAATGCTTGACACATGACTGCATCAAAAGCGTCATGGATTTCCATATAGATCCGGAAGGATTCCATGTGCTCTGATGGGTTGGTATTCCCTATAAAGGGCATAATCTGAGGTAGCCGAAAGCTATTCGACAGTCGTGCTTATAGAATCTTTGCAGTGAATGGAGATTAGGTTTCTTCCATTAGGACTATTGTTGCATTAGATCGGTACGAATGCTGCATGTTGCTGATCTAGTCCCGTAGGCTCTTCAATTCGGCTTTCCATGGCTCCCCATTCTCATCAGTGGCTTCGACTGGGGCTTTGTAACGCCTCTTTCGATCCAACTCATGTTGCAAGTCAGAGGTGGGTAGAGGGGCGATTTTAGAAATGTGAGACATGATAGGCCTGGCCGAGCTATGATGCTGGCTCGGCTGGGGCGCTGTATGCACGCAGGAAGGTCGGGAATGTCCATGGCTAGGCTACTTGTCTTCTTTGTCGACTCTCAGTGCATGCTAAGGCTACATCTTTTCTAGCATCAGCTTCATGTAGCTTATATTTGCCCTCATATCTCTGAATTCTCTTTCGAGGTTGTTCAATCGGCCATTCCTGGTATGAGTCCACTAGCTGCACCTGCCGAAGCTAGAAGAGAAGCCTTAATGACTCTCTTGTGGTTCGGGTTGCACTGGTTATACTAGAGGTTCCAGAATACGACTAGTCGTAGGTAGGGTCGCTATCGGAATCGCTACAGGAAGGGATTGAGCTTTGTTCTTTCCACTGGCCATTATAGTTGTTGCTGGTAGAAGAACTGAGAACGGCTTAGAATGTCATTCCCACAGACAGCTCCAAAGTGTTGATGCAGTTTTCTGGTAAACCCTCCACGGTTGACCCTCTTGTACCTACACAGGTGTAAAAAGGAAATAAGGGAGACCCCGGCTAGTGTAGGGGACTCTCCGATGCCTAAGTCAGGACAGAGTCTTTTTGTAGGGTAAGGTCTCTAGAAGAGAGACACCAGTCAAATTCTAGGCTAAGAATTAGCATACATTTTTTTTTTTTAGTACCATGGTTTTTTTTTTAAAGAAAAGGAGATACAGAAACTGTACTTCGGGTGATCCCAAGCACCATGGAAAATAGACACGGGACACCTATCGTAAAAGGAAATGTACAAAAGCCAACACTCTGAAGGTGCCCAACCCAACACGAGCAAAACCCCCACTAACAGACTGGAGGAGGAGACCATCTGGCCTCGCTCTTCCGGATAGCCCCAAGCCCTGTTTTATCGAGGAAAAGGAGGCCCCTAATGAACTGAGGAAGGTCAGAAAGGGAAGAAAAAAGGGAGGTATTGTGCGTGGAACTACCCAACTTCGCCATACCATTGGCCAGACTGTTTGGTTCCCTGTAAACATGATTGAACGTTACCTGCCCAATGGAAGAGAGATTCTGAATTCTGGTGATGCAGTACTTCCATCTCCAGCCCTATTAAGTGGATCCCGACAAAAAGTTCACTACCAACCTGGAGTCCGATTCGACGAGGATGTTCCTCAAACCATGTTGGAGGCAAAGAAGAATCCCATCGTGGATAGCCTGAAGAATTAGCGAACCTTTTAAGGTTTGGGGTACCTCTATAGAGATGGAGTTTGATTGAACATGGATTCTTCCCAATATCTTGGAGATTCGTCCAGATCTGGGATCCTTAGAGATACTGGCTTCTGAAATTACTGGGATTTAATCTTATCCCCTAAAGATATGGGGAGAGATATTCAGGTTGTTAGAGATTTCTTTGAATCTGTAGCTCGATTTTAGGTCGTCTCTCATAGGCGGGTGATAACTCAAGAATAAGCAATACCGAGCCTCTCAACATATCAGTATTCACCATCTGTCGACTAATGTCGACAGATTAGCATTCACCATCTTCAACCATTGTTTAGGCTGAGAGGTCCGCTTTCCCTTTAGGTGGGCGGTAATGGCCCTTAATCTTATCACGGGGCGTCGCCTGGTTCTTGACTGGTCGGTGGCCAATCTATGGTCGTCCAATGGTGAAGCTATGACTAAGTTATGGCCAGGTATTAACCGATCTAGGGTCGATCTATGGTTGACCTATATCTGACCTATGACCGACCTATGGCTGATCTATGGCCGATCTGTAATTGATCCAATGAGTCAAAACACAGTTTATCCGAATTTGCTCGCACTTGTGTTCTTTAAGTGTCCTTACAGTTGTATCAACCTCCTTGGAGGTCGGCCTATTTCTGGACGTAGAGGCCTTATCAGGCTCTAGTTTCACTAGGCTCGTGCTAGTTCAGTAGAGTTGGTTCATTCCATAATCTGACTTATTGACTTGTTCATTTTTCCCCCAATAAAGACAAAAGGCAACATTTTTTATTATCGGTAAAGAGACTTCAAGCAACAGTTCTAAGTTTTTTTAAATGGCAATATGGCGAGAGCTGCAGATCATCTTCCAAAGGCTGTGCAATGACCCAAAATGAAAAAATATAAATGAAGAAGAAGAATAACATGGCTTCTATTATGATGAGTGTTAGGACATCAATGCTTCCTCCTCATCTCTCTCTCTCTCTAACATTGTTGCTAGGGTTTCCAAGCCTCTTATACATTAAATGCAAGAAACCATTCAAATGATCTCATAACCAAGCAAGGAGTGGATTAGGTGCAGCCCACAACCTCACCTAAAATAGTGCGGCCTTGGGCATATGGCCTACCTTGATGTATGTCTTTTAAATCCATGTCGTCCATCCATTTTAACAAGTCATTTTAGGGCATTTGCCAAAAAAATGAAGCAGATTCAAAACTCGGGTGGACCATACCACAAGAAATAGTAGTGATTGAACACCTTACCATTGAAAACTTCGTTTGGCCCACCTTAATTGGTGTGTGTGTGTGTGAAAATTAGACTTCTTTAAAGGTTAACACTCGGATTTTTGGAGAATAAGTATTAAAATCAGGTTACAAAAATCGAGGTGTTACAGCTCAACATTCCATGGGTGGGGCAAGAGTTATCCCTGCATGTCTTCTAGTCATTATGTCCCTTGGTGGACATACTATTTACCTTGTACATTCCTTCCCAATTTGATCTCAGGGCTCTCGAGTTGAGCTCCTTGGTGCTTTGGAAGATCTCTCAAGTTACCAAGTCTCCTATTCAGAATCTTCGCACTTTCACCATTGTGTTATAATGCTGAACCGCCTTATGTTGATAGGTAGTGACCCTTAGCCGTGCCTTTTCCCTTAGTTCTTTAATCAATTTAGACTCGACTTTAGCTGCACATCATTTTCTTCCATGTTAAACAGATTGGTTCATCCAAGGGCATCCTGATCTCCACTGGGACCACCTCTTCTGCCCCAAAAGCTAAGGAGAATGGAGTTTCCCCAGTTGTTTTATGGGTTGTGGTTCGGTATGCCTATAAGACATGCGGCAGCTCATCAGCCCAGGCTCCCTTTAATTTCTCAAGCTTGATTTTTAAGTGGGTTTTTATGATCTTATTTATAGCTTCCACTTTTTCGTTAGCTCCGGGGTGCCAAGGTGAAGTAAAGGCGTTGCGAATATCGAGCTTCTTGCATACTCTTCGGAAACGAGCATTGTCAAGCTGTTTGTCATTGTCAGTAACAATGATGTTGGGGATACTGAACCTGCGCATGATGTTCTTCCAGATAAAGTTGATCGTCTTTTCTTTAGTGATCTTTGCTAGAGGCTTAGCCTCTGTCCATTTGGTGAAATAATCGACTACAACTATTGCAAATTTGGCCTGTCCCCTACCCATTGAAAAATGACCTTTAATGTCAACCCCCCACTATGCAAAGGGCTACTACAGCGAAGTGTTGTCATTTGTCTCATCTTCTCGTATATTGCTTCACATCTTCATGGATGGTAGGCCAATAGTATCCCTGTTGGAGTACCTTATGAGTCAGGGCCCTTCATCCCAAATGGTCTCCACATATGCGTTCGTGGACCTCCATTAGTACATATTTAGCCTCGTTAGGTTGCAAATGTCTTAAATACGACAGTGAGAAGCCTCTTTTGTACAAGATGTCTTCCAAGATCATGTACTAAGCAGATCCATACATAAATTTTCAAGCTTCCAGCTTGTCCTCGAGTAGCTTGCCCTGTTGGAGATGGCGTATGATTGGGTAATTTGGAAATACGAGCTATAGAAATCCTAAAGGGGGGTGATTAGGACTATACGAAATATTTTGATACAATGCAGAATAATAAAACAATTATACTCAATTGCTTAGAGTATTGAATTCTTGATATCAAATATTTTGTAGGACAACCTTCACATAAAAGATTTAGGTAGGACAACTTTATTTCACAACGTCTTTAAAGTTAAAATATCAAATTTAGTATGAGTTAATCAATCACAAAGAAAGCATATAAAGAATTAAAACAATCACCATAATGCACAAATGAGATATAATTGTTCGGTGCTTAAACTCACACCTACTCTACTCCCAAAATTACTACCCTCGTAATTTTGGCTTTCACTATTTCAAGATTTTCATAAGGTCACCTTAACAACCTTATACAGTTCTTATGATTTTCATGGGCTATCACAATAAAACCCACTTTGTGATTTTCATGGGATCACCACAAAACAACCCACTGAGATTTCTGGGCTATCTCAGAAATACCCAAAATGTAATTAATGTAAATATAGTACTTATCTTCAAATAAAGAGTCAAAGACTTTACTGTAGCTTGATTGCAGCGATCTTCTTTGCTTGGGATATTGATGAAGCCGTGTATGATTTCAACCTAAAAAGAATATAGGGATCTAATGTGTCTTCAATATATATAAATAAAACCATAATTGCTGCAATTTCTATTATCCAAATCTCAAGTAGAGTTAAATAATTCTCTTAAAGATAATTAAAGGTAACTTGAGAAAGAGAATAAAATAAGCTAATAGAATATTTAGAATTACTGCACATATAGTTTAAGGAGGGCATGCCTTTTTCTTTAACTTTGACGAGGTTTCTCACAGATTTCCATTGTAGAAATGAATGAGAGAAGTCCTCTATTTATAGTCAAAGGATTTGGAAATTCGGTTAGCCCGATTATTGGTTCAGCTGGACGGATTCCAGCGATTGTGTTCCAACGACACTCAGATTTCACGGGATAAGATCTTTCAAAAATTCGGCTAGCCCAAACTAAGATTCGGCTGGCCGAATCTCCTTGAGATCCAAAATGATTGCACACTGGAAACTTGACCGAACATAATCGGGCTGGCCGAGTGGACATGTTTGGATGGACGAACCCAAGATTGGGTTGGCCAAACTTTCTATAGAAAATCTATGTCAATCCGTAAACTTGCTCGAATTATGTTGGGTTAGTTGAAGTAGTTAGGTTGGTCGAACTAGATGTCGGGCTGGCCTAGCTAGAGTGTATTTTACTTGAAATTATGTTCATTATGATGCTATATGAAATACACCTAACTTAGGGTCAATCTAAGGTTATACCACTTAATGGTTGGCTCATACGAAGTGTTCCAATCTTCAAAACATGTACTTTTATGCCTTAAGATATTGAGTCTTCCATAAGACGCTTGATCGAATCATTAATAGTTCTTCATGAGTTATCGAAGAGTATCTTCATGAGTGCATGTTTTCCTTTCAAGACTATGAAATTTGACAATCCTAATTGTACTTAAGTATAAGCACTTACAATATCCCCCTTTGTCAATTACATGACAAAACACAATCATCCAAACATATAACTCATCATAACATATTATACCATCTCATTGACTCATCATACTCATATGATCCATGGTTTCAAGGAACATCTGTTCATCACCAGTGATATCATATCTTTGATCTTGATACTCCCCCTCAGAACAAGCATTCATAACTCCCCCTGAGAACTTATCACATAGAATATATATATCTATACAATCTAATCACATGCCAAGAAAATATAGCCATTTGATTCATGCATGTGAGTGCAGGTGGTCATATATGTATTCAAAATCAAAGTGAGTTGTGCTTGTGCTCATCCCTAATGTTATTATCCATCCATTAACTATATTTTCTCCCCCTTTTTATCAGAAGTTGACAAAGGAAGAAAAAAAGAAGAAGAATGCAATATGAATATCAAGGATATAGAACATAAAAGATAAGGATAGAGAGTCATTTAATTTTAAAGATACCATCATCCAAAACAAATAAAGACATTTATCCAAATATTCTAAGGGAAAAACCATTAAAATAAAATATGTAATTCAAAGAGAGAATAATAGTTATTACAAACTAAAAGAAAAGTTTATCAATCAGAACCAGAGGAGGACAGTGTGATATCAGGATCATTAATCTTCAGACTCCGACTGAATTGATGAAAGTACTTTTTCATGTACTTCATTTGCTGTTTTTGAGTCTGACGTAATGATTCTTGAGATACATGCAAAGCGTCCACCTTCTTCTCTAAATTCTCCAACCTATCAGAGAATTGCGAAGGCTGGAAGTCTGAATCATTTGTGTCAGCAAATCCTTCCGAATAAGTAAATATGTCATCCATGTTGACATCATCTTTAGGAACTTCTTCCTGATCTTAAGTCTTAAATCTAACTTCATCATGTTTAGGTTTGCATTACTAAATGGAAGCTCGGACTCCGGTTCTTCAATCGCAGGAATTTAGACATTGAACCATAAAGCAAGGGAAGTTATAAGAAATTCAAACGGTATGTGACCATGATAAGGGTGGAGACGACACTAATAATTAGGTGAGAAATCAAAGATGGACGACAAATGTGAATACCGGATGCAACAGAATGCATAATACGCATCATGTATGGAGTAAGATTAGTCTTATTTCCAGCCCTTGAATAAATATTGGATGTGAAGATGCGATGAAGAATGCGGTATTTTGGAAGTAAATTATAAGTGGGGAGAGAGTTACCAAATTGTCATTGGGCGTTAAAACCACATAACACCTTGGTAATGGCATTTCTTTCTTAAGGATGCACATCTTTAAAAAGAGTACGAATTTGAACTCCATCTTCCGCCATATCAATGTCCATAACAGACAATATGATGGAGGGTGTGTTAGTGATAGTATCTTTTAGAAATTAAACATTAAATGTAAAGGAATCGAAAGAAACTTCACTTATGGATGCATACATGCGTTGAACAATCGATGGGTAAGTCGCTTTCCCCCAACTCAAAAGTTTCTCCCATCCTACCATGGAGAGAATTTCAACATGACCATATTGAGCAATGTGATTGACATTAACTGATCGCTCAATTATAATACTCCGAGTGCAAAAATCCCGTATGTTCTCTGGATCATCCTCCGGTGTGTGTATGGTCCGCACAACCTGAGGAGCAGAGTGGGATGAGGAACCTGAGTGAGGATGATGGATGGTATGTTTGGTTCAATGTTCCATGGAAGAAAAATGACCAATAACAAAGAAGTTGATGGGTTTAAGTACATTAGATTTTTGAGCAAACCCACCAAAATGAAAGATCAAGATTCAAGAAGAAATATGAAAGATTCTTAAATAAACCACAACCAAGAACATAAATCTAGAAAAAAAATAGCAAATAAACCACTTACAAGGAGGCTAGGATGACGGGTTGGTTGAAGGAAGCACCGGCGAACCGAGGAAGATGAAGTGGGAATGACTAAATGTGGGCTTTTTCTCTCTTTTTGTTCAATCCACACTCGGATCAACTAGCCCGAGTATGTGTTTGACTAGTCAATCTGGTTGGTTAGCTATGGGCTACCTGAAATGACCTTAAAAATTTAATTTTATTATTTTCTTTTATATATTTCATTTTATTACAAAATAAATAAATTACAATAAATAAATAAATTGCAATAAAGGATGGTTAATCAAGTAATATAGCATAATCCAATATCATTTTTCAAATTGGAGAATCTGAGATTATCTAATGGTTTTGTCAGAATGTCTGCAAGCTGTTAGTCAATATTAATGTATTCTACTATGACAATCTTGTTTTCAACTAATTCTCGAATATAATAATATTGTATGTTGAAGTGTTTTGTTCGAGAATGTTGAATAGGATTTTTGGATATGTTTATGGCATCAGTATTGTCACAGTAAAGATTCATGGTATCTTGATCAATACCATAGTTTACTAAGATACGTTTTATCTACATCAGTTATGTGCATGCATTTCCTGCCACAATATATTTAGCTTCTACGGTCGATAGAGATACTGAATTTTTCTTCTTCCTCATCCAAGAAACCAGACAATTTCCAATGTAAAAGCATCCACCACTTATGTGTTTTCTATTATCGACATTACCTGCCAAATTAGCATCAATAATCCAATGATTTGTAATGATGTATCATGAGGATACCATAAGCCTAAATTAGCTGTGTTAGCAACATATCTAATTATTCTTTCAACTGCAGACAAATGAGATTCTTTAGGGTTAGATTGGTATCTAGCACAGATGCCTACATTGAAGGAAAAATTAGGTCTACTGGTAGTTAAATACAATAGACTACCAATGATGCTATGGTACATATGAGGGTTAACACTTTTACTTAAATCATCTTTAGACAGTTTGATTGTTGTAGCCATGGGTGTTTAAAAATTTTTACCACTATCAAAGCCAAATTTCTTTATAGATTCATAGCATATTTGGTTTAGAGATAAATATCTCATCTTTAAGCTATTTCACTTAGAGACCAAGGAAATAATTTAGCTCACCAACCATACTCATTTCAAATTTTGATTTCATCGAATCTGCTTAGCAACCATACTCATTTCATCTACATATATTTTAACAATCAACATATCTTCTTTACTTTTTTTGATAAACAGGATTTTATCAACACTTCCCATTTTAAAGTTTTGACTAAGTAGAAATTTGGTTAGTTTTTTATACCATATTCTTAGAGCTTGTTTTAAGCCATACAAAGGCTTTTTAATACGGTATACATTATTATGAAGTTTGGGATCTTCAAAATTTTTTGGTTGTTCTCCAAAAACTTCCTCATTTAAGTCATCGTTCAAGAAGGTACTTTTAACGTCCATTTGGTATATTTTGAAATTTTTATATAACGCAATGGAAATAAATAACCCAATGGATTCAAGTCGAGCAACTGGTGCAAATGTCTCATCATAGTCAATTCCTTTAATTTGAGTGTACCCTTATACAACCAATCGTGCTTTATTTCTTATAATATTACGTAATTCATCAAATTTATTTTTAAAAATCCATTTAGTTCCAATCACATGTTTTTCAGAAGGTCTAGGGATCAGATATCAAACATCGTTTCTAAAAAACTAATTTAATTCATCTTGTATAGCCAAAATCCAATTTTCTTCAGCAGGGCTTCATTTATATTAGTCGGTTCTATCTAGGAAGTGAAGTAAACATGATTACATATATTTTTCTATTGTCTTATGGTTTGAACACTAATGTGAGGGTTACCAAGTATTTGATTAGTTGGATGATCCTCGACTAATCTAATCTTAATTGAATCTGATTTTGATGATGGTTCAAGTTGATTAAAAATAGTAATTTCATCATCTTAATCATAATTGGGTGTGACAGTTTGATCATCAATAATAACATTTATAGATTCTTGTATCACCCTGGACCTTTTATTTAGGACACAATATGCTCTACTATTTAGAGCATACCCCAAAAATATAACCTCACCACTTCTGGCTTCAAACTTTTCAAAATATTCCTGATCTTGTAAAATGAAGCATTTGCTTCCGAAGGTATGAAAATATTTCACAGAAGGTTTTTTATTAAACCAAAGTTCATATGATGTTTTATTTTTACCTACTCTTATATAAACTCGATTAATAATATAGCAAGCGGTATTAACAGCTTCAGCCCATAGATTTTTTGCTAATTTTTTTTACTGTTAAGCATAACACTCTTCATTTCTTGTAGAACTCTGTTTTTCCTCTCGGCAACACCATTTTGTTGAGGGGTTTTTGGAGTAGAAAATTCATGTGATATTCCATAGTCAGTACAAAACTTCTCAAAATTGTTATTCTTAAATTTAGTGCCACGGTCACTTCTTTTTTTGATTACAAAGAGTTCTTTTTCGGTCTGCATGCGTTTAATTAACTTTTTGACTTTGTCAAAAGCATTCGACATTTCTCTCAAGAAGGCTACCTATGAATATCTAGTGTAGTCATCAACTACAACTAGAAAGTATTTCTTATCACCTCTACTCTCCGTTCAAGTTGGTCCAACTAAGACCATACAGAGTAGTTTAAGAGGTCTTATAGTGGCTAAGGAGTTCACCTTTTTGTGACTACTGATTTGTTTGCCTATTTAACAGGCACTACATACTTTCTTTTGTAACTTTTTCAATTTGAGTAAACCACGAAGATGATCTCTCTTGCTTAATTTATATAGGTCTTTATAGTTTACATGTCCAGGATGTTGATGCCACAAATCAGTTTCTTCTGTTTGGACAATGTAACAAGAGTGATTTGCAGAATAAGAATTGTCAATGATATAGTAATTTTCAGAGGTTCTTTGACCAATTAATATTATATGGCCTTGATTGTTAATTATCTCACATCTGTGATCTGAAAATTTTACACTATGATTATTATCACAGATTTGAGATATGCATAGCAAATTATGTTTTAAACCTTCAACATACATAACATCCTTAAAGATAGGTAGATTGGGAAGATTTACATTACCTCTTCTGATGATTTTGCAGTTGTTACCATCTCCAAAAGTAACTAAGCCACCATCAATTTGATTAATGTCTGATAGAATTGCTTTATCACCTATCATATGTTTAGAACATCCACTATCCAGGTACCATCTTAAATAGCTACTTGCTTTGAAAGCTGTATGGATAACAAGACGCTTATCTTTTGGAACCCATTTCAATATGGTTTTGTGTTTAGGAGGATCTCTTATTATTCGCTGTATTCGAGAGTAAGAGTTTTTCTTGTTTATCCTTACTCTATTATTTTTAGAGTTGGATTTCAAGAGCTCTTTAAGCAGGTCCACTATCTTATCTACTAGGGAAGAATTATTGTTTCTTCTTTGATTTTTATGGTAGTTGGCATTAGTTTTTGGATTAGAAGCTTTTTGAAATAATTTTTCATTCTTCTTTACTTCCTTCATAATATCTTCTTTAGATTTTGAAGATTCTCCTTTGAAAAATATGGAAGCAGAATTTTTAGATTTTTTCTATGCGACTTTTGATATATCCCAAGCTAGATTTGTCACTACTTCGTCGAGATGCAGTTAATTATTTTTCAAGTCTCTGGTCACCTTGGTTGTATATCCAAGTATCTTTTGAAGTCTTAAGAGAAACAACTTCTACTTTTAAATTCTCATTTTCAGTTTTGAGATTTTGAATTTCAAAAATTTTCAAACTTAAATCTAGTATGGTTTTCAAAAAAATGAGATTTTTCTAAAACTGATTTTTCAAGTTTTAATTTCAGATTAGCAATTTTATTTTTTTTATTATTTTTTTTAATTTCAGTTTAACCGCAATCTTACAACTTTATTTGTACAGGGCATCATAAACGATTTGAAGATCTTCTTCATTTTCAAAATCACTTTCAGGGATTTCATAGTTAGAAGTTTCACCTTCATCTCAATTTCTTGGTCTGATTCGTCAGTTTTTGAATTGGATTTAGATTCTGATGATTCATCTTAAGTGGCAATCATGCCTCTTCTTCTAGATTTATCTTTCTTAGGATATTTTGAAGCTAGATGCCCATATTTAGAACAATTGAAGCATTTGGTGTCTTTAGATTTTAATTTTTAAAAATTTGAATTTCCATTTCTTTTATCAATCAGTTTTTTAAAATCTATTCTATTTTTATTTTTGAAAATTCTATAAAAAAATTTAGCCAACATTGTCATATCTTCCTCATTTTCCTCATTATCAAAATTTACATTTGTATCTTTGGATTTAGATTTTTAGGATTCAAGGGCTATGGACTTATTTTTAGGAGCTTTGAAATTCAGTTCATAGGTTTGTAGAGATCCAACTAATTCTTCAACTTTCATAACATCGGTATCTCTTAATTTCAGTATAACAATGACTTTGGAATTGAACCTGTCAGGAAGTGATAGCAGCATTTTAGCGCAAACCTTGCTTTCAAGAACTTTTTCTCCTAGACCCCACATTGTATTAACAATGTCATTTAGTTTCGTATAAAAGTTCATGAATAACTCATTTCTTTCATACGACTTTCCTCAAACTTAGTTATGAGGATTTGAATTTTAAACTTTTTGACAATGTTAGTCCCTTCATGTTTCATTTCAAGAATATCATATGCTTGTTTTGCTGTATCACAAAAGATGATTCTTTTAAATTCATCTGGTGATAGAACATAAGTGATTGCATTTAAGGCTTTTACATTAGCACTGCTTTCACTTTTCTGAATGGTAGTCCAAAAAGTATAAACGGTTTCTTTCATGGACGTGGTTCCATCCTCAGCCAATACTTCCATTGTTGGAGGGGTCCATTTAATTAAAGTCGCTTGCCACACACTTTCTTCAATAGATTTTAGAAAAATCCTCATTCTGGATATCTAATAGGAATAATTTGAGTCATCAAAGGGAGGTGGCCTGGTAATGGACAAACTATCAAAATTTGACATTTTAATAGATCTGGGTTTTTCCCTAGAAGGTTAATCCCAAAAAGAGCAACCTCTCTTTGATACCACGTGAAAGTCCGAGGGCGGGGGGGTGGGGGTGTGATTAGGACTATACAAAATATTTTAATACAATGTAGAATAATAAAAGCAATTATACTCAATTGCTTAGAGTATTGAATTTTTGATATTAAATAGTTTATAGGACAACCTTCACCTTAAAGATTTAGACAGGATAACTTTATTTCACAACGTCTTTGAAATCAAAATATCAAACTTACTAAGAGTTTATCAAACACAAGGAAAGCATATAAAGAATTAAAACAATCACCACAATGCACAAATGAGTTATAGTGGTTCGGTGCTTAAACTCACACCTACTCAACTCCTAAAATTACTACCCTCGTAATTTCGGCTTTCACTATTTCAAGGTTTTCACAGGGTCACCTTAACAACCTTATACGGTTCTTGTGATTTTCATAGGCTATCACAATAAAACCCACTTTGTGATTTTCACTGGATCATCACAAAACAACCTGCTGAAATTTTTGGGCCATCTGAGAAAAACCCAAAATTTAATGAATGTAAATAAAGTACTTATCTTCAAATGGAGAGTCGAAGACTTTACTGTAGGTTTATTACAATGATCTTTTTTACTTGGGATATTGATGAAGACGTGTATGAGTTCAAATAAAAAAGAATATAGGGATCTAATGTGTTTTCGATATATATAAATAAAACCCTAATTGCTGCAAATTCTATTATCCAAATCTCAAGTAGAGTTTAGATAACTCCCTTAAAAAAAATTAAAGCTAACTTGAGAAAGAAAATAAAAAAAGCTAATAGAAGATTTAGAATTACCACACAAATAGCTTAAGGAGGGCTTGACTTTCCCTCTTATTTTGAGGAGGTTTCTCACAGATTTTTGTTGTAGAAATGAATGAGAGAAGCCGCTATTTATATTTAAAAGATTTGAAAATTTGAGAGATCGAATTCCAACGATTGCGTTCCAATAGCACTCAGATTTCGTGGGACAAGATCTTTCAAAATTTGGCTGGCCCAAGCAAATATTCGACTAGCCAAATCTCCTCGAGATTTGAAATGATTGGACGCTTAAAACTTGAATAAACATAGTTAGGTTGGCCGAGCGGACATGTTCGACTGGTCGAACCCAAGGTTGGGCTAGTTGAACTTTTCGTGAAAAATCTATGTCAATCTGTAAACTTGCCTGAATGATGTTGGGTTAGCCGAAGGTAGTTAGGCTAGCCGAACCAGATGTCGGGCTGACCTAACTAGAGCGTATTTTATGTGAAATTATGTTCATTATGGTGTTATATGAAATACACCTAATGTAAGGCTCGTATCATATTTCGTACCATTCCGTAGGCTCCGCGGGCGTCTCGGTCGAATTTTGACAACCCTTGACCTCTATTCAACATTTGCGTATGATCCTAAATCGAGTCCTATATACCAGAGTCAACTCGACCCAAAACTTGTATCCTAGCGACCACGCTGTCGCTGAGGTTCCAATGCCATGACTCATGCACTGATCCGCTACCCGGGCCAGAAGATGTGGGCCTGCGTTCATTCCGAAGAAACGCCGTGCATTATGAATTTCGAGAGAATCTCTACAACATGTCACATTCATCAAGTCAAGTACACCACCCATAACCCATGCCACCTCACCCTATCCCAAGTACAAACACCCACTCCCTCTTTTTCACAAGTCAACTCTCTCTCTCCCTAACCATCCCTCTTTTACCAAAATTTCAAATAAACTCATACCTCTCCATCCCCTTCCTTACAACACCCATTCCACCCATCCCATATCAATACATCACCTCTCTTTCTCTCTTATTCTCTAAGAAATCTCCCAACTCCCATGAGAGCTTCCAACGTCCAAGCTCTCTCTCCCAAAAACAAGCTCTACCAAAAAAATTGGCAAAGGCTATGGACTAAGTGAGCTTTTTGTTACAGTTATAAACCGTAGCTATTTTTCCACGCGTTTAAATCGTAGCTAATAGATTGTTACACTTCCCTTGCGCAATTAGAATTGACGGTCCCTTAAGGGGTTCTATGGGGCCCACCTCAATATATGTATTCTATCTAAACCTTCCATCTATTTTGACATATCATTTCAGGGCATGAACGCAAAAAATGAGGTAGATCGAAGGCTCAAGTGGACCACACGGTAAGAAATAGTGGAGATTAAATCACATGTGCTTCCTATGGTGTGGTCTATCTCGGCCTTCAATATAACTCCTTTTTGGGATCATGTACTATAATTAGGTATCAAAATGAATGGATGGCATGGATAAGCCACATTCATCATGGTGGGCCCCATGGAGCCCTGACAGGACCGTCCATATGTAACTTCGTCAGGTGGGAATCAATCCACGCCCAAAAAGGGCACGCACTCAAAATAGAGTCGCGCCTAAAAAAACCTTTCGTCTCCCACTCCCTCTCTCTCTCTAAAAAAAATCCTTTCATCTCCTCCTCCTCCTCCCTCTCTCTCTCTATAGCTCGATGCTGGTGGGTACCCAATCTGTACCAAAAAGAGCCGTGATGTAAGGTCTCTCCATATCTCTCTCAAGAATATTGTATCCTCTCGAATCATCTACTAGAATCCCCTTTTCCTCTCTGAATCTCTCTCCAAAGCCCTAATTCACAAAACCCTATTCTTTCATTTCAGGAAAATCTAAGTCTCTCCAATTTAAATCCTCTCTCTCTCTCTCTCTCTCTCTCTCTGTCTCTCTCTCTCCCCTAAACTTCTTAATTCTACATTCATTTTTTTAAAAATCTTTTGTGGGGATTTTCGATCTCTCTGTTGTTGGAAGCTGCAATTCAAGATAACATTCTTCATAAGCTCTTTAATGGCCGAAATGGGGCTGGAAATTGGAAAACCTTTGCCGATCAAGGAGAATTTGAGCACCAATCCCTTTACTTTTGGTAAATTCTCGTTTCAATTTTGTCATTGTCAATTTGAAGTTTTTTATTTATTTTTATTTTTATTTTTTATAGTTTATAGTTTATAGTTTAAAGTATGATAATGTAAGTTTGTATGAATTTGTTCTTGCATATTATTGTATTGCAATCATTTTTCCCTTTTTCTGTTGTTTCAACAAATTCTGTTGTGTGGAAATCATGAACTGTACTGAGATGTTTGTGAAATTCATTTAGAAAGATAGACGGGATATTGTGGTTTTGATGTAATTGACTTATATGAGAAGTTTGATGCTCTTTCTCAAACATAATTAAATCTATCTGGAATCTATAAGTGTAAAGGATCTCCTACAATCAGTTATAATTTAGCTTAATGTACAATCCATCTCTGGTGCCAATGTGGAACGTGTGCAAGACATCTATGTTGTTGAAAATGTGGGCCCCACAAGGTCACATGGTTAAAAAATCAGGTTGTTCCACTCATAAGATGGGTCACCTTCTTCCCAACTAGTTGTCTTCCTAGCATAAGGGTTCTTTAGCATAAGGGTTCTTTCTTGCATTAACTATGGATTTCTGATGTCAAGATTCAAGAATAAGGTTCCTGTTTTGCTTTGAAAGAATGCTTTAAATGCTTGTCTTGAATGTAAATTCACTTTCTACAAATCTCATGGCTGAATAAGGTGTTAAAGCTTGTGTTTTTTCCCAAAAGGTGCATCCTTTGTCTATTTCTTTTGTGTGAATTTTGTAACTAGTTGGTTCCCACTACATTGGTACGAAAGTAGATTCCACATAAATCTTGGCTCATTTTATTACTGATTGTTGTCTTTTTTGCTTATCAGGAAAAGAGATACTAACAAAGATGAAAAACTGAACTTCAAGGTGGATCTCACCATTGGATGGTTGAGATTAAGGATCAGATCTTTGTCAATACAATCAATCGAAATCATCTAATTTCTTGATCATGAATCAGATGGCTTGGATTGTTTAGAGAAAGTGATATTGGGATGTGCGAGCAATCAAAGATGAGGCCTACATGATAGAAAAATCCATATCAATGTTTATACCTCTTCAAATATGATTAACAAGTATTGTCCAGCCCTGAATCTCCAATGGAAGTATATCTTGAAAGCTGAGAGACATGGGAAAAGGTGGGCCCCATGGAAGGATTGCCAATATTAGCTATTACAATATTTTAATATGAACCATCAATCAAATGTGGGGTTCATATAAACATGTGTGTGTGTGTGTGTATGTGAAGGTGCCATTTGTTACTATCTTGTGGTTCATGCATATTTACATGTTTAAGTATGATAGTGTCCATGGGCAATAGAAGATCATGATCTTAAAGTGAAGGACTCCAAGACCCTTCTCTTTGGTGAGAAACCAGTTACTGTATTTGGTGTCAGGTAATTGAACTTCACATTTCGTATATTTTGGAAGCTCTTTTTTAATATTTGAAATGCATATGTGAAAGACAACCAAGGTTGTTGAGATCTCTATTGTTTAGAATGCTGAAGAGATTCAATGGGCTAAGACTGGCACTGCATTATGTTGTGGAGTGAACTAGAGTGTTACTGAAAAGGACAAGGCTGCTGCCTGCTGCCCATTTGAAGGTTGTCTAATTTCTATTTACTCATTTTTCCTTCATTCAATATAAAAGAAAATGGATTTTTTAGTTGATATTGATGACTTGTACAGGAGTATGTTTGTTTGTAGTGTTTGATTTGATTGAAATTCATTTGGTGGCTTGATAGCTAGAAGTGGTTTATCATGTTTCATAACTGTTTCATTTGGTGGCAATGCTAGTTTGTCCCATTTTTTTTTTCTCCTTTTTCCTTTTCTGATGTTTCTTTTCCTTAAAATTTATATTGTTGTTTCAGCTTTTCTGAATTGGATATTTTATATGATTATAGGTCTTGTTGCTGAGGACATGTTCCACTGGCAAGCAACAATTATGGGACCAACAAATAGCCCCTTTGCAGGTGGGCCCCATAGAACGATTTCCAACTAAATGTACATTTGTGCCATGTGTTCTGCTGTGGGTGTAGAATCGCATATCATTACGTGAAGATGCTAGAGGATCCTGTTGTATTTCTGAACGAAAGCCATGTTGAAGTTAGATTCAGTCCTGTGATTTACAACTGTCCTTAATCTCTATCTATTTTGATTTTTGTTACTGAATATCTATTGGCACATGGGATGACCATGATTATGGATTAAATTATGCAGGGAAAGAATTTAGTGGGAAAAATGTAAGACAAAGGTTGATGTTAGATTTCTTAGACAAACACCAAGATAGCCCACGGTGAGGATTCTTTCAATATGCAAATAAATCATCATCTTTACTCTACCATAAGTGGCATGTAATGACTAGGTGGCTCACTCGTATGTTTCCAATATTGCAGTCCTAACATATTTGACTCAAGTTTGTTACTTATAGATGCTAATGGTAAACATGACTATAATATTGTTAAATTAACTATTGAAGTACATCTCCATCTTACAGCATCTCTTGTGATGGGTTTTGTTAGGTCAAAACAGATCTGAAACTATACTTCATTCAGATTTTTTTCCCTGAGGTTATTTTCTGTCTATCAATTGTGGAGTTTCATCTCCATCATTCACATGGTCATCTATACTGTGATGTGGACCATCTATTTGTTGGTCGTGGATGTGCCCTGACTCAGAATCCATGAAAGCACATTTGTAAAGTGTTTCCTACAAGTAGTGTGCTGTCTATACATGCATGCGATAATAGTTTGAGAAGACTTTGTAAAGTGCCTTCTATAAGTAGTGTGTTGTCTATATAAGACTTATGGCACGTTTGAACACATTTCTATCTGCTAGTGATATGGAATGACTATTTCAGCTTATATTTCTAAACTATGAAAAGGGGTAAAAGAAATCTTTCTATTTTCTAGCTTATTTTAAGAATCCAATTAGTGAGTCCAAAGCAAGTTCCAAACTTCGAACATTTAGATCTTTAACACATCCATTTGTAGGGCCAAGTTGGATTAGCAGAACAAATTTCTAATTGACCTAGGGACTTTTTTCTTTTCGTAATGGTATTTTCATTGTGTTTTTATAAAAATCAAAGCATCATTGTGTAATTTAGTATTATTGTACCTATTTCTTAAATCAGGCCATTCTTGTTTGAAAATTTTCATATACCATGTTATATTCTTCACGGGATATAGTAAGCCATTATTATTGTACCTATTTCTTAAATCAGGCCATTCTTATAGCAATTTTACAATTTTGAAATTCAAATAGTTCCTGAATTGTGAATACATTTTGATTAAATGATTCTTGTTAAGGGTCATTTGGATGCCTGTAAGTTCTGTTAGTGGGAATTGAGTCACAGGTAAGTCACTTACTAGTGCTGCTTGGTGGAGGAAATTCAACATGTAAGTCACTTATAGGTGAAACAACTAGAAAACTTCATGGGGCTGGGGTGAGAAGTCACTTCCCTGTAAGTGACTTATAGCTGAAAGTCACTTGAAAACTTTTACAGGCATCCAAAATTTCAATCCTTGTGATTTTCACTATTTACCTGAATTTTCGAAAGAGGTTAATTCGAGGCATGACGAGTAGTAACAACTCAATCTTGAAATCATACTCATCTTCAATTTGATTTTTCTTGCTCGGTTTCTACTTTTTTGTCCATTTTTATTCTTAAATTTAGCAGAACGGGGTGAAAAAAAGGCAATATTAGAGGATGATAACCAAACAATAGATTGATTAGCTTTTATGACTGATTCTTTGTTTTTATGTTGCAGAGTCCTCTAGTGGTGGTTTTCCCTCGAATAATTACAGAAGACGCACAGGAGAAGTTATCGGTATAGCTGTCGGATGTGGAAGTGGATTACTGATACTCGCATCCATTTTGGCCATATGTGAGTGCACACAGACTCACCAAGATTTGTATTTTTAGCATTATTGTAATTGATTGAATGAAGGATTGTAATTGTAATTAATTGAATGAAGGATTATAATTGATTCATTATTGAATGAATGAATGTGATTAAATGAATGAATGATTATGCAGGTGGTAAATGAATGAATGATTATAATTTTTTTAAATGTAGGCAATAACTATGGATATTGACTGTAGCTTTTATTAAATTTAGCAAATTGCTACTGATCCAGCACTACTTTTAGCTCAAATACTATCCGTAGCTGTAGGTACTTTTGGCTACATAAATAGTTGTTATGGATTATATCTGTAGCTATTGTAATCTATAGCTACGGATTAAATCCGTAGCCATAGGTTTTAGACCTATTGTTATGGCACCTACGACTACGGTTGTGTTACGGACTAAAACCATAGCCATAGGTTTTTAGCTACGGATTTTATCCGTAGCCTTTGCCCTCTTTTTTGGCAGTGAAGTTTGACCCACTTTTCCACCCTCTCATCTCCCATCTCAACCATTCATTCTTCATCAACCTCCATCAAAATTGAAGGCACAGAGCATACAAATCCAAGGAGCTAAAGGAGGCCAATAGGTGGGTGATCTACTTTCAATTGCATTTGAGGGCCCACTTATAGGTGGGACCCATTATGATGTATGTGTTGTAATCATGAGGGGCCCATAGTGGCGGGGTCCCTCCACCATCGTTTCTCTCTCTCTCTCTTTCTCTCTCTTCCCATATATGGTGATGAAGAGGTGTGTGACCCACCTGGTATGTGTATGTGGCCCACCATGAAGTATGTATTATATCTATGCCATCCATATATCGGCCCACCTTGCTGAACTGTCGAGCGACAGGCCCACTGGCCTGTTCGTCTGGACAGGCCCAGTTGAAGAGAAAACTCAAATATCATCTTGATGAAAATGTGGGGCCCACGTGATGTTTATGTCATCCAAACCGTCCAGGCACTGGGTCTGGACGGAGGGAAAATACGAATATCATCTTAATCCAGCTCATGGTGGCCCACCCACGTGGCACCACCATGATGCATGTGATCCGTACGTTAAGGACGGTGGGCCCCTGATGCCCTGGTCCTTCATCCAGCCATCCGTCCAGGACGCTGGATGAGTGGTGTGTAAAAAAAAATTATATATATATATATATATATATATATATATATATATATATATATATATATATATATATATAATATAACAATTAATATTTTATAATATAATATATTTTATATAGAGAGAGAGGGAAGTGGGATGGCCCACCTACGTGGGACCCATCCTAGTGTATGTATTGTATACCCACTCTGTCCATATCTTTGAACCAAGACCATCCAGCGGTCTGGACGTGGGAGTGGATACACCGTGATGTATGGGTTGTATCCCCACCGTCCAAAGGCAAGGACGGTGGGGCCAAATATCACGTGTGGGGCCCTATCTTGATGTATATTTTGTATCTGCACCGTCCATTTGGACAGTGCCATGTGGGCCTTGATCATGGTGCAGGTCTGATATCCAGACTGTTCATCTGTTGAACATGTGGTAGCCACCATCACCGTCCATTCATTCAACGAGGTCGTCAACGGCTTGAGACTAAAAATGAAGTAGATTCACATCTCTGGTGGGCCACGTACATGGACCCCACCCCTATTGTATGTGACCCAGCCAAACCGTCCATTCATCTGGGGAGCTTGTCTCAAGGCTTGAGACTGAAAATAAGATGGATCTAGTATCACGTGGACCACACTATAGAAAACAGTGGATTGAACACCCACCATTGAAACCCCTTTTGGTTTACAGAAGTTTTGAGTCAATATGATATTTGTTTTCCCTTACTGTGGATTGAACACCCACCATTGAAACCCCTTTTGGTTTACAGAAGTTTTGAGTCAATATGATATTTGTTTTCCCTTACTGTTTAGGTCTTTGTGACCTTATGAACTGTCTGGATGGGAAATAAATGCTATGGTGGGCCCTCTAAATTTTTAATAGTGTGAATCGTTATCACTACTGCCATTTGTGGTATGGTCCAGTTGATCCTTTGGATATGATTCCTTTTTTTATGCTCTAAAAAGATCTCTAACAATGGATGAATGGTGCATTTAAATCAGCCCATTAATTCGACCCATTTGATTTGGCCCACTTAATTCGGCCCATTTGAATTGGCCCATTTGAATCGCCCCATTTGATTCAGCCCATTTGATTTAGCCCATTTGAATCGGCCCATTTGATTCGGCCCATTTGATTTGGCCCATTTGAATCGGCTTATTGATTCGCCCCATTTGAATCAGCCCATTTGATTTGGCCCATTTGAATCAGCTCATTGATTCATCCTATTTGATTCGGCCTGATGTTATATATATATATATATATATATATATATATATATATATATATATATATATATATATATATATATATATATATAAGTATGTGTGTATGTATGTATGGGCCAATATATATATATATATATATATATATATATATATATATATATATATATATATATATATATATATTGGCCCATGAGTGAGGCCCAATGTGATGGGTATATGCCCTATAAGCGATGCCCATGATGATGTGTATTGGACCCTTATATGAGACTGTGGATCCATTATACGATTGACCCTATGAGCGTCATTCCTTGGGAAAAATGTTGGTTAAAGGTCCACATTGATGGGCAATGATGGTTGGACGTCCACATTATTACCTTACTTTAGGCCTTGTTAGGCCCTTCCTCATCATTCTCTAGTGGGTTAACCCAAACGCTTGGGCCCCATTGATTTTAATTGGTCCATCATTGGCCATCCATCTATGAACCTTGCCTTACGCCGAGGTTGATTATCAATGCCGATTATCAATGTTGATTATTGATACCGGCTACCGTTACCGATTGTGAGTTTGTGACAGTATAACATTATGATACATGCCCATATGCATCATCTATATGTTTGTTATGTGATGTGAATGGCCATTGCATATGCCATAGTGAAGGTAGTTTATGGGACTCCCAGATAGGCAGAGTTATCCCACATGAGCACACGCTATGCACAAGATTGATGTATGATTGAATTATGTGACTCATGTACTTTGCATTAGTGTGATTGTACTTATTGTATGCCTTAGGGACATCAGGGCCATAGCCTCCACAGACACATCGTGGGTGGCTGGATTGGATACCGAAAATACTGTTTCTAGCATCGGGGCACCATACATGTTCATGGGTGAAAATTCCTAAACCCGATGGTACTAGAGGATGACTCCAACGTCAAGATCGAGTGGATACATGAGCACACGAAGGCCGAATATCAGGAGGTCACGTCTCCCATTGTGTTGTGGTTGGTTGGAAAGGGGTGTGGCCTTATCCGTCCGAAAGTAGGGAGCATTGCTAGGATGACTTTGACCAGCTCGTGAATGGGTCCGCTATCGATGTGCCAGATAGATATTGACAGACTATTGGCCAGGCAGATAGTGAGGCTTCTTACGCTCACTTGGACTACGCACTTGGGAAAGGGGCAGTGCCATTTGGAGTGTACTAGACCCTGGTAATTATCCAAATTGAGAACTGTACTAATATTTGATGCTCTAGTGATGAGCTGCATTAATATATGGATTTACATGAGGATTGACATGCTTAAGTTGCATCTCGCATCGTATGGTCTTGATATAGCTGATAGCATTCATATCTTATACCGCATAGCCTTGGTATGACTGATTACATTCATGTACTCATCAGCAAGATTCCACATTACTCTGACATTGCATTTTAATCACGTTCACATTACGCACACACTTACACCACCCTTTAAGCTTTCTATAAGCTTATGCACAATTGATGCGTGTAGGTGATGTCAGGTCGCAGCTGTAGCTTCACCGCAGTAGGAGCGTGCAGTCGGGCTTCAGGAGTTTCTATTATTATTATCTTGTATTTTTCTTTATACACTTTGTACCTTAAAGTTTTTAATCATGGTGGATTATATGATGGTGTTCTTATGGTTATTGTTCATGGGTTATTCTTATGGTTATGCTTATACTTAATCAAAATCATGTTTGAAATCCTCCATGTAAGTTCTTAGAATCGAAACCTGGTGTATGGGTGCCAGGAGCTGAGAATGGGGTACTATGGAGGCTGTCGGTGCCGGATTTGGCGATCAGGAATTTTATGAGCCCGGTTTCTGAGTTTGGGGCATGACACCTAACTTAGGGTCAATCTAAGGTTATACCACCTGATGGTTGACTCATACGAAGTGTTCCGATCTTTGAACCATGTACTTTTATGCCTTGAAATGTTAAGTCTTCCTTGAGATGTTTGATCAAATCGTTAACAATTCTTCATGAGTTGTCGAAGAGTATCTTTATGAGTACTTGTGTTCCTTTCAGGATTACAAAATTTGACAATCTTAATTGTGCTTAAGTATAAGTACTTACACCATTAAACTCGACGATTGATTTATAGGGAGAGATTCTTTTTGGTTGGGGTGGTTGCTGGTTGGCTCAGGCAGGAATTCGATTGGTACAGTCCTAGCGAGGTCGTCGTCGACCGCCAATGCTAATTTACCTAGGGCGTCAGCTTCAGAAATTTTCGACCTAGGGAATAGAATGACCTCGTGCTTGTCAAATTATTTAAGCAAATCTCATACCTTTTGTAAATAGGCAATCATTTTCTCTCCCCTTACCTGATATTACATAGGTTTACTACTAGTTGGGAGTCACTGTGGATTTTCAGTGCTTAAGTTGTAAATGCTATCTTATCGAGCTCCTAAGATTGTCAAATTTTGTAGTGCCAAAACCTCTTGGAATCTGTATCTTGTGTAGCTGTTACTATAAGATCAATTTTATGTCATCCTTGCCTACAATCAAAGACAAGATCAAGAAGTTTAGATACAAGTGCAAGAAGTTCAAAGTCAAGTTCAAGAAGTTCAAGTAATAGATTAAGTCTTCAAGCTTCAACTACTTCAAGAAATTAAAGTAATGGATCAAGTCTCCAAGCTTCAACTACATCAAGAAGTTCAAGTACTAGATCAAGCTTCAACTATATCAAAAGAATGATATGTGATGATTCCATCTCACAAATATGGTTTATTTAACCTTAGATTGACCTTAGGATAGGTTATACGATTTGTATTCATATCATGAGTCATTTAATAACTTTATAGGTCATTTTTTGACTAGTCCAAGTCATGGTTCGACTAGTCTAAGTACTGGCTCGACCAGTCCAAGAATTTTCTTGACCAGTCCAAGGTTTGTTATGAATTTTTGAAATTTCTATTGGACCCTCGACCAGCCTGGAGACTGCTTGATCAGTCGAGTGAACAATACTCGACCAGTCGAGCAGGCTCGACTCAAAGTCCAGTAAGCATTTTTTGGTCCCACTCAACCAGTCGAGTGCAGAGCTCGACCAGTCGAGCAGGCCACTCCACCAGTCAAACAAGCCACTTGACCAATTGAGGAACGATCTTATCTTATTGCGCCCAAAAATTTAAAAATTTATTGGTCCTTCGACCAAACGAGTTAACCACTGGGCCAAAGTGAACAGTATTTTTACTTATAAATTAAAGACAATTTTCAGATTTTTTTCAATTCATTCCAAAATATTCAAGTCACAACTCAGAGAAAACTTATCCCCACTTTTGAAAAGCTAATTGGTTAGTATTTAAGATTCTTTTAATAACTTTTTTGTATTTGATTTGTCATCTCTATTCGATTCTATTTCTTTCGTAAAGGGAATTTTGATTTTATCCTTTTTGAGATCAAAATCAAATCAAACTAGCCCAGGTTGATTTAATCTAAAAATAATTTAGAACTAAGAACCCTTTCATATGTGAGTTTGGATATTGAAGTCTACATTAAACATCTACATCGAATTAGTTCTACCAGGCTTCAACAAGAAGAAGAATCTTCAAATAAGTATATTTTAATTTTCTGTATTTGGTTTGTTAGATTGCCAGAAAATTTTTTATTTTTGGTTTTGACTGAGATAGCTAAAAAATCTCAGTGTGTGGGTTTTTAATTGTGGCAGCCCAAAAACATAATTGTGAAGGTTTTGGGTGATGTGAGACCCATATCCTATCCCGTACTATTCCGTAGGCTTCCGCGATTCTCTTGGTTAAATTTCGGAGACCCGTGATTTGTTACCGGTGTTTGCGCACGATCCTGAGTCAGCTCGACCCGAGACTTATACCTTAGCAACCACGCCATAGCTGCAGTTCTGACGCCGTGTATTACGTGCCGAGGTGATACATAGGCACATCTCTACAACCCCTCACATCAATCAAAGTATAAGCAAGTACCTAGACCATCACTTTCCCACGAACAAAGCATGACACCCCTCTCTCTCCCACCTCAAAAGTCAACCCTTCCTTACAACAACCCATTCCTCCCATCCCTCTCTCCTTACATCTTCTCTCTCTCTCTCTCTCATTTTCTACTCATTCTCTCAAGCAACGCAAGCACCCAACGTCCATGGCTTCCATGGGGAAGCTATGTGTGGCCCACCTCCCTACCACCCAATCCCACCATCCAAAGATCATCTCCACCGTTGAAATGCATCCCTCGAACCTCTAAGATGCGTTGATGGAAGAGAAGTCCAAGAAGATCAAAGGTAGGTGTTTTCTAAGGTTTGATTCGTGTGATTTTGACGGTTTGAGTGCCCACATGTAATAGGACCCACTCGATGTATGTTATAATGCATGGATGAGGGGCCCATAATGGCGGGGCCCCTCCCATAACCGATCTCTCTCTCTCTCTCTCTCTCTCTCTCTCTCTCTCTCCCTCTCTCTCTTTTGATGTGTGTGGTCCACCCTGATTCACCCCACCATGAAGTATGTATTTTATCCATGCCGTCCATCGAGTGGCCCACATGGCAGTCCGTTTGGACAAGCCCAAATGAAGGGAAACACAAATATCAGCTTGATCCAAGAGTGTGGCCCACCTGACGTGCTGCCACCGTGTTGCATAGGGCCATCCAAACCATCCATTCATGTGGGGCCTACTTGTAACGCCCTAAAATTTGGGGGTCGAGCAGGAGCCCAACTACCGAGTTCCAACACATCACTTATGCAACATAGATAATGATGATTAAATGTTGTCCGCATTAGTGCCTTAAACATGAGTGGGATTATACCAAAATAGCATATCATACTCCAGAGGCAATTAAATTATGTAAGCGGAAGATTGTGACACATATAAAGCATATAAGTGGTTGTGAGTCCTCAGAGTATGAACATGTCACCAGGTTAAATAATTACATGTATAATTCCTGAAATAACAAAATGAAAAAATGTGATATCATCTTTCTATATCCCTGTAGCCCCGATGCGCAACTCCAGGTCTACATAGACCCGCCAGAGAGTTGCATGTAGGAGAACTCCTCATCATCATAAAAGTCAGGCTCTGTTTCATCAACTTCATCATCATCTGCAACTATAACAGAGTTTAGTTGGTGTTTTAAAACACCATCCTAGAGTGGAAGTGAGTGATCAACTCAATGGAGCTATAAGGCAAAGATAATAAAGCAGTACAACACACATATCCTCAGTACTCTTGTTAATGCAAGAATGGTATACCGTAATGATGCATGGCCTCGTCTGCACTCCCTCAGTGACATCATCTCACGATCACACATAGCAAACTCCCTAAATGTACACTTCCTTGCCAAAGCACATGAAATGCAGTACATGGTCGTGTTAGCCAAGTAGTTTATTTAGGTTTATTCATACAGCAAATTCGGATAGCTAAGGTACCTCTCTTTTTATATCATTCACCCAAACAATGATCCATCTAGGGTCGTCAATCCTAGTTAATCACATACGATAGGTAAGTTCTAGGTCGCTACGGAGAGGCTCGTCACCTCAGCATAGGCCTAGTTTATACTCAAGGTCACTACGGAAAGGCTCGTCACCTTAGCGTAGTCCTAGGGTATACTCAAGATAACTACAGGAAAATCTTGTCACCTTAGCGTAGGCCAACATCTCGAATACAATGTCCCATACTACCATATTCGGCTCACAAGTTTGGGTTGCTCACTGGTCACTACGGGGAGGCTCGTCGCCCTAGCATAGGCTGACAGCTCAACCACGGTGTCCCATACTACCATGCTCGGCTCATGAGTCTTAGCGGATTGAGGTACCAAGGTTAAACGGGCTTTCACTGGTGAGTTTGTTACCTTAGATTCAAGCAGTAGCATCCATAAATAGAGAACATACATTGGGCCAATCGGGTTGCTTGACAAGCTCGACTAGTATGAGCGTATGTTGAATTAGTTGACATGGACCGCATATACACTCCTCATGGCCTAACCACTGTCGATAATCACCGTACTACTTGGATTTATCGGGCGTATCCGTCGTGGCCAAACAATTCGACCACTGATCGTAAACCATTACTGATTGCATGGGCTACATCGTAGCCCCAATCACACTCCAAACAAATAACATTGACATATGATAATCCAAGACAACATGTGATAACTAAATCTAAACATAAATCTCATCCGAGCATTTCAACAAACACATACTGCACATGTCATCACACATAGGCATTTCATCTGTAAATCACATAGTAGTAAGATAAGTTACATAAAGGAAACTATAACTATGTATAAGGGAATTGAGAATCCTATCTCAACACCCTCATCAAGTACATTACATCAAGCATTTTCTCATTCAGGCATTTTATCAAACACTTAGACTACACATATTACATATATGTAATAAATAAGTTAAAACACATATTATAGTAAATCCTTTCACTAAGGACTTGCCACATGTACAAAAAGCAGGTATTCCCAAACACCCATCATAACAAGCACAAATCATAATTCTATATTCATTCAAACATTTAAACAAACACATGAAATGCATTATTTTCAACATAGTTCATATATATGTGTAATATGCAAAAACATCGTATCTAAGCATATATGATAGCAATTGATCAGTCATAAATCTTTACTAACATTGAAAGCCTTGAAAACCATAACCTAAACATTTATAGTCCTCACCTTTCACCGGTAGACTCATAACGAACTCAGTTCGAACACTAAATCTTCGTCTATGGCACAATGACAACCTATAGTATGAAATGGGTTAGCTATTACACCATTTACTCTATTTGAATCCCTAAAACAGATTAGGGTTAGGATTTCTTACTCGAAAATAAAATCGGAATCACCAGTATAGCGGCACGGAAGCAGTGGTTAAGCATGTGGAGTGGTGGGATCGAATCTTAGGAACAAACCCTCACTCTCTCTCTCTCTCTCACTTCTACCTTCTCCTTTCTCTCTTCTCTCTCCTAAGGTTTAAAATTCGTATGGAATGAGAGAGGGGTCGGTAAAGGACCTTATATAGGCCCAGAACTGATGGAAATGGCCCCAGGGCCATGGTATACTTAGGTTATAGCCAAAGGTCGGCTGTTTCGATCCAATGGAGCTGATCTAGAGGCTCCCTTTCTGCATACGGTTGAGAGTAAGACCCTAACGATGGATCTACACCAGGTTAAGATCTTGGTCTTATCGGATCAGTGGATCAGTCGTGGGGGACCAGTTTTAGTTCAACGGTCACCAGTACTCGATTAGGGCTACAAGTGCATTGACATGTGTTGGACATTTTTCCTGATTCGAGGGTGTGATTGGATCACATTCTGACGGTTTGAATCCTTTGATTTGGCCTGCAAGCGAATGACTCAATTCACTTAAGTTTCAGTTCATTTCCTAAAGATATTTGCGTTTCTCACACGCTTCACTCCAGGCTTAAGTTGTGCATTTCTGGATACCTTTAGGACTTGATTTTTGAGATGGTTGTCAAGTCTAGCAAGGCGGTCATAACTATATAGTTTCGTAAAAATTGGACTTTCGACGCATGGTCCAAGTCCGATATAGAGTTTCAATGTGCTCCCAAGAGCAACTGGGTTTTGAGATGGATCCTAGGTTTTTAAGTGATTTAGCATCAATGATTATGCTAGTTTTGGATCTTTCAGCTCATATTTAAAGTGGTTAGAGCTAATTTCACAGATAATCTAGTTTAACACTTAGCTAATTCTCGTCTAATTTCTAAAAGATTTGGTCCTTAGTGATTTCTGCCTGAGGTGGAACTCGGGTCTTTGTACGAATTTTTCAGAGACATTACACTACTATATTGGGTGTGCCTATTTCATCCAGGCTGTCCAGCATCCCTAGACGCTGGACACTGCCACTTGCACGATTTCACACACACACACACACACACACACACACACACACACACACACACACACACACACACACACACACACATATATATATATATATATATATTATTAATATAAATGCTGTGGTGGGACACTGCTACATGTGGACCCACCTTGATTTGTGATCATCCACCCACACCACGTGGACCCACCTGCTTCAGTCCAGACCGTCCATCCAGCGTCCAGACTCTTTAGACGCTGGACCAGGCATGCTATAATATATAATATATTATAATATACTATATGGTGGACCCACGTGGGGACCCACCTGCTCTCAGATATACATACATACATATATATATATATATAGATATATATATATATATATAGACCAGGCATGCTATAATATATAATATATTATAATATACTATATGGTGGACCCACGTGGGGACCCACCTGCTCTCAGATATACATACATACATATATATATATATATATATATATATATATATATATATATATATATATATATATATATATAGATATATATATATATACATATATATATATATGTATATATATATATATATATACACATCTATACATATATATATATATATATATATATATATATATATATGTATATATATGTGTGTGTATATATATATATATATATATATATATATATATATATATATATATATATATATATATCATAATATAAATGTTATGGTGGGCCCCACGTGGGGACCCACCCGTTTTGAGTTAAGATGGCCGTTAGGTGGACCCCCTTTTATAAACCATCCGTCCATCCAATGCAGACTGTCCAACGGTTTGGATGTGGACCCATTCTGCACCGTTCATCCAATTTCGTGGGGACCACCTTGATGTATATGTTTTATTCTTACCGTCCATCTGGATGGTGGGCCAGCAGGCCACACCTGATGTATGTGTTACATCCAAACCATCCATCTGCTGTCTGGACGGTGCAGATGTGGGGCCAGCCATGATGAATGTTTTGATCCACATCGTCCAGAATGTTTGGATAGTGTTGGACCACCTTTAGACAATGCTGACATGTTTGGACAGTGCTGGCAATGTTTAGACAGTGTTTGGATGGTGCTATCCAATGTTTGGACGATATTGATTTACATGGGTAATGTATGGAGGGTGTTGATTTACATGGATAATGTTGGGATGGTGTTGATTTACCTGGACAATATTTGGACAGTGCTAATCATCATTAGTGGGCCATGTGCCCCATGGAATGATTATGTATAGTGATGCACATGTTACACTTATAACTACTGAAATGATTTTAGATGTAATTCAAGCACCCACTCGAGGCCCACCATGATGTATTTTGTGGCCCATTCATCAGGCCCACTTTGATGTATTTTGAGGCCCATTAGTGCAACCCATTGATGCAACCCACTTTAATGTATTTTGAGGCCCACTAGTGCGGCCCATTGAGGCAGCCCACTTGATGTGTATGAGGCCCATGTGCAGGGCCCACCTGTGATGTATATTAAGCCCATGTGTAGGGCCCAACTATTGTGTATTTGAAGCCCATGGTTCGTGGCCCATTATGATGTATTCGAGACCCATAGACAAGGCCTGATGTGATGTGTTTATGACCCATATGATGAGGCCCATTGAGATGTATTTTCAGCCCATAGTGATGTATTTTCGGCCCATTGGTGCGGCTTATTGTGATGTATTTTGGCCCGTGTGAGAGGCCCATTATGTTGTATTTATGACCCAGTTGATAAGGCCCGTTGTGATGTATTTGTGGCCCAGTTGATAAGGCCAATTGTGATGTATTCGAGGCCCGTGGGCAATGACAGATGAGATGTATTTATGACCCATGTTTGAGGCCCATATGTTAAGGCCCATATGATATATTTGAGGCTCATGTGATGCGGCCCATTGGTGGGACCCATAGTGATGGGTATTAGGCCCTTATGCGAGGTCATGGACCCACGATACATTTGACTTTATATGGACCACTCTTTGGGTGTAATGATGGTTAAATGTCCACATTGATGGGCGATGATGGTTAAATGTCCACATTGTGACCTTCCCTTAGGTCCTTTATTAGAACGATTTTGATGGTCAAGTCCAATTTGCTCAGGCCGATTTCGATTGTAGAGGTCGATTCTGATTGTCGAGGTCGATTTTGATTATCAAGGCCGATTCGGATTGTCGAGGCTGAGTATCGAGGTCGATTATCAAGGCCAAGTATCGAGGCCGATTTCGATTGTTGAGTCTGATTTGTTGATGCTAATTCTGATTGTTGAGGTTGATTCTGATTGTTGTGACCGATTCTGATTGTTGAGGCCAATTACGATTGTCAAGGCCGAGTATCGACGCTGATTCCAATTATCGAGGCCGATTCTGATTATAGATTCCGATTCCAATTGTCGTGGCCGATTCCAATTGTCGAGGCCGATTTTGATTGTTGAGGCCCATGTGATATGGCCCACTTGATGTATATTGAGGCCTATAGGTTATGACCCATTATGATTATATTGAGGCCCATGGGTCGCAGCCCATTATGATGTATTTGAGGACCATGGGTCGTGGCCCATGGTGATTCATATTAGGCCCGTATGGTGGCCCATTGTAATCTATATTAGGCCCATGTGAGAGGCCCATTGTAATGTATATTAAGCTCTTAAGTAAGGCCCATGGTGTTGTATGTTCGGCCCTTGTGCGAGGCCATGGGTCCACTATATGGTAGGCTCTATGTGGGCCATTCCTTGGGGGCAATGTTGGTTAAATGTCTACATTGTCGAGGCCGATTGTTGATGCCGGTTATTGATGTCGATTATGAGTATATGACAACATAACATCATGATACATGCATATATGCATCATCTACATGTTTGTTATGAGGTGTGTTGACCATTGCATATGTCATTGGACAGGTTATTATGAGACTCCCTGATAGGCAGAGGTTATCTTGCATAAGCATATGGTATGCGTAGGATCGATGCATGACTAGATTGTGTAACTCATGCATCTTGCATTGTGTGTTGTGATTACTGTACGCCCTAGCGACATTATCTCACATGAGCGCACGGTATGCACAGGATTGATGCATGACTAGATTGTGTGACTCATGCATCTTACATTGTGTGTTGTGATTACTTTACTCCCTAGTAAAATTAGGGCCTTAGCCTCCACAGGCATATTGTGGATGGCTAGATGGGACACCAGAAATCTGTTATTAGCATCGAACTATTATAGATGGCCTTGGTTGAAAATTCATAAACCTCCGAGGCCAGGAGAAGCCCCAACATTGAGACCGAGTGGATATATATGAGTGCATGAGGGCCGTATACTGTAGGCCGCATCTCCTACTGTGTCGTGATTGGTTGGGAGGGGGTATGGCTTACCTACCTGAGGGAGTAGGCATAGCTAGGTTGAGTTTGACCAGATCGTGAATGGGTCCGTTATTAATGTGCCAGGTAGATATTGGCTGAATACTAACCAAGCGGATAGTGAGGTCTCTTCCACTTACCCAGTTGTACGCTTGATGGGACAGCAAGCTGGTGTAAAGTGTACTAAACCCCAATGATGATCCCAGAGATGAACAGTACTAATATATGGACTTATTGAGCAGGAGTTACATACTCATTCATTCATTCATTATCGACTCGGGCTGTATAAGGCCTATATCCTAACCCGTACTGTTCTGTAGGCTTCCACGATCCTCTTGGGCAAATTTCTGTAATCTGCGATCTGTTATCGGTATTTGCGCGTAACCCTGAGACGTATCCCATATTTCAGAGTCAACTCGACCCGAGACTTGTACCGTAGTGACCACGCCGTCACTGCGGTTCCGATGTCGCATATTACACGCCGAGGGAATACCCAGGCCAGGAGATGTGGACCCGCGTTCAGTTCGAGAAAAACGTCGTGCGTTGCAAAAACTGAGGGAATCTCTATGATATATCACATCAATCCCATCAATCAAGTACACATCATTCCCATCACTCACACCAATCCCCAAAGTCAACTCTCCCCATTACCCATCACTCACCATCCCTCTCTCTCCTTTCATCACACGTCTCTCTCATCTCTCTCTCATTCTCCCAAGCAACCCAATATCCATGGGAGAGAAGCTTTATGTGTGGCCCACCTCCCTACCTCCCATCTCCACCATCTTGGCCATTCAATGCTCATCTTCCTCCATTAAAGTTAGAGCTTTGGAGCTAAGGAGTCTAAGGAGCTTAGAAGAAGCGAGAACGGTGGGTGATCGACCATTAGATTTCATTTTTTTATGGACCACTTGTTGTGGGACCTATCATGATGTATGCATTGTATAGGGGGCCCATAGTGGCAGGGTCCCTACTATTTCCACCGATCTCTTTCCCTTTTTCTCTATTTCTCTCTCTTTCTCTCTTTCTCTTTTGGTGTTGGAATGTGGCCCACCTGATCTAGACTGTCCATCTGTTGGGCCCCACTTGTTGCCTGTCCATTTGGACGGGCCTGGATTAACTGAAAACAAAAATATCATCTTGATGTTCCAAGATGGTGGGCCACACTCACGTGGACTCACCTTGATGTAGTGTATCCACGCCATCAACCAATGAGGCAGATTCAAATCTCAGGCGGAGTACACCGCTGGATAGCAAGCTATCCAGCATGTTCTCTAATGCTGTGGGGCCCACTGCAGGGTCCCATCCAGCATGTACGATACTCACACCGTCCATCCACTCCCTTGAAGTTCGGTCCACATTGTAACATGTGGGACCCACTACATGGACGAATAAGAGCTCGCAAAGACGAGGATTAGCTACTGACTTGTTGTCTAAGATGACGTCACCAAGTTCTGTGGGGCCCGCATGATGATGTGGGCCATTTGATACCCATTCAGACTGTCCAAGTCATGTGGATCCCACATGAGATAAGTATTTTATTTATACCATCCATCTGTTGGTGGGCCAACAGCCCACCTAACAGCTGTGGTTGCTACTGACGTCAGTAGTCCTTTACACCCACCATGATGTAGATGTTATATCTCCACCGTCCATCTACTGGATGGTGGATTTCACCCTGATACAGGCCTGGACGCTGGGGTGCGCAGATACCAGCTTGATTCAAATTTCTGCTCACGTGAATCCACACCTTCCATCTGTTTGAGGCGTGGGACCCACCCTTTACGTGTGGCACGTGTGGGGATGGGACCCACCTTGATGTATTTATTCTATTTCCATGTCATCCATCAGCATTTTATCAACAACGTCCATCCAAATGTGCAGTATCTGGACGCTGGACACGCTGGACTGGATCATTTATATAATAATAAATACATATAATATAATATTATATATATATATGTGTGTGTATGTGGTGGGCCCCATGTGGGACCTACCTGCTAGACGGGTTGGCCAAGCCACTTCACATGTGTCATAGCTGATGTATTGACGTCAATGAGTTCCGTGGGATCCACCTTGAAGGTATGTGTTTATGCACTATCCAGTAGCTGCTGGACGGTGGAGCCCACATTGATATGTGTTTTATCCATGTTGTCCATCACATGGACACCTCCTTGATGTATTTATTTCATCTATACCGTCCAAATCGTGCTGGACGATGCCGGACAATGTTTGGTCGGTGCTGTCTAATGTTTGGATGGTGTTGATTTACATAGACAATGTTTGAAGGGTGCTGATTCACATGGATAGTGTTTGGATGGTGCTAATTTACACGTCCAATATTGGACAGTGCTGATCATCATTAGTGGGCCATGTGCGCCATGGAATGATAGTGCATAGTGATACACATGTTACACCTTTAACTATTGAAATGATTTTAGAGGTAATCCAAGCCCACTCGAGGCCCATGGGCGAGGCCCAATGTGATGTATCCGAGGCCCATGAGTGAGGCCCAATGTGATGTATTCGAGGCCCATGGTTGAGGCCCAATGTGATGTATTCGAGGCCCATGGGCGAGGCCCAATGTGATGTATCGAGGCTCATGAGTGAGGCCCATTGTGATGTATTTGAGGCCCATGGGCAAGGCCTAATGTGATGTGTTCGAGGTCCATGAGAGAGGCCCAATGTAATGTATTCGAGGCCCATGGGTGAGGCCCAATGTGATGTATTCAATGCCCATGAGTGAGGCCTAATGTGATGTATTCGAGGCCCATGGATGAGGCCCAATGTGATGTATTCGAGGCCCATGGGTGAGGCCCAATGTGATGTATTCGAGGCCTATGAGTGAGGCCATTTGTAATGTATTCGAGGTCCATGTGATGCAGCCTATAGTGATGTGTATGTAGTCCTTATATGAGGCCCATTGTAATGTGTATTAAGCCTTTATGTGAGGCCATAGGCCCACTATATGTTTAACCCTATGTGGGTCATTCCTTGGGAGCAATGTTGGTTGAATGTCCACATTGATGGGCAATGATAGTTGGATGTCCACATTGTGACCTTCCCTTAGGCCTTATTAGGCCCATTCTCACTGATTATCAATTCCGAGTATCGAGGTCGATTCCGTTGGTTGAGGTTAATTGTCAAGGCTAATTCCGATTGTCAATTCTAATCATTAATTCCGATTGTCGAGGCCGAGTCCGATTGATGAGGTCGATTCCTTATGTCGAGGCTGAGTCCGATTGATGAGGTCGATTCCTTATGTCGAGGCCGATTGTCAAGGACAATTCTTATTGTCGATTCTGAGTATCGAGGCCGATCCCGTATGTCAAGGCCAAGTTCGATTGACGAGGCCAATTCCATATGTCGAGGCCGATTGTCGAGGCCGAGTCCGATTGACAAGGTTGATTCTGATTCTGATTATCGAGGTCGATTCCGATTCTAATTGTCAATGTCGATTTTGATTTTGATTGTCAAGGCCGATTTCGATTGTCGAGGTCGATTCTGATTGACGAGGCTGATTTCGATTGTCGATTCCGGTTCTGATTGTTAAGGCCGATTGTATAGGCCGATTGTTGAGGTCAATTATCGAGGCTCATTCTGATTATCGAGGCAGGATATCGAGGCCGATTGTCATGGTCCAATGTGATGTATATGCGTCCCGTGTTTGAGGCCCAATGTGATGTATATGAGGCTCATATGTGAGGCCCATTGGGATGTGTATTTAGCCCATGTTTAAGGCTTAATGTGATGAATATGAGGTCTATGTGATAAGACTCATTATGATGCATTTGAGGGCCAGGAGATAGAGCTCATTGTGATGTACATTAGGCCCATGTGAGAGGCCCATCGTGATGTGTATTAAGTTCTTGAGTGAGGCCCATGGTGTTGTCTATTAGGCCTTTGTGTGAGGTCATGGATCCACTATATGTTAAGCACTATGTGGGCCACTCCTTGGGGGCAATGTTGGTTAAATGTCCACATTATCGAGGTTGATTGTTGATGCCGGTTATTAATACCGATTATGAGTATGTAATAGCATAATATCATGATACATGCCCATACGCATCATCTGCATGTTTGTTATGAGATGTGATTGACCATTATATATGTCATTGGACAGGTTGTTATGAGACTCCCTGTAGGGAGAGGTTATCTCACATGAGCGCACGGTATGCGCAGGATTGATGCATAACTAGATTGTATAACTCATGCATCTTACATTGTGTATTGTGACTACTATACACCCTAGCGATATCAGGGCCATAGCCTCCACAGGCATATCGTGGATGGCCAGATGGGACACTAGAAATGTTTGGTTCTAACTTACAGTCGCCATACATGTCCCTGGGCGAAAATTCCTAAACTTTCGTGTCCAGGAGATGCCTCAACATCGAGACCGAGTGGATAAATATGAGTATATAAGGGTCAAATACCAGGAGGCCACGTCTCCCACTGTGTCATGGTCAGTTAGGACGGGGTGTGACCTTATTCGCTCAAGGGTAGGGAGCATTGCGAAGCTGATTTTGACCAACTCGTGAATGGATCCGCTATCAACGTGCTAAGTAGATATTGGCTGACTACTGGCCAGGCGGATGGTGAGGTCTCTTTCACTTGCATGGTCGTGTGTCGGTGGGCAGCGATTTGTATGTAGAGTGTACTAAACTCCGGTGATGACCCAGAGAGAAACCATACTGATATGTGGACTTATCGAGTAGGAGTTGCATATTCATTCATTCATTCATTCACTATCCACTCGAGTTGGTGGTGCGCAACTAATTATTGTGTACCTTCGTAATAGCAAAGCTTTTGGTTGTGCGTGCGACTAACTTAAGATCAGGAGTCTACTACATTGAGTCTGGCTATCCAAATTTAGGTATGAGACTGGTTTGGATAGAAGTCCTTTGTGATGGACCCCATAACCTACGATACTATGAATTTTCATCCCGACTTCACTCCAGCTTGGTCATTTCATTGCACCGCATATTGCATTGTATCATCAACATCTGATATTTGGCTTACTGTCCTCACATTGCATAGCTGATCTACATTACTTCATCAATATATGATATTATTTTTATTATATTTCTGCATCGCATAGCCTGGATAAGGTCAATAGTATTTATGGGCATATCAATATGTTTTCGTATTACTCTGATATCGTATGATTTATGAACTTGCAAGTATTTCTAATATTATATGATTTATGAGCTTGTTAGTATTTCTGCTTACTCTGATTTCTCTGATATTTCTTAATTAGCACTTACCTTGTGCACACACTTTCATCACCCACCAAGCTTTCTATAAGCTTATGCACGATAGATGCGTGCAGGTGGTGTTAGGTTGCAACAGCATTAAGCATGGAGCATGCAGCGATCTTCTAGATATTTGATTTTGATATATATATATTTCCCTTTCAGCATTATATTCAAATGTTTATATTAGTGGATATGTGATGATGATGTTGCCTTTGTGGTTTGGGTAAACTTGTGGTTATGCTTATTACGAGATAAATGTATGTTAAAAAATCCTACTTGTAGGGTCCTAGGATCAGAATCTGATGTATGAGTACTTGGAGCTAAGAATGGGGTACTACAGAGGCTGTCGGCACCATATTCAGCGATGGGGATTCCTGTGAGTCCGATCTCTAGGTTTTGAGCGTGACAGGCTGGTGGTGCGCAACTATTTGTTACATGTACATTCGCAATGGCTAGGATCTCAGTTGGGGGATGCGACTAACCTTATATCAAGAGTTTATCACATTGAGTCTAACTATCCAAATTATGTATGAGACTCGTTTGATAGAAGTCCCTTGTGATAGACCCCATAGCCTGCGATAGTACGTAATATCATCCCGACTTCACACTGTAGCTTAGTCATTTCATTCGCACCACATATTTCATATTGCATTATATCCTCAACATATGATATTTTGGGTTACTATGTTTCTGCATTTATATGGCCTAAATACAGCTCACGGTATTCGTGGACTCATTAGGATTTACATATTACATTACATCATCGGCATCTGATGTTTGGCTTGCTGTTCCGCATTACATAACTGATGCACATTGCTTCATCAGTATGATATTTTTTTTATTATATTTCTGCATCGCATAGCCTGGATAAGGTTGATGGTATTTATGGGCCTCTTAGTATGTTTTCGCATTACTCTAATATCGTATGATTTATGAACTTGCTAGTATTTCTGATATTGTATGATCTATGGGCTTGTCAGTATTTTCTCTTACTCTGATTACTCTGATATTGCTTACTTGGCACTTACCTTGTGCACACACTTTCACCACCCACTAAGCTTTCTAAAAGCTTATACACGATAGATGCATGCTAGTGGCGTTAGGTTGCAGCAGCGTTGAACTTGGAGCATGCAGCGGACCTCTGGAGCTTTGATTTTTTATTTACGTATTTCCCTTTTAACACTGTATTTAAATGTATTATATTAGTGGGTACGATGATGATGTTGCCTTTATGATTTGGGTAAACTTATGGTTATGCTTGTTACGAGTTAAATGTACATTAAAAAATCCTCCTTGTAGGATTCCAGGATCAGAATCTAGCGTATGGACGCTGGGAGCTAAGAATGGGGTACTACATAGGCTGTCGACACCAGATTGGGCGATCAAAAATTTTTTAAGCCCGGTTTCTGAGTTTGGGGCATGACAGGTGAACCTTAAAAAACCTATTTCATAGTGAAAGTCAATATCCCGAGGGTGAGGATATTGGGAGTAGAGTACTTGTGTGGATGTTTTCTAACAGTTGGTGTACACACAAGCGAACAACTATAATTTTTGATGTTGTGGTGGATGGTTGAATGTGGATAAGTGTGTCAATGTTGTAATTCATTTTCAACATTTGTGGTGAATGATTGTAATCTATTTTCTACACGTGGTGAATGTTGTAAGAGCAATAAATATTTATTTCCATTTTATTCCTTATTCCTCAGTATTGGTTTGCGATTTTGATACAATAACCGTTCTAGAATTCAGGTTGTCCTACCATAAGCTATTGGTTTTTGGTGTAAGGTTGTCCTTAGAACAACATCTGTATCAACCTCTCAATACTTGTGCATTTGAGGTTGTTATTCATTTCTGCAATTTAGATTTGATAAGTGCTGTCTTTATTTATTTCTTTTTAATTCCACATTTAAATTTTAATTTGGCATAGTCCCATTCATGCCCCCCCCCCTTCTAAGACTCTTAGCTCGACCTTTTCATGAGTTCTCATCGCTTTGTCTAGCCTGAACCCGGCGAGGAATACTTTATATTTTGCTTCATTATTGGAAGCTGAAAACTTGAACCTTAGAGCGTACTCTATGTTGGATTGGTTTGGTGAGACGAATGTTTTGACAAGAAACGAAAGTATTTCGATAGGGGAATTATCATTCAATAATAACAAAGAAGGACTGAGAGAATAATCATCACAAAGTATTTTATTAATTTTAGGTTCGTTTACATCCTCATGTTTCCTTTAATTCTGTAAGAGAGTACAATGAATCTATGCAATGAAAGAAAGGATAATCAATTCAATAGCAATTTCGGTAGCATTTCAGCATATTTAGTGTCCGTCAGAGTGATAGAGGGATTATGCGGGTCCAAAATCCTTTGCTTCGAGTTGACACTTGAAAGGTGTATGCATTGAAAATCGAACTGTGAAGGGAGCCCTCAAAATCGCAAAGCACAAGGCTGTGGAGGCCTTTCATTGCACGACCGTGCAACTGAGCCATCAAATTCGCACAACAATATTCACGCTAGAGCTGTACACGAGTCAATTTAGCTCATTAGCTCGCTCAGATCGACTCAGAAAAGCTCGACTTGACTTAGATTGAAACCTTGTTCCAACCGAGTCGAGCCATTTTTTATGAGCTCGGAACAGTTCAAGTCGAATCTGAGCTGGACCTAGCTTAACTCGGTATTGAGCTTGGCTCAAACTCGACTTGGATCGAGTTTTCCTAATATATAAGTTTAAATTAAAAAAAACCCTTCCCTTTACTTACTTTATTTCAGTTCGCCGGAGTCCCCGACAAACCATACCCTAACCCTAACCCATTCGTTCGCCCAACCCTAATCCAGCTTCCCAGCCAGCCCATAAATCACCCATCGACCATCGCCCATCTTCCCATTTCTCCCAAATTGGCCAGCAACCCTTAATCCCTAACCCGTTCTCCACCTCTCGGCCGTCCGTTTGCCTAAATAGCATCATTCGTCCGTTCGCCCAAATCGCCCGGCGAATACTCTCCTTCTAGCGTCTGTCCAGACGAGCGACATGTGAAAGTGAGTCCTCTCCTCCCCTCTCTCCATTTTTTTCGCCGAGTAACATCCGTCTGACTAGCAACCACTGGCCGAGTGGCTCTAGTACAATCAGACGAACTCATCCGACCAACGACCATTGGGCAGGTGGCTCTGGTGACTCGGTATAGTCGGACGCCACTGGCCCGATGGCTGTGGCCCACTGTTTATATATATATATATATATATATATATATATATATATATATATATATATATATATATATATATATATATATATATATATATATATAATTGATTTAAAAATAATTCAATTACTTATTTGGTAAATGGATGATGGTGATGGATGTATGGGATGGATTTATGGGGGGATTAAGTGGTGTTGTTGAAGAATAAAGATCATTGTGGGGCCCACTTGGTTGTATATGACACGTGTATGACATCCAAAAGGTGCATCAGAATTGGACCAATTGGTCATACAACCATGGTATGGCCCAGTTGGTTATCTATATTCAAAAACGAATCAGATCTAAAGCTTAAAGTGGACCATTGGTAAGCTCAAAGGGAAAACTTGTTAATATTAATTTGATAAAAAAATAAAAATAAAAAATTGAATTTACAGTTACCTGTGATGTGGTCCACTTGAGCTTCAAATTTACTTGATTTATAGGTTATTAGCTTATTGCCTTAAAATGAGCTAGCAAAAGGATGGGTGGTCTGGTTTGGATGATGGTTAAAAACTTAGATGTAACTTGTAAGAGTTAATTTACAATTTAATTGATAGGTTGTTTTTTAGTTAAATTATTTATAAATTGTTAAAATGTGACAATTGTGATATTGTTTTTGTTAATTAGTTAAGTTATGTTTTATTTAAATTGTTTTTGTTAGATGGATGTAAGTTTTAATTTGTTGAATTATGACATTGGGTTTGTTGGATAAATCATACATGAAATTTTAACCGTAAGTGTTAAATTGTGAATTGATATTTGCCAAGTTGTTTTTTAGTTAAATTGTCTTTAATTTGTTAAATCGTGATAATTGTGAATCTGTGATATTATTTTTATTAGATAGATGTAAATGTTAATTTGTTAATTAGTTAAGTTATTTTTTATATGTTACTATTAAATTGTAAGGAATAAGGATAGATAATCAGTTACCCATCTGAGGATTTCTATGTTGTCAGACATAGATACAATGTATACTTGGAGATATAGAAATTCTCAAATTGTCCCATTTTTGGACAGTTTAGGGTTAGATAAATTGTAATGTCTTCATTTATTCCAATTTAAATGTATATACCCGTTCTGGTTTTATCTCTCATTTTTCTCTCTGTATATTTTCCTGCATTTAGTTCCGTTGTCAAATGTCTACACTTTGTGTTGATGCTTGACATGGGAATCAAATACAGGATGAACATATTCTAAAGAGATAAGGGGAGATGCTATTGGAATTTCGGCGTATCATTTAAATTGAAAAATGAAGGCATTACAATCTATCCAATTTTGAATGGGTGACTGATTTAAACAGTTAAGCAAGTATGTCCGTCTAGCGGTCTAGGTATAACCATATAGGTAACTAAGGTAAGCATTGCATCTTAAAATTATATAGAGCGATGTAGTGAAGATTATAACATATTAAGAATTTTATTTTATATGTGACTAGTGAAGATGAAGGCCCAAATACACCTAGAGTGGATGCATCAGCCACATCTTTTTTAATCGTAGAGGGAGTTATGTCTACAATTGTAAGCAAAGAGAAGAAGAGATCAGCAGTGTGGGATGACTTTGAAGAAGTCATGATTAATGGTGTGTCGAAGATAAAGTGTAATCATTGCAAGTCATTATACAATAAGATTCCAGGAGGATCAAGAACACATTTAAACAGACATTTAAAGGCATGTCCCAAGAGACCATGTAACATCCCGAAAATTGGGGGGTCGAGCAAAAACCCAACTCCCGAGTTTCAAAATGTTATTTATGCAACATAGATATATATGATTGAATGTTGTTTGTAATAACGCATTAAACATGAGTGAGATTAAGCTAGAGCAGCATATCATACTCCAGAGATGATTAAATTAACAAGCGAAAGACTGTGATAGTATGTATAACATATATAAACTGTTGTATGCCTCCAGAGTGTGGATATGTTACCAGGTTATATACATACATGTATACTCCAAAAGTAGACAAAACGAATATACATGAGTGCGCTAAAAATATAAAATGACAAGTGTCAAAGTATCTAATCAACCTCCCTGTAATCCCGTCAATCAGAACACGCATAAAGGAGGGATCCTCCTCATCATCATCAAGTCCAGCTCCGCCTCGCAGGCTGCGCCATCATCTGTAATCACAAAAGGGTCTGGTGGGTGTCCAGGAACACCGTCCCGTAACGTGGGAGTGAGTAGCTAACTCAGTGGAATAATAGAGCAAGGATTAACATGTTCTCAAATCAATCATGCGATAATAGTAAAGAAATAAATCAAACATTCCTAATACCGTTGTTAATGCAATTATGACATGACGTGATGTATGCCCTCACCGACGATCTCCCTCATACGGCAACATCTTACGACCGCGGCATTCCACACTCCCTAGAGTGCTCCATATCTTCCAGGCACATGTAATGCTATGGTGATATGATTTTCGAGTTATTATTAGTCCATTCAAACAGCAGGATCGGGAAACAAAGGTACTTTCCTTATATCAATCCCAACACAGATCCTGTCTAGGGTCGTCACTCCTAGTAATCTCATACGATGTATATTTCGTAGGTCGCTGCAAGGGCTGTCAGGGCTGTTGCACGCACTCGTTGCTCCGCTCCCCCATCACCTTATCAATACAGGCCTACTGTACTCTACTACTACTGAAGGGTCGTCGCCTCCCGTAGACTCAGAATACGCTCGCGGTCACTACAAAGGACTCGTCGCCTGATCAGTGTAGGCCGACAGCTAGAATATAGTGTCACATACCACCATAATCTGCTCACGAGACTAGGTGCTCACTGGTCACTATGGGGAGGTTTATGGCCCCAGCGTAGGCCGACAGCTCGACCACGGTGTCCCATACCACCATGCCCGGCTCATGAGTCTTTATGGATCAAGGTACCATGGTTAACAGGGTTTACAATGGTAAGTTCAGTACCCTAGGTTCAAGCAGTTATGACTCATACAAGGTGAACCTACATCGGCCAGTCGGGTTACTTGACGGGCTCGACTAGCGCGATCGCATCTCAAGTCGAACGACATGAAGTGCGTAAAACACTTCGCGTGGCCTAACCACTGCCGTCAACTCCAAACACGACTCGCGTTCATCGACGCGTCGTTCGTGGCGAAGATAAGCTAACCACGAATTCACTCGGTTACCGACTGCCTGGACTAGGCATAGTCCCAAACAATCATAGAATCACATCAGCAGTTGTGTAAGGGTAATGGAAATGAAATACAACCATGAGAGCATGTTAACACATGTTATTACATACAACTTAAGCAAATCATCGTACACAAGTCTTTCACACATATAATGAAATTAAGCATGTCGCCAACATATAGGAAATCCTCTCCATCAATATATTAATTGAGAATTCAATCTCAAAGTAACTCATAAGGAAATCATCAAGCACATGTTATAACATATAGCTTAAGCGAATCGTCAAGCACATGCATTTCATTCATATCATGAAATCATGCATATGGCTAACATGTAGGAAACCATTCACACCAGCATATTAATTGAGAAATCAATCTCAAACTAATTCATAACACCATTTAATTCAATACATACTAATACAAGCATTTATACAAACACATACACTACACACTTAAGTCTACATATAGTATGTCGACCCGAAGTGCGCATTTAGGCGAATCTCTTCGCCAAACTAATTATGCACGTATTCCTAACATCCTAATGCGACAATATATCATGTCAATCACATCAGCAAAATATGAATGAAGTCTATACTTCCTACAAATGACTAAAATGCCATAAATCTCATATTCTTCGTTAGTTTACGAAACAGGAAACGGACAGCATGTTGTACATGTCAAACGGCGTTACCGTCAAGAATCTACTATTAAACGACATTGAAAGCTTTGGAAACAGTCAATCAAAGCGTCTAAAATCCGCACCTTGTCTCTTATGGATGTTGAAATTCGAACGGAGCGTATACGCTTCGTCTACAGCGATAAGAGAACCTGTTTTACGAGATTTACTAACTATCAAACTATAGAACTAAAGGAGCATCAAATCAGCAACTTTCTAGGGCGTTTTCTTTCCTATAAATGCGGAGAAATCACCGGCAAAGTGATTGGAATACGCCGCTTAAGCACGTGCAGCAGCAGCAGGGAAAGCTCTCCCACCTTCTCTCACAAACTCTCACCTTTTCTCTCTCCCAATCTAGGGTTTTTGTAAATTCGGATGGGAGAGAGGAGTGAGGGTTTCAAGCCCTTTTATAAGCCCAAACTTGCCCGAAATAGACTCGGGAACAAGTTTCACTTGAGGGGTAACCAAATCGGGGCTGTTTCGGTCCAAAAGAGTATTTCTGGTGGTCCCCTGGTCGAATGCGATCGGACTTAAGCTCATGCGTACCAGATCTAGCACGCATTAAGTTTTCAGTCCGGCAGGGTTCGCAGATCGCACGTGGCGGACCAGTTTCAGTTCAGCGGTCAACGCACATAGATCAGGGCTGGAAGTCTCATAATAATAAATAAAAAAATTTCCTGATCCGAGGGTGTAATCTGGATGAATTCTGACGGTCAGAACGCTTAATACTGACGTGTCAAGTCGTGTGCCAGATTTGAATTTGAAATTCCAATTCTGTCCCTATTCGCGGTCTCTTCAGTCCGGGCTCAATGAAATAGTCTGTGATTATCGGTTTGACTTGATTTTCGAAATGATTGTCAAGTCCAGCTGGGCGGTTCTAACGGTCTAAGATAGGAAGTAACGGACTTTCGACGCGCGGTCTAAATCCAATACAAGAATTCAAAGTGGTCCAGAAAACAAACCCGCTTAGAGTTTGATCTGAGGTTATAGAGTATTATGGAGTCATACGTTCTACTCGATTTGGGTCTTGTAGAACGTATTTAAAGTGATCAGGGACTGTTTCCCAGCTACTCCAGCGTTGCGCTAGCTAACTTACGCTAAATTTCCATAGGAATTAATCCTAAGTGGTTTCTTTGGCTATGAAATTGGGTTCTGAGCGATTTTTCAGGTGTTTTAGTTGACCCATTGCCTAAGGACGTCAAATCCCAGATTGGCCAAAATCTGGGGTGTTACAGACTAAGACTCCCTCCTCCAGGCCAACAATTGTTGTCATTTACTAAGTCAGAAGAGGATGACTCACAAGGCGTAGTGTCCACTCATAAGTTTGATAAAGAAAAATTGGAAGAGTGGTATGCTAGATTAGTGATTCTCGAAGAAAAACCTTTCGAAATGATAGAAAGTAAAGTATTTAGGTCTTTCTGTCAATTCCTTAACCCTCAAGTTGAGAATGTCTCTCACGTCACTATACAGAGAGAGTGCATGAAGAGGTACGCAAAGGAGAAGATGAAACTGAAAGAAATTTTTGGCTTCAGTAACCAGAATAAGTTTGACGTCTAATATATGGATGACATCCAATCAAAGAAAATGATATATTTTATTAACTGCTCACTATGTAGATAAAGATTGGAAACTCTGCACAAGAATTTTGAACTTCCGCAATCTTCCTCCTCTATATACTGGTTTACTTATTTCAAATTACATCTATAGTTGTCTACAAGACTAGGGCATTAAGAAGAAAATTTTAACAATAACTTTAGACAATGCTTAAGCAAATGATAGTGTCATTTCATGTTTACGTAACCAGTTCAAGGCAATAGGAAATTTTTTTTTTTATGAAAAAATATTTCAGGTCAGATGTTGTACCCATATTCTAAATTAGATTGTATAAGAAGGAATAAAGGCAATTGACCACACTGTAGAGAATATAAGAGAAAATGTGAAATATATAAGGGGGTCGCCATCGAGACTGAGTGTATGGAATGACATCATCTAACATTTAAATGTGTCATCTAAAAAAAATGTTGAAGTCGAATGTGTGTACATGATGGAACTCAACTTATGAAATGTTAGACATGGTAATGGAATAACAGCTTACCTTTTCTGAATATGCGGTGCATGACAGAATGTATTCTTGGTTGTTGAGCACAGATGATTGGACCAAAACAAAAAAAGTTCACACCTTTCTCAAAGTTTTCTACAATTGCACAAAGATTTTTTTCAGGAATAAGTATTTAAGTGCAAATCTGTTTCTTCCGTCTCTTTGGAAGATTAAGGATGCTTTAAAGAAAAATGTCAGTACAGGTCTAGATTTCATATGCCAGATGATAGTTGGTATGAAGATGAAGTTCGAAAAATACTGGGATGAATGTCATTTGTTGATATCCTTAGAAGTAACTCTTGATCCTCATTGTAATATGGTCTCAATCAAGTTTATTTTCATGAAGATTTATTATCCTAAAAGAGCAGCAACGGAGACGTTCAAAGTTCGTCAAGCCCTCGAAGATTTGTACAATTCGTATGCTACTACTTGCAGCAAGTGTTCAAGAAAGTAGAGATACAGATGTTTCTATACCTGATAATGAGGATGTGTTAAATGAATACATTTCTTATTTGGAACAAAAATGAATAAGAATTCAGACTAAGGAATCAGAGCTAGAATTGTACCTCAATAAGCCAATCATAATGCGATCCGACTTTGATGTGTTGGAATGGTGGAAGATGTAGGTCAGTGAATCAAAATGCCCTATATTATCTATGATGGCACGAGACATATTATCAATACCAATTTCAATAGTGGCATCGGAATTTGTATTTAGCACAGGGAGTAGGGTTGTGAGCAAGTATCGAAGATCACTTTCACCAAATACAGTTGCCGCATTAATTTGTACAGAAGATTGGTTGCGCCCGATATGGGGAGGAGATGATATTAATGGTGAGGAAAAAGAAGAGATTGAGACTCATGATTATTTTCTTTTTGGTTGAAACTTAAATGATTTGTAATATTGTTCAACTTGAAATATGAAAGTGGTGGAATGTGGTCTGTAAGACTTTAATATTTATTTACTCACTACTGTTCATTTGCTTTTATTTTTGATATATTCATATTGCTTTTATTTTATTCTTATATCAAGTTCAAATTATTTATCAACATTCTGATTTTTTTATTAAAAATTGAGTATAAATATATTGTCATCTGACCCATTGACAAACATTTGGGACTACACTTCCCTAGGTGAATCGCCACCAAGATCTAGAAGAATAAAAATTGTGTGTAGTTTTGTGGCATAAATTTTGTGAACAAGACTAATCGGTTTTGGTTACACTTGTCATGTTGAAGTGGTGATGCAAAATCATGCCCCAATGCCCTTAAGGATGTCCAATTCTTTTTCAGGCCCTTTTAGATTCAAATAGAAAACCTTTCACTCCATCCAAACCTTTTAGTTCTAGATTTAGTACACGAATGACTTCTATGGAAGATGCAAAGGAGGAAGTCAGATTCAAAGTTTTGGAAGAAGAACAATTCCAACTCGCCTTAAAACGTAATATGGAAGAGGTTTTTAGATTTCAGCGATATCCCAAAAGACAACATGATATTAAAGCAGGATCGAGTACGATAAGCAACAAAAAGAATAAGAGTAACAAATTAAAATTCTTCACTCGTCACAAAGAGTTTTGTAAGGCATTGGGTACTATATACAAATCTTCACATAAAGAAAGTTTGAAAAATCTAGTTCAAAGTGTAAAAGAGTACAAATGAAATATCTCTTCGCCTTCTGATTCAAAGGAAGTAAACCAATATATATATGAAAATTAGATAGTAGTTTGAATGGATCAGATGACAATATAGGAAGGCACTCCTCCGATGGAGGTTATCAGTTATAAATTATAATTTTGAATAATTTAGTTACCGAAGTTTTTTAATCGTAAATTATGCATTTTATATATTTTATTATTTTGTTCAACTTTAAACTCCAATTTGATAGTCAAATTCAAATTCAAATCAAACTCAATATATAACTTAAACTTGAACTCGGCTCGAAGCTCGAACTCGAAACTCGAAACTCAGTTCAAAAAATTGAACTTAAAACCGGCTCAAAGACTCGAACTTGAATTCGACTTGAAAACTTAGCTCGAACTCGGCTCGAACTAGACCGAGCTATTGTTCCAAGCTTGAAGGTCGAGCCGAGTCGAGCACGAGCTGAGAATCAAGCAGTTCAAGTCGAGCACGAGCTGGGCAAAGCTCAACTCTGCTCAACTCGTGTACACCTCTAATTCACACACAACTCTATTCACGCAGTTCCTTCTCTCTCTAGAATTTCTGATGATGTAAATGAGGGGGGGAGGGGGTATTTATAGGCTTTCACATGTGTGAGACATCGATTTTCATGCCACAAGCCCTGTTTCGCACAACACTATTCACCCACGCAACTATTCATTTGTGCAACACTATTCACCCATGCAATTATTCATTGTAGCATTATTCATCCCGTGTAACTATTCATCTCACGTAACTATTCATCGCGGTAGATTTTATAGAGAGAGTGATGATAGAGAGAGGGTCGTGTAATGGGCAGGGTTGCCTATCTTGGATCCTTAATGCGCAACAAACCAAACTCCTATCATCCCTACCCATTACGCGGCCCTCTCTCTATCATCTCTCTTTAGAAAATTTGCCATGATGAATAGTGCAGTGATAATTATTTTACGATCATTCTTTAATTATTTTACGAAATCAAATGGAGGATCAATCTTCTTCTGCATAAAAATTCCTCATGTCAGAGAAGGATTGCTTGAATTGAGATCTTCAACAGTCGAGTCTGAATGGAAGATTAAATGATCATGCTCGAATGGGAGACTAAATGATCATGCTCGAACGGAAGACTGAATGCCCCCAGTCAAAAGCACTGAATGAATATTTCAATAGGGAGGATAATGGTCGCAACGAAAGCACTCTGTCATCATAGCGGTCAATCAGATAGTACTCTTTTTTATGAACATGGCCACAATTGCATCCTCCATAATTTTAACTCCCTTATTCGCACATTTCTTTTTTCATTGAAACTTGCTGCTGTAACAGCTGTGGTGACTCTATCTTTGAATAACTTGATCAAAGAACTGTTTTTCAATGTTGCTCCTGTTACAACGAACAACTTCGGTGACTTTTTTATTTGAATTACGTGGCTAAGGAATTGTTCTTTAATGCTGCTCCTACTACAACAATCTCTTCGATTGTCTCCTTTATTCATAGTTTACATAATTCAAGATTTTGAATGGTAATCTTTCCTAGCAAATTAATCAGAATTAGTATCTTAAGATATCATAACTTTCCAATTTAGTTTCATGAAGTATTGATAATTTTAAAATATATTGAAAGCTTTTAGAATGATTGTGATATTTGTAATATGACAATGATTTGGTCTTCCATCTTTGTGCTTATCAGCATGCCTTGCATTGCATTTGTTGCATTCTTTGCTCATTTATCGTGCTTTTGGAGATGTAATTTTCGGCTCTAAAGGTTCAACCGCTGAGTCTTTTATAGTTTATGCTCCTTGGCATTTCTTTATAGGTTGGCTAGGAGTGTATTTTCATTGGACCTTTGCTGATTCTGAAGGAACCTATTCAAATCCTCATCGACTTCCACTCCAACATTATCAACTGAGAAAGATGATTGAAAAATTAAATGGTTAGTTCACCAGAAAAATAGAGAACACTTATTTCAATTTCTATTTACTAGCTTCTAGGAGGACATAGAAGTTATCAATGATGATTCCATTTCTTTTGGCGAACATTCGTTCCTTATCTCTAGTAGGTCTAGTACTCTTCCATTGAGGGAAGATAGTTCATTTCGGCGCGAACCATATTATTCAAGTAGATTTGCTCATCAATTTAGATTTAATCAGACTGTATCGAAGAATTGTGATATCATTAGTAGAATAATGAGAAGTTATGGCATCAAACCATATAACTGGGCCTTGATATGGAAGCAACTTTTGAACGTTCATACTGAATCACACTTCATAATTCCTAGTTATAATTATCCAGTTCATGCTTCTTAGTTGGATGCATTGGTGGGCTCATCAATATTACTTAGTGCACGATTTTCCAGTAGATCATGCCATATGGATTTTTTCACTATGCGTAAGAAATTATTAGAAAGACCAAGGCATAAGTTACTTTAAAGAAACATATCATGCACCTCCTCCAGGCTTACTTTATATAATGATTTCTTTAGAAAATAATTTTTTTAAAATAAAATCTGCTGATACTCTTGAAGGATGGATAGCATTTGGTGCCCCTTTAAAGAATTTGAAGAATGTATTTGAATTTTCAGATCTTCCAAAAGAAAATGATGATTCTTCACGTTCATATCCTCCTTCGCCCTTGCAGATTTTACGAGATAACCTTCCTTCATCATCAAAAAAGTAAGAGACAGGAAGACATCATCATTCTCTTTGGAAGAATAAGCAGATTATAATTGAAGATCCATAATTCATATAGTTGATTTTAGAAGATTTGACTTTAAAATAGAAAGGAGTAAGTATTTTGAACAAACTTGCTATCGCTGTAATTTGAACCTAATTCAAAAGAAATACATTTATGTATGTTGTTTAATCAATGTTTGATATTTTCATGAGTTATTTTATCATATTAGATAATTGTTTATTTGAGCATATCTTAAATAAAATAGGTGAACATATATATCTGTAACATTTTGATGCTACACATAGTTTAAGCTCTTGAGTAGTAGAGCTAGTATACTTTTGACTGAACATACTTTAACTGGACATGACTTGACTTAACTTGACTTGATTGGACATGACTTGACTGGACTAGACACTTTCACTCATAGTTTAAGATCTTGAGTAATGGAGTAAGTATAGTTTTTTAGACTCTTAAGTAGTTGGAGTCAGGTCTTATGCAAGTGGTCTCTATAACTCTTATAATTTCATTGAACCATCGCAGTCAGGGAGTTCACAAACCTCAATCCATTGAAGGGGCCCAATAAAGCTACCAGGGCAGTGAACTCAGTACGTTTTGCGCAAGGATTGGCCGCAGAACTCTCTAGAGTTCACGGGGCTCGCAAGGCTACCTTAGGGGTACCAAATCCAAGACTATCAATCCATCGATTAGGGGGTAGCTCGTTTAAAGGACCTATCCCCATGAGTTTCTACTAAAATCAAGTGAGAAATCTGGTGGGTCTTATGCATAGTTGGCCTATTTATGGACGTGCTATAGAGCGCATACTGCAGCTTATTTTTTCTTCGTCTACTATGTCGGACCCATTCACGGGAGGACATTTTCTCTCACTTTCCCCCGTGGCACTGTCGGAAGCTATACAAATGACATTAGTCTCATGCGTGATTGGCCTTCGTGGACTTTTAGATGCTTAGGGCTTTTAGTCGCCGGCTCTCTCCGCTGCCCACATGGGTCTAAGCATGTGATGTCCTTCACGGCCTTTTTAGGGCCACTAGCCTCTCACTGCTGCTCGCATAATTTTAATGCATCACTGATTGTAGTAGGCCTTATGCTTAGCATTCCGCTATCGTACATGATAAATTGTCATCATTATTGTATGACTTATGCATAGCACTCTGCTGTTGTAGATGATAAATTGTTAAATGATATATTGTCATTGCTGATAATTGTATTCTTAATAATATTTATGTTTAAAATAGTGTATCAACTTGGCAATAATATCAGTTTATCAATAATCATCAGTTTTTAGCGATAATCGGTGATAGTTCATTGGCGTTTGGTGATAATTATCGGCGTTTAATTTGATACGCTTGATATGCTTAAGAATCTGCCTTTTATATAATAAGAAGAATACATGACATTGCCTTTTAAAGCTTTTTCATCATTCTACTTATCTTGACCCCTTTTGATTGAAAAGTATTATACTGATAATCTTTGAAATCAAAATTGCAGCAGTATTTAGGGATGATATATTTTGATGAAGCGAGCATTGTCATGCATACTTGTAGCCCCATGTTCTAATCACAAAGATATGAAAAATCATATCCACATTAGGATACGACTTTTCTTTCAAATAATCTTGAATGACTTTAATCGGGATTACGTGCCATTATTTTCTCTCTTATATCATACATTTTCCTTATGACTATTTCACCACTGTCCATCATTTCTTGTAAAATTTCTTCAAGATAAAGAAATTCTCAGTTCAATGTCCAAGAAAACGATGATAATAACAGTAATCATTTTCTTCATTTTCTTTAGACACTTTGACCATGGAAATTTGATTTTCCCTGCAGCTAATAATTGATTCATCATGAAAAGTATATCATCTTCTTCAAATGTATACTTTTCATAATTCTTAAATTGATCGAATCCTTTCTTTATTTTCTCCGTTGTAAAACTTTTCATATTTCTTTCATCAAAGTTTCTTTGTTCAACTTAATAATTCTTCATTTCTTTTTCTACCTTAACATTATCAGTCGAAGTCTTTTTAGAATCTTGAAACAACCAATTTATATAAAAATTGAACACCTTTATACTAAGCTTTTCTAAATTGCTTTACAATCAGGTCTTGAATAGTCTATATATTTAGACCGATAAGACCCATTGCAATATCTAGTTTTATACATTCTATGCATAGCTTGATGTGTTCTTCTTCTCTCACCAGTTGTGAGCATGATGCCCCCAATATCTTCTATCGATTGATGAATTCTTTGATTAGTTCGTCTTGTCCTTCGCAAATATAAGTTAAAACGTCTATGCTGATTTTTTCAGTAGATGACCTAAGAAGCTGTGAATAATAATAGTGAATATTTCTAATGGAACTTGATGTAGGAGATATAACAAATGGTGGTTTTCTTGTCATAACAGCTTCCTTTTATCTTTTCGTATCGTTGATGAATCCCTTGCAGACGTTACATTTATAGTTACTTTTATGTATTATTTTTTATCCTTTTTTATTACTATCTCGCCTTGCTTTATCATTTTTTGTAATATATCTTTCAATATGCAGCAGTCTTCTGTAAGATGCCTCAGAAAATGATGGTAACGACAATAATTCTTTTCTTTCGTCATATCAACTTCCTCTGGATATTTGGGCGGAGGTAACTTAATAGTTCCAACAGTTAGTAGTTGCTCCATCATCAGCAAAACATCTTCCTTTTCAAAGATATATCCTTTATGAGAGTCATATAATTGAGGTCATTTATCATTTACAGGACCCTTGTAACAATTTGAGTCTTCTCTTCTCCTTTTTTCTCGTTTGTTGTGAAAGGTGTTTCTTTTCTTTTTCTGATCAACAATATTTTCCATTGATCTATTTGATCCCCCTTCTTTCTATTCTGTTTTGAAACGTTGGCGTTTTCTAACCATTAACTCCAGTGCATGTGCTTTCGTAACGAGATCTTAGAAGGTCTTTATGTTGGCGCTTGTGAGTCCGAATGCAATTCTAATTTCCATAGAGTTTAGACACATCTTCACATGTTCCTTTTCTTTGGGTAACTATCTGCATGAAGCTCCCGAAGTTTTTCATCTATCAATGAATTTCTCCACGGGTTATGACTCCGATGGTGGCTCAAGACTTGTCACTTCCAGTTAATACGGACTTATCACTTCCAGTCAATACGGGTTTATTCTTAGGAATTGAAAATTGGCACGCTTGTAATAGTTGCTATTAGTTGTAGCTTGAACGCATGTATTATATCGTAGTTCTTTCGATCGTTGCTTAACTTTTCTCTTCGATCTTTGCTTAGCTTTTGCATTAGAGCTTTGCATTGAAGCTTTGTGGGTGGATCATAGAGCTTTGTATTGGAGCTTTATTGTTGATTTGCCCTCTTTTAATTAGGTGACATTTTCTCTAAGGATCTTCACAATCAAAACTATTTTACCTTTCAATCATAGTAATAATTCGATCGACATAATACTCCCGAGCTTGAGCATTATCATATAATAGTTCAGTCGTAGTAATAATACTAGCTCCAATCTTGACCTTCGAAAATTGATACCGATAATTATTATCTCAGAAAATCAATAATTACCTTTTCTGGGATCAAAGAATCAGGAGTTTCGCATAGCTGTTCAAAAGGATATGTTTGATAAGAATATTTAGAAATTATGTTTTTCTCTGATTTCTCTATTCATTGAACATTCTTCATTCTTTCTTCACCAAAGAACGAAGATTCATAAAGGCATATGGTTGAAATAATGATTGTCTTATTATATTGTTTGCTTTCTCAAAAAAACATCAATACTCTGGACTCATTGTTCTCTCCTTTTTTTTGTCATGCTCTCTTTTATATGTCATAGTAATTGCACATTTCTATCTTCTTCGTCACTGTTTCTTTTGTCATCCTAAACATAACTTGAACTGATCCAATTCTCCTGGAAGATATCAACATGATGCTCCCAAGTTTTTTCATAAACTAGTGAATTCATCATCTGATTCATCTTTCTTGTTAGCGAGCAGAGACCAATTTAGTCAAACTAAATTCTCCGATCTTGTCAATCTTTAATTGTAACTGCTTCAACTTTCTCTGGTATTTTTTTTGTAGCGGTGATCGTGTATTGTCGATGCAATCTTGTACGAATCCATTGGATATGAAGTAAACAATCGCGTTAGTCGAGAGAAAAGCTATTGCGATTGTATAAGAACGCAATACCTGTTGTTCAAAATAAAGTATCAGTTATTTAAATTCAAAAAATTATACTTTATTTTAAAGATGAAGGGGAGGATGTTCCCATTAAGAGTCATCATTTTGGTGTCAATATGATGCCAAACAGTGATGAAAATTCTCTAAATATTTTTTAAGTTATCATCAAATAATAACAATTTCCCAACAAAGTTGTCATTTTTTTTCGACAGGAAATAAAAGTATTTCGATAAGGGAATTATCATTCAATAATAACAAAGAAAAAATGAGAAAATAATCATCACAAAGTATTTTATTAATTTTAGGTTCATTTACATCCTCGTGTTTTCCTTGATTCTAAAACAAAGTACAATGAAATAAAGGATAATTAATTCAATAGCAATTTCGAAAGCATTTCGGCATATTTGGTGTCCGTCAGAGTGACAGAAGGGTTGTGCAGGTCCAAAATTCTTTGCTTCAAGTTGACACTTGACAGGTGTATGCATCAAAAATTGAACTATGAAGGGAACACTCAAAACTGCAAAGCACAGGGCAGTGGAGGCCTTTCATTGCACGCCGCACAACAGACCCATCAAATCTGCACAACACTATTCACTGCACAACACTATTCACACAGTTCCTTCTCTCTTTAGAGTTTCTAATGATGCAAATGAGAGGGAGCAGGGGTATTTATAGGCTTTCACACTGTGAGGCATCGATTTTCTTGCCATAAGCCCCATTCCGCACAACACTATTCACCCGCGCAATTATTCAGAGAGACACTATTCATCGTAGCACTATTCATCTCGCATAACTATTTATCACGGCACTATTCATCGTAAAAAAATTTCTAGAGAAGAATGATAGAGAGAGGGCCGCGTAATGAGCAGGGCTGCGTATCTTAGATCCTTAATGTGCAATAAACTATACTCCTATCGACTCGTGTATTTTTTTATGCCCCAACAACGGGGATCAGTCTTACTCTGCTTCCTTGGGATTGTGATGACCCATCCATGTGGAGGGTCCACTCCCACAATCCGACATTCTGCTCGCCTCTGTCTGTTATTGAGGAGTGGGGTAAGTAAATTCGGCAATGAAATCAGTGATAGCCTGACCTTTAATCACCGCTATTGGTTAGTATATGATGTTGAACTTGCCTAGCTTGATTGCCCACTTAGTTAGTGGCCTTGACACCTCCGATTTCTATAGTACTTGGCGGAGTGACTGGTCAGTTGGGACCACTATGGTATGTTCTTGGAAGTAAGGTCAAAGGCGTCAAGATAAGGTAATCAGCGCTAGCACTAACTTCTCTATATCCAGGTATCGCGTCTCAGCTTTGACCAGAGCTTTGCTAACGTAATAAATTGGTCATTGCTTGTTTTCCACCTCACACACTAGGGTCGAGTTAACCATTGTGATCAATACCACTAGGTACAGTAGTAGTGGCTCCCCAAGTTCTAGCTTGGAGAGCAACAGTGGGGACCTTAGGTATTTCTTGTGTTGCTGAAATGTTAGCCCGCACTCCTCCATCCAGGTTGGCTTCATATTTCCCTTCAACTACTTGAAGAATGGTAAGTATTTATCCGTAGCCCGGGAAACAAACCTATTTAAGGCTACCACTCTTACCGTCATGCATTAGATTTATTTTGTTGTACTGGGGGATCTGATCTCTAGGAGAGTTCAGATCTTGTCAGAGTTTGCTTTTATTCCTCTTTGCTTGACCACGAAGCCTAGGAACTTTCCCAAGCTTAAGCCTAAGGTGCACTTGCTCAAGTTTAACTTCATTCGATACTTCCTTAAAATCACAAACATTTCCTTTAGGTCTGCCATGTGGTCTCTCACCTTAGAACTCTTAATGAGCATGTCATCAATGTAAACTTTCATCGTGTTCTCGATTTCCTTAGCGGACATTTTGTTAACCAAGCATTGGTATGTTGCTCTAGTGTTCTTAAGCCCGAATGGCATTCCTCGGTAGCAATACAATCCTTTATCCATAATCAAAGTCATTTTTTGTTTATCGTGCTTATGTATTGTAATTTGATTATACCCTTAATATGCATCCATAAAGCTAAGGAGCACGTGCCTGGCGGTACTATCCACCAACTGGTCGATCCTTGGGAGGGAAAAGCTATCCTTTTGACATGCCTTGTTCAGGTCGGTGTAATTTACACAGACCTGTCATTTTCCACTGGCCTTTTTTACCAGCATGACATTAGCCAATGTGTCGAAATAGTAAATCTCTTCAATGAACCTAACCTCAAGGAGTTTGCTGGCCTCCTTGCCAATGGCCGCATATCTCTCAGGATCGAATGCTTGTCTTTTTTGCCTCATAGGTTTGTGGTCGGGGTCCACGTTCAGCCGATGGACCATAACTTCTGAATTTATACCGAGCATATCCTAGTGGGACCAAGTAAACACATCAACATGTTGTCTTAGTAGGTCGGTTATCTCCACTTGAAGCCCTAGCTCGAGTAGCGACCTTACCTGAACGGTGCAGGATGGGTTGAACTTGAAGAGCGGTATTGCAACAAGGTCTTCCACCAATGACCCTCTTTTGACAGTCTCTTAACGTGGGGTCTAAGGAGGTAATTTGCATTGCCTGTTGTCGTTGTAACTTTGCTCGGAGTGCCATTAAATAGCATTATCGGGTCTCGTGCTGGTTACTCCTGACCTGGCCGGCTCCATGCTCGGTCAGGAACTTTATGGTGAGGTGATAAGTGAACACCACAACTCTCATTGCGTTTAAAGATGGCCTGTCCATAATCACATTACATACTAAGGGGCAATCTACCACAAGAAAATTGACCATGGTTGTGACCTAGTTAACACCCTCACTAGATGTTACAGGTAGCAAGATGCTTCCTTCGAAGGTTACCTTTTCTCCAGAAAGCCGAGCAAGGGCATTTGGACGGGTCATAGTCTTGTCCTTCTGAACCCCATCTTATCAAATGCGGTAGCGAATAGGATGTCGGTTGAGATGTCAATGTCGACTAATATCTAATGTACTTTATGGTTGGCCACAGTCATGGTGACCACTAGGGAGTGGTCAGAAGGTGAGACTGCATGAGTTCAACCTCGGTTCCTTGCTGGATCATCCAGTAAGATAAATATGATGCTCCCTTTCGCTGTTGGTCGTACTCTGAACGTGAGCTTGACCTGTCCGATTCAAATCTCCACCTCTGGCGGGACCACTTAAGATGGTGCATATTTCACTTGTCGCTTCATTGTCATTTTGCTTGTCATGTTGCTCTTGTTGCATGGTCTATCGATCTTCTCTTCCCTTGTCGATGACTTCGCATAGATGTCCATTTCAAATAAGGGACTCAATCTCTTCCTTGAGGTTAAGACACTCGGTCATGTTATGACTGTGATGTCAATGAAAATGACAATACTTTATCTTATCTCTCTTCTCGGGTTGGCTCTCATCTTGTTCAGCCACCTCATGATCCTTTTTTCTCTGACCTCCATGAGTACTTATTTCGGTGTGGCAATTAAGGGGGTGTACCTATGGAAACGGCTTTCTGGACATCAACTAGGTCGGGTATTGCTACTATGGTCATCGTCCTTTTTCCTCTTGGAGTTTGTGGTGGGTGGCTCCCTTTTTTCTTTTTGCTTTATGTCTCTCACCAAGCTATTTTCACATCGAGTGGCTCTTTGCATGCTAAATAGCTCCTCCATGTTTGAATACTTTTGAACTCGATTGAGGAGGTCGACGAGAGTCGTCAGAGGGTTTTTCCCAAAAGAAAAAAGGAATTTTTCCTTATTTGAGGCTGACCATCATGGTTGTAAGAGCGACCTAGTCAGAGTAGGTGTCCACCTGAACAGCTTTAGCGTTGAAGCACACGATGTAGTCCCTTAAGAGTTTCACCTCCCTTTGTATTATTGTGAGGAGGTGAGTCGTGGGCTTCCTCATGTCATTTCCTCCGATGAACTAGGTAGTGAAAGCCTTGCTAAGTTGAGCGAATGAGCCAATGGACTTGGACTTTAAGTGCCTGTAACATTTCTATGCAGCCCCTGTTAGTGTCAAGGAGAATGCTGTGCATATTATAGGCCCGGAAGCATCGTGGAGTTCCATCCATGCTCATAAGGACTCTAAATGCTTCGCTAGATCCCCCAACTCTGAATAAGGAGTTATCTGGGGCATTCATAATCTAGATGGTAACTTCATAATGTTGTTTATAAGTGGAGGTTTGGCTTGCTCAATTAGGGTGTCCACGGATGGAGGGGACTTAGCTCAACAGGCCTGTTGGATGTCACTAAGCTGATCTCAGATTTTTTTAAGCTCTGTCCCCCATGGGACCTCATTTTCTGCAAAGACTTCCAGGGCTTTCCCTCAAGCTTGCCTTCTTTTCTCTAGTGTATGTCACAAATTTGACTCAATGAGCTCGGTGGTCGCTAGAATTTGCATTGGGATGCACCTGTTTCTCGCTGGCTGATCTTTCGCTGTGTATGATTCGAGAGGCATAGGCAAAGGGTGAGACTTTTCGATCGCTGCCCCCAACTCTATATTTTGGTCATTGGGGAGAGCATGCTGCCTCTCCAATACCCCCATGATGTGGTCAATATTACCAGTCAGGGCTTCCACTTGGTTCTCCAGAAATGAGTTGACTTCCCCTGTTTCGGGATCTCTGTGTGATTACTGGTGAAAGGGGTTAGGTTGGGGGCCTGATCGTGAAGCTTGAGGATTCTAAAGTTGTTCCTCATGCACTGACTCGGCGGTGGCCAATGCCCTTCCCTCTTTCTTAGCCATTAAGGTGAGAGAAGGGGAAGAGCAGTTGGCCTCACTGATGTTGGGGAACTTTAATGGCTTTGTTGTCGATTCCCACAAACAACACCAAAATATTATTACTCAAATCTGGATGAACCCGCGACTTCTCTTGCAAGTTATTGGGTACGTGCACAGTAAAGAACAAAGCGCAATGAGGGTGCCGGTTGTGGTTGGGGACTCTCTGATGCCTAAGTCAGGTAGGTTAAACCAAAGTGGGCATAGCCTTGGGATTTATTTTGTGCGTACCTTTCTTCCAAGGCAGGGGTTATATTTATAGGTTCTTTAGGTTGTCTGCATATCTCGGTGGATCTATCAAATACGCTGGAAGGGTCCGCATTTGAGTAGGAATCTGCTTCCGAGAATATTTTTAATCCTCCGTCCGGCGTGATCTTTGGTTGGGATCTCATTGGATCAATCTTGACACGGTATGCTGCAAGATTTTCTCAAGACATTTTTCGTCTAAGGTCGTCGGAATGGTTATGTTGGTTGATGAGTTTTATTACTGAGTTCCGAGCCCGAGCAGTTCAACTCGGCAGTAAACCTTTAATCGAGGCTTAGTTGACTCTCCTAGGTGGTCGATATGTCGATGGAGGCTCAGCTCAGCTCTCCCAGGTGGTCAATATGTTGGAGTCTCGGTTCAGCTCTCCAGTAGGTTGATATGTTGATGGCTCTGGGGAACCCGTTTTGTCAATTCTTCACACACATCGCCTTGGCAGCCCCCTCATGATGTATACATGTCCCATGTCACCAATCAGTTCGATTTTTCCGATTTTTCCCACAAGAAGCTTTATATACTGCCACGTGAATACGAGGTGTATCAAAAATTTTATTTTGTCTATACGATGAATTACTTGAATTATCCTTAATTTTAAACGACAACCACCATTATCAATTCGTCTCACTCAGGTGGGCTACACATGTATTTTGGATCGGACCACTACTTGTGTTGTTTTGGTAGTGAGTGGATCAACCTGATTTTGATCTGATAAATCTTAACGGTGGGATCTGACCTTGTGTGTCATACACAGCTTGTGCTCAAAGGTGGATGGAAGGTTCCGTGCATTGATGTGTTTGCAAGCATTCATTCAATATTACAATAGGAAAACGTACTGTATGGCTTTGAATAAAGAGAGAATTGGATACTCGTCTGTGTGATGGATGATACCGCCGCACTTTGAAATTACTCACAAATTGCATACATAGCAATCCAGTATTTGAAGTAAACCATCCAAATTATGGGTCCCATTTAAAAGCTATGGACAAAAAAAAAAAGTTATCCCCAGCATGAAAATGTCATTTGCCAAAAATAGGTTTGGTCATTTGATCAATGGATCTAAAGGTTCTAAAGCAAATGAATGTCTAGAAATGTTAAAAGAAGTCTCTCAGGGGGCCTGTTTGTGTTGCTTTTTTGAACAATTAGGGCAATTCTGATTCCCAAGATTACTACATGTACATGGATGAAAGGTGAGAAACAACTTGGGGCCCACAAATGAGTGGATGCCATTTGAGGGAGGGGAACAGATGTTAGAGATCCCACGCCATTCATTAGATTGGTTGCTGCACTTTGAACATGCCATGTTATATGAAAAATTCATCTTCGGCATCGATGTTAAATAATAAAAACAAAAAAAAATCATCTTCGCATGGTCGCTGCACATGCTGGATCTAGATCGTTGGACTTTCTTTTGATGGCCCATTTTTCTTATACAAGTTTGATTTGCTTATGAACATTATTTTTGGGCCATGGCATGTTCATGGTGTATCCTATACCAAATTAAATGGCGTAGGTCTCCTCACTTGATCTCTAATAACATGGTGTCCTAATCTATTCCCATGTGCATCTTGTTGTTTGCAGAGGATTCCTCCAATTCCGCTACAAAAATAGGGTTGGGGAACTATTTCATACTTTCGTCACCAGAGGGAGTCCTTCGACTAAAATTTTCAGCTAATTCTTAAATATGAACATCACATCAATCTCCCAGCTGATAGAGAGAACAATCTCTCAGAGGGGTAGAGAACGGCCAAACTCCAGCACTTTTCATACCTAATTAGTAGAATGTAAACATGTAGGAGACATGCCAAAGAAAATATGCATTTCTCAACCTTTTCAGAATACGTGAAGTTTCCCAGCACACATACCCGAAAAGAAATATCCAATAACCTTCTATAGAGTCTGTCTTTCCAGGAAAAGCCACGTTAACCTTGAATCATTCATCATGTAAATTTTTTTCTTTCTTACTATAAATATCTCACTTAGGCTAGCAACTCGATGAGGCATAATTTTTTTATAAAACCTTTAAAAACTAAAACTTGGCAAGTATCTAAAGCAAACTAAGCTTTATCCTTTAGCCAACCCAAGCCTAAGGTAAAGCCGATTTGGCTAAATCCAAGCTAAATTCAAACTAAATATGAGCCAAATTCAGAAATGGTGGTGACTGATCCTCCTTCCATGTCACATGTATGGCTACCCACCAGACCATCCACATTAGATGGGCCATATTTTCAAAATCACACCGATCAAGAAATCCTACCATCCAATAGGCAACCCTCAAATTGATGGTTAATGTAAAATTAGAGCTGTACACCAACCGAGTTAGCTCAGTTAACTCGCTCGAATCAACTTGGAAAAACTCAATTCACTCGGCTTGAAACAGAGTCCAAGCCGACTCGGCTCGGAACTTGACTCAAACTTAACTTGGTTCGAATTGATTCGACTTGGATCAGGTTCACTTAATATAAATATTTTGTAAATATTTATATTTTTATTTAAATAAATTATATTATATTATATTATATATATATATATATATATATATATATATATATATATATATATATATATATATATATTAAAAATCGTAAAACCTAAACTCAAACTAGCTCTGAAAATTAAGCTCAAGCTTGGCTCGAGCTGCTAGCTGAGCCGAGCTGAACTCGACTCAGTTCGGTTGTGTACAGCTCTATACAAGATTGATTGGCCCAAACCCAAGAGGAACAAAATCAGACTATCACGGTCTTCTTCTGAGTGTTTTTTTTTTCCAACTGAGTGGGTTTTATTATTGTTATTTTTTTGGCTCAGCAATTTGGATGGTCTAAGTTGCCCTACCACTATGCCATGTCTAAAGTTGTGGAGCCACGGTGAGCAGTTGGCAGGAATCTCAACCAACTGGTTAATGGATGACGCACCTAAATCTTGCACATGAAATAGCCCAAAATCCCCACAAAATTTCAACAAAACATGTTAGTAAACATTTGTAAATACTTACCTCCATCAAATATTCCATTTTAATATGCATAGGATAAAAAGTATCAGTCTTGAAATGTATTCATATTGGTTTCGGATGACTTTAAACCTTGATCTCAACCCTCAAGAAGTTCAAGCAGTGTTTGGATGCGCCAGCAAGTTGCAATCATGGTTTTACGATTTGGACATGTCCCAAGCGACTGATAGCAGACTAATGGTCTCTAGACAAGCATCCTAATCAAAGCTTCTAAATTGTTTTCTTTTGAATCTATCACTAATTATATTTATTTTATATTAGAAGACGGTTTTAATCTATTTTAGAAATTGATTTTTGTTACCAAATTTAATACAGTGGTTTCATGGCTAGCACACCGATGTTCAAACATTACAAACGAAGCAATAAAACTAGAAAAACTAACAAGTCTTTTGAAGAACCGCACGCCATTGCAGAGACCAGTTCCATTCATTTACTACTTCACCAAAAGCTGCTTTTTCCATGCACAAATTGTAATTTATACCAAGCATTCACAGTGAGGAAGTAACCTCAAATAGCAGTTACAAGTGTTACCTGAACACTTCCAACTTTTGGGCTTTTGCCAGAAAACTCTTCGATAAGATACTGCATAACATAATTTGCGTGGATATCTCTTGGTGATTTCACTGGAAAATGCTGTGAGCTATCACTTTAATCAGGCATCCAAAAACATTCTTCATGAAGTTCTGCCTGCATCATTTTTTACTTATTTTTATTATATAATTTTCTTTTGCCAAGATAAAGATTTCTCACCTACAGATTGATAGTCGAATTGATTAGAGCACAGAAGATCGTGAGGCATGACCTAGCGTGAATCCAAGAGGATGGTTTTTGGGTTTCGGTGAGGTAGTTGCCCTGAAACTCTATAAGAAGAAGAAGAAGAAGAAAAACCAAAAAGAAACAAGAAGAAGACTTGCATTCGTTCCCGTTGCCGAAGAAACTATCATAGAACTTCTGTCTATTCTTTTGTTATTGAAGAAACCATTATAGGTACTCCTCTCAACTTCTGTTGTTATGGAAGAAACCATGGTAGAGACCTCTCACATTCTACATTCTAGCTCATTTTGTTGTAGGCACCATTAGCCCCCTAACAAAAGTTCACAAGCACTGTTGTTGTTGTTTTTTTTTTAAAAATAAATAATAAATAAATAAAATTATTTTATAACTTCTTTCTGATATTCTATTGGGATTTTCTATTTTTTCAGAGGATCAGGCATGGTTCATCTCTTTTAAAATGTTTTGTTAATTTGATTTTTTGTTAGTATAGACTAATAATGATCTAGTAATTGCTACCGTCACCATATCAGACTCAGCCATTCATTATATGGTCACCCGGTCTAAAACCAAGCAGTCCTCTGTCACTGAAGGGAACTATCAGTCTCTCTCCCTTTACTAAAACCATGTGAATGTTCCGTTTTTATTTCATTGTTTTTTTATTTATATTTTCTCTTCTTTGGCTTAATTTAATTTATTAATTTTATTACATTTAATTAAAAATTAATTATTTGTGAACAGATGTATCTACCATGCCGGACAGTTTAGGACACTTCCACACTCACTGCCCATGCACGTGTTGAGGTAACATGGCCACATTACATTCCTCCCGAGTCCAACTAATGTAATTTCCATTTGGAAAAGTCTTCCATTAGATAAATAATAGGGATGATTGGGTACGTTCCACTTAATTGAACTAAGTATTGCAGTTCAATTGAATAGTGCATCCAAAAGCCACCTCTGAGGAATTTAAGATATATTGTTGATTCCAGAAAAAATGAAAATAAAAAAATGTTTACTAATCCAAAAAAAAAAAAAAAAGTAACAAAAGTAGGAAAAGGAATTTACAGAACAATACCAACGCAGGCACAAAAGCCAGTAACTAAAAGGTAAGAACAATCTTCTCGTCCCATTCTCCTGCACACCCACAAAACATAAAAATGGTGTATTGTCTCGGAAATCTATCATTACAAAGAGGTCTGTAGCCTCTGAGATGAGTCATGGACGACCAGAAATGACTGCATGAAGATGGTGTACAACTGTAAGCATAGTTAGAGAATCACTCCATGCAATTTCATGCAATGAATAAAATGGCAAAACCAGAGTTTCATGGATGAACTTAATGACTACAAGAAAGCTCTGACCAGACATTCTGCATGCCGTGTTAAAGAAATTTCTTGAGTTTATGATCCCTAGAGTCTGCTATAATGCACAGAAAAATGCCCTAATTTGAGGGTCTTAGAATTCCTCTACTGATGATAAAATTCTCGCAGGGTCAGCAAGCATGTTAAATTCTCAACAATCAGCATGGGAAACAAAATGAGAGGGGAAAAAAAGATGCACTCATAGGCACGAAAACCATATCCAGCCATACTGTGTGCTACTTATCTGAAACAAGATTATATCAGTGCATGCACACACAAATGCACTATCTATGCAGTGGCTGAGAAAGAGAACGGGAAAGGAGATACTCATAGATACAAAAACCATCTCCAACCAGGCCACACAGGCACGCACACAGAGAAGCAAGTACACATAAGAGAAAAAGGGTATACTCACCAGTATGAGAACCTGCTCTATGCTGCAGACAATCTGCCTGCACCAGGCAAGATCTCTCGCATGCACACATGACCCCACTCCAACCTAATGTTTTCAGTATCAATGATATTGGCCTATATATCTCACGATATATATCGTATACCACTTATACGATACGAAACACATAGGTAGTGCCGATATATCCCACCTATTCGATCCAGCAAGCATTTTTTATTTTCAATCTTCTTTTTTTTTGTTATTATTTTGATAAACTTTAAATCATGTTAAATCAATGTCAAATGGTTACAAATCTATCATTCATATTTTATATATATAAAATAACAAATTTGGAGCTTCAATTTTGAAATTGAGGGAGATGAGCGAGTTACAGAAAATTGGAAAAAATCGAAATTTCCTAATTCATCACAAATCGATTGCAATCTGTGTCCAAACACAAAACAAACATGTATGTAACTTGATCTAGTATTCTTCTTTTTGCTTTTGAATGTATTGCTTGTTTTTCCATACATGTCTTCTTACATTTATATATTAATGAATACACTTTGAAAATACATGCATTAGTTCAGCCAAACAACGCATATATTAGGACCCAATAAAAGGAAACTTATTATGTGCACTTCTTTTTGTAATGTTTTGATTTCTAAGTGTGAATTGATGTCATTTTTAACAATATCTAAAGTTTTCATAGAAAAATTCAACCAATTTTCCAATGGTTCCCCATGTTTCCCGACAACAGCAATACATTATGCAATACAACAAATATATCCCCATGCGATAACCGATATGTATCCATATCCCAAGGGTGTGATACATTACACAATAACAATATAGAAAACATTGCTCCAACCCACACCCCTATGCAATCACATGCACAAAATACAAAATGATTATGCCACCACAGGCAATTACTTAGATACCTGTACAGCATCGAGACAAGTATTTCTATAGCTTCAGTGACTCCATGCACATGTCAAGTAATCACGTTCTTAGCAACCTTTCACTAAAAATCACAACCAAAATGGTTGTCTCATATAAGAGAGAATCATATTTAGATTAAGGGAAAAAAGACAAGATTGAAATCAAACAGCCCTACAAAGACTATGGGCAAAAATTAAGACAAATTTCTTCCAAACTTCCTTTCTGTACCTTAGGCTTTGCAAAGCCTTACATACAGAGAGTGCAACAAGCTGCACAGTGTACATGTCGGTGTTGGGCGACTCATCCACAATTATAACTCTACAATTTTTAACAGCTTTCTTTTCTTTTCTTTTTTCCTTTTTTTTTTTTTTTTTTTGGGGGGGGGGGGGTTGTTTGACAGTTCCCAACCAAATGACAAGAATTACATGATGACTTTCAATGGACTTTGAGAAGATGTCTGTCGTCTGGGCATTGGATGCCGTCAAGGGTGCACGATGCATGGACTAGAAAAGGTAGCAATGGACCTTATTCCCCTGGTGAAAATGGAAAACAAGATAGAACAGAAGATGGCTTCTGATATTTTGTTCTTTTCTGGGAGTGGCGCCTCTGAACCATACAACTATTCTCTGCTAAAGACTTACACAGACCAAAAGCATGCTGACTTAGGGTTTAGGTATAGGAATTACCTCCCAGTTACTCATTTGCACCTTCAGAGCTACGGAGAGCACTTGCTCGTTTTCTCTCTCTCCAATTCTCTCCCCATACTTTGGCCTCCGCAACTGCACGCTCTCTATCAAGATCTCGATTGTGATTCCTCGGACCTTCCCTTGCTTTCCCTGCATGAACAGGACTATCCCTCTGAGATTCCTGCTTGTCCAACTCATCCAAACCCCATTTCCTTCCAGACCTGCCTCCTGAATCTCCTCTGCCAGCTTCTGCACCAAAGCTCACTCCCGGGGCGAGGTCCCTGTGTCTGAAATCGGGAGAATTTTGATGTGGTGATTGGACACCATGCCGTCTGCCTTGTCCCACCTCATCATGGCTGTCAGGCCCACCACCTAGGTTCTTTTGGTCATCCTTGTCCTTCAGGGTAGATGGACCTACTCTACTACTATGAGCAGAAGCTGCATTTGGATCGTATGTTTGGGAAGCTAAATATGTCAGAGCAGTCACGACATCCCCTATAAGTGGCCGAGTAGCAGCTTGCTCTTGCAAACACATGGCAGCAACAGCAAGGGCTTGGTAAAGGCCTCGCATCGGGTAACGGCCTTGCAAAAGGGGATCTGCCATCTTGGGGAATTTTCGACGGTCCTTGAACAGTGGACGTGCCTGCACACAGCATCCAGAAACAGAAAAATAAGCTCTGCACACCACATCCAGAAACATGAAAGAAAAATAAACGCTTCATCAGTGTCAGTCCACAATGAAGTGCATGAAAATACCATTGTTTCATGATAATTGTTTTGAGCTAAAACACCACAAGTCTTGTGATAGAATGATTAAAAAAAAAAAAAAGCATACAAAGGTGTGTTCAGAGCTGCCAAAGCAGCATAAGTGATGTGCTTGCCCAAATTACAATTGGGATAAGAACAGGACGCATTCTTATCTCTCTCATTATTTGGGAAGAAAAGGCAGGATAACATAATTGCCACTCAATGAGCCATGCCACCCAAGCACAAGTCAGATGGGCTTCGCTCAAGTAGCAGTACCAATCCTGATTTAAGGTGCTTTCAAACGGGCAACAGAAATTTCAACCTTTGGGTAGTTTACACTGATAATTTCAGGATGGGTACAAGGCAAACACTTTCCTTATATATAGGTAGAGAGAGAGAGAGAGAGAGAGAGAGAGAGAGAGAGAGAGAGAGAGAGAGAGAGCGAACCATACCGCAAGAGACCTTTGTGTGCTCCAGCTCCCTATCCTCTTGGGAACTTAGATAGGGTGTGCCCTATAGTGATGCATACGTGAAATCTACTCTGACCATTAGGTCGGTGTTGGCAATTTAGTTGTAGGGCTAAGACAACAGGTAGATTTATGATTTAGGTGGGCCACACTAAAGGAAACAATGGGAGAGGGGATGCATATCATTGGATTTTTAGATGGTCGTCCATAATGTTTATGTGAAATCCACTCCAACCATTAGCTTCCTTGAGAAAATTCATGCATGGGGAATAACAATTATACCCATGCTTGATTTATGTGGGCCAAACCAAATGACACAGTTTGGATGGTGGGCATCCCCCTGCCTGTTCCCCCTCATGTGGCCCACCATAATTATTGATGTGGCTAATTTTTTAGTCATATCGCTAAAGGTTTTTTGCTAACCTTATGGACGGAGTGGATTTCACATACACATCATGGTGGGGCCACCCCCAGCCCACCGTCCAACTGCCTTGGTTGGCATGTTGACCAAGGGTCAAGGCAGTAGCCAGGGTCAGTGGGTGCTTGTGGTCCCCACAGTGATGCATATATTTATCCACGCCATCCATCCATTTGTCCAACTCATTTTATGGCATGAGCACAAAATGAAGCAGATTCAAATATTAGGTGGACCACACCATAGGAAAACAGTGGTGATTGAATGCCCACCATTAAAAACTTCCCAGGGTCCACTGTAATATTTATTTGCCATCCAATATGTTGATTAGGTCATAAAAAAACTGGATGAAGGGAAAACACAAATATTTGTGCCCCAAAAAGTTTTTAATGGTGGTCCTTCAATCACCACTGTTTCCTGTGGTGTGGTCCACCTGACATTTGGATCTACCTCATTTTTTGGCTCATGCCCGAAAATGATCTAGCAAAATGGATTAACTACATGGATAAAACACATGCATCATGGCAAAGGCCACAGATCACTTCCAGCACCGACCACTAGCTATCAACGAGGTTTGGCAGGGTCAGCATGCAATCCGGTTTGTGAGGTGAAGGAGCTCGAAGCAAGCATATCAAGATGGAAAAGCTTAGGTGGGCCCCACCGTGATGTGCATGTGAAATCTACTCCAACCACAAAGTGTGTGATGAGGAATTTAGCTATAGGGCTAAAAAAATCAGCCACATCCATAATTCAAGTGGGCCACATGAGAAGAAATAGTGCAAGGAATGCCCACCATTCAAACTTTTTCAATTGGCGTAGCCCACATAAATCACGTATGGGCCTAATTTTTGGTCCCTGTGCATGAATTTTCATGAAGCAGCTAATGGTTGGAGTGGATTTCACATAAACATCACTGCGAGCCACGTAAAAATCCAATGGTAGGCGTCTCCTCTCCGATTGTTTCCCTTCGTGTGGCCCACCTGAATCATGAATCCAGCTGGTTTTTAGCCCTATGGATAAATTTCCATCATTGATGTAATGGTTGGAGTGGAATTCACAAACTCATTATAGTACGGCCACCTTGTCTAAGTACCCAATACCACCGGGAATTGGGCCGCATGAAGGTCTCCTACGGGATGGTTCACAGGAGACCATTACTATCTATATAAATTCCTGAATTTGAAAAGACTATGAACTTTCTTTTTTATATGAAAGACAACTGATGAGACTTTATGATGGAAATATGATTGGCTTTTGAAAATCGAAACACGGCTAACATTTACAAATGCTATAATTTCCATTTCAAGAGCTGTGAGATGCCAAATGCACTACAAGAATAAAATTTGAAAAGGTTCAATGAAAAGAAGTAATATACGGTACCCAAGCAACCAAGTTGTGCTCCCCAGCAACTCGGGTGTTGTCGATAGCCTTGCGTCCTGTGATGAGCTCAAGGAAGACTACGCCAAAACTATAGACATCTGATTTCAGTGTAAGCTGTCCAGTCATAGCATACTCAGGAGCACAATAACCATATGTTCCCATCACCCGTGTGGAGACATGAGTCTTGTCCCCAACAGGACCAAGTTTCGCAAGCCCAAAATCTGACAACTTCGGATGATATCCTTCATCAAGTAAAATGTTGGATGATTTGAAGTCCCTATAAATAACGGGAGGGTTTGCTTTGTCATGCAAGTATTCCAACCCTTTTGCTGCACCGGCAGCAATCTTCATCCTCGTATTCCAGTCCAGAGGCTCTTTTTCAGGTGGAATATCTAACAAGAGGGCAATGAGTCAGCTGATTCACAAAAGAGTAACTACAGGTAGAGGGGTATCTATTAGGGAAATATATATATATATATATATATATATATATATATATATATATATATATATATATATATAATAGCATAAGTTTGAAGAAAAAAAAAAAAAAAATTTTGAAAGTGGAACTGCACAAACACAATCAACATCCATACGTGTTCTATAGCAAGTGAAACTGTATGCTGTTCAGGAAGCTGGAAATGATTGGAAATGAAATAGATTTCCATGGATAAGCGCTGTTTAAATATAAATTGTAGCTGTGGAAATCATTTCTCATTATTATTCTTTTCCTTGGACAATGAGTAATCTAATGTCGCCCAAAAACCTAATCCATGGGCATTTCCTCTCATTTTGTTGACACAAACTGAACAGGGATCCTTTTCATTTTCCACACTAAAAAGAACTGCTATCCAAACAATGGCAAAGGAAAAACAAATTGATTTCCATGAAAACATTAGTTGCAAAACAAACAGTGGGCTGTAAATTCTTTCCCACAGTGTTGACATATACAAGATTGGGCCATGCCTCTCTGGACCATGGGCCATAGGCGAGTAGGATACTATCCACCCTTTAATTCCCTATTGATGTCAGTGTAGTTTGACTGTAATGATGACTGACCTTACGGTGTTTGTTTTCTCCATGAATCACCGTAAATAAGGTAGTTCTACAATAGAAAATTGTAATGATTACAATTTTCTTTCCTTGGATTGCATTTGACTGTATTTGAATATCGATTCTTGTGATGATTACAAGTTCCTTTATTACCCTTGGCAATCCACTACAAATTAGGCTCCTCTGAACTCAAGTACTGATAGTATTCCTACTCGCTCATTTATTCTGATTTATATTTAGATTTGTCCTTGAATCTGCCTATTGCTATTAGAAAAACTAAAAGATAGTGTATTGCTCATCCTATTCAACATTTTGTTTCCTATCATTCCTTATCCCTTGAACACAGGTCCTTTGTTTCTTGCCTTGAGTGTTCTTCCTCTACCAAAAAATTATAAAGAGGCTCTTACTTCTCCTTTGTGGCATTGAGCCATGGAGGAGGAGATGGAGAAACAAACATGGAAATGACTAGTTTACCCATTGGGTAGACTCCGGTGGATTGTCGTTGGATATATATCACCCTAATGGTAGTATAGCTAGATATAAAGCTTGCCTAGTTGCTAAAGGGCTTACATAGACATATTGTGAGGATTATTCTAAGACCTTTGCTCCTGTTGATAACATGAACTCAATTAGAATTATTATTTCTCTTGCTACCAGTCAGGCCATTGCACCAGCTTCATGTTAAGAATGCCTTCTTAAATGGTGATTTGATTGAAGAAATTTATGTGCAATCTCATCTCTGGGCCATGGGCCATAAGCTTGACTTGGGTTGTGGCCCCTTTATTTCCCTTTTATTTTCTCTTTTTTACTTTGTTCCATTTTTACCCTTTGCTCATTTTATGTAATTTTTTTTATTTACTTAATATTTAAAGAGAGTGGATTCAACGTCCAACCCTACTTGTGTTTCTTTTCTTCTTAAAGCCTTTCTTTCCTCTGACACACAGTTTTCCACTTTGTTAGTTTCCCGTGGATGTCTTCCATAACCACATTTTGGATTCTTCCTATCCAAACTAGCCCTCCTAGAATGAAGGAGCATGTTATAATATATTTCTCCAAAATGACAGAACCTTTACAAGCATGGTGTGTAAGAACGCAACTCATTTTTAGAACTGCATCTTCATACAAATAAAGGCAGAAGGGGCCTTACATATTGGCCCTAATCTAGTGTACCATGCCCTATGCAATAAGGTGGGACACATTCAAATCCAAGCGTCTTTACATGAAGCTTGTTCAAACTATTACCCAAATGCCATTACTGTTGGCAGGCATGGCAAGGATTGGATAATGATGGGTCCTCTCAATACACATTCCACGGATACAGGTGTGGCAGGATTGTTTACTACTTTCTTTTCTAATTAATACCTCCAATTTATTAAAAAGGAAGATAGAAAGGCTACAATGTTGTTTGAATTGGAATCCATTTGGTATGATTCACGTTAAAATTCTAAATAAGTAAACAGCTCCCAAGTTCAAATCCACTGGATTTGGATGTCAAATCTCAGGGGAAGAAATCCTTATCTTACTCTTATTCAAGTGTCTGATTCAGGGTGGGTACTCCAACTTTATAAATGATCTAGGTATCATAGGCTGAGATTTTATGGCCCTTGCCTTTCATTGGTGTTTGCTTTGCATTCTAAAGGCTGAAGGCCAAGTTGGATCGTGTGCATAGAGAACATTCAGTTAAGAATTTAAAAAATAAAAATAATAAATAATTAAAAAAAAGCTCTAATATGCTTCCTTGTTCTCATCCATGTGATGCTCTTGTTAAGAGTCACGAATCGTGATAGTTGTAAGGCTGCTATTCTTCTTTAACAGTGTTTTAAATAGCGAATAGCATGTAGTGTAGCGTTCACCCCTCTAAAGTGTGAGGCATAAGCTACATAGTGTGTGGCATAAGCTACATGTTCCTTCTAGATGTTGCGTTTGGTTGCACCAATTTCATAATATTCTACACCAAATTAGTCTGATTAATAATGAAATTTAACAAAATTTCACGATATCTGGTGGCACCCAAATGCATCCTAAAAGGTAAACAAAGAACAAATTTTTTTAAAAAAAAAAAAAAAGAAAGAAAAAAGAACTGATTTAATATTGTTACTCGTATTATTTAATTTTTATTGAGAACAAAAAAAAAAAAAAAAAACAAATTATTGAAAACATTAATTTATTTTAATGTTGTTCTGAAAAATAACTTGTAATGTGAGCTACGTAGCGTGTGGTGTAGTCTATGTAGCGTGAAGACTATATAAATTATCATGTAGTGTAGGCTACACGCGACTAGAGCTATTTTCATGAGTTACGTAACATTAAGACTAAGCTATGCTACGTAGCATACGCTATAAGCTACATAGCGTGATTTTTTATTTTTATTTTTATTTTTTTTTTTGAAGAAGAAGAAACTACATAGCATAGCTATTTAAAAACTGGCCTACAGTGCCTAATTATAGCAGTGTGGGCTGCATGAATGTTTGTCACATGCAACCAAATATATCCAAGCATATCGTAGGCTATCTACTGAGCATTTGGACAGAAGCAAAAATTATTCAACCATTTTGACTATCTAGAATATGCCACAAGATGTTGCAATAATGCCATTGAGACACTTCGTTGACCCAGTAACTAGTTGATGCAAGTTCCAACCCACGTGTGTACCATAGAGGACCCAAAGTGGGCAAACCAGATCACACGTGTGACAGGATTTTCTAAATATCAGTTTTGTACTTTTCATTAGTTTGAGAATGTTCACTGTGTACAACCATACAGCTGTATACACAACTCTATGGCTGTGTATGCAACCATATCAATCCCTATGGCCTACACATGATACTTTAGGTCTAGTAGCTTTGGCAACTTTACTACAACTTTAATTTCTCTTGTTTTTTCTCTTACTCACATGCGTGCGCACATGTATGGCTTAAATGGGCCATTTATACCATTTTGCTGAATAAGAATTCCTACAACAGTCTAATAGCAGGTCACTTTCCTTTCACTGTAGATATCTCGAGATGATGTATCTACTTACACGTGTATTGTGAGGGGCATTTAGCATGAAACCAACCATTCGAGTAATTGTGAAATATCAGGACCATGTGGCAAGCCAATGCCACTGAGAAACTTCTTCCTCTCAAAACTTTGTCCAAAGTGTGAGATTGAGGTCAAATATATGGGACAAGGACACTGCACTATACAGAATTTGTGCCATGTCAACCTGTGCAGAAACAAACAGGTGTGTCCAACACTCCTGGATATACCTCATGTAGATAAAACTTATATTATGCTCATTTAGTATTGTTTTACTTTGGGAATCTTTATACATATAAATGATTACTTTATAGGTTTTTATTGTGGGATTTTCTTAACATATGAATAGTTATAGTATACTACAAAATATAATGCTTTGATATTTTAATATAATCGTGTGCAAATGTTGGCAAACCAGACTTTTAAAAGCCACTGTTCCAACACCCCATACCCTTGTCTGGCATCACAACGAATGTCGGTATCAAACTCACTGACGCAGGACAACTAACCACTTGCTCTAAAAGCTCGAATTGATAGAGTGTGGCGAATCAATCCCTTTATCTCATTGCCCAAGTCAGGCCCTCGGCTGAACCCCCCTCGTGGACCCCACTTCACATGGGTCTCGCCTCACACAGGCCGCCCACCCCAAGTGTGCCCCCGCTTCACACAGGCCACCCCACTTAAGCCCGGTATGAAAATGCCCATGCATTACTCACATAGGGTGAAATAGCCATCATGCTTATCACAAAAACCATGGTCAACATGCTACTCATTCAAATCAAAACTTCAACTTTTACTATAACAGAGAATAGAAAGAATTCAAAACAACATTCTCTACTGTAACATAGAAATTAGAAGAGGATTTGTCTTCAAGATTAAGAACAAAGTTTGCTTTCCAAAGAAGAAAAGGTTCGATGTTAGGAAGTTAAGGAATACATATCGTCGCAATCTCATTATATGAGTCCCCTCCACTATCCAAGGTCCACCTACCCAATCCGAAAAATCTCTATCCTAGTTTCAATAGCCAATGGCTTTGCTCCATTCAAAGTTTCCAACCCCACTAGCCCGGGGAAAAAAAAAAAAGCAGTAAACTTGTTGGTACCTCGTTCATCCTTTAGAACTCCCCTAATCCCAGGGGCTGCAAGGTTACCCAAGAGAACAGGGGGGATATAAGATCCTCTTTAACCGTCAACCACCCCCTTCTATTTTTCTTGGATACTTATAACCAGTGTTCGAAATATCGGTATCGCGTTACGTATGGCACCCTTGGGATACAGATACTTATCAATTATCGCATGAGATATATCAGTTATATCGCATAATATATCGCTGTTGTTGAAACATGGGGAAACATTAGAAATTGGTCGAATTTTTCAATGAAATTTCAGTTATTATTAAAAATTAATAATTAAAAAAAAAAGAACATCAATACACATTTACAAATCAAAACATTACAAAAAACAAGTGCACATATAAGGTTTTCTTTGTATGGGGTCCTAATCTATGCGTTGTCTAATTGAATTAATGCAGGTATATTCATATAATTTATAAATGTAAGAAGACGTGTGGAAACACAAGCAATACATTAAAAAGAAAAAGAAAAATCACTAGATTAAGTTACATGCATGTTTGATTTTATGTTTGGACACAGATTGCAACCGATTTGCAAGAAATTGGGAAATTTTTTATTTTTTTCCAATTTTCCGCAATTCAGTCTTTCTCCTCCAAATCTCGAAATCGAAGCTTCCCAATCCATGATTTTTCATGCAAAACATAAAAAATCATAGATTTGTAAGAATTTGACATTGATTTAACATGATTTACTAAAAAAAATTTAATAATAAATGCTCATTGGATCGAACATGTGGGATATATCCCACTACTTGTGTGTTTCATATCGCACAGGTGGTATACAAGATATATCGTGGGATATATCGGCCGATATCGTCAATATTTAAAACACTGCTTACAACACATTAAGTAAATGTTAGGAGGGGACCAGTTCCTTTCTTGAAGATTATCAAGCATAGGAACATAGTGGTGGCTGCCCAACAAAATGCCTTGACACGGTGGAACAGGACAAATTCAAAACACAAATGAAGGGCGTCTTGGTCACATCAAACATATCGTGACAGCAGGTTGTTACTCAATAAGACTCGTCATTTGGTTAAAGAAGACAAATTTGCCTCAAGAACCAGCCAATATCCTTGATGAGATTATGATTATTCTCAGACAGCTACACACAGGATACAGATTCAGGATATAACTGTAAGTTATGATGTGTGTCTTACAAAGCCCATTGGTGTCTTTGCATTCTTGGGTATGCATGTACATGTGTCTGCTGTATAGTATATATGCATACATCCGTGTATGAACGGTCTGCACACGTATTTCATTTATACATGTAGATAAATAAGGTTGGTGCTTCATCTATAATATACAGTTGCATAGAAATGGTGTTTTGTCTTCTGTGCCATATTTGCTGTGCCAGTCAAGTATGAAATGGTTTTGGGTAAATTTATCAAATGCGTCCACAACACCCCAGGAAATGCATTTTTGTCCATACAAACAGGAACTTGCTCCTTTATAAGAAACTGTTTCAGTGGCAAATACTGTGAAGGTAGGTTTCTTTCAATCATTACTTCATCTTTCAGTCTTGAGCTTGGCAGAAAGTTCTGGAATTAGTCCTCTTCATAACCAACTTGTCCATAATCAGTCTCCTGGAAGGATCATACACTATATTTCATTGTACCCCTTAATTGCTATCATCATAAACTGTATTTCAAGGTCATGATCTGCTCTTCTTAGATCATAAGCTTTTGCATCAAAGCATATATCCCTTGGATCAATTCTGTAGACCCCTCTTATATTTGGGTGTAGATTTACGTCTCACAAATCTTTTTAAATTAACAACAACAACCAAAAAAAAAAAAAAAACTGTAGAAATACACAAGTGCGCATTTGGCAGCATGGAATGGGAGAAATTTGTGGGCTTTCTTTTCTTTTCTTTTTTTTGAAGTTAGGTAGAAAGGAATGAGAGGGATTTGGATATCAGAGGAACCAAAATCCCCAAAAGAACATTTTTCGAAATCACACCTCAAAGCTTATTTGCGAAATCAACGCAGTTCCACAAGATTTAAAATCCATACTAGTAAACAGGCCCTAAAAGTATAACATATGAAGAATTATACCATACAATGCTATGTTCTGTAGTAAGCAAGGTATTAAAAAATGGTTATGTAATGGTAACAGTGGGAACTGTTACTCATTATGGGGCCAGAGCAGCGGTTAAGGAAAAAAAATGGCCTGTAATGGCCATTATGAAGCCGAACAGGTTTTTCCTTTTAAAAAATTAAAAAATAAATAAATAATAAATTTTAAAAAAAAAGGAGCTCATAGCAACCTTTACGGCAAGTATCCTAACAGTAAAGGCAATGGTCATTACGGCTGCCATTACCATTATTGAATATTTTGGTAGTAAGGGCTAGTTTGGCAGCAGGATTTTAAATCCTCTAAAATCGCATGGATTTTGAACCTTGTGGAATCAAGTGGATTTTACAAATCAGCTCTAAGATGGATCTCAAAAATGGTGTTTTGGGGGATTTTGATTCCCTTAAATCCAAGTCCCTTCCATTCCTTGCCACCAAATGACCAAAAAAAGAAAAATCCACAAATCCCTCCCATTCTATACTGCCAAACAAACCTAAATATCATACCAGCACATGAATCTAACTACATGTGGTACACATTCAGACATGGGTATACCGTCTAATTTGTAGATGCACCACTATTAGTGGGGCATGTAGCCTGCAAATTATAATAATCAAATGATCTTAGTTTCCCAAGAAATGCAGACTGTTGGTGGATCCTTTCTAACCACTCATCCATATGGCAATGCCGAGCAGTTATGATTGCAACTAATTATGTAACTGTTGGGTAGTACAAATATATCTATAATGATCAATATGTACTGAATAATTTATTAATACTGTATTGAATCGTGTAAGGTACCAATGCTTGTAGCAACAAAAGAAGTACCTGAAACCGTTTTAAGCTTAACGTAGAAGACCAGGTAATGCATCACCCTTTTAATGACTATAATAAAGCATGTGCAGGTGGATGACACAAGTACACAAATAATGCATTTCTTTTGCTTAGTTCGAGATGCACGAAAGGAAGGAGGAGCCAATCTGGGTGCGGAAGCAGAGAAGCATATATTTTGAAATGTTAACCAGCATAAACACCTAGGAAAGTAACAGGAACAAGAGGGTGAGTCTGAACCGCAGCCGGCACCTTAGATGGAAGGTACTTGCTACTAATCTTTTGGATGCATAGTGAAGGAAAACAAAAAACAAAAAAAAAATTAAAATTTAAAAATTAAAAAATAATAATAATAATAATAAAGATTCCATTTAAATTTATAACTATTAAGACCCTTGTTTGTACACTGTTGGAATCCTAATGAACGGATGTATCTTATGCCTTAAGGTTGTAGAATCCTGAATCAGTGGATCAGTTATTCATGCACTGTTCCTTCATGTTTGAGATTTGTTGGAGCTTCTTGAAGCTTTATGGAGTGGCTCGGGTCATGCCGTGCTCAATTGGGGAGTTGTTTCAAGAGTAGCATGATGGCATGGAGTGTAAAAGGAGGTCCTTGTGATGGATCTCTCTTCTTGCTTCTTTGTGGACAATATGGTTTCAAAGTAACAGAAGATTTTTTTGTGATACATGATACATCTAGCTTGCTGAGTGAGGCCCTTTTCAAGGCTAGAAGGCTAGTTATTCATTGGGATAGATCAATGTTTTAAATAGCTAAGCTACGTAGTGTGTAGCTTACACTATGTAGCGTAGCCTAGCCTTAACGCTATGTAGCTCATGAAAATAGCTTAAGTTGCGTGTAGCCTATGCTACATGATAATTTGCATATGCTACACACTACATAAGACTACGTTATATGCTACATAGCTCACATTACAAGTTATCTTTCACTACAACATTAAAATCAATTGATGCTTTCAACGATTTGTTACATTTTTTCTATATTCAATAAAAGTTAGTTAACAATTTCAATGCTTTTAGTAAAATAAGTTAATAATTTCAATGCTTTTAGTAAAATAACACAAGTAACAATATTTAATCAGTTTCGTTACTCTTTCTTTACCTTTATACTTAATCATTGCCCTTGTCTATGACATTAGATTGGGTTTGATTGCACCAAATTTATAAAATTTTGTTTAATTTCATTATCAATCAGCTTAATTTGGTGCAGAATATTGAGAAATCTGTGCAACCAAGCGCAACCTTGATTCAAAATATAGAAGTAACGTGTGGCATAAGCTACACGCTATGTAGCTCATACCTTAGGCTACAAAGGTGAAGGCTACGCTACACGCCATTCGCAATTTAAAACACTGGGATAGATTGTTCAAGCTCTTTGCTGACAAGCCGTTAGATTTATTTGGGGTTGCTGGGAGTCCTCTTTCGCATTATTAGCATGATTCCTTATTGGCTTCCTTGTATTTTCTCCCTTTTCTCTAATAAACTGTTGGTTATCCTTCAACAAGAAAGAAAGAAAAAAATTAAATAAATAACTATGAAGACCCTTTGGACCAAAGGATGCTAGAGATAAATAACAGCCCAAGTACATAATATCTTAAATAAGCAATAAATGGCCATTTGAATTAAACTATACTACTATTGAACAAGATATAAAATAACTCAACCAATAGATCATTATATTGAAAAAGAAAACCATTGCATGACGATGGTGTATAATCTAACCATGTAAATGATCCTCCAAAGACCCCAATGGCATAAACTCGTAGACGAGGAGGCGCTGGTCCCCATCAGCACAATAACCTATCAAATTAACAAGGTTCGTATGGTGTAAGAGGCTGAGCATAAGAACCTCCACCAAAAATTCTCTATTTCCTTGGAGGCCATTCCTGTCGAGTTGTTTTACAGCTACGACCTGCCAAAAATAAGATTTCCCTTCACTCAAACCAGATGGTAGTACAAAAACAAGGCATTCTTCAAAACCCATCACATTTCACTAGTATAAGACTGAAAGACAGATTCACACCATTCTATTGAAAGCAAGCAGTTATATGCATGGGTTTTTGCATTCCGCAAGAGGTGTTGAACAATAAGGCTGTGCTTGGATGCTCAATTGAATTGAAATGCAATAATACAATGCAATAACAGGAAGTGACAAAAAAAATATCAGAGTCGTTAGAGATTACAAGGGTGTCATTGTGCTGTCATTTTACTGTCAATGAGGAGCGGTTGTATGGTGAGTATGCATTGATTCGTGCTCTTTGTGAGGGGTTAATAATCTTAGTTGGCTCATACTCAGCACCTTATGGATTGAGGCTGACCCCAGCAATATTCTCATTTGTATATCTTCTTCAAGTTGGGGTCTTGGAAGTTCGCTGCTTTTATTTCATAGATTACAAAAGTTAGCTCATCAGTTCAATGTGTATGTATCCATAGTATTGAGGGAGGAGAATGAGATGGCTAGCACCATAGCAAAAGAGGGAGTGGTGCGAGAGTCACTCATTGCTGGTTCATCCTTTCCACCATCCTATATATTTGTTTTATTTGTAGTTTCTCTAACATAATTCAGTTATCTTTCAGACTGAAGAAAAAGGAAATGATGCTAGCCTCACACCACTCACAGTGAAGGATAAGCCCCCAAATAAACAATAGGATCATTTCGGTCCCAACTAGACAAAAAGTAAAAAAAGAAATTACAATTAGGTGTGCAGTCGTCATCGCAGATTAAAATGATGCCACCCCCACTTTGAGCATCTTCCATATCAAATTGGATTATCACATTACAGTTCAATTGAGCATTGTAATGCACACGAACACTGAATCTTCAGATTGAGCCAATTCGACACGTCTAAGACTATTTTCAAGTACTTGGGAAAACAAAGGAGTTCATGAAATTCTGATGCAACGAATGTGCAAACAAATTCCAACTTACCTGTCCAGTGCTCTCCAACCGACCTTTATACACACGTCCAAACCCACCTTCACCCAGAAGGCACTCTTGCCTGAAGTTCTTGGTAGCGGCAGCAAGCTCCCGAAACGTAAAAGTCTGTGCAGCTATATGCGCCGTTGGCCCATCTTTGGGAACCAAACCTTCCTTTCTAGAATCGGAACCGTTACGAGACTTCGATTTATCTGCACAACCAACAAAATCATCAGAAACCCAAATCAATAAATAAATAAATAAGAAAATGTCGAACAACATTTCAGTATTCAAGAATCCTCGGCGGTGCAAACCAACTTTCTAACTACCAAAAAATATGTCAAAAAATATATAATGTATTACTGTCACAATGGTTACTGATAAAAGATGTGGGGAAAGGATCATTCTTCACTAGAGAATTTAACAATAATCCAACAGAAAAAATAGTCGCAACACAAAATCTGCATTTTCAACAACTCTCTTTGAAATCACGCTATGAAAGACCACCCTAGATACCGTTTTCTTTCTGATCCCAACAAAAAAAAAAAAAAAACACAAGAAAACTCACATATGAACAACTAAAATGGAAAAACGAAAACAGTTCAACAAGAAACAAAACACACAAAAAATTAGGAAAAATAAAGAGATAATTTTTTATTTTTTTAATAAAAAACGAAAAAGAACAGAAAACTTTCGGTAAACCCACGAACTACCACACTAAGATTTAAAATAGAAGAAGAAAGAAAGAAAGAAAACCCAATTCAACAAAACACCACCATATGATGAAAAACCCACAGATCAGACGCAAATAATTATAACAACAGCAGCAACAACAACAATGATAATGATAAAAACCATTTACAAGTTATTCAAAAATAGAAACCACGCCCCCCCCCCCCCCCCCCCCCGCCCATAAAAAAAAAAAAAAAAAAAAAAAAAAAAAAAAAAAAAAACACCACATAATAAAATTCACAAAAATTAAAAAAATTAAAAAAATCAAATAAAAAAACAAATTCCAATAAAATAAAATTACCTGAGCTGACTCTGCTGACAGCAGCAGCAGCAGCAGGAGCAGAACCCTCTTTCCCAAATTCCTTCTTCACACCATTTCTCTCTTCTTTCGCCTCATTCGAAGATCCAAAGCACGGAAAACAACCCCCCATTTCCAATCAAACAACCCCCAAAAAAATCCCAAAAAAAAAAAAGAAAAAGAAAATAGAAATTAAAAAATGAAAGATGTTTGAACGTTAACACCCACTCTCTTTCCCTTGAAAACCCATCTCAGAATTCGAGCTCTGAAAAGAGTTTCCTCGCGTCGATCCCAACCTAAACTGTTCGGACCTTCAACGCGTATCTCAGTTAAACCGAAAGAAGGAAAAGGGAACAAAAATTCGTACAAGGTAAAGAAGAAGAGAGGAACCAATCGGGTTAAAAGAATCTGTAATATACAGGAAATGTAACTCACACGTGTAGCTGAGGCACGCGTGTGTTGTATGTGATCCGCTCATCAGAAGATCCCCTCTGCTTAGATGCTTCTGCCTCGAGAATGAGGCTGCTGGGGCACACCTGTAGAAAATAAATGCACTGTTACTAGAAGCTGGCCGATGGTCCGAATTCATGTACACGTGTAGCCCACTTGATCAGATGGGCTAATTTTTAGATGCGGCTTCTCCTCGGTGATGATGTACCGATTTGCGGTACAAATATCGTACACGTTGGCTCCTCTGCACGTGTGATGATCTCTATTTTTTAATTAAGTCAGCTAGTCCGATTTAAGACAGTCATTGAACTAAGTGAAGAAATATAAGGCAAGCGGATTGCATACTGCCCCACTTGTACGAAAATCGGTTGAGACAGGGGGCTTCGTGGCGCCGACAGTGATATATGGGTTTTATCGATGCCGTTGATTCATTTTGTGAGATCATTTTACAACATAATCTTAAAAAAGAGAAAGATCCGAAGCTCAAGTGGACCACACCATGAAAAGAAGCAGAGATAATGTGATCCAAAACTTCTGTGGCACCAAGAAGTTTTTAATGATGGGCGTTCAATCCCACGGTGTGGTCAACTTGAGACTTGGATCTACCTCAGTTTTGCGCTCTTACCGTCAAATGATATGAAAAAAATAAATGAACTGGATAAAATCCATATATCACGGTGGTCAGCACACCCTGCCTGGACACGTTACGTCCAGGCCCGCAGGACGCTAACGGCTTCGTATGACTTACAACCTATTAAATTCATAAGAAATCCAAGCCTTCCAGTAGGTTTGATCATATATTCTCAGTTTTTGGGCCAAAATATAGAAAATAACTTTTACCCCTCGAAAAAGTAGCAAAACTACGATTATCGTCCCCTTGTAGTTTTATTTTTTATATTTTTGCACAAGGTGATCTTCATAAGGGACCAGCATATTGGACGGGACCAACATATTGGACGGTTTGACGTCGTATTCACTTAAAATTTTAGAACCTATCCAATGGATGGACCATAAGTTAATAGTCGAATCCGTTGGGCTTGACAACTTAGGAGTTAATGATGGGATTACTGTTTAGCGATTGAGTGAGAGAGACTATTGCATACAGCGGCTGCATGTGAACTTCACATGCATCCATATCTTTTCTGCTAATATATCACATGTTAGAATACGTGGGAACAATGAAAAAGGTGATGCACAATACCATTATCATTTGTTATTAACACCAAGACGGTCCACTCATCTATGTGGCAATAAATTCAAAATCAATGGAAATCCAATGGTATTGTGAAGTGTAATATTTGGCCCATCAAATAATAGATCAGAAAATTTTCCATCAAAGTTTATTAAAATTTTATATAAAAGAATTTGAACGGATCAGATGTTCTAGAATTTGGACACGGTAAAGGGGAAAAAATGGATATATGTGAAAGTTAACATACAGCTGTCGTTTTTGTTGTTTCTATAGAAAAGCACTGTAACAATAATACGAAATAAGATAGTATGGTGTGCCGGGCAAACCGTAATACGGTAGAGGCATCTGTCTACAGTACAAATCCTAGGGTGATGTGCTGATTACATCCGTCCATATACCGGTCCTTAGCATGGATGGTTTATGTCTCAAAGATCACGGTTGTAGAAGAATCCTATCCATCTGATATTTGACCATCAAGTTAACGGTGGAACACAAAAGTATAAAGCGAAGAAGATGTGGTAAGAAGCAATGGATGGAATTTGTCTCATGGATTTTATTTTAAAATTGTGAGCCGTACATCCTGATTCCAGTTGTACGAGTAGATGTCATCGATAGATTACCTGCCGTGGTCTGGAGAGAGATTATCAAATATTAGTTTTGGGCCTGGAATTGGAAAAATGACAATCATGGCCGCAATGGCCCAATGGGACCCTTTTTAGCTTTTCGGGAAGAGAAATGATCAAAGGTGATACGCGCGTGGGAGATTGACGAGGGGAGATCTGGTCCTGTCATCTGGTGGGGCCCACCTTGAACATGTAGTGACCAAAAAACCGGGTTCGGTGTAGTTATTAGGTGGCTTACAAGGCATTACGTGCAGCGGGGCGCCGGACGCACTCATCAAGCGCTGGCTGATAGGGAAGGGCCACGTAGTATCTCAAGACAGTAGAAATGTTACCTAAATCGATCGCCCGTGGAAGCCTTTTAAGGAATTTCCCGTGACGGGAAGCTATGTGGGCCCACAAACATCAACTCCAACTGATCTATTCATTTTTTCCAACGTCATGTTAAGATATAAGCATAAAATTGAAATACATTCAAAACTAAGTTCACTGCATTATAGGAAAAAGTGAGGATTAAATGCCTATAGTTAAGATATTCATGAGGCCACATAAGGTTAATATTCACGAGGCCACGTAAGCTTTGAATCCTGTTAATATTTATATGTTTTCATCTCATCTAGGAACCTTTTATAAACCTCACGAATGGTACGATGGGTCGTTTAGCACCCTGAGTTTAGAGGGGATTTCAAATCCCCATGTTGTTTGACACCATAAATTAAAGTGGGGTTTGAAATCCTCTCAAAGAGGGGATTTGAAATTTATGATGACGGCTTTGGATAACATTTAAAATTCTTCCAATAGTATCATGTGTAATAAATGTGTTACTAGACTATTAAATTATTGGGCACATGGCCTACTAATGATATTTCAAAACAACTAAAATATCAATTACATCAGTATAATTACTTTAATATGATGATCAATGCTGTCCAAATATTGTCCATTTAAATCCACGGTTAAAATCGTTGGCGAGTCACTCAGACATGACCTTGTACTTGTGGTGGCAAGTCACTCGGACATGACCTTGTACTTGTGGTCCATCTCAGACTTAGAATTTCATTATTTTTAGGCAAATTATATATTTCAATGGGCTTATTACAATCATTGTGTCAAACATTACACAGTTCACTAATTAGAGATATTAAAGTTGATTTAGTAATTAAATTCAAATCCCCATGAATATATCATACATAGCTACTTTTTGGATTAAAGTTGATTCTCAATCTAGGTGCCAAACATAATAGCAAGATTTCAAATCCAAGAGTTGGGGTTCTAAATCCACGCTCCCAAATGGGCCCTTATAAACTTTTTATAAACCTTATGAACAATATAAATGACATATAAGCATCACAATCTATCAGAAGTTTCAACTGAAGGCATTTTCCTACCCTTTTTTTTTTTGCCCAGCAGCGACTTAAGTTTTGGATCCATCTTATTTTTGGAGCCATGTCCTAACATGATTGGTCAAAATGGATGAACGGATGTATTTCTCACAAACTCCCATCTCAAAAGTTGAGGAAATACGCGTCCAACCCACATAAAAGGACTATTTTGATCTTTTCACACGTGGGTCCTACACCAATACACCCACCCGGTGCTTTTCATCGGTGCAGGCACACTGCTGGACACAATCTGCATCCCATGCATGGGTACGAAAAAATGGATGATTAGAAACACGACTAGTTGTGAACATTCAACATAAATGTGTGCCACTGACTAGGGCATGAACTTCGTACGCGGATTGCGTCCTACCCCTCCCGTCTCCAGCTGGGAATGGGCAAGAGCTTTGAGTGGCCACCATAACATGTGGGTTTTATCTACACTGTCCATCATTTTTTGCATCATTTTGGAATATAATCTCGAAATTTAGGCAGATACAAGGCTCAAGTGGACCTCACCATAGGAAGTATCAATGATAATGATTCTCACCGTTAAAACTTTTCTAAGGTCCATGGTGATGTTTATTTTCCATCCAACCTATTCATAAAGTTAAGTAGAACTGGATGAAGAAAAAACACAAATATCAGTACCATCCAAAACTTCCGTGGCCCCTAATAAGTTTTCAACTATAAGAGTTTAATCCCCATCGTGTAGTTCACACGTCTTGGATCTGTATTAGGTTTGGCTTTAAATAATAAAATGATAAGAAAAAATGGATGAACGGTGTGGATAAGACCCATACATCACGATGGACACTCGAATCTCTTGCCCATTCTCAGCTGGAGACGAGCGGGGTAGGATGCAATCTGCGTCCATATTAAAGGTCCAAATTGAGAAATTGACCATTGTAAACGCCACCTTTTACCCGGCGTCTTTTGACAGCTCTCTTAAACTTTACTTTCCCAAAGTAAGCCATTTTGTACGGACACGCTATTTACGGATAAAAATGCCCTTGCATTTACAACATATGGCTACGGATTATAACCGTAGTCATATGTATTTAGCCACATGAATTGTCAGGCCCGTATCCTAGACCGTACCGTTCTATAGGCTTCCACAGTCCTCCTAGTCGAATTTCGACGACCCTCGATGCGTAAATAGCAGTTGCGCGCGATCCTGAGTTATATCTCGTATTCCAGAGTCGGCTCGACCTAAGACTTGTACCCCTGCAACCGCGCCGTCGTCCCGGTTCCGATGCCGTATCTCACCCACCGAGATGATACCCGGGCCAGGAGGTGTGGGCCCACGTTCAGTTTGAAAAAAATGCCGTGCGTTGCAAATCCCAAGAGAATGTCCCATCAATCACATCAAATGTCAAGTACTCTATCCCATCTCCAATTATAACCACCCCTCCCCTAAAGTCAACTCTCTCTCTTACGACCAAGTACACCAATCACTCACTCACCCGTCACCCCCCATCACTCACCCATCCCTCTCTTTCACAACCTCTCTCTCTCTCTCATCTCTCTCTCATCCTCTTATGCAACTCCATGAGAGCAAGGTCCAAGCTTTCCTCCATTTTTCACCCACCTTAAAGCTTCATACCCCATCATCTAACCTCTAAAATCCAATCTTAACCATTGATTCTTACTCGTTGGAGCTAGATCACCCTAGTGTGAAAGAAGGAGAAGGAGTTTTGAAGGTGGGTGTTCATAAGCACTTGATTTTATTTTATGGGCTCAATTGTTGTGGTACCCACTTGATGTATGCATTGTATAGGGAGGCCTCATAGTGGCAGGGTCTCTCCCCTTGACACGTTCATCTTCCTTTCTTTCTCTCTATCTCTCTTCCTCTCTCTTTTTTTGTGATTGGATTGTGACCCACTTAATCTAGACCATCCATCTGTTGGCCCCCCCTTCCCGCTACCATGGATGAAGCAAAAATGTAAATATCAGTTGATCCAAGCAATGGGCCATGCTGATGTGGACCCACCATGATGTATTTATTATATCTACACCGTCCAGTAGATTTGGATGGTGGAGATCCACCCACTCTGTGATGTATATGTTTCATCCACACCATCCAGCAGATCTGGACGATGAGCCACACCTTGATGTTTGTGTTGCATATCCAACACCGTCTGTCTGTTTTGTCATATCAGGAGACCACTGTGATATATGAGTTTCACCTCACTGCCCATTTGAACGATGGGTGCCACACAACACAGTGGCTGCTGTTTTGACGTCAGAAGTCCTGTGGTACTGATATCCATAGTCGTCCACCGTTGAAACGGTGAGACCCACCCCACATGTGGGGCTGCACTTGATGTATATGCCTTGCATCTAAACCGTTCGTCCAGGACGCTGGATGCTGGCTTGCGTTTTTTTAAAAAAATAAATAATAATAAAATATGATATTATATAATATATTTATTATATATATAACTTATATATCTGATGGGCCCCACGTGGGAACCACCTGTATGATTCTCGTCCACACCGTCCACAGTATCGGACGGTGTGACCCACTGTGATATATGTGTCTTATCTCCACCATCCAGTGATTTGGACGGTGGACACCACCATAATGTATTTATTTCATCCACACCATCCAGATCGTGCTGGACAATGCTGGACAATATTTGGATGGTGCTAATGACCTAGACAGTGTCTAGATGGTGTTGATTTACATGGGAAATGTTTGGATGGTGTTGATTTACATAAACAATGTTTGGTTGGTGCTAATTTACATGGAAAATGTTTGGATGGTGCTGATTTACCTGGACAATGTTTGGATAGTGTTGATCATCATTAGTGGCCATATGCCCCATAGAATGATAGTGTACAGCGATACACATGTTACACCTGCAACTAATGAAATGATTTTTGGTGTGTTCCAAGCCCATTTGAGGCCCATTGGTGCGGCCCATCCATGAAGCCCATCATGATGTATTTTTGGACATGTGTAGGGCCCACTTGTTTATATTTTTGGCCCGTGTGATGGGGCCCACCTGTTTTGTATTTGAAGCCCATATGATGAGGCCCGACTTGATGTATACAAGCCCATTATGATGTGTATTAGGCCCATATCATGTGGCCCATTGTAATATGTATTAGGCCCATGTCGCGTGGCCCATTTGATGTATTCGAGGCCCAGATACGTGGCCCATTTGATGTATATGAGACCCATGTGTAGGGCCCACATGATGCGGCCCGATTTGATGTATTCGAGGCCCATGTATTGCGACCCATTTGATGTATATGAGGCCTATTAGTGTGGCCCATTGATGTGGTCCGTTGATGCGGCCCACTTGACGTGTATTAGGCCCATTGATGCAGCTCACTTGATGTATACGAGGCCCATTATGATATATTTGAGGCCCATGGATTGTGGCCTATTGTGATCTATTAAAGCCAATGGGTTAGGGCCCATAGTGACGCATTAGAGATCCATTGTTGCGGCCCATGTGTTGCGCCCCATTATGATGTATTTGTGGTCCAGGTATGAGGCCCATTGTGATGTATATGCGACCCAGATATTAGGCCCAACGTGTCATGCCCCAAACCCGGAAATCGGATTCACAGGAATCCCGATCGCCGAATCCGGTGCCGACAGCCTCCGTAGTACCCCATTCTCGACTCCTAGCATTCATATGCCAGATTTCTGATCCTAGGATCCTATAAGGAGAATTTTTTTTTATACATTTAACTAGTAATAAGCATAACCACAAATTTACCCAAATCATAAAGGCAACATCATCATCACATATCCACTAATATAATCATTTGAATACAATGCTGAAAGGGAAATATATATGTCAAAATCAAAGCTCTAGAAAACAGCTGCACACTCCAAGCTCAATGCTGTTGCAACCTAACATCACCTGCACGCATCTATCATGCATAAGCTTATAGAAAGCTTAGAGGGTGGTGTAAGTGCGTGCACGAGATAAGTGCCAAGTATTCAATATAATATCATAATCATACAATACCGGAAAGCTATTAATCCATAAACCATACAATGACTGAATAAGCAGAAACACTGATAAGAGTAGGAATTATCAGCGTAAACAGAAATATTGACAAGATTATAATCATGCGATAACAGAATAAGCGGAAGTATGAACAAGTCCATAAGTTAATCAATATCAGAATACACAATATAAGACAGCTATGCAAATGATGAGTCATAGATAATCAAATGTCGAATGATAAGGATATAATGTAATATACAATTCGAAAGAGCTAACAAATATCATCACTCTCATCTAAGTCACAGGAATACAGAAACATAACAACCCACAATGCCACACGCCGAAGATGTAATGGAATATGCTGTATATGGTGATAATGGAATGACCATGCTGGAGTGTGATGTCGGGATGATAGTACGTAGTATCACAGGCTACGGGGTCCACCACAAGGAACCTCTATCCAAACCAGTCTCATACCTAAATTTGGATAGTCTGACTCAATGTGGTAAACTCCTGATCTCAAGTTAGTCGCGCGCCCAACCGAAATTCTTGCCATAACGAAGATACACAACAATTAGTTGCGCACCACCAGCCCGAGTGGATAGTGAATGGATGAATGAATGAGTATGCAACTCCTGCTCAGTAGCCTATCAGCACAGTAGCCTGCCAACTACTGGTAGCTCGCCTAGGCCTCAGCCCTGCCCACATCACACCCACCCACATCAGCGTCCGCCCACGTGCGCCCGCCCACATGCACAACAGTGACAGGGTGTCATAATATCATGTCAGTCCTCATATCAGTACGGTTCCTCTCTGGAGAAATCACTGGGGTCTATTATACTTCACACCACCTGCCGCCCCAATCAAGCGCATAACTGGGTAAGTGAAAAAGACCTCACTATCCGCCTGTCAGTAGTCTGCCAATACCTACCCGGCTCACCGATAGCGGACCCATTCCTCGAGCTGGTCAAACTCAGCCTAGCCATGCCTACTCCCTCGGGCGGGTAAGGCCGCATCCCCTTCCAACCGACCACGACACAGTGGAGAGTGCAGCCATCTGGTAATCGGCACTCAACGCTCATCTACCCACTCAATCTAGACGTTAGAGCATCCTCTGGAACCAAGAGGGTGTTTAGGGATTTTCACTCAGGGCCATCTATGGCGGCCCGATGCTCGAACAGATTTTTGGTATCCCATCTGGCCATCCACGATATGCCTGTGGAGGCTACGGCCTTGATGTCACTAGGGCGTACAGTAATCACAACACAATGCAAGATGCATGAGTCATACAATCCAATCATGCATCAATCCTGCGCATGTCATGCGCTCATGTGAGATAATCTCCACCTATCAGGGAGTCTCACATCATCCTGCTCAATGACATATGCAATGGTCAATCACATCTCATAACAAACATGCAGATGATGCGAATGGGCATGTATCATGATGTTATGATGTCACATACTCATAAACGGTATCAATAACCGGCGTCGACAATGTGGACTTTTAACCAACATTGCCCCTAAGGAATGGCCCACATAAAATCAAATATATAATGGGCACATGGCCTCACACAAGGGCCAAATATACGAAACAGGTGGGCCCTGGTCATGGGCCTAACACATATCACAATGGGCCTTACCCATAGGCCTCAAATACATCTGGATGGGTCGCACCCATGGGCCTCAGATATATCACAATGGGCCTCAAATATACTTCGCAGGTGAGTCACATACCTGGGTCTAATGCACATCAGTATGGGGTACATCACATATGCCTAATATATATTACTATGGTCACAACCCATGGGCTTTAAATACACAATAGGTGGGCCCTACACATGAGCCTCAAATATATACCACGGGTGAGCCTCAATGGACGGGTCACCAATACAACAGGATGGACCTAATGACATGGACTCCATAAATATATCGAATAGGCCACACCAATTAGGCCTTACATACTTTGCAATGGGCCATGACCCATGGGCCTTGCATACATCACAATGGGCCTTGCAACATGGGCCTCATATATATTTAAGGTGGCTTCAACAACGGGCCTCATACACATCAAGGTGGGCCTCAACAACGGGCCTCATACACATCAAGGTGGGCCTCAACAACCGGCCTCATACCCATCAATGTGGGCCTCAACAACGGGACTCATACACATCAAGGTGGGCCTCAACAATGGGCCTCATACACATCAAGGTGGGCCTCAACAACGGGCCTCATACACATCAAGGTGGGCCTCATACACATTAAGGTGGGCCTCAACAACGGGCCTCATACACATCAAGGTGGGCCTCAACAACGGGCCTCATACACATCAAGGTGGGCCTCAACAACAGGCCTCATACACATCAAGGTGGGCCTCAACAATGGGCCTCATACACATCAAGGTGGGCCTCAACAACGGGCCTCATATATGGCCTTAGCAACAGGCCACAAATATATCAAGATGGGCCTAATATGGGCTAAATCAATCAAATGGCCGATACGAGCAGGCCGATCAAATGGACTGCTACAAATGAACTGTGCGTCATGGAGTTATACTGAGCATGTTATAAAGTAATGCCTTATCCTTATAACGCAGCTGGCTTAGATGGCTTGCATACAACAAGTACGGGCCTACCAATGGGCCCTAGGGAGAGTCGCAATGCGGACATTTAACCAACATTATACTCGCAATGTGGACGTCAAACCAACATTGCTCCCAAGTTGTAGCCCGTAGTGAATAACATTACGTAAACCAGGTTGGGATCACACATTGCAATGGACCTTAGGTACACCCCATTGGGCCTTAAATACATCAAATGGGCCATGTCATATGGGCTTTTTACTCATCAAATGGGCCACATCAATGGGCCGCACCAATGGGCCTTATGTGCATTGCAATGGGTCATAACCCGTGGGCTTTAGATTGCATCAAATGGTTATCGACCCATGAGCCTTATACATATCAAATGGGCTTAATCTCATGGGCTTAAAAATACATCAAATGGGTCCAATCTCATGGACCCTGGAACACATGAAATGGGTCCACTCTATGGGCCTTAAATTACATCAAATGGGCTCAATCCCATGGGCCTTGGAACACATCAAATGGGTCCACTCTATGGGCCTTAAATAGTTCAACAACCAGCTACATTCATGGACCCAATTAAATTCAACTATGGTGGGCCTTAAAAGTACATTCATTAAGCCCAACATTTAAGGAACTAAAGGTATAAATCATTTCCTGTAAGATCTTTATAATATGGTGGGCCCCACTCCTCAAAATTTCAGCCCAAGGCCAGCATAATTATAACATGTTGCTGTCCTAAATTTGGGCACTCCATTGGAGTGGGTCCAAAGCCTCTAAAACTCTAAAAATTGAGGGCCAAGGTCCCTCATCATGCATATAATGAGAGGAAATCCAAAAAGGTGGCCCACCATCAGAAGAAATATTTTTGAATTATGGTTTTTTATCAAGGCATATTGTTGGACTGTACAGCAGAAAAAATCTGGGAGTCCAATCATTTTGGCCTATTCTTTTGGATACCCAAACGGGGTCACTTGAGGCTGAAATTTCACAAAGTGATACTTCCATAGGTGGGCCACACCCTCAAAAAATTTCATAATTTTTAGATATCTCTAAGTATTTTAATTAATTTAAACAAAACAGACTGTCCAGAAAAAATCGGACAGACCTGGATGTCCCAACGTGGTGGGCCAGTCCGGCCCTTACCACGGTGTGTACAGGGGTCCATTGGCCCTAAAATTTGGTAGGTGGGTTCTAACATAAGTGGACCACACTCCTTAAAAAATTTTAGAATTTTTGAACATTTATAAATATTTTAATTCATTTACATAAATCAATCTGTCCTGAAAATCGGACTGATCTGGGCACCATATTATAATGGGCTGGTCCCGCCATCACCGTGGTGTGTACAGGTGTCCATTAGCCTCAAAATTTTGTAGGTGGGTCCTACCATAAGTAAGTCATCCCCTTGAAAATTTTTATAATTTTTAAACACCCATAGATATTTTAATAAATTTTAAAAATCCAACTGTCCATGGTAGAATGTTGCTGGAACAGTGCATAAAATTCAGACTGTCTACCTCACTTGGACCACACCTTTGGGACCTCAATGAAGGTCAGTTGGGGCTGAAATTTGGGAGACATCAAGATGAGATCCTCACCTTTCAGAAAAGTATATTTAATAGGTATAAATAGTCCCCCAAACAGTCCCAAAATCTGGTCCAAAAACAACCAAAAACCATTCAGAAATTTCTGGATAGCAACATGTACTTAGATAAAATTTATTATATAAGTTAAATAAAAAGGGAAATGCATTAATGGGCCACACACATCAGAAAATAAAATGAGGGAAAAGAGAGATAGAAGAACAATCCGGCCATAGGGAAAGGGGCTCCGCCACTATTGAGCCCTCCCAAGATCAATCACACCCCCACATCATACCTAGATCTACATTTATAATATGGATCTTGCACATGCATGGCCTATAATTAAAATGTATGGTGAGGATGTCATCCCCACCATGGCTATAAGGTCTAGATGACCCAAACATAATATGATATGAAATAAAACTACCATGATGGGGCCCATAGAGAAAGGCCTCATGCATGGATCATGCATGCATAAGGTAGGCCATTAGGCCACAACCATGGGATTGTGTGGGATCTCCACCATTGATTGGTGGGTCCTACACTTCCCTCATGAAAGAAAGAAAACATCTAGGCTATAAAAATTATATTTTTTTTATATCTAGAGGAGCACCCACCGTTCGATCTTCTTGCTCCTATGAGTTCCTTAGCACCTTAGCTTTGATTCCAATGAAGGAGATGGGGAATGGATGGTTAGGATGGGAGATCATGGGGTAGGAAAGTGGGCCATACTTAAAGTTTTGAAAGAGAGGGAGAGGCTTAGAGAATTCTCATACGTATGGGATTTCTCTCCTTAGATTTTTTTGAGTTTGAAAATGAGAAGAGAGAGAGAGAGAGAGAGAGAGAGAGAGAGAGAGAGAGAGAGAGAGAGTTGTAAAGGGAGAGAGAGATGGGTGATGGATGTGGTGAGTGATGGGTGTAAGAAAATCTTGACTTTTGTGGCTATTTGTGTAAGAAAAGCATGGGTGGTGTAAGAACTTTTTGACTTTGAGGGCTTTTGGTGTAAGAGAGGTATGGGCTTGTAAGAGATTCTTGACTTTTGTAGTTGCTTGGGAATGGGTGAAAGGTGATGTGTACTTGACATGTACTTGACATGTACTTGACATGTGATGGATTGATGGATTGATGGGATTGATGTGACACCTCGTAGAGATTCTCATGGGTTTCACAACGCATGGCGTTTTCTTCTCACTGAACGTTGGCCCACATCTCTTGACCAGGGTATGGCCTCGGCGCGCAAGTCGCGGCATCAGAACCGCAGCGACGGTGCGGTTGCTATGGTAAAGGTCTTAGGTTGAGTCGATACGGGTTGACGGCATACGAATCAGAGTCGCACGTAAATATTGGTTAAGGGTCGAAGGTTGCTAGAATTCGACCGGTAAGACCGTGAAAGTCTATGGAATGGTACGGTCTAGGATACGGGACTTACACAACGTGATGTTTATATGACCCATGAATGAGGCCTATCGTGATGTATATTAGGCCCTTTGTGTGAGGCCCATTATGTTGTGTCTCCGACCCTTGTGTGAGGCCATGGGCCCATAATACATTTGCCTCTATGTGGACCATTCCTTGGGAATAATGATGGTTAAATGACTCATTGATGGGTGATGTGGTTAAATGTCCACACTATGACCTTCCCTTAGGCCCTTTGTTAGGCTGATGGTCAATTCTGATTGTCGAGGCTAATTTTATTGAGGCCGATTTCGATTATTGAGGCCTATTCCAATTATTGAGGCCGAATCCGATTGTCAAGGCCGAGGTCGATTCTGATTATTGAGGCTAATTACAATTATCGAAGCTGATTCCGATTATTGAGGTTGATTTTGATTGCCAAGGTCGATTCCGATTGTCGAGGCTGATTTCTATTATCGAGGCCAATTCCAATTGTCGAGTCTGATTCTAATCGTCGAGGCTGATTTTGATTGTCGAGGGCAATTATCGAGGCCGATTCTGATTGTCTAAACCGATTTCGATTATCAAGGCCGATTCCGATTGTCGAGGCCGATTCTGATTATTAAGGCCGATTGTCGAGGTCGATTCCGATTATCGAGGTCGATTCGAATTGTCGAGGCCGATTATCGATGCAGAATATCAGCGCCGGTTGTCGATACCGATTATGAGTATAGCATCTTGATACATGCCCATACTCATCATCTGCATGTTTGTTATGAGATGTGGTTGACCATTGGATATGTCATTACGCAGGTTGTTATGAGACTCGTTATTAGGTAGTGATTGTCTCACATGAGCGCACAGTATGCACAGGATTGATGCATGACTGAATTGTATGACTCATGCATCTTGCATCGTGTGTTATGATTACTGTATGCCCTAATAACATCAGGGTCGTCGCCTCCATAGGCATGTCGTGGAAGGCCAGATGGGACACTGAAAATCTATTACTAGCATTGGGCCGCCATAGATAGCCCTGGGTGAAAATTCCTAAACCTTTGAAGCCAGGAGACGCCCCAACGTTGAGACCGAGTGGATATATATAAGCGCATGAGGGCCGTATACCAGTAGGTCATGTCTCACACTATGTAGTGGTCTGTTGAAAAAGAGTGTGGCCTTACTCGCTCGATGATAGTGGGCATAGTTAGGCTGAGTTTGACCAACTCGTGATTGAGTCCGCTATCAACGTGCCGAGTAGATATTGACTATTACTGGCCAAGCGGATAGTGAAGTCTCTTCCACTTGCATGGTTGCGCGTCCAATGGGAGGCGATTGCATGTAGAGTGTACTAGACCTCGGTGATGATCCTAAAGATGTACAGTACTGATACGTGGACTTATTGAGCAGGAGGTGTATACTCATTCATTCATTCACTATCCACTCGGGCTGGTGGTGTGCAACTAATTATTGTGTACCTTCGTAATGGTAAGAATTTTGGTTAGAGCGTGTGACTAACCCGAGATCAGGAGTCTACTATATTGAGTCTGGCTATCCAAATTTAAGTATGAGACTAATTTAGATAGAAGTCCTTTGTAATAGACCCTATAGCCTGCAATACTACATACTATCATCTCGACTTCACTCCAGCTTAGTTATTTCATTTACACTGCATATTGCATTGCATCCGCGATATATGATATTTTGGGTTGCCATGTTTCTACTTTGATATAGCCCTTAGCATTCATGCCTTGCATCACATAGCCTTCATATGACTGATAGCACTCACGGACTTGCCAGTATATTTCTGCTTACTTTGATGCCGTATGATTCATGATATTGTCAGTATTTTCGCTTATTCCGATATTGTATGATTTATGGCATTGTATTGCATACTTAGCACTTACCTTGTGCATACACTTTCACCACCCTCTAAGCTTTTTATAAGCTTATGCACAATAGATGCGTGCAAGTGGCATTAGGTTGCAGTAGTGTAGAGCTTGGAGTATGTAGCTGACTTCTGGAGCTTTGATTTCGATATATGTATTTCCCTTTCAGCATTGTATTCAAATGTTTATATTAGTAGATATATAATGAAAATGTTGCCTTTGTGATTTGGGTAAACTTATGGTTATGCTTATTACGAGATAAAAGTATGTTAGAAAATCTTCCTTATAGGATCTCAAGATCAGAATTTGGCATATGGATGCTGGGAGCCGAGAATGGAGTACTACGGAGGCTGTCGACACCGGATTCGGCGATCAAAAATTTTATGAGCCCGATTTTCGAGTTTGGGGCGTGACATGAATTCAAGGGTATTTTCGTTTACAAATAGTGTAACCGTACAGAATGGCTTACTTTAGGAAAGTAAAGTTTGGTAGCACTTTGAAAAGACATCGGGTAAAAGGTGGCGTCTATAATGGTCAATTTCTTGTCTAAATCTAATACTTAATGAGTGATGCAGCCCCGACCTCACCCAACACAGTGCACCCCTGACTGTGGGGCCCACCTTGATGTGTATTTTGTATATTCATGCCTTGCATCCATTTTTCCATTTCATTTTAGGGCATGATCCCAAAAATGAAGTAGATCCAAACCTCCGGTAGACCATACTATTGGAAACAGTAGTGATTGACCATTAAAAGCTTCTTGTGAGCTACAAAAGTTTTGGATTTAACTGATATTTATTTTTCCCCTTCATCCAGGTCCTTGTGACATTATCAACGGGTTGGATGGAAAATAAACATTAATGTGGGCATTTCAATGGGCCTTAGAAAGGTTTTAATGGTGGGCGTTCAATATTCAATCACCATTGTTTCCTAGGGTGCAGTCTACCTCAGAATTGTATCTACTTCTTAAGGGGCTCGTGCCCTAAACTAATCTGGAAAAACGGATGGACGGTGTGGATATACAAATTACGCATCAAGGTTGACGCCAGAGGCAATACCTAATTAGCTTCCTACTAAAGTGGGCCACATCACCTGAAACTGTGGAGATCTTTATGGTGGGACCCAGAGTGAGCTTGCCTATGTTGATAAGCACACATTACCAAGGATGAGTTTCGCCATAAATGGTATTGTATGGATTTAATGTGCAGATGTTTTATAGAAAATTACAAAGCAAAATTAGATTAATTTGGTTAATGAAAGGTGGCGCCCATTCGGCTATTTTTGGCTGTCACTAAAACGAACACTACACTCTTGTCCTACTGACTAAACTCAGTTTAGCCCAACTTGAATGTATGTTGTATGTCTACATTGTCTATCCATTTTTTCATCTAATTTAAGGGGTTGAGCCCAAAATTGAAGCATATCCAAAGATTAAGTGGATCATACCATAAGAAATAGTGGGGATAATGATTTTCACCGTCTAAACCTTACTAGGCCCCCACAGTGATGTTTATTTGTCATCCAATCTGTTGATAAGATTATACAAACATGAATGAACGGAAAGCACAAATATAAGCTTGACCCAAAACTTTCGTGGCCCCCAAGAATTTTCAATGGTAGAAGTTTAATTCAACTATTTCCTATGGTGTGGTCCATTTAAACATTGTATATGCCTCATTTTTTAGATCAAGCCCTAAAATTATCTAGGAAAATGGATGGACGGAGCATATAAAATAAATAAATCATGGTGGACATCAAAGAGTTTACTCAGTAGGCTAACCGTAGTGATTAACACACTACGCAATCTGCTTCACACTAAAATGGATATAATTGAATATACGTATACCACATGAGGGAGGGAAGCGGATTGGGTGGTGACCCAAACACCACCAACATTCTTGGTGATGGGACTATGTGGGGCCACCTTATTATATGTGTTTTATGCACACATTTCATAATTTTGCCAGCTCATTTTAAGGCTGAACTAAACATTGAAGCGTACCAAAGTTCAAGTGTACCACACCACAAGAAACAGTTGGAATCGCATGCCTACTGTCGAGAACTGGGTAGTCATAGAAGAGATGAGCCAACTCTCAATGTACACGTGGCAGAGACTTATCATTGGGACCCCTCTATTTGCTTCACTGTGGATGAAAAATTATTTAAAGTAGACATAAGGGATGATTTCAGCCATCAGGTCAGTGGTCTTTAAAGAAATGGTAGAGATCAAGCATGGCCATGGATGGATGCGTGGAATTGTGAATCGGAGAAAAGTGATGGTCATGTTGGAAAATTTACAGAATAATATTTTCTGTAAAATATGAAAACTAAAAAAATTCAAGTTAATATTGAAATTAGGACAGGCCGACGCACATTTGTAACATTGTCCTTAAAGTGTTATTTGCCCTTACTCAAGTGAATTGAGTATGCTGAGAGGTTACAGGCAAATCACTTCTAGGATACAACGAGCCTGGTGTGGGTCTGCGTTCAACAAACATGAAGGCCCACCAATGGAACTTTGTTACACAATATCTGGCAGAAAGAAAAATGGAAAAATCCCAGAAAAAAGAGAGAATAAGGATTGTGAAGACCACTGCACTGGTTAGTTCTTCAGTCGATGGTTCAGATGAACCGTTCTTAGACCACTCTCTTGGTCTGATCTTCAAGCAATGGTTCAAATGAACCTTGCTGTCTTGCTGGAACTTCTAGTTTATAGGAGAGTATGTGGTTCTTGTTTTGGGTTTGCTGGAGTATGTCGTGATTGATTGGAAACCCATCTAGGCCTTGCTTATATAGGCATTGGTGGTTGGGGGTTATGGTCCAGAGAAATAAATCCTATTGACCGTTTTCTAGCTGTTGGAGAAAACTAGCCATTTATGGCAATTTCTAACTATTGTGCATGAGTCATAATAGCTGCTGCATGCTGACTGTTGTGAGACAATGGCTAGCTGTTTCTAGCTGTTGGCAAGCCACATGTAGAAGTTTTAGCATGGCTCTGTAATGAATTGCATGAGGAGTTACACCTCCTTGCAACAGTCACATTTTTGGCCTCTATATATACTAAGACATCCTCATTCAGTCCTCTAGTCTCTCTTCCAACTAGCCATCTGCCTTAGCCACTTAGTCACACCGCGACTCGCACACGTCTCGTTCCAGTTCGTAAAGAAGCGACTCGCTCAAGTTTACAAAGGAGCGACCCTCCGTGACACGATGCGGACGTGCAAAGTGCAAAGTGTGCCACTAGCGCCTTTTTAGCCACATTGCCTCACATGCCCATGCCCGAGACAGAGCCCGTGCCTGAGCCCGAGCCTGAGAGTGAGCGCGCATGCGCACTGGAACACACAACCCCGATTCTCCTCGGACCAAGTGGGACCAAGTGGGTAAATATTATAGTACTTCACTCTCCACATATAAACCACAAAAATCCCTTCTCTTTTTCCAATGTGGGACTATTCCCAAAACCATGAAAGAGGTGTTTTACAAACATTTTTTGTTTATATATATGATATTTATTATTATTAAAATATATATTTAAAATCAATATTTTACAATAGGTCAGGATTATCTGATAGTTTCACATGATAATATAAGAAAATTTTATAAATACTGAAGAATTCTTCTTGTATATATATATATATATATATATATATATATATATATATATATATATATATATATATATATATATATATATATATATATATATATTTGTTAGCTTGTTAGTACAAGCCACTGTTAGTATACACTCCTCTCTAAGCCACCCCCAACTAGGGAATCCATACCAAGACCTCAAGGTTGAAATGAGGTATCTTCACTCAATCTACCACTTGAGCTATGGATTAGGTGATATCTATATATTTAACATAATCTTTAAAAAATATATATTTATAAAGATATACGGAATTTCATCATAGATGGAAGAAAAGTAAATTATAATATTACAATTTTACTATAAATTGGTATTAGTTATCTCTCATTGAAATTGATACGAGGAATCAAGCAACAACAATTTATATACGAGAAAAGAATGTTGGCATATTATCTAACTCTTCGTGAGAATATTCACAATTTGATTATGAGATGCAACATATGAAAGAGAAAGAATGGTAGATTGAAACTTTTTGTTAATAAAGTGACAATCCACCTCAATGTGTTTTGTCCTTTCATGAAACAAAAGATTAGAAGCAATCTGTATAACACTGGTATTATCAACATAAAGAAGAGTCAAGCTAGATAGATCAATTCTAAAATATGAAATAAGTCTAAAAAGCCAAATGATCTCATTGCAGACTAAAGAAATGGCATGATACTCAGCTTCGATGCTGGACTTGATGATGGTTGTTTGTTTCCTTTACTTCCAAGAAATAAGCGGAGTGCTAAGAAACATAAAATAACCTGTAGTGGATCGGCGGGTGAGAGCACAAACCACTCAATAAGCATCAGAATATGTGACAAGCTTAAGAGGATACGTTGAAGAAAAGAACAGGGAACTATCTATAGTTCCTCGCAAATATCAAAGTATTTATAGGGCAACAGTCATGCGTAAGGTATGAGGCTTGGTAACAAACTAATTAATCACTTGCACAACAAATGCAATGTCAGGTCTTATCATTGTTAGGTAAATAATATTGCTAATGAGACAACGGAAGATAGTAGGCTACTCCAATAAATCACCATTCCATTTACCATATTGAACATTCAACTCTATTGGTGTCTCAATTATCCGTTGATTTGAAAGATTTACGAGTTTGATAAGATCATGCGTATATTTTCACTGGCTAACAAGTATAACAAGATCGGAACGAGAGACTACAAAGTATGTAAGATTATCCAAATCTTTCATATAAAAGGATGAGAAAAGAATATTTTGAAGTTCCACTATGCCAGCTGTATCACTACCTGTGAAAAGTAAATCATCAACTAAAACAACAATATCACAAGAGGATCTTGTAAAGAAGGAGGGGTCATGACTGCTTTGCTTAAACTTAGTCATAAGCACAACATCATGGAAACACTGAAACCAAGCATGAGGAGCTTGTTTTAGTCCATATAAGGTATTACAAAGCTTGCAAACCAAATTTTTGGACAATCTTCATTTTCACAACAAGAGTAAATGTCTCATCATACTTTATACCATACTCTTGTTTATAACCTTATGTGACATGACAAGCCTTATACTGATCAAGAGATCCGTCCGATTTGAGGTTGATCAAGTATATCCATTTGCTTTTGATCAATTGCTGATCAGGGAGACGAGAAACAAGATCCCATGTATGATTATCTACAAGAGCCCGTAACTCTTCAGTCATGGCATCCCTCTAACATTGGTATATAAAAGCTCGAGAATAAGATGTAGGAATAGATATAGACATAAAAGTAGAAAACATATAACAAGTGAGTCCATAAGGAGAATGTGACATTTGGCTAGATCGACGTACCTCTTGAATGAATAGATCGTTCGCCGATGGAGGAGGGATCACTCTTAAATCATCTTGTTGATAAACCTGCAAAGAACTAGGAGATAAACTTGCCATATGTGGAATATCAGAAAAGTGAGTTAATCCTCTATAATTAACAGAAGTAGTCAAAGTGGGTAAGATGGGTGTATAAAATATAATATTTTTCAAGAAAACAACATTTCTTGATACACGAATACGAAAAGCAATAGGATCATAGTAATGATATCCCATTTGAGTCTCTCTGATTCCAAGAAACATACAACAGACATGTTTTAAAAAAGTTTATTACGATCATGTGAAAGAATATGAACATAATAAACACAGTAAAAGGTATGAAACAAAGAGTTAGCAGGAAGGGAATCAAACAGAACAAAATATGAACATACATTACTAAGAATTTTAGTAGGCATGTGTTGATGAGATTAACTGAGTATGACATAGATTTAACCTAAGAATTGCATGGAACGAAAGTTCTGCTATCAAAGTGTTGGAAGTCTCGACAATGTCTATTTTTTCATTCAACAACACCATTTTGCTAAGATGTATCGGGACATATTTTCTAATAAATGATTCCATGATCACATAAGTTTGCCTAAAATTATAAAGAGATATATTCTCCCTCCTGAATTCGAATACAAGACCTTAATCTTTTTCTCAAATTGTGTGGCAACTATCATGTAGAACTGTTTAAATTCTGTGAAATTTTGTGACTTGGACTTCAAGAAATATATCCATGTATATATTGAGAAATCATTGATAAATATTACATAATATATCTCAAGCCAAATATAGATAGAATCAGAGATGGTCATCAAATATTTGAATGTACAAGCTTAAAAGAAGCAATGGATCAAAAGTATGAAGAGAAAAATACAAACTCCAACTCTTAAATAAACAGCATGAAGGGCAAGCGAAACAATATAAGTTTTATTGACTTTGAGGTTTTGTAAAATATCAGAAGTAAACGAGTGTGATAATCTATTTGAATGTGGATGGCAAAGACGACAATGCCATAGTTTTTACATTTTATTTACATTATTAATCTCAGTAGAAGAATGAGAAAAGAAACAAGAAGATTAAGTAACTGAGCTGTAAAGATCACTAAAGAAGAGCCGTTCTTCTCTCCTATGTGTCCCGATAACTTTCCCTGTTACTAGATCCTGCAAAAAATAATAATCAAGAAGACAGACCACTAAGCATTGCTTACGTACAAGCTGATCCACATAAATGAGATTAATAGACAAATGGGGGACATAAAAGATATCTGTCAGAGTAAATGTACGATGTGGAGAATGAGAAAATAATAATGACCTAATAGAAGAAAAATGTAACTTTGTTCCATTTGCGGTAGAGATGGCTTGATTACCTTTGTATGGCTGAATATTAATTATGAAGATAAGAGATAACACTTACCATGAGGTTAGATGCAATAGAATTAAAATACCAATGAGACTTAGGAATTATACCTAACAGTCTAGTAGTAGACAAGGATTGTAAGATCTATTAGATCATTTCTGGAGAAAGAGGACGTCCAATAGAGGGAGTAGCCAAAGCACTAGCAAACGAGTCCTCGATTGCTATTAAGGAAACTTTTCCTCTATTCTTATTTTCCTTCTTTCTACATTCATGGATGTTATAGTCACGAATCTTACAATATGTATAGAAATGACTACCTTTGCAAGTTGTTGCGAGATGGCCGAATTTCTTACATCAATTACATTGGATGTGAGACATATCCCATTTTCCTAGTATTGAGGTAGATGCCAGAAGGACTATATCTGAGGTGCCAGCAAGTTGGGGCAGGCTTGAAAGAGCTCAAAGACGTTTCTCTTCTACCAACAAATCAGACATCATAGTACTCATTCCAGGAAGTAACTTTGATTGAGTAATGTGACCCGACAATGTTTAAACACAGGGCGCAGTTTCATAAGAAATTGATAAACATAAGTGCATTCATACATGTTCTGAAAAATGGTGATGGCATATGCTGGAACTTCAGGATCTATCATCAACATCTCGATCTAAATGGCCACAATAGCATTATAAAATTTATAGACTATCTAATCACCATGTGTGATTTAAACCAAATTATGCTCTAGCTGATACAACCTAGCATCATTAATCTACTGATAAATTATTTTTAAATGATCCCACATTACCTTCATAGACCTATGAGAAGTTAGACCTACGACAATAGCCTTATCGACTAAGTCCAAAATCCAAGAAATAAATTTTCCATTCTTCATTTTTTAATCATTCATTTCTTTTGGTTGATCCATTCCAAACATAGAATCAATTTCATTAACAATACCCCACAGTCCTCATCCATGGAGAAATTTTTTTAAAAGAATGGACCACAATCCATATTTTGTGCGATCAAATGTGCAATGAATGAAAAACTCCTTATGCATGATATAGAGGAAAAAAGAATGTGTGATGTACCTAATGATAAATAGACGCAAGCAAGCATCATTCAATAAACGGTCAACATTATGGATTAGTTCCAGCCCCTGACTTCGGTGGTTCGCAGTACCATAAAATTTTCTACGCCAATGACATTGCACCAATGGAGCATGGAACTCTCTTGTTTTTTTTTAATAGCAAGAGAAGGCAAAGCAATAAACTCTACCTACAGTCGATGACGATGAATATAACATGATGTGAATCGAGATACGAAGCCGATTAATGGGGGTTCACTACTATATGTCAGTGTTGTGGAGATGTATAAGACCCGTATCCTAGACTGTACCATTCCATAGGCCTTCGTGGTCCTTCCAGTCGAATTTCGGTGACCCTTGACCTGTATCCGACGTTTGCGTACGATCCTAAACCGAGTCCTGCATGTCTGAGTCAGCTCGACCCGATAGTTGTACCAGTGCGACTGCACTGTCGCTGCGGTTCCGATGCCGCATCTCACACGCTGATACGATACCCTAGTTAGGAGATGTGGGCCCGCGTTCAATTCGAGGAAAATGTTGCGTGTTACAAAACCTAAGAGAATCCATCACATCAATCCCACCAAACCCATCAATCAAGTACACATCACTCTCCCATCACTTACCCATCCCCAAGTACAACTACCCATCCCCAAAGTCAACTCTCCCCATCACTTGCCCATCCTTAAGTACAACTACCCATCCCCAAAGTTAACTCTCCCCATCACCCATCACTCACTCACCATCTCTCTCCCATCACTTCTCTTACATCACATTCTCTCTTATCTCTCTCATCTCTCTCATCTCTCTCATTCTCCAAGCAAGAATCGTCCAAGCTTTCATGAGAGGCCTTGTGTGGCCCACTTCCTAACTCCCATCTCCACCATCCATGATCCATCTCGACCATTGAATCTCAACTGTTGGAGCCTTAAAATGCGTTGATGGAAGAAAAAATCCAAGAATATCAAAGGTGGGTGCATCTTTAGGTTACATTTCTCCATTTTTATGATGTGGGTGTTCTACTCTCTCTCTCTCTCTCCCTTTTTGTGTTTGATCGTGGCCCACCTTGTGATAGGTTTCACATCCATGCCGTCCACCTAGTGGGCCTACCTAGCAGGCCATTTAGGTGGGCCTAATTGAAGGAAATACACAAATAGACATTTTTATCCAAAGATGGTGGGTCCCACATGTGTGGACCCACCCCAATTTGAAGTGCATGGTGACATATGGGACCCACCACGATGCTTGTGTTATATCCCTTCCGTCCAGCGTCCTTGGACGCTGGACGTGATGGAAGCTAACATGGAATGCGTGTACTGACAGGGGTGTGTACTAATGGCTAACAAAAAAATAAAATAAAATATATTATACTTAAGCTTTTAGGTGGACCACTCATGTAGGTCTCACCTTGATGTACAGATCAAATCCACACCGTCCATTCCATTTTCCAGCTCATTTTAGGCGTTGAGTCGAAAAATGAAGTGAATCTGATTATCTGGCGGGCCATACCATAGAAAAACAGTCTTTTTACCTTTAAAACTCACCCTGATGTTTTGATACACCTAAAACATGCCCCATATTGGGCTCATCTGGTTGATCTTGAGCTGTGGAGTGCAATGGATGGGTTGGATTTAGCTGATGTGGGCCTCACGTATGAAGAAACTCAAAATCTCAATTTTTCAAAAAAAACAAAACAAAACAACAATAGCAGCTACTGTTGACATAGAGGGAGAGGACGCATAGGAGTCCTGTGCTTTTGGCGGACAACCAGGGATCCACGGGTCCCCTGCTGTGGGCCCCATCATGATGTATGTTTGTCATCCATGCCGTTCATTCGGTGGGCCCCTATTTGAAGTGGGCGCCGTCTAAAGATTAGCCCGATCTGGATCCCAGGTGGCCCACATCATAGGAAATAGTGTGATTGAATGTCCACCTTTGAAACCCATTTTTTTGAGTTCACGGAAGTCTTGGATCATATGAAATTTGTTTTTCCTCTTCATTTCAGGTCCGTTCGACCTTACCAACGGGTTGGATGGAAAGAAAGCGTTATGGTGGGCCCCACATGGGACCCACAATGATTTATATGTTTTATTTCCACCGTCCAGGTGGACGGTGGAGCCCATAGTGATGTTTGTGCTTCATTCACGCCGTCTAGGTGGACAGTGGAACCCACCTTAAATGTATGTGTTCTACCCACCGTCTACTGTCTGGACGGTGGGGGCCCCTAGTGATGTATTTATTTTATATCCAAGCTGCTTGTCAGGTGGACCACACAACAAGATCAATGGGGATTTAACGTCTACCGTTGAATCCTCCTGGTCCAAAGGTTTTGGATCATTATGAAACTTGTTTTTCCTCTTCATCCAGTCTATGTGACCCTATCAACAGTTGGATGTCAAATAAATATTATGGTGGCCCCACGTGGGACCCACCAAGGATGTATGTGTCTCATCCTCACTGTCCACTGTTTGGACGGTGGAACCCACCATGATGCATGTGTTGCATCCAAACCGTCAATCCATTTTATAAGCTCATTTTGGGTATGAGCTAAAGAATGAATCAGATCCATGGTTCATGTGGACCCCCCACCATGATGCATGTGTTGCATGTAAGTCATCCAACCACTTGTAAGCTTATTTTAAAGCTTGAGTTCAAAAATGAGACAGATCTAGGAATAGATGGACCACATTATAGGAAGTAGTGGGTTTGAATGTCCACCATTAAGACCCTTGGGCTACTAGGTTTGGGACCAGATATGATATTGGTCTTTCCTTTTAAATTCAGGTATGTGAGGCCTTATAATCAGATTGGATGGGAAATAAATATTATGGTGGGCCTTAGGAATTCTAATGGTGGAGATTATTACCACCACTTGTATTCGAGTGTGGCCTATTGTCGTGGCCCATTGTTGTGGCCCACTTGATGTACATAAGGCCCATGTAAGGTGGGCCCATCTTAATGTCTTTGTGGTCTGTTGTCGAGGACCACCCCGATGTACATAAGGCCCATGTGATTAGGCCCATTCGATGTATTTGTGGCCCGTTGTCGAGGGCAACCTTGATATATATAAGGCCCATGTCATGTGACCCAGTGTGATGTATTCAAAGGCCCAGGGGTTATGGCCCATTGTAATGTACATAAGGTCCATTAATGTGGCCCACTTGATTTATATGAGGCCCATTGTTGAGGCCAACCTTGATGTATATGAGGCCCATTATTGAGGAAAACCTTGATGTATATGAGGCCCGTTGTTGAGGCCCACCTATATATATATATATATATATATATATATATATATATATATATATATATATATATATATATGAGGCTCATGTTATGTGGCCTGCCTTGGTATTTGAGGCCCATGGGTCAGGGCCCAATGGGATGTACATAAGGCTCATTTTAATGTGTGATCCAACCATGATAAGTGTATTGTATATCCGCACCTGTTAGCCGCTGAATGGTGGGACTCACCCTGATGTATGTATTTTATATCCGCAATGTCTACCCATCTTGATGGCACAGGGCCCTTTTCCTGCATGTACCGGGTTCACCTACACTATACAGGCCCCCCATCCTGTGCGTGTTTCACCTATACCGTCCATTTGTGCGGCCCATTCATTATATTTAAGAGGCCCAATAACTTATATTTGTGGTCTATGGGCAAGACCCATTGTGATATGTACTAGGCCCATGATGTGTAACCACTTGACGTATTTGAGGCCTAGGTACATGACTCATTTGATGTATTCAACACTCATGCGTAGGGCCCACATGCTGTATGTTTGAGGCCCATGTGCAGGGCCCACCTAACATATATATGAGACTCATTAATGCAGTCCATTTGATGTATATTGAGGTCTATGGGTCGTAGCCCATTATAATGTATAGGAGGACCATGGGTCGTGGCTCATGGTGATGTATATTAGGCCCATGTATTCGGCCCATTGTGATCTATATCAAACTCTTGTATGAGATCATGGGCCCACTGTATGTTTGGCCCTATGTGGGCCACTCGAGAGCAATGTTGGTTAAATGTCCATATTGATGGGCAATGACGGTTAGATGTCCTCATTGTGACCTTCCCTTAGGCCTTGTTAGGCCCATCCTCTTCATGAGTTAACCCAAATAAGTGGGCCCCATTTGCCATAGACGGATGGCTTCGTGCTATCGGATTTGATATAACTACAGTCGAAAGCCGATCTTTACATTATAGTTGATTGGTTGTCCATCTATGAACCCTGCCTTGTCTATATATGCTGGTTGTCATGGTCGATTATCAATGCTTATCATCGATGCTGATTATCGGTACCGATTATCGTGGCCGATTGCCGATTATCGATCGAGGCCGATTACCGATTCTGATTTGTCGTGGCCGATTGCTGATTATCGATCGAGGCCGATTACCGATTCTGATTTGTCGTAGCCAATTGTCGACTATCGATCGAGGCTGATTATCGACCGAGGCCGGTTACCGATTCTGATTTGACGTGGTCGATTACCGATTATCAATCGAGGCTGATTATCGATTGAGGTCGATTACCAATTCTGATTTGTCATAGTCGGTTGTCGATTATCAATTGAGGCTGATTATCGTAACCGATTATCGAGGCCTATTACTGATTCTGATTTGTCATAGTCGATTGCTGATTATCGATCGTAGTTGATTATCGATCGAGGCCGATTATCGTGGCCGATTGCCAATTTCGATTGTCGAGGCCCAATGTGATGTATATGGGGCCTATGTGATGAGGCCCATTGTGATGCATTTAAGGGCCAAGCGATGGAGCCCATTGTAATGTATGTTAAGCCCATATGAAAGACCCATCGTAGTTTGTATTAAGCTCTTGAGTGAGGCCCATGGTGTCGTATATTTAGCCCTCGTGTGAGGCCGTAGGTCCACTATATATTAGGCTCTAAGTGGGTCATTCCTTGGGGGTAGTGCTGGTTAAATGTCCATATTGTCGAGGTCGATTGTCAACGTCAGTTATTGATACTGATTATGAGTTTGTGACAGCATAGCATCATGATATATGCCCATACGCATCATCTGCATGTTTGTTATGAGATGTGATTGATCATTGCATATGTCATTGAACATGTTGTTATGAGACTCCTGGATAGTCAGAGGTTATCTCATATGAGTGCATGGTATGTGCAAGACTGATGCATGACTGAATTGTATGACTCATGCATCCTGCATTATGATTATTAAACGCCCTAGCTACATCTGGGTCGTAGCCTCCACAGGCATATCGTAGATGGCTAGATGGGACACTGAAAATGTTTGGCTCTAGCATACGGGCACCATAGATGTCCCTGGGTAAAAATTTATAAACCTCTGTGGCCAGAAGACACCCCAACGTCGAGACCGAGTGGATATATGAGCGCATAAGGGCCGTATACCAGTAGGCCGCATCTCCTACTGTGTCGTGGTCGGTTGGGAAGGGGTGTGACCTCACCCGCCTGAGTGAGGGGGCAATGTCTAGGTTGAGTTTGACCAGCTTGAGGAATGGGTCCGCTATCGACGAGCCGGGCCCGATATTGGTAGGCAGATAGTGAGGTCTCTTTCACTTACCCAATTGTGCGCTTGGATAGGGGCGGTAAGTGTCACGCCCCGAACTCAGAAATCGGGCTCACAAAATTTCTGATCACCAAATCCGGCGCCGACAGCCTCCGTAGAACCTCATTCTCGGCTCCTAGCTCCCATTCGCCAGATTCCGATCCTGGGATGCTACGAGGAGGATTTCCAATGTCAATCTGATTCGTAATATGAATAACCAAAGGCATAACCCACAAACAACAACCAAGAACTCCATTACATTTCCATTATGATCAAAAACTTTACAAGTACAATGAGCATAAAGGGAAATACAGTGGTAAAGAACAAAAACTCCAAAATGCTCAGCAACGTGCTCCTGCCTCAGCGCTGCTGCGAACCAACGTCACCTGCACGCAACGGTAGTGCATAAGCTTACAGAAAGCTTAGAGGGTGGTGAAAGTGTGTGCGCAAGGTAGTAATATGAACATGCAATGTCAGAGTAAAGCGGAATATGCAGATAGAACCATAATACCATGAGTTGTACCAAGGCTATGCAATGCGAGACATGAATGGTATCGGCCATCCCAAGGCCATGCGATGTGCAATGCAACTCAAGCATACAGATCCTCATCTATGTCCACACATCAATACAGCTCAAAATATGAAATATCACCGGGGTCTAGTACACTCTAAACCAGATTGCCGCCATATCGCGCGCAATAAGATAAGTGGAAGAGACCACACTATACGTCTGCCAATATCGAGCGCGACTCGTCGATAGCGGACCCATTCCTCAAGCTGGTCAAACTCAGCCTAGCATTGCCCCCTACTCTCGGGCGGGTAAGGCCACACCCCCTTCCAACCGACCACGACACAGTGGAGAGCGTAACCGTCTGGTAATCGGTACTCAACGCTCATCTACCCACTCGGTCTAGACGTTGGAGCAATCTCTTGGTACCATAAGGGTTTAGGAACTTTCACTCAGGGATATCTATAGTACCCCATGTAGAACATGATTTTCGGTATCCAATCCTGCCAACCACGATGCGTCTGTGGAGGCTACGGCCCTGATGTCGCTAGGGCGTACAATAACCATGTCACACAAATGCGAAATGCATGATTCACGCTATCCAGTCATGCAACAATTCATGCGCATATCGTGCGCTCATGTAGGGCAACACCGCCTAACCGGGAGCTCATAAACAACCTGTTCGAAGGCAAATGCTATGATCAGACAATTCTCACGTCAAGCACACATATGAAGCGTATGATTATGAGTCATGAAACTGTACTAAACATGTTATAATAAAATGAACTATCTTACAATGTAGATGGACCTGGACGACCGAAACACAGCAAGTACGGCCCAGTAATGGGCCCTATGGAGAGTCGTAATGTGGACATCCAACCAACATTACACTCGCAATGTGGACGTCAAACCAACATTGCATCCCAGGTACGATCTTCTTAAATATCGCTACATAATTGGTATTGGGATTACACATTGCAATGGACTTTAGGTTCATCCCATTGGGCTTTTCATATATATGTCAAATGGGCCATATCCTATGGGCCTTTTAATCATCAGATGGGCCACATAAATGGGCCACACCAATGGGTCTTATGTGCATTGCAATGGGTCAAAACCCGTGGGCCTTGGATTGCATCAATTGGACCTAGTCACATGAGTCTAATATGTATCAAATGGGCCACACCAATTAGGCCCCACATGTAGATCAAGTGGGCCTCAACCCATAGAACTAACATGGGTCAAATGGGCCTAAACCCCTAGGCCTTAATCAAATAAAATGGGCCTAACTCATGGGTCTCAAATAAGTCCAATGGGCCTAATCCCATGGACCTTTTTTATAATCAATGGGTTTAGTCCCATGGGCCTTACAATATATCAACTGGGTCCACTTCCATGGGCTTTAAGAATGCAACAATGGGTCCAATTTCATGGCCTTGAAGTACATCAAATGGGCTTAGTCCCATGTACTTGAAACATATCAAGTGGGCCTAAGCCCATAGGCTTTATGTGTTTCAAGTGGGCCTAACCCATAGGCCTTTTTCAATCCAAATGGGCCTAACCCATAGGCCTTAAATAAAGCAAATGGGCCTAACCCATAGGCCTTTTACAATTTAAATGGGCCTAGCCCATACATGAGTGGCCCACCCAATCAGCCACTCATGCCTTAAAATGGCTCCACCAAGAGAATGGGCGGTCTGGATGCATCACAAGCATCAAGGCGGGGTCCACATGAGGGCCTACCATAGCGTATAGGATATGTTATATAATATATATAAACTACATAATATTTATATATATATAGCATATACTATATTATATATAATATAAATATATAAAAATATATAGACACACACGCTGCACATACACGCTACACACATGCTGCACATGCACACACGCTGCACACTCACTGCACATGCACACACACTGCACACACGCTGCACACACATGCAACACACACCCACGTAACACACACGCCGATTGGGCCCCACCGTCAGGCTGACGGTGGGAATAAAACCCAAACCTCACTGTGGGTCCCATGTGGGGCCCACTGGAATGTTTATTATGCCATCCAGACCGCTCACAAGGTCAGGTGGGCCTAAGTGGAGGGAAAAACACAAATTTTATCTTGATCCAAAACTTCTGTGGGCCCCAAAAACTTTTCAACGGAAGAATTCAATTCACACTGTTTCACGTGGTGTGGGCCACCTGAGTCTTGGATTTGTCTCATTTTTGGAGGGGGGCCCACCACTGGGGTGGCCCACCTAATGGGCGGGTTGGATATCAGATAAACATCATAGTGGGGCCCACACGTAGGGCCGTGGGCCACCTCCCCACGCCCGTCCGCCCGCCAATACAGGGCTGCACGCGCCTGCGTGCAGCCGCTGGCCGTTGTCAGAGGCAGAGGCAAAGCCTCTGCCAATGCATTTTACAAAAAAAAAGAAAAACTCGTTTTCTCAGGGTTTTTCGCACGCGGGGCCCGCTAAAGTGAAATCCGCCCCGGCCATTGCGATCAGTGGCCCGAGGCCGTCCAAATGAGTCCAGAGTTTGGATTTTTTTTACGCTTGGAAAGTGAAATAACATTTGAATGGTGAGGACGCAATATTTGGCGCTATGGCCCACCAGGTGCTCCGATCAGCCCCAAACTTCTACCCAACAGTTAAAACATTGTAAGTAAGAGGGTAGACGGCTTGGATTGTCTAAGTACATCACGGTGGGGCCTAAGCAAGTGGACCACCAAAGTCCACCTTCTTTTCATCCCTTTTTCTTCTTTCCTTTGCAACGTCCAGCATCCCAGACGCTGGACGGTTCTATATAAATATATAAATATATATATATATATATATATATATATATATATATATATATATATATTTTAGGAGTGGTGGGCCTGATGAAGTGGGCCACCCCTGATGGGTGGCATGGGAATAACGTCCAAGGTGGGCCCCACTTGAATAATAAAAAAAATAAGATACCTCAAGGTGGGATCCATTCAAATGGGCCACACAATCCTATTGCCTAAAAATAAAATAAAATAAAATAAAATAAAATAAAAGAATTAAAAGAGAGAGGGAGAGAGACATGGAGAGTGGGACACGGCTTGTGATGGAGGGACCCCGTCATTTTGGGCCCTCCCTTACATGAAATCATACATCAAGTGGGTCATTTTTGCACATGTGACCATCAAAACTAAAGATCAACGGTGGGGATCCTTTCCCCACCAATATGGATGGTCTAGATGACCTTTCTAAAGAAAATTAACATCATGATGGGGTCCATGGAGAATGGCCCCATCATGGAATGATCATGATGATCCAAGTAGGCCATCGGCCTTATCTTAGGGTCCCAAGTGAGATCCACACCATTGATCGGTGGGCCTCACTTGGTCCACCATAAAAATAAGAAAACTAGAATGATCTAGCACCCACCGTCTGATCTTCTTGCTCCTAGGAGTTCCTTGACACCTTAGCTTGATTTTCAACGGTTAAGATGAGGAATGGAGGGTTGAGATGAGAGATCTTGGGATGAAGAGGTGGGCCACTTGGAGTTTAGGAAGAGAGGGAGAATTCCATACGTATGGGCTCTTGGAATTTTTTTGTTGCTTGGAAATTTTGAAATGAGAAAGAGAGAAAGAGAGAGAGTGATGTAAAGGGAGAGAGAGAGTAATGGATGGATGTGGTGAGTGATGTTTGTGTAAGAAAAATTTGACTTTTGAGGCTTTTGTGTAAGAGAGGTATGGGTGGTGAAGACTTTTGTGGCTTTTTGTGTAAGAGAGGTATGGGAGATGAAGACTTTTGTGGTTGCTTGAAAAAATGGAATAAAGTGATGTGTACTTGACATGTGATGGCTTGATGGATTGACTGATTGATGGGATTGATGTGATTGATATGACACATCGTTGAGATTCCCTTGGGTTTCGCAACGCACGGCGTTTTCTCACACCGAACGTTGGCCCACATCTCTTGACCAGGGTATCGCCTCGGCACGCGAGTCGCGGCATCGGAACCGCAACGACGGCGCGGTCGTTATGGTATTAGTCTCGGGTTGAGTCGACTCGGGTTGTCGGCATATGAATCAGGGTCGCGCGTCGATATCGGTTAAGGGTCGAAGGTTGCCGAAATTCGACCGGTAACACCGCAGAAGTCTACGGAAAGGTACGGAACAAGATACGGGTCTTACAGTAAGCTGATGTAGAGTGTAATAGACCTCGGTGATGATCCAAGAGAATAACCGTACTGATATGTGGACTTATTGAGCTGGAATTGCATATCCATTCATTCATTCTTTAACTATTCACTCGGGCTGGTGGTGCGTAGCTATTGTTACGTGTACTTTCACATGGCCAGGATTTTGGTTGGGCGCGCGACTAACCTAAGATCAGGAGTTTACCACATTGTGTCTGACTATCCAAATTTAGGTATGGGACTGGTTTGGATAGAAGTCCCTTGTGATGGACCCCATAGCCTGTGTTACTTCATACTATCATCCCGACTTCACATTCTAACATGCTCATTCCATTCGCACCACATATCACATTGCATCCGCAGTACTTAACATTTTGGGTTACTATATTTTTGCACTTATATGGCCTAGATGAGATTGATGGTATTCGTGGCTCTTCAGGATTTACATATTGCATTGCATCCTCAGCATCTGTTATTGTCTTATTATGTTTTGCATCGCATACCCTTGGTACGACTGATAACACTCATGTACTTACCAGTATATTTCTGCTTACCCTGCTATCGTATGATTTATTATCTTACCAGTATTTCTGATATTGTACTCTGACATTGTATAATATATGGGCTTATCAGTATTTTTCGTTTACTCTGATATTGCTTACTTGACACTTACCTTATGCACACTTTCACCACCACTAAGTTTTCTATAAGCTTATGCACGATAGATGCGTGCAGATGGCGTTAGGTTGCAGCAACGTTGAGCATGGAGCGAGTAGCGGTTATTTGGAGCTTTGATTTTTTTTTTTTTTTGACATATGTATTTCGCTTTCAGCGTTGTATTCAAATGTTTATAGTAGTGGATATGTGATGATAATGTTGCCTTTGTGATTTGGGTATACTTGTGGTTATGCTTATTATGAGTTAAATAAACGTTGAAAAATCCTCCTTGTAGGATCCCAGGATCAGAATCTGGCGTATGGACGCTAGGAGCCAAGAATGGGGTACTACGGAGGTGTCTGCACTGGATTCAGCGATTGGTATTCTTGTGAATCCGATTTTCAAATTTGGGACGTGACAAGGTGAGGTGATGGTTGCTAGATCTATTGATTGTTGATGGTTTTGATAATTAAAACCACTGACATTAGGGAAGGCAATTGAAATTGGGCGCAGTAGTGATGCGTGATCAGCGGCATGAAAAGGGTGCAACATAGGAGATGCATGGGCGCAAAAGGGGTACAGAATCAGACACAGAATCGGGCGATGACAGGGCTTTAATGAGGAGACATACAAGGAAATGAAGCGAACAGGAAGTGAAATTGTAGTTAATGTGCCGCAATGCATTAAGTGAGGAAGTATGACGAAACTATAGAATGTAGGCTATGCCTTAGAGGGGAGGGGGGGTTATTAGGACCAATTAAAAATATGCGTATTAAAAACAACAATTGCGTAGTTTAAACTAATTGTCAATTTAGCTAAACTAAGCAATGTAACTATAAGGCTTCCAAGCCAATAGAGGGTCCAATCATATAAGCTACTTAAGATATGCAAATTATGCAACTAGCCTATAACATAATGAACATGTGAGTATGAGATATACTACCATTAATCTTAACATTCATCTAATCATACAAGCATATAATTAAACATTCAACCACATTGCATAATTAAACAAATGCTTAAATGACAATCTCAAACACAATCATGTATAATAGTTCGGTTATGTGCCTACTCTACTTACTGAGGACTCACTCTATCTTAGAGTGTATTGGATTTCACTATGGGAGGTTTTAAATCATGTTTACCTCAAACCTTTATAGCTCTACCTAAGAACTCTACAATTTATGCCCTACACAAGAGTAAAGGTCCTACACAAGAATCTATATTTTATGTCCTACACAGGAACAAGAGTCATAATCTCGCACCTGACAATTTAGCTCACACAGGCTAAGGTCTTAATTCCAAACCTGACAATTTAGGCAACATAGACTAATGTTATACATAAGAACCTGAATTTATGCCCTGCATAAGAAAAAGAGTCCGACTGTTGAACCCAATAATTTAGGCCACACATGTCGATGACTTAATCCCAAACTTAAGATTTATACTCTACACAAGAGCGAAAGTGTCACTGCCCAAACTTGAAAAATGGGCATATAAATTTTTCGATTGTCGAATCCAGTACCGACAACCTCCGTAGTACCCCATTCCCAGCTCCTAACACCCATATACCAGTTTTTTATCCTGGGAGCACAAAGAAAAGATTCGAGAGTGCTATCCCTATCTCTTTAATGATTGATTATATATTATATCTTGTATGTTATCTCCGATTTTATATGATGATCCTATATTTTCTCTTCCTTTATGAGTTATGTCTAGTTGCGATAATTGTATAAATTTTAAGGATAAATTTTTTATTAGGAGGGGAGAGTTGTAATACCTGTATCCTAGTCTGTACCGTTTCGTAGGCTTTCGCAGTCCTCTCGGTTGAATTTTAATGACCCTCAACCTGAAATTAGTATTTGCGTGCAATCCTAAGTTGCAGCCCGTAGATTTAAGTCGACTCGACTCGAAACTTATATCCTAGTGACCGCACTGTCGCCGCGGTTCTAACGTCGCGACTCACGCACTGATTCACTACTCAAGCTAGAAGATGTGGGCCCGTGTTCATTTCAAGAAAAATGCCACGCGTGTGAATTTCAAGAGAATCTCTACCACCTATCCTATTAGTCAATCAATCAATCAAGTCAAGTACACATCCGATCACAAGTACAAGTAATCATCCCTCTCTTACACAACCTTACCCAAAGTCAACTCTCTCTCTCTCCACCCGTCCCTCTCTCACCCAAAATTCAACCAAGCCAATCCCTCTTCTTACACACCCATCCCTCTCTCCTTACATTACTCCTCTCCCTCTCATTCCAAGCAACTTCCAAGAGAGCACCCAACATCCAACTTCCCAAGCAACCCAAGTGTGGCCCACTTCTCTACCACCCAATCTCTCATCTCCACCATCCGATCTTCATCATCTACCATCAAAGAGCAAGCCAAGGAGCCTAACAGTCCAAGGAGCTAAAGGAGGAGGCCAATAGGTGGGTGATCCACCGTTGATTTTTATTTTAAGGGCCCACTTGTTGTGGGACCCACTTGATGTATGTATTGTATAAGGGATGGCCCAATAGTGGCGGGGTCCCTCACCTTCATATTTCTCTCTTTCTCTCTCTTTTGTGATGTCTTGTGGCCCACCATGATGCAAGACAATCTTGACCGTCCGATCGTGAGGCCCAACTTGCCGTTGGTCTATCTGGATGGCCCAGCTGAAGGGAAACACAAGTATCAGCTTTATCCACTGGGGCTGGTGGGTTCCACATGTGTGGAGCCACCTTTGCATCTGTTTGGATGTAGGCTGTCCATCTCTGGACGGCTAGCAGCGCTGGTTGCTGTATTGACGATTGGTTGGTTTTAATATATATCTTATAAGATATATAATATATTATGGTGGACCCCACGTGGGACCCAACTTTGAAGGAAGCTGAATGGACGGTGTACCTACAACAGCTATATAGCTACTGTATTGCTGTCAGCTAACCACGTGGACTCCATCATGTGTACGAGTTATATCCCAAATGCTCATCCATTTGCTAGTGGGGCCCACCTTATATATTGTATCCACGCCCTCCATTTTCCATGTACGGCCCCTCCATGATGTATGTTTGTATTCCAGGCCGTCCGTGCCTGGACGGTCCTGTAGGACCCATGCATGAGATATGTGTTAAATCCGCATCGTCCGGTGATCTAGACGGTGGGGACCACCATGATGTATTTTTTGTAGCCACACTGTCTAGATGCTTAGACGGTGGAAGCCACCATTGTGTATGTGTTAAAATCCAAGCCATCCATCTAAACAAGCTGTGAGGACCCCACTCGTGATGTATGTGGTGTATCCGCACCGTCCAACAATCTGGATAGGTGGGACCCACCTCCCATGATGTATGGGTTATACCCCAACCGTCCATCCTCTTAGTGAGCTCATCTTAAGGTTTAAGATAAAAAAATGAAGCAGGTTCAAATCTCGGGCGGGCCATGTACGTGGACCCCCCACCCCCCCCATGATGTATGTGTTACATCCAAACCGTCCATCCATTTGGTGAGCTCGTCCTAAGGCCTGAGATAAATAAATAAATAAATAAGATAGATCTAACTATCAAGTGGACGACATTGCTATAAACAGTGGGGATTGAACGTCCAACATTGAAACCTTTTGGGTCATAGAAGTTTTGGACCAATATGAAATTTGTTTTACCTCTTAGTTCAGGTCTTTGTGACATTATGAACAGACTGGATGGAAAATAAACACTATGGTGGGCCCACTGGAGTTTTAACAGTGGAAATCATTATCACCACTGTTATTTTCCATTATCACCACTGTTATTTGTGGTATGGTCCAGATAATCCTTTGATGTGATCCATTTCTTTTTGGTTAATGCACTAAAATGATCTCTAAAAATAGAAGAATGGTGTAGATGGTGTGACCCATTGGTGTGGCCCATATAATGCAACCTATTTGATGTATGTTGGCCCATTTGTGCGGCCCATATAGTATGGCCCATTTGATGTATATTGACCCATTGGTGCGGCCCATATGATACGGCACATTTGATGTATGTTGGCCCATATAATGCGGTCCATTTGATGTATATTGGCCCATTGGCGCGGCCCATTTGATGTATATTGGCCCATTGGTGTGACCCATATGATGCGACACATTTGATGTATATTGGCCCATTAGTGCGGCCCATATGATGTAGCACAATTGATGTATATTGGTCAATTGGTGCGACCCATTGATACAGCCCACTCGATGTATATGAGGCCCATTGGTGTGACCCATGTAATGTGACCCACTTGATATATATGAGGCCCATTGTGATGTATTTAAGGCCCATGGGTTAAGGTCCAATGTGATATATATAAGGACCATGAGTGATGCCTAATGAGATGTATGTGAGGCCTTTGTGTGAGGCCAAACATGATGTATATGAGGTTCATTGCAATGTGTGATTCCACCATGATGTATGGAATGATGTTTATAACGGGCCATGCCTTAGGAGAAATGATGGTTTAACGTCCACATTGTAAGAGCAATGATGGTTATATGTCCGCATTGTAACTCTCCCTAGGGCCCATTGTTAGGCCCATACTTGTTGTGAGTAGGCTGTCTAGGCCCATCTTCGTTATGAATAGAGTCCATCACCATATAACATGCTTAGTATAGTTCCATGATTCATGCTCATACGCATCATATGTATCTTTGATATGAGGAGTGACTGATCATAACATATGCCTTCAGGCAGATTATTTATGGGCTCCCTGATAGGCAGAGTTGCCCTGCTTGAGAGCGCAGGATTGTTGCATGATTGATAGTGTGATTCATGCACTTCACGTTTGTATGACATGATTAATGTATGCCCTAGAGACATCAGGGCCGTGGCCTCCACAGATATATCATGGATGGTAGGATTAGACACCGAACATATTGTTACTAGCATCGAGGTGCCATAAATGTCTCTGTGTGAAAATTCTTAAACTTGATGGTACTAGAGGATGACTCTAACGTTGAGACCAAGTGGATACATGAGCGCACAAGAGCTGTATACTAATAGGCCGCGTCTCCTACCATGTCGTGGTCGGTTGAAAAAGGGTGTGACCTTACCCACCTAAGTGAGGGGGCAATATCTAGGTTGAGTTTGATCAGCTTGAGGAATGGGTCTACTATCGACGTGTCGGGCCCAATATTGACAGGTGGATAGTGAGATTTTTTTCACTTACCCAGTTGTACGCTTGGATAGGGGCGACAAGCTGACGTAGAGTGTACTAGACTTCGGTGATTGTCTAATGTAAGAACTGTACTGATATTTGATGCTCTAGTGATGAGTTGCATTGATATCTGGATTTCAGATGAGAAATGGTGTGCTTGAGTTACATCTAGCATCGCATGGCCTTGATATGGCCGACATCATTCACTCCTTACATCGCATGGTCTTGATATAGCCAATATCATTCAGCCTTGCATTGCATAACCTTGGTACGATTGATGACATTCATGGACTTACTGGCATTTTCGCATTACTCTGATATTGCAAACTTACATTTCTACCATATGCATGACTGTTGCCTGTAAGTGACACTGGGAAATAGTAGTTCAGGAGCAGGAGCATGCTGCAAAGCTTCCAGAATTTTGGCTTTATTATTACTGTATTTCCCTTTATGCGCATTGTACTCAGTTTTTTATCATAGTGGATTTGTGATGATATTGTTGGTTATTGTTTATGGGTTATGCTTATGGTTATGCTTACTACAAATCATATTCACATTGAAAATCTTCCTTGTGGGATTCCAAGATCGAAAAGTGGTGTATGGGTGCTAGGAGCCGAGAATGGTGTGTTGCGGAGGCTGTCGGTGCTGGATTTGGTGATCGAAAATTTTGTGAGCCCGTTTTCCAAGTTTGAGGCGTAACAAAAGGTCCTACTCCCAGACCGGACACATATTCTCACATTAGAGGCCTACACAAGGACTTGAGTTGGTTTTTTCATTCAACTAACCAATAACTTTTTTGGTTAGCTTGTTAATACACCCACTGTCAATTCATACTTCATTATTAGCTACCCCACTAGGGAATCGATACCAAGACCTCAGTGTTGAAATGAGGCATCTTTCACTCAGTCTACCTCTAGACTAACCAATAACTTAGGTCCTACATAAGAATCATGGATTTATGCCACACAGGCCAAGGTCCTACGAAAGAACCTAGGTGAGTTTAAACATAAACTCTTGTGCTCTAACGTACACAAAGAATGAGCACAAAAATGGACTCCTACACATGACACTTACTTGTCAGATTAAGTCCATTTTGATGCTCTTCTTGGATTGCTTGATCTCCGCTCTCCCGTGCTTCAATCAACTCCTCAATGCTCACCTGATCATGTTGTCATAGCTTCGCCAAGGCTTTACCTCCATGATTAATCTTCTTGCATTTGATGCTTTTTCAAGATGACCAAGGTGATGGGAGTGGGTTAAATCTCCTATAACTAATGGGTAGTTATTTATCCTAGGGGATTCAACTAGATGGGTCTCCTAGAAGATTTGGACAAATGTTTACCAAGATTGCTCAAGTCCAATATTTGGAAAATGGAGGAGTTCAAGTACATCTCAATGTTGGGATTAGAATCCTCATTAAAGTTGTAATCTCAAATGCGATAGCTTAAAACTTAATGGAATAGAGGCTTAGGATGAGGGATTTACATATGGAATCACCCTACCTTCTATGACTCCAAAAACCCATCATAAAACCTAAGAACTGAATGCCCTTGATAAAAGTTTGACCTCCAACGGTTATAAAACGAGCAGAAAATGGATCTGTCGATGTCATCGAAGGATTTTTTGATGCCGTTGAAATATCCATATAAAAATGATGTTTGTTTCTTAGACAGATCTGGACCTCTTTCAATTGCATCGACCCAACCTTCGATTCTATCGAATATCATACTTCGATACCATAGAAGTGGCTTCGATGCCATCGAGAGAATTAGGGAAAATTCCACAAACCTTGCTTGTCAAACTGTATCTCAAATCGATGCCATCGAGGGGTCTTTGATACCATCGAAGCTTAAAATTTGATGCCCTTGAAAGTTCCTCGATTTCGTCAAAAATTTCAGTATAAAATCCAGTTTGGTTGTTAGACATCCCTGACTCTCAATCAATGCCACTAGCCGGGTCTTCGATGCCATCGAAGACTGTTCGATGGCAGCTCGATACCCTCGAATATCACTTGAAATCTGTTGTTTTGGGCTATCTTCTACATAGCAGATTCTCACATCTTCTAGCCTTATTTATCATGTTTTTCTTCGTCTCCTAAGGCCAAGGGATGATCAAATTATATTTTTATTAGGTCAAGATCATGTAGAAGTGTATGGGGTTATTTTAGGTCAAGGGTTAGGATCATTATGACCACCTGTTCACCTGTTCTTGCTGCCTTGATGCTTCTTCTTTACTTGTGTTTTCGGTCTTCACTTTTTAAGGGCTCAACCAACTATTTGACACAACGACTCATGTATTAACAAACTAGGGTACAAAAATGTGTGCATTAACAATCTCCCCATTTGTTAATTACGTAACAAAAATCAAACCTAAGACCATGTCATGGTCCATACCAATGACATACCAAAACAACTAAAAATATTACATGTCAAATATAAAATTTATAACTTGAAACACTAAGACATGTAATGCTTGCATTGCTCCCTCTAAGTTGCTTCCCCCATCAAACCTGTAACAACAAACAAACCCTATACAAGAGAATGCACGTTTTGGTGGGATTGATCTTTCTCCCCCTTTTGTTAGTATTTGACAAAGGGTAAGCTCAAAAAAGATATACCAATAAAATCAAGTATGAACTAACTCTATAGGTCAAAGATTTACCAATTATAATGCTTATACTAATAAGGGTTAGGGATGCATGTTAACATTAAAAACATGAAGCATGCAAATGAAGGTCATTCAAATTGATTTTAATGAAAAACAGGAATAGCCAATAATATTCTAAGCCCTAAACATGTGATATTAAATTTAGCAACTTTAAAGCTTATATTATCATGATAAATGAAGCTAAACTCTCAGATTTAATAATAAAGTACAATATGAGGCTAAAATCCTCTGATTTAAGTATATGCACATGTGGGAGGCTAAAATTCTCAAATTTTACATTAAAGCTCGTATGTGAGGCTTCATCCTCAGATTCATTAATTAGCTCAAAATGGGGCTTAATCCTCTGCTTTAGCATTTGAGCATAAATAGACCTTAATGGTCACCTATTCCTCTTTGCAACCAACTTTGATGTGAATTTTTTAAAAATCGAAGTATGTTTGGTAGGGGGAATGATATTCCTAGAAGTTTATCTCATAGGTGATTTCTTAGTTGGAGATTTATATTTGGTAGGTTATTTATCTATGCTAGTCCTACCCATATTATTATTGCACTTGATTAACATTAGTTTGAGCTTTTGATTAAGCCGGGTAATTAGAGTTAGCAACACTTTCATCCGATTCATTCTTTTAGGAAGGTTTGGGAACTCTATGACTTTTTTCGACGATCCCTTAGGGATACATCTCCATTGGTGTGTCACTTTCTCAATCACGGAGAGTTTATCTATTTGATTTGTGACTGAGGTGGATTAAGTCATTTTAAAAGATGCACATTCAATTTGAACTGCCCACTTGTTCCACAATTATGACACACTTAAAGAAAGTCCCTTTGGATTACTAGAGGGGTAGAGGTAATGATGTAACTATTAAGTTCAATTCTCCTATTGTCCTCAAAAGGTTTACCCAAGCTAGATTCACCAATAAGCTCACAATCATGGGTAACCTTCTCCTCCCCTCTTGAGAAAGACATCATTTTAAAGCTCATTTAGATCAAACTTCGGGCAGTTAAGCCTTTCAGGAGGATCTAATGCGTTAAGTGCGGAAGTATGACAGATTTATAGAATGTAGGCTATATCCTAGAGAGGGGGGGGGGGGGGGGATTATTACCAATTAAAAATATGTCTATTAAAAATAATAATTGCTTAATTTAAACTAATTACCAATTAAGTTAAACTAAACAATGTAACTATAAGACTTCTAAGCCAACAGAGGGTCCAATTGCATAGGCTACTTAATATATGTAAATTAAGCAACTAGCCTATAACATAGTGAACATCTGAGTATGAGAAATGCTATATATCAATCCTAGCATTCATCTATTCATACAAGCATATAATTAAACATTCAACCATATTGTATAATTAAATAAATGCTCAAATGATAATCCTAAATACAATCATGTATAATGGTTCAATTATGTGCCCACTCCGCTCCTGGTGGATTCACTCTCTCCTAGAGTGTACCGCATTTCACTATGGGAGATTTTAAATCAGGTTTACCTCAAACATTTATAGCCCTACACAAGGACTCTACAATGTATGCCCTACATAAAAACAAAGGTCCTACACAAGAACCTAGACTTTATGTCGTATATAGGGACAAGGGTCTTAATCCTGAACCTGACAATTTAGGCCACATTTTTGGTCTCCTCGCGAGCGTTACTTTCTTGTGAATGATTCTAATAGAATTCAATCTGAGACTCGATGAAGGTTAGGAGCTCTTGAGAGTCAGGTCGATCTAGGTCGGGATATAGGCGTGCGGCCTCCAAGAGATCGATGGTCAAATCGTTGCACCAGGCTTCGAGCGATTGCAACATCGCCATGTTAAAATGATGTTAACTAACCCAATGCAACCAATCCTTCAAGAAGCATTGTAGTGGGTCAAGAGAGTCTTGAATTATGCATGAATGACCGACTGTTCCCTCAACAGGCCAATATATTATTACAGTTTTGAGTCAACCTTTGAATAAGATCTCAAAAATGTTGTAATTTTATTAAAACCTTTAAGAGCTCTAGAAGAGGTTCATCAATCTTGGATGCTTCAGTGACATCTCTAGTAAAAGGGTAGATGATGTGAAGGAGAAAGGACTTGGAGAATTATTTGATTGCCTTAGTGAGGATTTCCTTTAAAAGGGTTAACGATTGTGAGTAGAAGATTACAAAAGCCATGGAGTTTGAAGTGTATAAATTTAACAAAAACAGAAGCTCGATTTAAATCCAGGGGGGAAGTGATATTTTTATAAGCATTGTTGAGAGTAATTAATATATGCGATAAGGTGTGACAGTTGGAATGCCTAAGTCAAGTGGTGCAATGACTGTTCATTACTAGAAGGTCGAGACACTTGACCGCAATAAATGTGGGTTCCTTCAAAAGCGACGCGCATGAATCCTGATCCATATCGGTCTAGTCAACAAATGGTTACAACCGAAAGGAGAAAAAGAAACTAAGTATTGAGCGGTCAAGCTTAGAGAAGGAAATCGGTGACCGAGTGAGAATCGTCAGCGACCCAATCAACACCATTTCTTTACATATGTTCGGTTAGTGAGGTAAGCATTCAACGAATTCGATAGTCCAAATTTCCTTCTAGTTCATTTCTATGATATGCATAGCCAAAGGTTCTTATTGGTCGAATATCCTAAATATCTTGAATAACGACCGATTGTAATAATGATGTCATTATTTGATATTTTGGAATGTCGATTCAATGTTAATGGAAATTGTATTGTTCTATATTGAGAAATAACACAAATCATTATCAATATCCAAACAACGTGAAAATGAAATAAAATGAAGTTTATTGAAAGGAAGCAGGCTATTGGCCGCATTACAAGACAAAAAAAAAGGAAGTAAATTAAGAAAGTAAATCGGCCTAGTAGAGGTGTTTAGACATATTTTTCCTTTATTTCCTCGAACTCCTCAAGGAGTTACTAGTTTTTTGGTCTCGACATCCTCTTTTTGTAACTTTTAGTTAGCCCTCTCTTCCATGAAGATGGGTAATAAATGCGAGAGTTGGACGACACTATTACCATTCGAGGAAACCCCTCTGCATCCCTCTTCCCAACGAGGTTCACACATGACCGAGCATGCTAGTCAGCGATCTAGGAATCGATGAAGGTAAGGAGATCCTTTGAAATGGAAAGAACCTTAGCAGCATAAGAACATTCATTCTCCTTGATGTCTCCTAGAAGTTTAGCGCATTGTGCCTACAACACTCAGTGTAAGGTATGGTTGAATTGGTGAATCTGATTCCATTGTAGTCGATCGTTCCATGCCTGTTCGTAAGCATCGCCCATGGGCAGGGAGTCTACCTATGCATTGGCTTACTGTCTCAAGTACTCAACGATCCTTTCAAACTCAAATATGAGTTGAAAGTATCAGTTGTCGAGATAGTGCAGTTTCTCCAACACTTTTAAGATTTCTTCGAGCGTGATATTTGATTTAGCAGCTTTAGAGGCTTCTCTGATGAAAAAATTAGTGTTAAACAGTAACGAGGATTGACCATAATCGATAAGGCAACAATTGCAAATCTCTTTCAGGTATATCTTTGCACTATTGAGGAAAGAGGGGGAGCTTTGGTTCAAGGCTATGTCTGCAGAATTAGGAAGTTTCAGAAATGCTTGGGTTTCACTGTAAGTGAAGAGTATGGTTTAATGTGGTTTAAATAGACAATTATGGATCCCACGTTTGATGCATCATGGGTAGTTATGGCATGAAAAAATGTTTCGCGTTCCTAAAAAGTAGGAACATGTAGCCTTCATGGTAATTATTTCAACTAAAGCAATGCACGACTCCCTGTTCTCGGCATGCCATGTCAGCAGTTAGTGATTCCGATTGCAAAAGAAGAAAAATGCTAAGTAAAGACGACTGATGATAAAAGTGGCTCAACGACTAATTCCATTAATCAACAAAAGGGTATAAGAAGCAAAAAAGAAAGCTACAACTCAAAAGTAGAAAATTGTTGGATCACAAATTTCACTTTTTCCTATTGCTCTTTCAATTAGAAAGTTTGATGTTTCAAAACTACATGTCAAACTTGGTCGTTTGCTTTTATTTAAGCTTTGGCATATGCGGACAGCTCCCTGACCACTTTTTATCATTAGTTGTTCTTCTAGAGTAACATTTTGTACGCTTTTATCCTTTAACTTGGCTTCTAATTTCTTCAGTTCCGTATGATTAGCCGACAGTTTCTCAGCAATGTCACTTGTTATAGCTACTTAGGATGCCACTGTTACGTGCTTAAATTCAAGGTGTTTAATTGTGGCATGGAGCTCATAATTTTCTTTGATTAAATACATGAAATCCCTAAGTATTGGCAGCTTGGCCAAGATGTTGTAATCTAAATGAGAGAAAACTTGATACCGATAAATCAGTTCGATAAGTTTTATTATCATTTCGATCAATGCAGATTTTGATACCTCCAAGTGTATGAGGGTTTGAATTTCTTCCTTAAGATGTTGTAACTTAGTGGAAGGTATAGGAGACTCGCCCACAATGGCATCGTTGCTAAGACTCTATCGAAGGGAAGAGAGAATGTCTTTACTTAGGAGTGCAGCTTCGGTCGTCGTAGTAGAAGCTGAGGCATCGTCAGTCGGCATCGACGCCGATTTTAGAATTGGTGTTAAGGGAGGAACAAAGATATAGTTCGTTGGGATCTCCTCTATTACTTGGTCAAAGATGACGACCTTGTGCATTGTGCTTAAATGGAGTGGTTCTTCAATTTCTTTAGGCAGAGGTTCCGCGGTTGAGGGAAGGTGTTGAAAAGAAGGAAGAGTGGATCGAGAGGATGATCCTCTAATGGAGCTCTGGGGAGTCACAGTCATGGAGTGCTCATCTCTTTCTTCTTCTTCATCTCCTTAGTCGAGGAAGATGATTAGAGTCTGAGGGTAGTCAACCTTATATTTAGACTCCATATTAATAATTGTTGTCTCTAGAGAAAGATGAGAATGAAAGGCTTATTGTCCCTTAATAGTCTACAACTTGTATTTCTGTTGGTTCACTGATGTTAGTCTCAGTTTGGACTTTTTGAAGCGGTTGCTCCTCAACGACTTACTTTTCTACACTTGACCCTTCTCGAGTAACTACAAAAAGAACAGAATTAGCAAAAATATGACATGAAAGACTTGACACATGCATGCAAATGAAAGTAGCTTCCACCTAAATCATAACAGATGGCAATGGTGATGAATTGACTATCCACATACTGAGGATTTCCTATAATTGTCACCATCACTCGTGTAGAAATTGGTAATGGTGGCAGATTGGGGTGATATGAACTGAGCTATTTCTTATCAGATGGAAGGTTATGATTATTTAATCTTTCCCTATCTATGACCATTTATTCAAGCATTTATTAAATGAGTGTCTTGTTGACGTTTAAGGCGCTTTTTAATTTCTTTAGAATAGTTTTCAATGGAGAGCTCTAACCAATATTTAGTTTTGAAGTATTTTTTAAATGAAGATACAACATTGGCCAAGAAAGGGTTAGATTGTCATTGTATTTTGGCTAAGATTGGCAGTGGACGACTCATGGATGTTGCCTGCAAAGTCAAACCAATGCAGGTGAAGACTATAGTAGGGGTTTGTGGAGCTGGGCTGAGAGGAGCTCCTAAATAAAGGATCCTCTTGGGAGTTAATGGAGATAGTTGAGGTAGCGGAGATTTCTAGAGAACAAGTCCTTTCACTATAACTTTTTGGTGCTTCAGTTATGAAGCTATCTTGGTTGTTAGAGTTAGCGGGGTAATGACGACGACCAATATAGTCTTCAGCTTATTTGTTTATTAGTCAGAAGTTGTGGCCGATTGAGGTGCAACTCCTTTTTTCCTCATAGCTCCATGGAGAAAAAGAGTTGAGCAATAATGAGTTGGGGAGATTTATTAATCAGTCTTTTGTAGTGACTCTCCCACCAATCATAGAAGGTATCTATCATTTGAGGTCGGTTCGAATAAATGGAAAGATCAAGAGTTAGGTTGGTCGACTAGAAGGTGGAATGAAGTGAGTGGTAAAGTTTAATTTGATCGATAGTTGGTCGAGAGAAAGGGGGTTGATTATAGGTCTTTTGGATGAATCAACGGAGAATGCATTGGATGAGGCCAAATTGACAAGCAAGTAAGTTTGGATAGTACTGTCTCATTTCCAGCCTTGGTCATAGAAGAGATACCTACAAATGAGGTAACTCTCTCATGTAAAGTGCATTTGGGAGACTATCTGGCTATCTTCATTCTCATATCGGCCAATGAACTAAGTTGGACTGAACTCTCTATGATAAAAACGGGTGAAAGATCGATTGCGTTTACTTTTATTAAGTGGAAAAAATAAGGAATCCATATATCTGGAAAATGTACGGATCTCCTAAGGGGAATGAATAACGTGGTAACAATAAGAAGTATAAATAGCATCAGAATGAATGTTAGAATATACAAGAGAGGAACAAAAATATTTTTTAAATTCACATCTAAAGAAGCCATAGTGGTCTTCCTTCAAGATACATACCCTTGGTGATAATATAAAAAATACCCCTATATAGTAGCCGAGTACAAAAGGCGTCAGACCAAGTTTTTGACCTTGTGTGAGCACTTTGGCCATTTGGACATATTCACTTGTGATTTAGAGAGTATTCACACAGAGTAAATGTCAGCAGATATAAAGTAGTAAGAATGTCACGTATTTTTCATACTCAAACGGGCCTTCATATTTGTGGTACACTTGCATGAAGTGTGAAAAGGCCTTGCTGACATTATTGGCAAAGTGTTTTGGTTCTTTTTTAGAGAAGTTGGGAAGACTGCCTCGCCAAAGGAAACGAGTTAAGTCAATCTTGTAACGTTCAGGATTGTTGGACTTATAAGTTCGTATCTGAAAAAGAATGTGTTGGTGGATGGGCTTTAGAATGTTGATGTTGTTGTAAGAATGGTAAGATCCGACATGTATTCATATAAGAAAAGTTTGATGCATTCGTAAATGCTAAAATTTCTCCATATTATTTCATATTAACCAGTAATGTGATCGAACCAATTGTCCCTTTTTGATAGAGGTTTTGGCTAGGATTGTGGATTCTTTAGAAAATTGGATGGCTCTGGGATACATTTAGATTGAATCACTATTATTTCACCAGGACAGTTGGATCATATTGATTTCTTCAGGTTCAACTCTAGGGAAGAACACTGGTCCCATATAATAATAACGTATGATCGGTAATTTGAAGACTATTTCATTGGAACATTTCTCGGAAAGTGCGTCCAATATAGTGACTAAATCATCCCGATTGAAAGATGGAGAAGAAAACGATGAAGCAAACCATTACTAAGATCGGAGAAACAGATTTAGGATTTGAAGTAGGAACAATAGAGAAGAAATTATAGAATGAGGAAGAATGTTCAAAATGACACTTATATCAGCTGAGGATGTAGAACATTTATTAGGGCATCATTAATTTCTTATTGTGTATGGTATGTATACATGTGTCACAACGAGGTTAGCACTTCTTTCGAAAAAGAGTAATTGAAGCTAATGTGGGGGACTACATCGGTCAGAGATGGTTGCTATGGGGTCGCCACATGTACTGAAGGACGACTACATTTAAGAGGGGTCATCGTCGCTTTCACCTTTTTCCCAAAGGTGAAGCAACCTGGAGGGCAATGTTCATCCATATTGTCACCAATTTCTATGAAAGCCAACCAGAATGGTTTGTGTGTAATTAAGATGAATTGTGTGGTGTATTTGAAGATTTTTGGGGATATACGAATATGATTCTATGGTAATACAACTAAAGCGCATCAAGTAATGCCACGTCATCCACTAAGTGGTCAAATAAAGAGTGATCATGTTGAGGCGGTTATAGGATAGATGACAAGTTTAGAAATAAAAAGGGTTACGTAGTGCTGAAATGGATATAACAACCGTTAGAATGTTAAAAGCATCTAGAGGACCGAATTAAAACTATAAATAACAAATTATTTCAACAAAGAAAATCGTCTCATATAAACCAAACTAAACTAAATTTATCTTTCAATTATTTGTCATTTACATTCCTTAGTATAACCCTTCTACTTTTATTAATCATTTACAATGCGTAATGTAATCATTTACTTCTACTTGATATTTATATTTCTTAATATAATTGATAGCAATAATTTAATAGTTGTTAAACCTTAGCTTTAATTCATGTCTACACATACATTTGATTCAGTTCAAGCATTAACGAAAATTTTCTATTTAAGAAAGTATTTTGCAGCTGTTCTCCGATAGATTATAAGAATTTCTTTCTTGGTGTTCTTTTATTTTTATCAAAAAGTTCCTTTTGACATAAAAGTCAAATGTATAACTCATTGTCAAAGGATGGACTTTAGATCATGACTATCGCTTAATCATGTTAACATATTGTGCAAGTGGTGAAGAAGTGACCATCACTTAATCATTTTGACATACCGTGCAAGTGGCTAAAGAGGTGATCCATATATTATTCAATCTTAGATACTAGGCATGGGCATATCTTGACGATGGGGTCATAATTGTAAATATTGCCTCTTGGGTCAAAGGTTTTTTTATCACGATCAATTCTAGAACACCCGCATGATCGAAACTATAAATCCAACTATAACAAGAAGATGCTATCCTTTGATATTTGATGTATTTTTGTTCTAACTGGTTTCCAGAGCCAGGCCCACCAGATCCACAGTTTGGATCACCGACCTGTGGCCCCCACATACACGGGGACCCTGGACATCTATCCATGCAAAAGGCATGGTCCACGAGTAAGAGCAACGGTGAGAAAATCAGTCTGCTTCAATCATCAGGTGGTCCACATTTAAACAAGACTCTCGGGCAGGTCTCTTTTAATCGTTGATAGCTTTTGGGCAATGTGGTCTGATGACTGGACCACTCTGATTTTTGAGCTAGCTGCTGAGGCACTTCTTTTTCATGGCTCAGATGTCATACGCACCTGGCAAGTTGGCGCATACAGTGGGTTGTAGCTGATGCCACAGACAGGTTTCAGCTGATCGTTATTCATTACTTTCCTAAAGAACCTACCTGTTAAATGAACATGATCTTTTAATTCCTCGGCTGTTGGAATGATGATTTAAATAGCAGCAGTTTGGTGCCCCACCGGCACAGTGGTTGCTGTCCGTCCATTTCATGTGACATGCACGCATCACACGCACTAATGATCCGGACCAACCATCCTCTGGATATCTCCATTGATTGGCTAACAGCTAAGAATTTTCTCGATCGGAAGCTCCTAACCAAGTAACCATGCACCCAATGAATATTTGTTCAAACTAGAGGCCCAAAATGGAAGCTCATAAACTGAGTGATCTGATGATCCAAACCGTCCATGTTGCGGAATCTCATATTATACAGTCCATCTTCCAAGACTTACTCTAAAAGGATGATTGTGACTGTCAATATCCGTAGATGAATTTAGAACATGGAAAACAAGACTTTCAACGGTTCACTTTCAACTCTAAAAATCAAAGTTCAGGTTCACCATTGGAGCTTGTTTATCGGGACAGATGCTTAATAAAGGTATCAAGAGAATATGGACGGTTCAAATCATGGAGACATCTCAGCATGTGGGCTCCAGTGGGGCGACATATGCTGGATCCTTAGTCTCATCTAAAATAGGACGCCCGAGTCGGGGCTTTGTGTGGTGCATGCACGTCTTCAATTCTGACAAGTGGGGCCCAGATTTCATTAATCTACACAATTGGCCACTTTCTTCCTACCGCAGATTGACTAATCGTTAAAAATAGAGGATTGTTTCTTCAAATCGTATTTCTTTTTCTAACCGTTAATTTGTAGGACAAAATATAAAATTTATGACCGTCAATAAAACATCCTATATATCTTGTGACTATCCATCAGACACGTGTCAGGCTTTCATGGGATGCGACAAACCAATGGTCTAGACTATCGAACAAAGGGCCTCACACGTAAGCATTGTAGAACCGTGTATACTAACCAAAGCCTGAGTCCTTGGACGTATAATTCCTCTCTACATGGTCCCTGCAACTGCAATGGATAGGGGTTGGAAAACATGTTTTCGCGGTGGATTCAGGTGATAGTCGACCACCATTTTTAAACCACTTGTGACTATCCATCATACACGTGTCAGGCTTGAATGAGAATCCGGACTGTCCAAATAGAGCATAGACGGAAATCATACCGTTCAAAGGATTCTAACCGTGTAATTTGTCGCTAAGAAGTATATAGATCAAAATATATTTCCCAACGGTCCAAATTCAACAGTATGAACCAGATGGGCAACATTATCTAATCTGTGTAATACAGAGGCGTATTCCACAGACGATGTAGCCTGCATGCCACATCTCGTTACATGTATGTACCACGCCGGTTTAATTATTTATGGTGGTGAACTATCATGGCAGTCTATCTCAACTAGTACAATAGACACCCATGAGGCACTCGTGAGACACCTATGAATGGACCTTTTCATGTGTATCAGGACGATAAGGACCATTCATCGGATGGGCCCCACCGTTTGTATTCTTCCAAAGATACTAATTGTTTTAGTCACCCATTTGTGCCCACCTCTCGAATCGTTAGGATCATACGGTGAGCTCAGATTTTAGGCTGTGGAATTCCAAGGTGGGCCCCACCACATGAATAGTGGGTGGCCCCGATAGCGAGTGTCTCGTGAATTTCTATAGTCACGTCTGTAAAGAGGTAAAGAATTCTTGCACATAAATACTCCATGTTAAAGAGTAATTATAGGATTCGAATTTCCGACAACATTTCTTACTGGAACTTTGCAACAAAAGGCTCTTTGGGCTCCACCGTGATGTTTATGTGGCATCTATTCCATCCATCGGTTGTGGTGGCACATGTTAGGATCTGACTCCAAAAATTGGGGAGATTGAAAACTCTAGAAAGCCACACCACAGGAAACACTTGAGACGCGTTCACCCACTACGGAAACCTTATTATGGGGGCACCCAAATCTTGAATCAGGCTAGTATTTGTGTCTTTACTTTATCCCAATGGGACTCAACGGTTTGGACTGCATGTAAACATCGTAGTTGGCAGCTGCAGAAAGGTTTCCACCGTTGGCATCCCCAGCCACTGTTTCGTGTATTGTGGTCTACTTGAGCTTAGAATCTTTGGATTTTTGGTCTCACATCACTGCACTAAGTACTGCAACTAATGAACGGAGTGGATACTATGCAGACATCACGGTGGGCCCCACAGAGCATTTTATTGCGCAGGACTCCCTACAACATCCCATCCACGTTAAGGAAGTTATGATCAAAGGTTTGAATGAACCGAAGGGGGCCCCACTTGTATATAATGGTGCATCATGACACTATTCACGCTCTGATGCATCAGGACTTTATGAGTGCTCCGAGAAACCTAACGGCTGCTTTTCTTGTTAGGAATGTTCATATCCATTTCTGTGGGCCCACTAAGTTAGCATCCATCGAGTGCATACAGCAATCACGTGTAACACGACAACTGAACTCATGAAAGGTGGGCCCCACCTTGAACATCAATGGCCTAAAAAATGTGTACCATCCATTCATCAGGTGGGTCAAACGTGTTAATTTGACGGGACTACTTAGAAATAAAACCTCTTATAATAGAATAAGTAAAACCTTCCGGTCGTTTGATTTAGGAGAACTGAGGTTATTTCAATTCCCCGGTTGTTTGGCACGCATGGGTTAGATTATACGGTGGGAGAGCTTGCATTACATTTAAAGTTCTTCCGATAGTTGCATATGTAACATGTGCTGGGCACATGGCTCACTAATAATATCACAAAATAATAAGATTATCAATTGCAGTACTATAATTACTCTATAATTGCTTTAATATAATGATTGGTGCCATCCAAACATTAAATATTTAAAAAAATGGTTAACAATTGTTCTTCAGACACTTAGATATAATCTCGTGCTTGTGGCTCATCTAAAACTTAAAATTTTTTTATTTATGGACAAAGTATATATTTCAGCAAATTTATTACAGCCATTGTGTCAAACATTATATACATTCACTAATTCACGAAGAACAGATATTAAAATTGATTTAATAATTAAATTCAAACTCTGCAAATATATCATGGATTAAAGTTGATTCCCCATCTAAGGTTCTGATTACAGGAGATTCCGAATCCGCGCTCCCAAACGGGACTATTTGAATCTTCTCAGGTAGATTCGTTTCTTCACCGCGGAATGATCAAGAGGTCAGTATATTTTTATTGGCTAAAATCTCATATTGCAGTGCATGGAGTAGCACTGGTGCAGCCCCGCCTCAACCAAGACGTGCGGACTTTAACGTGGGATCCACCTAGACGCATGTATTTGATATCTATATCGTTCATCCGTTTTTCCATATATTTTAAGAGGATGAGCTTGAAAAATGAAGTAGATGCAGTTCTCAGGTGGATCATAGTATACGAAATAGTTGTGATGGACCATTAATGGGCCACAAAAGTTATGCATCAATCTTGTATTTTTCATTTTCCTTTCATATCAGTTTCTATGACCTTATCAACAAGTTAGATGGTAAATAAAGATTACCAAAACATTAAACATTACTGTGGACCCTAGGAAGTTTTGAACGGTAGGCCGTTCAATAACCACTATTTCCTATAGTATGGTCCGCTTGAGAATTGGATCTTTTTAATTCTTTGAGACATGCGCTAAATATTCTGTTAAAACAGATGGACGGCGTGGATATAAAATACATGCATGGAGGCGGGCCCCACGGTAAGTGCCATACCTAATCCTCTCACCCGTGGCAAACCTCTTCTAGGCTTATTATATTTTGAAATTTTCAGGAGGAAAAGACGTTTGACGAGAAATGTTGACCCTACACACAGTGCAAGATCCGAACCACTCTTCAAGTGGGACCCACCGTGGCAGGAAGGTCTATTATTTCGAAGAGGAAAAAAACGTGTTTTTCGTTTTCAAAATAGATGAGATGTGCTTTGCTGTCCTCTTGTTAAAGACGAATTACAGGATGAATGCTCTACTTGGCTCCCATTTTCCTGTGGGGTCCATGGTTAGGTGATCAAGATCTTTATCTAACACGCACGACGTGGATTGGTAAACACCCAAAAAAAGTTGTCTGTGATTTCCAAAGCATTGGATCCACGTGTCCAACAAATGGACAGCTAAGAAAAATGTACAGCAACCGTCCAAGATTACCAGCTAAAAAGCTAATATTGAAGTATTTGGTATTCAATCCGAGAGACTTCTATCACATCACTGTCCAAATGTGGACCATTGGATGAATGGTCTGGATCACCTAACCTTAACTCCACACGTATGAAATCTTGAGTTTGGTCCCGCACAAATTGGCCATAGGCCTATGTGCAAGGATGTGGATCACATACCCCAGCAGTGGTGTGGTTCACTAATATATTCGGCTTGTGGGGCCCACTATGATGTATGTGTTTTATATCCACACTGTCCATCCATTTTTCCAGTTCATTTCAGTTCATGACAGAAAAAACCGAAGCATATCTGACGTTCAAGTGGACCACACCACAGGAAACAGTGGTTATTGAACGCCCACCGTTAGAAACTTCTAAGGGGCTACAAAAGTTTTAGATCAAGATGATATTTGTATTTTCCCTTCATCCAGGTCTGCGTGAACATATCAACAGGTTGGATGCCAAGAAAACATTACGGTTGAAGGTTTCAATGGTGGGTATCATTATCTCTACTGTTTTTTATGGTGTGATCCACTTGAACTTCGGATCTACTTCATTTTCGAATTCATCACCTAAAATGATCTGGGAAAACCGATGGATGGCATAGATATAAAATACATACATCATGGTGGCCCCCACAGTGCCCAAAACATCACCAAACTACAGTACAGCTGGGGGTGGTGTGGGCAACACGTAATCCGTGTCCTCAAGTGCATCCACCGGGAACGATCACGTACCTTCCAAGTGTACCTTCAAGGTAGGCGGGGTCCACGTTTGAGAGGTCCACCGTGTTGTGTATATTTCATGCAATACCGTTATCAGGTGTGCCCCACCTGAAGGAAGGGACATGCCAAAAGAGCGGGCAATCCCAACACTCTGGTGCGCCACAACACTTGAATACACGGGTTTTAGGCATTGATTGTACATCAGCCTCTGTGGAGGGTCTTACCTGAGTTTTGGATGGTCTGAATTCCATATAAACATCACTGGTGGGCTCCACAGAGCTCGAATGTATGGTAATTACCGCACCATGCACCAGATGCATGGTCTGGATTCCAAATAAATATCACGAGTGGGCCCTACACATTTCGAATATATGGTAATTACCACGTGAACCATTCATGAACCCATGGATCAGCAGGTCCACACGGATCGGTGGGAATTCTTGAATGTATTTCCTCCAGCTCAAAGATCCATATAAGCTGAAGACTTGTTACATATGCTAATCTCTACCGTCAGATCAGAACGATGATAATGTGTGGGGCCCACCACTTCTTTTGAAGGCATTCACTGGGTCATGAGCTAATTGGATGTGCCAAAACTGATTGGTCAACACACAGGGTCCGACCCAGATCCGTCAGAAGCTGGTGGGGTCCACTCATTTGTCATTGATCATTAATGAAATCAATGAAGGTTCACGGGTTGACCCTCAAAAATTTAAGCTTGCGCGAATGGCAGGGGTAGGCATCTAATGCCTACAATTGTCTTAAGATCTAAAGCACTTATTCTGGGGAATGATCACACACGTTCAGCTGTGTGGGGCCCACCATGATGTGTAAATGCTACACAACTCATCCCAACCATGTAAAGCCTGATTGCTATAACTTTGGTGGGCCACACAAAGGAAACAAGGGAGAGCAATAGGGGAAGGGTGATGCCCTATAGAAACTTTGAGATGAAATGTAGGGTCTACCATGCCATGTGTATTCCATCTAGAGATGTGCATGAACCGAGTTAGCTCGGTTAACTCGCTAGACTAGACTTGAAAAAGTTACTCGGTTTGAAACTAAGTTCGAGCCAAGTTGAGCTGAGTTTTGGACGTTGAAAAAATTTTGAGCTTGATTGAGCTAGAATTGACTCGGATCAAACATTAACTCAAATCGAGCTAGTTCGGTGAACCGGTTATTTTGATATTGATGTTGCTCACCAAGTGTTTGATAAAATGACTCATAAAAGTATTGTTTAAGGTGGATACATTTTCCGTAGGATCCGGCGGTGGCAATGAATATATGGATGTGAAACAAATCACTAAAAAAAAAAAAAACATTATATAATAAAACTAACATTGAATTTTGATTTTAATACTGCATATTGAGCGTTTAATGAAATATCTGTGAATTGTTGTTACTGTTTTGCAAATGTTGAGAAATTGAAGGTGTACTGCATGTGTTTGAGAAAATGTGGCACAAGCTCGAACTCGGCTTGAACTGCCCGAGCTGCTGACTGAACTAAGCCGAGTTGGCCAGTCAGGCTTGAGAACCAAGCCGAGCCATGTTCGAGCTAGGGTCAGCTAGTGGCTAAGTCAAGTCGAGCTGTGCCAAGCTCGAATCGGTTCAACTATTGTACAACTCTAATTCCATCCAACCCAGTCATCAGGTGCTTCCATCGGGATGTGGGGACATGGTGTTATATTTTAAAATAATTTAGTGTTTCAAAATATCCAATGGGACGAGACTATGGCTGTGGTCATAGGTGCCCTATGGATGTGTCTTTTCACTTAAGTATGAAAGGTTGCATCCTTTCATATTTTGTTTTGAAAAGTTATGTCTTTTGAATTCCAAGGGTCGCACCAATTGGGTTTAAACCCAATAGTCACAACCTTTTTTTAAAGGGTGTCTTTACACCCTTAAGGGTGTCTTCTCAAAGTCTATAAATAGACTTATACTTTTTAGTTTTTAGTATGGACTAAAAAATTGATTTTCTCTTTAAAAATTTTGTTTAAGTATTTTCTAGTTCGGGTTAAGACTACAAGTGGTTCGAGCCCGTGTACAGTGAGTGCACCACTGGATCGGGTCATAGTTGTTGTATCATATAAGTCGATTGCTTTGGAAACCTTTTGCACTTAGAACGCTATCTAAGGGGAGGAAATTCAATTTCAAGTCAAGTGACTCACGTCACGCCTCGACTTCTATAAATCGATAAGTTTTCTCTTTTTCACAATTTAAATTTATTTTATTTAAATAATTTTTGAAACTCCATATCCCAACAGTCTTGAAATCGAATATGTTTGAAAAACTATTTAAGAATTATGGTTTGCATCTATTTGGTTGGAATAGCTCAAAATGAAACCACACCAACCCGATTTGTGGGCCATAACATATATAATCTAGAGTTGTCATATTCTACTTAATGATCAAGATCTTGTAGATACTCGTTATGTAAGTTCTTTGGACTACATGTACATAAGTGAACATATGCACCGACTGAGAATAGTTAGAGTACTTTAGATCTTGATATCTATAAATGAGAATGGTTGGACTATGATCAAATATATGAGAGGTCTGGATTCATAAAAAATTGGCTCAGGTTCGTTGTAACCGCCGTTAGTATAAAGTATGATCCTCAAGTTGTCAGATGGGTTGGGCTAAAGTCATCTTGGGTAGTAGAGCTATAAACTACATATGGTTTTTATATCTCAAAAACATGTCATTCTATCACACACATGTAAAATTTAAGAAACCGATAGTGCCTACCTCTTGAATAATGTCAGACTCTGTTCACTCATAAGAAAGCCTGCATTTAGTAGATTTTCTCAAAATCATGATATGACATTAAGGAGCATTTCTTTCTAGATCTCAAAATTTGTAATTTATTTTCTCATAGCTTGAACCAAACGTAACCTTCACATGGAATTAAATCAAACTGTTGAACCATACTGAGTAGCATATACACTAATCTCAACTTCTATGTACGATGAAGATCAACCCAAAATGCATTTCAAAATGAAAATTTGTATTGAGATTCCTATCATATTATGAATTCTTCTTTGTAGACCACCATGTATGGTTAAAAAGAAAACTTTGAAAAGAAAATGTAAAATAAACTTAAAAATGTAATCTTCCATAGTATCTTCCAAAATGAGCTTGATAGGTCAATGGTGTGGTCACTATCCCATAAGTCAGCTAGTTGCTCACATGCGGATGGATAATATTCATTGTATAGTCAACTGGATGAAGAATCTAGATCCATTACGTACGTGCCATAAATAGAATTTTTGGTATTGAAAAATGTAGTTGTTAATTATGTGTCTTCCTATCGTATTCAAGTTGGTGTAACCCTTAAGAAGGGTTCTAACAATGAACATATGGTAGTTATAACAATTCTATCTGAACTTCACAAGTTGCATGAGAGCAAACGGTATTCCGATGACCTTTGATTTAGTCCATTGATCTGATGGACCTCACATGGGAATAAAATCGTCAAATATAGAAGGAATTGAATGTCCCGATGTAAGTGCTATAGTGAATAGCCCCTTGTGATTGTCAAATTTTTGGTGACAAAGACACTGCTTTGAAACTTTTTTATATGATGAACAAAAGATCTATTCAAGATACAAGTTTGGCTTCGAGTAGACAAGCACAGCTTTTCAAGTTGAAGATCTCGAAGGTCAAGATTTTAGAAACTTTCAAGTTCTCGTAAGCTATTCAAGTTGAAGATCTTAGAAGCTTTTAAGTTTAAGTTCTCAGAAGTTTTTCAAGCTGAAGATCTCAAGTTCAAGAACTCAATCTTCATGATACTCAAGGTCACTGGTATTCAAGTTTCAATGTCCTTACTTCACTATTGAGGTATAACTGACCTTAGGTTGACCTTTAGAGTAGGTCACTTTGGATACATAATTCATATATCTTTTATAAGTGACTTTGATCTGTTCTAAGGCTAGTCGTGAACCTTGTTCGACTAGTCCTAGCAATGGTTCGACCAGTTCAGAAAATTCCTCGACCAGTCCTAAGTTGTTGAGAATTTTTAAAATTTTTTGATTATTCTTCGACCAGTCTTATGAACAGTGTCAACTGGTTCTTTGACCGGTCGTGGTTCTTCGACTCAAAGCACAATGTTAAGATTGGGCCATCTTTGACCAGTCGTGTGGAACCTACAACCAGTCGTAGGGTACCCACGACCGGTCGTGCAACTAAAAATCTTATTGCGCCTGATTTTTTCAAAATTCTGTTGGTTCTTCGACCAGTCGAAGACATATTTTGCTCAGCTATAAATAGAGCACGAATCTCAAATTAATGAGATAGAGAAAAAGAAAAAAATAAAATAAATTCAAGCTAATTATTCCGGCCTTCTGAGAGATAAGTTTATGCTCCATTTTAAGCTAAGTGTGCTTATTTAATATTCTCTTTCTTTAGCTTTATTTAATTGATTTTGTTTCTTATATTTCAATTTAATCTGAAAAGAGGAATTGCTATTTCCCTTTCTTTGGAATCAAAATTAATTAAGGCTAGCCCTATGTTGGTTTAATTTTAAAATCAATTAGAACTAGAACCTTTGTAATCGAGTACTGGACATTGAACTTGGACATTCAATCATCTACTCTGACTTGGTTCTTCCGGCTGCTACATCGAAGGAGAAAATCAGGTATTTTACATTTAATTATAAGTTCCTTTCTGTTTTGGTTTCTTTCGGAATTGCCAGAAAAAACTCGTTGCTTTGGTTATCTGAGGAGAGCTAGGAAAACTCAGAAGTGGAGTTTTTTTAATTGTGTAAGCCCACAGACAAAGACACAATTGTAAAGGTTTTTGGTGAACTTGTGAAAACCTACATTGTTAGTGAATGCTAATATTCCCCGTGTGAGGATATTAAGAGTGGAGTATCATTCTGTGTGGCTGTTGTATAACAGTTGATGAACACACAAGCGAACCACTATAATCCCTTGTGTTGTGGTTGAATGGTTTATATTTCATATCTTTATTTATTCATTTGTGGGATGTATATGTGGTTGTGAATGTTGTAATCTTTTATTTCAAGCATTATGAGGAATGTTGTAATAGTTTAGAATTTATTTCTTTCTATTCGTTTATCAGCTTGATATTAAATTGTTCTAGTAAGGTTGCCCTGCCATTCTTATGGTGCATGGTTGTGCATAGAACAATACATATTTGTGATTACAATTTATTTTTCAGTGCAGTTTGTATTTATTTTTATTCCTCTTCGGTTTGAGACCTGATACAAAGACCTTTCTAGAAATTAGGTTGTCCTACCATAAACTCCAGTTTTTGGTGTAAGGTTGTCCTTAGAATAACATTTGTATCAACCTCTCAAGATCTGAATTTTGAGGTTGCTTTACATTCTTGCATTGTGGTTTATTTAGTTATCTTATTAGCTATCATATTCCTTTAATTTCCGCTGTTATAAATTTTTATTTGGCATAGTCCTATTCACCCCCCCTCTAGGATATATAGTTAGGCCTTTTCAAGTGGGATCAGAACCTAATAGCTCATTTTTTCTTAATTCTTGGATTTAATTCCTGAGCTAACGATTTAAGCTATTTAAGATGTCAAATTTTGATAGCCTATCAGTCACTAGGCCTCCACCCTTTGATGGCTTCAATTATGCCTATTGGAAAGCTAGGATGAGGATCTTCCTTAAATTAATGGATGAGAGTGTGTGGCAAGACACAATGACTGAATGAAAACCTCCTACCACTGAAGTGACTGGAGTCGATGGTTCAAAATCAATGAGAGTAACTCCTTATTTCTTAGATCACCCTTCAGAAAAATGAGAGTAGTGCCAATGCAAAGGCACTAAATGCAATCACTTGCGCACTATTACTGGACGAGTTCAAAAGAATCATATCTTGTGATACTGCAAAGCAAGCCTGGGATATATTAGAAATGACTCACGAGGGTACTATAATTGTCAAAAAATCTAAAGTCCAACTCCTCACAACCAAATTTGAAGAAATTCATATGAAGGAAAATGAAATATTTATGGACTTTTATACAAGATTAAATGACATTGTAAACTCTATGTGGGGTCTTGGCGATACAATCCCAGAAAGTAAAGTGTGTGCAAAGATACCGCGCTCTCTTCTTGAACGGTTCAACTCCAAAGTAACCCTGATCCAAGAACTTCGTGATACGGATAATTTGAGGGTAGAAGAACTAGTTAGTTCTTTACAAACCTATGAGTTAAACTTTAAAGCTCCTAAAGGTAAATCTATCGCTCTAAAATCTTCTAAATGTAATTCTGAAGAAAATTCTGACTCTGAAGATGATATGACTCTTTTAGTAAAAAAGTTTTATAAAATATTCAAAAGTAAGAAAAGGGTAGATTTTTAAAAATCAAATGAGAAGAAAAGATCTAAATTTAAATTTAAAGCTTAAAAGTCTTTGAAAGATAGTTAATGTTACAACTGCCAAGAATATGGGCATTTAGTAAACAAATGTCCTAAAAAGGACAAACCCAAGAAGAAGGGTATGTTGGCTATATGGGATGAATCATCTGATTCTAAAGCTTCTTCTAAATTAGAAGATTCTGAAACCGAGTCGGGTAATGAAACGAAAGCCCTTGTGACTCTAGCCAAGTTTACCTTTTCAGATCATGATGATTCAACTAGTGAGGAAAATCTGAACAGTGAACGTGAAAATGAAGATGATCTTCAAGATGCTTACAATGCCCTATACAAGGAAAGTTGTAAAATTGCTGTTAAACTTAAACTTCAAAAAGAAAAGTTTTTTAAACTCAAAGAATGTTTTGAGTCATTTGTTTTAGAAAAATCTCAAATTTTAGATTGTTTTGAAAAATTAAAATGCAATTTAGGATTCAAAACGTCCCAGATTGAAAATCTAAAATCTGAAAATGAGAAACTTAAAAATGAAGTATCTTCTCTTTTGAGTTTAAAGGACGCATGGAGATATGCCCAAGGTGATCCTAAGTTAGAGAAACTATTATCCGGATCAAGAAAATGTGGCGACAGATCTGGGTTGGGCTATGATAACAACATACCTCATAAACAGAAGAATACTCCTCCTAAGTTTGTGAGAGGAGAGTCCTCAAACTCAAAAGGAAAAAGTACTTATCAAGATTTTTCTAAAAATTCAAAAACTTTTCAAAAATTGAAAAGCAGCTATGTCGACTTTAATCAGAAACGAAATCGACTAGCTGAAAGGATAGTTGATTTACGCAAGGAGCTCTTAAAATCTAACTCTATAGGTCATTCTTACAACAATAAATATAAGAAGACCAACTATCCTCCTAAACCCAAAACAGTACTGAAATGAGTTCCTAAGGTTGCCTGCTTGGTTGTCCACACTGCTTTCAAAGCTTCAAGCCATTCAAAGTGGTACCTAGATAGTGGATGCTCCAGGCACATGACAGACGACAAGGCTTTATTCACCGATCTAAAAGATATGACTGATGGGTCAGTCACTTTTGGTGATGGCAGTAATTGCAAGATTATGGGCCAAGGTACGGTTCAACTTTGTAACCTTCTTGTGTTTAAAAATGTCTTATATGTTGAAGGTGTAAAACATAACTTACTTAGCATATCTCAAATATGCGATAATAACCATAGTGTATAGTTTTCTAATCAAAGCTATGAGATTCTAAACAATAAGGGTTCTGTAATACTAACTGGACGTAGAACGTCTGAAAACTGCTATATTGTTAGCGAATCCAGCTCATCTAATCAAACATGTTACATGGTCCATACAAACGAGACTGATTTGTGGCACAAATGTCTTGGACATGTACATTACTGAAATTTATATGATTGAGTAAACGAGAACTTATAAGAGGTCTACCCAAGCTTCAAATATTAGATAAGATATGTGGTGAATGTCAGATAGGCAAACAAACAAGAAACTCACATAAAAAGGTGAATTCAAATATCACATTAAGACCACTCGAACTCCTCCACATGGATTTGATAGGACCTACTAGAATGGACAGTCGAGGTGACAAAAGGTATATCTTGGTAATAGTGGATGACTTTACCAGATATACATGGGTAGTCTTCTTAAGGGACAAATCAAAAACCCTTGAAGAAGTATGAAAAGTTCTCAAAAGGATTTAAACGGAAAAATGTTCTCAAATCAATAAGATTCGTAGTGATCATGGATATGAATTTGAGAATAGCAGTTTTGAGAAGTTTTGTAGCGACCAAGGAATATTACATGAATTCTCAGCGCCCAAAAATCCACAATAAAATGGTATAGTGGAAAGGAAGAATAGAGTGCTTCAAGAAATGGCTAATGTCATGTTGAATAACATGAAGCTCTCTAAGAATCCTTGGGCTGAAGCGGTCAATACAGCTTGCTATATTATTAACCGAGTCTACACTAGCAAAGATAATAATAAAACGGCTTACGAAATGTGGTTCTATAAAAAGCCTTCTGTCAAATACTTTCGAGTTTTTGACAGCAAGTGCTATATTTTACGAGATTGTGAAAATTTGAAAAAGTTTGATATGAAGAGTGATGAAGGAATTTTTTTATGATATTACTTAAGCAGTCGAGCTTATAGGGTTCTGAACAAAAGAACCAGTGTGATTCAAGAGTCCATCAATGTTGTCATTGATGATCACTTAAACACACCAGTCTCAAATTCAAACAATGATGAAGTTCTAGTAATTGATAAATCTGATACTTCATCTAATCAGAATGATTCTGAATTAAGGACTGTTAAAGATCATCCAACCACAAAAATTCTTAGAAACCCTCTCACTGGTGTTTGCACCCGTAGACAACTTGAGGATATATGTAATTATGTGTGTTTTACATCCCAAATAGAACCATCTAACGTAAAAGAAGCTCTTACTGATGAAAACTAGATTGTTGCGATGCAAGAAGAACTTAACCAATTCGTAAGAAATGATGTTTGGTATCTCATACCAAGACCTAAAGATAAACACATCGTTGGAACAAAATGGATCTTCAAAAATAAGTCTGACAAGCTTGGAAATATAATTAGAAACAAGGCCAGACTAGTGGTACAAGGTTACACTCAAATTGAAGGTATTGATTTTGATGAAACCTTTGCACCAGTAACACGTCTTGAATCAATAAGATTGTTTATATCCATTGCGTGTTTTAGAAAGATTAAGATTTATCAAATGGATGTGAAAAGTGCATTTCTAAATGGCAATTTGCATGAGGAAGTTTATTTGGAACAACCGATGAGTTTTAAAGATCCCAAGAATACTGATAATGTATATATGCTTAAAAAGACACTTTATGGATTAAAACAAGCGCCTAGGGCATGGTATGAAAAACTAACAAAATTTCTGTTAAGCTATAATTTTCAAATGGGATCTGTTGATAAAACTCTGTTTGTTAAAAAACATAATGATCATATTTTGATGGTACAGATTTATGTTGATGATATCATATATGGATCTACTTGTAGTGACATGACTACTGAGTTTGCAGATTTGATGAAATCACATTTTGAAATGAGCATGGTTGGGGAATTGAATTATTTTCTAAGGTTGCAAGTAAAGCAACAACCTGATGAAATATTCATTTCTCAATCTAAATATGCCTTGAATTTAATTAAGAGCTTTGAATTTGAGAATGGTAAGAACTTTGATACTCCTATGAGTACTACCCTGAAACTCTCAAAAGACTCTGAAGGTAAAAATGTTGATCCGAAACTTTATCGGAGTATGATTGTTAGTTTATTGTATTTAACTGTTAGTAGACCTAATATCGCGCTAAGTGTTGGTATTTGCAGTAGATATCGGTCTAGTCCTAAAGAATAGCACTTGATTGCTGTTAAGCGGATTATGCGATATGTTGCAAGTACTGTGAATTTCGGTCTCTGGTATCCTCATGAGACTAGCGTTCAATTAGCTGAGTACTCGGATGCTGACTGGGCTGGTAATCTTAATGATAGAAAATCAACCAGTGGTGGTTGCTTTTATATCAAAAATTGTTTAGTTTCTTAGTCTAGCAAGAAACAAAGTTCTATATCACTTTCAACAGCTGAAGCTGAATACATCGCAGCTGGTAATGCATGTATGCAGCTTGTTTGGATGAAGCGAATGCTAAGTGACCATGGAATTAAATAGGATTCTATGTTATTATATTGTGATGATTTCAGTGCCATTAATATTTTAAAAAATCCTATTCAGCATTCTTGTACTAAGCATATTGACATTAGATTTCATTATATCCGTGAATTAGTAGAAGAAAAGGTTATATCTTGGAATATATACCTACCGGGAATCAACGTGCTGATATTTTCATGAAACTGCTCGACAAAAGTCAGTTTAATCAAATGAAATTTGATCTTGGCATGTGCATTATAAGATGATATTTTATATATTTTTGTATCATATTGTATATGCTTGATAGGTTAGATTTCAATTTTTGTAAAATATTCTAAAATATCATTTTGGCTTGTACTCGACCGATCGTGAAAATACAAGACTAGTCGTGGTTCGACCGGTCATGTACATCCACGACCAGTCGAGGAACTCGTGAAACCCTTTTAATTTGGGGAAATCCTTCATCTTCCTCATTTTTATTTCTCCCTCTAACTGGCCAAACCTCGACTAGTCGAAGCCAACTCCCAAAATATTCATTGTAAGTGCTCCATTTATATTTTTCTTCTAGATTTGAGTCTAGAATACTTCTCTTTTTCTCTTGAAGCTATTTATTTCGAGTTTCATTGTGATTTGGGGAAGTTATTCTGAAAAATCTGATATTAGAAAAACTTAAATTTTTTTATTTGCAACTCCTTTTATTCTTGAACTCTTTGTTGCAAATGGCTTCTAGAGGAAGGAAATTGACTTCTCGTAGTCCATTACCTTCCTCCAGATCAGCCCCTCTCACTAAACGTCATCTTAGGACTTTTGAGGATGATACATCATATGTTGGTGACATCCGTATGCGAAATGTAATCGTTGAACATCTTGTTGATCTTATACAGCTTCGTTTGATATCTTTCCCATACTACAAGCTGTAGGTTAGGTTAACTTACTACATTAGGGTGGGCCTGCATACCGGTCCATTGCCCAATTCATGTATACATGTATATGTGATTATTCACTTGAAAATCTGACATTTAAAATTACCACTAGAGAAGGACCATTTGATGTTGATCGTCACTTGATTTATGCTCTTATCGATATTCCAGTTAATGATGAGGGAGTTCTCATCCATACATTGACTGAAAAACCCTCTCAAACTGAAAAATGCATGCTTTTTAAGGATTTATGCAATTTGGATGCTCCATGGACGTATAAAGGTAATGCACACCCCTTAAGGTATTTGTTACCCAAATACAGAGTTTTACACATGATTTTTGTGTCTAATCTGTATCCTCGGTCGGGAAATAAAATTAAGTTAATGACTTTTATGGTTTACATTCTTCATAATGTAGCCTGAGGTGCTCATCTCTGTCTACCTTCCTTGATTTGTCATTTTATCATTCAGTTCAGACTCCATCCTGGTCATAGTGATATACCCTTTGGATATTTGATGACCGTATTGGCTTCTCATATGTTAGTCGATATGCCGGTCGGAGAGGCTCCTATCCATCACTTTATATTTAATAATTCTAATCTCAACAAGATGAAGCTGGAATTTCTTCCTGGCCAAGTTAATGGTAGTGGTGCAGCTGAAGGTGTACATGAGGAAGAAGCTGGTGATCTTCCTCCAGATGATATTAACATGTATGATATCTTTGAAGAGCTTGATTCTGACTCTGCGGATGATTCAGATTATTTGCCTTCTACTTTCGATGCACGGTTTGTTGCATTGAAAACTAAGGTTGAATCTTTAAATGCTAAGATAGAAAACATGTCTGTTGCCCATGCTTCACAATTCAAGTATATGCACAAATATCTTAAGCGCTTGAACAAGGGCATGCGCAAACGTGATCCTTCCATCCCTGCTCCTTCATCTGGGTTAGATTAGTTCATTTTCTATTTTCTGGTCTGTAATAACTTTCTTTATATCATGTTCACTTGACTAGATTTGCTATTGTCACTATCGCTGTTTGTGGCTCAGTTTATTTATTATATGTGTTGCTTATGCTATGGTTTCAATTCTAATTTAGTAACCTTTTCTTTTAATTCTTGATTATTACTCATTTCCAATCTGATTTGTTCTTCCTTTGTCATATTGTGACAAAAAGGGGGAGTAGATATACTTTTGCTTCTTAGTTTAAAGTTAGATTGGTGAAATGTGTTACTCAGGAGGAGTATGTACAGTGGTGGTCTGTATGATCATAAGTATATGAGTATGGACTGCTTGTTGGTTGAATATTGATTTGAAGGTTCATAAATGTGTGTCGGTTTAACAACTGGTGCATGATTCTTTAATTAAATATTCTATGATATGTATCCTATCTCGGAAGTGTCTTTTGTCACTAATTTGACAAAGGGGGAGATTGTAAGTGCTATAGTGAATAACCCCTTGTGATTGTCAAATTTGTGGTGACAAAGACACTACTTTGAAGCTTGTTTATGTGATGAACAAAAGATCTATTCAAGATACAAGTTTGACTTCGAGTAGACAAGCACAACTTTTCAAGTTGAAGATCTCGAAGGTCAAGATTTCAGAAGCTTTCAAATTCTTATAAGCTATTTAGGTTGAAGATCTCAAAAGCTTTTAAGTTCAAGTTCTCAGAAGTTATTCAAGCTGAAGATCTCAAGTTCAAGAACTCAATCTTCATGATACTCAAGGTCACTGGTATTCAAGTTTCAATGTCCTTACTTCACTATTGAGGTATAACTGACCTTAAGTTGACCTTTAGAGTAGGTCACTTTGGATACATAATTCATATATCTTTTATAAGTGACTTTGATCTATTCTAAGGCTAGTCCTGGACCTTATTCGACCAGTCTAGAAAATTCCTTGACCAGTCCTAAGTTGTTGAGGAGGAATTTTCTGGTTATTCTTCGACCAGTCTTGGAGACTGTTCGACCAGTCCTGTGAACAGTGTCGACTGGTTCATCGACCGGTCGTGGTTCTTCGACTCAAAGCACAACGTTAATATTGGGCCATCTTCGACTAGTCGTATGGAACCTACGACCAGTTGAAGGGGACCTTCGACCAGTAGTAGGGTACCCACGACCGGTCGTGCAACTGAAAATCTTATTGCGCTCGATTTTTTTAAAATTCTGTTGGTTCTTCGACCAGTCGTAGAAGTCTTAAGACCAGTCAAAGACGTGTTTTGCTTAGCTATAAATAGAGCACGAATCTCAGATTAATGAGATAGAGAAAAAGAAAAAAAAAAGGAAATTCAAGCTAATTATTTTGGCCTTCTGAGAGATAAGTCTGTGCTCCATTTTAAGCTAATTGTACTTATTTAATATTCTCTTTCTTTAGCTTTATTTAATTGATTTTGTTTCTTGTATTTCAATCTAATCTGAAAAAAAGAATTGTTATTTCCCTTTTTTTAGAATCAAAATCAATTAAGGCTAGCCCTATGTTGGTTTAATTTTAAAATCAATTAGAACTAGAACTTTTGTAATCGAGGACTAGACATTGAACTTGGATATTCAATCATCTACTTTGACTTAGTTCTTCTGGGCTACTATATCGAAGGAGAAAATCAGGTATTTTACATTTAATTGTAAATTCCTTTCTGTTTTGGTTTCTTTCGGATTTGCTAGAAAAATCTCGTTGCTTTGGTTATCTGAGGAGAGCCAGGAAAACTCAGAAGTGCAGTTTTTTTAATTGTGTAAGCCCACAGACAAAGACACAATTGTAAATATTTTTGGTGAACCTGTGAAAACCTACATTGTTAGTGAACGCTAATATCCCCTGTGTGAGGATATTAGGAGTGGAATAACATTCTATGTGGCTGTTATATAACAGTTGGTGAACACACAAGCGAACCACTATAATCCCTTGTGTTGTGCTTAAATGGTTTATATTTCATATCTTTATTTATTCATTTGTGGGATGTATATGTGGTTGTGAATGTTGTAATCTTTTATTTCATGCATTATGGGGAATGTTGTAATAGTTTAGAATTTATTTCTTACTATTCGTTTATCAGCTTGATATTAAATTGTTCCAGTAAGGTTGCCCTGTCATTCTTATGGTGCATGGTTGTGCATAGAACAATACATATTTGTGATTACAAATTATTTTTCAGTGCAGTTTGTATTTATTTTTATTCCTCTTCAGTTTGAGACTTGATACAAAGACCTTTTTAGAAATCAGGTTGTTCTACCATAAACTCTGATTTTTGGTGTAAGGTTGTCTTTATAACAACATTTGTATCAACCTCTCATATCTAAATTTTGAGGTTGTTTTACATTCTTGCATTGTGGTTTATTTAGTTATCTTATTAGCTATCATATTCCTTTAATTTTCGCTGTTATAAATTTTTATTTGGCATAGTCCTATTCACCCCCCCTCTAGGACATATAGCTAGGCCTTTTCACACGATAACGACATTTCTTGGTCAATCTCATTAAATAAATAAATAAATAAATAAGGTGGAGATGACTCAAATATAAGGCCCATATCTTAGTTTGTACCGTTCCATAGACTCCCGCTATTATCCCAGTCGAATTTCGACAACCTGCGACCTGTAATCAGTGTTTACGTGCGACCCTAAGTCGTATCCTGAAGATTTGAGTCGGCTCGACTTGAAACTTGTACCCTAGCAACCGCGCCATCGTCGCGGTTCCAATGCTGTGTCTCGCATGCCAATGTGATGCTCAGACCAAGAGTTGTGGGCCCGCGTTCATTTTGAAGAAAACGCCGCGTGTCTGAGAGAATCTCTTCAACCCATTCTATCAATCAATCACATCAAGTCAAGTACACATCTCATCACTCCCCTTATAACACCCATACCCTACCCATCCCTCTCTCATCCAAAGTCAACTCTCTCTCTCTCTCTCTACCCATCCCTTCCTTACACCCATCACCCATCACTCCATCACCTTTTCATCCCATCACTTTTTTCTCTCTTATTTCTCTCTTTACTCCCAAACAACTAAGATAACCAACGTCCAAGCTATTTCTAAGAGCCAAGTGTGGCCCACTTTCTACCCCTCACATCTCACCATATAATCATCCAAACTTCATCATCCTCCGTTAAAGAAGGAGCTTAGTGAAATTACGGTGAAGACCGCTTTGGTTGAAGTAGGAATAGGTCAGTATATCCTAGAGGGGGGGAGAGGGTGAATAGGACTTTTTAAAGTTTATATAAATTATTAAAAATCCTTATCAACTAATCCTATCACAGAGTATTGATTAGGATTACTCAACCTTAACTCTACTGGCTTCCAAGCCTGATAGAGGATCCAATCACAAACTATTTAAAATACAAACAATGTATAGATGAGATTGTGATGGATATGACTGTGTGTGTATAGGATGTGATCATGCTCATATCATATATAAAGACATGCAAGGCAATCACATAAATGAAAGATAATATCAAACTCAAACACAGTCATTTTATAGTGGTTCGACGACTTGTCTACTCCACTCCCGGCTTCCACACTCAACCCTTGAGTGACCGGATTTCACTAAGGAGGTTTTCCATGGTTCACCTCAAACCTAAGGTTTAAATCAGGTTCACCTTCAACCTTTACAAAGGTTTCTACTCAGTTCACCTCAAACCCTGGAGTTTTGCTGGCGTACTCCTAACCAGATGTTTATGCCCACACAGGACAAGGGTCCACACAACGCACCCTGAGGTTTATACTCGGTTCACCTCTAACCCTTGAGTTTTGCTGGCGTACTCCTAACCAGATGTTTATGCTCTCCACAGAGCAAGGGTCCACATAACGCACCCCGCACGTACACTCCCGTCGGAGGCCTCCTTCGAGGACTTCAAATGGTGAGCAACACTTAAAACCCATTCCTAAAAAGGAATGATCGCAAGTGCCCTCTGGACTCTTAGTACTTACAGATAAGTTGATGAGTCCCTTTCAGCACATTGATGAAGACCTTCTACTTGTTGATGAAGAGTCTTCAGCTCCCTTGATCCGCAACATGAAGATGTATATATGCTAGGCTTAGGTTGGGTCAAGGTTATGATGGACTACCACTCTCTAAAGGTTTTCTTATAAGGAAGATAGAGAGGTTCCCATCATCTATGCATTCAAGGCATCCCATCTTAATGATATGTCATTAAAGCAGTAGCTGAAGGATCCTTGAATGTGGAAGTTCATTCCCCAATCTACTCTATGAGATATCAATGATGAGGGTGGATTGGAGGATGAACTTCCTGAGAGAAAGGGCTTAGGTAAATGATAGGAAGGTTAAAACACTCTAAAGCACTCTCTGCTTTCTCTACCAGCAATGAAGACAACTCTCTCTATTTATAGGCAAAAGGTTCTAATGGATATAAACGGTTATATTTATGACAGAGTTCGATATCATCGAGTAGTCGTCGATATGATCGAGTGTATACTCTCGATTGTATCGGCCGACCTCTCGATGATAAGATCTCAATTGTCATTTCGCTTTTAGAAACCTTCTGCCAACTGGTCGATGGGATCGAGACACACATCGATGATATCGGATTTCAAACTCCGATTCCATCGAGTGATGGTTCGATCTATCGACAGGTGAAAATTAAGAGAAGCCTTAAAGAATTTCAGGATCACAGATATGATCGGGAAAACAGTCGATGTCATCGGAATTTGCACATCGATCATATCGGCGACCTTTCGATTGGATCGATAAATCGTATAGATTTTACATGTAAGCTTGCTGGACGAATTATGTCCTGACTCGATCCAATCGACTTGGTCTCGATATGATTGATATATGAATATCGATTTATCGACAGGCACCCCGATCAACAATAAAAGCAACGTGAAATTCATGCTGGAGAGAACATGTGCCCCATAGTCGATATGATGGACTGACTCCCGATATGATCGATATTTGAGTTCAGATTGAATCAGACAGTCATCGATATATCGAAGCATATGTTAGTTTTCTTTAGAAAAATAGGGGCGCTGGAAAGCAGTCTGTCGATATGATCGATCCACTTCAGATATGATCGATTTTCGAATATCGATGATATCGACTCAAAGGTCGATATATCGATAAATCGTCCAGAAGATTGTTTGATTGCTGGACACTTTTTGTCCTCACTCGATTGTATCAATTGATATGCCGAGGACATCGACAGAGCTGGTCGATCATATCGAAAGGGGAATCGATATAATCGACAGTGTAAGAAAAACTTAGAAGATTTACTTTTTGATAAAAAGTTTTCTTACACATAAACCCTAAGATGTTCTAGTTCTTTTTAAGGGTTTAATCACCTGGTGTTTTGGGATATGAGATGTGAGACTGTGATTTATCTTTTGGTGAGCTTCCACACATCCAGATGAGGCAGACGCTTGACTTGATCTTCTTGTTAGGTGCTGTCGTCCGACTGACTCAACATACAAAGTAATTGACAAACCAGGGCACGTAATAGGTGCAATTTCAATCTCCCCCTTTGTCAATTACGTGACAAAATCCCAAAACACCCTAGGAACATATCTAAACAGATATATCCGAAATTATGTGTACATGTATTAACACAATTTTATAAATTCTAAACACCCATGTACACAACAAACACATTCTCCCCCTTAATTCAAAAACTCCCCCTTTCTTGTTGCGCCTGCTCCCCCTAACACATGCAACAAAGATATACAATTTTCACTCGGGGTGTTTTGAATTGTTCTCCCCCTTTTTGTCAGTCATTGGCAAAGGTATAAGACATAATATTGACTGAAGATTGAAGCATTTGGGAGAACCACAGAGATAGATGCATATGAATGAGAACAGTATAAAGAAAGTCTCAATGAAGTAGTCAGTATGAAGTTAATAGATAAGCATTCAGACCATAACCTTAAGACTGTAATAAATCAGGGAGAAATTCAAATGGCAGAAGTAAACGAACTAGATTAAGCCAAATGTAAGCTACCCAAGATTGGCAGAAATATTCAATGCTACCCCAGACGGCAGCAATATAAACCAACAATAAAAAGTATTTTAGCCCAACCGTGGGCAAACTCATCCAAATAGAAACCAGAAAGGAAGAAAAAGAAACTAGTCATGCACCATTGAAAGCGTATAACATCCAAAAAGATACTGATGTTCATACGCAGAAATAAGAGTAAGGGTGCATGAAAGCTTGTATGAAACTGGCATCAGGGAGCAGAGTGAGATGGCATCGTGTCGTCGTGTCGTGTAACACCCTGAAAATCGGGGGTCGTGTATAAACTCAACTCCCGAGTTCCAGACCGTCACCTATGCAATAAAAATGATTATGATTCAATGTTGTCTGATTTAAAGCATTCACATTAGTAAAAGTATACCAAAACTGCAATTCATACTTCAGATCCAGTGATAGAAGCAAGCGGAAGACTAAACAATATATATATCACTGTATGGAAAACAAAGTAAATCTCATCTGTCTCCAAAGTATGACTACATCTCTGAGCCTCATATACATACACATGAACAAAAATAAATGTTCAAAATAGTCCCACTGAAACCCCATCGATCCAGGTCGCCTACGGGAAGCCGTCGTGATACTGCATATACGAGAACTCGTCCTGGTCCTCGTCGATCTCTGGCTCCACCTCCTAGATCTCGGCCTCAACTGCATCTACAACAGGGTCTGGTGGGTGTTGCAAATACCATCCCGTAACGTGGGAGTGAGTGATCAACTCAGTGGAATCATAGAGCAAAGATTAGCATGTTCACAATTCAATCACGCGATAATAGTAAAGCAGTAAATCAGACAATCCTAATACTGTTGTTAATGCAAGATGACATGACGTGATGTATGCCCTCACCGACGATCTCCCTCATGCGGCAACATCTTACGACCGCGGCATGCCACACTCCCTAGAGTGCTCCACATCTTTCAGGCACATGCAATGCTATGGTGATATGATTTCCAAGTTGTTATTAGTCCATTCACACAGCAGGATTGGGAAACTAAGGTACTTTCCTTGTATCAATCCCAACACAGATCCTGTCTAGGGTCGTCACTCCTAGTAATCTCATACGATGTATATTTCGTAGGTTACTGCAAGGGCTGCCAGGGCTGTTGCTCGCACTCGTTGCACCGCTCCCCCATCACCTTATCAATACAGGCCTACCGTACTCTACTGTAACGGAAGGGTCGTCGCCTCCCGTGGACTCAGAATACGCTCGCGGTCATTACAAAGGACTCGTCACCTGATCAGTGTAGGCCGACAGCTAGAATATAGTGTCCCATACCACCATAATCTGCTCACGAGTCTAGGTGCTCACTGGTCACTACGGGGAGGTTTGTGGCCCCAGCGTAGGCCGACAGCTCGACCATGGTGTCCCATACCACCATGCTCGGCTCATGAGTCTTCGTGGATCAAGGTACCATGGTTAACAGGGTTTACAATGGTAAGTTCAGTACCCTAGGTTCAAGCAGTTATGACTCATACAAGGTGAACATACATCGGCCAGTCGGGTTACTTGACGGGCTCGACTAGCGTGATCACATCTCAAGTCGAACGACATGAAGTGCGTAAAACACTTCGCGTGGCCTAACCACTGCCGCCAACTCTAAACACGAATCACGTTCATCGACGCGTCATTCGTGGCTATGACCAGTCAGCCACGAATTCGCTCGGTTACCGACTGCCTGGACTAAGTCTAGTCCCACATATCTATGGAATCACATTAGCAATATATGTAAAGGTATTGGAATTTAGATACAATCATGTGAGCATGTTAACACATGTTATAACATTCAACTTAAGAAAATCTTCAAACACATACATTTCATGCATGTAATGGAATCATGCATAGGGTCAACATGTAGGAAATCATTTAGGTCAGCATATTAACTAAGAAATCAATCTCAAACTACTATATAACATCATTTAATTCAATACATACTAATACAAGCATTTATACAAACACATACACTACACACTTAAGTCTACATATAGTATGTCGACCCAAAGTGCACAACTAGGCGAATCTCTTCGCCAAACTAATTATGCAAGCATTCCTAACTCCCTAATGCGACAACAAACCATGTCAATCACGTCAGCAAAATATGAATGTAGACTGTACTTCCTACAAATGACTAAAATGCCCTAAATCTCATATTCTTCGTTAATTTACGAAACAGGAAACGGAGAGCATGTTGTACATGTCAAACGGCGGTGCCGTCGATAATCTACTATTAAACGACATTGAAAGCGTTGTAAATCGTCAATCAAAGCGTCTAAAATCCTCACCTAGTCTCTTACGGATGCGGGATTTTGAACGGAGCGTGTACGCTTCGTCTACGACAGTAGGAGAACCTGATTTACGAAATACATTAGCTAACACGCTACGAATCCAAGTAATCCCTAAATCGGCAACTTTTAGGGTCGTTTCATACCTGAAAAAGCGGAGAAATCGCCGTCCAGGTGATTGGGAAGAGTTGCTGAAACAGCAGCTATCGGTGGCTCGGAAGCGGGAAAAATCCCTTCTTCTCTTTCTCTCAAACTCTCTCTTCTTTATCCTAGGGTTTGCAATTTTCGGATGGGAGAGGAAAATGAGGGTTTCAACCCCTTTTATAAGCTTAAAAATGCCGGAAACAGGCTCCGGAACGAAGTTTACTTGGTGCCTATCCATTTCGGGGCTGTTTCGGTCCAAAAGCTGCTTTCTGGTGGTCCCCTGGTCGATTGCGATCGGACTTAAGCTCATGCGTACCAGATGTAGCACGTATTAAGTTTTCAGTCTGACAGGGTTCACAGATCGCACGTGGCGGACCAGTTTCAGTTCAGCGGTCACAGCACGTAGATCAGGGCTGAAAGTCTCATGATAATAAATAGAAATTTTTCCTGATCCGAGGGTGTAATCTGGATGAATTCCGACGGTCAGAACGCTTAATACTGACGCGTCAAGTCGTGTGCCAGATTTGAATTTGAAATTCCAAATCTGTCCCTATTCGCGGTCTCTTCAGTCCGGGTTCAGCGAAATAGTCTGTGATTATCGGTTTGACTTGATTTTCGAGATGATTGTCAAGTCCAGCTGGGCTGTTCTAACGGTCTAAGATAGGAAGTATCGGACTTTCGACGCGCGGTCTAAATCCAATACAAGAATTCAAAGTGGTCCAGAGGACAAATCCGCTTAGAGTTTGATCCGAGGTTATAGAGTATTGTAGAGTTGTTTGTTCTACTCGATTTGGGTCTTGTAGAATGTATTTAAAGTGATCAGGGACTATTTTCCAGCTACTCTAGCGTTGCGCTAGCTAACTTACGCTTAATTTCCATGGAAATTAATTTTACGCGATTTCGGGTCGAGTTAGTACTCGAGCCCAAGTACAGATTTTTTCACGGGCGTTACACGTCGGCACGTTATTAAATCCACCAACTGTTGGACCGTGCTCTGAACTCCTTGAACCATTCGTTCTAAAATAGTGAGGCGCTCCTTCATTGAGTGTACGTCCTTCCGTATGGCCCCAATCCTATCCAGTTTAAGCCTTTTGCCATACCTGGCGGTTGATGTGGACGGCGCAATATCTGCTCCAAGAGGTGCATCATCAGCCACTGCATCTCCTTCCATTGGATCTCCACCTTCTCCTCCTTCCGCTTCAGCATGAATTTCTTCCTCAGTTTCCTCCTTGTATTCATGAAACCTCAGATCCATTTTTCAAAGATTTTTCTTGTTGAAAACTTTGAGGGAAAAAACTGGATCAGTTGTAGAAGGAAAGCCAATACTCTGACAGATTCTGCTAATGATCCAGGGATATGATAGGTGCAAATCTTTGGACGTGTGTATTGCATTGACAAACTGATTTACAATTAAGGTTGGAAGGCAGATATTCGTCCCGGTCGCGACGGAGTAGATTATCATCACCATAAGGCTTGTTAGATCTGATCTGTTAGTGCTTCTCGGGTACAGATTGGTGGTGAAGATTCCATACATGACTCTGAACCGGGGCTCCATATGCCTAGTTTTCAGGGCATTCTCTTGATGCCATGGGATATCTCGATTATTGCATAGGTATTTGGTTATCTTGGAGCGCACATCTGGAAAGTCAAGATCTCAGTTTGGAAGGCCTCCTGGAACCATTTGTACATTAAGAATTTGTGCTATGGTGGTAGGAGTGATGAATACATCATCACCATCCATGGAAACCATGAAGGAAGGAGGATTAGCCACCGAAGAATGACATACAGCAAAGAAGTTGCGTGTTCTTTCTAGTTGACAAGATCCACCAAAATTCAGGATGGGTAGCCAACCAATTGCAACAAACAGAGGTTCTAAGTTGTAAGACATTAAACAATCTCTGTCTACTTCTCTCTCAAAAATTAACTTCCGATTGACATATTTTGGTGGCCGTTGGACAGTAGAAGGAGGAGGCACTGGTTGAGTTGGTTCAAGAATTTCGGTTTGGGACCCACCGCGTCGTGATCTTTGCCGTGTGGGGGTCCCTCTGTCCGGAATCCTTGCTCTCTCCCTTGAGGCAAGGACCTTTTGTCGAGTACCTCTTGATGATTCACCTGAACCGGATGTCACGTTTTTGTCCTTTCCCATGTGGAAGAAAAGGCTATTTGAAATATTGAGAAAATGATAAAAAGAGATCCCGACAAACCAAGAGAAAGAGATTCTGATGATGGAAGAATATTACCTGGTTTGGAGTGAGATTTGGCTGGTCCTACCTGGCTTAGGATGATTAGTCGAGAGGATCGGACAGGGAAGACAGTCGAATCGCCCTTTGAGAAACCCCCCCTTTTTTTTTGTTTCGCTCGCTTTTATCGGGCACCATTTGTCGATCATATCGACTAACCCATCGATTGTATCAAGAAGTTGTCGATCGATTCTATCGAGACCACCTTCGATGTTATCCAAGGACACACGACTTTTCACATTCTGAACAGTTGTCGATTGTATCGATCATCATTCGATAAAATCGAAGAAGACCGTTACTTGCTTTGAAAGTATGTGCTATTCAGAATTTTTCCTGATTTTGACATGCTATTGTATAATTTCTAACTTAATCAGTTTTAAAAAAAATTCTATACAAATATAAGCATGATAATGTTTATATACAAAAATTAGAGGTCTCCAACCTTAGATGTAACATTGAGGATTTAGCAAAAGATGCATCATTTCACAAATTATCCAGATTTTGATGCAAAATCTGAACGTGTTTTTATATGCTCAGGAATTCAGGATACAGAGTTCAGTTTTTCCTTCACTCTCCACCTTAAGATAGAAGTTTTTGTTGTGGTGAATTTTGTTATCTTACCAACTTGATCTAGTGGTTTCTTCGTTCTGTCTTCTATTTTGGGTGATAGAAGGATATTTTGCATTACTCTGGTCCAATTAAGTTTATCAGTGTCATTTTGACCAGAGTTACAAGAAGTTATTTTTAAGCATTCAAACTTGTAATGTCCCATATCACCATACAAATGACAAACTGGAGACGTTCTTGTATTGCTACCTAAAGCAATAGATTTTTCAGTTTTCATTTTAATTTTCTCATACCCTAGGCCACTCTTATCTTTTTCAGGCCTTCCTATCCCTAACATTCTTTCAATTTTTTCACCACTCTGAGAAAACTTATAGTTTATCTCGGCAAATTTTCTGGATTTTTCTAAATCAATGCAAAGTGAGTGGTTCTCATTTTTGAGTTTTGCATTATCATCTCTTAGCAGTTCAGCTTTGTTCATAAGTTCTAATAATTCTTCTTTTAGGGATAGGTTTTCTTTTTCCAATTGATCATTATCTGTAAGATATTGTTGTAAATCATTGGACAAATGTATGTTTATTTCTAAGGTTCTGTCCAAGTCTTTCTGCAACAATTTCTTTTTGTTTTCAGTCATGCCAATTTTCTTAAGGATGTGGATGCTATGATTGTATAGTTGATTATAAACATCCTGCAATTCATTCTGCTCTTTATCTTCTTCTTCTTCAATTTTCTCATTGTCAAATAAAAATGATTCAGTGGCTAGTTGTTCTTCTTTTCTTTCAGATTCCAGAAGTGGTGGAGACCATAAGAATTTTTAAAGGTTTCTGATCTCCATTACTTCCAGAGTCACTGTTTTCTGAATTTGACTCTTCTGTATCATCCCATGTGGCAGCCATTGCCTTGCCCTTAGTTTTTCTGTTTGGACATTCGGTAGATAGGTGACCATATTCATGACAGGCATAGCATTGTGGTTCTTTGGTCTGTTTACCAAATTTGCCTGCAGAAGATTTGTAGTTCACCTTTCTACCTCTAGAAGGATGGCTGCGATTCTTCTGAATCTTTGTGCTAGCAAGGCCACTTCCTCATCATCATCTTCTTTTTCGCTCTCACTGTCCTTATGTTTTGATTTCTTAGAAGTTTTTAGGACAGTGTTTTGGAATTTTTGGGGTTGTGTGAAGTGTAGTTCAAAAGTTTGTAGGGAACCTACCAGTTCTTCTACTTTCATCTCATCAATATTCCTACACTCCTCAATTGTTGTTACCCTGAGATTGAAGCGTTCCGGTAAGGATCTTAAGATTTTTCTACATATTTTAGGTGCCGGAACCTTCTCTCCCAATCCATCCATGGAGTTACAAATGATGTTTAATTTTATGAAAAACTCCATAAATGTCTCATGCTCTTCCATCCTGAGATTTTCAAACTGTGAAGTTAAGAGTTGTAGTTTAGACCTCTTCACAGTGCTTGTGCCTTCATAGGTTGTTTTCAGTAAATCTCATGCTTCCTTGGATGTCCCACACATACTTATTTGATTGAATATATCTTGGGACACGGCACAGTAGATGACGTTCATTGCTTTTGCTTCAGCATTTCGCTATTCTTTGTCAAACGTCGTCCACTTCTCATTCGGTTTGGGTTTAGTGATTGTAGTTTCATCTTCAAGTACAATTTGTTCGGATGGTACCACATATCCTTTTACAACTGCATCCCAAACTTCATGATCCAAAGATCTCAGGAAGTAGTGCATTTTAGCCTTCCAGTAAGCATAATTTGATGCATCAAATACTGGAGGTCTAGTGACAGATGAGCCCTCTCCTTTGGCTATATTTCTACTTCAGTCAAGATCACTCTCTAGGCGATGAAGCCCTTAAAGAGAGACCCGCTCTGATACCAATTGAAATTGCGGTGAAGACCGCTTTAGTTGAAGTAGGAATAGGTCAGTATATCCTAGAGGGGGGGGGGGGGGGGGTGAATAAGACTTTTTAAAGTTTATATAAATTATTAAAAATTCTTATCACACTAATCCTATCACAGAGTATTGATTAGGATTACTTAACCTTAACTCTACTGGCTTCCAAGCCTAATAGAGGATCCAATCACAAACTATTTAAAATACAAACAATGTATAGATGAGATTGTGATGGATATGACTGTGTGTGCATAGGATGTGATCATGCTCATATCATATATAAAGACATGCAAGACAATCACACAAATGAAAGATAATATCAAACTCAAACACAGTCATTTTATAGTGGTTCGACGACTTGTCTACTCCACTCCCGGCTTCCACACTCAACCCTTGAGTGACCGGATTTCACTAAGAAGGTTTCTCATAGTTCACCTCAAACCTAAGGTTTTAAATCAGGTTCAACTTCAACCTTTACAGAGGTTTCTACTCGGTTTACCTCAAACTATGGAGTTTTGCTGGCGTACTCCTAACCAGATGTTTATGCTCACACAGGACAAAGGACCACACAACGCACCCTGAGGTTTCTACTCGGTTCACCTCTAACCTTAGAGTTTTACTGGCGTACTCCTAACCAGATGTTTATACTCTCCACAGAGCAAGGGTCCACACAATGCACCCCACACGTACACTCCCGTCGGAGGCCTGCTTTGAGGACTTCAAATGGTGAGCAACACTTAAAACCCAATCCTAAAAAGGAATGATTGCAAGTGCCCTCTAGACTCTTAGTACTTACAGATAAGTTGATGAGTCCCTTTCAGCACATTGATGAAGACCTTCTACTTGTTGATGAAGAGTCTTCAACTCCCTTGATCCACAACATGAAGATGTATATATGCTAGGCTTAGGTTGGGTCAAGGTTATGATGGACTACCACTCTCTAAAGGTTTTCCTATAAGGAAGATAGAGCGGTTCCCATCATCTATGCATTCAAGGCATCCCATCTTAATGATATGTCATTAAAGCAGTAGCTGAAGGATCCTTGAATGTGGAAGTTCATTCTCCAATCCACTCTATGAGATATCAATGATGAGGGTGGATTGGAGGATGAACTTCCTGAGAGAAAGGGCTTAGGTAAATGATAGGAAGGTTAAAACACTCTAAAGCACTCTCTGCTTTCTCTACCAGCAATGAAGACAACTCTCTCTATTTATATGCGAAAGGTTCCAACGGATATAAACGGTCATATTTATGACAGAGTTCGATATCATCGAGCAGTCGTCGATATGATCGAGCGTATACTCTCGATTGTATCGGCTGACCTCTCGATGATAAGAACTCAATTGTCATTTCGCTTTTAGAAATTTTTTGCCAACTGGTCGATGGGATCGAGACACACATCGATGATATCGGATTTCGAACTCCGATTCCATTGAGTGATAGTTCGATCTATCGACAGGTGAAAAATAAGAGAGAAGCCTTGAAGAATTTCAGGATCACAGATATGATCGGGGAAACAGTCGATGTCATCGAAATTTGTACATCGATCATATCGGCGACCTTTCGATGGGATCGATAAATCGTATAGATTTTACATGTAAGCTTGCTGGACGAATTATGTCTTGACTTGATACAATCGACTTGGTCTTGATATGATCGATATATGAATATCGATTTATCGATAGGCACTCCGATCAACAATAAAAGCAACGTGAAATTTATGCTGGAGAGAACATGCGCCCCATAGTCGATATGATCGACTGACTCCCGATATGATCGATATTTGAGTTCAGATTGAATCGGACAGTCATCGATATATCGAAACATATGTTAGTTTTCTTTAGAAAAATAGGAGCGCCGGAAAGCAGTCTGTCGATATGATCGATCCACTTCAGATATGATCGATTTTCAAATATCGATGATATCGACTCGAAGGTCAATATATCGATAAATCGTCCAGAAGATTGTTTGATTGCTGGATGCTTTTTGTCTTCACTCGATTGTATCGATTGATATGCCGAGGACATCGATAGAGCTGGTCGATCATATCGAAAGGCGAATCGATATAATCGACAGTGTAAGAAAAACTTAGAAGATTTACTTTTTGATAAAAAGTTTTCTTATACATAAACCCTAAGATGTTCTAGTTCTTTTTAAGGGTTTAATCACCTAGCGTTTTGGGACATGGGATGTGAGGCTATGATTTACCTTTTGGTGAGCTTCCACACATCCAGATGAGGCAGACGCTTGACTTGATCTTCTTGTTAGGTGTTGTCATCCGACTGACTCAACATACAACGTAATTGACAAACCAGGGCACGTAATAGGTGCACTTTCACTTAGGAGATTAGCATTTTAAGGAGCTTAAGAAGAAAGCCAATTAGTGTGTGATCATAGTGTAGGACCTTGATTTGTATGTAGGGCCCACTTGTGGTGGGACCCATCTTGATGTTTGTGTTGTAACAAGGGGGGGCATAGTGGCGGGGTCCCTCTAATATGCCGATCTCCCTCTCTCACTATCTCTCTTTCTCTCCCTCTCTTTCATTTCTTGGTGGTGATGTGGCCGTGTGGCCCACCCGGATGGATCCTACCATGATGAATGTATTTTACCCATGCCGTTCGCCGAGTGGGCCCACCTGGCAGTCCATTTGGACGGGCTTGATTAGAGGAAAAACACAAATATCAACTTATCCAAAACCAGTGGGCTACGCCGATGTGGACCTACTGTGATATATGTATTTTATCCCACCGTCTATCTGGACGGTGGGGATCACCAGCAGCAGGTGGCTGCCGTGACACCAGCAAGTTTTGTGGGCTTACCCAAACTGTTCATCTGTGTGGGTCCCACACGAGATGCACATCGACACCGTCCAGTGCTCTGGACGGTGGGGACCACCATGATTTATGTGTTTTGCATCCAGGCCGTCCAAGGCCTGGATGCTGGATGCTGAGGTGGTTGTTTTTTTTTTAAAATAATAATAATAATAATATATATAATATATTATGGTGGGCCCCACGTGGGACCCACCTTTGAGGGAAACTAATTGGCTGATGTACCTACAACGACTATATAGCTGCTGTATTGACGTCAGCAGGTCTGGTGGGCCCCATCATGTGGTATGATTTATATCCCAACTATCGTCCATTTGGCAGTAGTGTGGGCCCAACCCACATGTGTTGCACGTGTGGGATGAGACCCACCTTGATGTGCGAATTCTGTATCTGCACTGTCCATCACTGGACATTGCTGCATGGGGTGCACCTCGATGTATGTATTACATCCAAACTTTTCATCCAATTTGTGAACTTGTCTTAAGGCCTAAGACAAAAAATGAAGCAGATTCGTATATCAGGTGGACCACGCTGCAGAAAACAGTGGAGGATTAGACGGCTACCATTAAAACCCTTTTTGTATCCTAGAGGTTTTGTGTCAGTATGAAATTTATTTTTCTACTTAATCCAGGTCCTTATGACCGCATGAACCGATTAAATGGAAATCAACGTGATGGCGGGCATCGACCCGGTGGATTGTTTAACGACAGAAATCATTATATCCACTGTTATTTGTAGTATGGTCTAGATGATCTTGGGAGATTCATTTTTTTTGGGTAACTCTCTAAAATGATCTCTAAAATAGATGAGTGGTATTGATGGTGTGACCCACTTGATGTAAATGAGGCCCATTGGTGCGGCCCATGTGATGCAACCCACTTGATGTATATGAGGCCCATTGGTGCGGCCCATGTGATACCGCCCACTTAATGTATATGAAGCTCATTGATGTGGCCCAATGTGATGTATTTGTGGCTCATCCATTGAGGCCCAATGTGATGTAATTGTGGCCCATTCGTGAGGCCCAATGTGATGTATTTATGGCTCGTTCGTAATGTAAATGCTATTGTGTAAATCTAGCACCTGTAGTGTTGTCAAATTTTATTGTGCCAAACCATTTAGTATGTATATCATGCTTTGAGTTGAAGTGATTAGGTTTGTGTATTTTAAAGTTGTCTGCATCTTCGTCGAACTTGCCTACATCTTCAAGTTGAAGTGAAGAGTGTTAAAGTTCATGATTTTCAAGCTAAAATTTAAGAACTCAAGTTCAAGTTTGAAGTTCAACTATTGTACGCTAAAGACTCAAAAACTCAAGCATGACTCAAGCTTAAGTTTAAGTGATCGAACTCAAGCTTCATGTATCACAAAGATATCAAGACTTTAAAGCAAATGGTGTTTCAATTGATCCAACTCATAAGGAGGTTTGGATGACTTTAGATTAACCCTATATTGTGTCATATTTGTTGCATATTTAATGTGGGTCATTTCATTTGTTTATAGGTCAATTTTTTGACTAGTCTTGACCTTGTTCGACTAGTCCAAGTACTGGCTTGACCAGTCCAAGGTTTGTTTTTATTTTTCAAGATTTTCTATTGGAATCTTAACTAGTCCTAGAGACTGCTCGACTAGTTGAGTGAACAGTGCTCGACCGGTCGTGCAGGCTCAACTCAAAGTTTAGTAAGCTTTTCTGGTCCCACTCAACTAGTCGAGTGCATTGCTCGACTAGTTAAGTAGGCCACTCGACCAGTTGATCAAGCCACTCGACCAATTGAGTAACGACCTTATCTTATCGCGCCAGAAAATTTAAAATTTTGTTAGTCCTTCAACCAGTTGAACCGACCCTTAAGCCAGTTGAGTGAACAATATTTTCACCTATAAGTATAACACGAATTTCAGAGTTTATTCATTCAAAAAGGTGAAATCAAGACACCACTCTGAGAGATTAGTTTGTGAATTTATTAAGCTATTTTGTGCTCATTTTAGGGTCTCTTTAATTAGCTTTTGTAATTTGATTTTGTAATCTTTATTCCAATCTTACATTAAGAAGGGATTTGTGATTTCCCATTTCTTGAGATCAAAATCAAATCAAGCTAGCGCAGGTTGATTTAATTAAAAATCATTTAGAACTAGAACCTTTTCTCCTATAAGACTAGACATTGAATATCTTCGTCTTCATTGAATCGGTTCTACCAAGATTCTTCAAAGGAGAATTTCTAGATAAGTATCATTTGCATTTTGTAAATCCTTTTTGCGGTTTCCGAGGTTGTGACAGAAAAATCTTTTTTTGGTTTGTCTGAGGTAATTCAGGAAATCTCAGAGTGTGGGGTTTTTGAAATTGTGTAAGCCCAATCAAAGACACAATTGTGAAGGTTTTAAGGTGAACCTTGGAAAACCTTTTTTCATAGTGAGTGTTAATATCCCGAGGGAATGAATATTAGGAGTGTAGTAGTTGTGTGACTGTTTTCTAATAGTTGATGTACATTCAAGCGAACCACTATAATTCCTGGAGTTGTGGTGGATGGTTGAATGTGTTATGTGTGTGAATGTTGTAATTTATTTTAAGCATTTGTGATGAATAGTGTAATTTATTTTATGTACTTGTGGAAATGCTGTAATAACTTAGTTTATTTTATTTATCATTTTCATTACCTCTTTATTAGTTTGGATTTTTGATACTTACAAACGTTCTAGTAAGGTTGTCCTGCCATAAACCTTTGGTTTTTAGTGTTAGGTTGTCCTTAGAACTAAGTTTGTATCAACCTCTCAATACTAGTACTTTAAAGGTTGTTATTTACTTGTGCTTAATTATTATTTGATTGTGCTATCTTTTTTTCTATTCCACATTTATTTTTTAATTTGGCATTATCCTATTCACCCCCCTATAGGATTTATAGCTCGGCATTTTCACGTAAGGCCTAATGTAATGTATTTGTAACCCATCCGTCAAGGCCCAATGTGATGTATATCAGGCCCATGAGTGAGGTCCGATATGATATATATGTGGCCCATGTGTGAGGCCCGACGTGATATACATGAGGCCCATATAGTGAGGCCTGATGTGATGTATATGTGACCCTTGAGTGAGGCCCATTGTGATGTATATTAGGCCCATGTGTGAGGCCGTGGGCCCATTATACGCTTGACTCTGTGTGGGCTACTCCTTAGGAGCAATGTTGGTTAAAGGACCACATTGATTGGCAATGATGGTTGAATGTCGACATTGTGACCTTTGCTTAGGCCTTGTTATGCTCATTCTCATCATTTTCTTAGTGGGTCAATCCAAATTATTGGGCCCCATTGATATTGCATGGTTCATCTATTCATCAGGCAAACCCATAATGTTGGGCCCTATTGGTTGTTAGTATGGTTATTTCTTTTATTTTGGAGTCCACCTAGGACTTGTTTTGAGCCCCTTAAGGCATCTAACAGGCTATGAAATAGTATGGTAAAGGAACATTTACCAGATCATTAGGTTATAGGTAGGCCACTTAGGCCCAACCTTGATATAAGAGAGTATAACATTATAGACTATATCCACGGTCCTTCCTTGGACCCCGCTCCGTCTATAAGTCAATTATCGATGCCGATTATGAGTATGTGACAACATAACATCATGATCCATGCCATATGCATCATCTGTATGCTTGTGACGAGATGAGGTTGACCACTGCATATACCTTTTAGCAAGTTATTTATGGGACTCCTTGATAGGCAGTGTTGTCCCTCATGAGCACACGATACGCGCAGAATTGATGCATGATTAGATTGTATGACTCACGTATCTTGCATTGTGTGATGTGGTTACTATACGCCCTTGCGACATCAGGGCTGTGGCCTCCACAGGCACATCGTGGAGAGCCGGGTTAGAAACTGAAAATACTGTTACTAGCATTGGGGCGCCATAGATATTTCTAGGTGAAAATCTCTAAACCCGATGGTACAAGAGGATGACTCCAACATCGAGACCGAGTAGATACATGAGCGTAAGAGAGCCTTATATCAGTAAGTTGCGTCTCCCACCATGTCGTAGTTGGTTGGAAATGGGTGTGACCTTACCCGCCTGAGTGAGGGGGTAATATGTAGGTTGAGTTTGACCAGCTTGAGGAATGGGTCTGCTATCGATGAGTCGAGCCCGATATTAGCATGCGGATAGTGAGGTCTCTTTCACTTACCCAGTTGTCCACTCGGATAGGGGAGACAAGCTAGCGTAGAGTGTACTAGACTCCGGTGATTGTCCAACATAAAAACTGTACTGATATTTGATGCTCTAGTGATGAGCTGTATCGATATGTAGATTCGGATGAAGACTGGTATGTTTAAGTTGCATCTTGTGTCATATGACCTTAGTATGATCGACATCATTTACGCCTTGCATCACATGACCTTGATATGACTGACATCATTCATGCCTTGCATCGCATGGCCTTGATATGGCCAATAACATTCACGCATTGCATCGCATAGCTTTGGTACGACTGATAGTTTTCATGGATTCGCTAGTATATTTCGCATTACTTTGATAATGCATTTTGAGCATGCTTATATTGCGCACACACTCTCACCACCCTCTAAGCTCTTCGTAAGTTTATGCATGACCATTGCATGCAAGAGACGCTAGGAAGCCATAACAACATTGAGATTGGAATGTGCATGAGACTTATGGAGCTTCCGATTCTGTTATTGTATTTCCCTTTATGCGCCTTGTACTTTAAAATTTTTGATCATAGTGAATTTTGTGATGGTGTCTTGGTTATTGTTGGTGGATTATATTTATAGTTATGCTTATTACGAAATAAATTCATGCTGAAAAATCCTCCTTATAGGATCCCATGATCGGAACCTGGTATATGGGTGCCGGGAGTTGAGAATGGGGTATTACGGAGGTTGTTGGCTTCGGATTCGACGATCGAAAATTTTGTGAGCCCGATTTTCAAATTTGGGGCGTGACATCAAATCCAAATGGGTATAAATGAAAAAAAAGAAGTAATAATAAACAGTTAATCTAACCACTTGTTCAGTGGGAATGAAGTGAACAGTTAGAATCATCTATCCTAATTGCTCGTCGGTTTATTCTCTTGTAAGTTTTCTTTCCTAGACAATCTTTTAATACTTTAAAAGATCACCGTGGTCCATACACATGCAATCTATAATTTTATATAATATGTCTTTGGATAATCTAATTCAGGCCCAATTTTGATGATCAAGACTATTTAATTAATATGTCGGACCATATATAATGTGTATCACCAAATTATTCTCCCATTGGACAATCTTACATATCTAACTTATAGACTACAAGTGGATGGTTTATTATCTAATTTATGATGGGAGATTTTGGGAAGATATTTGATGGCGACTAATGGTGGGTGCCATAAGAGTGCATGGTCTGAATTGTGAAAAAATGGAGTCTACTGTATTGTTGGTGATAGAACAATTATAACATATCATTTTGATCAAGCGCATGTTAAGGAGTTGATTTTTGTGTGATTGATGCGTATAAAATGAATATCTATATTGATGTCGATATTTAGAAATGCAGTAAAATGCACAGTTTCACACTAAAGCGTCATTGCACACATGTTTGTAACATGAATAGTTCATTAGTGAGTTATTCTTTGTGTATATAATGACATAAAAATTAAGTTATAATGTAAATCAACCATTGGTATGAATGACATTTATGATAATGAGTGCGCACAAGAAATAAATGAGTATGCTATATTGAATTTGATCAGATCAAAGACCAAGTCTATAAAACTATGGGCTCACTTATCACTGTGTATCTATAGACAATGCACATTATTCATTTTGTATCATTGCATGTATCTTGTGGCCTTTGATCTATTCTATGTGGGTTGATGATTGATATGTTCAAGTGTTGTATTCATGTGTTACATATATAAATATATTCTTCCCATTATAATATGAAACATTAAACAATGTATGACTCTTAATACATAGACATTCAGAAATTGTACATATGTGGAAAAGATCTCATTTATAATAATTTTAAATAATGGGAGTTATGTACTTTTAGATGCACTACAAGGGTCTAAAGTTATAGATCCGTATAAATATTACATTGGCCCATGTGGAATGATTGGGCTAGTATATTTTTAAGATATTACCTTTCACGGGCCCAATAGATGAAAGGTTTAGATCTTACATATGTATTACTTTTATGAATATTAAGTACTTGATAACTCACATTATATGAATGCTTGTTTTTCTGGAGTTTTACTTACCATTAAGAAAATGGTGACTTGAGTTTCTCAAGTGGACTAGTAATGAATGTGCCTTAATTTAATGTTAATTCTGACTCACATTTTATTATGTAGAAAGTGATATTATAGAATATTGGGTCCAATAACAGATGAACCCTTGACACATATCACTTAACTATTTAACACACTTATTGTTATTTTTCTATAAACTGTTCATATTATATTGATCTTAAATATTAAATTGTTGATGGGATGACGAGTACGCATGCCTAATTTATGAGATAAGTTACATTCACTTTAGACATCGTTCACAATACTTTTTATACAATATTATCTGCTTAAAAAGGCAGAGGAAATGTTATTTTCATCTGATCATGTGCCAACTTAGAATACCTGTTAGATCCATTCTTTTCATATGATATTTCATACGAAAGTTTTTTCTTAACTCTTAGTTAATTAATATATTTATCAGGTGAGCCATAAATATATATATTTATTAAAGCTAAATCTGAAATTGTGGAGATTCTCTCGGATACATAAACCACTTAGCGCATGAAATCCAAATTTAGTCAATATGTATTTAATAAATGGGTCGATATAAAATTAAAGATTTGCACTAAAGAAACTCTATGTTAAATGTTATGGATCAATATGCACATGTGTTACATTGGCATTATGTAGATATTAGAGACAATGTGTCTGGAAGTAAACATATTGTATGTTTTAATGATCAAATTAGTAGCCATCAAATGAATGGTTAGAAAGAATATTGTTGGTAGTCTAAATTCATAAGATGATTGTTGGATGAATAAGATTTTTAGGGTATATTTTATTATCATTGAAGGCTAGATTTGGACATTTGAGATTGATATTCATATGAGACTATAAGTTTATGTGATGAACAATTTTGTTTTACCATTAACAAATGTATCTAATGCCTAAACTTATGCACCTATGAAACTCATTGTTCAATCTGTCGATCAAGATACTTGATAACGAACTTGGATATTTATTCTCCGTATTCAATTGTTAAATATCCATTGATTGTATTGAATTCTAATCACTAATTGGCTAACCTTTCATATGTTAGGGAACATGTGATAACATGATAATGTTGAAATATGATAATATGAAGGTTATACTCTATTTTAGTTGTCATATGTCCATGCATTATAAATTACTCCAACATCTTTATACTGCAGATATAATAAGTTTGATTGACTTTACCACCAATTCGTTGAATATAGGCTAGTGAAATTAGTTGAATAGTAAAAGTACATTCAAGGCTAAGAAAGTTGATTGTATTTAGATACGGTGATACGACAACTATCATAATAAAAATGATACTCAGTATCTGTTGCTTGATAGAGTCGTAATTATTGACTCTGTGAGGTTAGAAATGAGTTTGGTACGCTTTGACTGAGATATGAATAGTCAAAGAGGTTGCAACTGACTGCCAAAGACTTGATTGAGGAGAAAAATGAGGAATCTTCATAAGTAGAGACTCATTTCTAAGTAGCTAGTTGGTGAGGCAATAGCTTGCCGATACGATGATCCCTAGCTGATCTGAAAGGATAATTAGCTACAACGGGACTAAGATATAACCAAATTCGTATGAGAGGTAATAATGATGAGTTTTCCAGAATAAGCGAAAGCCTGATGGAGTAATGATGAGTGGATGTAAAAGGCCTACGGGTCATAAATCCTCTGACCAAATGACTATCTAAAAGATTAGTCAATGATACATCGAAGGGAATGGGGTTGAGCCTAATATATGAGCTACCAGTGTTGGTAACCCAACATATACGAGCAGAGATCCTATTAGATAGGTTCAATGGGTAAACAATAAGACACGAGGTAACCGATTACACTGATTAAATGAGCCCCTTCTATAGTATATAGTGCGAGCATGAACGCAGAATGATGAGTTTTTTTTAGAACTCTTAATAAATTCATAACCATATATTTAGTGGTGTATACAGTTGCTGCATACACTTAATGAAATTCACCTATATGAGTGTGGAGGTGAAGGCCGCTTCGTATGAGAATTTAGGCGAATTCTCTAGAGCACTCATGAAATACAGGTAATGGTGCATGGCCGAAATGCACCAAACCGCATAATCACTTGTAGCAGAAAAGTTATGTGAGTGACATGTACTTGCGATATATATAAAAAGGAATCGGGTTCAAGATTATGTTATTACCTGATTACTGTAAACCTGTTATGTTTACTCTAATGTCGGTTCAACTCTATGGTGATACCAGTACCATTGCACAACTCTTCCATCTTAACTTGAAATGTTAAAAATTTTGAAAAATGTGGGGAATTGTTGTATTTTAAATTATTTTAAAGTAATTTAGTATTTTAAAATATCCATTGGGACATGCTATAGTTGTGATCATAGGTGCCCTATGGATGTGTCTTTTTACTTAAGTCTGAAAGGTTGCATCCTTTCATATTTTGTTTTGAAAAGTTGTGTCCTTTGAAGCTTAAGGGTCGCACCAATTGGGTTTAAATCCAATAGTCACAACCCTTTTTGAAAGGGTGTCTCTACACTCTTAAGAGTGTCTTCTAAAAGTCTATAAATAAACTTTTACTTTTTTATTTTTAGTATGGATTAGAAAATTGATTTTCTCTTTAAAAATTTTGTTTAAGTATTTTCTAATTTGGATTAAGACTACAAGTGGTTCGAGGCGGTGTACAGTAAGTGTACCGTTGAAACCGGGTTATAGTCGTATTTTGAAGGTCGATTTATCTGGAAACCTGTTGCACTTGGGACGCTATCTAAGGGGAGCAAATTCGATTTCAAGCAGAGTGAAGCACATCACGCCTTGATTTTTATAAACAGATAAGTTTTTTCTTTTTCTCAATTTAAATTTATTTTATTTAAATAAATTTTCAAACTCCATATCCCAACATATGGCCATTCCAAAACTCAAGCAGGCTAAAATAAAGTAAAAATGTAAGGTTGAGGCGTGATTGTACGGAGCTCCATCTGTTGTGCCCCACCTAAGTTTTTCGTCGGTGTGATTATTGGAATGGACGGTGAAGATGACACATACTAGTTGCATAGTTTGGATTCCACATACACATTCTCACTGGGCCTTACATAGATCCCACGTGTGGTAATTACCATAATTTGGAAAGTGTGTGATCATTCCCTTGACCCCAAAGGAAAACGTGTAGTTGATCTGCACCATCCATCCAACTAGATCTAAGAAACCACAGCCAGTGGAAAATCCTAACCATGATGATAGTTCTTTTGAGAATTATAAACAGACAGCTAAAAGGGGCTTACCGACAGTCGAATTTGAACAGAAAAGAATTATATAGTCGTCTAATTTGACTTTTGAAGCACGGCCAATATACAGTAATGGCTCACCAGCTGGACAAATCAAAGATGGAAAGACACCCACCAGGATACCATTGTCGTGAGATTGGGAATCGCAAAAATATTTTAAGTATTTCTTAACATGTGGACAGTTAAATGAGCCTTTTTCTCTGTTGAATGTGGATCGTTGCTGTATGCTTTTTATTCTCCACCGTCCACTTTATGGCCACAATGTTAAAAGGCTTGATAGGTCGTTTAAATTTGGAAATCTCCAATGCAACATGTATTGATGGTAAGACCCGTCAGCTCGGGTTGCTGACGAGCTGATCATGTAATTACACATATCTGGCGTGTACAAGTATTGAGAACACGTGTATGAAGCAATGTACTCCGCCACCGTATCAAATACTCCCACTCACATGAATTTTATTATTTTCATTTTTTTTTTCTACGTATACAAAAAGACATGATCACATACTGTAGATGCAACGTATCGCATCTGTGCAAAATGTGGGCTACACCAGGATGATCGTCTGGTATGAAAATCAGGTTAATTGATCAGCTTATTGGGTGGGCAAAACCAGTATAATGAGTCATTCCAGCGTCTGTCCATAGATTTTTTATTTTGTGGCCCACTAGATAAATCAATCATCCTGACTTTCATATGTTATCATCATCATGGCGTGTCCCACCTTTTTCATGGATACGATATTAGATAATGGCACATTGGAGGAATAAAAAAACGTTATAAGTGATAAAATCGTTCAAGCTACGATGCACCGTCATTGACCACAAAAATTCATATATTTCCGCATGCACACAAATGTGCCGCCAATGGGGATGTCAATGGGCCCGGCTCGGGCCTGTAAAAACAGATTTTTGAAAAGGTCCGGCCCGAAACAGTTCAAAATCAGGGCCAAGACCAACCCCAGGCCCAGCCCATTCAAAGCCCTAGCTGCCAAGGACACAAACACACACTCTACAATTTCAAGACCCATGCACACGCTAAACCACAAACAACCGTGTTATCCGTGACACATCCAGTTCATCCACCAGTTTTGTCCCTCGATATTAGGTCACTGGGCCAAAACCAGCCCAATCCGCTGCTCAGGTGGGCCACACTACAGGAACAGTGGGGAGGAGATACCAACCGTAGGTTTGTACGTAGACCAACGGTGTTGTTTATATTCCATCCAGCGGCAGACATCACAGGACTCATGCAGGCCACACCACGTGAACTTAAGAGGTTTTAGCCGTGATTTTACATTGTTGCTCCTGGTGGGTCCACGTGAATTTCGTATGGGTATGATATTTATGAGGGATTTTTACAAAAGACTGCCTTGTTGTTATGTAAATAACATTTCGGTGGCTTTTTAAAAAGTTCTTTTCGTTAACAATTTTTATTAATTTACGTATTTTTAAGTCAGGTACCTTTCTTTTCATTTGTTTAACGGGAGTTAGATTACATACTTAATTTTTTAAATGACAAAAATGCCTTTGAATTTTTGGACGGTTAAAATTAAAAGACATCCAACTGTCCAATTTGAAAAAACAAATATTCACCAACCAAGCACAAGGCCTCCTTTGGCACCGTAGATTCATATACCTGGAATTCAGAATACCTTGATGGGAAATGCTTTGATGTGTAATACCCTGGATTCAGAATTTTCTGGTTATGTTTGGCACCCTGAATTCAAGATCCTTATAGTTATGTACTTACGTACTATATCTACAGGTAGAGGTGTACACTAGTCGAGCCCAGCCAAGCTTTGCCCAACTCATGCTCAGCTCGGTCTGCTCGAGCCCTAGCTCGTACTCGGCTCGGCTTGGGCTTAGGCTTCAAGCTTGGAGCAACAGCTTGTGCTCGGCTCGGTTGAGTTCGAGCCTAGGTAGAGAACGGAGGAAATTCATAGCGGTGATCATGACGGAGGAAGTTCGAGCAGATTTCGAGCCTATATAGAGAAGGAATGGTGGGAAGGGAAGGATTTGCACGACTTAATTCCAAGGAATACTGGTGTGACCCATGTGATTGTGATGACTTGGCTCTCGAAGGTGATGAACTTTGAATCGATGCAGCTCCCAATGCTCTCATTAGCTGATGCTATGGTTTTGATCAAACGGAGGCGGAAGAAAGATTACACAAACGAGGAACTGGATGTTCTAAAAATATTCAATGAGAGATTGGGACAGTTGAGTTTCGGATTGTGGGTGATTGGGTCATTGCTGTTTGACCTAGCAATCGCTCCATCTGCTTTATTAGAAGCCATTAACAGAATCTCCTTTAACGATGATTTGTGTTCTTTGAGCAGCGGTGATGATCAGTTCTACAAGAATAATCCGTTTCTGATGAAAACCTTGGAGTTTTGTTTTGTTGTTTCGGAACAAACTGACCAAAGGAGAAAGCTTGCCTTACGAATGGCTCTTGCAAGGGCATGGTTCGCACCGAGTTACCGATTCGAGCCAAGTTTGAGTAGTATTCGAGTCGAGTCGAGTCGAGTAGCGGCAAGCTCAAACTTGTTTCGAGCTCCAAAAATCAGCTCAAACTTGGCTCAAGTTGAGCGAGTTCCAAGTCGAGTCGACCTTTTTTGAGCTGAGCCGAGCAAGTTACCGAGCTTTTGTTGCTCATGTACAGCTCTATTTATAGGAAATTTAATTACTAAATAAATTTTAACATCCTATTAGGATACATATGTGATGTTTGTTACAATGAATGTAACAAGCCCGTTGAAATATATATTTTGATGAAAAATGATGAAATTCGAAGCCTCAAATGAGCCACAAGCATAGGTCACAGCAGGGCGACTAACCTGGGTCCTTACTCTTACTCCGGGGGTAGACTCCTAGGAGTTTCAACACCTGGTTGAGGGTTCGAGTACCCATAGGTGGTGAAATTCCACTACGGCTTGAGTGTGTGTGCGTGTGTTTTTTTTTAAAAAAACAGAGCAACTAACCAACGTTTTTTTAGTTGTTGATTTACATGGCCAATGTTTGGATTGATCAGATTATTTTATCAAAATAATTTTAGCAATGCAGTTGATATTTTAAATGTTTTGAGATATCATCGGAGGGCCATGTGTACAATAAATTAATAGCTTAGTGACATATGTTACACATACTGATCTCCTACTTTTAAAAATGTGTAAAAAATAAAAAAAATAAAAAAAGGTAAAGGATTGGTATCCAAGCAAAGGGAAATGTAACACTCTCCTAAAGTGAGGATTTGAAATCCCAATGATTCAAAATACCCTCTAATTCATTTTGCCAAATGACTGATGAATTGGAAACACTCTCAATTCGCTCCAAATCTGAGGTGCCAAACGGTCCCCAAGTCATTTGATGAAAATTGGGTGGATCCAGAGCCCAGTAGCTCGATGGATCTGTGACTATAGGGCCCACCTTGATGTATGTGTTTTATATTCATACCATCTATCTGTTTTGCCAACTCATTTTAAGGCATGAACCCAAAAATGAAGTAGATGGAAAGCTTAGGTGGACTTTAGGAAACAATGGTGATTAAACACTTACCATTAAAAATTCTTAATGCACACAATAGTTTTGGATAAGCTAATTTTTTATTTCTCTGGATCTAGGTCCATGTACACATTACAATGAGCCGAAGTTCTTAACGGTGGTAATGTACACCTAAGATTTGGATCTACTTCATTTTTAGGCTCATTCCTAAAATGACTTGGACAAATCGATGAATAATGTGGACATAAAACACATCATAGTGGCCCCATGATCACGATCCACCAAGGTTGATGGATTCCTAGATCCATGAATTGACATCAATCCATTTACTGTGGGAAGCATCGACCAATGGTTTGGACCAATGAAATTAAATGTGGGCCCACTCCTCGTAATTAAAAACCCTAATATTTAGAGCCTCTAATAATGAATCTTATAGTACCTCGTTTCTATGTTCTCTTTATTATATGATCCCTAGCTGTAATTAAATGCCCACAACTTCCTACGGTCAAACGTAACATTTATATGCCATTGAATCCATTTCGGTAAGGCCACGTCAGCAAATACAACCCCTATTTTTTCTCTTTCATATAAGCTAATACACCGGAAAGGACTCGGTACCGGTATTACTGCTCGGGTGGTGTTGTAGGCCCCAACATGATGTATGTGTTTTATCCATGTTGAACATCCATTTTTTCGGATCATTTTAGGTGATGAGCCAAAAAATGAAGTAGATCCAAAACTCAGTGGACCAAACCATTGGAAACAGTGGTGATCGAAAGCCCACCATTAAGAACTTCTTTGGTCCATTTAATGTTTATTTTCCATCGAACGTCTTGATTAGGTTAATAAGCCTGGATGAATGGAAAACAAAAATATCAGCTTGATCCAAAATTTTGTGGTGCCCAAGAAGTTTTTAATGGTGGGAGTTCAATCACCATTGTTTCCTGTGGTGTGGTCCACTTGATATTTGCATCTGCCTCATTTTTGGGCCATTTCCTAATATTAGATGGAAAAATGGATCAACGGTATGGATACAACACATACACCATAATAGGGCCCAAAACATCAATCAGTGCCGACCTCAGTGCTAGAGGGGTCAGTACAAAATCATGGTCCCACTGGAAATTTTACTCCAGGCAGAGTATTCGTTGATTGGTCAGCAGTGGAAGTACATAATAAATATATTAAGGCATTTGCGTCATTTTATAAAAGAAAAAAGCTATTTACTTTAAATAGAATTTAATCGAAGGTACCATAATGAAAATACTCGAATTAAAGATATTTTGATGATTTTTTTTTTTCAAGGCATCACAATGTAAAATTTAAATTATAAAGTCGCATTTTGTAAAAATCCCTATATATAATGTAAGGCCTATTTGGCAAGCATCACTGTACTGTTGGACATGTTTTCAACCGTTCAATTTTCTTATATAAGTGTGATCTGTCTAATAGTGGGCAGCATTATATCTGTTCATGGCATGTTAACAATGTACGTAACCTAATGAATGGGCAATGTACCTAACCTATAATGGCCGGGTCCTGTGTTCTAACAAAGCCCTCAGTTTTCCTCTACTCAAATCTCTCTTATTGTTAGGAAATTTCTTTTCTAGGCAGGAGGCCATTCATTTTCCGTAGAACATCCAACATGTCCAACAAGCTCTCCCCACCATGAAAGTTGGACACCCTAAGAATCAAGCCGGTCCAATAAGGTGAGTAAACAAATGAAAGCATAGGTAAGCAACTTTCATCAGCAGATGAACAACTTTTAACACAGACAAGTAATAGTGAAATAGACCTACTTTATGAGGACTTGTAATGAAGCTAGCTTCTTTAAATGCTATGTTGACTTGTAATGGAACAAACCTCTTCAAGATTATGAAAACTCATCCACATGCATGATATTTATGTCAAAAAATAAACTTATTTGTGGTTGCTTTCCTTTGTCCAATAAAAAAACTGAATTGAATCTTTTCAAAAAGGTTTCCTTTTATCTTTTGAAAATGATTTTATTTATTTATTTATAAAAAAAGGTATAAAGGATTAGTGGTTAGAGAAGATGGAAAAAAGTTTCGCTGCATCAAAGGTTCAAAAGGGCTTGTTGGGTCATTTAATTGGTAGACTTAGCACTGCATAATGTATATCTAAGAGTTGTAGAATTTGTCAGTCCTAAAATTTTACTAAGTTCAAACCATATATAGCTTAATTGGGGGCTCAACATCACTAAGGCTCGATCAATGGTTGACTGTGTTAACCATTAATTGTATGACACGGCACCCATGTGGCAGTTATGTATATAGTTGGATGATCTGACAGTTTGAAGTTGAGATGGAAACTAAGCCGGATAATGTGAAAGGATATTCGCCAAGTTGATAAAGTTGACCATTATAATTAAATTACAACATCACCCTTATTTCAAATCAAAAGATAAAGAAGTGTCTTTTGCCAATAGTCAAGTAACTTACCTTCTCACCCCCTTGCAGCAACCATTCAAATTCTATATATAGGGGGCGCGACACAACCATAACATACATGAAAACCATCTATCACACTCTCATAATCTATCTCTACCCTCCCTCCTCCTATCCTTCTGGGTTGTTTTTAAAATGTGTTTGATTATCAATTGGATTGCTTTAGACGTAAGTTTCCATGTGTTGACGATAATTACAAAATTATGTCTTGAAAATACCATTGCAAGGCTTTGAAACATTGGAAATATGCAACATGGATGGAGGAATTGTGGCAAAATCTTTAAAATGAAGAGGAGTTTAAACTTGAGTATTCTGAAATGATTTTAAAGGCACATGCATAGAAAACTAACTTAATGAAGATTAGCTATTCTAATTATATTCAAAGAAAAGAAAAATGATTATAATAGAAATAAACTTAATAACTATTGAAGTTTTGCCTTAAAAATTATTTTTAGACCTTAATTAGTGACATGATGCATTTTTTGAATTGATTCTTATAAAATATGTTTATATGGGTTTGAGAGGTATAGCCTCTAATGCTGTTGGGCACTTGAAATTAAGCACAATGCCTTGATAGCTAAGGGAGACACTACAAGAAAATTGGTCTTTACCGGCGGTCAAAACTACCGGCAAAGGCCCAGAAAACTGCCGGTAAAGCCTTTGCCCATGGTTTGCTAACAGCCGGTAAAGCCTCGTTCGGTAAAGGCTTTATCTGCGGTCGTGTTTCCTTTACTAGCGGTTGTACAGGCCGCCGCTGCATGTGGGATTTACTGGCGGTTGTATAGGCTGCTGTTGCTTGTGCAATTTATCAATGGTTTGTACGATAAGTTATGATTTTTGAATTTTTGGCTCTTGATCCATGTGAGACTGATTTAACTTTACTATCACTTCAATTGACATTTAAGCTCCTAATTCCATAATGTATATGTTGGGGATTTGCACTGCGGAATCAGACAAATCTAGATCTATGAAAGCAATTCAATAGTAACAAGCAATCATAGAAGAATACAAAGTTTTAACGTGGAAAAACCTTTACGGAAAAAAATCACGGCACAGAGTGACAGAAATCCACTATGAAAAGAAAATTACAAGAAAGAGGACTTACCCGAATCGAACAATCTCGAATCTTACCCTTACTACACCCTTTGATTTCCCTAGAACCCCTTTAGAAAGCTTTAGAATTATTTTTCATACACTATAAAAGCCCTATAAACACCTACTTATAGTTTAGGCAACTTCCCTTTCGCATCCTTGTGAAACCCAACTCAAATTTTCGCAATCTGCATCAAATCCAGAAACGAATCTGTGTAACTACGACTGGTCGAATAGACTGTACGACCGGTTGAGGGTCCCTACAACCGGTCGAGCTATCCCCACGACTGGTCAAGGGGCACAGACACAAAAAAAGTGAGCTCGCTGGACTTTGAGTCGAGTCACCCAAAATTCTGAAAATTGAAGGGTTTTCTGATAATAATCTCTACCAAGTCTTCAATCTTCAGCCATGTAGTTTGTTGACCTCTTCTCTTATTTCTTCATCACATCATAACTCCAATCAATGCTTCTCGTGCACACTCCGTCCTTCTTTTATGCCATCGCCAAGCCCAGAGAAGTTGTACAAAACTTGAACTTATCTGTATGAATGACCTTGGTGAGCATGTCTACTGGATTCACGCTAGTGTGAATCTTTCCAATGTGATGCCTCCTTCTTTAAGCACCTATCAGATAAGTGGTGACGAACATTAATGTGTTTAGTACGTGAGTGATAAACAAATTTTTTAGCTAAATTGATAGCGCTCTTGCTATCACAGTTAACTGGCACGTCCTTCTGCTGAAGTTTCAACTAATTTATCATTCCTCTGATCCAAACACATTCTTTAAACACTTCCATCATTGCCATATATTTTGCTTCGGTTGTGGAAAGAGCCAACACGGACTGAAGCTTCGACATCCAACTGATTGCTCCACCCGATAGTACAAACGAGTATCCTAAAGTAGACTTTCTGGAATCTATACTGCCTGCGTAGTCGGAATCCACATACCCTACCAACTTTGTCCCTGTTTTTTTAAAAGTTAAGATATAGTCTTTCGTACCTTGAATATATCGAAGTAGCCATTTCACCGCTTCATAATGTTGCTTGTCGAGATTTAACATGTATTTGTTTACAACGTCGACTACCTGTGAAATATCTGGTCTCGTATAGACCATGACATACATTAAACTGCCAACCACATTCGAATAAGGAACATGAGATGTAACCTACTTTTTCTCATTAGTTTTAGGACATTGTTTCGAGGAAAGCTTGAAGTGAGTCGTGTGGGGAATGCTCACCGGCTTTGCTTGATCCATTCCATACTTAATCAATACTTTTTCAAGGTATTCTGCTTGTGATAACCAAAGCCTGCTCCTCTTCTTGTTTCTATGAATATCTATGCCGAGAACCCTCTATGTAGCCCCTAGATCTTTCATCTCGAATATCCCTGATAACTAAGTCTTCAGTACGTTGATTTCAGACATATCATGACAGACGATCAACATATCATCAACATACAGTACTAGGATGATGAATTTTCTATCACTTAGTATCTTATAATAGACACAATGATTGTATTCACTCAGAGTAAATTTCTGACTCACTATGAAAGAATAAAATTTTTTATACCATTGCATAGGCGACTGTTTCAGGCCGTACAACAACCTCATTAACCTGCTAACCTTTTTCTCCGCCCCTTTAACGTTGTAGCCCTCTGGTTGCTTCATGTAGATCTGCTCTTCCAATTCCCCATGCAGGAATGCAGTCTTCACATCCATCTGTTTCAACTTGAGATCGTATTGGGTAACCAGCGCCAGCACGAATCTGATAGATACTTTCTTAGCCACCAGCGCAAATATCTCTGTGAATTCGATCCCTTCTCTCTGAGCATAACCCTTTGCTACCAACCTTTCTTTGTATCTATCCTGTTTTCTTTTGAATAATCACTTGCATCCGATCACTTTTCAGCCCATAGGAAGCTCCACCAGTTCCCATGTGTGATTTTTGTGCAACAAGTCCATCTCATCATCCATAGCCGCCTTCCACTTTTCTACATCAGGCTTATCAAGAGCCTCCTGAATAGTAGATGGGTCCCCCTCATTTGTAATGAGGGCATATGCATTATTAGAGTCGTCTCTGTATCTTGGCGGTAACCTACGATCACGCGGTAGATTCCTTCTCACAAGGGCTACTCCACCTGATCCTGTACCTCTGTCTTCACATTTGTCTCTGCTTGAGTATCACCTGAGTCAATCTGGACGTCTACGGTGACCTTTTCTGGTTCTTCTTGCTCCCTTTGATCATTCTTACGAAATAGGGAGCTTTCATCGAATTTGACTCACAGCTAGTGATGACCTTGCATGTGACCTTTTCGAATAACTCGTAATCTTTCACACCAATGCCATAGCTAACAAAGATATACTTTTCAGCCCTATGGTCTAGCTTATCTCTCTCAACTGACGGTACATGAAAGTAAGCCTCACAACCAAATATGCGTAGATCTGAGTAGTCGATTTTCTGACCACTTCATACTTCCTCTGAAATTTAACATTCAATTGCCGTTAAAGGAGAATGGTTCACCAAATAACAAGTCATGTTAACAGCCTCAGTCCATAGGTCCTTGCCCAATACAACATTACTTAACATGCACCTGACCCTCTCCAGGAGAGTCCAATTCATCCGCTTAGCCACACCGTTTTGCTCGAGGATGTGGCGCACTGTGTTGTGCTTGATGATCCCTTCATCCTTGCAATAATCATTAAATTCAGTGAAAGTAAATTCTCTACCATTATCAGTCCTTAAAACTTTTATTTTCTATTGCCTTTCATTGCTTGAATATGGTGAAAACTTCAGATTTACGTTTCATGAAGTAAACCCAAACTTTCCTGGAGTAGTCGTCAATGAATGAAACAAACCATGACGACCCCCCAATGAAAACTTCTGGCGATGGCCCCCATACGTCAGAGTGCACATAATCAAACACTCCCTTATAAACATATTTTTCAGATTTAAAAGACAATCTAGATTGTTTACCATATATACAATGCTCGTATATATCTAAATCAGAATTAAAAAAAATGGAATCAAACATCGATCAGAAAGTACTTTCATGCCTCGCTCGCTCATGTGGCCCAGACGAGCATGCTATATATGTAGAGACGGGAAGTCTGCAATAGCTGCTGCTGCTCCACCTGCCGAAGTGCTCCCAATCAACCTGTAAAGGTTTTCGTGCCTCTGCGCTCTCATAACCACGAGTGCCCCTCTTGAAACTTTAAGGACACCATCAATACCGATGAACTTGCACTCTATAGCCTCGAGTGCACCGAGAGAAATCAGACTTTTTTTCATATCAGGAACGTGCCTGACGTTAGTCAAGGTACGCTCCATCTCATCAAACATCTTGATGCTCACCATGCTAATAGCCACAACATTACAGGCATTATCATTACCCATAAAAACCTATCCACCATCGCATTCCTTATAATTGGCGAACCAACTCCGATGAGTAGTCATGTGATATGATGCTCCTGTGTCTAGGATCCACTCATTTGTATGATTATCGTGAACATGTCCGATCATGGACACAGACAGAACTTCACCACCACTTGATTCTTCATCAGATATGACCACATTGGCCTCCTTGGAAGAAGCCGCTAAATTTTCTTTCTTTGTTTTAGGATTTCTACAATCCTTCTTCATGTGTCCAGACAACCCACAATTTCAACACTTTAATTTTCCTTTGCCCTTGCCTTTGGATTTGAATCTAGGTCTTGAGGATCCTGTACCTCGCTCAGAATCTCTGCCCCTCATAATCAGTGCATCGAAAGTTTCCCCCATGTCACCGTTTAACTTTCTCATAGCCTTCCCTTGAAGGGCTGAGATAACGGTGTCCACACTTAGGGTTTTATTTGTGGTGCACATCGTGTCCCTGAAAGACTCATATGATGTAGGAAGATAATTCAACAATATACATGTCTGTTCCTCATCTTTGACCACTTCCACCATATCCAATAATTTGAACATCAATTTATTAAAGTTACTGATATGTGCTTCTAGATCTCCACCCTCTGCCATTTTGAAGGTATAACACTGTAGCTTCAAGTGTAGACGATTTTCAGAGGACTTCTTTGCATAGATGTTCTCTAATTTCGTCCACAAACTAGCCGCAGTTTTCTCTCTCAAAACATTATATAAAACCTCATTCGTGACACATAAAAGATAGAGGCTAAAGCATTACTATCAAGGTTTTTCCATTTATCATCTTTTATGGTAGATTTTCGCTCATCAAGAGCCTTAATCTCGCCTTTCTTGGTTAACAGGATAATCATCTTAACCTTGCATAACTCAAAATTATTTTTGCCCGAGTACTTCTCAATATCAAACTTGCCGTTTCCCATTATTACTAATTCTGCAGATTCAGATCTGTACCCCAACGATTACTCTGATACCATTTGTTGGGAATTTGTACTGTGGAATCATACAGATCTAGATCTAGGATAACAATTCAATAGTAACAAACAATCACAGAAGAACACAAAGTTTTAACGTGGAAAAACCCTTGCGGAAAAAAATCACGATAAAAAGTGACGAAAATCCATTATGAAAAGAAAATTAGAAGAGAGAGGACTTTTCCGATTTGAACAACCTCAAATATTACCCTTGCTACACCCTTTGATCTCCCTAGAACCCCTTTAGAGAGCTTTAAAATTATTTTCCATACAATAAAAAAGCCTTGGGAACACCTAATTATAGTTTAGGCAACTTTCCTTTCGCATCCTTGTGAAACCCAAATCAAATTTCTGCAGTCCGCATCAAATCCAGAAACAAATCTGTTTAACTATGACTAGTCGAGCAGACTGTACGACCGGTCGAGCTATCCCCACGACTTGTTGAGGGGCCTGGACACAAAAAAAGTGAGCTCGCTGGACTTTGAGTCGAGCAGCTCCCACGACCAGTCGTGTAAGGGCCACGACTGGTCGAGTAACCCAAAATTCTAAAAATTGAAGGCTTTTCTGACAACAGTATATGCATTTGTAAATGCATCTATAATTGCGATTTGGTTTTTTTCCATATGCCTTACTAGTTAAGCTCTCTTTTCTATTGCTTATGACAGCTTCATGTTGCCTGCAGTTTCAGATGTACAGGCTCATTAGATTACAAACATTCAGTTTATAATAAAAAAAATAAAGAGGAAATGACAAAAAATAGATGTCTGACTCACAGTGAGTCCCATTTTATGAGTTCTGTCTCTCCAACTCATAAAATGATGTACCTTATCATTGACCCTTTTGGTCAAGGCCCACTTGATTTCACATTCCTCTTAGGAAGTTGATTATGCCTAGTGATTGTTTTCCTATAAAAAAAATACATGCATATGTGGCCCTTTCACATGCATCGAGCTGTCACAAATAATATTTGCAATAATAAATCGAATAGTTTCAAAAATAAATAAATAAATAAATAAAATTCATCGATCTATAAATCCCATTCATCCATGCCTAAAACCTACAAAACAAAATAGTGAAAAGAAATTCATTGGTATTAGAGTTAGAGATTGGAATTCAACTCAATATTGCATCAAAATACATATTAAAGCAATAAAAAACTTACTTATTTCCAAGAACTGAATGAAGGTTGCCAATGATCCTCTTTTCTTCACTGGAGAATTTTCCACACCTATTCAGGTCCGCGAGCTTTGGCAGTGCTCTCCAACTTCCATGTCCATGCTTCTCAATGTAGTCCACAAGTCTTTTATCTTCTTCTGGGGTCCATGGACCCTTCTTCACACCATGTTCTTCACAACAAGGAGACCTCCCCATTACAACTATGGTTAGAGAAATCAATGACAACGATGAAAAGAGAGAGAGAGAGAGAGAGAGAGAGAGAGAGAGAGAGAGAGAGAGAGAGAGAGAGAGAGAGAGAGTCCTTGATTTCTTTGGCTTGTCTCAAACTGATCTGAGATTAGGAAAAGCAAGAATTAAGTCAAGGGACAACTTAAAAATTGGAGCTTGAGAGAGAGAGAGAGAGAGAGAGAGAGAGAGAGAGAGAGAGAGAGAGAGAGAGAGAGAGAGAGAGAGAGGAAAATCCTTGATTTCTTTGGCTTGTCTCAAACTGATCTGAGATTAGGAAAAGCAAGAATTAAGTCAAGGGACAACTTAAAAACTGGAGCCTGTGTAAGTTGTACAGAGGAAAGAAGTGTCCTAGTTATCTTTACTTTTATTCTAATAGAACATACAATTGCCAATGCCAATGAAAACAATAACATTTTAATCAAGAAGTGCCTTGTAATCTTCGGTTTTAGTGGAAAATGAAAACCTGAATTTCCAGGAAATGAAAAGGAGACTGGAGACCCATGCTTCGAGATGTAAATAGAAAATATGGGTGCAATAGAATGTAATTTTTTTTTTTTTTTTTTTTTTTTGTTTTAAATTTTAAATCAAGAGGTATAAAATTTGATGGGAAGTAAAAGGGCAAATGATGGTACAATTCAGATGAATAAAATTGAAATTCCCAACAATTCAATCTACTGATAGCTAGCAAATATCATATGAGAGAGTACAAGTAATGAAAAAGTTTCCAATGCTAGGAAAAAGGTCAAATGATTTCATACCATTCCCAATTAGTTGATGTATAGATAGGCATAAGAATGAACACTGCTGGTCTGATCTAAATACGTAAAAGGCAAATAATAGCTTTTTTTTTTTTTTTTTTTTTTAATAAGGCAAACAAAAATAATGTGTACTTGTCATTGCTGCAATAAAACATGAATGTTATGAAAAATTGCTGCAAGCAAAGAGGAAATATGTGGTCTTGAGCCTCGGCTCACTGATTTAGGGCCAAGCTTGGGTGAGAGGTGCTACATAATGTCCTAGATCAGCAGATCCTAAGGCCATGTTTTGGTTGATGCCTAAAAACTTTTGTCATAGTTTATTAACTGGATAAGGAGTGCCATAGTTGCTTACAATATAGATGCTTGGCATTGCATACGTGTGTTCTTTTACTGATTTTCATTTATACTTTATTATGTTCTGTTCAGGTTCAACAACTCTGTATCCCCTGCCCATGTTGATGATGATGAAGGATCCACTTTTCATTGGAGTTGTTTCTTTAAGGGTAGAGGTCAGTAGTATGAATAATGTTTGATGTTTGATTATATATCCACAACAACATCTACAAGTTTATCTTCTGTTTTGTCAAACTGGTTCTCATGTGACTACAAGGCTTATAGAGATGTTTTGTTTGGATGATATTTTCTAAGCGCTTGTGGGAGATTTGAGCTGTGAATCAGGTTAGATCCATTTGTGAAGATCACCTGGGATAAAAGTTAGGTAGGTTCATTCATCTAGCAGCCACACGCACAAAAAGAATTATCTGTTTAAAAAAATCAGCAATCTTTCATGTGTGGCCCATCTAATGAATGGATCAGCCTGATGCTCTTACCTTTTTGTACAGTTATGATGTCCCCATATGCATTTGTGCTGCATTTAAATGTTTGTGTGGACTGTGGAGAGGTATTAAGTCTCTGATTCAAGTCCAGCTTACCTATTCAAAAACTTTTTGCCGATTTGGATTTTTCATGGAACTTTGTCGAGCACCTCATATCCCTGTTTGGCAGCAATAGCCATGTCAAATTTGTTTCACAGTTGTTCTCTTAAAAGAAACCAAAAGAAAAGAAAAAATTGTGTGACTTGTTACTGCCTTTGAAATGTTTACAAACATCAGGGTGCATTACCTATAATGGACATGGGATCTAACATTTCCATACATTAAGATCCACTGTTATTGATCACGTGTTTTCTGACTTGACTGACTAAAATGTAGGATGGAAACATAAAGACATGTTTGTGAAATCTGTGCCTATTCCTGAAGTTAACATTGACCATGTCATGATGTCGTTTTCTGACTTGCTGCATGCCTATTCTACTTGGATGTTTCACTTTCCCATCTTAACCTGTTAAATCAAACACTGTTAGAATTAATTGTAGTTCATTAATAAGTCCTGTTAAATCAAACACTCTTATTTTGATTTTCCTAATACTTGGATGAAATTATATGACAATCAAACGCTCATTGTCATTAAAGCCCTGTTTTTTCAGGTCCAAATTGAAATTGACAGAATTACAATTGAGAAATGAGAAATCCCTGATATGAATGTGAACGAGTTAATTGTAGTTCATTAATAAGTGCTCCAAATGCACTCTTAGAGTTTCATACGTACCTTGAATCTTTGCAATTCAATTTACCAGGCCATTTGAAGGAAATCCTGTTTTAAATCATCAAGGAAGAATGTTAAGCTTGTAGGAGATAAAGGTGCTTTCATGATCAACCAAACCACGCAGGTAATTAAATGAAAGAATTAATATTTCATAGTAGATTAATAAATGAAAGAAATTGCTTATAAGCACATCACTGCATCGGAGCTTTAATTAATTTCAGAGCTTCTTTTTCAGTTACAATTCAGCGCTTTAATTAATTTCAGAGCTTCTTTTTCAGTTTATCAAATGGCTTAATCACTATCTAGATAGGCATATAACATGGAACTTCAATAAACAAAACCAATCTATCTCTATATAAGAACCTCACAATAATCCCCTTCAAATGAAACCTTCTACGAAAGGTTAATGGTTTTTTGTATGCACAATCCAAATTTTATTAAAGAAAAGGGAAAAAGTATTATTGAGCTTCTGTTACTGAAGCCCCACAAACACAGCAATCAAACATAGATACAAATCACCCTACAATCTACATGGAAATCACCCTAAAAATGACAACAAAATTGCATATGAATAAGATTAAAATATATTTTATGTAGGCAATAGAGCTTTTCTAAGTGCACACAGCAGTAAAGCTCATGTACATGCCACACATTTGCCAGCATTATACAGGTGCGAGATCTAATCAATTCATCAGTTTGGATGAAGGAGTTTATTTGCCAGCATTAAACATGTATTCTGCTTTTGAACTGGCATGTAAGGATGATGACAATGGGAACCCAAGCTACTGTTTTTACAGTGTAGAAGTTGAACGAGAAAAGTACATTGATAAGGTCTATAGTTCCAAGAAGGATGTGATGGATTTGGTTGATTAACTGGAGCCTATACTTGTACCAGGGAACTTAAAAATTGACTAATTGTTGTTGAATTTGTGTTGCTAGTGACAAGTACATATTTTCATTTCTGAATCTAACAGATGATTAATAGCTGCTTTTAAACCTGTTGATGAATTGAGTCATTGTACCGCGACAACATTTGGTTAAAAAATGCAATTCGTAAATGTCAAATTCATGGATTTGCATTAGATTTGGATCTTGCAAATCAAAACATCCACTATTTGGCAAGCTCCAAATCCATGGATTTTGGGAGAATTTATTGCAATAGCAAAGCATGTATTGCAAGGACATAGCTTTTATTGATTTTGAGAGTCTGATTTTGTGGGTTTGCCTTTTTTCCTTGGGGGGATTTGGAAAATCGACTGATATGGGAAATCCCCAACAGAAAACAGACATGGGAAATTTTAAATCAATGTATTTCATAAATCCCTCACCCCAAACAGCTGCTTAGCTTATTTGAAGAGCAATGGTCTAGAGCTGCAGTGCACGCGTGGGCATTCAATAGCCATTCAGGGTATATGCTACATGCTGGAATGGTCCTCTTAACTTAGTTCTCCGGTAGTTTCCGATAAGACCCAAATGAAAAATCTGTCACAGAAACACCTGCTCAATAAACTACTTTTGCTAATTTAACATTCAGAATTCAAATTGTTGTCGAAATTGGTTGGGGTATGATTTCACAGCAAATGTGGGTAGAGCCTATTGTCTGACTTGATATCAGGTCTGGATTCAGTTTGAAATCAGTGAACTCGTCATTAAAATAAGTTTTGACATATTTCGTCTTCTTGGAATTTGAACTATACGATATCTACTGATTAGTTGATTTCATCGTGCAGGGGATTGGTGCTGAGTCATTCAGCCACCAGGAGAACTGAAACAGCATGGAAGACACCGCTGTCAACGACTAATCTCTACTAAGCTGAATTCCCAACAGTTACTCATTCCATTATTATGTTATTGTATGTGCCATATGTATTGCAAGTACTTCGCTGGTCAGATGCACCAAATTTCATGAAATTCCACAAAAAAAATAAAATAAAAAATAAATAAATCATGTAGGTGAAATGATTATTTTCTCCGTATTTTTTTGAGAGTAATATTTTGAGATTACGCATGTTTTAGTTGCCCCAAAACTTCTCCTCTCTCTCTCTCTCTCTCTCTCTCTCTCTTTCTCTCTCTCTCTCTCTTTTCTCATAATGGATCATGTTCATAGCCTACCCCAATTAATTGGGAGCAATACAGCTAGACAGCTAGTACTTCTATTAATTGGTTAATGCATTTCATTGTGGGATAAATAAGAACACCAATATTAATGATGAAGCTAGATAAGTACATATGCAAAAAAAAAAGAAAAAAAGAAAAGAAAAAGGAAACACGGATTGAAAGACAAACAATGGGATCCACGAATTTTTATATTCGAATCCAAGAAACACTCTAAAATTCCAATTATCATGATGATCCATATGCTTAAAGTTTTACAACAACATAATATACAAAACGATCAACATCTGATCTAATTGAAAAGCAGTTACGATATCATGAAATCATGAAAAATTATATTAAAATGTAAACCGCAGAAAAATAGCTTCTTACAATTTACCCAAATTCCAAAATACCTATAATTTTTCATATCATGATCAGAAAAGCTACTGATATGATAGATCGCCTTCCATACGAACCAAACTGTACATCTCCTCTACTCCATTTCAGTAAAAAGACAATAGAACAAAATTGATAAGCATAATCTAAACATGAAATATACGAACAGATCTACTACAAAATCAAACCACTACAAGCACCGAAACCTAACCCTAGATTGTCCCGATCTATCAGAATCAGCAAAATCTCCCAAAAAGAGAGGAGAAAACGCAATCTAGAGGTATGAAAGCTCAAATCTCATTAAGAAAAGATAACAAAAAACTGAGATTCAATGCTCCCAGTTGGAAATTGCAGCAAGAAAACGCATCTACAGAAGATCCAGTGCAGAAAACAGAAAAATTAGGGCAGAGATGGGAAAATCATCTGCTTATGATGGAATTGAAGGAAGATCAAGATCTCACAGAAATCGAGCGAAAGAGAGCTAGGTTTTTTTTTTTTTGTTTTGTTTTTTACCAAGTCCTCCGATCTCCACCGTGGAGATGAAGGAACGATAGTGGAGAGAGGGTTCGTGTGAGAGAGGAAGGCCACTAGGGAGAATATTCGTGTGAGAGAGGATTCGTCTATATTCGTTTATATAGCAACACTTGAAACTTCAAGAGTGAGAGGAGAGCGAGTGGAGAGGGAGAGGGAGAGGGAAAGGGAGAGCACGCAAGAGAGAGAGGGCCGAAGAGGCAGAGAGATGGAGAGGGAGAGCACGCGAGAGAGAGAGAGAGAGAGAGAGAGAGAGAGAGAGAGAGAGAGAGAGAGAGAGAGAGAGAGAGAGAGGGAGCGCGTGTGAGAGGGAGAGCAAGAGGCAGTTGAGAGGGAGAGGCAGAGAGAGGGAGTGATGATGGAAATGGCTAGGTTTTTTTTTTTTTTTTTTTTTTTTAAATAAAATATAAAGGGACCCTTTGACAGCAGTCGTTAAAACAGGCTACGTGCAAAGGGTAAGCCTATCGGTCGGCTAAGCCCTACTTTGTTGTAGTGAGAGTTGTGGTCCATGGAGGTCATTCGAATGACCGTAAACATATAGGCTCTCGAGCATACTTGTGATGTGATTGATGGCCAACTCATATGAGGAGATTAGTTTGGTGTTAGGATGGATAGTTTTTGCCATCGGGGCTGACATGGTGTTAATTCACCTTATTCTCTACCCTACACGAGTGTGTAAGAGTGCCATGGATGGTTCCTTGTATATTGCCTTTGTCACTTGCATTGACAATGATCTCTTGGAAGTATCAAGCCTGGGAGACCCATAATGCCCATACTTGAATAGGCTTGTGGTTGTACAAGCTCCATCAAATCTTCATAACTTGAGGATGTGTGGATGGAGATGTTTAATTTGATTGCTCATGCTTTGGTTCTTCTTACGATAGTATTGTATTGCCATTAAAAGTAAGTGTAGTAGTGTGTCTTCATCAAGATTCTCGAAGCATGCACAATCCAACATGGGATCCACTTGGTTTACCTATGACATAAATAGGTGGTCAATCTTAAGGTTTGAATCATCCATGTTTAAAAGGCCAATGGCACCTTTGAGGTTTTTAATTAGTTAATGTCATTTTTCAACCATTAACTTTTGATATTAATTGTTAAATTGTTTTAAATCATGCTAGATGGATATTTAATGGCTATGATTTAATTTAATCCATATATTAGATGGCATGATAATTGTCCAAGGATGGTGACCATGGATAGTGGAGGAATTTAGATGGTTGGGTGCATGGATTAGGAAGGTAAAAATGTCATTTAGAGTGGGGTGGATAGATGTTGGTAGGGTGGTAGAGCACCATATGTTATTCTTCCTCTAAAACCCTAGCCCCTCCTATATAAGATATTATGTCAAAGGGAGAAAAGAAAGAGTTTGGACATCCATATTGTTCTCAGATGTCTTTAATCTGTACATGGAACAGGGGTTCACCTAGAATTATATAGATTGGTCTTTAAATAGTTTTAGACGGTTCGATTGATTGAATTGTAGGGTTGATCGATTGAAAATATTAAAAATACTTGTAAATTCTCTAGACAATTTTGAGCATATTCGAGTGATCAAACATGTAGGGGTTGATTGATCGAGGACTACTTGTTCAATGGTTAGATCAACGACGTGCATGATTTTGCATAATTAAAAAATTAGTTTCCTATTCCTGGTGTTACATTATATATGTGTGTGTAATTATGGGATTAGGGAATACCAATCGAGACTTAAACATTTCTAGGGTTTAGAGAGGAGAAAACAAGGGTTTTCTGATTATAAGTTTATTCATCTCTTGTACTTTTCATTTTCATAGTGATCATTATCGCTTTATGCCGTGGTTTTTTTCCACGATGATTTTTTCACAAAAAATTTGTGTGTAGTTGTATATGCTTTGTTTGCATTTGCTTATTGTCATGGGTTCAAATTCAAGGTTTGCTTCCACAATCCCCCAACAAGTGGCATTAGAGCTAACATTGGGGATTCGAGTTTAGATCTAAGACATGACGAGTAAGGGATCAAACATGAAGTATGAAATACAAAAGTTCACTAATAAAAATAACTTCTAACTATGAAATGTGAAGATGAGAGGCCTTTTAGTTTAGTAAGGGCTACAACACGCACTCCATGGTGTAGAGAAGCGTTCAACATAATGAGTGATGAAGAGTGTAAAGAATTAGATGAGAGGGGGAAAACCTCGATCCAATTATGTTTGGTGGATGATGTCTTATGCAATGTCCTTGATCAAAAGACCACTTCGGGACTTTGGAAGAAGTTAGATAGCTTGTTCAAGATGAATTCTCTTTCGAATCTTCTATATCTAAAAAAATTAATTCCATAATCTGAAGATGGTAAAAGGGTCGTATCTTAATGATCACATCAATGCATTTAATCAAATACTTTGTAATTGAAAAGTGTGGAAGTGAAGATTGATGAGGAAGATCAAGCCCCAATTTTATTGAACTCTCTTTCAGAGTCTTACGATAGCTTTGTATACACTATGTGCCACGGTATAGACCATTTATGTCAAGACTGTCATCTTAGCCCTTCAATCAAAGATGCTAAGAAAGAAGGACAATAGTCCAAGGTCATTTATGGATGTGTTGGTAGCGAGGGGAAGGAATTCTAAGTGGGAGAAGGGATACTTGTGATCATGGTCCAAGTCTAAGGGCAAGGGGAAGATGAAGTGTTGGAACTATGGGAGACAAGGCACGTGAAGAAGGATTATTGAAATCCTAAAGCCAAAAGGGAAAAAATCATATGAAGTGCCTAAGGTGGCCAACATGGTAGAATTTAACAAAGAGGTGGATAGTGGTGACATCTTGACCGCATCTAAAATCAGTTATTTCAATGATGAATATATTTTGGATGCAGGGGCTTCATACCAAATGACTTTTAACGAGATTGGTTTAACAGTTACAATTAGTGCAATGGTAGACAAGTGTTTATGGATAATGACATTACCTGTAAAGTTGTTGGAATCGAAATGACACGCATCAAGATGTTTGATATAATGGAACACATCCTGTGGATGTTAGACACGTTCCTGAGTTGAGGAAGAATATGATATTCCTGGGAGCTTTCAATGCGCTTGAGTGTAAGTTCATTGAGTTTAATCATGTCTTAAAAATTTCAAAAGGAGCACTCATAGTGATGAAATCATAGTGGAGTAATAACATTTATAAGTTGATCAGAAATACTATATCGAATGGAGTTGCAACGTCTCTATCAGAGTCCACGTTAGCACGTTTGTGGCATGCTTTTATAGGTCACATAAGAGAGCGTGATATGAATTTACTTTCCGATCGATGCTTAATCTAGGCTTTTAAAAGTGTTGATTTAATATATGTGAACATTTTTGACGCAGGGATGAACATGAGGTCAATCACCATCTTCCTCAAGGATAACTACTCCAAATCCACAGAGCTTCTCTAGACTCCTCACAGAGACTTCTTGAATCCACGAAGAAAGAAAATAAAAGAATAGAAATAAATTCTAATAAAATTTAAAATTGATTAATGAATGAATAAAAATAAGTTTACATCCCTTTAAATAAGGGAACCAAGAAATAGGAAAGAAATCAGAGTCAAACTACAACTAAAACTCCTAGAATCCGTGACTTACTATAAATAGTAAACTTACTATTTATAGACAATCGTGATGTCTACTAGTGCGCAAGGTTTTCGGCCAAAAATAGTAAGTGTCCTATTTGGCTTCACCAAACCGTTCTCCTAATTATCCTAAGCACTTTTCATGTTGGACACAACTCCTAAAGCCCAACGGATGAAGAGCTATAAGCAAACTAAGACTTACTATTTATAGTAAAAACAAAATTAAAACGGGAAAACGACCGTCGATCAGGGGGTTTCTCACAAATTTGGGCTACGCAACCTGGCATAACAAGTTTGGTTGGCTAAAGTAGCTCGTTCTACCCCAAAATCATATATTTTACGTCAGATAACTCATTTCGGATTGTGAGATACGCCTGATTTAAGGTCTGATGGTCTGGATCACTTCTGTCATCGACCGTGCCTTTTCTGATCCATCTTGGCCATAAAATTGTCTGCGACCCACTCTACATCAATTTTATATATGGGAAACAATTATGGTTATCTTTTAAATTGGCAAAAAATGTTAATAAATGGGACCTTGATTATTACTTTTTGATGTATGGGGGGCCTTCGCCCATAATTTTTGGAGGGGGTCATCATTTTTTATATCATTCATATATGACTACTCTAAAAAGGTATTGTATACTTCATAAAGTATAAATCAAACATTTTTACTACCTTTAAAGTATGGAAGACAATGGTATAAAAGCATTCATGACGAAATTTGAAAGCATTAAGGATGGATAACGGTTGAAAATTTACTTTAAATGAATTTAACCAGTTTTGTAAAGATTATTTGATTATACGACACAACATAGTTAGGCACACACTAGAACAAAATGGTGTTTAAATTGATAACGGTCATAATTTTGTATAATTCCATGATTAGTTTTCTATTTTGAGTGTTATGATATATATATATATATATATATATATATATATATATATATATATATATATATATATATATATATATATATATATATATATATATATAATGGGATTATGGTATTACAATTGGAGCTTAAACATTTCTAGGGTTTTGAGAGGAGAAAATGAAGGTTTTTTGATTGTAAGTTCATCCATCCCTTGTACTTTTCATTTTTATAGTTATTATTGTTGCTTTGTGCCATGGTTTTTTTTTCATGAGGATTTTTTCACGTAAAATTTATGTGTACTTGTGCAAATTTTATTTACATTTTCTTATTATTTTGTGATATGAATTTAGGGTTTTCTTCCGCAGTCCCCCAACACACATCTCCCCTCCTTGAGACATTACCTCTTGAGAGAGAGAGAGAGAGAGAGAGAGAGAGAGAGAGAGAGAGCACGTGGGTTACACCCACACACCCTTAGGTCCATATGATCCACAATGCCTGATTTGGGTTTACCATATAGATGGATTTGATCTGGTCTAGCCCTTATAAAGACACAAACAAAACCTCTCATCCCTCTTGATTTGAGATAGATTTAGGAGAGACTCTCTGCATTAAGAGATTGACAATGACAACGATCAGGGGATCTACTTTCGATATGATTATAAAGTAGATTTATCTTCTTTTGAGAAATATGGGCTGATGTAGATAGGAATTCTATTAAAATTAAGAATTAAATTTTTTAAAACCCTTTACGTCTTTTGCATTTTACAATAAAATTCATCATAATCAAAAGAAAAGAAAGATAGAGGGCCCATGTTACTTCCATAACGAACCAAGTCATTTCAAGCATGAGTGTCATGACTACTAAACTAGAAGGAAAAAAATAGTCAAAAGTCAATATTCGACTTAACAAAAGGCATGTCTTAGGCAATGATTATAAATTCATTTAATTATCTTCTATTATATTTTCATTTGACCTACAAATTATATGTTAATGGCAGGCAATTTAAGAAACCATGCGACATCACTACTCCGGATCACATTCCAATCATTGTTAAGGAAAGGACAAAGATGAAGATCAAGATTACATTCTGTAAAAATGAAAATTGAGTCACTTTAATATTTTATTCTATCCTAGTAAACAATTGAGTTATTTTGGGTAGTTGGTTTCTTTATTTTAGAAATTTGATGTTGTCTTTATTTAGTTGTTGCTTTATTTGCTTTAGAAATTTGGTCTTGTCTTTATTTGGCTATTTAGAAAATGTGTGGTCAAGATTTAATGTTATATCTTAACTAAGGGCTAGGATTAAAGCTGGAGTTTAAGGGTTTTTGTATAAATATTCTTTCAAATAAATGTAAAAGGACATTTTCTTGGAAATTAGAAATTACTCTACATGAAAGAAGTTTGGAGATTTTTCTTTATCCATTTCCTCAAGAACTTTGCTCTTCACAAAGCCATTATTTGGGTGGAATTGAGAGCGTGCTACTTGTGGCATTCATTTTCATCTCAGATTGTTGTCTCAAAGCATCCTTATTTTCTCATCTCCATCTTTAGGTGAGAAATTCGAATTTGCATCATGTTTAAACAAACATTATAAAATTGTAATGATAACTCTTTTATAATACATTATTAATGTAATTTATAATCCAAATGGGCTCTAATGGTATTGGGATTACATTAATGATGTAATCCGTAAGGAATTATTCAACAAAGCATGACTCATTTTGTAACACCCCGGTTCTCAAAACATGAGTATACTACTCATTTTCTGAAAACCTGAGTGTTAACCTTCAAAGATGGATCAAATTTCACACATATATATTTTTTCTTTTCAGAGTTAGCAGTTTAGCAAAATGGAAACAAATCAAGCATAAAGGAAGTTCAAATATGCATATTAATATATTCTAATGGCTGCCCGAAGGCTTATACAAACCAATATCCTATGTCTTTGCAATACATGAAATACAAATTCAACATAAATGAAATCTAAAATCTTGAGCCGCAAGGACATCTAGCTCCCCATACTCCACATGAACACTTGCATGCACATCAGCTATGTTTCCTGCACACTGAATATGGTTTGATAGAATCAATGGCTATCTCATTGTTGTATAACCCTCAAGATTTATCAAACACCATGACAATTAAGCAAACTTATCAAGAATAGTCTAGAATGAATATTTTACAATGACCATCATAATAATAAGATAGAGTTTATCAGATGCGCAAACATTAAATAAATTCTACAATAATATTCTTGTTTAAATGCATGTATGCATGCACATGCTCATAGACTTGGGAATGCTCATCCAGCTGGAAAAAGGTCGCCCAAGGAGAACTTGCACTCAAAAAAGTACTCAAGGTACGTCCAAGGGACACTAGTCACTCTGAAAAGACTATGCAACGAGAACTCCCAAGGTGATCTAGTCTCCTGAAAAAGTACACTAGAATACGCCCTAAGGAGAACTAGGTAATCGAAAAAGTCCATACAAGAAAGACAACCCATGGTAGTCGAATACATGTGACGATAACTTAGGATCATTCGGTAAAGCACTCTATGGCATGACCCATAGTGACCCAAGAAAAATCCCACGTCTTATATCGACCACCCGGTAAAGTCCGTATGCCATAAAATGTATGATTAGCCCAGTCATTATTATTTCAATTGCAATATGCCAATTTATAAGATTTTAAAGGTGACTACGAGGATTTATCACCCAACATAGTTCAACAACTTGGCATAATATGGACTTTAAAGGTAACATCTTCAACTAGTGGACAATTGTTGTTCAATAAGTAGAACTTACTATCGCAAGGTTGTACAAATATAATCTATCGAAGCCACACAGGGCAATTATTCCATTCAAGCCGTAATGAAAAATATTCAATTTAAGGATGCGATATAAATGAATTTTTTCCCAAAAGCCACATAGGCACAAATCATACACAAGATGGTAAGTCCACAACAAAGAAATTTCATTTAATCTATTAAACAAAATGGCCACTAGTTCAAATACCTCCATAAACACTATCAAGTCATCACAAGTGGTAGAACAAGTCACGTACAATCTCAATAGCACTTACACATATAACATGTTCATCTTAACCTAGAAGAGAGCCATTTGAGATCGTGTATTGATGTGTCTTTTATCTATGTTTTGCCAGCATGGGGACCCCACTTGCCATTCTATCTATTTCCTTTCCTTGACAATTTTTCTGTTTACTAAAATTTTTCTAAGTACTTAACTATATTGCATGTAGGTTTCTTTGACGCCTTGTGGTAGGCCCCACACTCTTTAGTAAGGGTCCCACTTTGGAGGATGTTTAATCCTTATATAAGTGAGTTGGAATGCCCCAATTTTTTGTTAGAAATGATCCCCAAGTGTTTGGAAAGTGAGCCCTAAGCTGTGACAGATCCCATTGCTGAAAACTATCTGATTTTTATTTTTTATTTTTATTTTTTGTATTTTGTACCAACTTTGGGCCTCTGTAATGGACCCCACGCAGTAGATATGAGTAGGCCACCACTTGAAACCTTTAACATATACCGATGAATAGATAAATAAAATTTTACTTGGGCTAAGTCATAACTCACATGATTAGGGAGTGGGTCCAAAAATGGGTCCAGGCATGGTTGTGCAGAAAACTGTGCAGAAAATTAAAATACCTATCTTTGGCCCTACACCAAATATTATGTGTACATAATAAGTTGGTCACATCTTATATTTTTTAAAGTCCATATATAGAAATACCAAAGACACCTGAAGGCACACCGAAATGTTGTCCCTCATGATCATGGGACGTACTCAAACTTGGGCCAAAACTAATTTTGCATTGTGTTTCCTGCTTTAGTTTCTCCAAGTACACATGTTTGGGCCATCACCTTAATTTGTATACACCCAACCAATGAGGTCTGTCTTATAATTTATAAAACCCATACATAAAGCTACCAGGTGGCTATTTTCTTTCATCAGATGTAGGCATCACGTGATCATGAATCTGACTCTAAAATGGCCCAAAACTAACCTTGCACCAAAAGTCCGTTTGATATAGAATTCATGTGGGCCACATTAATGGGGTCCACCTCCTTCCCAGAGCATTTAATGCAACATCTAAACCATGGAAAAGAACTCCTTGGTGTTGGTGAGCCCAAAACCTTAAGTGAGCCATCTAGTGTGGGTTGTCTTGTATGTGCCCTTCCCTTCATTTGATAAGGCCCACCTAACATGTTTTGTAAATGGGTGTTATATAACTTGTACAATATGTAGTGGACTAATCTTTCTTCTCAGTTGTTTTTCTTAAGGTATGGATGGCTTTGGGCCCATCTAAATGAGGCAATCCTAAGGCCGAAGTGGGCTCAATACTAAGAGAAATCGTTGGGGAGTGAGAAGCCCACCATGGTAACCTTCCTAGAGCCCGTTGGGCATGCCTATTGCCTAGTGGTCAGTGTGCCTTGCACACTACCTCTAGTCAAGTGAATCACATGTAGCAATGTCTATTTCAAAATTCATAAGCTGGATAATTGTACTTTTTCTTAGTTTGCTTGTATATGTGGCTAGTGGGCCCGATGTGATGTGTGGCATGAAAGATGTTAGCATATTGTCCTTATGTTTGAGATTGTGCATTGTTTTTGGTTGATGGTATAATGCATGGGTTTCACTTAGTTGTGTAGTTGGATCCACACCATTGAAGGCTTGTGGTTAGAAGTTTGATATTTTATTTAAACCAATCTGATTTAAATGATTTTTAAATTCGTAAGTATACGAATCAAATGTAGATATGGTACATATTACGAGATCATTCCCATGAGGACTGGTTGTCACAATTTGAAATTTACGATTCTTCTTAACTAATCTAACAAATAGTTTTTCTAACTTTTAAGTAAACTAACAAAAATCTATGAAAAGTAACTGAGGACAATGAGGAAAATTCAATCAAGGAGAATACTAGGACTTTTGAATCCACCCCTAATTATCTTGACCCTTGTTTTACCTGTTGATTCACCCTAATTCAGATTGATATAAATAAATAAAGCACACTCTATGTCTTTGTTGGGCACACAGAATGTATAATCCCTTAAAGTATAAGGATCACATCTTTTCATCCATGGTTAGGCATGAAAAGATGTAGATTCCTATTTCTTTCTCTATAGGAAACCTATTCATGGTCAGATACAAGCACCTAGAATAAGATTCCAAACAACATCCACATTTAGGCTTTGGTTAAGGTCATAGAATGGTGAAGTATGGAGATTTCAGTTAAGCACACTAGAGAAAGAAATAAATAAATCAAATCAGATGAAATCAACACATACAAGAGTCTTTCAAATTAGGGGCTTCAGCTCAGCCCTAGCTAAGAAGTTAACAATCCATAAATTTAACTAGAAAGAAGGAAAAATAAAATAAAAACATCCCCCTTCTTCCTCTCTCTCTCTCTCTCTCTCTCTCTCTCTCTCTCTTCTCTTCCCCCCAAGCTCTGGATTTGCTCTCCCTTTTATAGCTGCCAGGGGTGGTGGAGAGGTGTGAGACCCGACCTGAGTTTACATGTGTGCATGAGTGTGTATGAGTGTGTATTTCATTTCTTGTAGTCCCGCGGTCCTACTGGTCAAATTTTGGCAACCCGCGACCTTTGGATTGTGCTTGCGGTCATCCTTGAGTTCGGTCATATAGACCTGACTTGGATCAAGCTGAGACCTATGCCATTGCGACCGCTTCATCGTTGTAGTTCCGACGCCGTGTCTTATGCATCCATCTGATGTGTGGATCATAAGTTGTGTACGTTTTATTCTATGACCCTTAATTTTAATCATGTGGCCTACACTCTCTCTTTTGCATAAGTTTCAACACACACTACACACACCACCTAAATATCCATAACTCACACTACCAAGACCTCATACACCACCCACACCTAACCTACCCTAGCAACATTGTTTCTAACTCCCTACTACAATGATTACTCTTCTCTATCAAAGGTAAGAGAGAGATGATTGCTTGCCTTGAAATCTCCTTCCTCTCTTTTTCCCTCTCATTTCTCTCCCTCCCTCCCTCTCTCTCTCTCTCTCTCTCTCTCTCTCTCTCTCCCTCTCTCTTCTCTTCTTCTCCAGCAACTTTCTTCCATTTTTTCTGCCCTCTTTTCATCATTTATCCCCCCATCTAACCATTGAAATAAAATCTCAACCATAGATCTATGTACCTTGGAGCTTGAAGACCATCTTGAAGGTGTTTGCTTGAAGACCTTGTATGTGGGTGTGCTTGTACTTAGAACCTTAGAATCTCCATTCCTTCCTCTTATTTCTCTTCTTTACCTCATGCTTGAAGCATGTGGGGCCCACCAAATGATGGTGGAGGCACCATGTCTTCTTGGATATGGCCATTGGCCCATCCTTTTGTGCATGCATTACTCATGGGTGGGGCCATTCTCCATGGACCCCACCATAGTTTCTTTTCTTAGTTTGAAGGATCCTTAGGTCATCTAGACCCTTGATCCTTAGTGCCATTAGATTTTGATTTGAAGATGCATGTATGGGTAAATCTTGTAATCCCATCAATATAGTGGAATGTGTCTGCATGAGTGATGAGGGGAAGGGCCTCAATGTGGCAGAGACCCTTCCCTTGTGAATGAATCTTTATTTTTCTTTGTTAATAATCTTCTGATCATAAGTGTGTGGCCCACCTTGTGGACCAAAAATATCTAGATCATCCATGGAGGGTGGACGTCCATGACAGTCCACCCTTGGATGTTAGAGCCCCTAATCCACCTATATGGGGCACATGCAAGGGGTATTTTGTAATGAGAAGGGTTTGGATATTTGTGGAGCCCACTGGGGTGGTCCATACCATGATTTTCTTAGATTAAATCCCTTTTTAAATAGTGTTTATATTTATTTATTTTCTGTTATATGTTGTTGTCCAGAACCATCTGGACAGATTTTTGGGTCATTTTGAGGCCAGATTTCTTGGCATTTGGAGGGTTTTTTTGTCCCATGTAATGTATGTTTCTTGAATGTGTGGACCCCACCTATAGTCATGCCAAATTTCAGCCCCAATTGACCTTCATTGGGGTCCCAAAGGTGTGGTCCAAGTGAGGTGGACAGTTTGGATTTTCTGCACTGTTCCAGCAACATTCCACCGTGGACAGGTTAGATTTCTAGAATTTATTAAAATATTTGTGGGTGTTTAAAAGTTATAAAAATTTATAAGGTGGTGGCCCACTCATGGTAGGACCCACCTACAAAATATTGGAGCCAATGGATGCTTGTACACACCATGGTGGTGGCTGGACTGGCCCATTATAATATGGTGTCCAGATCAGTCCGATTTTCAGGACAAATTGATTTCTTTAAATGAATTAAAATATTTATAGATGTTAAAAAATTATAAAATTTTTTAGGAGTGTGTTCCACTCATGTTAGTACCCACCTACCAAATTTCAGGGCCAATGAACTCCTATACACACCGTGACGAGGGTCGGACTGGCCCACCACGTTGGTACGTCCAGGTCGTCCGATTTTTTGGATAGTCTGTTTTGTTTAAATTAATTAAAGTACTTAAAAATATCTAAAAATTCTAAAATTTTATGGAGGTGTGTCCCACCTGTGGAAGTATCATTATGTAAAATTTCAACCTCAAATGACCCCGTTTAGGTATCCAAAAGAATGGGCCAAGATGGCTGGACTCCCAGATTTTTCTGCTGTGCAGTCCAGCAATATGCCTTGATAAAAGCCATAATTCAAAAATATTTCTTCTGATGGTGGGCCACCTTTTTGGATTTTCTCTCATTGTATGTATGATGAGGGACCTTGGCCCTCAATTTTTAGAGTTTTAGAGGCCTTGGACCCACTCCAATGGAGTGCCCAAATTTAGGACAGCAACATGTTATAATTATGCTTGGCCTTGGGCTGAAATTTTAAGGAGTGGGGCCCACCACATTTATGAAGGTCTTAGAGGAAATAATTTATACCTTTAGTTTCTTAAATATTGGGCTTAATAAATGTACTTTTGAGGCCCACGACAGTTGAATTTAATTGGGTCCATGAATGTAGATAGCTGTTGAACTCTTTAAGCCCAATTAGGCTGAAACTTTCTAGATAGGCCTATTGAACTCTTGGGCCATTTTTACCATACTATTGTGTTGGTTTAGTGGGCCGGATTACACAAGTAGATGGGCCCTTTGTTGCCCATCAAATCAACTTTATAATTGGGCCGGGTTGTAGGCCCAACTTACTTGACAAGAGCATGACAGTTGCCCATGTGGTTTGAGCAATGTACTGCCCACTAGGGCACCAAAATATATAGGATTAGTGGCCTTTATGTTAGGCCCTAACCTTTCCCCTATGGGCCCATAGTGGCATATATGGGTTGGGTTATGTGTGTTCCCCTTGGACCCATATTTTGGGTAGGCCTTGGGCCGCCCTTTCTGAATCCCAACATGAGTGTTTGTGGTATGATTATGGCTGCTCATTTCTTATTTCTAATGTTGCATGGGCCTTGGGCCTTGATCCATGATCAATTAGAGATGGGCTACCTCTTAGGGACCAATTGTGATTGGATGTCCACATTGGTGGCCCTAAGGTAGACCCATGGGCTTCTATGGGTGGTTAAAGGCCTACCATAGACCCTTGCTAGGGCGTTTCATCTATTTAGGCCCATACTATTGTTCTCCTTAGTTTTGTGGGCTACCCCAGGTATATGGGCCCCTACTAGAGGTTGTATTCCTTATGAGAAATTGGTTAAGTACCTAAACCCTTCATGGTTAGGTAGAGAGTTCATCTTTACCTTATTGGCACCCCTATTCATCTTCATGGCCCACTCCCATACACATCATATGCATGCTTGGTTGAGGTATGATTGGCCATGGTTGTGCCATTGTGTAGGACATGTTGGTATCTCCCTGAGAGATGAATGCTTGGGTGATTGTGTGATTCATGCATCTGAAATTGCATAACTTGTGGATATCCGCCCTTACTTCATCAGGGCCTTGCCTCTACAAAGGTATTCGTGGATGGCCGTATGTGTGGACACTGAAAATATTAGTTAAGCATACCGGGTGCATAGGATACCCATGAGTGAAATTCTCAAAATTTTCAAGGTACCAAGGATCTGCTCCTACGCCGTGACCTGGTGGAATACGTGAGCGCACTAGAGCCTTATACTGTTAGGCTGTGACTCCCACTGTCGTGTACTCGGTTGGATAGGGGTGTGGCCTTACCTGCCTGGTGTGTAGTAGGCATTGTTAGGTTGAGTCTGACCAGCTCGTAAATGGATTCGCTACAGTCAGGCCTTGCTGGTGATTGACTGTCCACAGGTAGGTAGTTAGGTCTCTTACGCTCGTTTGACTGTGCGAGGTCTGTAGAGCGGCAGTCATTCAGCAGTGTAATGGACCCCGGTGATTTTCTTATGATTGAAAATGTACTTGACATATGGTTTGGTTATGAGCACTGACATTACTTGCACTACATTAGCATTGGCTGTGTAAGCCCCTTCATGCATTACTTTGGTATGTCTCCCAGTACTCATTGCATCTTATTCATGATAAGTCTTGGTAAGGCTAGTGATATTCTCATTGAGCATGTTTCCCTTCTTGCACCTCCTACTATTGTTCTGTGCACCATTATCACACACTTACACCACCCTCTAAGCTTCTATAAGCTTATGCACGATTGATGCGTGCAGGAGATTCTAGGCAGGCGTCGTAGCAGTAGAGCGTGGAGTAGAGTTGAGCATTTGAGGACTCTAGTGTTGCTAACCTTTCTCTCTTTTACTTTTATCTCATGTATGTCCTTTGGACCTTATGGATGGTTGCAAAAGTTCAAATTCTTAGTGGATTTTGTGATGTGTACCCTTTGTTATTCTCAGATGTACTTGCTGTGGTCTTGGGTATGCTTGTATTGGTAATAATTATACTGTTATGAAAATCCTCCTTGTACGATCTCAGGATCGGAACCTGCCTCAGGAGCCGAGAATGGGATACTATGGAGGCTGTTACAGCCAGAACCGGCCATCGGGTTCCTTTGGATTTCGGTTATTGAGTCTGGGGCATGACAAGAGGCTATTCGGTGCAGCTGTCACAGCAACAGTTGGTCGCATGCAACTTTTCACATCCAAGTTTGGGACGCAAAATGTCTCTACTTTCCTCACTCAATTTTCAAAGAAACACCATCTCTTAGGACATTTTTGAGTGCTCTACATGATGGACGGTTCAGATCTGCCATATGATCTAAGATGGTGGGCCACAACTGCCTGGAGGTCCAGATTTCACGGATGTGTGTAAGCTTCCGCACGTCCACAACTGTCGTGATCGGCGGGCCCCACAGGTGTTACGGGGAAATTCACCCCGTCCATTAGATTCAGGATGGAATTTCGGTCAAACATGATTGGTTTTGAACGTCCATTAACGCGTCCCAAAGAAGAAATCACACTGAGATCATTTTAAATGTCGCAGGGAAGCCTGTTTGTGTCCTCTGTATCGTATACATGTGTGTGTATGGTTACAAATAGTCAACATGGGTTTGAATTTCACGAACCCCTCTATAAGATGAACAACTTGGATCAGCTCCCTGGGCTATGATGGTGGCCCACTACGATTTGTAAAACAGACGTGTTCGTCTGTTACGCTGCTGTTGAAAATGGAAATTGCCATTTTGATGAGGGTGCGGGTTAGCGCTTGCGTTGACTGACTTAGCCTGTCCGGCACGCGGTTGTTGTATACATGTGCAGTGCACACGCACCACGATGTGGGGTCCATTGCATGATTTCTGAGAAATCTACTCCATCCATCCAGTTTTTCATCCAAAATTAAGGGTTGAGACCAAAATTGAAGTAAATCCTGTTATCATGTGGGCCCCAAATTGGAGATTAATGGGCTGATTTGTCTTTTGGCACACTTCCCAAGATATCAAATGGTTGAAATTTAATATGTACGGTTTATTTATGGCCCCCATCCCATGTATGAATTTTCAAGTCAATCGGATGGCGGGAACCCTGTGATCTTGCATTCTGGACCAATTTCGGGCCTCTTTAACATGAACAGCTTGATTTTCTCAGATCCCTGGCATGTAAATCTGTCAATATTAGTCCCCTGGAGTTCGTCCCTTACTTTGATGACCTCAGAGCGTTAAATCTACGCTTGTAGTACTCTTTTTTAGTCAACTCTCCTGATTACTCCCTGCAATAAAAACACAATTAAAATATGACATTAAGCATTATCATGTTGGAAAAATCAGGCAATGACTGGGGTCTGATATGCAATATTCAACCTTCATCACAACCCCCAACCAACATTTTACTAGTCCCGAGAAAAACATGCGAAAAATAATTTCAGAAATAAAAGACCGATTCCTGTAAACCCAAGTGACTTGTGACAAAAAGTTGAGATGCAAGAATTCTAAGATTCATGAATGATGAGTAGAATTTTCTCCTGAAATCAGGTTGATAATAAACTTCATAATCAAGTTTAAAATATTAATCCATCAATTAGAACAATTTAAACATTGAGTTCCATGAGTGTATAGTGTAATATCGACTTACAATCATTAAGAGATACAATTGTCAATTTCATGATATCATTGGTAATTAACAACGGAATTCTTGACAACTAAAACTGAAACCAACACTTGCCTTACAGATTAACTTTTCATTCTACTAACCTTTGATTTTCTTATTTGTTTATGAACAGTAACGCCAAGGAGGGGAATCAAATCCTCACCAATAGGGAGAAAAACCTATGGTGAAACCTTGTCGCTTAACTTTTTCTAAATGTTAACCATGGGGGATCGAATCTACACCTATAGGGAGCAAACCTATGGTGAAGATTATACGACTTACCCTTTCAATTCTTCTTTATGAACATGATGAAATTTTCTTTTCAGGCTAATCATTCAATGTGCAAGCGAGATGTGTCCTGTAAAATCATGACTCAATCAATGTTTAAAGCTTCTAATCATGGATTAACAATTCAAACTTAACTGTGAAATCTAAAAGACAACTGAACCCAAGAGTCATAAATTACCAACATTCTATATCATACAATTCTAAAATCACAACTATCCTTCAAAATCACAAGATATTCGAGAATTTTTTTTAAAATTTTCACAATTTTTGCTCAAGATCAAGAAAATACTGATTAGGTAAGCCCCAACCAAAAATCTACATTGTCCTCAATGTAAAAGAAGTAAGCATGCAATGCACATGGGACAATGAAAATAAAAGAGGAGTGATGGAAAGATAGTACCTGGACGAAGAATCAAGAGGCTTTCCAAAAAATATCAGCATAAGAACGGGTCAGTACAAGAGAGAAATCAACTAAAGCAAATCAAAAATAACAAAAATGAAATCCTACCTACAACACTTTCGCAGGTGCTCTAGATTGCATTTAGCGTATGCAACAAGCCTTTAAACCCCTAGGTTGCCCCTAGTGGACGAGTTGTAGTCTCATGAGGGTTTACAGCAATGTTACCCACAAACATTGAACTAACTAACTAGGAAAATGAAATGGAATGAAAAGCTGGGTTGCCTCTAAGGAGTGCTAAGTTTAACATCTTCAGCCAGACAAGAATGGACTATGAATTAATCAATCTTGATAACATGGGTCCTCCAAATAAATTTTCTCAACATCTTGATTAACCAAATCCTCCAAATATGGTTTTAGCCGTTGACCATTTACTTTGAAAATATTCCCATCCTTTAGATCTTTAATCTCAACTTCTCTATGAGGAAATACTTTTACTACCTGATAAGGACCATACCATCGTGAACAAAGTTTTCCAGGAAAGAGGCGTAACCTGAAATTATACGATAATACTTTTTGGTTCGGTTCAAATGTCCTGCAGAGAATTGATTGGTCATGGAAAAATTTTGTATGGTCTTTATAAATTTTTGCATTCTCATATGCCTCATTTTAAATTTCTTCTAACTCATTGAGTTGAAGTTTACGGTGCGATCCAGCCTTGTTTATGTTAAAATTAAAGGTTTTGATGACCCAATAACCATAATGTTCTAATTTCACAAGCAAGTGACATGCTTTCCCAAAGACAAGCCTATAGGGGGACATTCCAATCGGGGTTTTGAAAGTTGTACGATATGCACAAAGAACATCATTCAAACGTTGCGACCAATCCTTACGATCAGGGCGAACTGTTTTCTCTAAAATTCGTTTAATCTCCCGATTCGAAACCTCTATTTGACCACTTGTTTGTGGATGCTATGGCGTTGCAACTTTATGGGTTATGGAATATTTCTTCATTAAAGATTCAAACGGTTTATTGCAAAAATGAGTACCTCCATCACTTATAATTGCCTAAGGAGTACCAAAATGAGAAAAGATATTTTCTTTAAAGAAGCAGACCATGACTTTGTGATCATTCGTTTTACATGGCACTGCTTCAATCCACTTAGAGACATAGTCGACGGCCACAAGGATATACATATAACCAAATGACGGGGGAAATGGACCCATGAAGTCAATACCCCAAACATCAAATGTCTCAACAATGAGAATATTAGTAAGTGACATCATGTTCCTGCGAGAAATATTAATTGTATGTTGGCATTTATCGCATGTAGAACAAAAGGCATGGGCGTCTCGAAAAAGTGTAGGCCAATAAAATCCACTTTGTAAAACTTTTACAGTTGTCTTCTTTGAACCAAAATGACTGCCATATGCATGGTCATGACAAAAGGAGATTATACTATGAAACTCATTCTTAGGCACACATCTCCTAATAACCTGGTCAGGATAAATTTTGAATAAGTATGGATCGTCCCAAAAGAAATGTTTAACCTCATCAAGAAATTTGGATTTATCCTGTTTAGTCCAATGAGAAGGAACTTGGCCTGCAATAAGATAATTTACAATATCCGCACACCAAGGTAATTGAGAAATAGCTAAAAGTTGTTCATCAGGGAAAGACTTGTTCATTAGCAAAGGATCCACGATGGACTTCAAGATAAGTCTAGACAAATGGTCGGCTACCACATTTTTAGAACCCTTTTTATCCTGAATTTTAATGTCGAATTCTTGTAGTAAGAGGATCCAACAAATTAATCGAGGTTTAACATTTTTTTTTGAAAGAAGATATTTCAATGCTGCATGGTCTGAGAACACTATAACCTTTGATCCTATGAGATATGACCCGAATTTGTCTAGAGTAAATACCACTACCAACAATTCTTTTTCAGTGGTAGAGTAGTTCAGTTGAGCATCATTTAGAGTCCTACTAGCATAATAAATGACATAAGGCATTTTTTTCAATCGTTGTCCTAAGACGGCTCCAACAACATAATCAGAAGCATCACACATAAGCTCAAAAGGTAAACTCCAATTAGGTGGTTGGATGATTGTAGCAGAAGTTAATAAATATTTTAACTTGTCAAAAGCTTTTCGACAATCATCATTAAGGTCAAATGCAACATCCTTAGCTAATAAATTGCACAAAGGTCGAGAAATTTTGTTAAAATCCTTAATAAATCTTCTGTAGAATCCTGCATGCCCTAAGAATGATCTAATCTTCTTCATCATTCTAGGTGGAGGAAGATTAGAAATTAAATCAATCTTGACTTTATCAACTTCATTGCCTTTACTGGAAATAACATGCCCGAGTACAATCCCTTTTTGAACCATAAAATGACACTTTTCCCAATTCAATACGAGATTTTTTTTTTTTTTTTTTTTTTTTTTTTTTTTTTTTTTACATCTTTCTAAGATAAGAGATAGATGGTATAAACATTCATCAAAGGAAGAGCCAAAAATGAAAAAATCATCCATGAAAATTTTGAGGAAATGCTCAACCATGTCTAAAAAAATACTCATCATGCATTATTGAAAAGTAACAAGCGCATTACACAATCCAAATGGCATACATCGATAGGCATATGTACTAAAAGGACATGTAAATGTAGTTTTCTCTTGATCCTCGGGAGCAATGGGAATCTGGTTATACTTGGAATAACCATCCAGGAAACAATAATAGCCGTGCCTTCCCAATCTCTCAAACATCTGGTCTATGAAAGGAAGGGGAAAGTGATCCTTCCTTGTGACTAGGTTCAATTTATAGTAATCAATACAAACTCGCCAACCCATAGTCATTCGAGTTGGCACTAATTCATTATCATTATTTTTTGTCACTGTAATCCCAGACTTTTTGGGAACAACTTGATCTGGGCTGACCTATGTGCTATCTGAAATGGGGTAAATGATACCAATATCTAACAACTTAAGCACCTCTGCCTGAATGACCTCTTTCATGTTAGGCTTAAGCCTCCTTTGCATTTCACATGACGTTTTTATATTTTCTTCTAGATGAATACGATGCATACACATAGTGGGGCTTATTCCCTTTATGTCCACTATTGTCCACCCAATAGCTACCTTATGTTCTCTAAGAGCATTAAGCAACTTACCCTCCTGTTCCTTATCAAGGTTAGAAGCTATGATGACAGGCATGGTCTTAGAAGGACCTAAAAAAGCATACTTGAGGTTTTTAGGCAATTGTTTAAGGTCAAGTTCAGATGGTTTCTCAATAGATGGGACCAGTTTAGACTCAGATGGTGGAAGAGGTTCCACTTTCGGTTTCCATTTTGTAGTGTCCATTACAGGATTAGAGTCAAGCAATGTATTGACTTCTTGGATAGAACTTTCTATGTCAAAATCCATGCCAAAATGTGCTAAGCAAGTCTCAAGTGTGTCTTCGAAAGATTGAAGGAAAGATTCATGCACTAGACTCTCAATCATGTCCACTTCAAATATATCATCCGAGTCTGCTTGTTGTTGTCCAACATTGAAAACATTGAGCTTTATCTTCATGTTACCAAAAGACAACTTCATGACTCCATTCCTACAATTTATGATAGCATTGGATGTGACTAAGAATGAACATCTCAGAATAAATGAAATTTAACTAGTAGGATTCTGGATAGGTTGAGTATCTAGAACGATGAAATCCACTAGAAAATAAAACTTATCAACCTGGATTAACACATCCTCAATAACACCACGGGGCACCTTGATAGATTTATCAACTAGTTGTAGTGTTATTTTAGTTGGTTTCAGCTCACCAAGTCCTAGCTGCTCATACACAGAATATGGCAACAATTTAACGCTCGCCCGTAAATCAAGCAATGCCTTCTCAACCTTATGATCTCCTATGACATAAGAAATGGTAGGAGCTCTTGGATCCTTAAATTTAGGTGGGGTGTTGTTTTAAATTATGGAGCTGAGTTGCTCTGCAAGGAAGACCTTCTTATGAACATTCATCTTACGCTTTTGAGTGCATAAATCTTTAAGAAACTTAGCGTAAACAAGGACTTTCTTAATAGCATTAAGTAATGGAATATTAATTTGCACTTGCTTAAACATCTCTAATATATCATCAAAGTTGTTTCCTTTCTTAACTGGTGCCAGACGTTGAGGAAAGGTACCTTAGGCACATAAGATGACACATGAGTGGTTTCTGGAGGGTTAGAGTGCTTTTGGACTTTGGATGCACTAGTATGTCTCTCTACTTCATTTTGGTCATCTGATTTAGAATTTGATTCTTCCCTAGGCATCTCTACTTTATTCTCGATCTGTTTATCGGACCTAAGGGTAATGATATATTTGACTTGCTCATGATAATGTTCTTGATTTAAGTTAGAGCCAATCTCATACTGTCCTTTTAGATTTGCCACAGGTTGACTAGGAAACTTGCCCTTCTCTCTCTCACTCAATGTGGCAGCAAGTTGACTCAGCTGTACTTCCAACTTGACAATGGATTGCACATTTGCATGTAAGCTTTGCTGGTTAGCTAGTAAAGTTTATTGGGTATCTTTTTGAAATTGAAGTGAACTCTGCATAAAAAGATTGAGTGTATCCTCAAGAGATGGTTTCCTAGATTGTGGAGGTACTTGTTGATATTGCGAAAACTGCTGAGGTTGTTGATTACCAACTTGGGGGTAAGATTGCAGAGGAAGATTTTCAAATGGTCCTCCTTGTTGTAGTCCTTTTGCCCAAGAAAAATTTGGATGCCTGGCCCACCCTGAGTTGTAGGTGAATGAGTAAGGATCATTCCCAGGTCTCTGAAAAGTGTTCATAGCATGCACTTGTTCAAAGAGAAATTATAAAAATGTTGCACCAGATGGACAATACTGTGTAAGATGGGCAGGACTTGAACATATAACACATGACTCGATTTGAGTTGATTGCGGAGGTCCATTATTTAACATCAAAGTATCAACTTTCTGTGTTAGGCTATCAATTTTGGCATAAAGATCTGGCGTGACTCCTATCTGATATATACCACCTTTCTTCAGTAGTTGTGGACTTCTTTCACCTCTATTTGAATAGTCCCATTGCTGAGAATTTTCACACAAGGTTTCAAAGTAATTCCACTCTTCGACATCACTTTTGGTCATGAATGACCCTCCACTGGTGGCGTCAACCATGCGATGGTTTTGGGGTGTCAAACCATCACAGAAGTATTGAACCTGTTGCCACTTCTCAAAACCATGGTATGGACATTTAAGAAGTAAGTCCTTCCATCTTTCTCAACATTCATGAAAGTGCTCACCCTCTTTTTGTGTGAAATTAGTAAATTCTCTATGGAGAGCATTCGTTTTGTGAACAGGGAAGAACTTGTTTAAGAACTTCTTAGACAGTTGGTCCCATGTAGTGATAGTCCCAAATCCTAGAGAATTCAACCATGCTTTCGCCTTATCCTTCAAAGAAAAAGGAAAAAGGCGTGAACGGATCAAATCATTTGAAAAGTTTTGAAACCTAAAGGTAGAGCAAATGTCTAGGAATTCTTTCACGTGATAATATGGATCCTCCATGTCTAGACCATAGAAAGAGGGCAACAATTGTATTACTCCAGGGTTAAGTTCAAAGTATGCATGAAGGCGCATTGAATTGGACAGGAGCTGGATAATCTCTAAGAGCTTTAATTCCATTCTCATCCTCTATTTCAGATAGTGTAAAGCTCGTATCCTAGCACGTACCATTATGTAGGCTTCTGCGGTCCTCCCAGTCGAATTCTGGCGACCTGTGATCTGTTATCAGCGTTTACGCGTAACCCTGAGTCGTATCTCGTATTTTAGAGTCGGCTCGACTCGAGACTTGTATCCTTACAATTGTGCCATCACCGTGGTTCTGATGCTGCGACTCACGCACCGAGGAGATACCTTGGTCAGGAGATATGGGCCCGCGTGCAGTTCGAGAAAAATGCTGCATGTTACAAATATCGAGGGAATCTCTACAACGCATCCCATCACTCCCATCAATCAAGTACACATCACTCCCATCACTCACACCCATCCCTAAGTACAACTCTCCATCCCCAAAGTTAACTCTCCCCATCACCCATCACTCACTCACCATCTCTCTCCCATCACTTCTCTTACATCATGCTCTCTCTCATCTCTCTTATCTCTCTCATCTCTCCCATTCTGCTCAAGCAACTCCAACGTCCATGGTTTTGAAGGAGAGGAGAGCTAGTGTGGCCTACCTTCCCACCTCCAATCTCCACCATTCAAAGAACATCTCGACCATTGAAATTGTCCCCTTGGTGCTCTAGATCGCGTTGGCAGAAGAAGGAAGAAGAGATCAAAGGTGGGTGCTTCTCTCTCCCTCTCTTTTTCTTTTGTTTTGTGTGTGAAGATGTGATTGTGTAGCCCACTTAATAAGTTGCGAAATGTCCAAACCATTCATCAAATGGACCTCACTTTGATGTGTATATTACCTACATCATCCAACCATTTGGATGGCCCTCCTGGACAGCATGTCCGTAGGTGGGGCCCACCTTAAACGTATGTTTTAAGCAATTGTCCAGTGTCCAGGGACGCTGGATGTTGCAACTGTGAACTGTGAACTGACAGTGGGTGTACTAACGTCCGAAAAGGAGTTTTGGGTGGGCCGCTCATGCAGGCCCCACATTGATATATGCATTCAATCCAAGCCGTCCATCCTTTTCTCCAACTTATTTTAGGCGTTGAGCTAAAAAATGAATCTGATCCGACTAACTAATGGGCCATACCTTAGCAAACAGTAATTTTCACCGTTTAAATTCACTTAAATTTTTCTACACGCCGAAATCTGCCCAATATTGGTCTTGATGGATTTGTTATGGACTGTAGAAAGCAGTGGACGGGGTGGATTCTTTCGATGCCGGCCTCACGCGTGAAAAACTGTGGAAAAACACGATTTTAAAAATTAAAAAAATATAAATATATGCAGTAGGCGCTACTGCTGTCAAAGATGCGCAGGCAGTGCCTGCAGCATTTGGCTGACGGACAGCAGGGACCGTTGGGTCCTAGCCATGGGCCCCACTATGATTTGTAGCACACATCAATACCATGCATTTTGATGGGGCCCCTTAGGTCTGTGATCCCTCCAAAAATCGACCGTATACATCGTTCAGGTGGCCTACATCATAGAAAATAGTGGCGCTGAACGTCTACCATTAAAACCCCTTCTGGGTGTCACAGAAGTTCCGAATCATTATGAAATTTATTTTTTTTTTCTCTTCATACGGGCCACAGTGACCATATCAATGGATTGGATGTAAAATAAGCATTATGGTGGGCCCCACGTGGGACCCACAGGATGTAAGTGTTTTCTTCACACCGTGCACGGACGGTGGAACCCACCATGCATATGTTTTATAAATGTCGTCCAGGCACTTGCTTGATGGCCAGTAGGCCCCACCATGTGGGTTACATCCACACCATCCATTATCCGTAATGACCCCACCCTGATGCATGATTCGTATTCCATGCCGTCCGCCAATCTGGACGTGATCGAGGACCCCATCATGATGCAATATCCGGGCCGTCCAGGGCCTAGAAGTTGCTGTCCTCTTAAAAGTGGATTCGTATCATTATTATAATGATATAATATATGTCATGTATGTGGTGGCTTGTTGATGTATATATATGTCCATATATATATATATACCATGTACATTGTGGTGGGTCCCATGTGGGACCCACGTTGATGTATTTTATATGCACCGTCCCTCTGGACGATGCCTGTGTGAAACCCAACATGATGTACATGTTTTCAGCCACGTCGTCCATCTAATTTTTGGACGGGAGGGGGCCCACCTAGATGTATGTATTTTCTATTCACACCGTCCATTCACGTGGCCCCCACGTGATGTACGTGTTTTATCCAAGTTGTTCATAGATGAGCCCATTTACAATGAGCAGGGCCCAACCCATTGAGATGTATTTGAGGCCCAGGAAGAGGCCCAACATGTATGTGTAGGACCCACTTCAAATGTATGTATTTCATCTTGCGATGTGGGTCCCCTTTAATGTATGTATTCTACGCACCGCCTATGTGGACGGTGCATTTGAGGTCCATCTGTGAGGCTCACCTTTGATATGTATGAGGCCCATCTGTGAGGCCCACCTTTAATATGTTTATGGCTCATCTGTGAGGCCCACCTTTGATATATATGAGGCCCATGTGATTAGTCCCATTTTGATGTATTTTAAGGGCCCATGGGTCGAGACCCATTGTGGTGTATAAGGGTCCGTGGGTTGAGGCCCATTGTGCTATATTTGGAGCCCATGGGCTAAGGCCCATTGTGGTGTATTAGGGCCCGTGGGTTGAGGCCTATGGGTCGAGGCCCAATGAGATGTATGCAAGGTCTATTACATTATGTGATTCCACCATAGGTTATGTAATGACATTTATGGCAGGTCATGCCTTGGGAGTAATGTTGGTTTGATGTCCACATTGTAAGATTAATGTTGGTTAAATGTTCACATTGTCACTCTCCCGAGGGCCCATTGATAGGCCCAACTTGTTCTGTGTGAGGCCCATGTGCAGGGCCCACCTGTGATGTACATTAGGCCCATGTGTAGGGCCTACCCATTGTGTATTAAGGCCCGTGGGTGTGGCCCATTGTGATGTATTTCTGGCCCAGATGGTAAGGCCTGATGTTATGTGTTTGAGGCCCATGTATGAGGCCCATTGTGATATATTTAAGACCCATGGGATGTAGCCCAATGTGGTGTACTCGAGGCTGATGGGATGTGGCCATTATGATGTGTTTGGGGCCCATGGGACGTAGTCCAATGTGGTGTACTTGGGGGCAATGTTGGTTAAATGTCTACATTTTCAAGGTTGATTGTTAATGCCAAATATTGATACCGAGTATGAGTATGTGACTGCATAACATCATGATACATGCCCATACGTATCATTTACATATTTGTTATGAGATGTGGTTGACCATTGCATGTGTCATTGGGCAGGTTGTTATGAGACTCCCTGATAGGCGGAGGTTATCTCACATGAGCACATGGTATGCACAAGATTGATGCATGACTGGATTGTATGACTTATGCATCTTGCATTGTGTGTTGTGATTACTGTATGCCCTAGCGACATCAGGGCCATAGCCTCCACAAGCATATCGTGGGTGGCTAGATGGGACACTGAAAATGTTTGGTTCGAGCATTGGGCTACCATAGATGGACCTGAGTGAAAATCTCTAAAACCCACTTGGTACCAGATGACGCCCCAACGTCGAGACCAAGTAGATACATGAGCGCTCAAGTGTAGAATATTAGGAGACCGCATCTCCCACTGTGTCGTGGTCAATTGGGAGGGGGTATGGCCTTACCCACCTGAGGGTAGGGGGCATAGCTAGGCTAAGTTTGACCAGCTCGTGAATGGGTCCGCTGTCGATGTGCCGGATAGGCATTGACAGACTATTGGCCAAGTGGATAGTGAGGTTTCTTACCCTCACTTACACTATGCTGTTGGGAGAGGGACAATGCCATTTAAAGTGTACTAAATCCCGGTGATGATCCCAGAGATGAACTATACTGATATGTGGACTTATTGAGTAAGAGTTGAATACTCATTCATTCATTCACTATCCACTCGGGTTGGTGGTGCACAACTATGTGTTACGTGTACCTTCGCAATGGCCAGGATTTTGGTTGGGGCGCACGACTAACCTGAGATCAGGAGTTTACCACATTGAGTCTGACTATCCAAATTTAGGTATAGCTTGGATAGAAGTCCCTTGTGATAGACCTCGTAGCCTGCGATACTACGTAATATCATCCCGACTTCACACTCCAGCATGGTCATTCCATTCGCACCGCATATTGCATTACATTCGCAGCATATGACATTTTGAGTCACTATGTTTTTACATTTATATGGTCTAGATATGACTGACGCTATTCGTGAACTCATCAGGAATTGCATATTGCATCGCATCCTCGACATCTGATATTTGGCTCTTTTTGAGTCCTCATTTACATAACTATTGTATATTGCGTACTCTGACATTGATTGAATCGTAGTCTTGTCCGTATTTTCGCTTACTCTGTTATCGTGTGATTTATGATCTTGTCAGTATTTCTGTTTACCCTGATAATTCCTACTTTTGTCAGTATTTCTACTTATTTCGATAATGTACGATTTATGGATTACCAGTATTTCTGTTATTGTATGATTATGACATTACGTTGAATACTTGACACTTACCTTGTGCACACACTTACACCACCCTCTAAGCTTTCTATAAGCTTATGCACGATAGATGTGTGCAGGTGATGTTAGGTTGCAGTAGTGTTGAGCTTAGAGCGTGCAGCGGTCTTCTGGAGCTTGATTTTCTATTTATGTATTTCCTTTTCAGTATTGTACTTGAATGATTATATTAGTGGATATGTGATGACGATGTTGCCTTTGTGAATTGGGTAATCTTGTGGTTTTGCTTATTATGAGTTAAATGTACATTGGAAAAAAAATCCTCCTTGTAGGATCCCAGGATCGAAATCTAGCATATGAATGCTAGGAGTCGAGAATGGGGTACTATGGAGGCTGTCGGCACCAGATTCAGCGATAGGGATTCCCGTGAATCCGATTTTCGGGTTTGGGACGTGACAAATAGGATGTTTCTAAATCTTCTACGAAAAGTTCTTTCTATTTCAGGATCAAAAGGTACTAGTTCTATCTTCAGAGATCTACGCCCTAGCATTAACTATGTTATTGCAATGTAAGAAAGAAAACTAAACTAAGATGCAACCTAATAGAAATAAAGCTGGAACTAAAAAAATATGAATTCCTAAAAACAAGATAAAACTATGTAAACAAGAGTTGGAAGAAAGAACCCGAAAAAGGAGATGATCGATGTCTGAAGAATTAGGAGCTCATCATTTTAAAGACAATTTTATTTTGTAGCTTCCTTCCTCAATTCCTGTAAACAAAATAAAAAAAATAATTTTTTTTTCTAAAATAATGCTAGAAAAATCCTAAGGCTATCAACTATGATAAAAAAGAATCCTAAATCCAATTTGGACCGAAACAGTCCCCGACAACGGTGCCAAAAACTTGATGTTTTATTTAAACCAATCTGATTTAAATGATTTTTAAACTTACAAGTATACGAATCAGATGTAGATACGGTATGTATTACGAGATCATTTCCACGAGGACTGGTTGTCACATTTTGAAATTTATGATTTTTCTTAACTAATCCAATAAATAGTTTTGCTAACTATTAAGTAAACTAACAAAAATATATGAAAAGTAACTGAGGACAATGAGAAAAATTCAATCAAGAAGAATACTAGGAATTTTGAATCCACCCCTAATTATCCTGACCCTTATTTTACCTGTTGATTCACCCTAATTCAGATTGATATAAATAAATAAAGCACACTCTATGTCCTTGGTTGGGCACACAGAATGTATAATCCCTTAAAGCATAAGGATCACATCTTTCCATCTATGGCCAGGCATGAAAAGATGTAGATTCCTATTTCTTTCTCTATAAGAAACCTGTTCATGGTCAGACACAAGCACCTAGAAGAAGATTCCAAACAACATCCACATCTAGACTTTGGTTAAGCTCATAGAATGGAGAAGTATGGAGATTTCAGTTAAGCGCACTAGAGAAAGAAACAAATCAATCAAATCAGATGAAATCAACACATACAAGAGTCATTCAAATTAGGGGCTTCATCTCAGCCCTAGCTAAGAAGTTAGTAATCCATAAATTTAACTAGAAAGAAGGAAAAATAAAATAAAAACATCTCCATTCTTCCTCTCTCTCTCTCTCTCTCTCTCTCTCTCTCTCTCTCTTTCTCTCTCTCTCTCTCTCTCTCTCTCTCTCTCTCTCTCTTTCTTCTCCTCCCCCCAAGCTCTGGATCTGCTCTCCCTACAGAGGTATTTTCGGGGAAACTCACCCCGTCCATTAGATTCAGGATGAAATTTCAGTCAAACATGATTGGTTTTGAACGTCCATTGACGCGTCCCAGAGAAGAAATCAAACTGAGATCATTTTGAAAGTCGCAGGGTAGCCTGTTTGTGGTTTCTGTATCGCGTATGTGTGTGTGTATGGTTACAAACAGTCAGCATGGGTTTGAATTTCGTGAACCCTTCTACAAGATGAACGGCTTGGATCAGCTCCTTGGGCCAAGATGGTGGCCCACTATGATTCGCAAAACAGATGCGTCCATCCGTTACACTGCTGCTGAAAATAAAAATTGCCATTTTGATGAGGGCGCGGGTTAGCGCTTACGCTGATCGACTTAGCCTGTCCAGCGCACGGCTGTTGTATACATGTGCAGTGCACACGCACCACGATGTGGGGTCCACTGCATTGTTTCTGAGAAATCTACTCCAGCCATCCAGTTTTTCATCCAAAATTAAGGGTTGAGACCAAACTTGAAGTAAATCCTGTTATCATGTGGGCCCTAAATTGGAGATTAATGAGCTGATTTATCTTTTGGCACACTTCCTGAGATATTAAACTTTTGAAATTTAATATGTAAGGTTTATTTATGGCCCCCATCCCATGTATGAATTTTCGAGTCAATCGGATGGCGGGAACCTTGTGATCTTGCATTCTGAACCAATTTCGGGCCTCTTTAACTTGAATGGCTCAATTTTCTCGGATCCATGGCATGTAAATCCATCAATATTAGTCCTCTGGAGTCCGTCCCTTGCTCTGATGACTTCAGAGCGTTAAATCCATGCTTATAGTACTCTTTTTCAGTCAACGCTCCTGATTACTCCTTATAACATAAACACAATTAAAATATGACATTAAGCATTATCATGTTGGCAAAATCAGGCAATAATTGAGGTTTGATATGTAATATTTGACCCTCATCAAAGTTTATCCCTTAGAGTTGGCCCAGTAGTCCATCAAGTGAGACTCACACTCGACCTATACAACCCCATGCCTTGAGTTTGTAGTCCAAGGTCAATATGGAAGACACACTAGGTGGGACGCGCCTAATAGTGGTCGAGATGATGATACATGTGTGATAACATGATAATGATGACGGTGAGTTATTGGTTAAAATAATAGATATGATCTAATTGATGGTGATTATGGTAGAGTTAATATCGATTATGGTGATGATTTAATGGATGGTAAATTGATGACATATGCATTAATGATGAATTATTGTTTATGGTAGTTGTGACATTACCTATGTTAATCATAAAGTGGAAGTGATCTTTATGCTAATGATGATGATAGTATGTACATGTATATGATGACAAAATATGCTAGTTGATCACCATGCTTTACTTAATAATCGTTACATTAGATGATGAAGTTGATATCATTGTTGATAATCATGCACACATTAATATTCATGACGATCATATGTGTATAATCAGTGTGCTTTACTTGATATTGGTACATTGAAGATGATATTGATATCAAAGTGACAATAATACACATGTTAATGGTCACGATGATCTCATGCATGAGATAACCATGTTTTACTTTATGCTTAAATGATGATAAATAAATAATGTTAGTGAACGTAAGGATAACCTCATGCATGACAGAAGCCTAATGCCTAAGGCATGCATGATGCTAGTGTTAGATGATGGCCATGATATTGATGATGCATGTGAATCCATGTATGCTATGTACTTCATGCACAAGATTGCATGATTTGGATAATTCGGCGTAAAATGTTGGTATGACACCAAATGATTTTTGTGGCGTTACATTAGTGATTGTTGCAAGGGTTAGACTAAATGTCTGCTAATAACATTTTTTATGTTGACATGACACTTTCTTTATATTAACATGGTACTTTTTTTATATTGATGTGACACTTATTTTATATTAGAGGTATCATTCCTGTTGCATTTAAGTTAGTATTGCTTTATATTGATTTAACCATAATTTACACAATCCGGTATTACACATCTCATGCATAGTGCTTATGATTGTACGTTATCATATCTCATATACATAATTTGTATGCCTATTGTGGATGATGATTGTCCATAATATATGCCGTTTGGCTTGAGACACTTAAGGGACTTTATATGAGACAAGGTCGCCCCGCATGATTAGCGCGATATGGGCAGGTTTGATGCATACCTTGGATATTGTGATTCATGCATTCTGCACTATGTCTAACATATAGATCTACTCCCTAGAGTCACTAGGGAGGTGGTCCCGTAGCTTTGTTATGGTTGGAAAATGATGGACACCGAAAACTACTGAGGTTATAGGGCACCATAGGCATCCCTAGGTGAAAGTCCCTAAACCCTTTGGTACTAGTAAGATGCTCCAACATCTAGATTGAGTGGAGCATGAGTGCACGATGGCTTGATACCGGTAGGTCGTGTCTCCTACTGTGTCAGGGTTGGTTGGAAGGGGGTTTGACCTTACCCGCATGAGTGCCAAGGGGTATATGCTAGGTTGAGTTTGACTAGCTCGTGAAATGGGTTCACTATCGACGAACCAAGTGGTTTTTGTATACCACTTACGAGGCAAATAGTGAGCTCTTTTGTACTCACTTGGTCTTATGCATGATGGGTGACAACTAGTGCGGAAGTATGCTAGACTTTGATGATGTTTTAAGATATGAACTGTACTGAAATGTGGACTTACTGAGTACGTAGGACTTGCATGTTCAGCATTTTCCTCATGCATTCATTTATCTACTATCCACTCGGGCTAGTGTGCGTAACTAAATCATTATGTCCACCTTTTGTAATGGCCATGATTTCATTTACGTACGTGACTAACCTGAGATCAGGAGTTTACCACATTGAGTCTAGCTATCCAAATTAGGTATGAGATTGGTTTGGATAGAAGTTCCTTGTGATAAACCCTGCGGCTTGCAATATCGCGTACTATTATCCTGACTAGACACCAACTTTGTTATTACTTTTCCATTGTATGCTCTATAGTGGAATATGAAATTTGATTGTCTTGTACATGATGATTGGCTATCCTTATGATTCATGGTCATTTGTACTAGTAGTATGCCTAAAATTGATCACATGATTTGTGATAACCTGAAAAACTTTAGTAATATGCTTGGTTGATAACATGCTCACCTATGATAACATACTTAATTGATTGTATGCCTGTGGTTGTTTTAGATGTCTTTACGAGAGTGCCCTGATAAGTCGTGTTTTACTCCCGGCATACAGTAGACTCACGAGCCGTGGTTTACTCATACAAATGATTTAACTTTTTCAGGATATGTTTAATAACATGGTGCGTGCAGGAGCTATAAGGGATTTGTTATCTCTTCTCCATCATATGTGTGACATGTCAAACATGTTCGTTTCTTGGATATGCGTTGATATCATGTATAAAATGTGTAACCGCCTAATAAGATTAACTATTCTAAAAAAAAAATCCCCCACTATGAGCTGGGTTTGGCATTCGGGAAGCTCGCTAACCATTCGCAAAGTTTGGTAATTGGCGTGTAAGTTGTCTTGACCCGAGTTTGGGACTTAGGAAGTAGTAGGGCATGGGTTTCAGATTTGGGTTGTGACATTAACATTATAATTAGAGTGTAAATATTCCAACCAAATATTCGGGTTCAATCCGCAGCAGAGTCACCATTTTATTTTGATAAAACATATGATTTTAGAATATTTACATTATAAGAATAAAAAGGCTCAGGTAAAAGAACATTAATCGGAACTTTATTAATCTAAGTTCTTATTACATTCCTTACATTTCCCTTAATTCTAAAATAAAGCACAATTAACATTAAATAATCATTGAAAAGAATAATTTCAGCAGCATGTCGTTCCCTGTTAAAGATTTGTTGAAATGATAGTAAAATTGGGCAGATTTTGAGCTATTTCTATATACTATCAAAAGATATTGTTTGCAACTTAGGAATATACTCGAATTTGTTTTAATCTTGCAAAGTAGTTGCATGATCGCGCTAGACTGATAAGTTATGCGGTCGCATTACTCATCTGAAAATCCTCTGTAGCTTTAACTTTGATCTCTTTTTTTCTCTGGAAATGGCAAGTGTATTTCTCTTGAAGAAGAGTTGCTGCGCGAATGCTCATCGATACCTTTCTCTTTAGTGAGATCTTCTAATTACTCCAAGTTATCAAATTAAAAGACATGAGGGGCATTTATAGGCATTCACACATGGAGAAGTCTAACTTCTGCGCAATCTGCTCAATTTTTGCGAGGCTAATTTTGATATTTTCTTGGTCAAACTATGCAATCATGAAACTTATTTAAGTGGTGCGATCACACAACAACAATTACTCCTTTGCGCAACTTATTCTAGTTGTGTGACTACGCAACTTATATATCTTAATGATTTTTCCACTCTAACACTAGTCGAGTGTAGTTTTAGTCTTTAAGGCCGAACGTACCATCTGGCTAACTAATGGAGTATGCTTTTACATGGAGATGCTCAAGTTTTGACCTTAGATTTCTAACCATGTATGATCTTGATCAAGGATTTTTCCTCTTCCTTTGGTGCCTTCAGTTTATCCTCCATCGTTGAGATTTGACACTTCAAGTTAGTTAGAGTTGAATCTGACTTCTTCAGTTTGTCATAAATTGTGGAAAGTTGTTCTCGAGCATTTGTTGTCACGCCCCAAACTCGGAAACTGGGTTCACAAAATTTTCGATCGCCAAATCTGGTGCCGACAGTCTCCGTAGCACCCCATTCTCGGCTCCTAGCGCCCATTCGCCATGTTCCGATCCTGGGATGCTACGAGGAGGATTTTCAACATCAGTTTGATTCGTAATAAGCATAACCAAAGGCATGACCCACAAACAACAACCAAGAACTCCATTACATTTTCACTATGATCAAAAAATTTACAAGTACAATGAGCATAAAGGGAAAATACAATGGTAAAGAACAAAAAATCTAAAATGATCTGTAAAGTGCTCCTGCCTCAGCGCTTCTGCGTCCCAATGTCACCTGCACGCAACGGTCATGTATAAGTATATAGAAAGCTTAGAGGGTGGTGAAGGTATGTGCGCAAGGTATTAATATGATCATGCAATATCAAAGTAATGCGGAATATGTAGATGGATCCATGAAAACCATAAGCTGTACCAAAGCTATGCGATGCAAGACATGAATGATATCAGCCATCCTAAGGCCATGAGATGTGAAATGTAACTCAAGCATACAAATCCTCATCTATGTCCACACATCAATACGGCTCAAATCTGGGATATCACCGGGGTCTAGTACACCCCAAACCAGATCACCGCCTCATCGCGCGCAATAAGGTAAGTGGAAGAGACCTCACTATCTGTCTACCAATATCGGGCACGACTCGTCGATAGCGGACCCATTCCTCGAGCCCGTCAAACTCAGACTAACATTTCCCCTACTCTCGGGTGGGTAAGGCTGCACCCCCTTCCAACCGACCTTGACACAGTGGAGAGCGCAACTATCTGGTAATCGGCACTCAACGCTCATCTACCCACTCGGTCTAGACGTTGGAGCAACCTCTTGGTACCATAAGGGTTTAGGGACTTTCACCTAGGGATATCTATAACACCCCATGTATAACGAGATTTTCAGTATCCAATCTAGCCAACCACGATACATCTGTGGAGGCTACGGTCCAGATGTCGCTAGGACGTATAGTAATCATATCATACAATGTAAAATGCATGAATCACACTATCAAATCATGCGATAAATCCTACGCGTATCGTGCGTTCATGTAGGGCAACACCGCCTAATCGGGGTCCTATAAACAGTCTGCCCGAAGGCGTATGCTATGATCAGTCACTTCTCATATCAAGCATACATATGATGCGTATGATCATGAGTCATGGAGCTATAGTAAATATGTTATAAAATAATATACTATCCTTACAAAGCAGATGGGCCTAGACGGCCTATACACAACAAGTACGGGCCTAACAATGGGCCCTAAGGAGAGTCATAATGTGGACATCCAACCAACATTACACTCGCAATGTGGACTTCAAACCAACATTGCTCCTAAGGCACGATCGTCGTGAACATCGTTACATAATCCGTGTTGGGATTACACATTGCGATGGACCTTAGGTTCATCCCATTGGGCCTTACATATATATTAAATGGGTCATATCATATGGGCCTTTTATTCATCAAATGGGCCACATAAATGGGCCGCACCAATGGGCCTTATGTGCATTGCAATGGGTCATAACCCGTGGGCCTTAGATTGCATCAAATAGTTCTCGACCCATTGGCCTTCTATATATCAAATGGGCCTACTCCCATGGGCTTTAAAATACATCAAATGGGTCCAATCCCATGGACCTTGGAATACATCAAATGGGTCCACTCCCATGGGCCTTAAATTACATCAAATGGGCCTAATCCCATGGGCCTTGGAACACATCAAATGGGTCCAATCCCATGGGTCTAGAGGCCTACTGAAATGTTTATTTATCATCCAAAGTGGCAAAGGGCCCACTGTAATGTTTATTTTTCCATCCAAAATGGCAAAGGGCCCACTGTAATGTTTATTTTTCCATCCAAAATGGCAAAGGGCCCATTGTAATGTTTATTTGCCATCCAGCGTGTGGGCCAGGGGGTCCACTATCATATTTATTTGCCACCCAACCAGGGGAACCCATCGTCCAACATGGACGGTGTAGATATAACACATAAATCATGGTGAGTCCCACCGTCCAGGGATGGACGGAGCAGACAAAACACAAACAAGGTGGGCTCCACCGTCAGGCAGACAGTGTGAATGAAACCCATAAATCATGGTAGGTCCCACCGTCCACAGCCGTGGACGGTGGATAAAATATCTTCATCACTGTGGGTCCCACGTATGTGGCCCACCATAATGCTTAAATGCCATCCAGATCGTTCATAAGGTCACTCAGACCTGGATGAAGTGAAAACATAAATTTCAGATTGATTCAAAACTTCTGTGGACCCAGATTTTGGTTTCAAAGGTAGAGGTTCAATCCCACTGTTTCGTGTGGTGTGGGCCACCTGAGTTTTGGATGGGGCCCATTTTTGGAGGGGGGCCCACATCAGAGGGAGCCCATCAATTGAACGGCGTGGATATTACATATACATCATGGTGGGGCCCATGGCAACAGCCGTGGGATGCTGACCGCCTGCCTGTTTCAAGCACGCTGCAGCATTCTGCTGCAGTTGTCAGGGGCAGCAGGCGCTGCCCCCTTATGTGTAAAAAAAAAGAATTTTTTTAAAAATATAATTCCGGTGGATTTTCACAGGTAGGGCCCACCATCAGAAAATCCAACCCATCCATTACGTTCAGCTGCTCATGGTCATCCCAATGAGTCCGCTATTGAACATATTTAGGCCTGTAGAAAAATTAAAATTAATTTAAATGGCAAGAGTCACTTTTTTGAGAGGTATGGCCCGCCCAATGAACAGATTAACTTCATTCCTTGGCTCAACGCCTAAAATGATATGGGAAAGAGGATGGACGGCTTGGATTGTACCCATACATCAAGGTAGGGCCTACACAAACGGTCCACTTCCAAGGCTTGAACCAAGCTATATTTGTATTTTCCATTCAACGTCCAGGGAACGTCCAATGTCCTCGGACATAATACATACATTGAGGTGGACCTCACTGAGGTGGGCCACCACTGATGGATGAACACATCGAAGGTGGGCCCCACTTATGAGTGACTTGGGTAGGATACAAGCCTCATGGTGGGGTCCATTCAAGTGGGCCACATGGCCACATAAATCATACAAAGGGAAATAAATAAAAATGAGAGGGTGGGAGAGAGAGAGAAAGATAGAATGGGACACGCATGATGGAGGGTCCCCGGCACTATGGGCCCTCCCTTTCATGATCTACAACATAAATCATTGCATATGGGCCCACTTAATCAAGAATCAATGGTGGAGATCCATTCTCCACGAAAATAAACGGTCTAAATGACCTTATTTACAAGCTAGGAAGGGTAAACATCATGATGAGGTCCATGGAGAATGACCCCATCATGGGATGATATGGATAATTCAGGTGAGCCATCGACCACATCTTAGGGTCCAAAGTGAGATCCACACCATTGATCGGTGGGCCTCACTTGGCCCATCATAAAAATAAGTAAACTACCCTATAGAAGCACCCACCATTCAATCTTCTTGCTCCAATGGATTCCTTAACACCTTAGCTTTGATTCCAATGGATGATATGAGGTTTGGATGGTTGAGATGGGAGATGAGAGGGTGGGAAGGTGGGCCACACTTGTAGTTTGAGAGAAATGGGGAGAGGCTTGGACGTATGGATTTTTCTCTTACTTGGGAGAGAGTAGAGAGAAACTTGTAAAGGGAGAGAGATATGGGTGATAGATGTTTGATGTGGTGGTGATGGGTGAAAGAGCCACTTTATTTGACTTTGGTGGCATTTGTGTAAGAAAGGCATGGCTTGTGTAAGGACTTCTTGACTTTTGTGGCTTATTTGGGAAAAGGTGAAAGGTGATGTGTACTTGACATGTGATGTGATGAGATTAATTGATTGATGGGATTGATGTGACACCTCGTAGAGATTCTCTTGGGTTTCGCAACGCGCGGTATTTTTCTTGCATTGACCATTGGCCCACATCTCTTGACCAGGGTATCGCCTCGGGGCGCAAGTCGCGGCATCGGAACCGCAGTGATGGCGCGGTCACTATGGTAATGGTCTTGGTTTGAGTCGATACAGGTTGACGGCATATGAATCAGGGTTGCGCGTAAATATCGGTTAAGGGTTGAAGGTTTCCGGAATTCGACCGGTAATACCGCAGAAGTCTACGAAACAGTACAGTCTAGGATACGGGTCTTACAGTTGTAACTTGGATCATTTTGAGGAAAAAAACTGTATGCTTAGATTGAAGTCTGTCAACCGCCATGACTGTATCTTGGTATTCATAAATTAGATTTAGAAATTCATAAAGTACAAGCATCTTGGTTGACTGTGATTCGTCAGACCAAGAGAGTTTACTAGTGAAGAATAAAGAGATTGAGTATCTCGATTGATACTAAAGAAATGATATCAGAAGCCCTGTAGTGTATGAGAACTTGTAATTTCTCCTGAAGTTGCTGGAGTTTCGATGAAGGCGCTATAGACTCGGCCATTAAGGTATCACTGGTGAAGGCTTGGTCAAAGAAAGATAAAATATCTTCTATAGGAAGGGTATCCTCAGGTGATGAAGATAGGGCACTAGAAGTATCAATTAACATAGATAATAGATTAAGAGGATTAGTCGTAGGGATCTCTCTGGGTATAAATAGAACAGAAGAAACTTCAATAGGACGAGAGAATTCGTCTTCTACTTCTTCTGCTTCATCCAGGATAACCACCCTATGCTTAAAGATCAAATCTATTTACTCTGTTAATTCTAGGGATGGAAGACATTGGAATCACATGAGAAGTAGCCACACTATATGAATCTTGCAACATTGGCGCATTTGACTCCATAACTCCTTGACCTTAATCATGAGCGAATGATGAGGTCATATAATGCAAAAGGAGACTGAAAGACTCCATAGGTTAATACATGATCACTTGTTCCTATGTGTGACTTTTTGGTCAATGAATGACACTCATAGTCTCTTCAGAATAAGAAGCATAAAGTCTTTCTGTGTGAGAGGGAGTTGTGAACCGACCGAAATATCTATGATCAATGTCTCAGCCTGAGGAGGTAGTGTAGAGATAGGTTGTCTCTCAAAGGCCTAGAGCTCGGTTGGAACATGCAAAAGGATGAGGATAAGGCCATTATGGTCCAAGAAGGAGATTAAAAGGAAGATTGGGATTATCCAATCTTTTATTTTCTCTCTACCATTTGTTAAAGGCCTTGTTGAAGTGAGCATCATTTTGTATCTTATATGCCTCTTCCATCTCCTAAGAATATTTTAACAGAGGACACCTGTTCAAAACTTTATTTTATAATATTTTTTGAAAGCTACTATAACTTTGGCCAAAGAAGGAATACCTAAACTTCTTGGAACCGACTAACCGAAAGCATTAAGAGATGTAGGAAGAGGGGCTACATGATGTTTGAGTTCTAAAATCTTCAGAATGTCTAGAGGCATTGTAGATGCTTGAATGGTTGAAGTTGTAGAAACAATTTTGACAGAACCTGCAGCTGTAGTCTTCCAACATTTTGGTTTAGGTGAAGCTAGCTCAAATGATCTTATTCATGTAAAAGGAGATGATTTGATTGCTCTTATTGGTGCTGGAGACAGGACGGTTGATGCAACCGATGTTTTCTTCTTTAATCATGTCTTCCTTTGAACATGAGATACGATTGAATAAGGTACAATCAACTTTTTTAGTACCCTCAGTTGTTGTTTTTTCTTCTCAGCCATAAGTTTGTCTACTCTAGAAGAAGAAGGAGAAATTTGAGCGATGATTAACTCATGGGATCCATTGACTTATGTCCTGTAGTAATTTTTCCACCAGTGATAAAATGAAGATAGTTGCTAGGGATAGCTAAGGAAGAGAGAGCATAAAAGCAGAGCTTATGATATTGAAATTGTTATGGAGGGTATGGAACGTATTAAGAGAATCCACAATTGGCCACTGATTCGGAGGTTAGTTGCAAGTTTGATGGATAAACGGATAAGGAATGCCTTACGCCAAATCGAACTGATGAGCAATGAGATTGTGGCAATATTACTCGATCCTGACCTTAACATTGACACATAAATCTAATGTGCCACCATATGGGTGGTCTCTGCAAATTAAATAGTTTTTTCAAGCTTGATCTTTGAGACCATCGATCTCAATATCTATAAGGATTGTATCCTAGTCCGTACCGTTCTTTAGACTCTCGTGATCTTCCTTGTCGAATTCTGGTAACCTGCAACCTATAGTTGGCATTTGCACGTAACCCTAAGTTACGTCCTGTCAACCCGAGTCGAATTGACCTGAGACTTATACCCTTGTGATGCACCGTTTTCGCGGTTCAAACACCGCGACTTACACACCGATGTGATACCCAGGCTAACAGATGTGGCCCGTGTTTATTTCAAGGAAAATGCCACTCATTGCGAATTTCGAAAGAATCTCTACCATCTATCACATCAATCAATCAAGTACAACCCATCCCTCTCTTACCAACCATGCATGACAACCCATACCTCCCCCATTCCCAAAGTCAACCAAGCCTATACCTCTCATGTCACTTCCCTTACAACACCCATTCCTCCCATCTCCCTTACAACAAAAATCCTATTAGAGAATGAGAGAGGATCGTCCAAGCTCTAAGCAGAGCAAAGAGCCAAGTGTGGCCCATTTCCTACCCCAAGAACTCACCATCCAACCCTTTAATTCTCATCTTCCTCCATTAAAGAGGAAGCTTCGGTGCTTGGGAGATCAAGGAGCCTAGAAGAAATGAAAATCGGTGGGTGTTTTGTAAGATTAGATTTCAGTTTTTGTGATGGACCAAGTGGGGCCTACCGATTGATGGCATGATCCTATTTGGGACCCATCTTGATGTATGTATTGATGCATGTATTAGAGGGGCCCATAGTGGCTGGGCCTCTCCATCACACCGTTCTCTCTCTCTCTCTCTCTCTCTCTCTCTCTCTCTCTCTCTCTCCGTCTCATTTCATTTTTTTTATATGCGATGCTGTGTGTGGCCCATTTGATGTATCCAACATCTGGACTGTCTATATTTTCTAGACGTCCAACGAATGGGGCCCGCCTTGCTGCCTATTTTTGGGCCAGATAGGATGAAGGGAAACAAATATCGGCTTTTTCCATAAGTTGGTGGGTCCTACACATGTGGACCCACCTTAATACATGTGTATATCTAAGCCGTCCACCTGCTGGACACTGGCCCAGCAGTCTAGCAGCTAGATGTTGTTGTATTGGTATCTACAAGTTATTTGGGCCCCACCGTGAGGCGTGTTATATCCCAACTGTCCATTTAATGGCTGGCCCAGCTATATAGCTGTTGTTTTGATGCCAATAAAGTTTTGGGGTCTGATCATGTGTTTTGTGTTATACCCATGCCGTCCGTCCCTTTTTCTGGACGGTGGGACCCACCTACACGTGTTGCATGTGGGGGGTGGGACCTTTCCTTGATGATGTTGTGTATTCACATCGTCCAAATCTAGAGGGTGCTATGTGGGACTCTACCGTGATTTATGTGTATCATCCTCACTGTCTAACAGGTCTAGATGGTGGGAAAATACAAGTATCAGCTTGATTTACAGTAGTGGGCCACGTGTATGTGAGACCCTCCTCAATGTATATCCAAAGTCCGCCCATTGGCTGGACGTGGGACTGACGTAGGGATGAACGTGATGAGGTCGACCACCATCTTCCTCAAGAGGATAACTACTCCGAATCCACAGAGCTTCTCTGGACTCCTCACAGAGACTTCTCTAATCCATGAGGAAAGAAAGAAGAAAATAGAAATAAATTCTAATAAAATTGAAATTGATTTAATGAATTCTAACAAACGAGTTCACAACCCTTTAAATAGGGATACCAAGAAATGGGAGAGAAATCAAAAGTAAACTACAACTAAAACTCCTAGAATTCGTGACTTACTATAAATGGTAAACTTATTATTTCTAAACGGTCGTGATGTCTACTAGTGTGCAAGGTTTTTGGCCAAAAATAGTACGTGTCCTATTTGGATTCACCAGACCGTTCTCCTAATTATTCTAAGCTCTTTTCATGTTGGACGCAACTCCTAAAGCCAGGCGGATGAAGCGTTATAATCAAACTAAAACTTACTATTTATAGTAAAAATGAAATTAAAACAGGGAAACGACCATCGATCCAGGGGTATTTCATAAATTCAGCTTGCATAACCTAGCATAGTGGGGTTGGTTGGCTAAAGTGGATCGTTCTACCCCAAAATCATATATTTTACACCCGATAACTCATTCCGAATTGTGAGATATACCTGATCTAAGGTCCAACGGTCCAGATCACTTCTGTCATCGACCGGCCCTTTTCTGATCCATCTTGGCCATGAATCTGTCTGCGACCCACTCTACATCAGGAACCCACCCCACACATGCTACACATGTGAGGGTGGGACCCACCTTGTGATATGTGGTTTACAGCCACGCCGTCTATCTGATTTTTGGATGGGTGGGGCCCACCTAGATATATGTATTTTGTATTCGCACCATCCATCTTTGAGGCCCATTATGATGTATTTGTGGCCCATTTGGAGAGGTCCATTGTGATGTATTTGTGGCACATTGATAAGGTCCAATATGATGTAATTATGGCCCATATGATGAGGCTCGATGTGATGTATATGTAGCTCATTTGGTGAGGCGCAATATGATGTATATGAGGCCTATATGATGAGGCCTAACGTGATGTATATTGGCCTATTTGGTGAGGCCCAATATGATGTATATGATGCCCATATGATGAGGCCCGATGTGATGTATAATTATCCATATGATGAGGCCCGATGTGATGTATACGAGGCCCGTATGATGAAGCCCATTGAAAAGTATATTAGGCCCTTATGTGAGGCCCATTGTGATGTATATTGGGCTCTTATGTGAGGCCTATTATGTTGTATGTGAGGCCCTTATGTGAGGCCATGAGCCGCACTATATGTTTGGCCCTATGAGGGCCACTCCTTGGGAGCAATGTTGGTTGAATGTTCACATTGATGGGTAATGATGGTTAAATGTCCGCATTGTGACCTTCCCTTAGGCCTTGTTAGACCCATTCTCATTCTTCTCAAAGTGGGTTGACCCTAATCATTGTGCCCCATTTGCATGATTCATCTATTCACATTGGGTTATCCCAAGATATTGGGCCCGTGGTTGTTAGTAGGATTATATCTTTGATCTTGGAGTCCATCTAGGACTTTTTAGGCCCCCTAGGGCATCTAGCGGGCTATATGATAGTATGGAGAAGAAACCCTTTCCAAATTCTAAAGTATATAGGTAGGCCACCTAGGCCCAACCTTGATATAAGGAAAGTTCATCCTCACTGTAGATGGAAGGATCCATGTTATTAGATTTGGTATATTCACAGTTGAGAACAGACCCTCATGTTATGGATCTACTATCTATCTATAGACCCCACATTGAATAAAGGCCGGTTATCGATACTGATTATGAGTATGTGGTAGTATAACATTATGATTGTATGATGCCCATTGTCATTGTATGAGGTCCATTGTGATTATGTGAGACCCATCGTGATTGTATGAGGTTGATTGGGAAGGCTGATTATATGTGTGTGGCCCATTGTATGTGTGGGGCCCAATTATGATGCGTGAGCCCCACCAAGTGTGTGTGATTATGTGCACACCACTCATTCATTTACACGGGCCATGGGCTACCTTATACAGGCCCACCATGATGTATGTATAATCATGCTTAGTATACTTCATGATACATGCCCATACGCATCATCCACATGCTTGTTATGAGGAGTGATTGAGCATAGAATGTACCATTGACCTGACTGTTTATGGGACTCCCTGAGAGGCGGAGTTACTGTTGAGGGTCACATATTGCATATTAGACCTCACTTATTACTTGGTTTTACGAACATGATAATGCTTAACGCTTTGTTTTAATCGTGTTTGTGTTTCAAGGTGAATTTAAGAGCTTGGATTGAAAAAGGGTGTTAAAGGTATGGATTTAATGCTAAAAAATCACCAAGCAAGGGACGGACCATAGGGGATCGAGATCGAAGAATTTACACGCCAAAGATCTAAGAAAATCAAGTGATTGGGTCTAAAGGGGCCTGAAAGTCGTCCAGAATGCAAGATTATAGGGTTCCCACCATCGGTTGGCTCAAAACTTTATATCTGGCCTGAGGACCATAAATTAATCATACACGTTAAATTTTAGCCATTAAATCCTTGTGTAAGTGGCCCAACGGACAGATCAGCGCACTAATCATCAATCTGGGGCCCACCGGATATCTGAATATGCTTCAATTTTGGTCTCAACCCCTTAAATGTGGTGGCACAATGAATGGTCAGAGCGGATTTTCTATACACATAACGATGGACCACACGTGAGACCCGCGTGCATGGTTCACAAGTGCACAGGCCATGCACTGCATCCTATAAAGTCAGTCAGCATGCGCTGACCGACTCAACCCGATTTTCTCTGCACCGAGCATTCAACAGACGTACCCGTCCGATGTTGTACTTGCTAGTGGGCCCCACCCATAATTCTTATAAACGATCTGAACCGTTAATTCACTCTCGGGGGTGTGGACGACCCTAGCCAAACTTCCATTTGGCCCATTACAAACGTACACATGCGGATCGCCAGAAAATGTGGGATGAATAATGAGTTGATTTGATACCATTGCCCACCCCAAAACTTGACTAAAACCACTTCTTTCTGACTAAAATTTCACCAGGAATCCAATGAATGAGGTGAATTTTACCAAAAACATCACTGTGGGGCCCACCGAACATGTTAGTGTATATCCATTCGCACCATACGTACATCCAGTTTTTTCGAACATTGTGGGGAGTTGTGGGTCACTGTTTTTGGTCGGATGGGTGATCCAAAACATTCAGAACCTTTAGAGGGGGATCTTTACCCCAACCATGGAGTCCAAATTGATTTCTTGGATGTCTATTAGCGGAGAACTCGATCCAAACACAAGTTGCTGCATTTCTTACATTTTCTGCTGCACAACCGACTTTTCCAGCCACTGTCTTACTGGCTATATAAAGAAGAGAGAGAAAGAGCAAGGTGAGGGGCTATCCAAGCATCCGTGGAGGCAAAGGAGTGAGAGAGAGAGAGAGAGAGAGAGAGAGAGAGCGAGAAGAGCGTGAGTTGGCCAAAGTTTTTCTTACTTCCTCTTTAGTTTTTCTTTCTTCTTCCATTAATGTTTTTAGAGGTTTTCAGTTTAATCATGTCCGTGATTAGCTGAACCTCTTAGATAAGGCTAAGAGGTGAAGCTTGTAGTATGATGGGTAGTTTCCTATTGCTTTGATTCATGTGATGAACTCTTTATTTATTTATTTTTATTTTTTTATGCTATTTGATTTTAAGATATACTTTCAGTTTTTAATGGTTTATTGTGACTGAAATTACAATGGATCTGTGATGACTCTGAGCATGTTCTGATCATTATAAAGACTATGAACGTGAGAGCCCTGTTGTTCACTATTGTCTCATGGGCATAGTTGGGTGATGAAACCTTTCATATTGTTCATAACTCCCTTAGATTGGATGTGGATTGACTAAATTCTGTTGTTTGCTTATCTCATGGGCATGGTTTTGTGATGTAATCAATTCTAATTCTCATACCTCTCATCTCTTGAAAACTGGATCAAAGGAAGTTCAAATTGTCTTTTAATGAATTATCTTCCAATTGGGATGAAGATAGGACTCTGATTCTAGTTGTGTACGTGAATCAAGCATAGATCTCCTTGATTTTTACAAGTGGATCCTTAGCACCATATTTTTTCACCTTTGAATTCTACAAGTTTTAGTTAAAGTTATTCACCATTATTCCATTAAATTTTTCTGATTTAGATTTATCTTCTTCTAGTTCTAGTTTTAGTTACTTTTAGATTACGTACCAGGTTCGGTCTCTATGGATTCGATCTCTGTCTTACCAAGATTATTACTACATCACAACCCTATACTTGGGGTGTGAACAGTTACCCCACATAAGCGTGTAATACACACAGGTTTGATGCATGATTGAATGGTATGACTCATGCATCTCACATTTTATGTTATGGTCACCGTACGCCCTAACGACATCAGGACCATGGTCTCCACAGGTATATCATGGATGGCCAGTTAGGATACCAGAAATATTTGATTCTAGCATATGGGCATCTAATATGTCTGTGGGTGAAAGTTCTTAAACCCCTTGGTACTAGGGACACTCCAATGTGTAGACTGAGTGGATACATGAGCGCACAAGGAAAATATACCGTTAGGCTGTGTCTCCCACCGTGTCATGGTCGGTTGGATGAGGGTGTGACCTTACTCGCCCGAGTGAGGGGGCAATGTTTAGGATGATTTTGACTAGCTTGAGGAATAGGTCCGCTATCAACGAGCCGGGCCTGATGTTGGTAGGCAGATAGTGAGGTCTCATACACTTACCCAGTTGCGCTCTCGGATAGGGACGATAAGCTGGCGTAGTGTATACTAGACCCCGATGATGATCCTAAAGATGTACTGTACTAAGATGTGGAGTTGCATATTCATCATTTAACTAATTCATTCATTCATGTACTATCCATTGGGGCTGGTGGTACGCAACTAAATCATTATGTGTACCTTCATAATGGCCAGGATTTTGGTTAGGCGCGTTACCAACCCTAGATCAGGAGTTTACCACATTGAGTATGGCTATCCAAATTTAGGTATGAGACTGGTTTGGATAGAAGTCCCTTGTGGTGGACCCCATAGCTTGTGATACTATGTATTATCATCCCAACTTCACACTCTGGCTTGGTCATTTCTTTCGCACCGCATATTGCATTACATCCCCAGTATATGGCATTTGGTTTACCATGACCTCGCATGTCATAGCTAATCTGCATCGCATACTTTGATATTGTATGACTCATGAACTTATCAGTATTCCTACGTACTCTGATATTGAATGACTTATATACTTGCCAGTATTTCTGCTTACTCTGATATTTGTGTGCTTGACACTTATCTTGCGCACACACTTACACCATTCACTAAGCTTTCCATAAGCTTATGCATGACAGATGCGTGCAGGTGGCGTCAGGTCGCAACAACGTTGAGATTGGAGTTCACAGCTGTCTTCTGGAGCTTTGATTATCAATATATGTATTTTTCCTTTTAGCACTGTAATCTAATGTTTATATTAGTGGATATGTCGTGATGATGTTGTTCTTGTGATTTGGGTACTCTTGTGGTTATGCTTCTTTATTAAAAAAAGAAATTCACACTGAAAATCCTCCTTGTAGGATCCCAGGATTGGAATCTGGCGTATGGGCGCTGGAAGCCAAGAATGTGGTACTACAGAGGCTGTCGGCACCGGATTTGGCGATCGGGAATTCCGTGAGCCTGGTTTTTGAGTTTAGGGCATGACAATATCGGTTGGTTCATATTCTTTTGTGAACTAAGTCGGACCAAATTTGGGGTTATTGAAATGACATAAAGAATGGTTAGATTTATCAGGGTTAAAAGAAAGAAAGAAGTTCATATACTCGGCAAAATAATGGTGAATTTTAGGGCAAAGGATCTTGTGATGGCCGAAAGTAGCAAACTCCAACCAAGTGGGAACAGATTTGATAAAAGTTACCTCAAAATATTAATAAAGCCACATTTGGACGAGCCAAACAGGTTCCTTAAAATGGTGAAAACCTTTGGTGGTCGCTTAGAACATACTTTAATATAAGTGACTGAGCACGCATGGTGCAAAGGCAAGCTGATGTCCTAGGGTAAGTGTCTCGGCCAGATGAATGTATTCCTTCATAATCTGAAGAGCGATCATACATCAAAAATTGACATATCCACATCCAGAGAAAAGTCGTGTGCTCTTGATTATCAACTTCATCCTGAGATTTGCGTTGGATAGCCATGAAAGTGGAGTAAGCTTTACTGGTCTTGTCTGAAAGGACGAAGGAATGTTTATCTTTTAGGGTAAAACCTGAATAAATAGGTTCACTAAAAGGGAGAAGATGGGTAAAGGCACAAACATCCATGATGGTTAGACCCATGAAGCCTCATCCAAAATGAAAAGTATTGGTCGATTGACTCCAAAAAGTTGAAGATGCTACAAGGAGAAAAGTATTGGCTAGATATTTGTGCAAGGAAAGATAAATACAATCATAGATATCAGTCTTATTCCATGTGCCACCATGTCGTGCTTCTATATAAGTATACCATTTGCCCAACCATTCATCATTTTAGATCATGGTCTCGAAGCTTTGAAAGCATTGGTAGGATTTAGGAAGTAATCAGATTGAATGAGAAGAATTGTTAGTGCACTCATTTTTGCACCTTGGTTTGTCAATCATATGATTCGTTGTGTTGTAAAGTCGGTTAAGCCCTTGGAAAGTGAAGACCAAAGACACAACGGAGCAAAAGCATAAAGGCGTCAAGAACAGGTAAATAGGTGGCCTTGGTGATCCTAACCCTTGTCCCAAAACAACTCCTTAACCTCTAGATGATTTGGTCCTAATAGGATAACCCATTTTGATCATCCTTTAAGCCACAAGATCCTATATCCTATCATGTTTGGCTTGGCATTAGAGGTTTGTGTTGCTGAAATAAATAGTTGAGATCAGTAACCTTCAGTCCAACCAAAGTTGGTTTCGGTCTGATCGAATCAGGCCATTGTAGGATAAAAATAAAATAGGAAAATTTGGCCACTATTCGGTTAGACTCGGTCTGACCGAGTGGCAACCTCGTTTTAACCAAAGAATGCTTCAGTCCAACTGAAATGGGCTAAAACAGTACAACAAACCTTGGCCCTAATTTGGTCCGACTGAAGTACAATCGAAGGTCGGCTTCGGTCCAATAAAAAATGGCCAAAACTGTCCAGAAGCTTTTGGTCCTTATTCGGTCCAACCGAGAGAAAATTCGGTCCGACCGAAGATAGTTCGGTGCGATTGAAGACCTCCTTAATGCAACCGAAATATAACTGTGAAAGATCCGTTGGAACTTTTTCCTTATAAAAATAATGTCCACATCTTTACAAAAATTATGAATTTTAGCATTTAAGAGACTCTAGTGCATCCTAAGCCTAATTTATATCCTATAACCCTTTTCCATTAAGATTAATGTCCTATTTATTGTAACAAGTATTCCATTCTTCTATTAAGGAAGAACATGATCTCACACCTTCTTTAGAGTATTAAGACCAACCTTATAGGTATATCTATAGTCTCTATGTTATCCTAGAGTGTCAATCGGTTGAATCCCCTAAGTAAAACAAATTCTCATTAGTAATAGGAGATTCAATCTACTCCCATCACCTTGGTCATCTTGAAAAAAGCATTAAATGCAAGGAGATTGATCGTGGAGTTGAAGCGTTGGCAAAACAGCAACAACATGATTGGGAAAGCATCGGGAAGCTGATTGAAGCACGGGAGAGTGAAGATCAAGTAACCCAAGAGGAGGTATAAAAAGGGACTCAATCTGATAAGTGTCATTATTAAGAGTCCATAAGTTAGCCTCATTCCTAGTTTAGGATTAAGGCTAAGAGTTTGTTATCCATAAACTCAACTGGGTTCTTGTGTAGGAGCTTGGCTCTTGTGTAGGGCATAAAGTTCCTGGTTCTTGTGTAGAATCCTTGCTCTTGTGTAGGGCATAAATCTTAGGTTCAAGATTAGGACTTTGGCCTGTGTGGCCTAAATTATCGGGTTCTGGATTAGGATCCTTGTCCTTGTGTAGGACATAAACTTTGGTATTTGTGTACGACCCTTGCTCTTGTGTAGGGCATAAACTTTAGAGTCATTGTGTAGGACTGTAAAGGTTAGAGGTTAACTTGATTTAAAACATCTAATAGTGAAATCTGGTACACTCATGGGTTGAGTGCATCCGTCGGGAGTGGAGTAGGCACGTAGTAGAACCACTGCATATGATCGTGTTTGGGATTTCTATTTGTGCATTTATTCAATTATGCTTATGTGTCTTGAATGTTTAAATATGATGCATGATTAGATGAATGTTTAGGATTGATAGGAATCACATCCCACACAGTCATATACATTATCTCATATAAGCTAGTTGCTTAACTTGCATAATTAGTGTAGCCTATGTGATTGAACCCTCTATTGGCTAGGAAGCCTTTAGAGTTACATTGTTTAGTTTAGTTTAAACTAGGTAATTTTTTTTTTAATTGGTATAATTTTTAATTAGTCCTAATCACACCCCACTAGGACTTAGTCTACATTCTATAGCTCCACCATATTCTGTACTTAGATGCGTTACGGCTCATTACTGTTATTTCAATTAGTATCAGAGTGGGTTCCTCTTGAAAGGCTTAACTGCCCAGAGTTGATCCAAGGAGCTTAAGAATGTTTTCTAGTCAAGAGGGTTATGCCATCTCATGACCATCGTACTTTGACAGGTCTAACTCTACCTATTGGAAGGCTAGGATGAAGATATGTCTAGCATCCTTAGATCATTTAGTTTGGGATATTAGGAAGAAGGATGGACAATTCCCATGAAACAGGTTGTGGTTAATGGTAGCATCTTGAGCACTCCCAAAGTAAAATCCAATAGAGTGCCACTGAGAGAGCTAGGTATACCTATAATGCCAAAGCTCTCAATGTTATATACTGAGCGGTTTCCCCCTATGACTTTAAATGCATATGGACTTGTACAATGGGGAAGGAGGCATGAGATATCTTGAAAATCTCCCACGAAGGAACTAGCACTATAAAAAGATCAAAGCTTCAACTCTTAGCCACCCAATTTCAAAACAGTAAGATGAAAGAGTCTAAAACTTTCATAGAATTCTATTATAAACTAAATGACATTTGCAATTCCATGTGGGGTTTAGGAGAAAGGATTTCAGATGGACGCATATGTAGAAAAATTCTTAGATCCTTGCCGGATAGGTTCACTCCTAAAATAACTTCAATAGAAGAGTGTTGGAATATAGATGTGATGAAAGTAGAAGAACTTATATTTTCAATATAAACATTTGAACTATACTTTAAGATCCCCTCTAAAGTTAAGAAACTAGTTGTCCTCAAATCATCATATAGGCATTTACATGAACATAAAGAAATTAAATCAGAAAGTGATAGTGATGATGTGGACGTAGAGGAATTAGCTAATACACTTAAGAAATTCTTCAAAATTACTAGAGAGGAGTAGTGACAAGAAGGACAAGAACGTGGACAAGCATAAAGGAAAATCCATTAAACCATATAAAATGTCCAATGTTACAACTATGGAGATTATGGACATATTGCCCCTGATTGCCCTTGCAAAACAACATCTAAAGGCAATGCAATGGCGGTAACATGGGATGATATGGAGGAATTCGAATCCACTTCAGATGACTCCTCTAATGTGAAAGATAAAAGGCAAATGTGCATTTATATCGACTTCGAAATTCACTGCACAAAGTATTAGGAAGATGAATCTTTCCTTCGTGCATGAATCCGGCGGTCCGATATCCGAAGAAGAAGAAATTCAGGACATGGCGGATGACACTGCTGAGGCAGCTACCGACACTCAGCTGCCACCCACTGTCCTACAACCCCTACTTCTCAGGATATTATTCTTGCACACATTAGGGACTAGTAGGTGCAAATACTAGAGCGACAGTCTCGTCTTGAGCATATGGTGCAGTCCATGCGAGAGACGATCCACTCACTTCAAAGGTCGGTGTAGCGGATTGTTGTGCATCTATCATGCCAGTAGGATGACGTCGTGGAGTGTGGCCCCTCTAGATCGATTTATTTTTAGGATATTTTGGTGTGTATGTTGTGATTTTTGGATATTGAAGGTTGTGCCTGGATATATATTTTGGACATGGATAGTGTGTTGATTTTTCTTTATACTTCTATCATTTATTTGTATGGGTTTTATAGTAGAAATATGAGGAAATAGGCTCATTTTGCATTCTATAGGAAAATTAGAGGACTTTAGCCTCATTTTGTGCAAAATTGGAAAATATGAGGATTAAGCCACATTTTGTATTCTGGAAATCTAAGCTTTAAAATTGTTGAACTTCAAATCAGGTGTTTTTAGCTTAGATTGTCTTTTGTCATTCCTTCTTTCATTGGTATATCCTTTGAATGACCTTAATTTACATGCTCCTTGCTTTAATGCAAATATTTCTCCCTAACCCTTGTTAGTATAAAGCTTTTATTGGAAAATCTTTGACTTATTGACTTGGTTCATATATATATATATATATATATATATATATATATATATATATATATATATATATATATATATATATATATGTGTGTGTGTGTGTGTGTGTGTGTAATTTGTATCTCTGATTTGGACTAACCCTTTGTCAAATACTAACAAAAAGGGGGTGAAAGATCAATCTTACCAAAACATCCGTTCTCTTGTGTAGGGTTTGTTTATTATGTTGCAGGTTAATAAGGGAAGCAATTAAGGAGGAGCATTGATCAATTACATGTCTTAGTGTATCGAGTTGTTAATCATTTATATTTGGCATGTAATTTAGTTTAGTTATTTTGGTATGTTATTGGTATCGACCATGACATGGTATGGTTAGTTTTTTGTCACGTAATTGACAAAGGGGGGGATTATTAGTGCACTCATTTTTGTACCCTGGTTTTTAATCACGTGAATTTTTGTGTCTTAAAGTCGATTAAGCCCTTGGAAAGTGAAGACCGAAGACACAGTGGAGCAGAAGCATCAAGACAGCAAGAATCGGTAAACAAGTGGCCTTCATGATCTTAACCCTTGTCTCGAAACAACTCCCTAGCCTCTACATGATTTGGACCCTATAAGATAACCATTTTGATCATCCCTTAAGCCACAATATCCTATATCCTATCATGTTTGGCTTGGCATTAGAGGTTTGTGTTGCTGAAATAAACAGTTGAGATCAGCAACCTTCGGTTCGATCGAAGTTGGTTTTGGTCCGACTGAATCAAGCCATTGCAGGACAGAAAAAAAATAGGAAAATCTGGCCGCTGTTCAGTTGGACTCAGTTTGACCGAATGAAAACTTTAGTTTGATCGAATGACAACTTCGGTCTAACCGAAGAATGCTTCAGTCCAACCAAAATGGGTCAAAACAGTCTAACAAACCTTGGTCCTAATTCAGTTGGACTGAACTTAAAATTGGTTCGAACAAAGCACAATCGAAGGTCAGCTTCGGTCCAACCAAAAATGGCCAAAACTGTCTAACAACTTTTGGTCCTTATTCGGTCCGACCTCCTTGGTGCAACTGAAATCTTGTCGTTAAAGATCTATTAAGACTTTTTCCTTATAAAAATAACATGCACATCTTTACAAAAATTATGAATTTTGGCATTTAAGAGATTCTAGTTCATCCTAAGCCTAATCTATAGCCTAGAACTCTTTTCCATTGAGATTTATGTGCTCTTCTTTATGATTCATCACTCAAACAAGCATTCTATGCTTCTATTAAGGAAAAATATGATCTCATGCCTTCTTTAGAGTATTGAAACTAACCTTATAGGTATATTTATAGTCTCTATGATACCTTAGAGTGTCCATCGGTTGAATTCCCTAGATAAAATAAGTTTTCATTAGTAATAAGAGATTCAACCCACTCCCATCACCTTGGTCATCTTGAAAGAAGCATCAAATGCAAGGAGATTGATCGTGGAGCTAAAGTCCTAGCAAAGCAGCATCAGCATAATTGGGGGTGCATGGAGAGCTAATTGAAGTATGGGAGAGTAGAGATCAAGCAACCCAAGAGGAGCTACAAAAATGGAATCAATCCGATAAGTAAGTGTCATGGTTAGGAGTTCGCAAGTTAGCCTCATTCCTAGTTTAGGATTAAGGCTATGAGTTTGCTATCCACAAACTCAGCTGGGTTCTTGTGTAGGACCTTGTTTATTGTGTAGGGCCTAAACTTCTTAGTTCTTGCGTAGAATCCTTTCTCTTGTGTATGGCATAGATTTTAAGGTCATGATTAGGACTTTGGCCTATGCGGCCTAAATTGTCAGGTTCGAGATTAGGACCCTTATCCTTGTATGGGAAATAAACTTGGGTGTTTGTCTAGGATCCTTGCTCTTGTGTAGGGCATAAACTTTAGAGTCATTATGTAGAACTATAAAGGTTAGAGGTTAACCTAATTTAAAACCTCTGATAGTGAAATTTGGTATACTCATGGGTTGAGCGCGTTCGCCTGGAGTGGAGTAGGCATGTAGCAGAACTGCTATATATGATCTTATTTGAGATTACTATTTGTGCATTTATTCAATTATGCTTATGTAATGCCCCGAGTTTTCAGAACCCGAGTATATGGCTCGTTTTCCAAAAACTCAAGTGTTAACTTTTAAAGATAATCAAATTCTATGTGTGTGTGTGCGTGTGTGTGTGTGTGTGTGTGTGTATATATATATTTCCTATTTTCTCCTTCAGAGTGAGCAGTTTAGCGAAAGATGGACAAATCAAACATAAAAGAAATTGCATAAAAATTCAAATTATATGAGCGGTCGGTCGCCCATAATGACTTATACAAACCAATTCTCGATGTTAACAATTACAAGAAATACATAATTCAACACATGAAAAATATTAAAATGTATATAAACTTAAGTCATAAGATCGCGTAGCTTCTCTTGATAGATACAACCATACATCCTTAACAATTGTACCCTGCTCCTCATCAGTTTGAACATGAATATCATTCAAGCCTCCTGTACACCTGTACGGTTATATATTTAATGAATGAGTGGCCAGCTTAGTGTAAATTCCTCTCAAGATTACACATCATTGCATTAGGTAAGTATAGTTATAAACAAAAGGCATTCAAAACAATAGATGATGTAGTTATATTAAATGCATGGATGCATGATTGCACATCAACTGAGGATGCTCATCTAGTTATCTTTTGGGCGAAACCCATGCAAGTATATCGTACATGTGCAGTGCCAAGCTTACCGAAAGTGGGTCGATAGTTGGTGGTCTAGGAGCTAGTGAAACGATACCCCAACTAAATCCTATTGGCACTTGCTACAACATATAAAATTAGCCACCCGTCATCGCATGTATGTTATGAATGCATGACTAGCCCATCTGTTATTATTCCATTTACAATTAGCCAGTTTAATAAAGCTCAAAGGTCACTACAGGCGGCTTATCACCCAACGTAGGCCGACAGCTCGAGCATAGGTCCTATACCACTATCCCCGGCTCATGAGTCTCCAACATTGGGATGTTTAATGGAACATCATTGACCAGTGGCCAATCATAGTTTGTCAAGTGGAACTTACCATCGCATGGTTGTACGAAAATAATATATCGAACCCTCATAGGGCAAATACCAAAACTAAGTCATATAGGAAAAATATCAAAACTAAGACGTATAGGGAAAATATCAAAACTATGCGATAAAAGACTATCCTAAAAAACTACTTAGACACAACAACCCATGGATGGTAAGCACACATCAATATTCCATTTAACCCATCATCCAAGTAATCACTATGTCGAAGGTCTATTATAATCATAATCAATCAAGTTACATCCCAAGTCTGGATGTACATTTGTAAGTGAGGTTTTGCCACGATGCACCAATTCAAGTTTCACAAGCAATACATAGGCATGAGAAAATATACAAGTGCAACATATAGATGTTTATGCAGGATAAATATTGAGCGCATAATCTAGAATTCAATTCCAACAACTGGTACGAATAATTATAAGATAGAGATATCAATTATCAACCAAAATTAAAGCATAAACTATCACTTAAGTTAATGGAAAAATGTAAAGCTCAAGGCGAAGAAATCATCACCTTACGAGTTTAATCACCTACCAACGTTGTTGGGGAAATGCGCGTGCCCTTAGAGTTGAATCCTACCACAAATTATGGAATTGTATAATTAGATCAAAGTTCTACCCACTAGCTATGGTTAAGGTCGTAACCTGGGGTTGTGATTACTTAGGTTTAAGGCTTCATCCTGGATTTTAATTCTAGGCTTAGATTTTTAGTATTTGAATTCTAATTTATTTTTTATACAATGGATCAAATAATATTCATAATAGAAGTATTAGTCAATCAATATTAATAATGATGATTCACAAGTTTATATTTAAATATACCAACATTATCTAATATTCGTATAATGACTTAATAATCTATTATATAATACAAGTAATAATAATAAAAATTTTACTAACAATAATATGATAAGGACTAATACTAATAATCATATTAACAAGAATTATACTATCCCATAATGAAAATGAAATATTTTCTAATGATAATTATAATAACTATTAATAATGAATCTAATCATGATAATAATATTTTATAATGATGATGAAATTACGATTCTACTAATATGTCAATGATGACTTAGAATTAATTCACCTGAATTTCTTGACTTAATCCGACTTATTCAAATTCGAAGACTCGAACCTACGGTAACGACTTTCGAAACTGTACAAGCACAACTACAGAATGGTTTACAACCAGGTAAGAGTTGATTTAACTCGGTAAAAAGAATTGGTTCAATATAACTCGGTCATGAGTTGAGTCTCATACCTAAACAAGATGATGTCCCCTTGATTCAAGATCATCAACGCCTAGATCAACCCAAACACTAAACTCAATCCACAACTTAAGTCAGCTCGACAAGTCGTTGAGTCGATTCACTAAGCCTAACAGTTGCTTCCAACTCCCTGCTTCTCTCTCTTCCAACTCCCTGCTTCTCTCTCTCTCTGCTGATTTTCTTCTTCTTCTTCTTCTCTTTCCTTTCTTTTCTTTCTTCTCCTCCCTCTTTTCATCTACTAAAGGTCCAGCAAGGATATGGACTAAGTTAACTCAACTCGGCAGCCAGTGCATGGCCGTGTCGGAACTGCTCGAACCGACCCTCATCTCTCTCATTCCCCCTTCTTCCTATTTTCTTTCCATGTAACTCTAGTAAAGCCTGGAGTAGACTCAAACTAAGCTCAATCCATGGCTTAACTTAAACTCGCACCCAATAAGTCGAGTTCCTAGACTCGACAGCAGTCCTGCCTTCTCTCGACCTCTCTCTCTAGTCCCTCTTAGTTCAGCAGGGTTCACTAGACCCAAGCTCCACTTGACTTAGACTCAGTGAGTTGAGTCCAATCGACTCGACAATGGCCCATGAGTTGGTCTAGCTCGGTTGGGCCAAGACAATGTCGCACACCACCTGCTCTCCCACTCTCTTTTCTTCATTGCTTCTTCTCATTCTTCTGCTTCTCTTCTTGCTTCTCATCTCTCTCTCTGGACTTTTGCTGGAACCCCATCATGCCACGAACTAGGCCCAGCTCGGACTGCGGTCCGACCGAGTCATCTATTGTGGCACCTTGGTGCGGCAACCCAACACACACACACACACACACTGTCCTAATACGATTGTCACCACAACAACCTAGACCATCTCTAGGATGATCATTTGTGATCGAACAATGTTTGGGAGGCCCACCTGATGGACATTTAGTGGCCACATAGCCCGCACGATGGTTGTTTCATGACGAGGAAGAAGATGGAGCTTTAATGGTAGCTTCCTGGCAATGGTGTTTTCCTTCAATTCAGATCTTGTGTATGGCTTGGTTAAGCTCCAGTGAGCTTACAAACATGGGTTTTAGGAGGTTGAGTGAAGTTAGCTTGGTGGGTTCGAGCTTGGATGAAAATAACAGGTTTCTAGGGTTTTCGAAAGAGAGGGGAGGAGCACATTCATATTTATATTTTTCTTCCTATGAATTACGCCCTAGATTCATCCAGAGTCATTGGATGAAGATTAAATGATCTGGATTTTATTTTTTTTACAACAACTCCCATATACAGCTAGCAATGTAAAACTGGTCGTGGTTTTCTCTCTTTGGTATTGAGGGAGGGAAGCCCTAGCTAGGATAGTCGAGATCCAATAAAAGGAAGGGCTGAGATTGTACAGATCTCCCTCATAGGGATCACTAGTCTGTTAGTAGCAAGAGAATTCCATTTCTAAAAAGCATGTTGCATCGAGCCTAATTGTACCAGAGCTCGTGCTCACACGTGTGCATTCCAACATGTGAGATGGGTTAGGTTTTGGTCAAGCCCGAGCCCTAAACGTGATGGAAGGTTTGAATCAACTCAAGGTGGCCCACATTAGTGATAGTGGCTTGGTTTTAGAAGGGTAGGAAGCACACTTTAACTTGCATGCCTGCCTGTTCCGTCCAACATCATACGCTCCTATGTGGACAATGGCAAGTGATTTTGATGAGGTTTTGGCTAAAACTAAGGGCCACACCCGATGGAAGGTTTCGATCATCCAAACTGGTCCTAATGGTGGACCCTATCTTGATCAGATGAACGGTCACTTGTCCGTTCAAAACGCACTGAGCACGGGAATGGAAAAAAGGAAGAAGAAAACTTCCTTATTTTGGAAATTATCGGTCAAACCCAGTTTGACCGAGTTTCTTTAATCTAGTGCACCACGTGTGCACGTGCACTTTATGTACATTCAATTAGGGTGGGGTCCACAGTGGTGTTTAGGTGAAATCCACTCCATCCATTCTCCTTGGAGGCCTTAATTGGGGCCTTTTATTGAAGATCAGGCAGATCTAAAGCCTAGGTGGGCCTTATTTGATGGTTTTGCATTCCATGTGGTGAATACCTGACAATCCAATGATCAGATCTTATCCATACTTGATCATTAGTGATCCAAGGAGTTCCCTACCTAGTTTAGAGGAAACATGATGGTTTTCTTGCGTGTTTAGGTTATAATTAATGGATATTATAAATCCCTGGCCCTATGGCTTGATGAACAGTGAATTTGATGATCTAGAGTCTGATACTGACAATGGATGACTAGATCCGTCTATCAAGGTGATTGAAACCTTAAGAGTAGATTCCCCTGAAGTTGTGATGGAATATTTTGAAACTCAATCAGATAGACGGCTTGTTATAGGAATGAAAGTCGTTCTAGACGGTTGAGATGGATATATTGAGAGTCATTGGATGGTGACGTGTAATGTAAGTTACATGCATTCCCACACACATGTAAACTAATTTAGATATCATGGTGACACCCGAGTACTGAAAAGTATGGGGTGTTACAGCTTATATGTCTTGAATGTTTAAATATGATGCATGATTAGATGAATGTTTAGGATTGATAGGAATCATATTCCACACATTTATATACACTATCTTATATAGGCTAGTTTCTTAACTTGCATAACTAGTATAACCTATGTGATTGGACCCTCTATTGGCTTGGAAGCCTTTAAAGTTACATTGCTTAGTTTAGTTTAATATGTAATTAGTTTAAACTAGGCAATTATTGATTTTAAATTGGCATAATTTTTAATTAGTTCTAATCAACCCCCCCCCCCCCCCCCCCCACACACACACACGGACTTAGTTTACATTATATAGCTCTGCCATATTCCGTACTTTGATGCATTGCAACCTATTACTGCAATTTTAAGAACTTTATCAAGGCATCTTGGGAAAAATGACTATATTTTTTAAAGTTGTTTGTGAGTGACTTCAGGATGAAAGGCCTGGCCAAGTGTTAAGTATGCATTGCTCGATTCAACAGGAGCATTGAAGAGAAGGTCATTGACGACTCCTGAACAAATGACATATAAATCCTTTACGAAGGTCTCTTGGTGGAAGACTAGAATGGAGGAGGAAGATACAACTATGGTGATCGGAAGAAGATCGGACAAAGAAAAAAGTCTGAGTGAGAGAGAAGAAGTAAGAGGTGCAAGAAGGCAAATATTGACCCTGTGTAGTGTTTATATATCGGCCATGATACGTTGGCATTAATGAAAGGGCAATCATGACTGATAATACAAGGTGATTGTGTGCAACGTGTCACAAGGACAACTAACAAATAAGAGATAAAGATCGTCATTCGGTTTAACCTCGATCGGATAAATCAATGGGGAATTGACATGTGGACGAACACTTATTTTAATTAATTGCATCGAGCAACCAAACAACATTGCTTTCACTTTTTACCCAAAGGTAAAGCATGTGGGAGCAATGGTTTAGACTATTTCCAATTGTTTCGAGAAAAGCCAATAGGAAAGCGACATGTGCCATTATACGAGAGATAAGAGGTTTATAGAAAGATTTTCTAAGATGCTTGGAGTTGTTTTAATGGAATCATAGCTAGCATCAATTTAATTTTGCATGTTAACAGGTGACCGACAAAGTAGTACAGTTGAGGCATCTAACAGATGAACGTGGTCGAAGAACTAACCATAATAGAGGGGAATAGAGTTTGGCCGAATGAAGAAACAATTAAAATGAGAAATGTAACAAGAGAAGGATTTAGATGGTGATGCCTCATTTGTCATAATCGTCCAATAAAGAAGAGAAACGTTTGAAGAATAACTACAAAAGAAATCAATAAATAATTAGAAGATTAGCAGATGAACACACAATCAAATCCAACAAACAAATCAAATCTATCAATTTATCTTGACTCAATCTATCTTAGGAGTAGTGATAATCCAGTAACTATAAATTCTTAGTTATAAATAAGTTTATGCCCTCACATTAGACTTGATCCTTTTGTACCATTGGTCTGACTCTATCTATTTGTAATAAAATATAGAGAGTTTCAAAAAGTTCTTTCAGAAGAAGCATTCTTGTAGTTGTTTTCAGTGATCATCTATAAGGTTTTCCTTTTGTTTGATTGCATTGGTATACTAAAAAATCCTTTCTTGAAAGGTAAGGCACAACCTATTTTCAGATGAAGAAGTCTACCCTTCGATTATCACCAAATATTTTGTGAGTGGATGAGTATGCTCCATATCTCCTCAAATTCGGTTATACTGTTAAATTTGATGCACATGCTTATTTTAGTGCTTGTGGTCAAAATTAATTGCTTTCGATTCAGGCACTATATCCATTATGGCACACCCTCACACATGCACTTGACATAAAACAAACCTGAGTGCCATTTGGATCCTCACTCTTGCTCTGGTGGTAGACTCTCAGGAGTTTCAACACCCGGTCAAGGGTTCAAGTATCCATAGGTGGTGAAATCCCACTATGGCGTGTGTGTGCATTTGTAAAAAAAAAAGGGTTCCATCCAACCATTCATTAGATAAAAATCCCTCGTGTTAGACGTTGTTGTATATTTCTTCTTGTGGTGTGCCCACCTGAGTTTTGTATCAGACGCGCCATATTCACGGATCAGATTATACATAAATGTCTTAAATATATGGAAATTACCATGCATCCAACGCTCCAAAACACAAATAGTATTTACTGGTAATTATAGAGGTTTACTACGCACACTACAAGGCAACTCATGTAGACGCCACCACATGTACCAGGGTGGAAGACAGGTACCAAATCAAATTCGTCCATCAAGTGGGTCCAATTATGTAGATGTTAACTGTTAAAAATAAATCTAGTCCACTCAATAGGTGGGTTTGGATATTAGAAGCAGGTGGACAAGTTTGAAAAGGAAAATTGACTGTATTGACCTTAATGTATGGTTAAATTCCTTAAATAGATTCAACCTTTCAAATATTCCATAGGTGGCCTTCTAACACGCCTTTGAAAATTACTCGGACCAAAATGCCCTTGTCCTTCTTTGAGTAGTTGTACAGCTTTTAGGGAATAAGAAGTTACATCGTATTTAATGCCAAGAAAGTGATGTGTATGGAACCCTTTTTTTTACGCATGGGCAAGGACCAAACTCATGGGTCCCACATTGATGTATGTGTATAATCCATGCCGCCCATCCTTTTTGCTGTGTCATTTTAGGGCTAGGGCCCTGTAACATCCCAGATTTTTGCCAACTTGGGATTAGACGTCCTTAGGCAATGAGTCTATCCTAACACTTGATTAACTTCTCAAAACTCAATCCAAAAGTCTCAAATCCTTATTTCCTTTGAAAATCTTACATTTTACTACTTTATCCTTCAAAATTTTCTAAGAGCTCTCACATTAGACACAAATCTTAAAGTTTAGGTGATGTTGATCAATACTTAAGCTAAAAAGTACTATGAATAGTAAATAAATAAATGAAAAGGGTTTTTAGCCATTAACCTTTTGAAGTCTCACTAAATAAGTAGACTAATTGGATAGATCAGCTTCTCCTACCCCAAAATCATATATTGCATGTCAAATAACTCATCCCAGGTTCTAAAATACACCAATTTCAAATATCAGACGGAAAAACCACCCCAAACAGGTCAGTGGTCGGCGATGCCATCGCCGGTTTGGCGATGCATCGCCGAACTCGTCCGTACAGCGAGTTTCTGTACCCTTTTTCCTGCGCGTTTCTTCGGACTTTGAAAAATCATATCTCCTTCGTTATAACTCCGATTTAGGTGATTCAAAAACCAGATTGAAGCTAAAAGAGTCTAGTTTTATATAAATATATGTGAAAAATATAATAAAATATTTAATATAGTTTAAAGTAGGTCATTGTGAGCAACTGTCTGATAATCACTTGTTGGACAGCTGCTGCTTCTGGAATTTTTAAAATTTTTCTACAACTCAAAATCTTATGAAATTTGGAGGAGTTAGGGTAAACTTAATGATGAATCCCTAAAAAAATAATAAAAATAATATGATACCTAGAAGTTCCCAAAATGGGGGATAGAATGGCCCTAGGACCGTATTCTGCCATAATTAAGGTAGAATTTGGTTGAGTACCAAACTGAATACTCAGTAGAATTAACTTGGACCACTTTAAATACGTCCTACCAGACCCAAAGCGAGTGGAACCAATGACCCTATAATGCTCTAAAGCCTCGGATCAAACTCTAAGCCGGTTTGTTCTCGGGACCTCCTTGAAACTTTGTATTGGATCTAGACCGCGCGTCGTAAGTCAGATGCCTACCATCTTAGACCGTTATGACCACTTTGCTGGGCTTGGCAATCGTTTCGAATATCAAGTCCAACTGACGATCACAGGCTATTTCATTGAGCCCGGACCGAAGAGAGTGTGAATAGGGACATAGTTGGAATTTCAAATTCAAATCTGGCACACAAATTTGACGCATCAGTATTGAGCATTCTGACCGTCAGAATACAGCCAAATTACACCCTTGGATCAAGAAAAATTTCTATTACATATCACGAGACTTATAGGCCTGATCTTGGTGCGGTGACCGTTAAACTGAAACTGGGCCGCCACGTGCGATCTGGGAACCCTACCGGCCTGAAATCTGGATGCGTGCTAGATCCAGTATGCACGAGCTTAAGTCCGACCGCATTTGGCCAGGGGACCTCCAGAAATGCTCTTTTGGACCGAAACAGCCCCGATTTGGATATACTTTAAGTATACCTTGACTTGGAGCCTATTTTGGGCATGTTTAGGCTTATAAAAGGGGTTGAAACCCTCACTCCTCTCTCCCATCCGAATTTGCAAAAATCCCTAGATTGGGAGAGAGAAAAGGTGAGAGTTTGTGAGAGAGATTGGAGGAGAATTCCTTGCCGCTTGTGCTACCTGTTGCAAGTGCCTAAGCAACGCAACTCAATCACGTTGCCGGTGATTTCTCCGCTTTTCTAGGTAAGAAAGTACCCTAAATAGTTACTGATTTGAGTTTCCTTTGTTTCCATAGCGATGTAGCTTATGGATCTCGTGTATTAGGTTCCTTATTCGCCGTAGACGAAGCGTATATGCTCCGTTCGAATTCTCATCCCTAAAAGGGAAAAGGTGCGGATATTAGACGCTTTGATTGACTGTTTCCAAAGCTTTCAATGTCGTTTAATAGTAGATTCTTGACGGCAACGCCATTTGACATGTACAAAATGCTCTCCGTTTCCTGTTTCGTAAATTAACGAAGAATATGAGATTTAGGGCATTTTAGTCATTTGTAGGAAGTACGGTCTACATGCATATTTTGCTGACGTGATTGACATGGTTTGTTGCCGCATTAAGGAGTTAGGAATGCTTGCATAATCAGTTTGGCGAAGAGATTCGCCTAGTTGCGCACTTTGGGTCGACATACTATATGTAGACTTAAGTGTGTAGTGTATGTATTTGTATAAATGCTTGTACTAGTATGTATTGAATTAAATGATGTTATGTAGTAGTTTGAGAATGATTTCTTGATTAATATGCTGACCTAAATGATTTCCTATATGTTGACCATATGCGTGATTCCATTACATGAATGGAATGTAGGTGTTTGAAGATTTGCTTAAGTTGAATGTTATAACATGTGTTAACATGCTCACATGATTGTATTTCAATTCCAATACCTTTACATATATTGTTGATGTGATTTCATAGATGTGTGGGACTAGACTTAGTCCAGGCAGTCGGTAACCGAGCGAATTCGTGGCTGACTGGTCATAGCCACGAGCGACGCGTCGATGAACGTGATTCGTGTTTAGAGTTGGCGACAGTGGTTAGGCCACGCGAAGTGTTTTACGCACTTCATGTCGTTCGACTTGAGATGCGATCGCGCTAGTCGAGCCCGTCAAGTAACCCGACTGGCCGATGTATGTTCACCTTGTATGAGTCATAACTGCTTGAACCTAGGGTACTGAACTTACCATTGTAAACCCTGTTAACCATGGTACCTTGATCCACAAAGACTCATGAGCCGGGCATGGTGGTATGGGACACCGTGGTCGAGCTGTCGGCCTACGCTGGGGCCACAAACCTCCCCGTAGTGACCAGTGAGCACCTAGACTCGTGAGCAGATTATGGTGGTATGGGACACTATATTCTAGCTGTCGGCCTACACTGATCAGGCGACGAGCCCTTTGTAGTGACCGCGAGCGTATTCTGAGTCCACGGGAGGCGACGACCCTTCCGTTGCAGTAGAGTACGGTAGGCCTGTATTGATAAGGTGATGGGGGAGCAGAGCAACGAGTGCGTGCAACAGCCCTGGCAGCCCTTGCAGCGACCTACGAAATATACATCGTATGAGATTACTAGGAGTGACGACCCTAGACAGGATCTGTGTTGGGATTGATACAAGGGAAGTACCTTAGTTTCCCAATCCTGCTGTTTGAATGGACTAATAACAACTTGGAATTCATATCACCATAGCATTGCATGTGCCTGGAAGATGTGGAGCACTCTAGGGAGTGTGGCATGCCGCGGTCGTAAGATGTTGCCGCATGAGGGTGATCGTCGGTGAGGGCATACATCACGTCATGTCATAATTGCATTAACAACAGTATTAGGATTGTTTGATTTATTGCTTTACTATTATCACGTGATTGATTTGAGAACATGTTAATCCTTGCTCTAATATTCCACTGAGTTAGCTACTCACTCCCACGTTACGGGACGGTGTTCCTGGACACGCACCAGACCCTTTTGTGATTGCAGATGATGGCGCGGCCTATGAGGCGGAGCTGGACTTGATGATGATGAGGAGGATCCCTCCTTTATGCGTGTTCTGATTGACGGGATTACAGGGAGGTTGCTTAAATACCTTGACACTTGTCATTTTATATTTTTAGAGCACTCATGTATATTCTTTTGGTTACTTTTGAAGTATACATGTATGTATATAACCTGGTAACATGTTCACACTCTGGAGACATACAATGGTTTATATATGTTATACATACTATTACAGTCTTCCGCTTGCAAATTTAACTATCTCTGGAGTATGATATGCTGTTCTGGCTTAATCTCACTCGTGTTTAATACACTATCACAGACAACATTCAATCATACATATCTATGTTGCATAAATAACATTTTGGAACTCGGGAGTTGGGTTTTTGCTCGACCCCCCGATTTTCGGGATGTTACAGGCCCATATATCAGCTTGATCCAGAGCTCGTGTGGGTCACATAATAGAAAATAATGGTGACAATGGAACCCATTGTTGAAACTTTTCAGGCTTACTGTGATGTTTGTTAGAAGTGGACATTGCCTAAGTCAATACTTTTTGGGCCCATGGCGAGCTGGTCGACAAGGCGAACGGAACGAATCACCCCATTGTGGGCCTTATACTATTGTACCAATGCCTTTCATTTGGTTGTAAAGGAAGTGAACATGTAACAACCACGACCCATATAACATGAGAACCATGACCCATATAACATGATAACTACGACCCATGACAACCATGACCCATATAACATGACAACCAAAACCCATGACAACTATGACCCTTACCACATTACAATCACGACCCTTACCGTATTACAACCATGATCCGGGTATGGGTCGTGGTTGCCATGAGGTAAGGTTTGTGGTTGTCATGAGGTAAGGGATATGGTTGTCATGCTATACAGGTCGTAGTGTTCATTCTATAGGCCTTGGAAATAATCCATGCCGCCCATCCTTTTTGTTGTGTCATTTTACAGCTAGGTTCTAAATATCAGCCTGATCCAGAGCTCGTGTGGGCCATGTAATAGAAAATAATGGTGATAATGGCACCCACTGTTGATATTTGAGCTCACACGAGCTTTGGATCAGGCTAATATTTAGGTCCTAGCCCTAAAATGACACGACAAAAAGGATGGCCAGCATGAATTATTCACATACATCAATGTAGGCCCCACTAGATGGTCCTTGCCAAGGCCTATAAAATAAAGATTACGACCTGTATAGCATGACAACCACGACCTTTACCTCATGACAATCACGATCCTTACCTCATGAAAACCACAACCCATATAACATGACAACCATAACCCATACCTGGGTCATGGTTGTAATGCGGTGTTAAGGGTCAAATATTGCATATCTAACCCCAGTTATTACATGGATTTACAAACATAATATTGTTTTACAACCTGTTTTACGTGTGTTTGTGTTGCAAGGTGACTTTAAGAGCTTGGACTAAAAAGGGTACTAAAAGTGTGGATTTGACACTCTGATGACACCAAAGGCAAGGGATGGACTCCTGGGGACCAAAATCAATGCCAGAGATCTGAAAAAATTGAGGAACTGAAACTCAAGTGGCCTGAAGGATGTCTAGAATGCAAGATTATAGGGTTCCCACCATCCGTTCGGTTTGAAACTTCACACATGGCCTGGGGACCATAAATTAACCATACACGTTAAATTTTACCTGTTGGATCTCTCTAGAAGTGGCCCAACGGACAGATCAGCCCATAGATCTGTGAATTGAGGCCCACCTGCTTCTTGGATATGCTTCACTTTTGGCCCTAATGCCTAAAATGATATGTCAAAGCTGATGAACGGTGTGAATTTCTCACGACCATCACAATGGAGCTACATGTACATCGCCAGTACACAAAGTGCATGTGCACTCAATGTACACTGGACGAGAATCTTGGTCAAAACTCGGTTTGACCGAGCTTTCTTTCTCAAAAATGGAGTTCCCGTTTTTGCTACAGCATGCGACACTATCCGTGATCGGATGCAGTTGTGGACCCTACCCATGGTCCAAACGGTTGATCCATACCGTCCATAAGACTTCTACGGCCCATATCACTAAGGCCTAGCTGACGGAATTTGAAAAGGACAAACGAAATGGGATCTCAGCTGTGTAAATGTCAGACGAACAACTGAATAGGAAACCCGTGGGCCACACCCAAAATTTATCCAAAATCAGCCCTCTCTGAATGGTTTTTCGAGGCGCATCTCATGGACGAAGTGAATTTCTCAGACGTTGGAGTGTGGACCCCACAGACACCACCGACTCAAATAGTAAAGCGCGTCCTCTATCTCTATCTGCGAAGCAGGGGCGATGGATGATCTCAGAGGGCCATTATCATAGACAAAATGATCAATCCGAACCGTCTATCATGTAGAGGAGAGTGATATTGACAGAACCATGTTGATTTTGTGTACTCATGCACGCACATGTGCTTGTTCCAGCGGTCACAAACGGACAGCCCTGTGCTGATTGCAATGTGATTTCTACCTTTGGCCACGTCAATAACATTCCAACACCACCCATCTTCAGTCAAAATTTTGAGGGAAAGAAAGTGAACGGAATGGATTTAACGTCTAACATCAAGAATGGGCCCCACCAACACTTCAGCGCAAGTCGGTTTGCGTTTCTACGCATGACACTGCGTAAAGAAAAACTTGTGACTGAAGTTTTGAATGGAGTGCGAAAACCGCCACCGACTTGGCACTGGTTCCTCTGCCTATAAAGGGAGAAGGAAGGGAGAGAGAGAGAGAGAGAGAGAGAGAGAGAGAGAGAGAGATTTATGATTCAAGGAGGAAAGCTTGGCTTGAACGTGGAAGAGAGAGAGAGAGTAGAGTAACTTTATTTTATTTTATTTTTATTATTTCTTCTTAGTACTTCTTTTGAGATGTCTAGCTCAATCATGTTGAGCTAAACCTCTTAGCTAGGGCTAAGAGGTGAAGCTTGTAGTGTGATGGGAAGACCTTTGCTTGTGCGTTTTATTTAAATTGAATTGACATTGATTTTAGTTTAATAGATAGAATGATTTTAGTCTTTAAGGGTCTATTGTGACTGAAATTATAATGGGTCTGCAATGGCTTTAAGCATGTTCTTTTCCTTTATGTTTATGACGTCAGGAAGCCCTGTTGTTCACCATCGTCTCCTAGGCATGGTTGGATGGCGGTACCCTTCCTCACTTTCATACATTGTTGATTGGTTGGAAATTAGTTTAATTTTGTTGTTTACTTTCTCTCCTGGGCATGGTTTGGTGATGGAATCCATTCTAATTCATATACCTTTCATCTCTAGAAAACTATATCAACGGTAGTTCAGTTAATTTCCATGATTCTTGAAGCAAGCGTAAGATCTTCCTGATCTCTACAAGTGGATCATCTGAATCCCTAGTTCCCTACCTCTGAATTCTTTAAAGTTTTAGATTATTATTTCACAATTATTCCTTAAATTCTATTTTGAATTAGTTTACATCTTAGTCTAGTTCTAGTTCTAGTTAGTTTCTGATAACGTACAGGTATCAGTCCCTTGGGATTTGACCTCAGTCTTACCGAGTTTATTACTACATTACAACCCTGCACTTTAGGAGTGAACAAGTTTTTGGCGCCGTTGCTGGGGACTGACGGCTATGATTTTCTAAAATTAATTAATTTTAGGATTAATTTAAGATTAGGATTTTTCTAATTATAGGTTTAGGTTTTTCTGATTTAGAGAAACTAACCTGTTTTCTTATTTTGTAGGCTTCTGAGATAGTTTCTAAATTGGTAACTTCTTTCTTTCTATTTCTAGATTAGGTTTGTTTCCTTTTTAGCAAGTTCTAATTCTAATTCTTTTAAGAATTCTAACTTTGTTTCTTATTCTATTTTTAAAATTTTTCTATAAACTTTTTGTTTAGGAACTAACCTATTTGTTTTGTAGGTTTTTAAGATAGAAACTTCTAATTTAGTAAGCTCTTTCTAATTTTTACTTTCTATTTTTCATATCCCTTTTATTAACTTGCCTTCTAGTTTAAGACTTTCCTAACTTATTTTCTACTTTCTTTTTTAGGAATTTCTTCTTTTTATTAGTTTACTCCTAATTAGGAATTTTCTAACCTTAGACATTCTATTTTTAGAAACTAACTTATTTTGTTTTGTTTTGCAGGTTATTAACCTAGGACTTCAAAACTGATAACTTCTTTCCATCTTTTCTTCTTTTTTTTCTAGATTTTTACTTTTTCTTTTCTCTTAGGTCTAGGTTTAGAATTTAGAATCTAGGGCTGTGAGTGTTTCATGCCCAAGTGGGCCCATGACAACACTCGACGTCTCTTAACCGAAGGAGGATTAGTTGAGGGGTTGACTGTCCATCGTAGGACTAGACACCGCTCAAATTTTCCTGAGTTAATTGAGGTTATGGCTGCGAACAACCTCAAGCACTACCCCAACCGAGGGTTGAGGAAGTACAAGCTGAGAATGAGGTGCTTCAAGCACCCCCGCCTCGTACTTTATGAGATTATTTACAACTGGCAGGGGTGAGTACGCCCTCATGCATGATTTTTCTTAAAAATACAGATGGACATCAAGCCAGGGGTTATCCAACTCCTTCCTAAGTTCCATAGGCATGAGTCTGAAGAACCGGATTTATATCTAAAAGAGTTCGATGAGATTATAGCCACCTTATACTTTCCTAACGTATCTGAGGATACAATTAGGCTGAAACTCTTCCCGTTTTCCTTGAAAGAGAAGGCTAAGACATGGTTACATTCACTGCGTCCTAGATCCATTGGCACATGGAATGATATACAGAGAGAATTTATAAAGAAAATTTTCTCACATCATAAAACGATTACCCTCAGAAAAGCAATCATGAACTTTGCCCAAAAGGAAGACGAAACATTCTTCCAATGTTAGGAAAGGTTCAAGGATTTGGTTAGTTCATGCCCACAACACGACTTTGAAACGTGGCGCATTACAAATTTTTTCTACAATGGACTGACATCTTCTATGCGCCAAATGGTCGAGATGATATGTAGTGGAGAATTCTTTAATAAAAATGTTGATGAGGTATGAGATTACCTCGATAGTCTTACTGAAAAAACACAAGCATGTGACTATTACCCGAATTCGAACACCACGTCTAGGCCGACGTAATCTAAGGAGAAAGGTAGAGTATATCTCTTGAAAGAAGAGGATGATCTCAATTATAAAGTGATTGCGCTCATACGAAAATTTGAGGCCATGGAAAGGAAGAAGGATAAGGTTAATGAAAGTGTTTACGGCATTTATGATTGCAACATTCATACAACTAAAAATTATCCTACAATACCTGCCTTTCGAGAAGTGTTGAATGAACAATCCAATGCCGTAAATAACTATCAAAGACCTTTCAAAGGACCGACCTCTAACACGTATAATCCTAGTTGGAAAAATCATCCTAATTTTAGTTGGAGGAATGGACAAACTACTACCCCTCAAGGTTTCTTCAATTAAAATCCAAATCAGGGGAAACCTCAAGAAGAATCGGTTCAAAATTTCATATAAGAGCTGGCTCAGACAATGTAAGAAATTTCAGATTTTATGCAAAAAATAGATTCACGTATGATGACTATAGAAAAGGGGATGCTTCCTGCACAACCACTCCCCAATCCTAAACCGCAGTACGAGATAAGTGATCATAGCTCTTCAAATCAAATGGGGCACGCTAAATCCATCACCACTCTTAGGAGTGGGAAGGTTATTGATAAAACCCTTTCGGTTTGGCCCGAAAAGCCTCAAGAACCAGAAGAGGACAACAATGATGGATCTAGTGATGCCCCATAAAAATTAGAACTGGAACCTCTAGAAAAGCCAGTTGCTCCGTTCCCCTAATGGTTGGTTGCACCAAAACGTCTCTCTAACTCTCAGGATATCCTAGAGGTGTTGAAACAAGTGAAAGTCAACATTCCTCTACTTGATTGCGCAAAATAGATACCTTCATATGTCAAATTTCTAAAGGACTTATGCACGACCAAACGACGATAAAGTGTTCAAAAGAAGATTTTCTTAATTGAGAAAGTGAGTGCCATACTAAAACAAGATATGCCGAAGAAATTCAAAGATCCCGGTAGCCCAACCATATCATGTGTAATCGGGAACTATCGAATTGATCACGCACTTCTTGACTTAGGAGCGAGCGTCAATCTGATTCCCTACTCGGTATATAAATAGTTAAGTTTGGGTGAATTAAAACCCACCCGAACCATACTACAACTTGCTGATCGTACTATTCGTGTACCAAGAGGGATAATCGAGGATGTGTTGGTCCAGGTCGATAGATTTTACTACCCTATAGATTTTATCATCTTGGATACCGAACCCATCAATAACATGAGCACTCAGATTCTCATCATTCTTGGTCGCCCATTCCTTTCCACTTCAAATGCAATTATCAATTGCAGGAATGGTGTCATGACTATGTCTTTTAAAAATTTGACATTGGAGTCAAATATCTTTTTCAATAACGGCAGCAACTCAGAGGATGATGACGATTTTCACGACATTAACATGATTGATTCTTTCGTGGAAGATAGAACGCCTCTTACCTTATCCTCTGATCCTCTAGAGACATGCCTGGCCCACTCCCATGATTTTGACGATGACATGATTAGGGAGACGTGTGCCATGATTGATATTGCACCGGTACTTGAAGAATTACCCCAAACTGATGTAGTGCCTCTACCGTCTAACCTCAAGTTGTCGAAGCTTGACCTAAAACCTTTGCCCTTTGATTTGAAATATGTCTATTTAGGTCAAGATGAGACATACCCGGTGGTGATCTTTGTCTACCTGGAGAAAGAACAGGAGAGTAAGCTCATATTTACTCTCATTGAGTATAAGGGAGCTCTTGGATGGACAATATCAAATCTCAAGGGAATCGACCCATCGATTTGTACTCACCGCATATATCTTGAGGATAATGCAAAGGCTGTTTGGCAATCACAACGTAAACTAAATTCAAACATGAAGGAAGTGGTTAAGGCCGAGGTTCTTAAACTATTAGATGTGGGTATCATATACCCCATATCCGAAGTCAATGGGTGAGTCCAACTCAGGTGGTTCCTAAGAAGTCCGGGATCACCATCGTAGCTAATATTAATAATGAACTCGTGCTAACTAGAGTTACTAATGGTTGGAGAATGTGCATTGACTACAGGAAGTTGAATACCGTCACAAGGAAAGATCACTTTCCTTTGCCCTTCATTGATCAAATCTTGGAAAGGCTAGCTAGTCATTCCTATTATTGTTTTCTTGACGGGTATTTAGGTTATAACCAGATTGAAATCGCCCTTGAGAACCATGAAAAGACCACATTTACATGTCCCTATGGCACCTTTGCTTACAAAAGGATGCCATTCGAGTAATGTAATGCCCCTGCCACCTTTTAGTAATGTATGATGAGTATCTTTTCTGACATGGTGGAAAAATATTTAGAGGTCTTCATGGAGGATTTCTCTGTTTTCGGTTCATCTTTCAGCGAATGTTTAGAGAGGCTTAAATGTGTGCTGAAAAGATGTGAAGAAAAGAATTTGGTACTTAATTGGGAGAAGTGTCATTTCATGGTTCAAAAGGGAATTGTCCTTGGGGATACATCTCGTTCAAGGGAATCGAGGTAGATAAGGCAAAAATCGATCTTATCTCTAACCTACCTCCACCCAAGAACATCAGAGACATGCGATCCTTCTTACGACACGCAGGATTTTACAGGCGATTCATAAAGGACTTTAGTCTCTTCTCTCGTCCTTTATATAATCTTCTGTAAAAGGATGCACCATATGAGTGGACTGAGCAATTCCAGGAAGCTTTCACTAAGCTTAAGGGCATGTTAACCACTGCACCTATCATGCAGCCACCCGATTGGAGCCTACCTTTTGAGCTTATGTACGATGCTTCTAATTATGCTCTTGAAGCGGTTCTAGGCTAGAGAAAAGATAAGAGGCCCTACATCATTCATTACGCAAGTAGGACTCTAAATCCTGCCCAAGTGAACTACTCGACTACGCAAAAGGAACTCTTAGCCGTAGTGTTCGCATTGGACAAATTTAGGTCCTACCTGATCGGATCCGAGATCGTTATATACACAGATCATGCGACACTTAAGTATCTTCTTTCTAAGAATGATTCTAAGCCCCGCTTGATACGATGAATCCTTCTACTTTAAGAATTTGATTTAGAAATTAAAGATAAAAAGGGAGTAAAGAACGTAGTGGCCGATCACCTTTCTCGCCTTAATACCTCTGATTCCCTTGAGGCGACCCATATCAATGACATGTTCCCTGACGAACAACTGTTCAAAGTTTCCCATTCACCTTGGTTCGCTGATATTGCTAATTATCTTGCTACAAGTTTCATACCGACACACTGGACGTCACAAGATAAGAAGAAATTCTTTACCAAGGTGCGTAACTTTTTCTAAGACGATTCATATTTGTTTAAATATTGCCCAGACCAAATCCTAAGGAGTTGTATGCCAGACGATGAGCATCAGAGTGTCATCTCCTTCTTTCACTCACAGGCTTATGGTGGTCACTTTTCTGTTAAAAAGACCATGGCTAAAATTCTACAGTGTGACTTTTATTGGCCCACCATGTTCAGGGACACTCATGAGTTTTGCAAGGCTTATGAACGTTGTCAAAAATTGGGAGCATTGTCCCGTCAAAATATGATGCCCTTAAATCTCATCCTCATCATATAAGCATTTGATTGTTGGGGCATTGATTTCATTGGACCTTTCCCCCAATCCTTTGGAAATTTATATATTTTGTTTGCCGTAGATTATGTCACTAAATGGGTCGAAACAATTCCGCGCCGCAACAATGACCATTGCACGGTCATTAAATTTTTAAAAGAAAACATCCTGTTGCGGTTTGGAACGCCTCGAGCCATCATTAGCGACAGGGGCTCACACTTTTGTAATAAACCATTCAAGAGCTTAATGAAGAAATACGGTATCTCTCATAAGATGAGCACCCCATACCATCCACAGACTAGTGGACAAGCTGAGACTTTTAATAGAGAGATCAAACATATCCTGGAGAAAACAGTTAACCCTAATCGTAAGGATTGATCAACCCGATTGACCGATGCCTTATGGGCATACCGTATTGCTTTTAAAACTCCTATTGGAACATCTCCCTTTAGACGTGTCTATGGGAAGACATGTCACTTGCCTGTGGAATTGGAGCATAAAGTGTACTGGGCGATCAAAAATCTGAATTTCAATCTGGACAACACTGGCTTGCTACGCAAACTTCAATTAAATGAACTTGAAGAAATTCGGAACGTTGCGTACGAGAACTCGAGAATTTACAAAGACGGGATGAAGGCATTTCATGATCAACATATTCTCCAGAAATCATTCACGTCAGGTCAGAAAGTCCTTTTGTACGACTCTCGACTACATCACTTTCCAGGTAAGCTTCGATCTCGTTGGACCGGCCCTTACACTGTTGTTACTGCCTATCCTCATGGGGCCGTCAAGATAAGAGATCCCGACAATGACAAGGAGTTTAAAGTAAATGGACATCGATTAAAACTATTTGTCGAGAAATTTGATTCAGAGGTTATGTCCATGCCTCTGACTGCTCCTGTTTATCAGGATTGATCTCCTAGTCTGATGGAGGTATAGGTTTATCGCTTTCATAGGACTAGGGTAGTGATTTATTTTGTCTGGCTGAAGACGGTAAACTTAGCGCTCCTGGGAGGCAACCTAGCTTTTTATTCCATTTCATTTTTTTCTTAGTTAGTTAGTTCAATGTTTGTGCGTAACATTGCTACAAACCCTCACGAGACTACAACTTGTCCACTAGGGGCAACCTAGGGGTTTAAAGGCTTGTTGCATATGTTAAATGCAATCGAGAGTACCTGCGAAAGTGGTGTAGGTTAGATTTTTATTTTTATTTTACTTCTGTTACTCTCTTGTGCTAACTCACTCTTATGTAGATATTTTTAGAAACTCTCTCGATTCATTATTCAGGTACTATCTTCCCATCACTTTTCATTTACTTTCGTTGTCCCATGTGCATTGCATGCTCATATATCTTTTACATTGAGGACAATGTAGATTTTTGGTTGGGGGATGGGGAGATTAGGTTTCCTAATCAGTATTTTCTTGGTCTTGAGCAAAAATTGTGAAATTTTTTAATTTTTCTGAAATTTCTTGTGAATTCAAAGTGATTTTGACATCCATCTGTGACTTAAAATTTCAAGATACATGATGTTGGTAATTTATGACTCTTGGATTCCATATCTGTTAGATTTCACAGTTAAGTTTGAATTGTTAATCCAGAATTAGAAGTTGTAAATATTGATTGAACCATGATTTCATATGTTACATGTTACCTACACATTAAGGTTTCGGTTTGATATTGAAGGGTTAACTTGGTAATCACTAAGCATGTAAGGAACCATCTTGGAAATTTTCCTGTCATGGTCACTTAAAAAAAAAAAAAGAAAAAAAAAAGAAAAGAAAAGAGAGATACCTTTATAAAGCGTTGGATGAATAATCTTCACCATAGGTTTGCTCCCTATAGGTGAAGATTTAATTCTTCATAAGATGATATAAGGGTTGGGTGTACAGTCTTCACCTTAGGTTTGCTCCCTATAGGTGCAGATTTGATTTCCCTTCTTAGCGTTACTTTTAGTGAAAAAATCAAAAGTGAAGGAATGAAAAGATGATCAGTGAGGCAAGTTTTGAGAAAGTTTTGGTTATTAGGAATTCTCTTGTTGGTTACCAATGATATCCTGAAATAGAAAAGTGAATTTTAATGTTGATAAGACAAGATTACACTATACACCCATGGAACTCAATGTTTAGAATTTTTTTGATTGATGAATTAATACTTTGAACTTGATTATGAAGTTTACTGTGTGCTTGAGTTCAGGAAAAAATAATTCCCAACATTCATGAATCTTAGATTTCTCGTATCTAAATCGTTTTTCAAGAAATCACTCGAGTTCATAGAAATTGTCCTGTAATTCTTAACTTATTTTTCATATGCTTTCAACGAGACTAGCAAAATGCTGGTTGGGGGTTGTGTTGACGGTCAAATATTGCATATCTAACCCCAGTTATTGCATGAATTTACGAATATAATACTGTTTTACAGCCTGTTTTATGTGTGTTTGTGTTGCAAGGTGACTTTAAGAGCTTGGACTAAAAAGGGTACTAAAAGCATGGATTTGATGCTCTGATGACACCAAAGGCAAAGGATGGACTCCTGGGGACCAAAATCAACGCCAGAGATCCACAAAAATCAAGGAACTGAAGCTCAAGTGGCCTAAAGGACATCCAGAATGCAAGATCATAGGGTTCCCACCATTCGTTCGGTTCGAAACTTGACACATGGCCTGAAGACCATAAATTAACCATACACGTCAAATTTCACCCATTGGATCTCTCTGGAAGTCGCCCAACGGACAGATTAGCCCATAGATCTGTGAATTGGGGCCCACCTACTTCTTGGATATGCTTCACTTTTGGTTCCAATGCCTAAAATGATATGTCAAAGCTGATGAACAGTGCGAATTTCTCACGACCATCACAATGGAACTACATGTACATCGTCAATACACAAAGTGCATGTGCACTCAATGTACACTGGACGAGAATCCCGGTCAAAACTTGGTTTGACTGAGCTTTCTTTCTCAAAAATGAAGTTCCCGTTTTCGCTACAACGTGCGACGCTGTCTAGGATCGGATGCAGTTGTGGGCCCCACCCATTGTCCAAACGGTTGATCCATACCGTCCATAAGACTTCTGCGACCCATATCACTAAGGCCTAGCTAACGGAATTTGAAAAGGACAAAGAAAATGGGATCTCAGTCGTGTAAATGTCGGACGGACGGCTGAATAGGAAACCCGTGGGCCACACCAAAAATTGATCCAAAACTGGCCCTCTCTGAATGGTTTTTCGAGGCGCATCTCATGGACGGAGTGGATTTCTCAGACGTTGGAGTGTGGACCCCACAGACACCATGAACTCAAATAGTAAAGCACGTCCTCTATCTCTAGCTGTGAAACAGGGGCCGCAGATGATCTCAGTGGGCCATTATTATAGACAAAATGATCAATCCGAACCGTCCATCATGTAGAGGAGAGAGATATTGATAGAACCATGTTGATTTTGTATACTCATCCATGCACATGTGCTTGTTCCAGCGGTCACAAACGGACAGCCCTGCGCTGATTACAGCGTGATTTCTACCTTTGGCCACGTCAATAACATTCCAACACCACCCATCTCTGGTCGAAATTTTGAGGGGAAGCAAGTGAACGAACTGGATTTAATGTCTAACATCAAGAATGGGCCCCACCAACACTTCAACGCAAGTCGGTCTGCATTTCTACGCACAACACTGCGTAAAGAAAAACTTGCGACTGAAGTTTTGAATGGAGTGCGGAAACCTCCACCAACTTGGCACTGGTTCCTCTGCCTATAAAAGGAGAAGGAAGGGAGAGAGAGAGAGAGAGAGAGAGAGAGAGAGAGAGAGAGAGATTTATGATTCAATGAGGAAAGCTTGGCTTGAACATGGAAGAGAGAGAGAGAGAGAGAGAGAGAGAGAGAGAGAGAGAGAGTAGAGTAACTTTATTTTATTTTATTTTTATTATTTCTTCTTAGTACTTCTTTTGAGATGTCTAGCTCAATCATGTTGAGCTAAACCTCTTAGCTAAGGCTAAGAGGTGAAGCTTGTAGTGTGATGAGAAGACCTTTGCTTGTGCCTTTTGTTTAAATTGAATTGACATTGATTTTAGTTTAATAGATGGAATGATTTTAGTCTTTAATGGTCTATTGTGACTGAAATTATAATGGGTCTGGAATGACTTTGAGCATGTTCTTTTCCTTTATGTTTATGACGTCAGGAAGCCCTGTTGTTCACCATCGTCTCCTAGACATGGTCGGATGACGGTACCCTTCCTCACTTTCATACATTGTTGATTGGTTAGAAATTAGTTTAATTCTGTTGTTTACTTTCTCTCTTGGGCATAGTTTGGTGATGGAATCCATTCTAATTCATATACTTTCATCTTTAGAAAACTATATCAACGACAGTTCAGTTAATTTCCATGATTCTTGAAGCAAGCGTAAGATCTTCCTGATCTCTACAAGTGGATCCTCTGAATCCCTAGTTCCCTATCTCTGAATTCTTTAAAGCTTTAGATAATTATTTCACAATTATTTCTTAAATTCTATTTTGAATTAGTTTACATCTTAGTCTAGTTCTAGTTCTAATTAGTTTCAGATAACGTACAGGTATCAGTCCCTTGGGATTCGACCTCGGTCTTACCGAGTTTATTACTACATCACAACCCTGCACTTGGGGAGTGAACATGCGATAAGGGTCGTGGTTGTAATGTGGTAAGGGTCGTAGTTGTCATGGGTCATAGTTGCCATGCTATATGGGTTGTAGTTGTCATGGGTCGTACTTATCATGTTATATGGGTCATGGTTCTCATTTTATATGGGTCACGATTGTTATATGTTCACTTATCACATTTAACATGAGAACCACGACCCATAAATATTAAACATAAGAACCACGACTCATATAACATGATAAATACGACCCATGACAGCTAGAACTTATGACAACCATGACCCATATAACATGACAATCATGACCCATGACGACTACGACCCTTACCACATGACAACCATGACCCATGACGACTACGACCCTTACCACATTCTACCATGACCCTTACTGCCTTGCAACCACGACTCTGGCATGGGTCGTGGTTGTCATGAGGTAAGGGTCGTGATTGTCATGAGGTAAGGGTCGTGGACACTGCCTAAGTCAGGACATTTTGGGCAGTGTCCATGACCCTTACCACATTCTACCACGACCCTTACCGCCTTGCAACCACGACTCGGGCATGGGTCGTGGTTGTCATGAGGTAAGGGTCGTGGACACTGCCTAAGTTAGGACATTTTGGGCCCACGACGAGCTGGTCGACAAGGTAGACGGAACGAATCACCCCATTGTGGGCCTTAAGCTATTGCACCAATGGTTATCCTTTCATTTGGTAGTAAAGAAAGTGAATATGTAACAAACGCGATGACCCATATAACATAAGAACCACGACCCATAGAACATGATAACTACGACTCATGACAACCACAACCCATATAACATGACAACCACAACCCATATAACATGACAACCATGACCCGTGACAACTACGACCCTTACCACATTACAACCACGACCCGGGTAAGGGTCGTGGTTGTCATGCTATACAGGTCGTAGTCTTCATTTTATGGGCCTTGATAAGGACCAACTAGTGGGGCTTACATTGATGTATGTGAATAATCCATGTCGCCCATCATTTTTTCTGTATCATTTTAGGACTAGGACCAAAATATTAGCCTGATCCAGAGCTCGTGTGGGCTCAAATATCAACAGTGGGTGCCATTGTCACCATTATTTTCTATTATGTGGCTCACACAAGCTTAGGACCAGGCTGATATTTGAAACCTAGCCCTAAAATGACACGACAAAAAAGATGGAGGGCATAGAATATTCACATACAACAATGTAGGTCTCACTAGTTGGTCCTTGCCAAGGCCTATAAAATGAAAACTACGACCTGTATAGCATGACAACCATGACCCTTACCCGGGTCGTGGTTGTAATGTGGTAAGGGTCGTAGTTGTCATGAGTCATGGTTGTCATGTTATATGGGTTTTGGTTGTCATGGGTTGTAGTTATTATGTTATATGGGTCATGGTTGTCATGTTATATGGGTCATCGCGGTTGTTACATGTTCACTTCCTTTACTACCAAATGAAAGGATAGCTATTGGTACAATAGCCTAAGGCCCATAATGGGGTGATTCATTCCGTCTACCTTGTCGGCCAGCTCGCCGTGGGCCCAAAATGTCCTGACTTATGCAGTGTCCACTTCTAACAAACATCATAATGAGTCTGGAAAGTTTCAACAATGGGTTTCATTGTTATCATTATTTTCTATTATGTGACCCACACGAGCTCTGGATTTGGTTGATATTTGGGCACTAGCTCTAAAATAACATGACAAAAAGAATGGGCGGCATAGATTATACATATACATTAATGTGGGCCCCACGAGTTTAGTCCTTGCCCACGTGCAAAAAAAAAAAGAGTTCCATACACATCACTTTCTTGGCATTAAATATAACGTAACTTCTTATTTCTTATAAAACAAAACACTGCAACATAAGGGCATTTTGGTCTGAGTAATTTTGAAAGGTTGAGTATCTTTAGGGAATTTGACCACACATCTAGGCCACAACGGTCAATTTCCATTTGAAAACTTGGAGAAAGTTTTCACAGCCGTACATTTGTTCTATGAAGCATGGCCTTACTATTGGACTGACCTGAATCTTGTGAAAGTGCACCCACATATCGTTAATCATAACATGGACGGACTGGATCTCTTACTTATATGCTATGCCGGGACGTGTGGCATGAACTGGCCCACCTTGTAAACTCCTGACCTCGAATCCTTCCTCAGTCTGGTATCCGTTTTATTCTCGGATACGGATATGGATATGTATTTTATGAAAACAAGTAGGCTACGGGTACTAGAGGTACAAATCGTATACGGTTGGCGGGTGTATCAATATCCGATCTGTGTACAGCCCACTTGTCGCTGCCTTGGCGAATGAGTAGTTGAGTACGGTCTCTTACCCTGGGAAACGGATTGGCTACTTCCCTGCCACCGGCCAATGGCTGATGGTTGGTGCTCTGTCGGCGCCACCATGGTGTATTTGTTTCATCCATGCCGCCCATATAATTTTATAGATCATGTTATTCTATGAGAGCAAAAATAAGGTATATCCAAAGTTCAAGAGGACCACATTACAGGAAACAGTTTTGAATAAACTTCTACCATTAAAAACTTTTTGGGGCATAAAAGTTTTGGATCAGTGGATCTTTTGTTTCCCTTCATCTGAGTCTATCTGTATGAACTAATCAACATATTTGATTTTAAATAAACAGTAAAGTGAGCCTTAAGAGGATTTTAATAATGGATATTAAATGACTATTGTTTTCTTGTGGTGTGCTCCCCGAGATTTATAACCCTCTCATTTTTGGTACCAAGCCCTAAAATGATCTTTAAAAATGGATGAACGGAATGGATTAAACACATACATCATGGTGGGACCCACAGGGCACCGATCATCAGCCACCGGGCTAGTGGCAGGGGGAGTAGCCAATCCGTTTCCCTTGCCCCGTTGGGGTCGGCATTTTCACCGTGAGGTTTTCTACCATACATCCCAGTTTTTATTGTAGGAGCCTGGCCCATTTGGGCATCCAAAACGTTGATCCGACGAGATAAACGGTAATGCTGACTGGCGTTGAATATCTTCACGACTGATAGATCTTAAACATCCTATAGACCGCCCACAAAACATCACTGAAGGGGATGGTTCAAAGTTAAATAGGTAGAGATATAATCTTTTGTTTTGGTTCTCCTCCAACCGGAGAGGAACGCATTGCGTTGACGGTTTCGATCATTCAAGCATGAAGGCAGATCCAATCGCTAAGCTCACAACGTATCCACTAACAGTCTGTTGCGATGTACTGTAGGTCGGCTAGACGTTTGCAGGTTGACTTTCGACGTTAATAGGTCGGCTAATCTTGCGTGCAAGAAATGAAAATTCACCTAACGGCCCAGACTAATGCATCACTTGTGCAGGACATCGTGACATTGCAAAAGGTGGCCCCACCATATGAAAAATACTTCCTGCCAAAGTCAGGCCTGTCTACTCATTGGGCAGGTACATCTACAAAATTAATGGATAGCCAGTATCCGGGCCCTCGTGATAAGGACTGTATGATTTCCTTACATGCTTGCCGCCTGCACAAAGGAAGAGTCATTATTATTATTATTATTATTATTATTATTATTTTTTAATTTTTTGATTAGCTTATTAGTACACTAACCATGTCAGTACATACTCCATGTTTGCCACCTCCGCTGGGGATCGACACCAATGCATCAAGGGTTGAGACGAGGTATCTCCACTCAGTCTGCCGGTTGCACCATGGATCGGGTGCAGGAAGAATCACTGTTAATGGAAGTATACTCGCTCGTGCAAGGTGGGCCGATATCTAGAGTACCATTCATCAGGAAAGGTCATTTTGAGCATCCCCTAGATGTAAAAATCAAGTTTCGTTGCCTCATCAGGTGGGACACAGTTGTACGAGAAAAAAAATGGACGGTTAGGAAGGAATGGCAAATGGTACATATTCAACCTGCACATATGAACTAAACCGACGGGTAGACCCGCTATTTTTTGGTCTAAGGGACACTAGCACGGGGCCCTACCTAATGAATGTCCCAGAGGTCGCCACATATGGCAGTACGGAGGGCGAGTACATTTCGTACCGATGTACGCCTCTTGAGTTAATTCATAAAGGTCGTACTGTTCCCCGTCGTACGTAAGACTGGGCTACTTTGAGTTAATTCATAATGGTTGTAGTCCTTCGCCATAAGTACAAAGTGAGCCTTCCTAGTTTAATTCACAAGTGATTTTTTTTATACTCTGGCTGAGTGGGATGGTTGATACCCGAGCACTCGGAAATTGAAGAAAGAGAAATTGACGACTGCAAACCCAACCTTTTACCCACCGTCTTCTTTTAACGCATTCAAAACCATTCTGTACCGTCTTCTTTTAACGCATTCAAAACCATTCTGTACGGACATACTATTTGCACAAGAAGTAGGATGATATAGTGAAATATATGGCTACGGATTATAACCGTAGCTCTTTCAAAATGAAATTGGCTAGCATGAATTTCAAAGAAAAAACCTATAACCACAAGTTTTTGGCAAGCAAACATGAACTTTAAGAAGGTTCAATGCTCGGAGAATTTCATGTTTGTCTGCCTATTGCTACACTTAAAGACCGTAGCTCTAGGTTTGCCTCAATGCATTTCATGCTTGCCTCGTTAAATTTCTTATGGGGTCTTTCTAAATTTCATTTCCAATAGCTACGGTTATAATTTGTAGCTGTAGTTTTCACGGTACCACCTAAATGCATGGGTATTTTCATCTACAAATAAGAGGTAAGTACATAATGGTTTAGTTTGGGAAGGTAAAGTTTGAGAGTGTGTAGAAAAGACAATGGGTAAAAGGTGGGGTCCACATTTGTCAATGGTTTAGTTTGGGAAGGTAAAGTTTGAGAGTGTGTAGAAAAGACAATGGGTAAAAGGTGGGGTCCACATTCGTCAATTTCTCTTAAACAAATGGCGTGCTTCAGCTTATATCAAACCACCCAAATTGCAAGACCAACTGCAGATAGGTCTCTCTCCAAAAGTTGTTTAGGATTCAGTAAAATTCCAAACTTCTAATGGGCATTTGTTAGTTGAATTTGACTCTCCACTTTTCATTTAGACCGTCAGTTATATGGTCGCCAATCATAAAATCAAATCTGTGTGATTTTCCATAAATGTGCCATCTATCTGTGTGATTTTGTGCCCTCTACAAAATCTAGAGGGTCTAAATTAAGCTACCTGAATGCCATGTGTGCGTTTTTTTTAGTACTTTTTAGGTACCAACCGATGTACTTGGTGAGAGTATCAAAGATTCTTTAAGGGCGTGTTTGGCTTCGGGTTTGCATGTATTGCATGGTATTAAAGTGTGTGATGTGACATGTATGGTGTTTGGTTCGGAGTAGGAAATCGCAGTATTCTATGCACGCGAATACAGCGTGAAGCCAAAAAACTGCATCGACTGTACTCTTGGGCATAATACATCCAGACCCTTCTCTATACATCCCAAATACCTCTCTAAGATCACTCCTCTCTTCTTCTTCCCCATGAACTTCAATCAATCTAACAAAGTCCTCAAAACCCAAATCTCATCTCCATCTGAGTCGATGGACTCAACCACCGCTTTCGACTCCTCCACCGACAGATCCTCCCCAATGGTCCTCATGCAACTCCGTAATTCTATAATAGAGATCTTCCCATGTAACGCCCTAGAAAAATCGGTACTTGGACTCGAGTACCAACTCGACCAGAAATCGCGTAGAATTAATTCCTTTAGAAAATAAGCGTAAGTTAGCTAGCGCAACGCTAGAGTAGCTGTGAAATCATCCCTGATCGCTTTAAATACGTTATACAAGATCCAAAACGAGTAGAACCAATGACACTATAATACTCTAAAACCTCAGATCAAACTCTAAACCGGTTTGTTCTCAGGACTTCTTTGAAACTTTGTATTGGATCTATACCGCGCGTCAAAAGTCCGATACCTACAATCTTAGACCATTATAACCGCCTAGCTGGACTTGACAATCATTTCGAAAATCAAGTCCAACCGACATTCAGAGGCTATTTCATTGAGCCTGGAGTGAAGAGAGTGAGAATAGGATAGATTTGAAATTTTGAAATTCAAATCTGGCACACGAATTGGCGCGTTATTATTAAGCGTTCTGACCGTCAGAATTCAGCCAAATTACACCCTCAGATCAGGAAAAATTTCTCTTTCATATCATGAGACTTGTAGACCTGATCTACGTGCGATGACCGCTGAACTGAAACTGGACTGCCACGTGCAATCTACGAACACTACCGGTCTGAAAATGGGATGTGAGCGACATCCGACATGCATGAACTTAAGTCCGATCGCGTTCGGCCAGGGGACCTCCCGAAATATCTTTTTGGACCGAAACAACCTCGATTTGGTTAGGCATCAAGTAAACATTATTTCCAAGCCTGTTTTGGGAATGTTTCAGGTTATAAAAGGGCCTTAAACCCTCACTTCTCTCACCCATCCGAATTTACTAGAAACCCTAGCTGGTGTGAGAGAAAAGGTGAGAGATTGTGAGAGAGAGTGGGAGAGAACTTCCTGCTACTTGCACTACCTGTTGCACGTGCTTAAATAACACACCTCAACCACTGTCCCGGCGATTTCGCCGCATTTCTAGGTAAGAAAAGACCTTAAACACTTGCTGATTTAAGGTTCCGTCGGTTCCTTAGCATGGTAGCTTATACATCTTGTGAAATAGGTTGCCTGTTCGCCGTAGACGAAGCGTATACGCTCCGTTCGAATCAATACACTTGTAGGATAAAAGGTGCGGATTCTAGATGCTTTGATTGACTGTTTTCAACGCTTTCAATGTCGTTTAATAGTAGATTATCGATGGCAACGCTGTTTGACATGTACAACATGTTGTCCGTTTCCTGTTTCGTAAGCAGACGAAAAATATGAGATTTAGGGCATTTTAGTCATTTGTAGGAAATACTATTTTCATCCATATTTTGCTGATATGATTGACATGACTCTTTGTCGCATTAGGATATTAGGAATGCGTGCATAATCAGTTTGGCAAAGAGATTGCCCAAATGCGCACTTTGAGTCGACATACTATATGTAGACTAAGTGTTTGTATAAATGTTTGTATTAGTATGTATTGAATTAAATGGTGTTATAAATTAGTTTGAGGTTGAATTCTCAAATAATATGCTGATGTAAATGATTTCCTACATGTTGGCTATATGCATGATTTCATTATATGTATGAAATGCATGTGTTAGATGATTTACTTAAGTTGTATGTTATAACATGCGTTAACATGCTCACATTATTGTATTTCATTTCCATTACTCTTATATGATTGCTGATGTGGATTAATAAATGTTTGGGACTATACCTAGTCCAGGCAGTCGGTAACCGAATAAATTCGTGGTTAGCTTATCTTTGTCACGAACGACGCGTCGATGAACGCGAGTCATGTTTTGGAGTTGGCGGCAGTGGTTAGGCCACGCGAAGTGTTTTATGCACTTCATGTCGCTCAGCTTGAGATGCGCTCGTGCTAGTCGAGCCCGTCAAGTAACCCAACTGGCCATTGTATATTCACCTTGTATGAGTCATAACTGCTTGAACCTAGGGTACTGAACTTACCATTGTAAACCCTATTAACCATGGTACCTTGATCCATAAAGACTGATGAGCCGGGCATGGTGGTATGGGACACCGTGGTCGAGCTGTCGGCCTATGCTGGGGCCACAAACCTCCCCGTAGTGACCAGTGAGCACCTATGACTCGTGAGCAGATTATGGTGGTATGAGACATTATATTCTTGCTGTCGGCCTACACTGATCAGGCGACGAGCCCTTTGTAGTGACCGTGAGCGTATTTTGAGTCTAAGGGAGGCGACGACCCTTCCGTAGCAATGAGGGTACAGTAGGCCTGTATTGATAAGGTGAAGGGGGAGCGGTGCAACGAGTGCGAGCAACAGCCCTGACAACCCTTGCAGCGACCTACAAAATATACATCGTATGAGATTACTAGGAGTGACGACCCTAGACAGGATCTGTGTTGGGATTGATATAAGGGAAGTACCTTAGTTTCCCAATCCTGCTGTATGAATGGACTAATAGTAATTCGGTAATCATATCACCATCACATTGCATGTGCCTGGAAGATGTGGAGCACTGTGGGAAGGAAGCATGCCGCGGGCGTAAGATGGTACCATATGAGGGAGATCGTCGGTGAGGGCATCCATCATGTCATGTCATATTGCATTAACAACAGTATTTGAGAACATGTTAATCTTTGCTCTATTATTCCACTGAGTTAGCTACTCACTCCCACGTTACGGGATGGTGTTTGCAACACCCACCAGACCCTGTCTTAGATGCAGGTGAGGCAGCGATTCAGGAGGCAGAGCCGGATTATGATGAGGACCAAGACGAGTTCTCATATATGCGGTACCACGACGGCTTTGCTTAGGTGGCCTGGATTGGCGAGACTTCTCAGTAGGACTATTTTTGACATTTTGATTCTATTTATTTACATGTATATGAGACTCAGAGATGTATTCTTACTTTGGAGACAGTTGAGATCTATTTTATTTTCCATACAGTGATATGTATATCCTTTAGTCTTCCGCTTGCTTTTATCACTGAATCTGGAATATGAATTGCAGTTTTGGCATACTTTTACTCATGTGAATGCTTTAACTCAGACAACATTGAATCATAATCATTTTTGTTGCATAAGTGACGGTGTGGAACTTGGGAGTCGGGTTTATACACGACCCCCGATTTTCAGGGTTTTACATCCCATCTCCATTTTCGTCTAAGTAGCAGAAGACAAACACCGATTTTATGCATGTGAATGAGGCTGGGGGCTAAGATGTGAGGATTTGAAACGATAAGCTCCACGACATTGGATTCGAAGAGGCCCTTGTCTTTGAAGTGTTGGATCGTTGGCCTTAAGATGGACTCAGGATCTACAGAGAGGACTTTTGGAGTTGTGGCGATGATGGATTTGATGTGAGTTTCTGAGAACCCATGAGATTTGAAGAAGGTGAGGACAAAATCTAGGTTCTTGGGGGTGTGTTTTAGCATTTTGGTGACTGTTAGAACCTTTTCTAGTGAGAGACGACACAAGTTTTTGAGGTATTGTAGAAAAATAGAAGGTGGGCTTGTTTGAGAATGGGATTTTAGAAATGGGTTTTGTAGGGATTGGATTTGGAGTATTTGGATGTTGATTTGGAGGAGCTTTTTGTAATGAAGGAAACAGAACATCCTCTTCTTCCTTTTTTTCCTTTCTTTTTTATGAAGAAATTTTTTTAAAGAGAGAGAGAGAGAGAGAGAGAGAGAGAGAGAGAGAGAGAGAAATGAAGGGCTGAGATGAAAACTTACAAATTTTGATTTTGATTTTTTTATTTTCCTAATGAGTGAATAGTAGAGATGAAGAATACCTGTGGCTGCAGCTTGTGCATGAGCTTCTCTACCCTCTCAGAGCTCTATACAATGTGTGGCCCTTATACGTCGTTTTTAAACATTGATATGTATAAGAAGCTGTATATATGTTAGGACAATACCTCCTATCCAAACATTGGTTAGTGGCATGTTTCTGATGGATGTATTCTGAAAATCATCCAATGTATACATGAATAGTATCGGAATACAATGCAATACACCCAAAACATGAATCTAAATATGCCCTAATGAGTTTTTTCTCACCGTAAACCCAGCTTTTTGGAACGAACCAAATTATACTTTTCAATACTAAACTTTAGGACTTTCTCCGGATGAGAATACCATTACAACTACAAACTCATTTTCTGAAATCTTCTCTCCTTTTCATACGAGAATACTCATTTACCAAAAATCTATTTTGTAGAATCTTCTCCCCTCTTCCTATGAGAATATCCTTCTACTAAAACCCATTTTCTTAAATCTTCTCTTCTCATTCAAATCTTCTCCTGTTTTTATTTCTTCTTGAAATTTTATCCTTTTCATTTCTAAAGTTTACATGGCTTTTTTTTTTCGGATGATAATAGCCACCACAAACCATTACTTCTTTTTCTTCATTTTCTTTTGTCAAGGAAAGACGAAATGGTATCTCCATCAAAGAAACTACATATTGAAGTTCGTGGTCAACTTCATAAAGTTCTCGGTTAATTTTATGAACTTCTCGGCCAATTTTATCGAGTTCTCGATTAATTTTCGTGAGTTCTCGATCAATTTTTGCAAGTTCTCAGTTAATTTTAAAAAGTTCTCGATCGATTTCACGAAGTTCTTGGTCAATTTCACATAGTTCTTGGCCAATTTTCACAAGTTCTAAGTTAATTTCACAAAGTTCTTGGTCAATTTTTGCAAGTTCTTGGTCAATTTTATCAAGTTCTTGGTCAATTTTAGTAAGTTCTCGATCAATTTCTGTAAGTTCTCGGTCAATTTCACAAAGTTGTTCAATTTTTACAAATTCTTGGTAATTTTATGAAGTTCTCGGTTAATTTCACCAAGTCCTCGATTAATTTTTTCAAGTTTTTAGTCAATTTCAAGAATTTCTCGGTCAATTTTCGTAAGTTCTTGGTCAGTCTCATGAAATTCTCGTCAATACGGATAATTCTCATCCCAAAGATCGAAGGAAACTAAGTATAAAGGATGAAGAAAAGATTGGCAAAAGTACAAGTTAAACAACAGAAAAACAGGATAGTTCGGTCCCACCTAGGCCAACTTTGGTGCCATCGAAAGTGCACAAAACTGTCCAGTAAGAAAACATCTTACTTCGGTGCCACCTAAGCCAATTTTGATGCCACCTAGTTACTCTGCATAGACAATTTAGATGCGATAAATTTCAGATACGATTTTAGTGCTACTGAAACCAACTTCGATCGACCGAAGCGTAATGCAGGGCCGACATAGATTGCGTAATTTGAGGTGGTTTGCGGAAATTTCAAGTCGGTGCGAAAGGTGGAGCTTCATAACTACAAATAGGAGTCCCTAGGACGTTTCTAAGTATCTTCCAGGGTTCAATGAGTGGAGCAAAAGGGTGGAGCCACGGTCCAAGAACTTTCTTCTTCTTCCTTAGTTAGTTGTTATGCTTTGTTTAAGAGACTTTAGTTCAATCATTTTTATGGTTGGCTAAACCTCTTAGTTAGGACTAAGAGGTGAAGTTTGTAGCATGATTGAGATGTTTGCTTTATTTTAATTCATGTTATGTTGAACTCCATTGAATCCTAGTTTGATTATAAGGAACTTTTTTAGTTTTTAATGGTCTGTTGTGACAAATTATAATAGATTTACGATAGCTCTGAATATCTCATTTTCTATTCTGAGATTGCTAGATTGGTAAATCCTGTTGTTTGTCATCATCCCATGGGCATGGTTGGGTGACAGAATCCCTTCCAATCTTCCTAATTCTCCTTCTTTGATGACTAGATTCATGCGAAATTCAGAGATATGATCGTCTCTTCTTCCAATTGGATAAGATAGGACTCTGATTTTAGTTGTGTCTTTGAATCAAGTATTGTAACATCCTGAGAAGCTATAAGTGGATCCTTGGCACCCTAGTTTCCACTTTCAATTGATTGTTTAAACCTTATTTATAATTGCACCTTTAAATTCAAATTTCTACTTTAGTTCTTCATCTAGTTCTAGTTCTACTTAAATTTAGAAGACACACAAGTTCAATCCCTGTGGATTTGACTTCGGTCTCATCGAGACTATTACTACATTGCGACCCTACACTTGGGACTGTGAACAAGTTTTTGGCGCTATTTCCGGGGACTAATGGTTGTGTTTTTATGAAATTAATTTGTTTTAGAATTAGGTGAAGATTAGGGTTAGTTTAGGTTAGAATTTTTCTTATTTCTGAATTAGGGTTTTTAGGATTTCTCAGTTTTTTATTTAGTTTTTAGGGTTCATCTTTTATTTTCTTTCCTTCTTCTTTCTTCTCTAACTTTACTAACATAGTCTGATTATTTTTATTTTATAGGGTTTTCAGTTCTAGTCCTTCTCTTCTGGTAGCTTCTTCCCTCTAATTGCTTTCCATATTTCTGTAATTTTTTTGTTGTTTTTTTAAGAACTAATTTTAGAATTAGAATCAGAATTAAGGTTTCACCATGAACGAACCAAAGTGGCTAGAGTGGGTATGTAGATATGCTAATGAGAGGGTCCATGAAGAAGTGTGAGATGATTATATTGGAAAACAACCCATGTCTCAAATTTTTTCTGAAAACATTATTGAGAATCGATCAGAATATAATGCTCCACTGGTTACAAAGTCCCTTCATGATCATATGTGAGAGAATAATCACACTCCATCAATTAAGAAAACAACACATGATTATTGGGATGAGAACTATTATCACCCATTAGGGTGAGAACTAGGTATGGGGTCCCTACGCGACCCCATATCTCCACTACTCAGGTGTTACCTTTTTAAACCTGCAATTATTAAACCACGGGATCGATTAACCAAACAACTTAACTTAACACGTATAGGGTGGGATTTCCAAGCAGCATTGAGACAATCCACCATGACCCTGAAGACTCAGTTTACACTACACGTCAGTCAAAGAAGGTAACCTCGATCAAATATCTTAAGGCAGATCAGTTTATAAGACAATTAATGATAACAGTATTCTAAAACTCAATCCATGATGATCAGTGGGTAACTAACAAGGTACCCCTGTGTTTTAAATATGTATTTATCACCTGAAAACGAGTGTCGAACCCGTGTGACTGTTAGATCACATCATATGGGCCAAATACTGTCCCAAGAGGTGTGTAACGGCCCACCCAGGTCTCACCATCAGCCCAAAAGTGGGCCAAGATGACCAGGGGGGGCCGTGAAGTAATTGAACGGAATAGATGGGCCACCACTATCGTATACTGGGCCATGCAAGGCGCATGTGCACCTTACCAATGAAGTACACAACATGCACTGGATAAAACAAGTCGGTCAAACAGGCATTGACCGAGCAAATTGCAAAACAGAGGTCTCTGCCGCCATTTTCAAAACTTCAAAACAGGGTGTTCTTAAGACCCAAAATTGGGCCACCCTGGCTACTTTCTGGACAATCCAATCCGTCCATTCCACTCTTGGTGGCCTACTGAACTAAAAGGTATAGGATCTCAGACCCCTGTATAGGAATGGGAGAGAACGGTCCCAGCCATCCAATCCCTTCATGAACGGCTGAGATCCAAATGAGAGGACAATCGGATGGCTTCCCTTGCAAGCCAAACCTTCCATTAACTAGTGGACCCAGACCTTCCATGAGCCAGCTAGGGGAGGGTCTTGTCATTGCCAAAAATGGCTAGAAAGAGCCATAATGAAGAAACTGAGGCTTTACCATTTATGGTTTGAAGAGAGCTGGCACAGCCGTCGGTGGCTGCTTTGCCTTGCATATAAATACGCATTGTTGCCCACGGATCCCACACCAAAAGAAAGGAAGGAAGGAAAAGAGGAAGAAAAGGGAGAGAGAGAGTAGAGTCAAACTCGGCCGGGTAATCAGCCCACAAACTTCGGCCTTTCTTTTGTTTTCTTCTTACCTATTTTCTTCTTCATTTCGTATAGCAATATGGCCCTTTATGAGCCACGTTTGGGGCCAAAAATCCGTCCATGGTGGAGCTTGAACAGGGCCAGAATGCAGCCCCTGTTTTGAGGCTGAACATGGCCTGAGTACAACCCCTGTTTTAAGGCCGAACAGGCCCTGTTTGGGGCCAAACAATGGCACGAGAATGGCCCCAGATAGGGGCTGAAACTCAGTCTAGAAATAGCCTGCAAACGAGCTCTTTTTAAGCTGCAACATGCACCAGAAATCGGACTGATAAGAGTCCGGAAATCAGAGTAAAAGCGCCCCTGTTCGGGCCGTTCCTTGGCTGGAAAAATGGCGGCCATCGAGCCTCTGTTTGAGCTCTGGAATGGGTTGAAAAACAGCCCGGGAATAAGCCGTGTTTGAGCTAAAAATTGGGGCCGGAAATGGCTTCCAAAACGGCCTACAGCATGTGCCGTATGCACGTTGACAGAGGGTGGGCAGCACTGACTGTGGGCCTCACCAAACGTCAGGTGGGCTGCACTGACGGTGGGCCACACCAGGCTGCATGAGTTTTAGACCGTCCATCAAGGGGCGTTACGTCCAGACCATCCCTCACTGACGTCCAGTGCTGGACGTTGTTCAATATATATATGGTGGGTCCTACGTGGGACCCACCTGTGAAGTGATCGGCTGGTGTACGTATACACCAGTTATATAGCTGTTGTATTGACATCCTAAATCCCACCACGAGCTGTGCTTTAATCCAAGCCGTTCATCTGTTTTTGCAGCAGATGGGCCCCACCTTGACGTATTTATTGTACGCCCACTCCATTTAGCTGTGGCCCCACTTTCTGCACGTGTGAGGTACACCGTGGCCTATGTGTTGCATCCATGCTGTCTAATGTTTGGACAGGCGCTGATCGGGTGATGGTGTTGTAGACTACCGTAATGTATATTTTGATCCACACCGCCCATCTATGTGGGCCTGGCCATGATGTACATGTAGTGTACACGCTGTCCAGCAGTTGGACCGGTGCTGGACAATGCTGGACAGCCCTGGTTTTGGATGGGTTTTCAACACCACAAAAATAAAGAATAAAAATAAATCATGTGGGCTGCACCAGCGGGTGGGCCGCACCCTGCAAACATTTGGTGGGCCATGCCACGATTAAAAAAATGCGTGGGACCCACTCGTCCTAAGGTTTAAGACAAGGATGAGATAGAATTATCAGATGGACCACACTGCAGAAGACAGTGATGATACGACTACCCTTGAAACCCTTGGGTGCAGAGGAGTTTTGGGTCAATGTGATATTTGTTTTTCCAATTAATCGAGGTCTTTGTGACCTTATAAAAAGATTGGATGGAAAATAAATGTTATGGTGGCCCTGTGTGGTTTAAACCATGGAAACCATTATCTCCACTGTTACTTGTGATATGGTCTTGATGATCTTTGGATATGATTCATTTTTGGGGAAATACTCTAAAAAGATCTCTTAAAATAGATAAGCGGAGTAGATGGTGTGACCATCCACGAGGCCCACCTGATGTATATAAGGTCCATGTGTAAGTCCCAGTTCAGCCCATAATGATGATGAGCTTAAGCCTAATAGGGTCACCTTGTTCGGATAAAAAATGGTGGGCCTTGTTCGACATTGGTGGTGGTCCCTTCTATTAAGTTGATTGACCAAAAGTACTGTACACACCCTAAGGCGGTAGCCGTATGGGCCGGGGATGGTAGTCATGAGACACCATACCCGAGCCGTCGGCCTATGCTGGGTCGTGAGCTCCCTATAACGACCATGAGCTTACTTAAATTTGATGGTTATAATTGGACTAATAACGGGTTGACTAAATCATGCATGCATAGCACAGACCAACATCTATTGCTATTGTACAATGTGCGTATTTGCCTGACTGGACGTTTTTCTCGGGAAACAGGTCATTTGGATGTTTTTCCTGGGTCAACGTATTCGCCCGTTTGGATGTTTTTCCCAAGGCACGAACCGTCTGGATGTTTTTCTCAGGTCGATGATTGCATTCACGCATTCATGCATATAATAGGACTGCATCTGTTGTGTTTTGAATTGTTTGTATGTTTCTTTTATGTTATTCCTTGTCTGGGGCCGAAGGGGAGATCACATTGAACTGACTATTCATTCATCAACGTTCAACCATATAGAGGATGCAGAGACAGATGGATTTGCATTAAATTTGGAGGAGGTTTCGGTCAAGGGAGAGTCTGGAGACGAGGAGCCATATCAAGAGACAACGGTATACTATGGCCTTAATTATTAGCTTTCCTGTGATGGCTCATTTGGAATAGATGCATTGAACTTAAACTTTTGTAATTGGCCCCTAACCGAGTGGGCCAGCATATTGTTCACATTTTGGGTCATATCTATACTACGTTTCATTTCCTCTATTTGCACTTGATTTACCTATTAACTACCATTGTTATTAATTAACTCCTAGGTCTTTGGAATCCAAGTCGTGTGCTCGGATTCTGAAAACTAGGGTGTTACAAATTACAAGAACTTATAAAAGATATACAATAGATTGGTTCACATTTGACGATCATGGAGAATAATGAAATTGAGAATGAGGCTTGTTGGATTCTGTTAATGAGCATACGGTTTAATTTCCTGAAGAATCGATCTCGATGATTGTTCAAAGGAATGATTAAGAGACACAATTAGTTTTCAAATATAATGATACTAACATACTTCATTCACATGACATACTTGGTTTCAATGAGGAGGAAGAGGCTAGTTTATTTGGACCCCAACCCCACCTAAAAACAGAATGTGAGGAAAGTGATCCCATCCCACTTATGCATTGCACTGAATTGGAAGATGATGAGGAATGAGATGACAGTCATGAGATTACAATGTAAATTCTCCTGGAATCGATCTCAAGTTTCGTCCGGGTCAATGATTAAGAGGTTTAGGAAGTTGTCGACCATAATAATCTATTCCACCCATCTGACATGTTTGATTTAAATATGGAGGATGAGCCCCTTTCAACCGACCCTTCTAACTCTTGTGAGGTGTGTTTAGACTACTTCCCTGAATTAAATGATAGTATGATTTGGGAGATGGACGAGTTGCTCGATATGACTCTGAAATTTGAAACTATCTAGTTAAGGCCACCATCTAAGTTTTCAACCCTTGACGATACAATGCCTTTACTAAGTAGTATCAATGAACAGAGTCTTTACATCAATTTTTCACCTGTTGATCCTTAATCTACCTATGTAAGGCAAGGTAAGATACATTTGGTGACTGTTTATTCTCACCAAGATGAAGAGTAAGAGATCATGCTTCCATCCACTTTTAGAGACGATGAAATCCTTTGACAAATCATAACAGATTTCAATGTAGAGAATGAGTCCCTTTCAACCGAATGTCTCAACTCTTTAGAAGATTGCTTGACACATTTTACAGATTCAAATAAGCCTATAATAAAAGAAATAATGGATGCCTTGCAAGAGAATACTTCGGTAGTTGTTACTGATTGAGAGAACCCTTGTTTTAAGGCCCTTCCTTCCACAGATCTTAAATATTTACCATTAAAGGAGAATGATCCAAAAATTGAACTGAAGTTTGAAACTTCAGAATGTGTTGAGACTACATCACCTACGGGATTTTTTTTTGAATTTCATATACTTGTAGTCTTTAATTCACCATATTGTACTAACTTTAAAAATTTATCTATCACAGGTGAATCATATATACTTTGGATACCTCAGGAGATTCAAAGATAATTTTTTGCTGAGATCCATAAATTTCTTTGAACATTCATGCTCCAGGACATCCAAGCCTACTGCAAAAAGGGCTTTTGAATGATCATGTTGAAAAACCTTCTGAGAAATTTATCAAGATACTAACCGGAAGAGGAACCTTGCTACATGATTGAGTAGCTTTCCCTTACTTTCCTAGTTTCAGATTAGAATTTATTGCTTTTATAAGATTAAGATGTTTCCTTTAAGTTTGTTAAGTCCTCCTGCTAACCCATCTTCACTATGAGATCCTTGGAAAAGCCTCTAAAATCTATCTTCAAGTACTACCTTTCTATCACTTCTCCTTTACTTTCGTTGTCTCATGTGCATTGTATGCTTATATTATTTACATTGAGGATAATGTAGATTTCAAGTTGGGAGTGTGGATTAGGTAGGTAAACTAATCAATAATTTCTTAATCTTTGAAAAAAATATGAAAATTTCTTGTAAATTAAGTGATTTTAAAGATAATCCAAAGTTTAGAAGTATAAGATACTTAATGTTTATGATTTATATCTCTTGAATTTTAGTACGTATTAGATTTTAAAGTTAAGTTTGAATTGTTAATCTATGATTAGAAATTTTAAACACTAATTGAGTCATGATCTCACATGTCATATCTAGCTTACATATTAACGTTTTAGTTTTATATTGAATTATTAACTTGATGATTATTAAGCATGGAAGGAACCAACCTAGAGAACTTGTCCATCATTTTCAATGAGAAGAATTGAAAGGAAAGAAAAAGAAAATACCCAGCTAAAAAACAGTTGTTGTTGAAAAAGACTACCTATTGAAGATAATTGAAAAGATTGAACATATCGTGAAAGCCATCGATGAGAAAAAATTAAAAGTTGAAAGAATAAAAAGGTGAACTGTAAGGCAAGTTTTAGTTTAGGTTTTGGTTATCTTGAATGCTCTTTTGATTATCGATGTCATCATAAAAATGGTGAATTGAACCTTTGATTGTGATAAGTCTAAGCTTCACTATGCACTTATGAAACTCAATGTTTAGAATTATTTTAATTGGAAGATTAATACTTTGAACTTAACTATGAAATTTACCCAGTGCTAGAGTCTATGAGAAAGTAATGCTCAACGTTGATGTATTTTAGAATTCTATTGTCTAGATTGCTTTTAAACCGCTTGAACTTATAGAAATAATACAATGGCTTTGGATCTATCTTTCGCATGTTTTGCTCGGGACTAACAAAATGCTAGTTGAGGAGTGTAATGAGTGTCAAATATTGCATATTTTTTCCAATTTATATCTTAGTTTTATGAACATGATACTGCTTAATGTTATATTTTATACATGCTTGTGTTGCAAGGTGAATCTGAGAGCTTGGATTGAAAAGAATGCTAAAAGCATGGATTTATTGCTCAAGAATCACCAAGGCAAAGAAAGGATCTTTAGAGACCAAGAATGGAGCATTCTCATGCCAAAGATCAAAGGAAACCAAGTACAAAAGACAGAGAAAAGATTGGCAAAAACACAAGTTAAACAACGGAAAAACAGGAGGACAGTTCGGTCCCACATAAGCTAACTTTGGTGCCATCGAAAGTGCACAAAACAGTACAGTAAGAAAACAGCTTAATTCGATGCCACCAAATCCAGCTTCGGTGCCACCTAAGCTAATTTCGGTGCTACTTATTACTCTGCACATACAATTTTAGATGCTATAAATTTCAGATACGATTTTGGTGCCACCAAAACCAACTTCGGTGGACCGAAGCGTAACACGGGGTTGACACGGATTGTGTAATTTGAGGCGATTTGTGGAAATTCCAAGTCAGTGTGAAAGGTGGAGCTTCACAACTATAAATAGGAGTCCTTAGGACATTCCTAGGTATCTTCTAGGGTTTAAGGAGTTGAGCAAAAGGGTGGAGCCGCCGTCCAAGATCTTTCTTCTTCCTCAGTTGGTTGTTATGCTTTGTTTGAGAGACTTTAGTTTAATCATTTCTATGGTTGGATAAACCTCTTAGCCAGGGTTAAGAGATGAAGCTTGTGGCATGATTGAAATGTTTGCTTTGCTTTAATTCATGTTATATTGAAACCCATTGAATTCTAGTTTGATTATAAGAAATATTTTTAGTTTTTAATGGTTCGTTGTGACAAATTATAATAGATCTGTGATAGCTCTGAATATGTCCTTTTCTATTTTGAGATTGCTGGATTGGTAAATCTTGTTGCTTTCCATCATCTCATGAGAATGGTTGGGTGACGGAATCCCTTCCAATCTTCCAAATTCTTCTTCTTTAATGACTAAATTCATGCGAAATTCAGAGATCTGACCGTCTCTTCTTCCAACTAGATAAGATAGGACTCTGATTCCAGCTGTGTCCTTGAATCAAGAATAGTAGCATCTTGAGAAGCTACAAGTGGATCCTTGGAACCCTAGTTCCCACTTTGAATTGATTGTTTAAACCTTATTCACAATTACTCTAAATTCAGATTCCTACTTTAGTTCTTCATCTAGTTCTAGTTCTAGTTAAATTCAAAAGACACATAAGTTCAATCCCTGTGGATTCGACCTCGGTTTTAACGAGAATATTATTACATCGCGTCCCTACACTTAGGGTTGTGAATCAGGTGAGATAACAAAGCATAGATGTATCGAAGGAGGGCAAAGTCGGCAAGAGAAGGATGATCCATTCATCCACACATTAATCAAATCAATCAGAGAAGGGATCATCTATCCGATTGGCAGGCCAAGATCCACCGTGGAGGATTAAATGAGTGGAATAAGCCTAATTGAACTGTTTGAAAATGATTTGGGCAAGGTGCAAGAATTGTTCTTCATATACTGGACTACAATTTAGGTCCCACCTAAGCTGAAAGAGTCCAAAAGTCACAATGCATCGTGGATGAGCTGAGAAAAGCGACATCCAACACCAACTCAAAGCCCAATCCTGAATTCATCATGATGTTTGGCCAAAACGGTGAGGGCCCACCTACTGATCCGTCTGGCCCTGCCTCCTGAGGGGAGGGAGTGTAGGGCAGTAGCTGGTTCACAGTCCCCATGACGGCACAATAAAAACAAATAATGCTTGACTCCTTAAGCTGAATTAGGAAATCCCTAGTTCACATCGCCGTCTTGCTTGGGTCCCTTAAAAAAAAAAAAATTCTAAAAAATCAGACAATCCAAAAGCCAAAAACACTAGATATTTTTATAATACCAAAAAAAGACAGATATTTTTAAAATACTAAAAAATCTTGATATTTTTAAAATGCTAAAAAAATTTCATATATTTGCCAAAATCCAAAAATAACAGAAATTTATCAAATACAAGTAATAATGTGCCAAGTTTGATTTCGATCTAGAGTTAGACTTTAAACTCATGGGTTTAGACAAAGCTCAGGATGTTGAAAATGATGATCTGACTCTCGAGCTAGAAGATTCCCAAAGAAAGTTCGAAACAAATGCCAATGTCACTACAGATGATTTTGAAATTGTGAACTTGGGATCCCCCGAGCTCCCTAGAAAAGTATGCATCAAGAGATCCTCACCTCTTGAATACAAGCAGACGATGACAAAATTCCTGAGGTCTAAGACCGTTGAACTTTGCATTCTCATTTGAAGACATGCCTGGACTCGATGAAGAGCTGGTTGCACACCATCTGTCGACGAAGCCCGAGTTGAAACCGGTCAAGCAAAAGCTTTGAAGAATAAAACCAAAGTGGGCTCTGAAGGTTCGTGATCAGAGGTATTCCTTCCTTTCTTGATCTTTCTCCATTTCCTTTCAGATCTTCTACTTAAAATGGAAATAAAGGAGGGTTTGAGGCAGGAATCAGGTTGTGTAACACTATTTATGGCTCATGCTGCTGGAAACAAATTCACATCCATATTCATAACTTAGTTAAAGGGCATGATGGAGCAGAATTCTAGTGAGTTCGCTTGTAGGATTGTCCATTTTAGCTTTAGAAGATTCGAGTTGGAGGCGCACTCTTGCTTTTTATCTCTTAGCTAGGCTTGTACAGGTACATGGAAAGTTATGAGATTATGTTGACTGTGTTATTCCATCTTTAGATACATAAAGATATATGTTTGACTCTTTAGTCTTCTTCTTCTTGGGCTTCTATTCTAACACTTGATGCAATGTGCTTATAATTTTGCAAAGTCAAAGAGTAAGTTTCACCTTTGGGGAAGTGATTGGAGACATGGAGATTCTTTACTATTTGCTCTAGCATGTAGCCAAGTGACCCAAAGCTTCATACTGAATTATAGATTTTTTAAAGCCGAAGTCTTTCATGCTCTACGTGGATCATATACAATTACATGACTCAAACCTAAGACAACAGGAAACTGCATGATCCATTATTGATTTCCACCATGATTTTTCCAATTCACCTAAATCTCCACCAATTAGTCCAAAGATGAGGGTGTGGGATTGAACCCAGTTTTGGTTTGGGGGCATCCACACATTTTTTATGAGTCCCTTTGGTTGTGGGAATCCTATTTCCACTGGGCAGAGAAGAATTTTTCAGAAAGCTCTCAAAGTTGGTGGGAATGATTTTTCTTCTCATCAGAGATTTACTAAAAAAATTATTCTCGCTAGTTAGTAGAAAATTGATTTTTGCTACCCCATCAACATTTACAGCAACCTCCATTTTTGGGCTTAATTTGCTTGTCTTTCCTTCCCAATTCTTATGATCTTTTTGACTCCATTTTGAGCCCTAGATTGAGTTTTGAAGATCTGGGCAGGAGAAGATAAGCCTTAAATTGCTTAACTTCTAACTGTATTTGGCTATGCCTAAAGGACTTGGTCTATTTTGTGTTTGGATTGTGCTTGCACTCGTGCTGATTCTAACCCCATTTTCCTCATTTCTCGCCTTTAAAGAAAGGTCAATGGTCCAGTATTGCCTTTTATACCTACAAATATCTACTCATATGAATGGTTCTATTTCAAAGGCATGTGTGCTTCATCAATTTCGAGATGTGGAGTTTGATAGATGCTTTTGTTATAATTACCAATATGATGAACTTTATCTTAAAAAAACAAAAATCAATGATGAACTTGATGCAATGTGGCGTGATGCATTATTTGTGAAACTTAAATAGTTGTTGCTATTGACTTGAAACGTAACTTGAAGGAGTTGCTTTTTTGCTATGTTTTTTGGATGGGGCTGACTGAACGTGTTGATTGTTATAGTCTGCCTTTGAAATTTCGGGGAAACATTAAAAAAGTTTTATGATTTTTGACAAGAAAAATGTCCTTTTCTTATAGTTTGGCTCAAATGATTTTAGATATCAGGTGATTGGAGACACACTATGGCAATCACATCAGATCAGGTGATTGGAGACACACTATGGCAATCACATCAGATGGAAAGCTTTATGGCTGGGGATGGAATAAGGTTGGTGTTTTCTGATCTCCCCTCCATTTATCTCTTGAATTAAGTGAAGTCCCTATCATTGGGATGCAAATCTAACAGCCATCATAAATCATTCCAATTGGTACAAATGAAAAGGCTTGTAGTGAAGTTTGTACATGTCATAAGATTGCCATTTACTACAGTTTACTGACAAGCAAATCCAACTAATGCATGAATAAACCATTGTTGTCGAATTTGGAGCCAGAATGATTACAATCGACGACAAGCTTATAAAGATGCAAATATGGGATATGGTCTATAATCTCAGATCTATTTCTGGAAGATGGTTGCAGGATGAATCTTTGAATGTAGTTTCTTGTATGAATTTTCAATTCAATGTCCTTTCTTCATTGAACTGTAATAAATCAACAACTTTTTTTTTATCTTTTTTTACTCTTTATGTTGATTTGCCATAGTTGTGCCATTATGTAGGACATGTTGGTATCTCCCTGAGAGATGGATGCTTGGGATTGATGCTTGGGTGATTGTGTGATTCATGCATCTGACATTGCATAACTTATGGATATCCGCCCTTACTTCATCAGGGCCTTGCCTCCACAGAGGTATTCGTGGATGACCGTATGTGTGGACACCGAAAATATTAGTTGAGCATACCGGGTGCATACGATGCCCATGGGTGAAATTCCCAAAACTTCCATGGTACCAGAATCTGCTCCAACGCCGTGACCAGGTGGAATACATGAGCGCACAAGAGCCTTATAGGCTGCGGCTCCCACTGTCATGTAGTAGGTTGGATAGAGGTGTGGCCTTACCTGCCCAATGTGTAGGGGGCATTGCTAGGCTGAGTCTGACCACTTCGTAAATGGGTCTACTACCGTCAGGCCTTGCTGGTGATTTGCTATCCATAGGCGGGTAGTGAGGTCTCTTACGCTCATTTGACTGTGCGGGGTCTGTAGAGCGACAGTCATTCAGCAGTGTAATGGACCCCGATGATTTCCTTATGATTGAAAATGTACTTGACTTATGGTTTGGATATGAGCACTGACACTACTTGCATCGCATTAGCATTGGCTGTGTAAGCCCCTTCATGCATTGCCTTGGTATGGCGTCCAGTACTCACCGCATCGTATTCATGATAAGCCTTGGTAAGGCTAGTGATATTCTCATTGAGCATGTTTCCCTTCTTGCATCTCCTACTATTCTTTTGTGCACCACGTCACACACTTACACCACCCTCTAAACTTCTATAAGCTTATGCATGATTGATGCGTGCAGGAGATTCTAGGTGGGTGTCGTAGCAGCAGAGCGTGGAGTAGAGCTGATCATTTGAGGGATACAGTGTTGCTGACCTTTCTCTCTTTTCCTTTTATCTCATTTATGTCCTTTTGGACCTTATGGATAGTTGTAAAAGTTCAAATTTATAGTGGATTGTGTGCTTTTGTTATTCTCAGATGTACTTGTTGTGATCTTGGGTATACTCGTATTGGTCATGATTATATTGTTATGAAAATTCTCCTTGTACGATCCTAAGATCGGAACCTGCCTCAAGAGCCGAGAATGGGGTATTATGGAGGCTGTTACAACCAGAACCGGCCATCGGGTCCCTTGTGGTTTCTGTTACCGAGTCTGGGTCATGACAGGAGTTGGTATTAGAGCATAGCAAGTAATTCTAGAATCACTCAGTAGAACATCGCATGTCTTCCATGAACATTGTAAGACCCGTATCCCAGTCCGTACTATTCTGTCAACTCCCGCGATCCTTCTCGCCGAATTCTGACAATTCGTGACTTGTAATCGACGTTGCGTACGATGTTGCTTAATCCGAGACTTGTACCATTGCGACCATATAGTCACCGCGGTTCCAACGCCATGACTCATGTACCGATCCGATACCCTGACTAAAAGATGTGAGCCGGCGTTTATTTCAAGAAAACACCGCGCGTTGTAAATCTTAAGGGAATCTCTACAACATGTTCCATCAATCCCATCAATCAATCCCATCAATCACCTCTCATGTCAAGTATAAAGCACCCATGCTTTCTTTCTCCACAAGCCAAACAACCACCAAGTCAACTCTCATGTCAAGTACACCATCACCTCACCCATCACTCACATCCATCACCCATCTTTCATATCTCCTTACAACCCTCTCTCTCTCCCTCATTTCCCAAGCAACAAATCACAAGCAAAAGAGAACCCACATCCAATCTCTTCCCAGGAGAAAAAAATGTAAAATTACACAAATGTAAAATACCTGAATCTCCTTTTGAAGTAGCCCGGTAGAACCAATCGGAGTAGAAGTTCGATTCAACGTTCAAAGTCCAATACTCACTTTAAGAATAGTTCTAAGTCTAATTGATTTTAAATCAAAAGGGTTAGTTCTATTTGATTTTGAATCCAAGAAGAAGGAATATCAGAAATTCTCCTTTTCTAATAAGATTGGAATGTAGATCAAAATCAAATAATAAACAAGCTAGCAAAAGGAATATTAAATGAGCACAAAGTAGCTTAAAAAAAACATGAACTTATCTCAGAGTATAGCCTAAAGATTGCTTGAATTGAGTTGAATTGAATTGAAAAACTTTGAAGTTCGTGCACTATTTATAGCCTGAAAAATCCCATCTACGACTAGTCTTAGGATCCTAAGACTAGTCGTAACTTCAAAGATTTTCAAAGATTTCCACGGGATAAGGATTATCTGTTCCATGACTGGTCTTGGATAGCCTATGACCAGTCGTGGGCCACCTACGACTGGTCGTGGGTCACCTACAACTGGTCGTAGGACCCCCAGATTAGTTGCTAGAGTTTGAGTCGTAGGGCTAAGACCGGTCGAAGGACAAGTCATACAGCTCACAGGATTGGTCGAAGGATATCCAGGACTGGTCGAAGGATATCCAGGACTGGTCGTAGGATAACCAAAAAAATTTAAAAATCTTCAACAACCTAGGGCTGGTCGTGAAAAACTTAAGAGAAGCTTAAAAGTGAGATGGACATTAATAGTATGTACATTAATATACGAATTATGTATCCAGAGTGACCTACAGTAAAGTCCAACCTAAGGTCAATCTAAGGTCAAACAAACCTTAAAAGTGAGATGGACATTAATAGACTGTACACTCAAATGACCCTTAAGAGAAGCTTGAGAATTTACGAATCTTTTTGTAGGCCTTCTCGAGCTTGATCCTTTCTTGACTTGACAGAGTCTTCTTCTATACTTGTACTTGTTTGAATCTTGAACATGCATACTTGGAGACTTCTATTCTTGAATTCTTCATCCATGACTTGAAACTTTCTTCATTTAAGTTCTTGTCTTAAAATACGATGTCTTGAAGCAATGAATAGTCTCAAACATGAAACACAAGATATACAAGACATAGATATAGGTTTTGGCACCACAAAATTTGACAACCAAAGGGATATGAAATCATAGCACTTATAGAACTAAGGTCATTCCCTTGGTGAAGGTGCAGTGGAGCCATCATAGTGTGGATGAGGTGTCTTGGGAGCACGAGGCGGAGATCCGTGAGCGTTATCCCCATCTTTTCGATGATTGATTGTATGGTGTATTATGCTTTGATTATATATGATGTTATGTTTCCTATTTCCTTTTTGAGTTATGGTTAGTTGCGATGGGAGTGTAAATTTTGAGGATGAAATTTTTATTAGGAGGGGAGAGCTGTAAGACCCGTATCCTAGTCCATACTATTTTGTCAACTCTCGCGATCTTTCCTGCCGAATTCCTGTAATTCGCGACCTGTAATCGACGTTGCGCATGACCGTAAGACGTATCCTATACATTTGAGTCGGCTTAATCCGAGACTTGTACCATCGCGACCGCACAGTCGCCGCGGTTCCAACGCCTTGACTCATGTACCGATCCGATACCCTGACTAAGAGATGTAAGCCAGCATTTATTTCGAGAAAACACCGAGCGTTGTAAATCCTAAGAGAATCTCTACAACATGTCCCATCAATCCCATCACTCAATCCCATCAATCACCTCTCATGTCAAGTACAAAACACCAATACTTTTTTTTCTCCACAAGCCAAGCAACCACCAAGTCAACTCTCATCTCAAGTACACTATCACCTCACCCATCACTCACATCCATCACCCATCTTTCATATCTCCTTACAACCCTCTCTCTCTCCCTCATTTCCCAAGCAACAAATCACAAGCAAAAGAGAACCCACGTCCAAGTTCTTCACATGAGAAAAAAATGTGATTTTGGTGGCCCACTTTCCCATCCCAAAACCTCTCATCTTAACCATCAACTTCTCATCTCCACCATCAAAGTGAAGCTCTAGGAGAGTAGCTTTCCAACGGATCAAGAAGATCAAGTGGTGGGTGTTTCCATAGACTACTTTTTCATGTTTTTAAGATGGGCCAAGTGAGGCCAACCGTTCAATGGTTTGGATCTCACTTGGGACCCGAAGATGTGGCCAATCTCCCATCTTGATCATCAAAATCATTCCATGATGGGGCCATTCTCCATGGACCCTATCATGATGTTTACTTTCTTGCATTAAAGAGGTCATATAGACCGTTCATTTTGGACGGAGAGGGATCTACACCGTTGATCTTTTATTTGGAAGGTCCATATGCAATGAGACCCATCGATGTATGATTGGATGGTTGAAACGGAGGGCCCATAGTGCCGGGGTCCCTCCATCACGCGTGTCCCACTCTCTCTCTCTCTCTCTCTCTCTCTCTCTCTCTCTCTTTCTTTTTCCTATTTTATGAGGTGTTGTGGCCATGTGGCCACTCGGATGGACCCCACATTTATGCATGTTTTATCCACACAATTCATGTGTATGGTGGCCCACCTGGATCGTCTGAAGGTGGGGCCCACCATCAGATGTGTTGTGTTCATATAGAAGAGAAAAAAAATATATAATTAAATAAACCGTCCAGCGTCCTGGACGTTGGACGTCAGCTGGATAAAAATAAAAATATTAGCTTTTTTTTTTTTAAATTTGGGGTGGGCTACTTGTAAAGGCTCCACAGTAATGTATGTATTCAATCAAAGCTGTCCATCCTCTTCCCCGACTCATTTTAGGTGTTGAGCCGAAAAATGAGGATGATCCGAGTATCTAGTGGGCCATGATTTTAAAAACATACCCATTACCATTGAAACCTTTCCAGATTCTTTTTACACGCTGAAAAATGGCCGATATTGGTCTTGATGGATGAGTTATGGGCCGTAGAATCCAACGGCTGGAGTGGATGCACCTAATGCGGGACCTATCTAGGAAAAATCGCAAAAGACTCATTTTTTTTTTAAATATAAAGAAGAAGCAGCAGAGGTTGCTGCCTCTAGAAGTGTCAGACACACAGGCGTCCTACGCTCACAACGGACAGACGCAGGGGGTCCCACGGCTGACCGTGTGGGCCCCACCTTGATGCTTATTTTCCATCTAAGCCATCCATATGGTGGGTCCCTACCTTAAGTAGGCGCCACCCAAAAATGGACTTGATCCAGATCTCAGGTGCCCCACACCACACGAAATAGCAGTGATTGAACTCTACCTTTGAAAATTTCTTTTGGGCCCACGAAAGTTTTGAATCAAGCTAAAATTTGTATTTTCTCTTCAACCAGGTCTGCGTAACCTTATCAACGGGTTGGATGACATGTAAACATTATGGTGGGCCCCACGTGGGACCCACAATGTTATATCTGTTTTATACCCACCGTCCAGGCGGACGGTGGGAGCCCACTATGATGTTTGTGTTTCTGTCACGTCGTCCAGCGGACGGTGAGACCCCCCTCCCTCACGTATGTTGTATTCGTACGGTCCATCTATATGGACCCACCATGATGCACGTGCTGCATCCTATTTCCCGAACCATTTGATAGATCATTTTAGTGCATGAGCTAAAAGGTTGGGGCAGATTTAAAGTTCAAATGGACCCCACATTGGCATATGTATGGGGCCCATCTTGATTTACTTATGGCCATCCATTGAGGCCCACCTTGGTATATATTTAAAGCCCATGAGAGTGGCCAATTTGATATATTTAAAGCCCATGAGAGTGGCCCATTTGGTATATTTAAAGCCCATGAGAGTAAGCCCATTTGATATATTTAAAGCTCATGTGTGTAGGCCCATCTGTTATATTTAAGGCCCAGGTTGTGAGGCCCACTTTGATGAATTTCAAGGCCCATGGGTCATGGACCATTGTAATGTACATAAGGCTCATTGGTGAGGCCCATTAATGCAGCCCATTTGATGAATGTAAGGCCCATGTGATACGGCCCATTTGATGTATCTAAGGTCCATGGGTCGAGGCCTAACGGGGTGTCCTTAGAGTCCATTGCAATGTATGATTCCCCATGGTTCATGTAATGATATTCATGGCAGGCCGTGCCTTAGGAGCAATGATGGTTTGACGTCCACATTGTATGTACAATGTTGGTTAAATATCAGCATTGTAACTCTCCTTAGGGCCCATTGATAGGCCCATACTCGTTAATATTCTTCGCTTTATAACATGCTTAATATAATCCCATGACTCATGCCCATACACATCATATGTATGCTTGATATGAGTAGTGATTGATCATAGCATATGCCATTGGGCAGACCATTTACGGGACTTGTTATGAGACAGAGTGCCCCACATGATCGCGCAATACGCATTGGATTGCTGTGTGATTTGACGGTATGATTCATGCATCTCACATATGTGTGACTTGATCACTGTACGCCCTAGTGACATCAGGGCCCTGGTTCCATAGGTACATCGTGGATGGCCATATCGGATACCGAAAATACTTGGTTCTAGCACTGTGGGCACTTAGGATGTCATTGGGTGAAAGTCCCAGAACCTTTTTGGTACCAGGAGATGCTCCAACGTCTAGACCAAGTGGATACACGAGTGCCCAGTGCCGAATACTAATAGGCTGCGTTTCCCATTGTGTCGTGGTCGGTTGGAAGGGGGTGTGGCCTTATCCGCCTGAGAGAGGGGGCTATAAGCTAGGCTGAGTTTGACCAGCTCATAAATGAGTCCGCTATCGACGAGCCGGGTAGGTATTGGTGGACTACTAGTCAGGCGAATAGTGAGGTCTATTCCGCTTGCTTGATTATGCAGGTAGGGAGGTGGCAGTCATTGCGAAGTGTATTAGACCCCAGTGATATCTAGAGAGGAATTGTACTGATATGTGTACTTGATGAGTACCAACTTGCTTGGATTACATTTCGCATATGACATTTGGCTATGTAGGCCTTGCATTGCATCGGTGTGGCCGATGACATTCATATCTCGCATCGTATGACCTTGGTATGGTCGATAGCATTTATGCCTTGCATTACATAGCCTTGGTATGGTTGATTTTATTCGTGGACTTACCGCATACTTCCGCATTACCTGATATTGTACACTCAGAGTTTGCCTTGTGCACACACTTACACCACCCTCTAAGCTTTTGTAAGCTTATGCACGACAGTTACGTGCAGGTAGCATTAGACAGTAGCAGTGCTAAGGCAGGAACGCATATGTAACGCCCGGGAAAAATCCGTACTTGGACTCGAGTACCGACTCGACCCAAAATTACGTAGAATTAATTCCTTTAGAAAATATGACTAAGTTAGCTAGCGCAACGCTAGAGTAGCTCGGAAATAGTCCATGATCACTTAAAATACGTTCTACAAGACCCAAATCGAGTAGAGCCAATGACTCTATAAAACTCTATAACCTCGGATCAAACTCTAAGTAGGTTTGTTCTCTGGACCACTTTGAATCTTTGTATTGGATTTAGACCGCGCGTCGAAAGTTTGATACCTCCTATCTTAGACCGTTAGAACCGCCTAACTGGACTTGACAATCATTTCGAAAATCAAGTCCAATCGATAATCACAGGCTATTTCATTGAGCCCGGACTGAAGAGAGTGCGAATAGGGACAGATTTGGAATTTGAAATTCAAATCTGGCACACGACTTGATGTGTCAGTATTAAGCGTTTTGACCGTCAGAATTCAGCCAGATTACACCTTCGGATCAGGAAAAATTTCTATTTCATATCATGGGACTTGCAGCCCTGATCTACGTGCGGTGACCGCTGAACTGAAACTGGACCGCCACGGGCGATCTACGAACCCTGCCGGACTGAAAACTTGATGCGTGCTACATCCAATATGCATGAGCTTAAGTCCGATCGCGTTCGGCCAGGGGACCACCAGAAATCATCTTTTGGACCGAAACAGCCCCGAATTGGATATGCCCTAAGTAAACTTTGTACCTAAGCCTATTTTGGGCATTTTTAAGCTTATAAAAGGGGTTGAAACCCTCACTCCTCTCTCCCATCCGAATTTGAGAGAAACCCTAGATTGGGAGAGAGAAAAGGTGAGAGTTTGTGCGAGAGAGTAGGAGAGAATTTTTCTGCCTTTGTGCCGCCTGTTGCACGTGCTGTAGTAACACCCTCCGATCACCTAGCTGGTGATTCCTCCGCGTTTTCAAGTAAGAAATAACCCTAGAAGTTGCTGATTTGAGGTTTACTAGGATTCATATCATGTTAGCTGACGTAACTCGTAAATTAAGTTCTCTATTCACCGTAGACGAAGCGTATACGCTCCGTTCAAATTTACACATCCATAAGAGACAAGGTGCGGATTTTAGATGCTTTGATTGACTGTTTCCAACACTTTCAATGTCGTTTAATAGTAGATTATCGACGGCATCGCCGTTTGACATGTACAACATGCTGTCCGTTTCCTGTTTCGTAAATCAACGAAGAATATGAGATTTAGGGCATTTTAGTCATTTGTAGGAAATGCTGATTTCATTCATATTTTTCTGATGTGATTGACATGAATTGTTGTCGCATTAGAATGTTAGGAATGCGTGCATAATTAGTTTGGCGAAGAGATTCGCCTAAATGCGCACTTCGGGTCGACATACTATATGTAGACTTAAGCGTGTAGTGTAAGTGTTTGTATAAATGCTTGTATTAGTATGTATTGAATTAAATGGTGTTATGAATTAGTTTGAGACTGATTTCTCAATTAATATGCTGACATAAATGATTTCCTACATGTTGACTATATGCATGATTTCATTATATGCATGAAATGTATGTGCTTGATGATTTACTTAAGTAGTATGTTATAACATGTGTTAACATGCTCATATAGTTGTATTTCAATTCCAATACTCTCATATGATTTGCTGATGTGATTCCATAATTGTTTGGGACTATGCTTAGTCCAGGCAGTCGGTAACCGAACGAATTCGTGGTTGGCTGATTTTGGCCACGAACGACGCGTCGATGAACGCGAGCTGTGTTTTGGAGTTGGCGGCAGTGGTTAGGCCACACGAAGTGTTTTACGCACTTCATGTCGTTCGACTTGAGATGCGATCGCGCTAGTCGAGCCCGTCAAGTAACCCGACTAGTCGATGTATGTTCACCTTGCATGAGTCATAACTGCTTGAACCTAGGGTACTGAACTTACCATTGTAAACCCTGTTAACCATGGTACCTTGATCCACAAAGACTCATGAGCCGGGCATGGTGGAATGGGACACCGTGGTCAAGCTGTCGGCCTACGCTGGGGCCACAAACCTCCCCGTAGTGACCAGTGAGCACCTAGTCTCGTTAGCAGATTATGGTGGTATGAGACACTATATTCTTGCTGTCAGCCTACACTGATCAGGCGACGAGTCCTTTGTAGTGACCGCGAGCGTATTCTGAGTCTACGGGAGGCGACGACCCTTCAGTAGCAGTAGAGTACAGTAGGCATGTATTGATAAGGTGATGGGAGAGCAGAGCAACGAGTGCGTGCAACAGCCTTGGCAGCCCTTGCAGCGACCTACAAAATATACCTCGTATAAGATTACTAGGAGTGACGACCCTAGACAGGATCTGTGTTGGGATTGATATAAGGGAAGTACCTTAGTTTCCCAATCCTGCTGTTTGAATGGACTAATAACAACTCAAAAATCATATCACCATAACATTGCATGTGCCTGGAAGATGTAGAGCACTTAAGGGAGTGTGGCATGCCGTGGTCGTAAGATGGTGTCGTATGAGGAAGATCGTCGGTGAGGGCATACATCACGTCATGTCATATTGCATTAACAACAGTACTAGGATTGTCTGATTTACTGCTTTACTATTATCGCATGATTGATTTGTGAACATGCTAATCTTTGCTCCATGATTCCACTGAGTTGATCACTCTTTCTCATGTTACGGGATGGTGTTTGCAACACCCACTAGACCCTGTTTTAGATGCAAGTGATGCTGAGATCAAGGAGGCAGAGCCAGACTTTGATGAGGACCAGGACGAGTTCTCATACATGCAATACCATGATGGCTTTGCTTAGGTGACCTGGGTCGACGGGACTTCATAGTGGGACTCTTTTGGACATTTATTTCTGTCATTTACATGTATATGAGACTCAGTGATGTATTCATACTTTAGTGACAGTTGAGATCTACTTTGTTTTTTCATACAGTGATATATATATTCTTTAGTCTTCCGCTTGCTTTTATCACTGGATCTGGAGTATGAATTGCAGTTTTGGTATACTTTTACTCATATGAATGCTTTAACTCAGACAACATTGACTCATAATCATTTTTGTTGCATAAGTGACGGTCTGGAACTCGGGAGTTGAGTTTATACACGACCCCCGATTTTCAGGGTGTTACAAGTTGGTATCAGAGCGTGAATAAAAGTATACTGGGCCTGGGTTATGGTCACGCAACGTACGCTATCACTTCCTTTGACTTAGGTGGGTGTGAGAAGGGTCTAGAAACACTTGTAGAATCGTAGATTCGCCAATAGGCGAAGACTATTCAAATTGATCGCGTGATTGAGTCCGTAACGCATCTAGAGTCGCGTAAAGCAACCCGAATAGCTCCTAGGTTGTAGGTAAGTGGGTTGAGACATTCTTTAAACGATTCTAAACCTGTAAATGAGAATCTTTGGGCTGTGGGACAACCACAACCCCGATATTCAATCGTCAGGGCTTAAAAACCCCGTTTCACCAAAAATCTTCAAAATTCTTCCTCTCACCATTCCAATCTTTAATTATTTCTTATCCTTTTCATGTTAGGCATCAATCCTAATGTGAAAATAACATAAAATCATACTTTCATAAAATTTTATAGTGAATAGTAAAGTTTCATGAAAAATGGCCATAAGGCCATTCTAAATTCACTTTATTTAGCAACTAATGGGCTAGATGGATGTAATAGCTCCTTCTACCCTAAAATCATATGCTGCATGATAGGGTTTTGTATTCGAGATTGCATATTGGCCCCAAAAAGCCCCAAAATCATGTTTGGGCCTATATAGGGCAATCTACAATGAACCAAGGTGGGGCCCATAGTTATTTGGGGTCCTTGGACCATGGGGGACCAAACCCATGTGGTCCCACTGATCAAACAGGAGATCGGTCGGCAATGCCATCGTCGGTTCGGCGATGCATCGCCGCCCGAGGTGGCCCACTTGATGCGTGCTTTGGTTCCTGGGGGTATTTTGGGTAATACACCCCCTCCATATAGTGCTCGTCCATAGCAAACCCCAAATAGAGGCACTTCCTTCACAAATAGCCCCATCCCTAGCTCTATTTGCATTTTTCAGCTGCCCTACCTCCAAATCGTGGTTCCAAACCACCCCTAAATCCATCCTTGGCCAAAAACGACCACACTCCATCGTTCTATTGAAGATTGCAGCCCTCCCTCTAGAAGATTTCGTCGTTTGGAGCTCTAAAAACTCCCAAATCGAGCTGAAATCGTGAGGTGCTCCATTTCCCTTTTTTATTCTCATTTCTCCTTAAAAATACATCCTAGGGAAGCTTGAAGCATCCCTCTACGATGCCTAGATCTCCCTTTTCCAGTTTGGACAGCCACTTCTTTGCATTTTTTTCATTTTCTATGGCTTTCGTTGAAGCCATTTTAGGTCTTTTGTCACTCTCCACCATCCTATCTTTGATGGGTAAAAGAAAAACCGCAGTAGATGAGGCTAAACCAAGTCACCCTGCTCAATCAAGAAGGCCGCGGGGTGGCGCCGCTAGCTCAAGCGCCGCTGCAGGTCCAACCACAGCCCGAGAGTTCCATACAAAGCGGAATTTGGATCCCCATACTCAACTTGGGCGAGTGATTTTAGTAGAGATGCCCCATGGCCAATACACTGATCGCAAAGTGTTGTTTGAGGCGGACGTGGAAGGACGACTATTCGGTGAATTTCTGTTGTTCGAGTGCATTGAAGCTGCGCATTGGGGTCCGATCTTTGAAGCTCGTGCTCATGCTAATGTGAGCACTGTTCGTCCCTTCTACGCTCGTATCCAGAATGCTACACTGGAGCCATTGTAGTTCAAGATCCCTTTTGGTAGAGATCGGATGGCTACGATCGATGTGCGGTTGATTGCGTGACTTCTGAACGTGCCTCTTGGTGATGTTCATCCTAGTGAGAAGAATCTGAGCAGGCGCGAGCGAGATCGCCGTACTAGGTTTCTATGCAGTAAACTGGTTCCATGGCAGCCTAATAATAGCCTCAAGGTGACTCATATGTCTGATGATTTGCGCCGATTGCACCATATCTGCACGTTCAATGTGTATCCCAGGTCGACAAATAGCATTGAGTGTATGCACCTTATGGTTGATTTTCTATATCTGGTGGCTCAGGGAGAGAATGTGTGTATGGCCACTTTCATCTTGGGACAGATAATCCTCATAGCGAAGTCAAGAAGAATGTCCGAATCGCTTCCTTTTGGTCGACTGATATGCAAGATCGCGCTTGAGTTTGCCTACAGAATTGGGCCAAAATTGTCAGTTCCAATTCATAGCATTGATGAGTCGACTATGGTCAAGATGAAGATTGGGTCTCAGTACCATGAGAATCAGCTTGAGGAGGATAGCGAGGATGACTTTGATGATGAGGAGGATCCAAGTGAGGGAGAACCTGAAGCAGAAGTTTAGAAAGAAGTCCAGGAAGAGGCAGAAGAGGAGGCTCAGGATACAGATGAGAGCCCTCCTCCTTCTGTTCAGGCTACTGGCGATGATCGCATTGCCCAGATTGAGGAGAGCCAGATCGCCTTGCGAAGGGAAGTTCAGGAACTTCGCGCTGAAGTCGAGGATGCCAAGGCCGTTACGAAGAGGAAATTCGGCAAGGTGACTCGCACCTTGAAGGCGATCCTGTGCTGCTTGCAGGATAAGGGTGCTCCTCCTCCGTCACCCGACTTAGACTAGCGAGATCTATGATGTTATTATCAGTAGTTAGTCATTTCCTGCTTTAAGTTGTGTAAGCCTGTTAAGGCTAGTGCTTTGCTTATGTTGCTGTTGTAATTTTAACTGTCTTAGTTCCCATGTATTTCTCGTCATGATGCTTGTAAGGACATATCCCTTGTATTGTGACAATTTTGATTAAATGAAATGCATGGAATGCTTTTGACTTTTGTGTGAATGATTACGGTGCATTTGTGCTATTGAGACTGACAAGGTTGTGCCCTATTTTGAATATAGGGAATGCCGCCTAAGACTACCCAGAGCACGGCTCGGCTTGCATTGAATGAGCCTATGGATCAGGCTCCTTTGCAGTCTGATGCACATGCAAACCCTGCTGTGGGCCCGATTCCTGAGACAGTGCGTGCGTCTCAGCCTACTGCTGGTCCTACAGTTGGACCACCGCCGTTCACACCGCCAGTCAGAGAGCCTTATCTTGCGTCTACTTCGACGCAGCACACGCCACAGCCTGCTCCACCTCCTGACAGATTTGAGCAGATGATGGCTATGATGTAGCAGCAGCAGCAGCAGCTCCTGACTACCATTGTGGGGACACTAGCCCAGGGTGGGGGTGTGACTCCACCTGCACCACCTGCTTACCCTGCGGGGAATGCCGCAGATACACGGGGCTTGTTAGAGAGATTCCAACGCTTACGGCCTCCCACTTTTACGGGTTCTCATAGACCCGAGGAGGCCGAGTATTGGCTCGACCGTGTGTCGAAGATACTGCGGATGCTTCATTGTACAGAGGCTGAGCAGGTAGAGTTGGCTACGTTCCTGTTTGAGAGAGAGGCCAGCTTGTGGTGGGACATCGTATTGTGGACCGTTGCCCCCGACTTTATATGAACATGGGCAGCATTTGAGTTCCACTTCCACGAGAAGTATTATCCCCAGACGTACAGGCATGACCGGGAGAATGAGTTTCTCCACCTCAGACAGGGAGGCATGACAGTCACGGAGTATGAGCATCGATTCACAGAGTTGGGCAGATACGTCCCGACTATTTTGGCTGATGAGCAGATGCACATACGGCACTTTTCGGAGGGTTTGCGACAGGATATTCGGTCGAAGATGTGCTGCGTGAGCATTCCCTCTTATGCAGAGTTGATTCACATGTCCAAACGGGCATAGCAGGATGTGGATCGTCTTACCCGATCTCGTGGCCCAGTTGCTCCTAGGCCACGACCAGAGTTACCAGACAGGTCCTTCGCGGGCAAGAGGCCTCGCGCCGACCCCCCTACTCAGGCTACAGCACCAGTACCACAGTTTCGGCGCCCCGAGTTATCATGTACATACTGTAGGAGGTCGGGCCATTCGGCTTAGAGTTATTTTTCCTGGATGCGGGACATTGGGTTCTCGCCGCTGCAGAAGATTGACCGTGCACGTCCACAAGCGATATCAGCACCGCCTATAAGGTTAGCTCCTGCGCACCCTTCTTTAAGACCTCCGGTATCGCAGATCAGGAAGCCTCCACGGCCCACGGCGCAGCGGCCGAACCGGCCACAGCAGGCACGGGTTCATGCATTGACAGCTGAGGCAGCTGCGACACCGACTTCTCAGCATTCGGCCTTCGAGGTCACTGCCCATATTGGAGGTATTCCTATACTCGTGATGGTGGACACTGGTTCCACGATTTCTTTGATATCGCGTGCTATAGTCAGACGCATTGGGTTACAGACTATTACTATGGATAGGGTGCGAGTCCTTGCAGCTCATGGGGATTATTCAGATGTCACCCAGATGTGTGAGGGTTGTTTAGTGGATTTGAAAGGAAAGACGATGGCTATTGATCTTGTCGTCGACCCCTCTCTTGTTTATCTCGACGTCATTCTTTGCATGGATTGATTGACTGCAGCGAGGGCCAAGATTGACTGCGAGACTCGTATAGTGACTGTGTACGAGCCAGAGGGTGCATCCTTCACATTTTCAGTGTGGGTAAATCTCCCTTTCCGCATACTTAGTTACACTACTTTGCTGCGAGACGCTGGTGCCCAGATACTTGAGCATACGCCAGTCGTTTGTGAGTTTGGGGATCTATTCAAGAAGATCCCTGGTTTGCCGCCTAGACGAGAGATCGATTTCACTATCGATCTGGTTCCTGATTCCACGCCTGTCTCACTGCCGACGTATCGCATGGCACCATGTGAGATGGAGGAGTTGAGGACGCAGATTGATGGTCTGCTAGAGCTTGGCCTTAATCGGCCTAGTGTGTCTCCTTGGAGAGCACTGGTCCTGTTCGTAAGGAAGAAGGACAGTTCGATGCGATTGTGTATTGATTATCGCAGGCTGAACCAGATCACGGTGAAGAACAAGTACCCTTTACCCAGGATCGATGACTTGTTTGATCAGTTGAGAGGAGCGCAGTACTTCTCGAAGATTGATCTTCAGTCAGGATATCATCAGTTGCGCGTCAGGGATGAGGACGTGTAGAAGACAGCATTCAGGACTAGTTTTGGCCACTACGAGTTCCTTGTGATGTCGTTCGGTCTTACGAACGCACCAGCCGTGTTCATGGATCTGATGAACCGGGTATTTCGGCATTTCCTCTATCGATTCGTCGTTGTATTCATTGACGACATTTTGGTGTACTCTAGGAGTCGAGAGGAGCATGAGGAGCACTTGCGTTTGGTCCTGGATACGCTCAGACAGCATCAGTTGTTCGCACAGTACAAGAAGTGTGACTTCTGGAAGCAGGAAGTGAAGTTCCTACGACACGTGGTGTCCAAGGATGGCATGGCAGTTGACCTGTCTAAGGTAGCTGTGGTTCAGGACTGGGAGAAGCCTGGTTCTGTCATTGAGGTGAGGAGTTTTTTGGGTCTCGCTGGCTACTATCGGTGCTTCATACGGGACTTCTCGAAGATCGCGAGACCCTTGTCTCAGTTGACACGGAAGGACGTGAAGTTCGCCTAGAATGATGAGGCGGAGTCAGCTTTTCGAGAGCTGAAGGACAGACTTACGTCCGCCCTTATGCTAGTATTACCAGAGCAAGGGGTTAGATACACTATATATACTGACGCGTCTAGCGTTGGTCTGGGTTGTGTCCTTATGCAGAGGGACAGGATAATTTTGTATGCCTCGAGACAATTAAGGAAGCACGGGGAGAATTACCCTACACACGACCTAGAGTTGGTAGCCGTCATATTCGCACTGAGACTCTGGAGACATTACCTCTACGGAAAGGAGTTCGAGCTCTTTTGCGACCACAAGAGCCTCAAGTACATATTCACACAGCGAGACTTGAATATGAGGCAGCGGCGATGGAAGGAGATGTTGAAGGACTTCAAGTTTGAAGTCTCTTACCATCCTGGGAAGGCAAACCTTGTGGCTGACGCGTTGAGCCGCAAGAAGGCGATAGAGTTTGCGGCACCGTTGATGGTTGCTGAGTGGGATATGGTTGAGTTTTTACGAAACTTTGAGCAGAAACTCACCGTATAGGAGTCGTACGAGTTCATCGCACATGTGCAGGTGCAATCCTAGATCGATGACTAGGTCATCGAGGCGCAGAGGGACGATGCGCATCTAGCTGAGCTTCGAGAGCAGGCCAGTGATGATGCTGACGCCGAGTGGCGAGTTGGTATAGATGGGGGCTTACGATATCGTGGCCGCCTATGCGTCCCAAACGTCCCTGACTTGAGACGAGAGATTCTCGAGGCTGTGCATTGTACTAGACTCGCGATGCATCAAGGCAGTACGAAGATGTATCGTGACGTGAAGAGGACGTATTGGTGGGAAGGTATGAAGACCCACATAGAAGAGTTCATGTCCCGTTGTCTCACTTGTTAGCAGGTGAAGGCAGAGCATCACCGACCACCTGGACTTTTGCAGCCTATGCCGATTGCAGAGTGGAAGTGGGATTTCATTTCCATGGACTTCATTTCTGGGCTGCCGAAGACGAGGAAGGGACATGATTCCATATGGGTGATTGTCGACCGTCTGACGAAGTCGGCGCACTTTCTACCAATCAAAGTTACGAACTCTGCAGACGAGCTGGCTAGACTCTACATCAGAGAGATTGTGCATCTGCATGGAGTTTCGTTGGAGATCGTGTCGGACAGAAACACGCGGTTCACTTCTATTTTCTGGACTCGCATTCAGGAGGCTATGGGTGTGAAGTTGAAGTTCAGTACTGCCTTCCACCCACAGACAGACAGACAGACAGAGCGGGTGAACCAGATCTTAGAGGACATGTTGCGAGCTTGCACATTGGACTTCAAGGACAGTTGGGATGGTTGTCTTGCATATGCGGAGTTTGCGTACAACAACAGCTTTCAGGCGAGTATCGGTATGGCACCTTATGAGGCGCTGTATGGGCGACCTTGTCGCGCACCGCATTGCTGGGCAGAAGTCGGTGAGCGTAGCTTGATTGGCCCAGAGTTGGTGCAGGCGACGTCAGAGAAGATTGATATTATTAGACGTCGGCTTCTCACAGCGCAGAGCAGACAGAAGAGTTATGCCGATACGAGACGGAGGCCACTAGAATTCACAGTTGGGGATCATGTGTTTTTACGAGTTTTCCCTATGAAGGGAGTCCTTCGTTTCGGGAAGAAGGGGAAGATAGCACCACGATTCATTGGTCCATTCCAGATCCTCGATCGTGTGGGAGCAGTGGCTTACCGATTGGATTTACCCACGCCTCTCGCAAGCGTTCACAACATATTTCATATTTCTATGCTGAAGAAGTACGTTTCTGATCCTTCCCATATCATCAGATGGGAGCAGGTGCAGTTAGGAGAGGATGTTACCTATATCCTGCGACCGACACGTATCCTAGACAGGAAGGAGCAGGTACTGCATAGCAAGGTGATTCCCCTTATGAAGGTATTGTGGACGCATCACTCTGAGGAAGAGGCTACCTAGGAGACAGAAGATGAGATCAGAAAGAACTACCCATAGCTTCTCGAGGAGTACAAAAAGGTATAAATTTCGAGGACGAAATTATTTGTCAAGGGAGGTAGATTGTAACGCCCGAAAAAAATCCGTACTTGGACTCGAGTACCGACTCAACCCGAAATTGCCTAGAATTAATTCCTTTAGAAAATATGACTAAGTTAGCTAGCACAACGCTAGAGTAGCTGGGAAATAGTCCCTGATCACTTTAAATACGTTCTACAAGACCCAAATCGAGTAGAACCAATGACTCTATAAAACTTTATAACCTCGGATCAAACTCTAAGCTGGTTTGTTCTCTGGACCACTTTGAATCTTTGTATTGGATCTAGACCGCGCGTCGAAAGTCCGATACCTCCTATCTTAAACCGTTATAACCGCCTAGCTGGACTTGACAATCATTTCGAAAATCAAGTCCAACCGATAATCACAGGCTATTTCATTGAGCCCGGACTGAAGAGAGTGCGAATAGGGACAGATTTGGAATTTGAAATTCAAATCTGGCACACAACTTGACGTGTCTGTATTAAGCGTTCTGACCGTCAGAATTCAGCCAGATTACACCCTCGGATCAGGAAAAATTTCTATTTCATATCATGGGACTTGCAGCCGTGATCTACGTGCGGTGACCGCTGAACTGAAACTGGACCGCCACGGGCGATCTACGAACCCTGTCGGACTGAAAACTTGATGCGTGCTACATCTAGTATGCATGAGCTTAAGTCTGATCGCGTTCGGCCACGTGACCACCAGAAATCATCTTTTGGACCGAAACAGCCACGAATTTGATATGCACTAAGTAAACTTTGTACCTGAGGCTATTTTGAGAATTTTTAAGCTTATAAAAGGGGTTGAAACCCTCACTCTTCTCTCCCATCCGAATTTGAGAGAAACCCTAGATTGGGAGAGAGAAAACGTGAGAGTTTGTGAGAGAGAGTAGGAGAGAATTTTCCTGCCTTTGTGCCGCCTGTTGCACGTGCTGTAGCAACACTCTCCGATCACCTGGCCGGTGATTCTTCTATGATTTGCTGATGTGATTTCATAATTGTTTGGGACTATGCTTAGTCCAGGCAGTCGGTAACCGAGCGAATTCGTGGTTGGCTGATTTTGGCCACAAACGACGCGTCGATGAACGCGAGCCGTGTTCTGGAGTTGGCGGCAGTGGTTAGGCCACACGAAGTGTTTTACGCACTTCATGTCATTCGACTTGAGATGTGATCGCGCTAGTCGAGCCCGTCAAGTAACCCGACTGACCGATGTATGTTCAGCCTGCATGAGTCATAACTGCATGAACCTAGGGTACTGAACTTACCATTGTATACCCTGTTAACCATGGTACCTTGATCCACAAAGACTCATGAGCCGGGCATGGTGGTATGGGACACCGTGGTCGAGCTGTCGGCCTACGCTGGGGCCACAAACCTCCCCGTAGTGACCAGTGAGCACCTAGTCTCGTGAGCAGATTATGGTGGTATGGGACACTATATTCTTACTGTCGGCCTACACTGATCAGGCGACGAGCCCTTTGTAGTGACCGCGAGCATATTCTGAGTCTACGGGAGGCAACGACCCTTCAGTAGCAGTAGAGTACAGTAGGCCTGTATTGATAAGGTGATGGGGGAGCGGAGTAACGAGTGGGTGCAACAGCCCTGACAGCCCTTGCAGCGACCTACAAAATATACCTCGTATGAGATTACTAGGAGTGACGACCCTAGACAGGATCTGTGTTGGGATTGATATAAGGGAAGTACCTTAGTTTTCCAATCCTGCTGTTTAAATGGACTAATAACAACTCGAAAATCATATCACTATAACATTACATGTGCCTGGAAGATGTGGAGCACTTAAGGGAGTGTGGCATGCCGCGGTCGTAAGATGGTGCCGTATGAGGGAGATCGTCAGTGAGGGCATACATCACGTCATGTCATATTGCATTAACAACAGTACTAGGATTGTCTGATTTACTGCTTTACTATTATCGCATGATTGATTTGTGAACATGCTAATCTTTGCTCTATGATTCCACTGAGTTGATCACTCATTCTCACGTTACGGGATGGTGTTTGTAACACCCACCAGACCCTGTTTTAGATGCAAGTGATGTTGAGATCAAGGAGGCAGAGCCAGACTTTGATGAGGACCAGGACGAGTTCTCATATATGCAGTACCATGATGGCTTTGCTTAGGTGACCTGGGTCGACGGGACTTCATAGTGGGACTCTTTTGGACATTTATTTCTGTCATTTACATGTATATGAGACTCAGTGATGTATTCATACTTTAGTGACAGTTGAGATCTACTTTGTTTTTCCATACAGTGATATATATATTCTTTAGTCTTCCGCTTGCTTTTATCACTGGATTTGGAGTATGAATTGCAGTTTTGGTATACTTTTACTCATGTGAATGCTTTAACTCAGACAACATTGAATCATAATCATTTTTGTTGCATAAGTGACGGTCTGGAACTCGGGAGTTGAGTTTATACACGACCCTCGATTTTTAGGGTGTTACAGCATATCAGGACCTTTTGGAGCTTTTTGATCACCTTGTATTTCCCTTTCCTCATTGTACTTAAAGTTTTTGATATAGTGGATGTGTGGTGATGTTGTTTTGTGACTTGGTTATGCTTGTGGTTATGTTTCATTATAAAAAAAATTCATTCTGAAAATCCTCTTTGTAGGATCCCAGGATCAAAATTTGGCATTTGATTGTCAGGAACCGAGAATGGGACACTACGGAGGCTGTCGGCACCAGATTCGGCAATCAGGATTCATGTGAATCTGATTTTCGGGTTTGGGGCGTGACAAACATGGGGCAAGTAGTGTCCCGGGATCCTTCCTTTCGCTCCGTATTGAGCCTGTAATTGTCCTGATTCCTTGTATCGTCATTATTTTGTAGATGATGTCGCGTGGTCGTGGCACCCGTGGTCGTGACGCCTGTGGTCGTGGTGCCTGTGGATGAGGTGCCCGAGGTACCCATCCTACTCGAGCACGTCCTGCTCCAGTAGTTGAGGATTCGATTCCTGAGGTCCCGATCCGTCCTGTTCCTCCAGTTGAGCCCGTCACGCCTATACCTCCAGTTGCTCCGGTTCCCCCACCTATTCCCCCTCAGCCTGCTATTCCAGTTACTGAGGCTCTTGCCCCATCAGCTGCACCCGTGCCTCCGCCCGAGGTGAGTGCCGCCCTTACCTTTCCGACAGTACCTATGGGAGCTGAGCATTTTCAGCAGTTGATGCAGCTTGTTGCCACCTCATTGCAAACCCGTCAGCCAGCTACCGCTGAGTTTTTCAGGCAGTCTGACTTACTGCGTGCTAGTGCCATAGCCCGAGAGTTCCGACAGCATGATCCCCCGAGGTTTAGTGGTGATCCTGACCCTTTTGCCGCCTAGGCTTGATGCACTGAGGTTGTGAGGATTTTTGACACTATACAGTGTCCTGCAGGCCAGAGAGTATCCCTTACGACCTATCTCCTTTTGGGTGAGGCCCGTCATTGGTGGTCATCCATATCTAGGATGGTTGGATCTCAGTTCATTTGGACACGGGAGGAGTTCGTGACCCATTTCGACCAGAAGTTCTTCTCTGAGCATGTTCAGATCCAGCGGGCGATCGAGTTTGAGACCCTATTGTAGGGTGATATGACTGTATCTCAGTATGAAGCCCGTTTCTTGGCCCTGTCTAGATTTGCTCCTCATCTCACCAGCGATGAGAAGATGAGGGCCCGTCGTTTTGTTACTGGGTTGTGTCCTACCCTTCGTAGCTGTGTGGTAGGGCATTGTTTGGAGACATTCGACCAGGTTGTTCATCGAACACTGGTTTATGAGGAGGACTGGACTATGACCCAGAGATTGAGAGAGCAGAGTTCTGGTGGAGACCGGAAGAGGAGAGCGCCAGCTGGTAGTTCCAGGAAGCACCATCAGAAGAGAAAGAGGGGGAGATCAAGATTTCAGCAGCCTGCGGTTCAGACAGTAGCTTCTTCCTCATCATCAACACTGCTAGTCACTTTATCTTTCGGCCCCTTTTCTGGTGTATGCTTCGGCTGTGGACGGGTTGGGCATCGGAGGCGTGAGTGCCCTCTCCCCATTTAGCAGCAGAGGCCATCGCAATTGCCTCCTTCTCGTCCTCCTCAACAGCAGTAGAGAGCTCAGTTTCCACCTGTCGCTCCTAGGGCTCCTCCTCAGTAGTAGAGGCAGCCAAGCAGACCTCCTCAGTAGAGACAGCAGCAACAGAGACAACACCAGTAGCGACAGCACCAGCCGCAGCACCAGTAGAGGGGTTATCCATATGTTGTTCAATCCTTGGGTCCAGTGTGTATAGCATCCCAGCAGACTTAGACTCAGGACCCTTAGTCTTCCGGTTTGCTTCCCCTACCAGCTCAAGGCCATTTTTATTCTGTGCAGTAGGCGCCAGGGCAGGACCCGCAGTCATCGACTGATGGAGTCGTTATGGGTATTCTTCTTATTTCTGCTTGCATTGCTCATGTTTTGTTTGATTCTGGTGCTTACCATTCATTTGTGGCCGAGCAGTTTTGCCGATCGACCGGTATTCCATTGGAGTCCGTGTCCGAGGCCTTGACCTTTTTGACTCCCATGGGAAAGTTTGTGATATTGACCCATCGCTGTCCTTCTTGCCCAGTGTTAGTGGGCGAGATGTTCCTTCCTGCTGATTTGTTCGTGATGTCGATGGTAGGATTTGATGTGATTATGGGTATGGACTGGCTTGCGAAGTATTGTGCCATCTTAGACTGTGCTGCGAGGATAGTTACATTTCATATTCCAGGCTTGTCAGTGTTCCAGTTCGTCGCCGAGCCCAGAGGAGAGCTGTTATCTAGCTTCTTGGCTTCGGTCGTTGAGGATTCTGTGGCAGAGAGTATTGAGCAGCTGCTAGTCGTTTGTGAGTACCCAGATGTGTTTCAAGAGATTTCGGCTTTGCCACTGCGTCGGTAGGTGGAGTTCCAGATTGATTTGGTGCCTGGTACAACGCCTATCTTAAAGGCCCCCTACCGGATAACACCATTGGAGTTGAGGGAACTGCAAGAGTAGTTGGATGAGTTCCAAGAGTTAGGTTTCATTCGTCCCAACAGTTCACCTTGGGGAGCCCCAGTATTGCTTGCGAAGAAGGTTGGTTCGTTGCGACTCTGTGTAGATTATCGTGAGCTCAACAGAGTGACTATCAAGAACCGATACCCGCTTCCCCGTATTGATGATCTGTTCGACCAGTTGCAGGGCACGTAATATTTTTCTAAGATAGACTTGCGTTCCGGTTACCATCAGATTCGGGTCCGAGAGGAGGACATTCTAAAGATGGCTTTTCAGACACATTATGGTCACTTCGAGTTCCTAGTTAAGTCATTTGGACTGACCAATGCACCCGCCATATTCATGCAGCTGATGAACGAGGTTTTTCGGCCGTTCCTCGATCAGTTCGTGGTGGTATTCATTGATGATATTCTTATATATTCGAGGAGCCATGAGGACCATGTCAAGCACCTACGAATTGTACTTGAGACCCTCCGTGCCCACCAGCTGTATGCGAAGCTGGAGAAGTAAGAGTTCTGGCACGAGGAGATGAAGTTCCTCGGTCATGTGATGACGAGGGAGGGTGTCCCCGTGGACCCCTCGAAGGTTAATGCAGTGCGTCAGGGGGGCCAGCCCACGAATGCGTCTGAGATTCACAGCTTCCTTGGTCTAGTGGGATATTATCGACGATTTATCGAGGGTTTCTCCCGTATTGCAGCACCGTTGACTCGGTTGACGCGAAAAGGCATCGAGTTCATCTGGAGTGATGCCCGTGAGAAGGAATTTACAGAGTTGAAGGATCGCCTCACGTCCGCTCCCATTCTCACTCTTCCTGATGGGAGTGAGGGTTTTGTTGTCTTTACTGATGCCTCTAGAGTTGGCTTGGGTGCTGTACTGATGCAGCACGGGAAGCCAGTGGCGTATGCCTCGTGCCAGCTCAAGGTCCATGAGCTAAACTACCCCACTCATGATTTAGAGCTTGTAGCAGTTGTCTTCGCGCTGATGGTGTGGAGGCATTATCTATATGGAGTCAGGTTCGAGCTCTTCTAGGATCATAAGAACTTGAAGTATGTATTTTCGCAGACTGAGTTAAACCTATGGCAGAGGCGATGGATGGAGTTGTTGAAAGATTATGATTTTGACCTTCAATACCACCCGGGCAAGGCGAATGTGGTGGAGGATGCGCTCAGCCGTCAGCCACGAGGCCTGGTGGCACATATGATGGTTCGACAGTGGCAGATGCTCGAGGATGTTTCAGAGTTTAACTTTGAGTTTAGTCTGTAGTCTTCCATTGTTTAGCTTTCAAGCTTGTTGATTCAACCCTCTTTGGTGGCTAGCGTGATCAAGGCTCAGCAGATGGACGAGTCACTTCAGGAGTACCGAGCAGAGGCCGCCTCCGTGGAGCAGTCAGATTGGCATATTGGTTCCGATGGTGGGTTACGCTTCAAAGGCTAGTTGTGTGTCCCGGACATTCTAGAGTTTGGTCGTGATCTGATGACCGAGGCACACCGATCGAGACTTACTATCCACCCGGGCTCCACGAAGATGTATCGTGACATAAGAAATTAGTACTTCTGGCAGGGGATGAAGCGCCAGATTGTGAGTTTTGTGGCCTGTGGCACATGCCAGCTTGTCAAGGCCGATCATCAGAGACTCCCCGGTCCCTTGCAACCATCGAGCGTTCCACAGTGGAAGTGGGAGCACGTATCGATGGATTTCATCGCAGGTTTGCCGAGGACTCAGCACGGTCACGATACCATCTGGGTTATCGTCGATTGTTTGAAGAAGACGGCTCATTTCATTCTGGTGCGTGCTACCTGGTCGATGGATTGGCTTGCAAAGGTGTTCATTGAGGAGATTGTTAGACTACACGGTGTCCCAGTTTCGATCGTTTCAGACTGAGACTCCAAGTTTACGTCTCAATTTTGGAGGAGTTTTCAACAGGCATTGGGGGTCACTTTGCATCTCAGCACCGCTTATCATCCGCAGACGGATGGGCAGACCGAAAGGGTTAACCAGATCCTTGAGGATATGCTCAGGGCTTGTGTGATCGACTTTGAGTGCAGTTGAGATGAGCATATGCGCCTCACCGAGTTTGCATACAAAAACAGTTATCAGGCGACTATCAGCATGGCTCCTTTTGAGGCACTTTATGGTAGACTGTGCAGATCTCCTAGTTGGACCAAGGTTGGAGAGCGTCGTCTCTTAGGTCTCGATCTTGTGCAGGAGACGTCGGAGGCTATTGATGTTATCAAGTAGAGGATGCACACAGCTCAGAGCCGGCAGAAGAGTTATGCTAATCGTCTGCGTCGACCCCTTGAGTTCGCAGTCGGGGACATGGTGTATCTCAAGGTCTCGTCTATGAAGGGCGTGGTTCGCTTTGGTGTGAAGGGCAAGCTAGTCCCAAGATTTATTGGACCTTTTGAGATTATCGAGCACGTAGGCGCTGTGGCCTATAGGCTTGCCTTACCTCTTGAGTTGTCCACGATCCACGACGTGTTCCATGTTTCTATGTTGTGAAAATGTGGGTCGGACACTATTTCCATGATTGATTGGCAGCCACTTGAGGTTCGTGAGGATGCTTCTTACATTAAGCAGCCGATTCGTATTCTTGATCAGAAGGAGCAGGTCCTCAGGACCAAGGTCATTCCCTTGGTAAAAGTGCAATGGGGTCATCATTCAGCGGCCGAGGCGTCTTGGGAACGTAAGGCGGAGATTAGAGGGCGTTATCCCCATTTGTTTGATGATTGATAGATATATGATTATTTGTATTGCCTTTCTTATATGATGATTACTATATGATGGTGGTGTTTTATCTTTTATTTTATCTTGGATTGGTCAATTTTGAGGATGAAATTTCTTTATTGGTGGGGAGGGTTGTGAGACCCGACCCGAGTTTGCATGTGTGCATGAGTGTATGTGAGTGTGCAATTCATTTCTTGTGGTCCTCACGCCCCAAACTCTGAAACCGGGCTCACAATATTCTCGATCGCCAAATCTGGCACCGATAGCCTCCGTAGAACCCCATTCTGGGCTCCCAGCTCCCATTCACCAGGTTCCGATCCTGGGATGAAACGAGGAGGATTTTCAAAATCAGTTTGAATCTAAGCATAACCAAAGGCATAACCCACAAACAACAACCAAAAACTCCATTACATTTTCACTATGATAAAAAACTTTACAAGTACAATGAGCATAAAGGGAAATACAATGATGAAAAATAAGACTCCAAAATGATCTGCAAAGTGCTCCTGCCTCAGCGCTGCTGCGATCCAACGTCACCTTCATGCAACAGTTGCGCATAAGCTTATAGAAAGCTTAAAGAGTGGTGAAAGTGTGTGCGCAAGGTAGTAATATGAACATGCAATATCAGAGTAATGCGGAATATGCAGATGAATCCATGAAAACCATTAGCCGTACCAAAACTATGCGATGCAAGATATGAATGATATCGGCCATCCTAAGGCCATGCGATGTGAAATGCAACTCAAGTATACAAATCCTCATCTATGTCCACACATAAATACAACTCAAATCTGGGATATCACGGGAGTCTAGTACACTCTAAAACAGATCACCACCTCATTGCATGCAATAAGGTAGGTGGAAGAGACCTCACTATCCGTCTGTCAATATCGGGCTCGATTCGTCGATAGCGGACCCATTCCTCGAGCTGGTCAGACTCAGCCTAGCATTGCCCTCTACTCTCGGGCGGGTAAGGCCACACCCCCTTCCAACCGACCACGACATAGCGGAGAGCGCAACCATCTGGTAATCGACACTCAACGCTCAACTATCCACTCGGTCTAGATGTTGGAGCAACCTCTTGGTACTATAAGGGTTTAGGAACTTTCACCCAGGGATATCTATAGCATCCCATATAGAACAAGATTTCTAGTATCCAATCCTGCCAACCACGATATGCCTGTGGAGGCTATGATCGTGATGTCACATGGGCGTACAGTAATATATCACACAATGCGAAATGCATGAATCACACTATCCAATCATACAACAATTTGAGCGCGTATCGTGCACTCATGTAGGGCAACACCGCCTAATTAGGGTCCCATAAACAATCTGCCCAAAGGCATATGCTATGATCAGTCACTTCTCATATCAAGCATACATATGATGCGTATGATCATGAGATAAGGAACTATACTAAACATGTTATAAAGTAATGCACAATCCTTACAACGCATGTGGGCCCAGATGACCTATACACAACAAGTACAAGCCTAACAATGGGCCCTGAGGAGAGTCGTAATGTGGACATCCAACCAACATTACACTCGAAATGTGGACGTCAAACCAACATTGCTACCAAGGCGTAGTCCGTAATGAATATCCTTACATAAACCAGGTTGGGATCACACATTGCAATGGACCTTAAGTACATCCCATTGGGCCTTAAATACATCAAATGGGCCTTTTATTCATCAAGTGGACCATGCCATGAAATTACAGTGAAGACCGCTTTAGTTGAAGTAGAAATAGGTCAGTATATCCTAGAGGGGGGTGAATAGGACTTTTTAAAGATTTATACGTTATTTTTAAGTCCTATTCAACTAATCCTATCATAGAGTATAAATTAGGATTACTCAAGAATTAACTCTATTGGCTTCCAAGCCTAATAGAGGATCCAATCACAAACTATTTAAAAGGCAGACAATGTAGATGAGATTGTGATGGATATGACTGTGTGTGCATAGAATGTGATCATATATAAAGACATGCAAGGCAATCACATAAATGAAAGACAATATCAAACTCAAACACAGTCATTTTATAGTGGTTCGACGACTTGTCTCCTCCACTCCCAGCTTCCACACTCAACCCTTGAGTGACCGAATTTCAATAAGGAGGTTTCCCATAATTCACCTCAAACCTAATGTTTTAAATCAGGTTCACCTTCAACCTTTACAGAGGTTTTTACTTGATTCACATCAAACCCTAGAGTTTTACTAGCGTACTCCTAACCAAACATTTATGCTCTCCGCAGAGTAAGGGTCCACACAACGCACCCTGAGGTTTCTACTCGGTTCACCCCTTATCCTGGAGTTTTACTGGCGTACTCGTAACCAGATGTTTATGCTCTCCACAAAGCAAGGGTCCACACAACGCACCCCGCACGTACACTCTCGTCAAAGGCCTTCTTCGAGGACTTCAAATGGTGAGCAACACTTAAAATCCAATCCTAAAAAGGAATGACCGCAAGTGCCCTCTGGACTCTTAGTACTTACAGATAAGTTGATGAGTCCCTTTCAGCACAATGATGAAGACCTTCTTCTTGTTGATGAAGAGTCTTCAGCTCCCTTGATCCGTAACATGAAGATGTATATATGCTAGACTTAGGTTGGGTCAAGGTTATAATGGACTACCACTCTCTAAAGGTTTTTCTATAAGGAAGATAGAGAGGTTTTCATCATCTATGTATTCAAGGCATCCCAGCTTAATGATATGTCATTAAGGTAGTAACTGAAGGATCCTTGAATGCGAAAGTTCATTCCCCAATCCACTCTATGAGATATCAATGATGAGGGTGGATTGAAGGATGAATTTCCTGAGAGAAAGGGCTTAGGTAAATGATAGGAAGGTTAAAACAATCTAAAGCACTCTCTTCTTTCTCTACCAGCAATGAAGACAACTCTCTCTATTTATAGGCAAAAGGGTCCAACGGATATAAACGGTCATATTTATGACAGAGTTCGATATCATCGAGCAGTCGTCGATATGATCGAGCGTATACTCTCGATTGTATCGGCCGACCTCTCGATGATAAGAACTCAATTGTCATTTCGCTTTTGGAAACCTTCTGCCGACTGGTCGATGGGATCAAGACACGCATCGATGTTATTGGATTTCGAACTCCGATTCCATCGAGTGATGGTTCGATCAATCGACAGGTGAAAAATAAGAGAGAAGCCTTGAAGAATTTCAGGATCACAATATGATCGGGGAAACAGTCGATGTCATCAAAATTTGTACATCGATCATATCGGCGACCTTTTCGATGGGATCGATAAATCGTATAGATTTTACATGTAAGCTTGCTGGGCGAATTATGTCCTGACTCGATCCAATCAACTTGGTCTCGATATGATCGATATATGAATATCGATTTATCGACAGGCACCTCGATCAACATTAAAAGCAACCTGAAATTCATGCTGGAGAGAACATGCGCCCCACAGTCGATATGATTGACTGACTCCCGATATGATCGATATTTGAGTTTAGATTGAATCGGACAGTCATCGATATATCAAAGCAATTGATAGTTTTCTTTAGAGAAATAGGGGCGCCGCAAAGCAGTCTGTCGATACGATCGATCCACTTCAGATATGGTCGATTTTTGAATATCGATGATATCGACTCGAAGGTCGATATATTGATAAATCGTCCAGAAGATTGTTTGATTGCTGGACGCTTTCTGTCCTCACTCGATTGTATCGATTGATATGCCAAGGACATCGACAGAGCTGGTCGATCAAATCGAAAGGGGAATCGATATAATCGACAGTATAAGAAAAACTTAAAAAATTTTCTTTTGGATAAAAAGTTTTTTTACACATAAACCCTAAGATGTTTTAGTTCTTTTTAAGGGTTTAATCACCTGGTGTTTTGGGACATGGGATGTGAGGCTATGATTTACCTTTTGGTGAGCTTCCACACATCCAGATGAGGCAGACGCTTGACTTGATCTTCTTGTTAGGTGCTGTCGTCCGACTGACTCAACATACAACGTACTTGACAAACCAGGGCACGTAATAGGTGCACTTTCAATCTCCCCCTTTTTCAATTACGTGACAAAATCCCCAAAACACCTTAGGAACATATCTAAACAGATACATCCTAAATTGTGTGTACATGTATTAACACAATTTTATAAATTCTAAACACCCATATACACAACAAACAAATTCTCTCCCTTAATTCAAAAACTCCCCCTTTCTTGTTGTGGCTTCTCCCCCTAACACCCGCAACAAAGATATACAATTTTTTCTCGGGGTGTTTTGAATTGTTCTCCCCCTTTTTGTCAGTCATTGGCAAAGGTATAAGACGTGATATTGACTGAAGATTGAAGCATATGGGAGAACCCCAGAGAGATAGATGTATATAAATAAAAACATTGTAAAGCGTACATCAATGATACCACAGAACATAAATCCATTGAAGCAGTCAGCACAAGCATTGTATAAGTAAATGGGAACCTCAGTAAAATGATAATTAAGTTCAGCCATATCAATAAAAAGATTTCATTGTCCAGAAATGTAGGGATACCCAAAACAAGTAAGCAAACATGGATGCAAGATCAAATGTTTTTGACTAGACACATGGCTCTACCAAAACTGTCTCTTTCTAACACATAGAAGGCCCGCCAGACATTAGTAGCTCAAGAATCTGCTCCATAGAGTGTTGAAGGGCTTTCATCTTATTTTCTATTTCTGATAGTCATTGTTCACAGTGTTGGAGACGCTCATTAATTCTAATGAGATTGTTTAAAAGTTGGCGCTCAAACACATGATGTTGATGATTTGTGACAGAAGCAGGACTATAATCAGGAGTTCGATCGGATCCCCAAAGAATTTTTTCATTAAGTATGAGACTAATATCTTCAACAGGTGGAAGGATCTTTGGATCCGATGAGACAGAAGCATACACTTGTTGCATTGATTCATGGTCAAACCATTCTTCAGGATATACCTTATCAGTTGTTTCCGGCAGACCTGCCAAGTGTTCGAGCTTGCAGATAAGAGATCGAAAAGGCAGAAATTCAAGATGGTCACTGCTGATTACCTTGATCAGCTGGTCTAATATGAAAGTCGGTAAGCATACAGAAATCTCTTGATAGACATCATACAGAATGTTGAGTGCAATGGGACTCAGATATGTGTCATTTACGTCACAAGGATACACATTCGTGCTGAAAATACTGTGAAGGAGTCGGAATGAGATTCCTAGGTGTTTTACTGGAAGAATATTGCTATTATTTTTAAAAATTGTCCTACCTTGGCACAGTGCTTGTGTAATTTCCTCCCATGTACCCAAATCATTTAGATTTCTACTAGTGACAGGGATTTGCGTCACTTCAATGTTTAGAACATGACCAAGAACTGATGGAGTAATGTACTTGGTATGCTGCATGAATTTTAGACATATACAAGGTGGGTAATCTTGGATAACATGACAATAGTTGAAGAACTGCTGGATCATTTCAAACTGATATGGACCGCCCATGTCAAACATATTCTTCCATCCAATTGTTTCCAGCATGAGATCCACCCCATTGAGTTTGACAGTACTCATGAGAATAGTACGATCGACTATTGTGACTTGTTCCCAGTCTGACTGGTTTTGAGAGGGTCTAGAATATTTCTCTTTCTTATTCTTGGGAGATTTTACAGATGAGAGAGCCTTACCTTTTCCTTTAATCATCTTCCTTGTATCACTTGGGTGCTAAAATTTCAGCTAGACTTCACGCACATCAAACAGAGGGAATGATTAGGGTAGAGAGCTGGCCTCTTTAAAAGAATTTTCAATCAGTCTTTTTATTTGGGCGCTAAATGTCGATCATATCATCCAACCTATCGATTGTATCGAGAGGTTGTGAATTGATGCTATCGAGACTGCTGTCGATGTTATCCATGGTCACATGACTTTTCACATTCTGAACAGCTATCGATAGTATCGATCTTCAGTTGATGAAATCGAAAAAGACCATTACTTGTATTGAAAGTATTTGCTATTCATATATTTCCTACTTTTAGCATACTATTATATATTTAAAGATAATGCACCAGTTTTATAACTATAAACGAGATAATGATCTTATACAAAACTTTCAAGGTCTCCAACCTTAGATGTTCTTTTGAAGGTTCAACAAAATTACATCATTTCAGCAAATCTCCAGATTTTGATGCATAACCTAGACTAACTTCTTCTCTCTCAGCGTTTCTCAATATCACTCCTTCCTTTTCCTTCAATAATGTACCAGGGGGTATTTGTGCGAAGACCTTTTATAATTGACTTCTCTGATTGATCTAGAATCTCGCATTCTTCTTTGTTGAAATTTACCACATGCCCATTATCACAGATTTGAGAGATGCTCAGTAAGTTATGCGCCAATCCTTTTATGCAAAAACCATTCTCATTCTTAAACAAATTAATTCCTTTTATAATTCCCTGACCAATTACTTCAACAGTGGTTCCATCTCTGTAGGTGACTATCCCTTTGTGAAGGTCCTTATAGTTTGAAAGGAGATTTGTCACCAGTGACGTGTCTTGAGCAACCACTGTCCAGGTACCATTTATCCATATTGCCTGATAAATGATCTGATTGAGTAACAAGGCAATTAGTCTTTTCTTTAATCACCCACTTTGTGACAGGAGTTTTACTTGTGGTATATTTGTTCTTTTTATTTGATTTGTCCACATGACTTAACTGCTCCTTCATCCTGTCAACTATCTCAAGTGGTGATGATTGCACACTTCTTTTATTTAGCTCATAAACTAACTCCTTATTTTTTCAATGAGCTGGGATAGGTTTGGTGTTACTACTGGATGCAACAGATTTTCCAAATAGTTGTGCATTAGTTTTTATTCTTCCCTTTCCATAACCTAATCCCCTTTTGTCCTCTCCATATTTTCCCATTCCTAATAGTTTTTCTAATTTCTCACCACTCTGGGAAAATTTACAGTTTATTTTGGAAATTTTTCTGGATTCTTCTAGATCATTTTGAAGTGTATAATTTTTATCTTAAAGAATCAGGTTTTTCTCATTTAGTTTTTTGACTTGTTCCTCTAATTTCTTTGACTCAAATTTTAATGAGTTGTTAGTTCTTTTAAGTCTGCATTGTCTGAGTGGCATTGCTGCAAATCAGTGATTAGATGAGTATTAATATTTGAAGCTTTATCCAGATCCATTTGTATCGGTTCCTTTTTATTTTTAACTACTCCAAGTCTTTTGACAATATTAACGCTATGAATATAAAGTTGATTGTAAGCGTTTTGTAATTCAGTTTGCTCTTTATCTTCTTCTTCTTCAACTTCCTTATTGTAGATGGAAATGATTCAGTGGCTTGTTGTTCTTCTTCTCTTTCAGATTCCATAGGAATAATTGGAGTGGTGGAGATCATAAGAATTTTCAAGGATTTCTGATCTCCATCACTTCCTGAGTCATTGTTTTCTGAATTTGACTCCTCCGTATCATCCCATGTGGTGGCCATCGCCTTGCCCTTAGTTTTTCTATTTGGGCGTTCGATAGATAGGTGACCATATTCATGACAGGCATAGCATTGTGGTTCTTTGGTCTGTTTACCAAATTTGCCTGCAGAAGGTTTGTAGTTCACCTTTGTACCTCTAGAAGGATGGCCACGATTCTTCTGAAAGAATCTTCTGAATCTTTGTGCTAGCAAGGCCACTTCCTCATCATCATCTTCTTTTTCGCTCTCACTATCCTCATGTTTTGATTTCTTAGAAATTTTTAGGACAGTGTTTTTAGATTTTTGGGGTTGTGTGAAGTGTAGTTCAAAAGCTTGTATGGAACCTACCAGTTCTTCTACTTTCATCTCATCAATATTCCTACACTCCTCAATTGTTGTTACCTTGGGATTGAAGCGTTTCGGTAAGGATCTTAAGATTTTTCTACATATTTTAGGTGCCGGAACCTTCTCTCCCAATCCACCCATGGAGTTATAAATGATGTTTAATTTTGTGAAAAGCTCCATAAATGTCTAATGCTCTTCCATCCTGAGATTTTCAAACTGTGAAGTTAAGAGTTGTAGTTTAGATCTCTTCACAGTGCTTGTGCCTTCATGGGTTGTTTCCAATAAGTCCCATGCTTCTTTAGAGGTCCCACACATACTTATCTGATTGAAAATATCTTGGGACACGGCACAATAGATGGCATTCATTGCTTTTGCTTCAGCATTTCTCTATTCTTTGTCAAACGCCGTCCACTTCTCATTCGGTTTGGGTTTAGCGATTGTGGTTTCATTTTCAAGTACAATTTGTCCCGATGGTACCACATATCCTTTTTCAACTACATCCCAAACTTCATGATCTAAAGATCTCAGGAAGTAGTGCATTCTAGCCTTCCAGTAAGCATAGTTTGATCCATCAAATACAGGAGGTCTAGTGACAGATAAGCCCTCTCCTTTGGCCATATTTCTACTTCAGTCAAGATCACTCTCAAGGCGGTGAAGCCCTTAAAGAGAGACCCGCTCTGATACCAAATGAAATTGGGGTGAAGACCGCTTTAGTTGAAGTAGAAATCAGTATATCCTAGAGGGGGGTGAATAGGACTTTTTAAAGATTTATACATTATTTTTTAGTCCTATTCCACTAATCTTATCACAGAGTATAAATTAGGATTACTCAAGAATTAACTCTAATGGCTTCCAAGCCTAATAGAGGATCCAATCAAAAACTATTTAAAAGACAAACAATGTAGATGAGATTGTGATGGATATGACTATGTGTGCATAGAATGTGATCATATATAAAGACATGCAAGGCAATCACATAAATGAAAGACAATATCAAACTCAAACACAGTCATTTTATAGTGGTTCAACGACTTGTCTACTCCACTCCCAGCTTCCACACTCAACCCTTGAGTGACTGGATTTCAATAAGGAGGTTTTCCATGGTTCACCTCAAACCTAATGTTTTAAATCAGGTTCACCTTCAACCTTTACAGAGGTTTCTACTTGATTCACCTCAAACCCTGGAGTTTTACTGGCGTACTCCTAACCAGATGTTTATGCTCTCCACAGAGCAAGGGTCCACACAACGCACCCTGGGGTTTCTACTCGGTTCATCTCTAACCCTGGAGTTTTACTGGCGTACTCCTAACCAGATGTTTATGCTCTCTAAAGAGTAAGGGTCCACACAACGCACCTCGCACGTACACTCCCGTCAGAGGCCTCCTTCGAGGACTTCAAATGGTGAGCAATACTTAAAACTCAATCCTAAAAAGGAATGATCGCAAGTACCCTCTGGACTCTTAGTACTTACAGATAAGTTGATGAGTCCCTTTCATCACAATGATGAAGACCTTCTTCTTGTTGATGAAGAGTCTTCAGCTCCCTTGATCCGTAACATGAAGATGTATATGTGCTAGGCTTAGGTTGGGTCAAGATTATAATGGACTACCACTCTCTAAAGGTTTTCCTATAAGGAAGATAGAGAGGTTTCCATCATCTATGCATTCAAGGCATCCCAGCTTAATGATATATCATTAAGGTAGTAACTGAAGGATCCTTGAATGCGGAAGTTCATTCCCCAATCCACTCTATGAGATATCAATGATGAGGGTGGATTGGAGGATGAACTTCCTGAGAGAAAGGGCTTAAGTAAATGATAGGAAGGTTAAAACACTCTAAAGTACTCTCTTCTTTCTCTACCAGCAATGAAGATAACTCTCTCTATTTATAGGCAAAAGGGTCCAACGGATATAAACGGTCATATTTATGACAGAGTTCGATATCGTTGAGCAGTCTTCGATATGATCGAGCGTATACTCTCGATTGTATTGGCCGACCTCTCGATGATAAGAACTCAATTGTCATTTCGCTTTTGGAAACCTTCTGTCGACTGGTCGATGGGATCGAGACACGCATCGATGTTATCGGATTTCGAACTCCGATTCCATCGAGTGATGGTTTGATCAATCGACAGGTGAAAAATAAGAGAGAAGCCTTGAAGAATTTCAGGATCACAGATATGATCGGGGAAACAGTCGATGTCATCGAAATTTGTACATCGATCATATCGGCGACCTTTTCAATGGGATCGATAAATCGTATAGATTTTACATGTAAGCTTGCTGGACGAATTATATCCTAACTTGATCCAATCAACTTGGTCTCGATATGATCGATATATAAGTATCGATTTATCGACAGGCACCCCGATCAACATTAAAAGCAACATGAAATTCATGCTGGAGAGAACATGCACCCCACAGTCAATATGATCGACTGACTCCCGATATGATTGATATTTGAGTTCAGATTAAATCGGATAGTCATCGATATATCGAAGCAGATGATAGTTTTCTGTAGAAAAATAGGGGCACCGGAAAGCAATCTGTCGATACGATCGATCCACTTCAGATATGATCGATTTTCGAATATCGATGATATCGACTCGAAGGTCGATATATCGATAAATCGTCCAGAAAATTGTTTGATTGCTGGACCCTTTTTGTCCTCACTCGATTGTATCGATTGATATGCCGAGGACATCGACAGAGCTGGTCGATCATATCGAAAGGGGAATCGATATAATCGACAGTGTAAGAAAAACTTAAAAAATTTTCTTTTGGATAAAAAGTTTTCTTACACATAAACCCTAAGATGTTCTAGTTCTTTTTAAGGGTTTAATCACCTGGTGTTTTGGGACATGGGATGTGAGGCTATGATTTACCTTTTGGTGAGCTTCCACACATCCAGATGAGGCAGACACTTGACTTGATCTTCTTGTTAGGTGCTGTTGTCTGACTGACTCAACATACAGCGTAATTGACAAACTAAGGCACGTAATAGGTGCACTTTCACGTCAATGGGCAGCACCATTAGGCCTTACATGCATTGCAATGGGTCATACCCCGCGGGCCTTAGATTTGCATCAAATGAGCCTAATCTCATAGGTCTTATATGTAACAAATGGGCCACACCAATTGGGCCCCATATTTACAACGAATGGGCCACAACCCATAGGCCCTAGTACATCTCATTGGGCCTTAACCCATGGGCCCCTAAAACATCAAATGGGCCCAATCCTGTGGGCCTTAGGATACATCAACATGGGTCAAAACCCATGGGCATTATATTCATATCATATGGGCCACTTCAATAGCCACCAATACCACAATATGAGCCCCATCTTATGGGCCTTATAAATACCAAGGTGGGCCTCAATGGACGGCCACAATTAAATCAAGATGGGCCTCAATTCATGGGCCCCAAAAGTTTAAAATGGTGGATGACATTGTCCATAATGATAGTGGGGTCCACTTGAACCTGGATCTGATTCACTCTTGGTATCAAACCAAAAATGAGCCATCCAAGTGGATGGACGGTTTGGAAGCAGCACACGTCTCATGGTGGGTCCCACTATCATTGGACAACAAAAGGGCACACCCATGCATTACAGGGCTCCACCGTCAAGCAGACGATGTGAATGAAACCCATATATCATGGTAGGTCCCACCGTCCACAGCCGTGGACGGTGGATAAAATATTTTCATCACTGTGGGTCCCACGTATGTGGCCCACCATAATGTTTATATGCCATCCAAAACGTTAATAAGGTCGCATGGACCTGGATGAGGAGGAAAAATAAATTTCATCTTGATCTGAAACTTCTGTGGCCCATGAGAGGGGTTCCAATGGTAGAGGTTCAATTCCACTGTTTCCTGTAGTGTGGGCCACCCAAGCCATGGATGGGGCTGAAATTTGGAGGGGGCCCACTACTGGGGGTGGCCCACCTCGTGAACCAGTTGGATGACAAATGAACATCATGGTGGGGCCCACGGCTGGAGCGTGGGTTCCCTATTGGGATACCCGCCTGTGAATGTTGCAACCCTGCTGCTGCGTCAGTGGCAGTAGGCACTGCCTCTCCTTTGTTTTTTTTTTTGAAACCTTAATTTCTAAGGTTTTTTTTAAGTGTGGGGCCCGCTCCAAGCGGATCCACTCCAGCCATGGGATTCCACGGCTTGTAACAAATCGAATGAGTCTAATATTGGGTATATTCGTGATGTATAGAAATTCCAGGGAAGATTTCAACGGTGAAACCCATCATTTGCTATGCTATGGCCCGCTAGAACTTCGGATCAGCTTCATTCGTTAGCTCAACGCCTAAAATGATCCAAGGAATGAGATGGATGGTGTGGATTGTATACATACATCAAGGTGGGGCCTATGTAAGTGGACCACCCCAAAAGCTTGAAAGACAAGCTAATATTTATCTTTTCCCAACCACGTCCAGCGTCCAGGGACGCTGGACGTTGCACTTGACGGCTTTATTAGAGGTGGGCCCTGATTACGTGGGCCACCTCATGGAGGATGGTGTAGATACAACACCCACAAAGTGGGCCACACTTGTAGATAGCTTGGATAGAGTACATGCCTCATGGTGGGGTCCATTCAAGCAGGCCACACAACCATATTTAAAAAAAATAAAAATTAAATAGAAAGGGAGAGAGAGAGGTAGAGAGTAGGACACGCGTGTGATGGAGGGTTCCGCCACTATGAGCCCTCCCTTGTAAGAAATCATACAATAAATAGATCCCTTTATACATGGGACCACCGAAAACGAAAATCAACGGTGGAGATCCGTTTCCCACCGATATGGACGGTCTAGATGACCTCTCTAATGTAAGGAAATAAACATCATGATGGAGTCCATGGAGAATGGCCCCATCATGGAATGATCATGATGATCAAAGTGGGCCATCGGCCACACCTTAGGGTCCCAAGTGAGATCCAAACCATTGATCGGTTGGCCTCACTTGGTCCATCTTAAAAACATGAAAAACAACTCTTATCAAGCACCCACCATTCGATCTTCTTGCTCCTATGGGTTCCTTAGTACCTTAGCTTTAATTCCAATGGAGGAGATGAGAAATGGGTGGCTACGGATGGGAGATCTTGGGACAGAGAGGTGGGCCACACTTGGAGTTTTGAAAAGAGAGGGAGTTTTGAAAATGAGAAGAGAGAGAGAGTTGTAAAGGGAGAGAGAGATGGGTGATGGATGGATGTGGTGAGTAATGAGTGTAAGAACTTTTTTGACTTTGGTGGCCTTTTGTGTAAGAAAGGCATAGGCTTGTAAGACCTTTTTGACTTTTATGGTTGCTTAGGTATGGGTGAAAGGTGATGTGTACTTGACATGTGATGTGATAAGATTTGATTGATTGATGGGATTGATGTGATACCTCATAGAGATTCTCTTATGTTTCGCAATACGCGGTGTTTTCTTCGCACAAAATGTTGGCCCACATCTCTTGACTAGGGTATCGTCTCGGCGCGCGAGTCGCGGCATCGGAACTGCAAAGACGGCGCGGTCGCTATGGTAAAGGTCTTGGGTTGACTCGATATGGGTTGACGGCATATGAATCAGGGTTGTGCGTAAATATCGGTTAAGGGTCAAAGGTTTTCAGAATTTGACCGGTAAGACCGCGAAAGTCTACAGAACGGTACGGACTAAGATACGGGTCTTACACCATGGTCCTACCGGTTGAATTCTGGCAACCCACGACCTTCGAATTATGCTTGCGGTCATCCTTGAGTCTGGTCATGTAGACCTGACTCGGATCGAGCTGAGACCTATGCCATTGCGACTGCTTCGTCGTTGTGGTTTCAACGCCGTGTCTTGTGCGTCTATCCGATGTGTGGATCATAAGTTGTGTACGTTTTATTTTATGACCCTTAATTTTAATCATGTGGCCCACCTTGGAGTGGTGCATGTGGCCCACGCTCCCTCTTTTGCATAAGTTCCAACACACACTACACACACCACCTATATCTCCATAACTCACACTACCAAGACATCGCACACTACCCACATCTAACCTACCTTAGCAACATTGTTTCTAACTCCCTACTACAATGATTACTCTTCTCTATCCAAGGTAAGAGAGAGATGATTGCTTGCCTTGAAATCTCCTTCCTCTCTTTTTCCCTCTCATTCTCTCCCTCCCTCCCTCTCTTTCCCTCTCTCTTCTCTTCTTCTCCAGCAACTTTCTTCCATTTTTCCAGCCCACTTTCCCTCATATATCCCCCCATTTAACCATTAAAATAAGATCTCAACCATAGATCCATGTACCTTGGAGCTTGAAGATCATCTTGGAGGTGTTTGCTTGAAGACCTTGTAGGTGGGTGTGCTTGTACTTAGAACCTTAGGATCTCCATTCCCTCCTCTTATTTCTCTTCTTCAGCTCATGCTTGAAGCATGTGGGGCCCACCAAATGATGGTGGAGGCCCCGTGTCTTCTTGGATGTGGCCATTGGCCCATCCTTTTGTGTATGCATTACTCATAAGTGGGGCCATTCTCCATAGACCCCACCATAGTTTCTTTTCTTAGTTTGAAGGATCCTTAGGTCATCTAGACTCTTGATCCTTGGTGGAGATGACATCTCCACCATTGGATTTTAATTTGAAGATGCATGCATGGGTAGATCTTGTAATCCCATCAATATAGTGGAATGTGTATGCATGAGTGATGAGGGGAAGGGCCTCAATTGGCGGAGACCATTCCCTTGTGGCCGAATCTTTATTTTCCTTTGATAATAATCTTTTGATCATGAGTATGTGGCCCACCTTGTGGACCAAAAATATCCAGACCATCCATGGAGGGTGGACGTCCATGACAGTCCAACCTTGGACGTTGGAGCCCCTAATCCACCTATATGGGGCACATGCAAGGGGTATTTTGTAATGGAAAGGTTTTGGATGTTTGTGAGGACCACTGAGGTGGTCCATACCATGATTTTCTTGGATTAAATCCCCTTTTAAATAGTGGTTATATTTATTTATTTTTTGCTATATGTTACTGTCCAGAACCATCTGGACAGATTTTTGGGTTATTTTGAGGCCAGATTTCTGGGCATTTGGAGGGTTGTTTGGTCCCGTGTAATGTATGTTTCTTTAACTTGTGGACCACACCTATAATCATGCTAAATTTCAGCCCCAACTGACCTTCATTGGGGTCCTAAAGGGGTGGTCCAAGTGAGGTGGACAGTCTGGATTTCCTGCACTGTTCCAGCAACATTCCACCCTGGACAGGTTGAATTTCTGAAATTTATTAAAATACCTATGGGTGTTTAAAAATTATAAAAATTATAGGGAGTGGGACCACTCATGGTAGGACTCACCTACAAAATTTTGTGGCCAATGGACGCCTATATAGACCATGGTGGTGGCTGGACCGGCCCATTATAATATGGTGTGTAGATCAGTCCGATTATCCGGACAGATTAATTTCTTTAAATGAATTAAAATAATTATACATGTATAAAAATTCTAAATTTTTTTAATGGTGTGGTCCACTCATGGTAGGACCCACCTACTAAATTTTAGGGTCAATGGACTCCTATACACACCGTGGAGAGGGCCGGACTGGCCCACCACGTTGGGACATCCAGGTCTGTCTGATTTTCTGGACAGTCTGTTTTGTTTAAATTAATTAAAATACTTAAAAATATATAAAAATTCTAAAATTTTGTGGAGGTGTGACCCACCTATGACAGTATCACTTTGTAAAATTTCAGTCTCAAATGACCCCGTTTGAGCATCTAAAAGAATGGGCCAAGATGGTTGGACTCCCAGATTTTTCTACTGTGCAGTCCAGTAAATGCCTTGATAAAAAACCATAATTCAAAAATATTTCTTCTGATAGTGGGCCACCTTTTTGGGTTTCTTCTTATTTTATGCATGATGAGGGACCTTGGCCCTCAATTTCCAGAGTTTTAGAGGCCTTGGACCCACTCCAATGGAGTGCCTAAATTTAGGACAACAACATGTTATAATTATGCTTGGCCTTGGGCTAAAATTTTGAGAAGTGGGACCCACCACATTTATGAAGGTCTTAGAGGAAATAATTTATACCTTTAGTTCCTTAAATATTGGGCTTAGTAAATGCACTTTTGAAGCCTACCACAGTTGAATTTAATTAGGTCCATGAATGTAGATAGTTGTTGAACTCTTTAAGCCCAATTGGGCTGGAACTTTCCAGATAGGCCCATTGAACTCTTGGGCCATTTTTACCATACTATTGTGTTGGATTAGTGGGCCGGATTACATAAGTATATGGGCCTTTGGTTGCCCACCAAATCAACTTTATTCTTGAGCCTGGTTATTGGCCCAACTTACTTGACTAAGAGCATGACATTTGCCCATGTGGTTTGAGCAATGGGCTGCCTACTAGGCCACCATAATATATGGGATTAGTGACCTTTATGTTGGGCCCTAACCTTTTCCCTATGGGCCCATAGTGGTATATATGGGTTGGGTTATGTGCTTTCCTCCTTAGACCCATATTTTGGGTAGGCCTTGGGCTGCCCTTTCTGAAGCCCAACATGAGTGTTTGTGGTATGATTATAACTGCTTATTTCTTATTTTTGATGTTGCATGGGCCTTGGGCCTTGATCCATGATCAATTAGAGATGGGCTACTTCTTGGGAACCAATTATGGTTGGATGTCCACATTGGTGGCCCTAAGGTAGGCACATGGGCTTCTATGGGTGGTTAAAAGCCCACCATAAACCTTTGCTAGGCCGTTTCATCTATTTAGACCCATACCATTGTTCTCCTCAGTCTCTGGGCTACTCCAAGTATATGGGGCTCCCACTAGAGGTTGTATTCCTTATGAGGAATTGGTTAAGTACCTAGACCCTTCATGGTTAGTTAGAGAGTTCATCTTCACCTTATTGACACCCCTATTCATCTTTATAGTCCACTCTCATACACATCATATGCATGCTTTGTTGAGGTATGATTGGCCATAGTTGTGCCATTGTGTAGGACATGTTGGTATCTCCCTGGGAGATGGATGCTTGGGATTGATGCATGAGTGATTGTGTGATTTATGCATCTGATATTGCTTAGCTTCTGGATATCCGCCCTTACTTCAGCAGGGCCTTGCCTCCACAGGGGTATTCGTGGATGGATGTATGTGTGGACACCGAAAATATTAGTTGAGCATACCGGGTGCATAGAATGCCCATGGGTGAAATTCTTAAAACTTCCATGGTACCAAAGATCTACTCCAACGCCATGACCGGGTGGAATACATGAGCGCACAAGGGCCTTATACCGCTAGGCTGCGACTCCCACTGTCGTGTAGTCGGTTGGATAGGGGTGTGGCCTTACCTGCCTAGTGTGTAGGGGGCATTGCTAGGCTAAGTCTGATCAGCTCGTAAATGGGTCTGCTACTATCAGGCCTTGCTGGTGATTGGCTGTCCATAGGCGGGTAGTGAGGTCTCTTACACTCGTTTGACTGTGCAGGGTCTGTAGAACGACAGTCATTCAACAGTGTAATGGACTCTGGTGATTTCCTTATGATTGCAAATGTACTTGACTTATGGTTTGGATATGAGCACTGACATTACTTGCATCGCATTAACATTGTCTATGTAAGCCTCTTCATGCATTTCTTTGGTATGGCGTCCAATACTCATCGCATCGTATTCATGATAAGCCTTGGTAAGGCTAGTGATATTCTTATTGAGCATGTTTCCCTTCTTACATCTCCTACTATTCTTCTATGCACCACATCACACACTTACACCACCCTCTAAGATTCTATAAGCTTATGCACGATTGATGCGTGCAGGAGATTCTAGGCAAGCGTCGTAGCAACAGAACGTGGAGTAGAGATGATCATTTGAGGGATATAGTATTGCTGACCTTTCTCTCTTTTCCTTTTATCTCATGTATGTCCTTTTGGACCTTATGGATAGTTGTAAAAGTTCAAATTTATAGTGAATTTTACGATGTGTGCCTTTGTTATTCTTAGATGTACTTGTTGTGATCTTGGGTATGCTCGTATTGGTAATGATTATACTGTTATGAAAATCCTCCTTCTAGGATCCCAGGATCGGAACCTACCTCAGGAGTCAAGAATAGGGTACTATGGAGGCTGTTACGGCCAGAACCAGCCATCGGGTCCCTTGTGATTCCTGTTACCGAGTTTGGTTCGTGACACATACCCAAGCCACTATCGAAGCCGAGTTATGCCCGATCCGTTTCCAAGCAAAAGCCTCAAACCCAAGCCTTTAGCCGCTCTCCAAGCAAGAAGGAGCTAGCTGGCTAAGTTTTGGAGAAGAATAGATGGAGGCTATAATCTAATTACCACAGGTGGTAATTGGATTAACTCCTCTCGACAAATGTGCTCGAAGCTAGTTGGTTGATTGTTGGAGAAGAACAGTTAGAGGCGATAATTGGATTATCGCATCCTTTAGACAAATGTGTCCCCCGGGCTACAGTTGTTGCTCCCCTCAAAAGTTAACTATGCTAACCTATTTGACCATAAAATTCCTCCTATCTACCATATTACTAGGCCCATCAACCTATAAAAAGTGACATGTGGCATCTCTATTCTTTCTACCAATCCAAAATTGCCATCTCATCATTTACGCTTCATAAACCCTCAAATTACACAAAAACTATCCCAAGGTGCTATAAATACCCCCTCCTCTCTTCATTTAAAGACAACAATTACCAACAACTACCAACCAACAAAGAGAAAGAGAGTAAGGGAGAGAAAGAGAGAAAGAAAGAAAGTGACTGAGAGTGAGAGCAAGTGCTTGAATGCCCAAGCTCCCATCTTTTTCAGCCCCCTTCCCTTTAGCCTCCTCAACCATCTTTTACCCTACGAGTCCTGCTTAGGTCAATCATTCTCAACCATGGTGCATCCAAATATCTAAGCCATTTCAAGTACAAGCCAAAGATCAAGCCATCATCAATAGCATTCATACTTTATCAAATTGCATCATTACTTCCCTTTCAATCCCACTACTTCTCTAAGTTACCATTGAACGTATGCTCTATGACTTGTCGAAATTTTGAATCCTGTCACATCAGAAACTCATGGTAGTCTAATCCTCTTACATAACATTCTAGTATCACCACATCTCCTCTTAACCCATTTCTCCTCTAGACATTTATTGGAGGTATGCTTTGTGGCTTGCCGGGATCCCAGACCCCGCTACATCAAAAATCTGAGTTTGTCTAATCTCATTTTAATACTTTGCATCTTATCACACTAGAATAAATAGGCCTTTTATCGATGAAATTATTGCCGACGAATTCATTTTCATCGGTAAAACACCACTTTTATCGACGAAATTAGTTTTTTTTTGTCGATAAAACACAACTTTTACCGACGAAATTATTTTTTGTCGGTAAAAAAAACTTTTCTTGACGATTGTACACCACTTTTACCGATGAAATTATTTTTTGTCGATAATTTTTTTTTTCCTGACGATGCTACACCATTTTTACTGACAAAATCAATCGTCGGTAATAGTATTTTTATCGACGAACCAAAACCGTTGGGAAAAGATTCCTGCCACGACCAAAAAAGTTTCCACCACCAAAAACCGGACACTTTTACCGATGAAATTATTTTTCGACAGTAAAAACACTTTTCCCGACGATAGTTTCGTCGCTAGAGTTAAATATTCCTGACGAACCAAATAGTCCATTAGTAAATGTTTTCCCTATGGATGAAAATCGTTGCTAATAATGGTTTTACTGATAGAATCAATCATTGGTAATAATATTTTTACCGACGAACCAAAACTATTGGGAAAAGATTCCTACAACGACCAAAAAAGTTCTTACCACCAAAAACTGGTCACTTTTACGGACAAAAGTTTTTTTTGTCGGTAAAAAAACTTTTACCGACGAATATTCCCAACGAACCAAATAGTCCGTTGGTAAATTTTTTTCCCAATGTATAAAAACCATCGGTAATAATGTTTTTTACTGATGAACAAAAATCGTCAGTAAAGGTAGTATGTTTGCACACACACACACACATATATATATATGTGTATATATATATATATATATATATATATATTTGTTGGTAAAAAAACTTTTACCGACGAATATTCCCAACGAACCAAATAGTCCGTTGGTAAATTTTTTTCCCAATGTATAAAAACCATCGGTAATAATGTTTTTTACTGATGAACAAAAACCGTCAGTAAAGGTAGTATGTTTGCACACACACACACACATATATATGTGTGTGTGTGTGTGTATATATATATATATAGTTTTTATATTATATGAGTGAAAATTTTTTATAATTAAAAATTAATATTTAAATGATTTGTAATATCACATGAAAAAGAATATTGAGAAGTTTAAAAATTTTAACAATGTTTGAGAAAATGCTTGAAAACAAAATGATGGTTTTGAAGAAAAAAAATCAGCATTTTGAAATTTTTGAGAAAAAAAAAAAATATATGAGAAAATATTTGAGATTTTGAAAATAAAAATTCAGTATTTGTATTTTAAATGTTTTTTGAAATATTTTATAAGAAAAATGATATTTGGTTAAAAGTTTTCAAAGAAAAATTAAGAGTAAAAAAATATACATTTTGAAAAATAGTGTTATTTTTAAATGGAAATTGAAATTTATCTATGAAAAAAAAAATCCCAAAATATTTGACACATGTACTAATTGAACCTTTAAAAATTCCCCAAAAAATTAAAATATGAGAAATTTTTTTAGATTTTGAAAATAAAAATTTAGAATTTGTATTTTAATTTTTTTGAAATATTTTATAATAAAAATAATATTTTGTTAAAAGTTTTCAAAGAAAAATTAAGATTAAAAAAAATATACATTTTGAAAAAAAAATGTTATTTTTAAATGGAAATTAAAATTTATCTGTGAAAAAAAAATTATTAAATTATTAGGCACATATACTAATTGAACCTTTAATCATTTTTGAACAATCTAATCAGTCCAGATTGAAGATTAAATAACTTCAGATGTTTACATCAAATTTCATTGAAATTGTTGATCAATCTTGTATACCCAAGATCTTTCTCATATGTGGCCTGATCGAGGCGAGTAACTAGTCAAATTGAGGGTATTGATCAGTAAAATAGAGTGATTGGACCAGACATGTAAAATGGGCCAAATATTCTGGTCAAAATTGTGACCCCACAGAAAAATGGGCCAATATTACCTGGAGTGTCGTAGATGCTAGAGCCCACATTACTAACATTGCCTGTGGTGCTAACCATGCCTAAGGTCATAGTGCCTCCACTACCATCCATCCCAACTATCCCAACCCTCCCTTACATCCCAACCCTTCCTTCGGTCCCATCCATCCCTCCACCACCATCAGTCACTAGTCCATGATGGCCAACCTATCATACTACACTCCATGTTGGTGTAACATTAGGTTGTAGTGGAACATCAATAACACCATTTTTAGTAGAAGTTCTTTGATTGTGAGGGAGTGTCACATGGGAACTAGTATTGCGTGTGCAAGATCTTTGTTGGCACGTGTGGTGCCACTGCCACGTTTGTTTATTATTATTATTATTATTATTATTATTATTATTATTATTATTATTATTATTATGTATATTTGTGATTTTTATTGGATTTGTAGTTTAAGATTCATAATTTCTGAGGTTTGATTAGCTCACATGTGTGACACATGTAAAAGAACCAAGCTACAAATCAAGTGCGGTCCCACCATGCAGACTCTCCTGCATAAAAGTAAGCAGCTATAAGGGACGCGGATTTCCTCTGAAAACCTTTGATAGGAAGTTCTACGTTACAATGTCGGGTGGGGCCCACCGTGATGTTTGTAAGAAATCCAATCCGTCCATCTGTGTGAGACCTGACCCGAGTTCACATGTGTGCATGTGTGTGAGAGTGTGCATTTCATTTCTTGTGGTCCCGCGGACCTACCGGTCGAATTCGGTGACCTGCAACCCTCAGATTTTGTTTGCGGTCATTCTTGAGTCCGGTCATGTAGACCCAACTCGGATCGAGCTGAGACTTATTCCATCTTGTTCGCTTCATTTTTGCGGTTCCAACGCCGTGTCTCGCGCATAAATCCAATATATAGATTAAAAGTTGTGTACATTTTATTATATGACCATTGATCATGTGGCCTACTTAGGTAGAATGCACGTGGACCACCATCACCCATGGCATAAGTCCCCATACATAATACACACATACACATAAATCCTATGGAAACACCACCCATCTCAACAAATACCACCCAAGCCTAGTTTAAAGGCCTAAACATTGTAATCTCCTCCCTATGTCATGATGACTTTTCTTATAAAATAATTATGGTATTTTTCTCTGTCTTTATTCTCTCCCTCCCACTCATTTTCCTCCATTGCTAGAATTTTCAGCAACTTTCCTTCCATCTCCCTTTCTTCTCCAGCCCCTTCTCCCTCTAATCCCCTCCCATCTAACCTTCAACAATCCATCTCACCCATTGAAACATGTCCCTTGGAGTATGAAGAGTATATTGATGTAACTTTGGGTGGGATCCATTAAGGTGGGTGATTTTAATTTTTAATTTTATTTTCTACCCTTTGATCTTATTTTTTCTTCATAGATGGATCATATGGGACCCACCAATCCATAGTGGGGACCCCATTTGACCTAATGGATGTGGCTTTTTGGCCCATCCTACATGCATATCATGAAACATGATGGGGCCATTCTCTATGGACCCCATCATGATTTATTGTATCATCCACTTTATTTCAAGGGCATCTAGACCCTATAAGTCATGCTGGGATGACATCCCAACCACTCATTCTAATCATAGATCATGCATGCATTGGTATAATGTTGCATATTCAAGTAACATTGTTGTATGGTTGAGATTGACTCTTGGGAGGGCCCATTAGTGGCGGGGCCCTACCCCCATGGCCGGATTATTCTCTTTTCTTCTTCTCTTTTCTCTGATGTGTGGATGATGATGTGTGTGTGGCCCATTTAGTGGGCATAGGATGTCCCAAAATAAATAAAAATAAAAATCTAGCAAGGTGGGACGCCCTTACCACCTAACTCCATGATCTTTGGACACCTTAATCAATGCATGCAAGTGTCCTAGTCTTAGTTTGTGATCTGGACTTATGTGGGGCCCACTGAGGAAGGCCACACACCCTTTTTATGTGGGGCCCACTGAGGAAGGCCACACCCAACTCCGTGATCTTTGGACACCTTAATCAATGCATGCAGGTGTCCTAGTCTTAGTTTGTGATCTGGACTTATGTGGGGCCCACTGAGGAAGGCCACACACCCTTTTTATGACTGTGATTATTGAGATATAGGCTGACGTGTCCAACCATGTATTGCTGTCCAAAAAATCTGGATTATTGTATGGACTCTCATGTTCAATCTTTGGTATGAATTTTTGGATCATGATTTCTATTATTTTCTTTATGATTATGGGGTGTAATGAGAAGGTGTGGACCCCACCTTAAGGTGTGGTGGGTCATACCTCAGATGACCCATGAAATGGTACCCAAAAAGGAGGCCCACAGGGGTAGGCGGTCCACCTTGTTGGGCTGTCCAGCCCATATGTATGGAGGGAAAACATACAGTTCAGCTTGATTTCTCTAAGGGATGGGCTACTTTTGTGGACCTCACCTTATTTTATTTTAAGAAGAAATTACTAAACCTCCATTTTCCCATCCTGGGTGAAATTTGGGCCCACCTTATTGGGTAAACAATGCATGGACAACAACATCTCTTCATGGATTGATTCAAATTTCTAATTTAATTAAAATATTTATGATTATTTAAAAATTATAAATTTTTTTTATAAAGGTGGTCCACCCATGGTAGGACCCACCTACAAAATTTAGGGGCCAATGGATGCCTGTACACACCATGGTGGTGGCTGGACCGGCCCACTATAATATGGTGTCTAGATTAGTCCAATTTTTAAGATAGATTGATTTCCTTAAATGAATTAAAATATTTATAGATGTTTAAAAATTATGAAATTTTGTATTGGTATGTTCCATTCATGTTTGGACCCACCTACCAAATTTTAGGGCTAATAAACCCTTAAACAACCGTGGCAAGGGCCGGACTGGCCCACCATGTTGGGACGTACAGGTCTGTCCGATTTTCTAGATAGACTGTTTTGTTTAAATTAATTAAAATACTTAGGAATATCCAAAAATTATGAAAGTTTGTGAGGGTGTATAACACCTCTGAAAGTTTCACTTTATAAAATTTCAATCCCAAATTACCTCATTTGGGTATCCAAAAGAATGGGCCAAGATGGCTGGACTACCACATTTTTCTATTGTGCAGTCCAGCAATATGCCTTGATAAAAACCATAATTCAAAAATATTTCCTCTGATGGTGGGCCATATTTTTGGGTTTTATATTATTGTATACATGATGAAGGACCTTAGCTCTCAATTTTTAGAATGGAATGCCCAAATTTAGGACAGCGGCATGCATTGCAGAAATTTCCTGTACATTATTGTCCCTTGTTATTTTAAAACTTTTGGGCCTAGCCCATTGGGCTTTGTGTTTGATTAGTTGAGGACCCATTCCTGATGTTCTAGGGCCCATTGGGGCCATGATTGTGGGGATCACCATACTGAGGAAATTGAATATTTATTGCTCCCTTATATTTTAGAATATTCTTGGGCTTAATTAATGCCTTTTTCGGCCTCCATTGATGATCATTTGTGGGATCCAAATACAAACCAGATTTTGAGACTTCCTAGTAGGCCCATATTGGGCTGGAATGCCCCAGCTTGGCTTAGCCATATGTTGGGCTGATTCCACCATTTTGATGGACTTATGGGCTGAGATAAAGGTAGTATTAGGCCCTTGATTGCCCACTTAGATTGCTAGTTGTTGGGCTGATGTAGTGGGGCCCATTTCACCTAACTTAAACTTATTTTTTATGTCGTATTTTTATGCTCATGGGTTGCCCATTAAGTTCAACTAAATGTATGAGTCCTATGGCCATTAGGGCTTGGGCCTTGGACCTTAATTCATCTCCTTAGGCCCATGTTGTTGAAGGTACTATTAGACCCTTTTTTTCTCATGCCTTTTTATGGGGCTTATGTATGTAGTTTGGATGTGGGCCTTGGGCCTTGTAGCTATATGGATTATGGTTGGTTATGCCTTGGGAAAATGGTGGTTGAATGTCCCTATATGGACCCCTCTAAGTATGGTTAAAGGCCAACCATAAACCCTTGCTAGGCCTGTTTTATCTATTTAGGCCCATATCATTGTTCTCCTTAGTCTCGTGGGCTACCCCATGTAAATGGGCCCCCATTAGAGGTTGTATTCTTTATAAGGAATTGGTTAAGTACCTAAAATCTTTATAGTTAGGTAGAGAGTTCATCTTCACCCCATTGACACCCTTATTCATTTTATGGCCCACTCCCATACGCATCATATGCATGCTTAGTTGAGGCATAATTGGCCATGGTTGTGTCATTGAGTAGGACATGTTGGTATCCCCCCATGAGGGGTGGAGTTTTTCTCTCTGAAGCACGATGGGTGCTTGGGATTAATGCATGAGTGATTGTGTGATTCATGCATCTGGCATTTTTAACATGTGGATATCTACCCTTGCTTCATCAGGGCCTTTCCTCCACTGGGATATTCGTTGATGACCGTATGTGTGGACATCGAAAATATTAATTGAGCATACTAGGTGCATAGGATGCCCATGGGTGAAATTCTCAAAACTTCCATGGTACCAAGGATCTGCTCTAACGCCGTGACTAGATGAAATACATGAGCGCATGAGGGCTTTATACCGTTGGGCCGCGACTCCCACTATAGTGTAGTTGGTTGGATAGGGGTGTGGCCTTACCTGCCTGGTGTGTAGGGGGCATCGCTAGGCTGAGTCTGACCAGCTCGTAAATAGGTCCACTACCGTCAGGCCTTTCTGGTGGTTGGCTATCCACAGGCGGGTAGTGAGGTCTCTTACGCTTGTTTGACTGTATAGGGTCTATAGAGGGACAATCATTCAGCAGTGTAATGGACCCCGGTGATTTCTTTATGATTAGAAATGTACTTGACTTATGGTTTGGATATGAGCACTGCCATTACTTACATCCCATTAGCATTGGCTGTACAAGCCCCTTCATGCATTGCCTTGGTATGGCATCCAGTACTCATCGCATCATATTCATGATAAGCCTTAGTAAGGCTAGTGATTTTCCCATTGAACATATTTCCTTTTTTACATCTCCTACTATTCTTCTGTGCACCATTGTCACACACTTTCAGCACCCTCTAAGCTTCTATAAGCTTATACACGATTGATGTGTGTAGGAGACTCTAGGAAGGCGTCGTAGCTGCAGGGTGTAAAGTTGAGTTGAGCTTGAGGACTCGGTGTTGCTTATCTTCCTTTCCTTCTCCTATCATCTTATGTATGTCCTTTTGAACCTTCTGAAAGTTGTAAAAGTTTAAATTTATAGGGGATTTTATGATGTGTGCTATTGTTATTCTTGGATATACTTGTCGTAATCTTGGATATGTTCATATTGGTAATGATTACATTATTATGAAAATTCTTATTGTAGGATCCCAGGATCGGAACCTATCTTAGGAGCCGAGAATGGGGTACTATGGAGGCTATTACGGCTAGAACCGGTCATCGGGTTCCTTGAGATTCCGTTTATCAAGTCTGCAGCGTGATAGGAGTGGTTGTGAGACCCGACCTGAGTTCGCATGTATGCATGTGTGTGTGTGTGAGTGTGCATTTCATTTCTTGTGGTCCCGTGGACCTACTGGTCGAATTTCGGCTACCCGTGACCCTCAGATTTTGTTTACGGTTATCCTTGAGTCTAGTCACATAGACCCGACTCAGATCGAGCTGAGACCTATGCCATCTTATCTACTTCATCGTTGTGGTTCCAACACTGTGTCTCGCGCATAAATCCGATATGTAGATCAAAAGTTGTGTACATTTTATTATATGACCATTGATCATGTGGCCTAATTAGGTGGAATGCATGTGGACCACCATCACCCATGTCACAAGTCTCCATACACACTACACACACCACACAAATCCAATGGAAACACCACCCATCTTAACAAACACCACCCAAGCCTAGTTTAAAGGCCTAAACATTGTAATCTCCTCCCTATGTCATGATGGCTTTTCTTACAAAATAATTATAGCATTTTTCTCTCTCTTTATGCTCTCCCTCCCTCTCATTTCCCTCCATTGCTAGAATTTCTAGTAACTTCCCTTCCATCTCTCTCTCTTCTCCAGCCCCTTCTCCTTCTAATCCCCTCCCATCTAACCTTCAGCAATCCATCTCACCCATTGAAACATTTCTCTTGGAGCATGAAGAGTAAATTGATGTAACTTTAGGTGGGATCCATTAAGGTGGGTGATTTTACTCCTGTCACGCCCCAGACTAGGTAACCGAAATCCCAAGGAACCCGATGGACGGTTCTGGCCGTAACAGCCTTCATAGTACCCCATTCTCCGCTCCTGAGACAGGTTTCGATCTTAAGATCCTACAAGGAGGATTTTCATAATAATGTAATCATTATCAATATGAACTATCTAAGATCATAGCAAGTACATCTGAGAATAACAAAAGCACACATCGTAAAATTCACTATAAATTTGAACTTTTACAACTTTTAGAAGGTCTAAAAGGACATACATAAGATGATAGGAGAAGGAAAGGAACATCAGCAACACCGGATCCTTAAGCTCAACTCAACTCTATGCCCTGCAGCTACGATGTCTTCTTAGAGTCTCCTGCAAGCATCAATCATGTATAAGCTTATAGAAGCTTAAAGGGTGGTGAAAGTGTGTGACAATGGTGCACAGAAGAATAGTAAGAGATACAAGAAGGAAAATATGCTTAATGGGAAAATCACTAGCCTTACTAAGGCTTATCATGAATACTATGTGATGAGTACTAGATGCCATACCAAGGCAATGCATGAAGGAGCTTGTACAACCAATGCTAATACGATACAAGTAAAACCAGTGCTCATATCCAAACCATAAGTCAAGTACATTTTCAATCATAAGGAAATCACCGGGATCCATTACACTACTGAATGACTGCCGCTCTACAGACCCCGCATAGTTAAATGCACGTAAGAGACCTCACTACCCGCCGGTCGACAATCAATCACCAGCAAGTCCTGACGGTAGTGGACCCATTTATGAGTTGGTCAAACTCAGCCTAACAATGCCCCCTACACACCAGGCAGGTAAGGCCACACTCCTATCCAACCAACTACACGACAGTGGGAGTCGCGGCCCAAGGTTATAAGGCCCTTGTGCGCTTATGTATTCCACGTGGTCACGGCGTTAGAGCAGATCCTTGGTACCATGAAATTTTTGAGAATTTCACCCATGGACATCCTATGTGCCTGGTATGCTCAATTAATATTTTCAGTGTCCACACATACGACCATCCATGAATATCCCTGTGGAGGCAAGGCCTTGATGAAGCAGGGGCAAATATCCACATGCTATGTAATGTCAGATGCATGAATCACACAATCACCCATGCATCAATCCCAAGCACCCATTGTGCTTCAGATGGGAAAACTCTACCCCTATGGGGGATACCAACATGTCCTACTCAATGGCACAACCATGGCCAATCATGCCTCAACCAAGCATGCTTATGATGCGTATGAGAGTGGGCCATGAAATGAATAGGGGTGTCAATGGGGTGAAGATGAACTCTCTACCTAACCATGAAGGGTCTAAGTACTTAACCAATTCCTCATAAGGAATACAACCTCTAGTGGGGGCCCATTTACCTGGGGTAGCCCACGAGACTAAGGAGAACAATGATATGGGCTTAAATAGATAAAACAGGCCTAATAAGAGTTTATGGTGGGCCTTTAACCACACTTAGAGGGGTTCATAATGTGAATATTTAACCACCATTTCTCCAAGGCATTACCAACCATAATCCATATATCTACAAGGCCCAAGGCCCATATCCAAACCACATACATAAGCCCTACAAAAAAGGCATGAGAAAAAAAGGGTCCAATACTACCTTCAACAGTATGGGACCAAGGAGAGGAATCAAGGCCCAAGGCCCAATCCCCAATGGCTATAGGACTTATACATTTAGTTCAACTTAATGGGTAGCCCCTGAGCATAAAAACATGGCTTAAAAATAAGTTTAAGTTGGGTGAAATGAGCCCCACTACATCAGCCCAACAACTAGCAATCTGAGTGGGCAACCAAGGGCCTAATACCACCTTTATCTCAGCCCATAAGTCCATCAAAATGATAGAAGTCAGCCCAACATATGGCTAGGCCAAGCTAGGATATTTTAGCCCAATCGGAGCCCACTAAGAAGTCTCAAAATCTGGTTTATATTTGGGTCCCACAAATGTTCATCAATGGAGACCCAAAAAGGCATTAATTAAGCCCAAGAATATTCTAAAATATAAGAGAGCAATAAATACCCATTTTCCTCAGTATGGTGGTCCCAACAATCATGGCCCCAATGGGCCCTAGAACATCAGGAATGAGTCCTCAACTAATCATACACAAAGCCCAATGGGTTAGGCCCAAAAGTTTTAAAATAACAAGGGACAATAATGTACAGGAAATTTCTGCAATGCATGCTACTGTCCTAAATTTGGGCATTCCATTGGAGTGGGTTTAGGGCCTCTAAAATTCTAGAAATTGAGAGATAAGGTCCTTCATCATGTATACAATAAGAAGAAACCCAAAAAGGTGGCCCACCATCAGAGGAAATATTTTTGAATTATGATTTTTATCAAGGCATATTACTGGACTGCACAGTAGAAAAATGTGGTAGTCCAGCCATCTTGTCTCATTCTTTTGGATGCCCAAATGAGGTCATTTGGGGCTAAAATTTTACAGAGTGATATTTTCATAGGTGGGACATAACTCCTAAAAATTTTAGAACTTTTGAGTATTCATTATTATTTTAATTAATTTAAACAAAACATTCTATTCTGAAAATCGGACAGACCTGGATGTCCCAACGTGGTGGGCCAGTCCAGCCCTTGCCACGGTGTGTACAGGAGTCCATTGGCCTTAAAATTTTTTAGGTGGGTCCTACCATGAGTAAACCACACCATTAAAAAATTTCAAAATATTTGAATATCTGTAAATATTTTAATTCATTTAATAAAATCAATCTATCTTGAAAATCGGACTGATCTGGACACCATATTATAGTGGGCCGGTCCAGCCACCACCATGGTGTGTATAGGTATCCATTGGCCCTAAAATTTTTTAGCTAGGTCCTGCCATGAGTGGAACACTTCTCTAAAAAATTTTATAATGTTTGGATACTAATAAATATTTTAATTAAATTAGGAATTTCAATTTATCCACGAAGAGATGTTGCTGTCCATGCATTGTTTGCCCAATAAGGTGAGACCAAATTTCACCCAGGAGGGGAAAATGGAGGTTTAGTATTTTCTTCATAAAATACATTAAGGTTGGGTCAACAAAAGTGGTCTATCCTTTAGAAAAACTAAGCTGAAGTGTATGTTTTCCCTCCATACATATGGGTTGGACAACCCAACAAGGTGGACCACCCACCCCTGTGGGCCTCCTTTTTGGGTACCATTTCATGGGCCATCTGAGGTGTGACCCACCACACCTTAAGGTGGGATCCACAAGTTCTCATTACACCCCATAATCATAAAGAAAATAATGAAAACCATGATCCAAAAATCCATACCAAAGATTGAACATGATAGTCCATGCAACAATCCATATTTTTTGGACAGCAATACATGGCTGGAAACATCAGCCTATATCTCAATAATCATAGCTATAAAAAGGGTGTGTGGCTTTCCTCAATGGGCCCCACATAAGTCCAGATATAAACTAAGACTAGGATATTTGCATGCTTTCATTAAGGTGTCCAAAGATCATGGAGTTGGGTGGTAAGGGTGTCCCACCTTGATGGATTTTTATTTTTATTTATTTTGGGGAATCTTAGGCCCACTAAATGGGCCACACACACATCATCATCCATACATCAGAGAAAAGAGAAGAAGAAAAGAGAATAATCCAGCCTTGGGGGTAGGGCCCCGCCACTAATGGGCCCTCCCAAGAGTCAATCTCAACCATACAACAATGTTACTTGAACATGCAACATTATACCAATGCATGCATGATTTATGACTAGAATGAGTGGTTAGTATGCCATCCTAACATGACTTATAGGGTCTAGATACTCTTGAAATAAAGTGGATGATACAATACATCATGATGGGGTCCATGGAGAATGGCCCCATCATGTTTCATGATATGCATGTAGGATGGGCTAAAAAGCCACATCCATGAGGTCAAATGGGGTCCCCACCATGGATTGGTGGGTCCCATATGATCCAACTAGGAAGAAAAAATAAGATCAAAGGGTAGAAAATAAAATCAGAAATTAAAATCGCCCACCTTAATGGATCCCACCCAAAGTTACATTAATCTACTCTTCATGCTCAAAGGGACATGTTTCAATGGGTGAGATGGATTGTTGAAGGTTAGATGAGAGGGGATTAGAGGGAGAAGGGGTTGGAGAAGAGAGAGAGATAGAAGAGAAGTTGTTGAAAATTCTAGCAATGGAGGGAAATGAGAGGGAGGGAGAGAATAAAGAGAGAGAAAAATGTCATAATTATTTTATAAGAAAAGCTATCATGACATAGGGAAGAAATTACAATGTCTAGGCTTTTAGACTAGGCGTGGGTGGTGTTTTCATTAGATTTTGTGGTGTATGTGTAGTGTGTATGGGGACTCGTGCCATGGGTGATGGTGGTCCACGTGCATTCCACCTAATTGGGCCACATGATCAATGATCATATAATGAAATGTATACAACTTTTGATCTACATATCGAATTTATGCAAGAGACACGGCGTTGGAACTGCAACGATGAAGCAGCATAGGTCTCAGCTCGATCCGAGTCGGGTCTATGTGACCAGACTCAAGGATAACCGCAAACAAAATCTGAGGGTCACGGGTCGTCAAAATTTGACCGGTAGGTCCGCGGGACTACAAGAAATAAAATGCACACTCACACACACACATGCACACATGTGAACTTGGGTCGGGTCTCACAACCCTCCCCACTAATAAGGAAATTTCATCCTCGAAATTGACCAATCCAGGACAAAATAAATGATAAAACACCACCATCATATAACAATCATCATATAAGGAAGGCAATACAAACAATCATTTATCAATCAATCATCAAACAAATAGGGATAACGCTCTCTAATCTCAGCCTCACGTTCCCAAGACGTCTCGGCCTTCGAATGATGACCCCATTACACCTTCACTAAGGGAATGACCTTTGTCCTGAGGACCTGCTCCTTCCAATTAAGAATATGAATCGATTGCTCAATGTAGGAAGAATCCTCACGGACCTCAAGTGGCTGCCAATCAATCATAGGAATAGTTTCCGACCCACATTTCCGTAACATAAAAATATAAAACATGTCGTGGATCGAGGACAACTTAGGGGGTAAGGTAAGCCTATAGGCCACAATGCCCACGTGCTTGATAATCTCAAAAGGTCCAATAAATCTCGGGGCGAGCTTGCCCTTCACACCAAAGCGAACCACACCCTTCATAGGTGAGACCTTGAGATATACCATGTCCCTGACAGTGAACTCGAGAGTTCGACGCCGACAATCAGTAAAACTCTTTTGTCGGCTCTGAGTTATGCGCATCCTTTGCCTGATAACATTAATAGCCTCCGACATCGACTGCACAAGCTCGGGACCTAAGAGATGACGCTCTCCGACCTCGGTCCAACAACTAAGAGATCTACATGGTCTACCATAAAGTACCTCAAAAGGAGCCATACCGATAATCGCCTGATAACTGTTGTTGTATGCAAACTCGGTGAGGCGTATATGCTCATCCCAACTGCCCTCAAAGTCAATCACACAAACCCTTAGCATATCGTCAACGATCTGGTTGACCCTTTCGGTTTGCCCATACGTCCGCGGATGATAAGTGGTGCTAAAATGCAAAGTGACCCCCAACGCCTGCTGAAAACTCCTCCAAAATTGAGACGTAAACCTGGAGTCTTGGTCTGAAACAATTGAAACTAGGACGCCATGCAGTCTCACTATCTCCTCAATGAATATCCTCGCCAACCGGTCCATAGACTAGGAAGCACGTACTGGAATGAAATGAGCTGACTTCGTCAGATGATCGACGATAACCTAGATGGTATCGTGACCATGCTGAGTCCACGGTAAACCTGCGATGAAGTCCATTGATACTTGCTCCCACTTCCACTCTAGAACGCTTAACGGCTGCAAGGGACCAGGGGGTCTCTAATGATCGACCTTGACACGCTGGCATGTGTCACACTTGGCCACAAAACTCGTAATCTAGTGCTTCAACCCCTGCCAGAAGTACTGCATCCTCATATCACGATACATCTTTGTGGATCCTGTGTGGATAGTAAGTCTCGATTAGTGTGCCTTGGTCATCAGATCACGACGTAACTCTGGAACATCCAGGACACACAATCGGCCTTTGAAGTGTAATCCACCATCGGCCTTTGAGGTAACCTTCACTCTGTATTCCTAAAGTGACTCGTCTGTCTGCTGAACTTCGACACCCTAGCCACCAAAGAGGGTTGAATCGATAAGCTCAAAAGCTGAACAATGGAAGACTGCAGGCCAAACTCAAAGTCATACTTTGAAATATCCTCGAGCATCTGCCACTGTCAAACCATCATATGTACCAAGTAACCAGAATCCTAAGGAAATCGATGGCCGGTTCTGGATGTAACAGCCTCCATAGTACCCTATTCTCGGCTCCTGAGACAGGTTCCGAGAATGGGGTACTATGAAGGCTGTTACGGTCAGAACCGACCATTAAGTTCCTTGAGATTCCAGTTACCGAGTCTAGGGTGTGACAATCTGTTTCGAAAGCTCATTTTAGGACACCCAACAAAAAATGAGGTGGATCCAAAACTCAAGTTAGCTACACTAGAGGCAAAGTTGGAACTCGTCCAGCTACAAGGATAAGCTGAACTAAACTTCCAAGAACAATGGACAGCTTCAAAAGGTCAAGTTGTCCTAAGCCGTCCATTTGTTTATAACTTTGGAGTTGACGTCCATGAGTAGGGGCATCTGCACATTAATTGTGATCACATGATGGATGGCTTAGATCTCACACATTAGTGTTAATTCAGCATGTGGTGGTGTTCAGATAGTCTGACTTATAGATGCACGACTCCTTGACTACCCAAGGATATGCATAGTAGAGTTGAATTTCCACTCCGTACAAGTAGGGCCCATTTCTCATGAATCTAAGTCGTTGGTCTTAAATGATCTTACTGCAGATGGGCCATGTACCAAAACTATTATCTATGTGGCAATTTGAACCCTTTGATTGGTTGTCTATAAATAGACACCGCTAATGATGCAGTGCGGGTCGCGGACACTTTCAAAGTCAAGAAGGATAAAAAAAAGTCCCGACAAAGTGGGGATTGAACGTCCACCATTAAAAATAACATTCATAAAAGTTTTGGATTAAGCTGATGTTTGTGCTTTCTCTTCAATCATATCTTTTTAATATTCTAAACATGTTGGGTGTCAAATAAACATTACTGTGGACCCAAGGAAGGTATCAATGATGGAAATTATTATTCCACACTGTTTTGCATGGCATGGTACACTTGAGTTTTGGATTTACCGAAAATTTGAGATCAACCCACACCGTTCATCCATTCTTTGAGATCATTTTAGAGAATTATCCAAAAAATGAATCATATCCAAAGATTAAATGGACCACACCACAAATAAGGGGAATGGATTGGCTACTCCCTCTGACACCATCCAATGGCTGGTGGTTGGTGCTCTGTGGGCCCCACCATAATGTATGTGTTTAATCCATGTCGTCCATCTATTTTTAAAGAACATCTTACAGAATGAGACCAAAAATGAGGCATATCCCAATATGAAATGGACCACATTACAGGAAATAATGTTGAATGAGCATCAACCATTTAAAACATTTTGGTGGCCATAACAGTTTTGGATCGAGCTGATTTTTGTCTTTCCCCTTCATTTAGGTTTGTGTGACCTAATAAATAGATTAGATGTCAAATAAATAGTACAATGGGCCTTACAAGGATTTTAATGATGGATATCCAATCACTATTATTTTCATGTGGTGTGGTCCACCTGATATTTATATAGCTCTCATTCCACCATGATGTATGTTTTATATCCACACCTTCCATCCATTTGGAGAGATCATTTTAGGGCAATATCCAAAGAATGAGTTAAATCCAAAGCTCCAGTGGACCCCAGCATAGAAAACAATGGGACAGTGATGCCCACCATTAAAAAAATTTAAAGGCTACAAAAGTTTTATATCAAGATGATATTTGTGTTTTCCCTTATTTCATGTATTTTTTGACTTTTGTACAGGTTGGATTTCAAATAAACATTACGATGGGCTTTAAGATAGTTTCAACGGTGGGAATCACTCTCCCCACTGTTTTCTTTGGTGGGGTCCACTACAGATTTATATCTACCTCATTCTTTGGCTCATGACTTAAAATGAGATCTCAAAATGGATGGATAGTGTGGATATAACAAATACATCATAATGGGGCTTGCAGAACTTGGTAACGTGAGTGAAAGTAGGGTGTCCAAGAGACGCCCTATAGATAGACTACTCTCTCTCTCTCTTTGTGTGTGTGTATCTCTCGTACCTTCTCTCTGTCTCTCTCGCATCCTCTCCCTGTCTCTCTCTTCCTCTCTCTCTGTATCTCTCGTACCTTCTCTCTGTCTCTCTCGCATCCTCTCCCTCCTCTCTCTCTCTCTCTCTCTTTGTCTCTCTCTTCCTCTCTCTGATCTCTCTCTTGTGGACTGTTTCCGAACGCTCTACCCACGCATGCCACACCCTCTATCTCTCTCTCTGAAGCTCGGTTGAAAGTCATTCATGACCGTAAGGTATCTCTCTCTCTCAATCTCTCTCAATCTTAATACTGATTTAGGGATTTGAGGATTGAACACTGACCATTCAAAACTTTCCAAGGCCCACTGTAATGTTTGTTTTCCATCCAACTAGACCTCTTAGGTGAAAATAACCCCATCACTATTGAATGAAATTTTAGTTATTTGATAGTAAATGTCAAAGGGGTCTTTTGGTAGCCTGAATTGGAGGGATTCTTGGAGATTTTCTATTTTTTGGGTGTTTGATAGCTAGGAATTGGACGGATTTGGATTTGAGAGGAATCCAAATCCTCTAATAGATATCTTTTTGAACTTCCATGCCAAAGCTTAAATTTCGATTCCACTCGATTCCACTAGAGTTCAAATCCATGCTACCGAATGAGTCCTATAGATGAAACCTTATTTTTCTGGCCAATGTGGCATATTATAGGAATCTAACCCATGAGAAAGTTAGGTACCTTCATGAAGATCACCTGTATAAAAAATACGGCCAATCAATTCATTAGGTGGGCCACACTTGCACACCAAACTAGCCAGAATCCACTAACTTTGATGGCGTGGCTAGACCAATGTGGACTGGCCTGATTTTTATGCTAGGTAATCTCCATGGTGGGGCCCACTTTTTTGCATGTTTCTGGTGTCCTACAAAAGTGACACATTGGAGAGAAAGATGGGTATGCATGCTAAATGAGCAGCTGTTTGCAGGTAATTAGTTCTCATGGATGTCCCTCCAAATTCACTATTTGGGTGGATCCTACCCTCTTTTACATTATAAAGGTTGTTTGGGAAACACCCAGAAATCCATTCAGCTTGTCATTTCGACCCCACACAAATGAGCCCGAGATACCTAATGTCCTTTCACATCTGAATGCTTTCATATTTATGGCTTGTGGATAGTTGCTTCAGCTAGTGTTGGATGCACAGATGGGTTGGGTTACTGAAATTCTGTTTTAATTAAGATGAAATGACAAAATCAAGGAGTCTAATAACTGCTGGCATTTTCCTTTTAAGTAACTTAAAATTAATGTAATTGAAATTTGGAGTCCAAGTAATCAATATGATCGCCACTAAAAGAAATATGGATTTAGTTATTACCACTTTTTCTAGATTAGTATTTTTGATTCAAATTTGATAGTGCATCCAAATGCCCAATTACTTGCTATTTGTTTTTCCTATTTGTTATAATTCTGATGTGTAATCCAAATTAAGCAATCCCCTTGAATTTCAATTCAATCTCAATATGGAATGCTTGTAATAATGGAATCGTGGTAGTTATTTTCCCTTTTAAGAGGTGGTACCTTTTTAAGAGGTGGTAGGATCAAACCAAACACATATGCATGGAGATCAAGCTATCACCATTCATGTCATTTCCCCTCAATATCTTCCAAACAAATGCATGGAATGAATTCTCATCCCTTCACTTAATTAATTATTATAATCATCTGTAATCAAACCAAACACTTTTTTTTTTTTAGTTTGATTACAGAATGGGACCTAAATGAGAAGTGGGCCCCACTTTTTTTTTTTCATTTTTAAGAGGTGGTAGGATCAAACTAAACACATATACATGTAGATCAAGCTATCACCATTCATGTCATTCCCCTCAATATCTTCCTATGGATGTTTCTTGCTTTACTTACCTTTTATGTTGTTTTTAATTTGCTAGAGATAATAATACCTTGTTTCAGTTTTGTCGAATTCTTTATTATATGATGATTGCTGCATAACATATGTTTATGTTGTGGAGGTAGTATGAGTACTGGTAAGTATATTTGGTTATTTTTATTGTATTTTATTTTTTAGAATGAAGCTGCCTTCTTTTCGTTTGACTCATTTGGATAGATTATGATTGTCCATGGCTGTTAATGTCGGAGTTTGTCATTATTTTAAGAAGCTATTATACTTTCACTTAGTGATGCTTAATATGTATTACATTTTTTCTTAAATTATTATTATGACTTGTTAGTTTATAGTTGTAACTTGCGATTGCAATTTGTAAGTTAGATAATTAGTTACCTATTTGAGGATTTCTATGTGGCCATACATAGATATGATGTGTTTTTGGTTGTATAAAAATTGCTCAAATTGTCCCATTTTGGACAGTTCAAGGTTAGATGGATGGTATGCTTTCATATAATCTATTTAAATGTTCATGCCAGATTCATGATCCATCTCCTCATTTCTCTCTGGATATGTTTCTTCCGTTCCATATCCAATGTCAAATATCTTTACATTGCTTTAGATATTTAGCATCGGAATCAAGTGTAAGATCAACTTATCTGAAGAGGCATGGGGAGATGTCGGATTTTCAGCGTGGACATTTAAATGAGAATATGAAAGTATTACAATCTATCCTACCTTAGATAGGTAACTAATTTAGGATTTAATTGTATTAGTTTGAAATTGATGGAGCAGACCCGGATGTGCGTCGGAGCTATCCGGATGTTGATCAGGGGTCCCTGAAAGGTGAGAACCGCTGTTATGACTATGATGAAGTTGTTCATTTCCTATGGATAGCATTGGAGTGGCCTAGCCATTTGGACAGGCCCATGTTTATGTATTAGATAAGAATTGATGGAGCAGACCCTAGTATAACCCTAAACCTAAACCTACACCTAAAACTAAACATCATGGTGGAGAGAGTGCCCCGGACTGTTGATTCCTTCCTAAGACCCACCATGATGGTTATTTAAGATCCAACCTGTTGGTAAGTTCACACAGACCTAGACCGGAATAAGGAATAACACAAATATCAGCTTGATCGAAAACTTTTATGGCCCCAATTAGTTTCGAGGTCCACTTGAGCGTTGGATCTACCTCATTCTTCAGCTCATGCCCTAAAATGATCTCTTCAAATGGATGGACAGTTGGATGCAACATATACATCATGGTGTGATCCAAATCTCAGGTGTACCATAATATAGTACACAATGGTCCATCGTGATTTATGTATTTCATCCACTCCGTTCATCCATTTTAACAGATAGTTTTATGTCTTAAGACAATAAAGGAACTGTGTGTGTGTGTGTGTGTGTATAAATCTTAAATGGACCCTTAAATGGTGTGGCCTACTCTTAACAGGGCTGATCTAATACAAACATTTCCAGGATAGGCTCATCTTTCCATGATAGGCTCATCTTATGTAACGTCCCAAAAATCAGGGGTTGGGTAGAAACCCAAGTCCCGAGTTCCAGAACGTCACTTATGCAATATAGATAATGATAAATGCATGTTGTCTGTAGAATGACATTAAACAAGATTGAGACTAAGCCAAAAAAACATATCATACTCCAGAGTAGTTAAATTAGCAAGTGAAAGACTGTGATAAATACATAAAATATATAACTAATTGTAAGTCTCCAGAGTGTGAACATGTTACCAGGTTAAATAAATACATGTATACTCCAAAAATGGAAAGAAAAGAATATACATGAGTGCTCTAAAAATATAAAATGATAAGTGTCAAGGCGTCTAATCAACCTCCCTGTAATCCCGTTGATCAGAACACGCATAAAGGAGGGATCCTCCTCATCATCATCAAGTCCGACTCCACTTCACAAGCAGCGCCATCATCTGAAACTAAAATAGGGAATTGGTGGGTGTCCGAAACACCATCCCGTAACGTGAGAATGAGTAATCAACTCAATGGAATCATAAAGCAAAGATTAGCATGTTATCAAATCAATCACGCGATAAGAGTAAAGCAAACAATCAAACATTCCTATATACTTTTGTTAATGCATGCATGAAATAACATGATGGATGCCCTCACCGACATACTCCCTCATGCTGCACCATCTGCATCCTCGGCATGCTTTCTTTCCGCAGTACTTCACATCTTCCAGGCACATACAGTGCGATATGGATAATGATTACAGGGTTGTTATTAGTCCTTTTCATACAGCAGGATTGGGAAACCATGGTACCTTCCTTATATCAATCCCAACATAGATCCTGTCTAGGGTCGTCACTCCTAGTAATCTCATATGATGTTATATTTGTAGGTCATTGCAAAGGCTGACAGGGCTGTTGCTCACACTCGTTGCACCGCTCCCCCATCACCTTATCAATACAGGCCTATATATATCCTTAAGAATGCATCAGGACTCGTCGCCTCCATGCGGTGTCAGGATAAACTTAAGGTCACTACAAAGGGCTGCCAGGGCTATTGCTCGCACTCGTTGCTCTACTCCCCCATCACCTTATCAATGTAGGCCGAAAGAAAGAATATAGTATCCCATACTACCATAATCTGCTCAGAGTAGGGTGCTCACTGGTCACTACGGGGAGGTTTGTGGCCCCAGCGTAGGCCGACAGCTCGACCACGGTGTCCCATACCACCATGCCCGGCTCGTGAGTCTTTATGGATCAAGGTACCATGGTTGACAGGGTTTTCAATGGTAAGTTCAGTACCCTAGGTTCAAGCAGTTATGACTCATACATGGTGAACATACAATGGTCAGTCGGGTTACTTGACGGGCTCAACTAGTACGAGCGCATCTTAAGCTGAGCGACATGAAGTGCATAAAATACTTCGTGTGGCCTAACCACTTCTGCCGACCCAAAACACGACTCGCGTTCATCGACGCGTCCTTCGTGGCAAATAGAAGCCAACCAGGAATTCAATTGGTTACCGACTGCCTGGACTAGATCATAGCCCCAAGCATTTGTACACAACATCAGTGATCATATGAGGGTGACAGAAATGAATATAAACAATACACGCATGTTGACACATGTTATAACATACGATGTAAGCAAATCAACCAACACATGCATTCCATATATATATAATGAAATCAATTCATGTAGCCAACATGGTGGAAATCATATACATCAGCATATTAATTGAGAATTCAATCTCAAAACTAATTCACAACACCATTTACTCAATACATACTAATACAAACATTTATACAAACACTTAGTCTACACACTTTAGTCTACATAGCGTATGTCGACTCAAAGTGCGCATTAGGGCGAATCTCTTCGCCAAACCGATCATACACGCATTCCTAATATCATAACACGACAAATAGCCATGGAAATCATTTCAGCAAAATACGGATGTAAACGGTATTTCCTACAAATGACTAAAATACCTTATATCTCATATTTTCCATACGCAGTTGAAATAGAAAACGGACAGCATGTTCTACATGTCAAACGGCGTTCTCTTTGATAATCTACTATTAAACGACATTGAAAGCTTTGAAATCAGTCAATCAAAGCATCTAAAATCCTCACATTTCGCCTTAGACGTGTATCAATTCGAATAGAACGTCTATGCTTCGTCAATGACGTAGATGCGACCTAATGCACAAGATACATAAGCTACTTCACTATTGTATCAAGAAAATCCCTAAAACAGCAAGTGGTTAGGGTTTTCTTACCTAGAAGTGCGTTAAAATCACCGGAAAAATGATTTGAATGCGGTGATTAATCACAGGTAGCAGCTGTAGCATGTGGCGGGAAAACTCTCCCACACCTCACTCACAATCTCTCACTTTCTCTCTCTCTCTATCTAGGATTTTAAGCAAATTCAGATGGGAGAGATGTGAGGGTTTAAGGCCCTTATATAGCCTAAAATCTAACCTAAATAGACTTGGGATAAATGTATACCTAAGTTATAACCAAATTGGGACTTTTTCGATCCAAAAGTGCGTTTCGGGAGGTCCCCTGGCCGAACGCGGTCGGACTTAAGCTCATGGTCACTGGATCTTGCTCACACGAAGTTTTCAGACCAGTAGAGTTTGCAGATCACACGTGGCGGTCCAGTTTCAGTTCAGCGGTCATCGTACCTAAATCAATCTACAAGTCTCATGACATGAAAGAGAATTTTTTCCTGATCCGAGGGTGAAATTTGGCTGAATTCTGATGGTCAGAATGCTTAATAATAACACGCAACGACAAGTGCCAGATTTGGAATTAATTTCCTAAACCTTTAGCCATTTTCCACTCTCTTCAGTCCAGACTCAATGAAATAGCCTCAGAACATCGGTTGGGCTTGATTTTTGAAATGATTGTCAAGTCCAGCTAAGCAGTCACAACGGTCTAAGATTGTAGATATCGAACTTTCGACGCACGGTCTAAATCCAATACGGAGTTTCAAAGGGTTCCTAAGAGCAAACGGATTTAGAGTTTAATTCTAGATTGCAGGGTATTGTAGTGTCATTGGTTCTACAAGTTTTGGGTCTTACAGATTGTATTTAAAGTGGTTGGTGCTTATTTCACAGGTAATCTAGTGTAGCGCTGGCTAATTCTCGTTAAATTTTATAGAATTTGCTTCTACATGATTTCTTTGGCTTTGGAATTGGGTTCTAAGAGGTTACTAAGGTGTTATGGTTGGCCCATTGCCTAAGGATGTCTAATACCAGGTTGACAAAACTCCGGGGTGTTACATCTTACCATGATTTTTTTAATGAAATATAGTTTGTTCATATGTGGGCCCACTGTTCACGTTGATGCCCAAAAATCAAGCAAGGTGAGCCATACGATGTAAAATCACGACTAAAACTTCTAAAATCTTATGTTTTAGCCCACTTGAGCTTTTGAATGGCATGATGATTCGGGGATATGTTTATCTAGGTTGGATGCATCTTATGAATGGATTAGATGACATATATAAAGCTTCGATGCATTTCTATTATATCCATGTCATCCATCTATTTCGTCATATCATTTTAGGGCATATTACCAAAAATGATGCAAATCCAAAACTTAAGTGTACCACATCAAAGGAAACATGGGTGATTGAATACCCACCATTAAAAACTTCTTAGGAGCCACCAAAATGTTTATTTTTCATTAAATGTGTTGATAAGGTCACAAAGACCTGGATGAATGGACCACAAAAATATCAGCTTGATTCACTTAAGATTTGGATCTATTATAATTTTGGAATTATGCCCTAAAATAACCTGGTGAAAAAGATGGATAACCTGAATATAAGAAAAATACATAATGGTGGGCCGTAGAGGGATCCACCAAAGTCGCATCCACCCAATCCAACACAAAAGTAGGTCACACCACATGGACCAATGGAGATGAAGACATCAAACATTGGAACCTTTGCGGGTCCATTTAAGATATATATATATATATATATATATATATATATATATATATATATATATATATATATATATATATATAATTCCTAAACCTAAACTTACACCTAATCTTAATCTCAACTCCTTAACCTAAACCTAAACCTAAACTTGAATACCCAAACCTAAACCCGATCTCAAACCCGAACCCGAACCTGAATCTGAATCCCTAAACCATAAGCCTAAACATAAACCTATAATCTAAACCTAAACCTATAACTTAAACTTATAACCTAAACCTATAACCTAAACCTAAACCTATGACCTAAACTTAATTTACTTACCTTAAACCTACACCTAAACCTAAACATATAACCTGAACCCGAACCTGAACCCGATTTCATAAACCTAAACCTAAACCTAATCTCAAATCTCTAAACCAAAACCTATAACCTATAACATATAACTTAAACCTAAACCTATAACCATAACCTAAACCTAAACCTATAACCTAAATGTAAACCTAAACCAATAACCTTAACCTAAACCTAAACCTTAACCTAAACCTAAACCTAAACCTATAACCTATAACCTAAAACCTAAACCTAAACCTAAAACCTAAATGTATTCTCAAATCCCTAAACCTAAACCTATAACCTAAACCTAAACCTAAACATATAACCTTAACCTAAACCTAAACCTTAAACTAAACTTATAACCTAAACCTAAACCTATAACCTATAACATTAACCTAAACCTAAACCTACAACCTAAACCTATAGCCTTAACATAAACCTAACCAATAACATTAACTTAAACATAAACCTATAACCTATAATATTAACCTAAACCTAACCCTAAACCCTAAACCTATAACCTATAACATTAACCTAAACCTATAACCTATAACCTTAGCATAAGCCTATAATATTAACCTAAACCTAAACCTAAACTTATAATCTATAACCTTAACCTAAAACCTAAACCTATAACCTAAACCTAAACCTCAACCTATAACCTATAACCTTAACCTAAAACCTAAACCTATAACCTATAATCTAAACCTAAACCTATAACCTATAACTTAACCTAAACCTAACATATAACCTTAACCTAAACCTAAACCTAAATCTAAACCTATAACATTAACCTAAATCCAAACCTATAACATAAACCTATAACCTTAAACTAAACCTATAACCTATAACCTTAACCTTAACCTAAACCTATAACCTATAACCTTAACCTAAACCTAAACCTAAACTTATAACCTAAAACCTAAACCTAAACCTACAACTTATAACCTATAACCTAAACCTATAACCTATAACATTAACCTAAACCTAAACCTATAATCTAAACGTATAACCTTAACCTAAACCTATAACCTATAACCTAACCTAAACCTATAACTTATAACCTATAACCTTAACCTTAACCTAAACTTAAACCTAAAACTATAACCTAAACCCAAACTTATAACCTTTAACATTAACCTAAACCTAAACCTATAACCTTAACCTAAACATATAACCTATAACCTTAACCTAAACCTAAACCTATAACATATAACATTAATCTAAACCTAAACCTATAACCTATAACCTATGACCTTAACCTTAACCTAAACCTATAACTTATAACATTAACCTAAACCTAAACCTAAACCTATAACCTTAACTTAAACCTATAACCTAAACCTATAACTACAACCTAAACCTATAACTTAAACCTAAACCTGTAACCTAAACCTATAATCAATAACTTAACCTAAACCTAAAACTAAACCTAAACCTAAAACCTAAACCTATAACTTATAACGCAAAACCTAAACGTATTCTCAAATCCCTAAACCTAAACCTACACCTAATCCTAAACCTATAACCCCAACCTAATCTTAAACCTACATCCGGATCATCTTATCCCCTAAGATCATCTTACCATATAAAGTAGAGAATGTACATCCATATGGGTAAAGTGGGTGCCTAAAAACTTCTCTGTTTGTAATTGAGGTCCCTTACTCAGAATCCCAAGTCACGGGTCAGGAGTCGACCTAATGCAAAAGTGTCTCCAGATTCTCTAGATATTATAAATTCTGCAGGTTTTAGCCGACTGCGGGATTTTGAGCTAATTGGCTAATGACGATTGCAAGTCTATTGCATCAACAATCCAAACCAGCCCATACACCCCCAAACCCAAACATAAATCAATTTGGGCATCGATTTCCAACATTCACAGGTAGCGACCCTCTTGGTCGGCACATAATCTCATGGGTTGGCTAGTGGTGCACAATCGATGTAAGCAAACCACCATGCATGTTACATCACTTCTCGGGATTGAATGTCACAAAAAGTCACTCCATAAAAAAATTGTATCATGTAAATCTTCCAATCACTTTGTTGTGTCACCTTGAGATGTTCGCATAAATCCACGTTAACGTTGGGTACATCGATGAATCTCCATAGTATGAAATGTGGGGCCAACCAGGTATTCTTGAATTATTTTCCACATTGTGATGATCACTACGTTTGATGGAATGCACATACTTTGCTAGGCATGCATTTCATGTAAAATGTTTGTGTATACTGATACTGTGTCATGCCCCAGACTCGGTAACCAGAATCACAAGGGACCCGATGACCGGTTCTGGCTGTAACAGCCTCCATAGTACCCCATTCTCGGCTCCTGAGGCAGGTTCCGATCCTGGGATCCTACAAGGAGGATTTTCATAACAGTATAATCATTACCAATACGAGCATGCCTAAGATCACAACAAGTACATCTGAGAATAACAAAGGCACACATCGCAAAATTTACTATAAATTTAAACTTTTACAACTATCCATAAGGTCCAAAAGGACATACATGAGATAAAAGGAAAAGAGAGAAAGGTCAGCAACACTGGAGCCCTTAAATGATCAGCTCTACTCCATAATCTGCTGTTACGACGCCTTTTTAGAATCTCCTGCACGCATCAATCGTGCATAAGCTTATAGAAGCTTAGAGGGTGGTGTAAGTGTGTGACGTGGTGCACAGAAGAATAGTAGGAGATGTAAGAAGGGAAACATGCTCAACGAGAATATCACTAGTCTTACCAAGGCTTATCATGAATACGATGCGATGAGTACTGGATACCATACCAAGGCAATGCATGAAGGGGCTTACACAGCCAATGCTAATGCGATGCAAGTAATGCCAGTGCTCATATCCCAACCATAAGTCAAGTATATTTTCAATCATAAGGAAATCACCAGGGTCCATTACACTACTGAATGACTACCGCTCTACAGACCCCACACAGTCAAACGAACGTAAGAGACCTCACTACCCACCTGTGGACAGCCAATCACCAATAAGGCCTGACGGTAGCGGACCCATTTACCAGCTGGTCAGAATCAGCCTAGTAATGCCCCCTACACACCGGGCAGGTAAGGCCACACTCCTATCCAACCGATTACACGACAGTGGGAGTCATGGCCTAATGATATAAGGCTCTCGTGCACTCATATATTTCACCCGGTCACGGCGTTGGACCAGATCCTTGGTACCATGGAAGTTTTAGAAATTTCACCCATAAGCATCCTATGCACCCGATATGCTCAACTAATATTTTCAGTGTCCACACATACGACCATCCATGAATATCCCAGTGGAGGCAAGGCCCCGATGAAACAAGGGTATATATCCACATGCTATGCAATGCCAGATGCATGAATCACACGCTCACCCATGCATCAATTCCAAGCATCCATTGTGCTCTAGAGGGGAGAAATCTACCCCTCGGGGAGATACCATCATGTCCTATACAATGGCACAACCATGGTCAATCATACCTCAACTAAGCATGCATATGATGCGTATGGGAGTGGGTTATGAAGATGATTAGGGGTGCCAACGATTTGAAGATGAACTCTCTACCTTACTATGGAGGGTGTAGGTACTTAACCAATTCCTCAAAAGGGATACAACCTCTAGTGGGGGCCCATTTACCTGGGGTAGCCCACGAGACTAAGGATACAAGCTACGGGCTTAAATAATATAGAGATGGACCTAGCAAGAAATTAAGGCGGGCATTCAACCATACTTAGAGGGGTCCATAATGGGGACATTTAACCACCATTTTCTCAAGGCATAACCAACCATAATCCATATAGCTACAAGGCCCAAGGCCCACATCCATACCACATACATAAGCCCCACAAAAGGTATGAGAAAAAGGGTCCAATACTACCTTCAACAACATGGGCCCAATGAGAGGAATCAAGGCCCAAGGCCCAAGCCCCAATGGCCATAGGACTCATACATTTAGATGAACTTAATGGGCAGCGCATGAGCACAAAAACACGACTCAAAAAAATAAGTTTAAGTTGGGTGAAATGGGCCTCACTACATCAGCCCAACAACTAGCAATCTAAGTGGGCAACCAAGGGCCTAACACTACCTTTATCTCAGCCCATAAGTCTATCAAAATAGTGGAAGTCAGCCCAACATGTGGCTAGGCCAAGCTGAGACGTTCCAGCCCAATCTGGGCCCACTAGGAAGTCTAAAAAAAATCTGATTTATATTTGGGTCCCACAAATGATCATCAATGGAGACCCCAAAAGGCCTTAATTAAGCCCAAGAATATTCTAAAATATAAGGGAGTAATAGATACCCAACTTTCTTAATATGGTGGGCCCCGTAATCATGGCCCCAATGAGCCCTAGAACATTAGGAATGGGTCCCCAACTAATCACACACAAGTCCCAATGGGCTGGGGCCCAAAGTTCTAAAATAACAAGGGACAATAATGTACAGAAAATTTCTTCAATGCATGTTGCTGTCTTAAATTTGGGCACTCCATTGGAGTGGTTCCAGGGCCTCTAAAATTCTAAAAATTGAGGGCCAAGGTCCATCATCATGTATACAATAGGAGAAAACTCAAAAATGTGGCCCACCATCAAAGGAAATATTTTTGAACTATGATTTTTATCAAGGCATATTGCTGGACTGCACTGCAGAAAAATCTGGCAGTCCAACCATCTTGGCCCATTCTTTTGGATGCTCAAATTGGGTTATATGAGGATGAAATTTTACAAAGTGAAACTTTCATAGGTGGGTCACACTTTCACAAAATTTTAAAATTTTTATATATTCTTAAGTGCTTTAATTAATTTAAACAAAACAGTCTATACAGAAAATCGGACAGACCTGGACGTCCCAACGTGGTGGGCTAGTCCAGCCTTTGCTGCAGTGTGCGTAGGGGTCCATTGGCTTTAAAATTTGGTAGGTAGATCCTAGCATGAGTGTAACACACTATTACAAAATTTTATAATTTTTGAACTTATATAAATATTTTAATTCATTTAAAGAATCAATTTGTCCTCAAAATCGGACTGATCTGGACACTATTTTATCGGGGGTCAGTCCAGCCACCACTATGGCACGTACAGGTGTCCATTGGCCTCAAAATTTAGTAGGTATATCCTAACATGGGTGATACACATCTATGTAAAGTTTTAGAATTTTTAGACACCCAAAAATATTTTAATAAATTTCATAATTCCAACCTGTACAGGGTGGAATGTTGCTGGAACAGTGCAGAACAATACAAACTGTCCACCTCACTTGGACCACACCTTTGGGACCCCAATGAATGTCAGATGGGGCTAAAATTTGGTATGGTTATAGGTGGGTCATAAGGATACAAGAATCATATATTATTTTGTTTTATTATTCCCACCAAAGTCCAGAAATCAGGCCCCAAGGTGGCCCAAAAATCTGTCCAGGCAGATTTGGACAGCAATATGTTGCTATCCAAACCACCCCAAAAGATAATTAAAAGGAAAATAAATCACCATTTTTTTAGGGTGGGGTCCACCTAGATGGGTCACACAACTCTCAGACCCAAGCCCTTCCAAGATCATCCATAAAATCAAGCCCAAAGGTTGTCCAAAACATGCCAATAATATGGGGTAACAAGGTGGGCCTGGATGTCTAACCACTTAGGCCTAGTTGCATGGCACATCAAGTGGACCACACATACATCATATTCACCATAAAGACAGTAAAGAAAATATGGAGAAGAAACACAATCCGGCCATGGGGTAGGGCCCCGCCACTAATGGGCCCTCCCAAGAATGAATCATACCCATGCAACTACATTGATTGTACATGAAATATAAAATCACTACATGCATGATCTATAATTTCTATGAATGGTTGAGATGTCATCCCAACATGATCCTTAAGGTCTAGATGACCTTGGGATGGAGTGGATCATTACATACATCATGATGGGGTCCATGGAGAATGGCCCCATCATGGATTATGACATACATGTAGGATGGGCCAAAGGGCCACATCCATGGGATCAAATGGGATCCCCACCGTGGATTGGTCGGTCCCATGTGATCCATCCATGATGAAATAATGATATTAAGAAAAAGAAAAGAAGTCAACAAAAAAATAATCACCCACCTTAAAGATGACCACAAAACTTTCACACTAAGGTCCTTTAGCACCAAGGGAGATGGATCAATGGTAGAGATGGGGTTTCAAGGGTTAGATGGTGGGGGATTAAGGAGGAAGGTGGCTGGAAAAAAAATGGAGAAAAATGGGCTGGAGAAATGGAGGGAAATTGCTAGAGAAGAAGAGAAGAGAGAGGGAAAGACAGGAAAAAACTTTTTAAGGAAAGTAATCATTAACCTATGGTGATACAAACAGTGTTTACTGAGTAGGTTAGGTGTAGGTAGTATGTGAGGTCTTGATAGTGTGAGTTATAGAGATTTAGGTGGTGTGTGTAGTGTGTGTTGGAACTTGTGCAAAAGAGAGTGTGGGACACATGCACCACTCCAAGGTGGACCACATGATCAAAACTAAGGGCCATAGAATGAAACGTACACAACTTATGATCCACACATCGGATGGATGCACAAGACGCAACGTTGGAACCAGACAACAATGCGGTCGCAATGGCACAGGTCTTAGCTTGATCCGAGTCGGGTCTACGTGACCTGACTCAAGGATGACTACAAACACTATCTGAGAGTCGCGGGTCATCAAAATTTGACTGGTAGGACCGTGAGACCATAAGAAATGAAATGCACACTCACACACACACATGCACACATGCGAACTTGGGTCGGGTCTCACATACTGCTTGTATTTGTTGAGTATGAGATGTATCGGTACCCTTCGTTTATTCTTATGAATCACTTGAATCATTATAAACTTTAAAGGACAACTACCATTATGAGTAAGGTATTGACCCTCTCCGACCATATATATATAGTAGGAGAATTACAAGTTGATGATACGGCCAATAATTATTCTATGGAAGATTTTTTCAAATAAAGAAGAAGGATCGCACCACAAATTTTTTTTATTTATTTTCCACTGCCAACTTTGATTATGTAATAAGCTCCCATTAAGAGGGCATTAAAGAATTATTTATATACTTTTAACTCTAATGGAATAATAAATACAATTGATTTTATTCTCGTGAAACCACCTTCGTGAATGTAACTGGATGTGATTAAAAAAAGGCGCGATTTTAAAGCATCAAATTTTTACATTATTAACACTCAGAATTCTCGAGCATGAGTATGAACTCAGATTGTGAATAGTCGGGATATTACATCTTGATCCGGTTAGTTTGGATCCTAAGGTTACAAGTGTTCAATCGAGTACTCTACCAAGCTCGACACTATTTCTAATCATACATGTTTGACCAAATACACGTCATTCGTTAACACATGTGAAATTATGTATAATTAAATAACAACACATACTGTCATCCTTATTCTAAAATTGATCTACCCAAGAATAAATGAAGCAATAAAATTAGCACTACAAAAAAACTCACCTTTAGCAACTTTAATTTTCGTCGATAAAAGCTAAATCTTCGTCGCTAAAAAGTTTTAGCGACGAAAATTTTCATCGCTAAAAGACTGACGCAAGAGGTTTTTATCGATGAAAAATTTGAATCGTCGACAAAGGCAAGCTTTTTAGCGTCGAATTATTTCATTGTTAGAAAAACTTTTAGCGATGAATTGTTTCGTCGCTAAAAAACTTCTACTGACGAAAATTTATTCATTGGTAAAAATACTTACACAACTTTTACCAACGATAGTTTTCGTCGTTAAAATTTATTATAAAACTTTTAGCGACAAATATTTTCATTGCTAAAAAATACATAAAAACCTTCTAACGACGATAGTTTTCGTTGCTAAAAATAATTACAAAACTTTTAGCGATGAATATTTTCGTCGCTATTAGTGACAATAGTTTTCGTCGCTAAAAAATACATAAAACCTTTTAGCGACGATAGTTTTTGTTGCTAAAAATAATTACAAAAATTTTACCGACGAAAATTTTCGTCACTAAAAAATACATACAAAACTTTTAGCAACGATAGTTTTCGTTGCTAAAAATTCCTTTAGCAATGGTTATTGTCACTAAAAAATAATTACAAAACTTTTAGCGACGAATATTTTCATTGATTTCATCGCTGAAAATGATTTACAAAAATTTTTAGCGACGAACATTTTCATCACTAAAAAATATTTACGAAACTTTTACCTATGAAAATTTTTGTAGGTAAAAGTCTCTTTAAAAAAATATATATATATTCCATCACAAAATTCCTAATATACACCTGTTACAACATATTTCATCATATTCATCCTGATATACACTTGTTAGATAATATATTTCATCATATTCATATTCACATCCTTCTAAACCTAAACTAGTAAATCCATCTAAACATAAACTACATTCATCCAAACACAAACAATCTTATTCACATCACATTCATTCACGCATAAATACATATAAGCTTAATATCATAAACAAAAATACAAAAAATCACAAAGACGAAGTCGGAAGTGGTGGGGCATCAGTGGGTAAGCGTGTAATGAGAGCCTGAAATATTTCCGTGATCGGTCGCTCATGCTCCACCTGTATCTCCTCCATCCTCCTCTCCTGCTCCTCCCTCTACCTCGCTAGCTCATTCATTATCTTCCTCTCATACTCCTCCCTCTACCTGTCCAGCTCCTCTATCATCTTCCTCTCTTGCTCCTCCTTCTGCCTGTCCAGCTCCTCTCTGATGTCATAGACAACAGCCGATAGCTACTGAACCTCTCTCTCTGCATTATTAGTTCGATATACGACACTGTTGCATACGACGATGGATGGCTGGAGGCAGCTCTAGCGGGTGTCATGACGTTGGCACCATGGCCAAACCCATGCACATATCTAGAACGGGTGCCAAGCACCTGACTCAAGATCTTTGGCTCACTCCGCTGAGTTCCATCGGGAGTGGGCTGATTGCGAAGGTGTCTATCTCCTCATGCAATGAAAGCATATGAATTTTCATTATAAATGACATTATTGAAATTTAATGCAATTAAATTTTATAATGTAAGGATTTTTACCCAAATCTCGCTGGCTCTAAGATGTACCCAAGATCCCATCGCCTGTCGACAGTGAGTCCCTTTGTATAAGTCTACTGGTTCGGGCTCCTGGCCAATGATGGAATCTCGCTGCGCAATCGAAAGGACAATAAAGTTAATATAAATACATGGAAAGAATATATAAACGTAATAATTATCAGTAATTTCTTACCATGTAGTGACGAAGTCGTACAAATGACTTTGAACCAACTACGTGGTTCACTTCTAACTTTTCCCTGTTGTTAGAATTTATTTTGCTCCTCTTCTGAACATATTATTCATAATACATTGTTATTAATTGTGATTTTAATCATTACATTAAGATATTGTAAATATGTAAATATTACCTGAAAAGAATCAAACAAAAACCTATCGTAAAGTATCCGCCAGTCCTCATGGGTCACATGCAGCGGTGTGGATTGTGCAGCATCCTTGTGGCTCGCGCATCGCTTGTACCGCTGGTATAAATTACTACAGTAATCCTTGAACCGTTCTTTGATCATGTCGTCGACGACATGGGAGATGTGTGGAACACTCAAATCCAAGTCAAATTTATTCTGTAGTTTCGTAAATAATAGATCAAGCCAATAAACTTATTAAGATAATAACTTAACTGTAAATGAACTTTTATAAAATAAATTTTAGTTTACTAAAATTTACCTGAAGGCGCTAACAGATGAGTTGTCGCACATCATCTGTCATGTCTTCCTAACGGGAGGTGGTGGGGGGGATCAGAGATCGGCATAAGACACCGACCTTCGACATAAACAACATGGCATTGTTCCCAATAAGTCTAATGCAGTCCTATAGGAACTCTACCATCACCCTAACCTCATGCGTAAGTCACTCTAAAAGTAACCCATGTATGAGTCCACGTCCTTGTCAGCTGGTCGACGACACTGTTGCAAAAGAAATATGTAAGTCTAAACATAAACAGAAATTATCAAAAGAAATATATATCTAGACTTACATACAGTACCTGGTGTATGCGCAACTGAGGGATCAGACGCCTGCGATGCAACATGTGACGATGATACTATCTCCATCGCATCACGGGTAGAAGGGGTAGATCCAGTGCGTGAATGACGTGCTCTCCCACCTGTTGCCATCACTGAATATGTGCGAGCCACGAACTTATAAATTTAAATAATGTCAATATAAGTGGAATATACTAAAACATCATACAAGTAATGTTGACGGTATAATGAATTTGTGCTTATGCTTAGAGAGATTATTAAAATATAATTAGACCATTACACTATAATGTAAGAAGAATATAATAATAAAACTGTAAACTTTAATCTATAACTCTTAAAAATTCCATTACACATTATCATTTTATATTAAATATACATATTTGAATTGAAAAATGACATGTAAATCATGTGTAAATTTAATAATCGTCGTCTGTATCATTATCACTTAAGACTATTTCTTCTTCACCATCACTATCGCTGATCAGTATTTTCTCTTCAGTGTCTGGAATGGATCCCTCAATGAAACCGCTATCATCTCTAACAATGTCATGTACTATTGAGGCATCAACATGATCAGGTGACACATCATCTTTGTCTAATTGCACCACATCAATATCAACACTTGAATCAGTCCCTTTATCCCCAGATGGCATGTCTTCTTGATATGCTTGTTCAACCCTAAACGTGTCATTTCCCTCACCCTCGCTATCTTCAACTTTTGGTACAAGAACGTCAAATACTTTCCTGGACTTTATTTTCTGCACCAAGTACGAAGAGCCACCTAACTTGATGTTAGCGAGACGAGGACAAATGGGTCATCCTTAAACCACTTTCGAGATAAATTTATGCTCATAAAGTAGTTGTCAATTTATATTCCCAACTTCTTATTTCCAATGTCCCACCAATCACATCTAAATAAGTACACCTACTTTCTCATACAACAATTCAGCTCAATAATATCCGTCAAAATGCCATAAAAGTCAATTTCATCCTCCTCATTCATTCCCTTCACAACCACCTCACTATTTTGTGTGGTCCTATACTTCTTATATTCTTCGGTGTGGAATCGAATCCCTTTTACAATACAACCTATATATCCAGATATATGTCTATCAGGACCATATGCCAGTGAGTATAGTGCATCAGACACATCCACAGAGTTGCTCTGCGCCACTTCTTCATCTATTATCATGTACAGACTATAATTGTTTAGAAATTTTGTTAGGTTCAAATAATGTGCAATACAAAAAAAATTCTAAGTGTGGTGAGATACAATGTGAAATCTTACACATTTTGCGAACCATTCTGAAAACTGATCCTGATGCATTCGATCATAACTTGTGGGGAATTTGGACTTCATCTCGTTTGTGTTCGCTACACATAAATGACACGTCATCAGCAAGAAATATTAAGATTATCGTATGTAGAGAATAATAATTGAGGGAAGACTTACTCCAAGTACGACTATTTCTTCACAATTATACAACACATACCACCTCACCTTTGATAGATCTCCAAGGTCCATATGCTGAAACGTTGAGGATCCTAAAGGATGAACGTTATGTGCAAACAAAGATATGAGTCCTTATTCATGGTCCTGCCCTTCATTGGCATTTCGATATTCTCGGTTGAATCTAGTCTCTATGCCACGAAGATACATGGAGAAAAATGTAAGACAATCATTATCAATGTATGCTTCAACTATGGATCCCTCCGGGCGAGCCTTATTCTTCACAAATTGTTTGAGTGTATGAAGGTATCTGTACACAAAACTATTGTGTTAAGAGTATAAAAATATGGATATATGTAGTTTACGAAATGAATAAAAATTTTAATAGGTTCTACTACCTTTTTATCAGATACATTCAACGACATTGTACTGGGCCTGCAAGCTTCGCCTCATGTGGCATGTGAATCGCTAGGTGTACCATGACATCGAAAAATACAGGTGAAAATATTCTTTCAAGTTTACAAAGGATTATGATAATGTCCCTCTCTAGTCGTTTAATAACATCTACTTTTAACAATTTCAAACACAAATCCTTAAAAAATATCCTCAACCAATCAGCGCCGCACTGATATCCTTGCTTAGGAATCTATGAATCATATCCAGCATAGGTATTGCAGAAGGACATGATAATCATTACTTTTCATTCCCGTTACCTTACAGTTCGTAACATTTACGCATCGAGATATGTTTGACGCATACCCATCGGAAAAATTTACCGATCTCAACCATTCACATAAACGCTTACTCTCTAGTTTTATCAACGTGTAGCAGGCTGCTGGTATAGTATACGAATTTTTATGAGGTTACAAGTGTAACTCTTTTCTTAAACCCATTTCTTATTGTGAGATCCAACCCGAGTTCGCATGTGTGCATCTATGTGTGTGAGTATGCATTCCATCCATTTTGGTCCCGCGATCCTACCGGTCGAATCCCGGAGACCCGCGACCCTCAGATAGTGTTTGCGGTCATCCTTAAGTCCGGTCATGTAGACTCGACTTGGATTAAGTCAAAACCTGTGCCATTGCGACCACATTGTCACCACGATTCCAACGCCGTATCTTGTGCATCCATCCGATGTGTGGATCATAAGTTGTGTATGTTTCATTCTATGGCCCTTGATTTTGATCATGTGGCCCACCTTGGAGTGGTGCATGTGGCCCACACTCCCTCTTTTGCACAAGTTCCAACATACACTACACACACCACCTAAATCTCCATAACTCACACTACCAAGACCTCACACACCACCCACACCTAACCTACCATAGAAAACATTGTTTGTATCACCATAGGTTATGATTACTTCCCTTAAAAAGCTTTTCTCTCTCTTTCCCTCTCATTTCTCTCTCTTTCTCATCTCTTCTTCTCTAGTAATTTTTCTCCACTTCTTCAGCCCATTTTCTTCCATTTTTCCAACCACCTTCCTCTTTAATCTCCCACCATCTAACCCTTGAAACCCCATCTCCATCATTGATCTATCTCCCTTGGTGCTAAAGGACCTTAGTGTGAAAGTTTAGTGGTCATCTTTGAGGTGGGTGACTATTCTTTTATTGAATTCTTTTCTTTCTTTAATCTCATTATTTCTTCATGGATGGATCACATGGGACCCACCAATCCATGGCGGGGATCCCATTTGATCCCATGGATGTGGCCCTTTGGCCCATCCTACATGCATGTCATGATCCATGATGGGGTCATTCTCCATGGACCCCATCATAATGTATGTAATGATCCACTCCATTTCAAGGTCATCTAGACCTTACGGATCATATTGGGATGACATCCCAACCATCCATAGTAATTATAAATCATGCATGTGGTGACTTTATATTGCATGTACAATCAATGTAGTTACATGGGTATGATTCATTCTTGGGAGGGCCCATTAGTGGTGGGGTCCTACCCCGTAGCCGAATTATGTTTCTTCTCCATATTTTCTTTCTTGTCTTTATAATGAATCTGATGTATGTGTGGCCCACTTGATGTACCGTGCAACTAGGCCCAAGTAGTTAGACATCCAGACCCACCTTGTTACCCCATATTATTGGCATGTTTTGAAAAACCTTTGGGCTCGATTTTATGGATGATCTTGGAAGGGGCTTGGGTCTGAGAGTTGTGTGACCCATATAAGTGGACCCCACCCTGAGAAAATGGTGATTTATTTCCCTTTTAATTATCTTTTAGGGTGGTTTGGATAGCAACATGTTGCTGTCCAAATCTGCCTGGACAGATTTTTGGGCCACCTTGGGGCCTGATTTCTGGATCTTTGTTGGCAATAATGAAATAAAATAATATATGGTTCTTGTATCCTATGACCCACCTACAACCATACCAAATTTTAGCTCCATCTGACATTCATTGGGGTCCCAAAGGTGTGGTTCAAGTGAGGTGGACAGTCTGGAATTTCTGCACTGTTCCAACAACATTCCACCCTAGACAGGTTGGATCACCCATGGAGGGACCACCCTGAAAATATTTAGGGCCATTGGGCCTTTGTATCGACCATGGTGTGGCCTGCAATTTGGATCAATTTTGGGCCAAATACCCAGGCACGGCAATACCTTGGGTTGCTGGGCCTGCATTCTAGTGGCATGGCCCACTTGAAGTAAGTGTTATATATCTCCCTTTTCATCTGGTGGGGCCCACTATGATATATATGAATCACTATGGGTCAATAACCCATCTAAATTAAATAAATTTATGAACTCTAGCAGGCTCAGGAAATGGGTGGGCTAGAATTCCAGCAAGGGGCCCAAAATTTGCTACATGGTTGATTGTTTAGGAACTATTGTGGCACATCAGATTTGAGAGAGTGTTGCACACATTCCTTGCTTTCCTTCCGTAGATATTTTTTTGGGTGTAATTAGTGCCTCTCAAGGCCCATCTTTAAGGTGATAATATGGGCTAGCCTTAACCAGTTTTTTGGTAGTTTTATGGAAAATTTGGGCTGAAAACCTATTCCTTGAGCCCAAGATTGTGTAGGGGCTGACCTTATTATTTTACAGGCCCAATGATCCATTTACAAGCTGATCATATGTATTTATTAGCCTTGATGCCCTCACAAAATGCTTAATTATGGGCTGATTTGCAAGGCCCACATAAATGTATATTGTGGAGGGCCTTGCTAAGTCTTTGGGCTAATGTGGCAAGGCCCACACTATCAGTATAGGCCTTAACCATGTGTATTATTAAGCTTATGGGCTGACCTCAAGTCCTCCATAATGTATGAATTGGATGACTTTTGTTTTGGGCCATTTTCTTAGGGCCCATTATGTAATATAGTATATGCATGGCCACCCATTTTCTGTAGTGATTAGGCATTTTAGACTCAGTTCTTTTGGATAGGCCCATTGATCTTGGGGCTATACTCTCCCATATATTATGATGGGCTTAAGGGAAATAAAATGTAAGAAGTTGGGCTATTGGCTGCCCACTAAATTGACCTTGTACTTGGGCCAAAAGTGAGGCCCAACTCACTTGTGTTAAATGTAAAACTTGCCCATGTAAATGAATTACTGGGCTGCCCATGAAGCCCACCACAATATGTGAAATTATGACCTTTGTGGTTGGGCCTAAACCTTTCTTGAGGGTTCACTATCTGGCCTATAAGTTGGGCTTGGTGTATGACCCATTAGTCCATGCATCGCGTAGGCTTTAGACCTTATATTATATGAGTAGTGGTGGGCTACCTCTTGGAAGTCAGTTGAGGTTGAACGTCCTCCTGGGTGATCCTAAGGTAGGCCCATGGGTTTCTCTATAGATGGTTAAAGGCCCACCATAGACCCTAGGCCATTTGTTTAGGGCCTAATGTGTATGTATGTGGAACCTACCTTAACGCATGTTTGGTCTAGGCCATCCAAGCCTTGGATCACCCGATTATGGATGTACTCTTTACCTTGAATTACTACTGGACTCACGATCCATTAACAGGCCCACTTGATCTTTTCATGATATATACACACTCTACATCTAGTGGGGCCCCCCAGCGAATATAGTTGGCTTTCATGAGATTAATTCCAAATAGTTAACTAATTTCTGGACCTTAGTAGGTCTAGGAAGTTAAACTGGCTAAAAGTTTATCAAAGAGCCTTAAATTTAAAATTTTATGGTTAAAACTTTATTTGGCTGTGGGGCCCACCATATTGAGAACTTGTGTACGTGTTACACGCTTATATTTTCTTATAATCCTTGGGCTTAATTAGTGCATTCTTTTAGGTCACTTTTAGTGATCTTATGAGGACCCCATCATAGATAAGATTTTTTGGGGCATCCTATGGGTCCAGAGTGGGCAAGATCGTCCCAGCTTGGCCCAACCATACATTGGGCCAACTTCTCCCATTTTAATGGACTTGTGGGCTAAGACAATGATAGTATTGGGCCCTTGGTTGCCTACTTAAATTGTTAAGTTATTGGGCTGATGTAGATGGGCCCATTTCATTCAAACTTAAACTTATTTAGTCGTATATTGTGTACGCGAGTTGCTCACCAAGTCTGACTCAATGCATGGATTCTATGGCCATTGGGAATTGAGCCTTAGGCCTTAATTCCCTTCTTGGGGCCCATGTTGTTGAAAGTGGTATTTTATCTTTTTATGGCCAATTATGAGGAATATATATGTCTATGGTTACCTTTATTTTTATCTTAAATATAGGCCTTGGGCCTTCCATCCACATCATTCATGGTTGATATGCCTTTTTGGGGAATGGTGGTTAAATATACCCATTATGGACCCCTTTAGGCCCGGTTGTATTGAAGAGTGATTTGATAATCATCTTAGACTCTTACTAGGCTCATTTCTATATCGCCTAGACCCGTAGGTTGTATACTTAGTCTCCTGGGTTACCTCAGGTAAATGGGCCCCCACTAGAGGTGAGATTCATTATGGATATTATCTAAATACCTAATCTTGGTCCCTTATTGGATAGGAGGAATGTACTAATTTATATATCACCGTATAATGCGTTTAGACCCATCTTAATGGTCCATATACATCATTATATGCTTAGTTGACAGTATGTGTGTGTAGTCATATTGTGTCATTGGGCATTGCATGATACTTTTTTCAAGGGACAAAGTATCCCCTCTTGAGCACGTTGGATGCTTGGGATTGATGTATGGTTGATTGTGTGATTCATGCACCTAGCATTGTATAGCATATGAGCATTTTCGCCCTTGCTTCATCAGGGCTGTAGCCTCCATAGATATATCGTGAATGGCCATGTTTGGACACTAAAAATGTTACTTGAGCATACAGGGTGCATAGGATGCCTATGGGTGAAATTTCTAAAACTTTCATGGTACCAACGATCTGCTCCAGCGCCGTGTCCGAGTGAAATATATGAGCACACGATGACCTTATACCGTTAGGTTGTGACACCCACTGTCATGTAGTTGGTTAGATAGGTGTGTGGCCTTACTCGCCTGATGTAAGAGGGCATTACTAGGTTGAGTCTGACCAGCTCTTGAATGGGTCCGCTACCTTCACGCCTTACTAGTGATTGGTTGTCCACAGGCAAATAGTGAGGTCTCTTATGCTCGTTTGACTGTGTGGGGTTTATAGAGCGGTTGTCATCTAGCAGTGTAATGGACCCAGTGATTTTCTCATGATGGAAATGTACTTGATATCTGGATTGGATATGAGCACTAGCATTACTTCGCATTGCATTTGCATCAGCTGTGTAAGCCTTATAATGCATCGCTTTGGCATGGCGCCTAGTACTCATTGCATTATATTACTCATTGCACTATATAGCCTTGGTATTACTTCCTACATTATCATACTGCTTTGGTATAGCTTCTTATGTTCATGATAGCCTTGGTAAGGCTAGTGGTATTAGTATTGATCGTGACTCCCTTCTGTATTCTCTATCCTCTTCTGAACACTATTTCACATACTTTCACCACCCTCTAAGCTTTCTATAAGCTTATGCACGATTGATGCGTGCAGGAGATCTTAAGTTAGCGTCTTAGCAGTGAAGCTTGGATAGGTGTGCAAGCCGAGGATCCAGTGTTACAGATTCTCTTCCTTCTTTCTTTTGTTATCTTATGTATATCCTTTTGGACCTGATGTAAACTTGTAAAAGTTCAAATTCATAGTGAATTTTGTGATGTGTACCTTTGTTATTCTCAGATTTACTTGTTGTGATCTTGGGTATGCTCGTATTAGAAATGATTATATTATTATGGAAATCCTCCTGGTAGGATCCCAGGATCGGAATCTGCCTCAGGAGTTGAGAATGGGGTACTACGAAAGCTGTTACGGCCAGAACCGTCCATCGAGTTCCTTACGAGTCCGGTTACCGAGTCTGGGATGTGACACTTGTAGATCCAATCGAGCTTTGAAACTTTCTTTTATTTTCTTCTCTATGTTCATCAATATTCAGAAGACATTGTCACATATATTTTTCTTAATATGCGTAACATTCAAGTTAGGTTGTAATTTTAGATCACTCCAATAGGGCAACTCAAAAAGATGCTCTTCTTCCTCTAGTTATAGTCCAATACTGTATGTTTCCTCTTCTTCAAGTGTGATGCCTTACCAAATCTAACTTCTCAAATGTTACTTAGTTGTTGTATCACTTCTTCTCTAGATAGCTCTTTCGGGAGTGGCCTATGATCTTGTTTTCCATCAAAGATCATCATCTTCCTGTGCCAATTATGATCGCTCAGAAGGAAGCGACGATGGCCCATATAACACATTTTTCTATCATGCTTCAATGACAATTAACAAGTCTCAATACCACATGTAGGACAAGCCAACTTTCTCTTCGTGCTCCACCCAGATAAATTTTCATACGCAGAAAAGTCATTTATTGTCCACAAGATCGCTGCATGCAATTAAAATGTCTGTCTTACAAATTTGTCATACATTTGTACACCTTAACTCCACAACTCGTTTAACTCATTTACTAATGGTTACAAATACACATTAATGTTATTCCTAGGTGACCTGGGTCTAGGAATTAGTAATGACATCATGAAAAATGACTCCTTCATACACAACCAAGGAGGTAAATTATAGGGTATAAGTACCACTGGCCATATACTGTACGGGATACTCATATTACCAAATGGATTAAAACTATCACTTAGAAGACTTAGTCGAACATTGCGAGAAACCTCTGCAAACCATTCATATTGCTTGTCAAAATTTTTCCAGGCTTCAGAGTTCGCAGGGTGCCTTAGTGTATTATCATCATGAACGTGTTTCTCCTTATGCTACCTCATATCTCCAGCCGTCTTATGAGACATAAACAATCTTTAGAATCTAGGTTTCAATGGGAAGTACCTTAACACCTTTTGCTGGATCTTCTTAGCTTGCCTTTATCATACTTTCACCTAGACTCTCCACATTCTGGACACTCTTCAACATTTTCATGTTCTTTCCAATACAATAAACAATCATTTATACATGTATGTATGAGGATGTAACCAAGGCACAAGTCTCGCATCAAGGATTTTACCTCTTAATGAGACTTAGGCAATGTCTCACCGTCCAGTAATTCTTCTTTCAATAACTCAAGTAACATGTAGAATGATTTGTTACTCCAACGATTTATTATCTTCAAATGAAGTAACTTTGTAAGAAAATTCAACTTGGAGAAGTTCTCACATCCTAGATAAAGTGGACGTTACGCATCCTTCAACAACCTACTAAACTTTTCTAATTCAACATCACCCATAGGACGAATATCTTGGCTACTACTTGTCGCTACAAAATTAGTATTTGTAATTGTTCCCTTGAACACATCCCGTATGATATCTTACATTTCGTCAACGTCTTCATACTTGTCATCGAGCACAATTGGGTTAGCAAAGACATCAATGGCCTCAACTCTATGGGTCATATCTTTGCCATGATATATCCACCAAGTGTAACCTTGGTCAATCCCAACTATGAACAAATCATCCTCTACTTTGTTTAAAGTCTTATATATCATGTTCTTGCATTTTCGACATGGACACCTAATCGTAATCCCTGAATCGGCCCGATTTCGCACAAATTCCATGAACTCTTAAACTCCTTGTTTATACTATGGGCGAAACCTGTTCTTAGCTCGCATCCAACTCTGATCCATCACTATAATGAAAAGACTAGAGTCAGTTTACAGAAATCGCTTCAAGATTATACTAGGTTATACGTTTAGGTTATATGTTTAGGTTTGGGGAATTGAGAATAGGTATAAGTTTAGATTTAGGTTAGGGAGTTGAGATTAGGATAAGGTGTAGGTTTAGGTTTAAGGATTTGATAATACGTTAAGGTTTAGGTTTAGGAAATCGGGTTCGGGTTCAGGATTGGGTTTACCTTTAGGTTTTAGGTTTATATTATAGCTAGGTTATAAGTGTAGGTTATAGGTTTAGGTTTAGGGATTTGAGTTTATGTTATTGGTTATAGGTTAAGGTTTAGGGAATTGAGTTAAAGTTATAGTTTAGGTTATAGGTTATAGGTTATAGGTTAAGGTTTAGGATAGGTTTTAAGTTTAGGTTAAGGTTAAAGTTTTAGGTTATAAGTGTAGGTTATAGGTTTAGGTTTAGGTTAGGTTATAGGTTAAGGTTTAGGGAATTGAGAATAGGTTAAGGTTTAGGTTTAGGAAATTGGGTTCGGGTTTGGGTTTAGGTTATAGGTTATAGGCTTAGGTTTAGGTTATAAGTGTAGGTTATAAGTTTAAGTTTAGGTTATAAGTTAAGGTTTAGGTTTAAGTTATAGGTTTTGGGATTTGAGAATAGGTTTAGGTTATTGTTGTAGGCTATACGTTTATGTTAATGTTGTAGGTTATAGGTTTAGGTTATAAGTATAGGTTTTGGGATTTGAGAATAGGTTTAGGTTAAGATTATAAGTTTAGGTTTAGGTTATAAGTTAAGGTTTAGGTTTAGGTTATAAGTATAGGTTTTGGGATTTCAGAATAGGTTTAGGGTAAGGTTATGAGTTTAGGTTTAGGGTTTAGGTTATAGGTTAAGGTTTATGTTTAGGTTATAAGTATAGGTTTTAGGTTTAAGTTATAGGTTATAGGTTTTAGGTTTAAGTTATAGGTTATAGGTTATAAGTATAGGTTAGAGGTAGGTTATAAGTGTAGGTTGTAAGTGTAGGTTATAGGTGGTTTAAGTTATAGGTTATATAAGTTTAGGTTTAGGTTTAAGTTTAGGTTATAGGTTTAAGTTATAGGTTATAAGTTTAGGTTTAAGTTATAGGTGTAGGTTTCAGGTTTAGGAATAGGCTTAAGTTATATGTTATATATTTAGGTTAAGGTTTAGCGATTTGAGTTCGGGTTCAGGTTTAAGTTGGGGTTTAGGTTATAGGTTCTGTGATTTGATAATAGGTTATATGTTTAGGTTAAGGTTCGGTTTAGGTTTAGGTTATAGGATTTGGTTTGGGTTTAGGATTAGGTTATAGGTTATTGCTTTAGGGAATTGAGAATAGGTTATAGGCTATAGGTTTAGGTTTAGGGTTATAGGTTATAGGTTAAGGTTCGAGTTCGGGATCACGTTTATGTTTGGGTTTAGGTTTAAGGTTATAGGATATGGGTTTAGGTTATAGGTTAAGGTTTAGGTTATAGGTTAAGGTTTAGGTTTAGGTTATAGGTTTAGGTTATAGGTTAAGGTTTAGGTTTAGGTTATAGGTTTAGGTTTAGGTTTAGGTTTAGTTTATAGGTTATAGGTTTAGGTTTAGGTTTAGGTTTAGGTTATAGGCTGAGGTTTCGGTTATAGGTTAAGGTTTAGGATTAGGTTATAAGTATAGGTTTTGGGATTTGGGTATAGGTTTAGGTTAAGGTTATAAGTGTAGGTTAAGGTTATAAGTTTAGGTTAGGGTTTAGTTTTAAGTTATAAGTATAAGTTTTGGATTTGAGAATAGGTTTATGTTAAGGTTATAAGTATAGGTTTAGGTTTAGGTATAGGTTTAGGTTATACGTTTAGGTTTAGGTTATAGGCTTAGGTTTGGGTTTAGGTTTAGGTTATAGGTTATAGCTTTATGGAATTAAGAATAGGTTATAGGTTTAGGTTAAGAGTTATAGATTATAGGTACAGGTTCGGGTTCGGGATCGAGTTTAGGTTTAGGTTTAGGTTTAACGTTATAGGTTATAGGTTTAGGTTACATCTTAAGGTTTAGGTATAGGTTATAGGTTTTGGTTTAGGTTTAGTTATAGGTTATAGGTTTAGGTTTAGGTTATAGGCTTAGGTTTAGGTTATAGTTTAAGGTTTTGGATTAGGTTATAAGTATAGGTTATGAGATTTGAGAATAGGTTTAGGTTAAGGTTATAAGTTTAGGTTAGGTTATTGGTTAAGGTTTAGGTTTAGGTTATAAGTATAGGTTTTAGGATTTGAGAATAGTTTTAGGTTAAGGTTATAAGTTTGGGTTAAGGTTATAAGTATAGGTTTAGGTTATAGGTTAAGGTTTAGGTTTAGGTTATAAGTATAGATTTTGAGATTTGAGAATAGGTTTAGGGTAAGGTTATGAGTTTAGGTTAAGGTAATAAATTTAGGTTTAGGTTATAGGTTAAGGTTTAGATTTAGGTTAATAAGTATAGGTTCTGGGATTTGAGAAAATGTTTAGGTTAAGGTTATAAGTTTAGGTTTAGGTTATAGGTTAAGGTTTAGGTTTAGGTTATGAGTATAGATTTTGGGATTTGAGAATAGGTTTAGGTTAAGGTTATAAGTTTTGGTTTAGGTTATAGGTTAAGGTTTAGGTTTAAGTTATAAGTATAGGTTTTGGAATTTAAGAATAGGTTTAGGTTAAGGTTATAAGTTTAGGTTAAGGTTATATGTTTTAGTTTAGGATATAGGTTAAGGTTTAAGTTTATGTTATGGGTCTAGGTTTTTAGATTTGAGAATAGGTTTAGGTTAAGGTTATAAGTTTAGGTTAAGGTTATAAGTATAAGTTTAGATTATAGGTTAAGGTTTAAGTTTAGGTTATAAGTATAGGTTTTGGGATTTGAGAATAGGTTTAGGTTAAGGTTATAAGTTAAGGTTTAGGTTTAGGTTATAAGTATAGGTTTTTGGATTTGAGAATAGGTTAAGGTTAAGGTTATAAGTTTAGGTTTAGGGTTTGGGTTATAGGTTAAGGTTTATGTTTAGGTTATAAGTATAGGTTTTAGGTTTAAGTTATAGGTTTTAAGTTTTAGGTTTAAGTTATAGGTTATAGGTTATAAGTATAGATTAGAGGTTTATGTTATAAGTGTTGTAAGTGTAGATTATAGGTGGTTTAAGTTATAGGTTATAAGTTTAGGTTTTGGTTTAAGTTTTGGTTATATGTATAAGTTATAGGTTATAGGTTTAGGTTTAAGTTATAGGTGTAGGTTTTAGGTTTATGTATAGGCTTAAGTTATAGGTTATATATTTAGGTTAAGGTTTAGTGATTAGGGTTCGGGTTCGGGTTTGGGTTCGGGTTTATGTTGGGGTTTAGGTTATAGGTTTTGTGATTTGAGAATAGGTTATATGTTTAGGTTAAGGTTCGGTTTAGGTTATAATTTTGGGATTTGAGAATAGGTTATAGGTTTAGGTTTAGGTTTAGGTTCAGCTTTAGGGTTAGGTTTAAGTTTAGGTTATAGGTTTTAGTTATAGGTTATAGGTTAAGGTTTATAAATTATGGGTTTAGTTTTAGGTTTAGGAATTCGGGTTCGAGTTTAGGTTATAAGTATATGTTTAGGTTTAGGTTTATGATATAGCTTTAGGTTTAGGTTATAGGCTTTGGTTTGTGTTTTGGATTAGGTTATAGGTTATAGCTTTAGGGAATTGAGAATAGGTTATAGGTTATAGGTTTAGGTTTAGGGTTATAGGTTATAGGTTAAGGTTCGGGTTCGGGATCGTGTTTATGTTTAGGTTTAGGTTTAAGGTTATTGGATATGGGTTTAGGTTATAGGTTAAGGTTTAGGTTATAGGTTAAGGTTTTGGTTTAGATTATAGGTTTAGGTTTAGGTTTAGGTTATAGGTTATAGGTTCTAGGTTTTGTTTTAGGTTTAGGTTTAGGTTATAGGTTATAGGTTTAGATTTAGGATTAGGTTTAGGTTTTGGTTATAGGCTTAGGTTTCGATTATAGGTTAAGGTTTAGGTTAAGGTTATAAGTATAGGTTTTGGAATTTGGGAATAAGTTTAGGTTAATGTTATAAGTGTAGTTTAAGGTTATAAATATAGGTTTAGGTTTAGTTTTATGTTATAAGTATAGGTTTTGGGTTTGAGAATAGGTTTATGTTAAGGTTATAAGTATAGGTTTAGGTTTAGGTTCAGGTTATAGATTTAGGTTTAGGTTTAGGTTATAGGTTATTTTTTTAGGGAATTGAGAAGAGGTTATAGGTTATAAGTTTAGGTTAAGGGTTATAGGTTATAGGTTCAGGTTCGGGTTTGGGATCGGGTTTAGGTTTAACGTTTTAGGTTATAGGTTTAACGTTATAGGTTATAGGTTTAGGTTACAGCTTAAGGTTTAGGTATAGGTTATAGGTTTCGGTTTAGGTTTAGTTATAGCTTATAGGTTTGGGTTTAGGTTTAGGTTACAGGCTTAGGTTTAGGTTATAAGTATAGGTTATGGGATTTGAGAATAGGTTAAGGTTAAGATTATAAGTTTAGGTTAGGTTATTGGTTAAGGTTTAGGTTTAGGTTATAAGTATAGGTTTTAGGATTTGAAAATAGGTTTAGGTTTAGGTTATAAGTTTAGGATTTGGGATTTTAGAATAGGTTTAGGGAAAGGTTATAAGTTTAGGTTAAGGTAATAAGTTTAGGTTTAGGTTAAGGTTAATAAGTATAGGTTCTGGGATTTGAGAAAAGCTTTAGGTTAAGGTTACAAGTTTAGGTTTAGGTTATAGGTTATGGTTTAGGTTTAGGTTATAAGTATAGTTTTTGAGATTTGAGAATAAGTTTAAGTTAAGGTTATATGTTTTGGTTTAGGTTAGAGGTTAAGGTTTAGGTTTAGGTTAAAAGTATAGGTTTTGGGATTTGAGAATAGGTTTAGGTTAAAAGTATAGGTTTTGGGATTTGAGAATAGGTTTAGGTTAAGGTTGTAAGTTTAGGTTTAGGTTATAGGTTAAGGTGTAGGTTTACGTTATGAGTATAGGTTTTGGGATTTTAGAATAGGTTTAGGTTAAGCTTATAAGTTTAGGTTTAGGTTATAGGTTAAGGTTTAGGTTTTTGTTATCATTATAGGTTTTGGGATTTGAGAATAGGTTTAGGTTAAGGTTATAAGTTTAGGTTGAGGTTTAGGTTTAGGTTATGAGTATAGCTTTTGGGATTTTGAGAATAGGTTTAGGTCAAGGTTATAATTCAGGTTTAGATTATAAGTTAAGGTTTTGATTTAGGTTATAAGTATAGGTTTTTGGATTTGAGAATAGGTTAAGGTTAAGGTTCTGAGTTTAGGTTTACGGTTTAAGTTATAGGTTAAGGTTTATGTTTAGGTTATAAGTATAGGTTTTAGGTTTAAGTTATAGGTTATAGGTTATAAGTATAGGTTAGAGGTTTATGTTATAAGTGTTGTAAGTGTAGGTTATAGGTGGTTTAAGTTATAGGTTATAAGTTTAGGTTTAGGTTTAAGTTTAGGTTATAGGTTTAAGTTATAGGTTATAGGTTTAGGTTTAAGTTATAGGTGTAGGTTTTTGGTTTAAGTATAGGCTTAAGTTATGGGTTATATATTTAGGTTAAAGTTTAGCAATTCGGGTTCAGCTTCGGGTTTGGGTTCGGGTTTAGGTTCTAGGTTTTATGATTTGAGAATAGGTTATATGTTTAGGTTATAGATTTTCGGATTTGAAAATAGGTTATAGGTTTAGGTTTAGGTTTAGGTTCAGCTTTAGGGTTAGGTTTAAGTTTAGGTTATAGGTTATAGGTTAAGGTTTATAAGTTACGGGTTTAGTTTTAGGTTTAAGAATTCGGGTCAGAGTTTTGGTTATAAGTATATGTTTAGGTTTAGGTTTATGATATAGGTTAAGGTTTAGGTTATAGGCTTTGGTTTGTGTTTAGGATTAGGTTATAGGTTTTAGCTTTAGGGAATTGAGAATAGGTTATAGGTTATAGGTTTAGGTTTAGGGTTATAGGTTATAGGTTAAGGTTCGGGTTCAAGATCGCGTTTATGTTTGAGTTTAGGTTTAAGGTTATTGGATATGGGTTTAGGTTATAGGTTAAGGTTTAGGTTATAGGTTAAGATTTTGGTTTAGGTTATAGATTTACGTTTAGGTTTAGGTTTAGGTTTAGGTTATAGGTTTTAGGTTCTAGGTTTAGGTTTAGGTTTAGATTTAGGTTATAGGTTATAGGTTTAGGTTTAGGTTTAGGTTTAGGTTTAGGTTATAGGATTAGGTTTCGGTTATAGGTTAATGTTTAGGTTTAGGTTATAAGTATAGGTTTTGGGATTTGGGAATAGGTTTAGGTTAATGTTATAAATGTAGTTTAAGGTTATAAGTATAGGTTTTGGTTTAGTTTTATGTTATAAGTATAGGTTTTGGGTTTGAGAATAGGTTTAGGTTAAGGTTATAAGTATAGGTTTAGGTTTAGGTTTAGGTTTAGGTTTAGGTTATAGGTTTAGGTTATAGGTTTAGGTTTAGGTTATAGGCTTAGGTTTGGGTTTAGGTTTAGGTTATAGGTTATTGCTTTAGGGAATTGAGAAGAGGTTATAGGTTATAGGTTTAGGTTAAGGGTTATAGGTTATAGGTTCTGGTTCGGGTTTGGGATCGGGTTTAGGTTTGGATTTAGGTTTAACATTATAGGTTATAGGTTTAGTTTACAGCTTAAGGTTTAGGTATAAGTAATAGGTTTCGATTTAGGTTTAGTTATAGGTTTAGGTTGGGTTATAGGTTTAGGTTATAAGTATAGGTTATGGGATTTGAGAATAGGTTAAGGTTAAGGTTATAAGTTTAGGTTAGGTTATTGGTTAAGGTTTACGTTTAGGTTATAAGTATAGGTTTTAGGATTTGAGAATAGGTTTAGGTTTAGGTTATAAGTTTAGGTTAAGGTTATAAGTATAGGTTTAGGTTATAGGTTAAGGTTTAGGTTTAGGTTATAAGTATAGGTTTTGGGATTTTAGAATAGGTTTAGGGAAAGGTTATAAGTTTAAGTTAAGGTAATAAGTTAAAGTTTAGGTTAAGGTTATTAAGTATAGGTTCTGGGATTTGAGAAAAGCTTTAGGTTAAGGTTATAAGTTTAGGTTTAGGTTATAGGTTATGGTTTAAGTTTAGGTTATAAGTATAGGTTTTGGGATTTGAGAATAAGTATAAGTTAAGGTTATAAGTTTATGTTAAGGTTATATGTTTTGGTTTAGGTTAGAGGTTAAGGTTTAGGTTTAGGTTAAAAGTATAGGTTTTAGGATTTGAGAATAAGTTTAGGTTAAGGTTGTAAGTTTAGGTTTAGGTTATAGGTTAAGGTGTAGGTTTACGTTATGAGTATAGGTTTTGGGATTTTAGAATAGGTTTAGGTTAAGCTTATAAGTTTAGGTTTAGGTTATAGGTTAAGGTTTAGGTTTTTCTTATCAGTATAGGTTTTGGGATTTAAGAATAGGTTTAGGTTAAGGTTATAAGTTTAGGTTGAGATTTAGGTTTAGGTTATGAGTATAGCTTTTGAGATTTTGAGAATAGGTTTACGTTAAGGTTATAAGTTCAGGTTTATATTATAAGTTAAGGTTTTGGTTTAGGTTATAAGTATAGGTTTTGGATTTGAGAATAGGTTAAGGTTAAAGTTATTTATTTAGGATTAGGGTTTAGGTTATAGGTTAAGGTTTATGTTTAGGTTATAAGTATAGGTTTTAGGTTTAAGTTATAGGTTATAGGTTATAAGTATAGGTTAGAGGTTTATGTTATAAGTGTTGTAAGTGTAGGTTTTAGGTGGTTTAAGTTATAGGTTATAAGTTTAGGTTTAGGTTTTAGTTTAGGTTATAGGTTTAAGTTATAGGTTATAGGTTTAGGTTTAAGTTATAGGTGTAGGTTTTAGGTTTAGGTATAGGCTTAAGTTATTGGTTATATATTTAGGTTAAGGTTTAGAAATTCTGGTTCGGGTTCGGGTTTGGGTTCGGGTTTATGTTAGGGTTTAGGTTATAGGTTTTTTGATTTGAGAATGGGTCATATGTTTAAGTTAAGGTTCAGTTTAGGTTAAGGTTATGAGTTAAGGTTTTGGGTTTAGGTTATAAGTTAAGGTTTATGTTTAGGTTAGAAGTACAGGTTTTAGGTTTAAGTTATAGGTTATAGGTTATAAGTACAGGTTATCGGTTTAGGTTATTAATGTAGGTTATAGGTGGTTTAAGTTTAAGTTTAGGTTATAGGTTTAAGTTCTAGGTTATAGGTTTAGGTTTAAGTTATAGGTGTAGGTTTTAGGTTTAGGTATAGGCTTAAGTTCTAGGTTATATATTTAGTTTACAGTTTAACGATTCGGGTTGGGGTTCGGGTTTATGTTATAGGTTTTGAGATTTGAAAATAGGTTATATGTTTAGGTTGAGGTTCGGTTTAGTTTATAGGTTTTAGGATTTGAGAATAGGTTATAGGTTTAAGTGTTGGCTTAGGTTATATAGGTTATATAGGTTTAGGTTAAGCTTTAGGTTTAGGTTTAAGTTTAGGTTATAGGTTTAAGTTATAGGTTATAGGTTAAGGTTTATAAGTTACGGGCTGTGAGACCCGACCCGAGTTTGCATGTGTGCATGAGTGTGTGTGAGTGTGCATTTCATTTCTTGTGGTCCTGAGTTTCTACCGGTCGAATTCTGATAACTCACAACCTTCGAATTGTGCTTGTGGTCATCCTTGAGTCCGGTCACGTAGACTCGACTCGGATCGAGCTGAGACCTATGCCATTGCGACCACTTCGTTGTTGCAGTTCCGACGTCGCGTCTTATACGTTTATCCGATGTGTGGATCATAAGTTGTGTACGTTTCATTCTATGTCCCTTAATTTTAATCATGTGGCCCACCTTGGAGTGGTGCATGTGGCCCACACTCCCTCTTTTGCACAAGTTCCAACACACACTAAACACACCACCTAAATCTCTATAACTCACACTACCAAGACCTCACACACCACCCACACCTAACCTACCCTAGCAACATTATTTTTAACTCCCTACTATAATGATTACTCTTCTCTATCCACGGAAAGATTGAGATGATTGCTTGCCTTGAAATCTCCTTCCTCTCTTTTTCTCTCTCATTTCTCTCCCTCTCTCTCCCTCTCCCTCTCTCTTCTCTTCTTCTCCAGTAACTTTCTTCCATTTTTCCAGCCCACTTTCCCTCATATATCCCCCCATCTAACCATTGAAATAAGATCTCAACCATAGATCCATGTACCTTGGAGCTTAAAGACCATCTTGGAGGTGTTTGCTTGAAGACTTTGTAGGTGGGTGTGCTTGTACTTAGAACCTTAGGATCTTCATTCCCTCCTCTTATTTCTCTTCTTCACCTCATTCTTGAAGCATGTGGGGCTGACCAAATGATGGTAGAGGCCCCATGTCTTCTTGGATGTGGCCATTGGCTCATCTTTTTGTGCATGCATTACTCATGGGTGGGGCCATTCTCCATGGACCCCACCATGGTTTCTTTTCTTAGTTTGAAGGATCCTTAGGTCATCTAGACCCTTGATCCTTGGTAGAGATGACATCTCCACCATTGAATTTTGATTTGAAGATGCATGCATGGATAGATCTTGTAATCCCATCAATATAGTGGAATATGTATGCATGAGTGATGAGGGGAAGGGCCTCAATGTGGCGGAGACCCTTCCCTTGTGGCCGAATCTTTATTTTTCTTTGTTAATAATCTTCTGATCATAAGTGTGTGGCCCACCTTGTGGACCAATGTTAATGACATGCTCATCATAAGAAAAGATATCAAGAAGATCGACATGATGAAACAGGAGTTGGGCAAATCGTTTACGATGAAAGACTTGGGTCCTTCTAAACAGATCCTAGGAATGGAGATAACCCATGACAGAAATAGCAGAAAGCTTTGGCTGTCACAAGAGCGGTATATTAAGAAAGTCCTAGAGTGGTTCAATATGAATACAGTGAAGCCGATCCGTACTCCACTGGATAGTCACATCAGATTGAGTAACAAACAGTGTCCTAAGATGAAGGAAGAGGTGGAAGAGATGCAGAAAATACCCTACGCATCAACTGTAGGAAGTTTGATATCCAGACCATCCATAGAGGGTGGACGTCCATGACAGTCCACCCTTGGACGTTGGAGGCCCTAATCCATCTATATGGGGCACGTGCAAGGGGTATTTTGTAATGGGAAGGGTTTGGATGTTTATGGGGCCCACTGGGGTGGTCTATGCCATAATTTTCTTGAATTAAATCTCTTTTTAAATAGTATTTATATTTATTTATTTTCTGTTATATGTTGCTGTCCAGAACCATCTGGACAGATTTTTAGGTCATTTTGAGGCCAGAATTTTAGACATTTAGAGGGTTGTTTGGTCCCATATAATGTATGTATCTTGAAGGTGTGGACCTTACATATAATCATGCCAAATTTTAGCCCCAACCGACCTTCATTGGGGTCCCAAAGGTGTGGTCCAAGTGAAGTGGACGGTCTGGATTTTCTGCACTGTTCGAGCAACATTCCACCCTGGACAGGTTGGATTTCTAAAATTTATTAAAATACCTGTGGGTGTTTACAAATTATAAAAATTTATAAGGGGGTGGCCCACTCATGGTAGGACCCACCTATAAAATTTTAAGGCCAATAGACGCCTGTACACACCATGATAGTGGCTGGACCGGCCCATTATAATAAAGTGTCCAGATCAGTCCGATTTTCAGGATAAATTGAATTCTTTAAATGAATTAAAATATTTACAGATATATAAAAATTTTAAAATTTTGTGAGAGTGTGAAACACCTATGGAAGTGTCACTCTGTAAAATTTCATCCTCAAATGACCCCGTTTGGGCATCCAAAAGAATGGGCCAAGATGGTTGGACTCATAGATTTTTCGGCTGTGCAGTCCAGCAATATGCCTTGATAAAAACAATAATTCAAAAATATTTCTTCTGATGGTGGGCCACCTTTTTGGATTTTCTCTCATTTTATGCATGATGAGGGACCTTGGACCTCAATTTTCAGAGTTTTAGAGGCCTTAGACCCACTCCAATGGAGTGCCCAAATTTAGGACAACAACATGTTATAATTATGCTTGGCCTTGGGCTGAAATTTTGGGGAGTGGGGCCCACCACATTTATGAAGGTCTTAGAGGAAATAATTTATACCTCTAGTTCCTTAAATGTTGGGCTTAATAAATACACTTTTGAGGCCCACCACGGTTGAATTTAATTGGGTTCATGATGTAGATAGTTGTTGAACTCTTTAAGCCCAATTGGGCTGGAACATTCTAGATAGGCCCATTGAACTCTTGGGCCATTTTTAGAATACTATTATGTTGGGTTAGTGAGCTGGATTACACAAGTAGATGGGCCCTTGGTTTCCCACCAAATCAACTTTATACTGGGGCCGGGTTGTAGGCCCAACTTACTTGACTAAGAGCATGACATTTGCCCATGTGGTTTGAGCAATGGGCTGCCCATTAGGCCACCATAATATATGAGATTAGTGGCCTTTATGTTGGGCCCTAACCTTTCCCCTATGGGCCCATAGTGGTATATATGAGTTGGGTTATGTGTGTTCCCCTTGGACCTATATTTTGGGTAGGCCTTGGGCCGCCCTTTCTGAAGCCCAACATGAGTGTATGTGGTATGATTATGGCTACTTATTTCTTATTTCTGATGTTGCATGGGCCTTGGGCCTTGATCCATGATCAATTAGAGATGGGCTACCTCTTGGGGACCAATTGTGGTTGGATGTCCACATTGGTGGCCCTAAGGTAGGACCATGGGCTTATATGGGTGGTTAAAGGCCCACCATAGACCCTTGCTAGGCCATTTCATCTATTTAGGCCTATACCATTATTCTCCTTAGTCTCGTGGGCTACCCCAAGGCTTAGGTTTAGGTTATAGGTTATAGGTTTTGGTTTAGGTTTAGGTGTAGGTTATAGGTTATAGGTTTAGGTTTATGTTTCTGTTTAGGTTATAGGCTTAGGTTTCGGTTATGGGTTAAGGTTTAGATTTAGGTTTAAATTATAAGTATAGGTTTTGGGATTTGAGAATAGGTTTAGGTCAAGGTTATAAGTGTAGGTTAAGGTTATAAGTATAGGTTTAGGTTATAGGTTAAGGTTTAGGTTTAGGTTATAGGTATAGGTTTTGGGATTTGAGAATTGGTTTAGGTTAAGGTTATAAGTTTAGGTTTAGGTTATTGGTTAAGGTTTAGGTTTAGGTTATAAGTATAGGTTTTGGGATTTGAGAATAGGTGTAGGTTAAGGTTATAAGTTTTGGTTTAGGGTTTAGGTTATAGGTTAAGGATTAGGTTTAGGTTATAAGTATAGGTTTTAAGTTTAAGTTATATGTTATAGGTTTTATGTTTAAGTTATAGGTTATAGGTTATAAGTATTGGTTATAGGTTTAGGTTATTAGTGTAGGTTGTAAGTGTAGGTTATAGGTGCTTTAATTTATAGGTTATAAGTTTAGGTTTAGGTTTAAGTTTAGGTTATAGGTTTAAGTTATAGGTTATAAGTGTAGGTTTTAGGTTCAAGTATAGGCTTAAGTTATAGGTTATATATTTAGGTTAAGGTTTAACGATTCGGGTTCGGGTTCGGGTTTGGGTTCAAGTTTATGTTCGGGTTTAGGTTATAGGTTTTGGGGTTTGAGAATAGGTTATAGGTTTAGGTTTAGTTTTAGGTTATATAGGTTATATAGGTTTAGGTTCAACTTTAGGTTTAGGTCTAAGTTAAGGTTATAGGTTATGGGTCAAGGTTTATGAGTTACAGGTTTAGTTTTAGGTTTAGGAATTTGGGTTCAGTTTCGGGTTCGGGTTTAGGTTATAAGTATTGGTTTAGGTTTAGGTTATAGGTTTAGGTTTAGGTATAGGATTAGGTTATAGGTTTAGGTTTAGGTTATACGCTTTGGTTTGGGTTTAGGATTAGGTTATATGTTATAGCTTTAGGGAATTGAGATTAGGTTCTAGGTTCTAGGTTTAGGTTTAGGGTTATAGGTTATAGGTTAAGGTTCGAGTTCGGGATCGCGTTTAGGTTTGGGTTTAGGTTTAAGGTTATAAGTTATGGGATTAGGTTATTGGTTATAAGTTAAGCTTTAGGTTTAAGTTATGGGTTTAGGTTTAGGCTTAGGTTTAGGTTATAGGTTATAGGTTTTGGTTTAGGTTTAGGTGTAGGTTATAGGTTATAGGTTTAGGTTTATGTTTAGGTTTAGGTTATAGGCTTAGGTTTCGGTTATAGGTAAAGGTTTAGGTTTAGGTTATAAGTATAGGTTTTGGGATTTTGGAATAAGTTTAGGTTAAGGTTATAATGTAGGTTAAGGTTATCAGTATAGGTTTAGGTTATTGGTTAAGGTTTAGTTTTAGGTTATACGTATAGGTTTTGGGTTTGAGAATAAGTTTAGGTTAAGGTTATAAGTTTAGGTTAAGGTTATAAGTATAGGTTTACGTTGTAGGTTTAGGTTTAGGTATATGTTTAGGTTATAGACTTATGTTTGGGTTCAGGTTTAGGTTATAGGTTATAGCTTTATGGAATTGAGAATTGGTTATAGGTTATAGGTTTAGGTTTAGGGTTATAGGTTATAGGTTCGGGTTCAGGTTCGGGATCGGGTTTAGGTTTGGGTTTAGGTTTAACTTTATAGGTTATAGGTTTAGGTTATAGCTTATGGTTTAGGTTTAGTTATAGGTTATAGGTTTAGGTTTAGGTTTAGGTTTAGGTTATAGGCTTAGGTTAAGGTTATAGGCTTAGGTTAAGGTTTAGGTTTAGTTAATAAGTATAGGTTTTGGGATTTTTAGAATAGGTTTAGGATTAGGTTATAGGTTATAGCTTTAGGGAATTGAGAATAGGTTATAGGTTATAGGTTTATGTTTAGGGTTATAGGTTATAAGTTCAGGTTCGGGTTCGGGATCGAGTTTAGGTTTGGGTTTAGGTATAATTTTATAGGTTATAGGTTTAGGTTTAACTTTATAGGTCTAGGTTTAGTTATAGGTTATAGGTTTAGGTTTAGGTTTTGGTTTAGGTTATAGGCTTAGATTAAGGTTTAAGTTTAGGTTATAAGTATAGGTTTAGGGATTTTTAGAATAGGTTTAGGTTAAGGTTATTGGTTAAGGTTATAAGTATAGATTTTGGGATTTGAGAATAGGTTTAGGTTAAGATTATAAGTTTAGGTTTAGGTTATAGTTTAAGGTTTTAGTTTATATTATCAATATAAGTTTTAGGATTTGAGAATTGGTTTACGTTAAGGTTATGAGTTTAGGTTAAGGGTGTTAGATTAGGTTAAGGTTATTGGTTAAGGTTTAGGTGTAGGTTATAAGTATAGGTTTTGGGATTTGAGAATATGTTTAGGTTAAGGTTATAAGTTTAGGTTTAGATTATAAGCTAAGGTTTAGGTTTAGGTTATAAGTTTAGGTTTTGGGATTTGAGAATAGGTTGAGGTTAAGGTTATAAGTTTAGGTTTAGGGTTTAGGTTATAGGTTAAGATTATAAGTATAGGTTTTAGGTTTAAGTTATACGTTATAGGTTATAAGTATAGGTTATAGGTTTGGGTTATTAGTGTAGGTTGTAAGTGTAGGTTATAGGTGTAGGTTTTAGGTTTAAGTTGAGGTTATACGTATAGGTTTTAGGTTTACGTTATTGGTTATAGATTTTACGTTTGAGTTATAGGTTATAGGTTATAAGGATATGTTATTGGTTTAGGTTACTAGTGTAGGTTGTAAGTGTAGGTTATGGGTGATTTAAGTTATATGTTATAAGTTTAGGTTTAGGTTTATGCTTAGGTTATAGGTTTAAGGTATAGGTTATTGGCTTAGGTTTAAGTTATAGGTGTAGGTTTTAGGTTTAGGTATAGGCTTAAGTTATGGGTTATATATTTAGGTTAAGGTTTAGCGATTCAGGTTCGGGTTAGGGTTTAGGCTCGGGCTTAGGTTATAGGTTTTGGGATTTGAGAATAGGTTATATGTTTAGGTTAAGGTTCGGTTTAGGGTATAGGTTTTGGGATTTGAGAATAGGTTATAGGTTTAGGTTTAGGTTTCGGTTATATAGGTTATATAGGTTTAGGTTATAGATTTAAGTTATAGGTTATATGTTAAGGTTTATAAGTTACGGGTTTAGGTTTAGGTTTAGGAATTCGGGTTTGGTTTTGGGTTCAGGTTTAAGTTATAAGTATAGGTTTGGGTTTAGGTTATTGGTTTAAGTTTAGGTATAGGTTTAGATTATAGGTTTAGGATTAGGTTATAGGCTTTGGTTTGGGTTTGGGATTAGGTTATAGGTTATAGCTTTAGGGAATTGAGAATAGTTTATAGGTTATAGGTTTAGGTTTACGGTTATAGGTTATAGGTTAAGGTTCCAGTTCATGATCGCATTTATGTTTAGGTTTAGGTTTAAGGTTATAGATTATGGGTTTGGGTTATAGGTTAGGGTTTAGGTTATAGGTTAAGGTTTAGATTTAGGTTTAGGTTATAGGTTAAGGTTTAGATTATAGGTTATAAGTTTCGGTTTAGGTTATAGGCTTAGGTTTTGGTTATATGTTAAGGTTTAGGTTTAGTTTATAAGTATAGGTTTTGAAATTTGGGAATAGGTTTAGGTTACGGTTATAAGTGTAGGTTAAGGTTATAAGTACAGGTTTAGGTTATAGGTTAAGGTTTAGTTTTAGGTTATAAGTATAGGTTTTGGGTTTGAGAATAGGTTTAAGTTAAGGTTATAAGTTTAGGTTAAGGTTATAAGTTTAGGTTTAGGTTTAGGTTTAGGTTAAAGGCTTAGGTTTGCGTTTAGGTTTAGGTTATAGGTTATAGCTTTAGGGAATTGAGAATAGGTTATAGGTTATAGGTTTAGGTTTAGGGTTATAGGTTATAGGTTCAGGCTCAGATTCAAGATAGGGTTTAGGTTTAACGTTAGAGGTTATAGGTTTAGGTTATAGCTTAAGGTTTAGGTTTAGGTTATAGGTTTAGGTTTAGGTTTAGTTATAGGTTATAGGTTTAGGTTTAGGATTAAGTTTAGGTTTAGGTTATAGGCTTAGGTTTAAGTTACAGGTTAAGGTTTAGGTTTAGGTTATAAGTATAAGTTTTGGGATTTGAGAATATGTTTAGGTTAAGGTTATAAGTTTTGGTTAGGTTATTGTTAGGGTTTAGGTTTAGGTTAGAAGTATAGGTTTTGAGTTTTGAGAATAGGTTTATGTTAAGGTTTTTAGTATAGGTTTAGGTTTTAGGTTAAGGTTTGGGGTAAGGTTATAAGTATTGGTTTTGGGATTTAAGAATAGGTTTAGGGTAAGGTTTTAAGTTTAGGTTAAGGTAATAAGTTTCGGTTTAAGTTATAGGTTAGGGTTTAGGTTTTGGTTATAAGTATAGGTTCTGGGAATTGAGAAAAGGTTTAGGTTAAAGTTAAAAGTTTAGGTTAAGGTTATATGTTTAAGTTTAGGTTATAGATTAAGGTTTAGGTTTACGTTATAAGTATAGGTTTTGGGATTTGAGAATAGGTTTTGGTTAAGGTTATAAGTGTAGGTTAAGGTTATAAATTTTGGTTTAGGTTTAGGTTAGAAGTATAAGTTTGGAGATTTGAGAATAGGTTTAAGTTAAGGTTGTTAGTTTAGGTTTAGGTTATAGGTTAAGGTTTAGGTTTACGTTATGAGTATAAGTTTTGAGATTTGAGAATAGGTTTAGGTTAAGGTTATAAGTTTTGGTTTAGGTTATAGGTTAAGGTTTAGATTTATGTTATCTGTATAGGTTTTGGGATTTGAGAATATGTTTAGGTTAAGGTTATAAGTTTAGGTTAAGGTTATAGGTTTAGGTTAAGGTTATTGGTTAAGGTTTAGGTTTAGGTTATAAGTATGGGTTTTGGGATTTTAGAATAGGTTTAGGTTAAGGTTATAATTTTAGGTTTGGATTATAAGTTAAGGTTTAGGTTGAGGTTATAAGTATTAGTTTTAGGATTTGAAAATAGGTTTAGGTTAAGGTTATAAGTTTAGGTTTAGGGTTTAGGTTATAGGTTAAGGTTTAGGATTAGGTTATAAGTATAGGTTTTAGGTATAAGTTACAGGTTATAGGTTATAAGTATAGGTTATAGGTTTAGGTTATTAGTGTAGGTTGTAAGTGTAGGTTATAGGTGGTTTAAGTTATAGGTTATAAGTTTAGGTTTAGGTTTAAGTTTAGGTTATATGTTTAACTTATGGGTTATTGGTTTAGGTTTAAGTTATAGGTGTTGGTGTTAGGTTTAGGTATAGGCTTAAGTTATAGGTTATATATTTTGGTTAAGGTTTAGCGTTCGGTTTCGGGTTTGGTTCGGGTTTATGTTCGGGATTAGGTTATAGGTTTTGGGATTTGAGAATAGATCATATATTTCGGTTAAGGTTTGGTTTAGTTATAGGTTTTGGGATTTGAGAATAGGTTATAGGTTTAGGTTTAGGTTTAGGTTATATAGGTTATATAGGTTTAGGTTCAGCTTTAGGGTTAGGTTTAAGTTTTGGTTTTTTGTTTAAGTTATAGGTTATAGGTTAAGGTTTATAAGTTACGAGTTTAGGTTTAGGTTTAGGAATTTGGGTTCGGGTTCAGGTTTAGGTTATAAGTATACGTTTAGCTTTAGGTTATAGGTTTAGGTTTACGTACAGGTTTAGGTTTAGGTTAGAGGCTTAGGTTTGGGTTTAGGTTTAGGTTATAGATTATAGCTTTAGGGAATTGAGAATAGGTTATAGGTTATAGGTTTAGTTTTAGGGTCATAGGTTATAGGTTAAGGTTCAAGTTCGGGATCGCGTTTAGGTTTAAGGATATAGGTTATGGGTATAGGTTATAAGTTAAGGTTTAGATTATATGTTAAGGTTTAAGTTATATGTTATAAGTTTAGGTTTAGGTTGTAGGTTATAGGTTTAGGTTTAGGTTTAGGTTTAGGTTTAGGTTATAGGCTTAGGTTTCGATTATAGGTTAAGGAATAGGTTTAGGTAATAAGTATAGGTTTTAGGATTTAAGAATAGGTTTAACTTAAGGTTATAAGTGTAGGTTAAGGTTATACGTATATGTTTAGGTTATAGGTTAAGGTTTAGGTTTAGGTTATAAGTATAGGTTTTGGGTTTTGAGAATAGGTTTAGATTAAGGTTATAAGTTTAGGTTTTGGTTATTGGTTAAGGTTTAGGTTTAGGTTATAAGTATAGGTTTTTGAATTTGAGAGTAGGTTTAGGTTAAGGTTATAAGTTTATGTTAAGGTTATATGTATAGGTTTAGGTTATAGGTTAAGGTTAAGGTTTAGGTTATAAGTATAGGTTTTGGGATTTAAGAGTACGTTTAGGTTAAGGTTATATGTTTATGTTAAGGTTATATGTATAGGTTTAGGTTATAGGTTAAGGTTAAGGTTTAGGTTATAAGTATAGGTTTTGGAATTTGAGAAAAGATTTAGGTTAAGGTTATAAGTTTAGGTTTAGGTTATAACTTAAGGTTTATGTTTATGTTATGTGAAACCTGACCCAAGTTCACATATGTGCATGTGTGTGTGAGAGTGTGCATTTCATTTCTTGTGGTCTCGCGGTCCTACCGGTCGAATTCTGGCGACCTGCGACCCTCAAATAGTGTTGCGGTCATCCTAGAGTCTGATTAAGTAGACCCGACTTGGATCGAGCTAAGACCTATGCCATTTCGATCACATTGTTGCCGCAGTTCCAACGCTGCATCTTGTGCGTCCATCCGATATGTGGATCATAAGTTATGTACGTTTCATTCTATGGCCCTTGATTTTGATCATGTGGTCCACCTTGGAGTGGTGTATGTAGCCCACACTCCCTCTTTTGTACAAGTTTCAACACACACTACACACACCATCTAAATCTCCATAACTCACACTACCAAGACCTCACACATCACCCACACCTAACCTACCCTAGCAACATTGTTTGTATCATCATAGGTTAATGATTACTTTCTTTAAAAAGATTTTTTCTCTCTTTTCCTCTCATTTCTCTCTCTCTTCTCTTCTTCTCTAGCAATTTTTCTCCATTTCTCCAGCCCATTTTCCTCCATTTTTCCAGCCACCTTCCTCCTTAATCCCCCACCATCTAACCCTTGAAACCTCATCTCCACCATTGATCCATCTCCCTTGGTGCTAAAGGATCTTAGTGTGAAATTTTGGTGGTCATCTTTGAGGTGGGTGCCCCTTTAGATGTAAAAATCTATTTTCTATAGCCTTGATGTTTTTTTTTTCATGATGGAAGTGTAGGATCCACTAATCAATGGTGGACATCCCACACAATCCCATGGTTGTGGCCTAATGGCCTATCTTATGCATGCATGATCCATGCATGGGGCCTTTCTCTATGGGCCCCATCATGACCATTTTCTTTCATATCATATTATGTTTAGGTCATCTAGACCTTATAACCATGGTGGGGATGGCATCCTCACCATGCATTTTATTTATAGGCCATGCATGTGCAAGATTCATGTTATAAATATAAATCTATGTATGATGTATGGGTGTGATTGATCTAGGGAGGGCTCAATAGTGGTGGAGCCCTTTTCCTATGGTCGGATTGTCCTTCTATCTCTCTTTTTTCTCATTTTATTTCCTGATATATGTGGCTCATTTGGTAGGCCTAGGACATCCATAAATTTCAGCAAGGTGGGATGCCCAAACTGCCCATTGTTTGATTTTGGGTATCCTACTTGCTGCCTTAATGATGCATGCAAGGTGTGTGGCTTTAGATTATGACATAGACATTTGTGGGGCCCACTAAGGAAGGCCACACCATCCTCCATTAATGTGTTTTCCTTTTTATTTAACCCATATAATAAATTTTATTTAAGTACATGTTGCTGTCCAGAATTTCCTGGACAATTTCTGGTTGTTTTTGGACCAGATTTTGGGACTATTTGGGGTACTATTCATACCCATTAAATATACTTTTTTGAAAGGTGGGGATCTCATCTTGATGTTCCCCAAATTTCAGCTCCATCTGACCTTGATTGAGGTCCCAAAGGTATGGTCTAAGTGAGGTGGACAGTCTGAATTTTGTACACTATTCCAGCAACATTCCACCATGGACAGTTGGATTTTTAAAATTTATTAAAATATCTATGGGTGTTTAAAAATTATAAAAATTTATTCAGGGGTGGCCTACTCAAGGTAGGACACACCTACAAAATTTAGGGGCCAATGGACACCTGTACGTACCATAGTGGTGGCTGGACTGGCCCACTATAATATAGTGTCCAGATTAGTTCGATTTTTAGGACAGATTGATTTATCTAAATGAATTAAAATATTTACAGGTGTTTAAAAATTTTGAAATTTTGTAGGAATGTTATCTACTCATGGTAAGATCCACCTACCAAATTTTAAGGCCAATGGACTCCTGTACACATGGTGGCAAGGGCTGGACTGGCCCGCCACGTTGGGATGTTCAGGTCTGTCCGATTTCATGGACAGTCTATTTTGTTTAAACTAATTAAAATACTTATAAATATCTAAAAAATTTTAAATTTTGTGGGGGTGTGACCCACATATGGAAGTATCACTCTGTAAAATTTTAGCCTTAAATAACCCCTTTAGGGCATCCAAAAAAATGGTCCAAGATGGCTAGACTGCCAATTTTTCTATTGTACAGTCCAGCAATATGCTTGATAAAAACTAAAATTTAAAAATATTTCTCTTGATTGTGGGCCATATTTTTGGGTTTTCTCTCATTGTATGCATGATGAGGTGCCATGGCCCTCAATTTTCAGAGTTTTAGAGGCCTTGGGCCCACTCCAATGGGGTGCCCAAATTTAGGACAACAACATGTTATAATTATGCTTGGACTTAGGCTGAAATTTTGAGGAGTGAGGCCCACCACATTTATGAAGGTATTAGAGGAGATAATTGATACCTTTAGTTTCTTAAATTTTGGGCTTAATAAATGCAGTTTTGAGGCCCACCACAGTTGAATTTAATTGGGTCCATGAATGTAGCTAGTTGTTGAGCTCTTTAGGCCCAATTGGGTTGGAACCTTCCAGATAGACCCATTGAACTATTGGGCCATTTTACTATACTATTATGTTGGGTTTGTGGGGCCAGATTACACAAGTAGATGGGCCCCTAATTGCCCATCAAATCAACTTTATACTTGGGCTGAGTTGTAGGCCCAACTTACTTGACTAAGAGCATGACATTGCCCATGTGGTTTGAGCAATCGGCCGCCCACTTGGCCACCATAATATATGGGATTAGTGGCCTTTATGTTGGGCCCTAACCTTTCCCTTATGGGCCCATAGTGTTATATATGAGTTGGGTTATGTGTGTTCTCTTTGAACCCATATTTTGGGTAGGCCTTGGGCCGCCCTTTCTGAAGCCTAACATGAGTGTTGTGGTATAATTATGGCTGCTCATTTCTTATTTTTGATGTTACATGGGCCTTGGTTCTTGATTCATGATCAATTAGAGATGGGCTACCTCTTAGGGACCAATTGTGGTTGGATGTCCACGTTGGTGGCCTTAAGGTAGGCCCATGGGCTTCTATGGGTGGTTAAAGGCCCACCATAGAACCTTGCTAAGCCATCTAACTATTTAGGCCCATACCATTGTTCTCCTTAGTCTTGTGGGCTACCCCAGGTATATGGACCCCCACTAGAGGTTGTATTCCTTATGAGGAATTAGTTAAGTACCTAGACCCTTCATGGTTAGGTAGAGAGTTTATCTCCACCGTATTGGCACCCTTATTCATCTTCATGGCCTACTCCCATACACATCATATACATACTTGGTTGAGGAATGATTGGCCATGGTTGTGGCATTATGTAGGACATGTTGGTATCTCCTTGAGAGATGAATGCTTGGGATTGATGCATGGGTGATTGTGTGATTCATGCATCTGCCATTGCATAGCATGTAGATATTTGTCCTTACTTCATCAGGGCCTTACCTCTACAGGGATATTCGTGGATGGTCGTATGTGTGGACACCGAAAATATTAGTTGAGCATATCGGGTGCATACGATGGCCATGGGTGAAATTCTTAAAACTTTCATGGTACCAAGGATCTGCTCCAACGCCGTGACCGGGTGGAATACATGAGCGTACAAGGGCCTTATACCGTTAGGCTGCGACTCCCACTGTCGTGTAGTCGGTTGGATAGGGGTGTGGCCTTACCTGCCTAGTGTGTAGTGGACATTGCTAGGCTGAGTCTGACCAGCTCGTAAATGGGTCCGCTACCGTCAGGCCTTGTTGGTGATTGACTGTCCACAGGCGGGTAGTGAGGTCTCTTATGCTCGTTTGACTGTGTGGGGTCTGTAGAGCGACAGTCATTCAGCAGTGTAATGGACCCCGGTGATTTCTTTATGATTGAAAATGTACTTGACTTACGATTTGGATATGAGCACTGGCATTACTTGCATCGTATTAGCATTGGTTGTATAAGCCCCCTTCATGCATTGCCTTGGTTTAACATCCAGTACTCATTGCATCATATTCATGATAAGCCTTGGTAAGGTTAGTGATTTTTCCATTGAGCACATTCCATTGTCACACACTTTCACCACCGTCTAAGCTTCTATAAGCTTATGCACGATTGATGCGTGTAGGAGATTCTAGGCAGGCATCGTAGTAGTAGTACGTGGAGTAGAGCGGAGCTTTTGAGGACTCCAATGTTGCCGACCTTTTCCTCTTCTCCTTTTATCCCATGTATGTCCTTTTGGACCTTATGGATGATTGTAAAAGTTCAAATTCTTAGTAAATTTTTTGATGTGTTCCTTTGTTATTCTCAGATGTATTTGCTGGGATCTTGGGTATGCTCATATTGGTAATGATTATACTGTAATGAAAATCCTCCTTATAGGATCCCAGGATCGGAACCTGCCTCAGGAGACAAGAATGGGGTACTATGGAGGCTGTTACGGCCAGAACCGGTCATTGGGTCCCTTGTGATTCCGGTTACCGAGTCTGGGGCGTGACAGGAGTTGGTATCAGAGCATAGCAAGTAATTCTTGAATGACTCTAGGGAACATCACATGTCTGCCAAGAACATGGAGCAAGTTGTGTCCCGAGATCCTTCCTTTCGCTCCGTATTGAGCCTGTAACTGACCTGATTCCTTACGTCATCATTATTCTGTACACGATGCCGCGTGGTCGTGACACTCGTGGTCGTGGCTCCCGTGGTCGTGATGCCCGTGGGCGAGGCGCCCGAGGTACCCATCCTACTCGAGCACGTCCTGCTCCAGTAGTTGAGGATCCGATTCCTGAGGTCCCGATCCGGCCTGTTCCTCCAGTTGAGCCCGTAGCGCGTATACCTCCAGTTGCTCCAGTTCCCCCCACCTATTCCCCCTACTCAGCTTGCTGTTCCAGTTACTGAGGCTCCTACCCCGTCGGCTGCACCCGTGCCTCCGCCTGAGGCGAGTGCCGCCCCTACCTTTTTGACAGTACCTATAGCAGCTGAGCATTTTCAGCAGTTGATGCAGCTTGTTGCCACCACATTGCAGACCCGTCAGCCAGCTACCGCTGAGGTTTTCAGGCGGTCTGACTTACCCCATGCTAGTGCCATAGCCCGAGAGTTCCGACAGCATGATCCCCCGAGGTTTAGTGGTGATCCTGACCCTTCTGCCGCCGAGGCTTGGCGCACTAAGGTTGAGAGGATTTTTGACACTATACAGTATCCTGCAGGCCAGAGAGTATCCCTTGCGACCTATCTCCTTCAGGGCGAGGCCCGTCAATGGTGGTCATCCATATCTAGGATGGTTGGACCTCAGTTCGTTTGGACATGGGAGGAGTTCGTGACCCGTTTCGACCAAAAGTTTTTCCCTGAACATGTTCATATTCAGCGGGCGATTGAGTTTGAGACCCTAGTGCAGGGTGATATGACTGTATCTCAGTATGAGGCCCGTTTCTTTGCCTTGTCTAGATTTTCTCCTCATTTGACCAGTGATGAGAAGATGAGAGCCTGTCGTTTTGTGACTGGTTTACGCCCTGCCCTTCGCAGCCGTGTTGTAGGGCATTGCTTGGAGACGTCCAACCAGTTTGTGCATCGAGCACTAGTTTATGAGGAGGACTGGGCTATGACCCAAAGGTCGAGAGAGCAGAGTTCCTGTGGAGACCGGAAGAGGAGAGTACCAGCCAGCAGTTCCAGGCAGCACCGTCAGCAGAGACAGAGAGACAGATCAGGATTTCGACAGCCCGGGGTTTAGACAGTGGCTTTTTCATCATCTTCGGCACCGCCAGCAGCCTCATCTTCTGGCCCCTTTTCAGGTGTATGCTTCGGCTGTGGACAGACTGGGCATCGGAGGCATGAGTGCCCTCTCCCCATTCAACAGCAGAGGCCACCGCAGTTGCCTCCTCCTCGTCCTCCTCAGCAGCAGGAGAGAGCTCAGCTTCCACCCGCCGCTCCTAGGGCTCCTCCTCAGTAGTAGAGGCATCCATGCAGACCTCCTCAGCAGAGACAACAGCAACAACGACAGCAGCAGCATCAACAGAGGGGATATCCATATGTTGTTCGATCCTTAGGTCTAGTGTGTATAGCAGCCCAACAGGCTCGGACTCAGGACCATCAGTCTTCCGGATTGCTTCCCCTACCAGCTCAGGGCCGCTTTTATTCTGCGCAGCAGGCGCCAGGCCAGGACCCGCAGTCGTCGACCGGTGGAGTCGTTGAGGGTATTCTTCTTGTTTCTACTTGCATTGCTCATGTTTTGTTTGTTTCTGGTGCTTCCTATTCGTTTGTGGCCGAGCAGTTTTACCGATCGACCGGTATTCCATCGGAGTCCGTGTCTGAGGGCTTGACCGTTTTGACTCCCATGGGGAAGTCTATGATATTGACCTGTCGCTGTCCTTCTTGCTCGGTGTTAGTGGGTGAGATGTTCCTTCCTGCCAATTTGTTCGTGATGTCGATGGTAGGATTTGATGTGATTCTAGGTATGGAATGGCTTGCGGAGTATCATGCCGTCTTAGACTGTACTGCGAGGACAGTTACATTTCATATTCCAGGCTTGCCAGTGTTTCAGTTCGTCGCCGAGCCTAGAAGAGAGCTGTTATCTAGCTTCTTGGCTTCGGTCATTGAGGATTCTATGGCAGAGAGTATTGAGCAGCTGCCAGTTGTTTGTGAGTACCCGGATGTGTTTCAGGACATTCCGGGTTTACCGCCACGTCGACAGGTGGAGTTCCAGATAGATTTAGTGCCTGGTACTGCTCCTATCTCAAAGGCCCCCCACCGGATGGCACCGTTAGAGTTGCGAGAACTGCAGGAGCAGTTGGTTGAGCTTCAGGAGTTAGGTTTCATTCGTCCTAGCAGTTCACCTTGGGGAGCCCCGATATTGTTTGTGAAGAAGAAGGATGGCTCGTTGCGACTCTGTGTAGATTATCGTGAGCTCAAAAGAGTCACCATTAAGAACCGATACCTGCTTCCCCGTATTGATGATCTGTTCGATCAGTTGCAGGGTGCACAGTATTTTTTCAAGATAGACTTACGTTCCGGTTACCATCAGATTCGGGTCCGAGAGGAGGACATTCCGAAGACGGCGTTTCGGACACGTTATGGTCACTTCGAGTTCCTGTTCATGTCGTTCGGACTGACCAACGCGCCCGCCATATTCATGCAGCTGATGAATGAGGTCTTTTGGTCGTTCCTTGATCAGTTCATGGTGGTATTCATTGATGATATTCGTGTATATTCGAGGAGCCGTGAGGACCATGCCGAGCACCTGCAAATTGTACTTGAGACCCTTCGTGCCCACCAGATGTATGCGAAGCTGGAGAAGTGTGAGTTTTGACAGGAAGAGATGAAGTTCCTTGGTCATGTGATGACAAGGGAGGGTGTCGCTGTGGACCCCTCGAAGGTTGATGCAGTGCATCAGTGGGGTCAGCCCACGAATGCGTCTGAGATTCGCAGCTTCCTTGGTCTAGCGGGATTTTATCGACGATTTATCAAGGGTTTCTCCCGTATTGCCGCACCGCTGACCCAGTTGATGCGAAAGGGCGTCGAGTTCGTCTGGAGTGACGCTTGCGAGAAGGAATTTTTGGAGTTGAAGGACCGCCTCACGTCCACTCCTGTCCTCACTCTTCCTGATGGGAGTGAGGGTTTTGTTGTCTTTACTGATGCCTCTAGAGTTGGCTTGGGTGCTGTACTGATGCAGCACGGGAAGCCAGTAGTGTATGCCTCACGTCAGCTAAAGGTCCATGAGCTGAACTCCCCCACTCATGATTTAGAGTTTGCAGCAATTGTATTCGCACTGAAGGTGTGAAGGCATTATCTATATGAGATCAGGTTCAAGCTCTTCTCGGATCATAAGAGCTTGAAGTATCTATTTTCGCAGTCCAAGTTAAACCTGCAGCAGAGGCGATGGATGGAGTTGCTAAAGGATTATGATTTTGACCTTCAGTACCACCCGGGCAAGGCGAACGTGGTGGCGGATGCGCTCAGCCGTCAGCCACGAGGCCTGGTGGCACATATGATGGTTGGACAGTGGCAGATGCTCGAGGATGTTTCAGAGTTTGACTTTGAGTTTGGTCTGCAGTCTTCCATTGTTCAGCTTTCGAGCTTGTCGATTCAACCCTCCTTGGTGGCTAGGGTGATCAAGGCTCAGTAGACGGACGAGTCACTTCAGGAGTACCGAGCAGAGGCCACCTCCGTGGAGCAGTCAGATTGGCATATTGGTTCCGATGGTGGGTTACACTTCAGGGGCCGGTTGTGTGTCCCGGACGTTCTAGAGTTGCATCGTGATCTGATGACTGAGGCACACCGATTGAGACTTACTATCCACCCGGGCTCTACGAAGATGTATCGTGATATGAGGAGGCAGTACTTCTGGCAGGGGATAAAGCGCCAGATTGTGAGTTTTGTGGCTGAGTGTGACACATGCCAGCGTGTCAAGGCCGATCATCAAAGACCCCCTAGTCCCTTGCAGCCGTTGAGCGTTCCAGAGTGGAAGTGGGAGCACATATTGATGGATTTCATCGCAGGTTTGCTAAGGGCTCAGCGCGGTCACGATACCATCTGGGTTATCGCCGATCATTTGACAAAGTCGGCTCATTTCATTCCAGTACGTGCTTCCTGGTCTATGGACCGATTGACGAGGATATTTATTGAGGAGATAATGAGACTGCACGGTGTCCCAGTTTCGATTGTTTCAGACCGAGACTTTAGGTTTACATCTCAGTTTTGGAGGAGTTTTCAGCAAGCACTGGGGGTTGCCCAAAGGGTCAACCAGATCCTTGAGGATATGCTCAGGGCTTGTGTGATCGACTTTGCGGGCAGTTGGGATGAGCATATGCGCCTCGTCGAGTTTGCATAGAACAACAGTTATCAGTCGACTATCGGCATGGCTCCTTTCGAGGCACTCTATTTAGGCCATGCAGATCTCCTAGTTGTTGGACCGAGGTTGGAGAGTTCCGTCTCTTAGGTCCCGAGCTTGTGCAACAGACGTCAGAGGCTATTGATGTTATTAGGCAGAGGATATGCACAGCTCAGAGCCGGCAGAAGAGTTATGCTGATCGTCGGGGTCGACCCCTCGAGTTCGTAGTCGGGGACATGGTGTATCTCAAGGTCTCGCCTATGAAAGGCGTGGTTCGCTTTGGTGTGAAGGGCAAGCTCGCCCCGAGATTTATTGGACCTTTTGAGATTACCGAGCGTGTAGGCGCTGTGGCCTATAGGCTTGCCTTACCTCCTGAGTTATCCACAATCCACGACGTGTTTCATGTTTCTATGTTGAGAAAATGTGGGTCGGACACTATTCCTGTGATTGATTGGCAGTCACTTGAGGTCCGTGAGGATGCTTCTTACATTGAGCAGCCGATTTGTATTCTTGATCGGAAGGAGCAGGTCCTCAGGACTAAGGTCATTCCCTTGGTGAAAGTGCAATGGGGTCATCATTCGGAGGCTGAAGCGTCTTGGGAACGCGAGGCTGAGATTAGAGAGTGTTATCACCATTTGTTTCATGATTGATAGATATATGATTGTTTGTATTGCCTTTCTTGTATGATGATTACTATATGATGGTGGTGTTCTCTTTTATTCTGTCTTGGATTAGTCAATTTTGAGGATGAAATTTCTTTATTGGTGGGGAGGGTTGTGATACCTGACCCAAGTTCACATATGTGCATATATGTGTGAGATTGTCCATTTCATTTCTTGTGGTCTCACGGTCCTACCGGTCGAATTCTGGTGACCTGCGACCCTCAGATAGTGCTGCGGTCATCCTAGAGTCCGATCATGTAGACCCGACTCGGATCGAGCTGAGACCTATGCCATTGCGACCACATTGTTGCCGCGGTTCCAACACCGCGTCTTGTGCATCCATCCGATATGTGGATCATAAGTTGTTTACGTTTCATTCTATGGCCCTTGATTTCGATCATGTGGCCCACCTTGGAGTGGTGCATGTGGCCCACACTCTCTCTTTTGCACAAGTTTCAACACACACTGCATACACCACCTAAATCTCCATAACTCACACTACCAAGACCTCACACACCACCCACACCTAACCTACCCTAACAACATTGTGTGTATCATTATAGGTTAATGATTACTTTCTTTAAAAAGATTTTCCCTCTCTTTCCCTCTCATTTCTCTCTCTCTTCTCTTCTTCTCTAGCAATTTTCCTCCATTTCTCCAGCCCATTTTTCTCCATTTTTCCAGTTACCTTCCTCCTTAATCCCTCACCATCTAACCCTTGAAACCTCATCTCCACCATTGATCCATCTCCCTTGGTGCTAAAGGATCTTAGTGTGAAAGTTTGGTGGTCATCCTTGAGGTGGGTGCCCCTTTAGATGTAAAAATCTATTTTCTATAGCCTTGATGTTTTCTTTTTTTTCATGATGGAAGTGTAGGATCTACCAATCAATGGTGGACATCCCACACAATCCCATGGTTGTGGCCTAATGGCCTATCTTATGCATGCATGATCCACGCATGGGGCCTTTCTCTATGGGCCCCATCATGACCATTTTCTTTCATATCATATTATGTTTGGGTCATGTAGACCTTATAACCATGGCGGAGATGGCATCCTCACCATGTATTTTAATTATAGGCTATGCATGTGCAAGATTCATGTTATAAATGTAAATCTATGTATAATGTATGGGTGTGATTGATCTAAAGAGGGCTCAATAGTGGCGGAGCCCTTTCCCTATGGCCGGATTGTCCTTCTATCTCTCTTTTTTCTCATTTTAGTTCCTAATATGTGTGGCTCATTTGGTAGGCCTAGGACATCCATAAATTTCAGCAAGGTGGGATGCCCAAACTGCCCATTGTTTGATTTTGGGTGTCCTATTTGCTGCCTTAATGATGCATGCAAGGTGTGTTGGCTTTAGATTATGACATAGACATTTGTGGGGCCCACTAAGGAAGGCCACACCATCCTCCATTAATGTGTTTTCCTTTTTATTTAACCTATATAATAAATTTTATCTAAGTACATGTTGCTGTCCAGAATTTCCTGGACAATTTCTGGTTGTTTTTGGACCAGATTTTGGGACTGTTTGGGGGACTATTCATACCCATCAAATATAACTTTCTAAAAGGTGGGGATCTCATCTTGATGTTCCCAAAATTTCAGCTCCATCTGACCTTGATTGAGGTCCCAAAGGTATGGTCCAAGTGAGGTGGACAGTCTGAATTTTCTACACTATTCCAGCAACATTCCACCATGGACAGTTGGATTTCTGAAATATATTAAAATATCTATGGGTGTTTAAAAATTATAAAAATTTATTCAGGGGTGGTCTACTCAAGTTAGGACCCACCTAAAAAATTTAGGGGCCAATAGACACCTGTACGTACCATAGTGGTGGCTGGACTGGCCCACTATAATATAGTATCCAGATCAGTTCGATTTTTAGGACAGATTGATTTATCTAAATGAATTAAAATATTTACAGGTGTCTAAAAATTCTGAAATTTTATAGCGATGTGATCTACTCATGGTAAGACCCACCTACCAAATTTCAGGGCCAATGGACTCCTGTACACACCGTGGCAAGGGCCGGACTGGCCCACCACGTTGGGACGTTCAGGTCTGTCCGATTTCATGAACAGTCTATTTTGTTTAAACTAATTAAAATACTTATAAATATCTAAAAATTCTGAAATTCTGTGGGGATGTGGCCCGCATATGGAAGTATCACTCTGTAAAATTTCAGCCTCAAATGACTCCTTTATGGCATCCAAAAAAATAGTCCAAGATGGATGGACTCCCAATTTTTCTGTTGTGCAGTCCAGCAATATGCTTGATAAAAACTAAAATTTAAAAATATTTCTCTTGATGGTGGGCCATATTTTTGGATTTCCTCTCATTGTATGCATGATGAGGGGCCATGGCCCTCAATTTTAAGAGTTTTAGAGGCCTTGGGCCCACTCCAATTGAGTGTCCAAATTTAAGACAACAACATGTTATAATTATGCTTGGACTTGGGCTGAAATTTTGAGGAGTGAGGCCCACCACATTTATGAAGGTATTAGAGGAGATAATTGATACCTTTAGTTTCTTAAATTTTGGGCTTAATAAATACACTTTTGAGGCCCACCACAGTTAAATTTAATTGGGTCCATGAATGTAGCTAGTTGTTGAACTCCTTAGGCCCAATTGGGTTGGAACTTTCCAGATAGACCCATTGAACTGTTGGACTATTTTACTATAATATTATGTTGGTTTAGTAGGCCAGATTACACAAGTTGATGGGCCCTTGATTGTCCATCAAATTAACTTTATACTTGGGCCGAGTTATAGGCACAACTCACTTGACTAAGAGCATGACATTTGCCCATGTGGTTTGAGCAATGGGCCGCCCACTAGGCCACCATTATATATGACATTAGTGGCCTTTATGTTGGGCCCTAACCTTTCCCTTATGGGCCCATAGTGGTATATATGAGTTGGGTTATGTGTGTTCCCCTTAAACCCATATTTTGGGTAGGCCTTGGGCTGCCCTTTCTGAAGCCAACATGAGTGTTGTGGTATAATTATGGCTGCTCATTTCTTATTTTTGATGTTGCATGGGCCTTGGTCCTTGATTCATGATCAATTAGAGATGGGCTACCTCTTAGGGACCAATTGTGGTTGGATGTCCACGTTGGTGGCCTTAAGGTAGGCCCATGGGCTTCTATGGGTGGTTAAAAGCCCACCATAGAACCTTGCTAAGCCATCTGACTATTTAGGCCCATACCATTGTTCTCCTTAGTCTTGTGGGCTACCCCAGGTATATGGGCCCCCACTAGAGGTTATATTCCTTATGAGGAATTAGTTAAGTACCTAGACCCTTCATGGTTAAGTAGAGAGTTCATCTCCACCGTATTGGCACCCTTATTCATCTTCATGGCCCACTCCCATACACATCATATGTATGCTTGTTAAGGAATGATTGGCCATGGTTGTGGCATTGTGTAGGACATGTTGGTATCTCCCTGAGAGATGAATGCTTGGGATTGATGCATGGGTGATTGTGTGATTCATGCATCTGGCATTGCATAGCATGTGGATATCTGCCCTTACTTCATCAGGGCCTTACCTCCACAGGGATATTCGTGGATGGTCGTATGTGTGGACACCGAAAATATTAGTTGAGCATACCGGGTGCATACGATGCCCATGGGTGAAATTCTCAAAACTTCCATGGTACCAAGGATCTGCTCCAACGCCGTGACCGGATGGAATACATGAGCGTACGAGGGCATTATACCATTAGGCTGCGACCCCCACTGTCGTGTAGTCGGTTGGATAGGGGTGTGGCCTTACCTTCCTGGTGTGTAGTGGGCATTGCTAGGCTGAGTCTGACCAGCTCGTAAATGGGTCTGCTACCGTCAGGCCTTGTTGGTGATTGGCTGTCCACAAGCGGGTAGTGAGGTCTCTTATGCTCGTTTGACTGTGTGGGGTCTGTAGAGCGACAGTCATTCAACAGTGTAATGGACCCCGGTGATTTCCTTATGATTGAAAATGTACTTGACTTATGATTTGGATATGAGCACTGGCATTACTTGCATCGCATTAGCATTGGTTGTACAAGCCCCCTTCATGCATTGCCTTGGTTTGACATCCAGTACTCATTGCATCATATTCATGATAAGCCTTGGTAAGGTTAGTGATTTTTCCATTGAGCACATTTCCCTTCTTGTATCTCCTATTATTCTTCTGTGCACCATTGTCACACACTTTCACCACCCTCTAAGCTTCTATAAGCTTATGCACGATTGATGTGTGCAGGAGATTCTAGGCAGGCATCGTAGCAGTAGCACGTGGAGTAGAGCGGCACTTTTGAGGACTCCAGTGTTGCCGACCTTTCTCTCTTCTCCTTTTATCTCATGTATGTCCTTTTGGACCTTATGGATGATTGTAAAAGTTCAAATTCTTAGTGGATTTTGTGATGTGTTCCTTTATTATTCTCAGATGTATTTGTTGTGATCTTGGGTATTCTCATATTGGTAATGATTATACTGTAATGAAAATCCTCCTTATAGGATCCCAGGATCGGAACCTGTCTTAGGAGCTACGAATGGGGTACTATGGAGGCTGTTACGGCCAGTACCGGCCATCGGGTCCCTTGTGATTCCGGTTATCGAGTCTGGGGCGTGACAGGTTATAAGTTTAGGTTTAGGTTATAGGTTAAGGTTTAGGTTTAGTTTATAAGTATAGGTTTTGGGATTTGAGAATAGGTTTAGGTTAAGGTTATAAGTTTAGGTTTAGGGATTTGAGAATAGGTTTAGGTTAAGGTTATAAGTTTAGGTTTAGGTTATGTCACGTGCCAGACTCGGTAACCAGACCTCATAAGGAACCTGATGTCCGGTTCTGGCCGCGACAGCCTCCGTAGTACCCCATTCTTGGCTCCTGAGACAGGTTCCAATCCTGGGATCATACAAGGAGGATTTTTATAACAATGTAATCATCTTCAATACCAGTATACCCAAGATCACAGCAAGTAAATCTGAGAATAACAAAGGCACACATCACAAAATCTATTATGAATTTGAACTTTTATAATCTTACATCAGGTCCAAAAGGACATACATAAGATAACAGAAGAAAGAAGGAAGAGAATCTGCAACACTGGGTCCTCAGGTCGCACACCTATCCAACCTCTGCCTCTAAGACGTCAACTTACGATCTCCTGCACGCATCAATCGTGCATAAGCTTATAGAAAGCTTAGAGGGTGGTGAAAGTGTGTGATAATGGTGCTAAGAAGAAGATAGAGAATGTAGAAGGGAGTCACGATCAATACTAATACCACTAGCCTTACCAAGGCGATCATGAACATAAGAAGCTATGCCAAGGCAGTATGATAATGTAGGAATCGATACCAAGGCTATATAGTGCAATGAGTAATGTAATGCAATGAGTACTGGGCGCCATGCTAAGACGATGCATTATGAGGCTTACACAGCCGATGCAAATGCAATGCGAAGTAATTCCAGTGCTCATATCTAATCACATATCAAGTACATTTCCATCATAAGGAAATCACCGGGGTCCATTACACTGTTGGATGATTGCCGCTCTACAGACCCCGTACAGTCAAACGAGCATAAGAGACCTCACTACCCGCCTATGGACAATCAATCACAAGCAAGGCCTGAAGGTAGCGGACCCACTCACGAGCTGGTCAGACTCAGCCTAGCAATGCCCTCTTACATCAGGCGAGAAAGGCCACACCCCTATCCAACCGACTACACGATAGTGGGAGTCGTGGCCTAACGGTATGAGGCCCTTGTGCGCTCATATATTTCACCCGGTCATGGCGCTGGAGCAGATCCTTGGTACCATGGAAGTTTTAGAAATTTCACCCATGGGCATCTTATGTACCCGGTATGCTCAAGTAACATTTTAGGTGTCCAAACATGGCCATCCACGATGTATCTGTGGAGGTTACAGCCCTGATGAAGTAAGGACGATAATGCTCATATGCTATGTAATTCCAGATGCATGAATCACATAATCAACCATGCATCAATCCCAAGCATCCAACGTGCTCAAGAGAGGATACTACGTCCCTCAGGAAAAGTATCATGCAATGCCCAATGACACAATATGACCACACACACATAGTGTCAACCAAGCATACAATGATGTAAATGGGCCATGAACATGAGTCTAGACGCATTATGCGGTGATATACAAAGTAGTACACTCCTATCCAAGAAGGGACCAAGACTAGGTACTTAGACAATATCTTTAAGGAATCTAACCTCTAGTGGAGGCCCATTTACCTAGGGTAGCCCACGAGACTAAGCATACAAACTATGTATCTAAGTAATACAGAAGTGAGTCTAGCAAGAGTTTAAGAGGAGCATCTAATCACATTTAGATATAATCGGGCCTAAAGGGGTCCATAGTGGAGACATTTAATCGTCGTTCCCTAAAAAGGCATATCAACCATGAACTATATGGATAGAAGGCTCAAAGCCTACATTTAGATAAAAACATAAGTAACCACATACATATATATTCCTCATAATAGGCCATGAGAAAAGGATATAATACCACCTTTAATACCATAGGCCCCAAGAGAAAAATCAAGGCCCAATGCTCAATTTCCAATAGCCATAGAATCCATGCATTGAGTTGGACTTGGTGGGCAGCCCGCATACATAATATACGACTAAATAAGTTTAAGTTTGGATGAAATGGGCCCAACTGCATCAGCCTAATATCTTAGCAATTTAAGTGGGCAACCAAGCGCCCAATGCTATCATTGTCTTAGCCCACAAGTCCATCAAAATGGTGGAAGTCAGCCCAATATATGGTTGGGCCAATCTGGGACGACCCTGCCCACTCTGGGCCCATGGGATGCCCCAAAAATCTGATCTAAGATGGACTTCTCATCTAATCACTAAGGTGACCCAAAAGAATGCACTGATAAGCTTTTGGCCAGTTTAACACAAGCATGTAACACGTACACAAGTTCTCAATATGGTGGGCCCCACAGCCAAATAAAGTTTTAACCATAAAATTTTACATTTAAGGCCCTTTGATAAGCTTTTGGCCAGTTTAACTTCCTATAGCTATTAAGGTCCAAAAATCAGTTAACTATGTAGAGATAATCTCATGAAAGCCAACTATGTTCGCTGAGGGACCCCACCAGATGGAGAGTGCGTATATATTATGAAAAGATCAAGTGGGTTTGTTACTGGATTGTAAGTCCAGCAGTAATCCAAGACAGAAAGTGCATCCATAATCGGGTGATCCAAGGCTTAGATGATCTGGACCAAACATGCGTTAAGGTAGGTTCCACATACATACACATTTAGCTCTAAACAAATGGCCTAGGGTCCATGGTGGGCCTTTAACTATCCATAGAGAAACCCATGGGCTTACCTTAGGATCACCCAGGAGGACGTTCAACCTCAACTGGCTTCCAAAAGGTAGCTCGCCACTACCCATATAATATAAGGTCTAAAGCCCACGCAATGCATGGCCTATTGGGCTATACACTAAGCCCAACTCATAGGCCATATAGTGGGCTCCCAAGTACGGTTTGGGCCCAACCAAAAAGTCCGTAATTTCACATATTATGGTGGGCTTCATGGGCACCCCAGTAATTCATTTACATGATAAGTTTCATATTTAACACAAGTGAATTGGGCTTCACTTTTGGCCCAAGTACAGGGTCATTTTAGAGGGCAGCCAATGGCCCGACTTCTTGTGTATAATTACCCCTAAGCCCATCACAATAGATAGGAGAGTACAGTCCTAAGATCAATGTGCCTATCAAAAAGAATTGAGTCCATAAGGCTTACTTGCTAATACAAACATGCATATACTATATCACATAATGGGCCCTAAAGAAATGGCTTAAAATAAAAGCCATCCAATTCATACATTATAGTGGACTTGAGGGCAGCCCATAAGTACAAGAATACACAAGGGCGAGACCTATACCTATAGGGTGGGCCTTGCCTCATCAGACAAAGACTTAACAAGGCCCTTCGCAATATGTATTTATGTGGGCTTTGCAAGTCAGCCCATAATTAAACACTTCATGAGGGCATCAAGGCCCATTAATACACATGGTCAGCTTATAGACAGCCCATTGGGTTTGTAAATCAATAAGGTAAGCCCTTGCACAATCTTGAGCTCAAGAAAGAAGTTCCCAGCCCATTGATCCTATAAAACTATTAAAATTTCTAGTTAAGGCTAGCCCACAAAATCACCACAAAGGTGGGCCTCAAGGGGGCGCTCATTAAGCTCAAAATATCTAAGGAAGGAAAGCAAGGAGTGTGTACAACACTCTCTCAAATCTGGTGTACCACAATAGTTCCTAAACAATCAACCATGTAACAAATTTTGGGCCCCTTGCTGGAATAACAGCCCACCCATTTCCTGGGCCTGCTGAAGTCTAGAAATTTATTTAATTTAGATGGGTTATTGATCCATGGTGATCCAAATATATCACAGTGGGCCCCACCAGATAAGAAGGGAGATATACAACACTTACTTCAAGTGGGCCATGCCATTAGAATGTAGGCCCAGCAACCCAAGGTAAGGGTGTGCCTGGGTATTTGACCCAAAACTAGTCCAAATTGTAGGCCACACCATGGTCGATACAGAGGCCCGATGGACCTATAAATTTATAGGGTGCTACTTTCATGGGTATACCACACCCCCATAAAATTTTATAATTTTTAGACATCTAAAAATATTTTAATTAATTCAAATAAAACAATCTTTCCTGAAACTCGGACTGATCTGGACACCATATTATAGTGGGCCGATCCAGCCACCACCATAGTGTGTACAGGTGTCCAATGGCTCCAAAATTTTATAGGTAGGTCCTAACATGAGTTTAACACATCTATATAAACTTTTATAATTTTTAGACACTCAAAAGTATTTTAATAAATTTTAAGGATATAATCTGTCCATGGTAAACTATTGCTGGAATGTAACTGTCCTGAATTTAGGCCATCCAATGGGTGGGTTCTGGGCCTCCAAAATCCCTGAAATTTGGACCCAAGGTCCCTCATCAAGCCTACAACAAGGTTGGAGCCAGAAATATGGCCTAACTTCTTAGAAGGTACTTTTAGGATTTTTTTTTTTTTTTTGGGACTATGCTGTTGGACTGAACAGGAGAAATTTTTGGCAGTCCAGTATGTTGGTCCACCCTTTTGGATGCCCAAATGGGATCCCTTGGCCCTAAAATTGTGTAGGTAGGCTCTACCATGGGTGGGACACCTTCCTACAAAAATTTAGAATTTTTGAGAAAGTAAAAATATTTTATTTAACCCCTACAATTTGTGTACAGATAAGTATTCTTGAAGAAATATACTGCTAAAAAAATGTGACTGTCCCTATGTTTGGGACCATATGGAGTTGGCTTGGACCCACCCAAACCCTTGGAAAATTTGCAAAAAAGTTTTCCTACATCTGGACAACAAGTGGGGTCCACTGGGGTGGTCCACTTATTCCAGAAACTCAGGTAAAAATGCTCATTTCCAACTTATAGTGTTGCTGAACTGTGCAGAAATTTCTGGACAGTTAGCCCACTTTGGTCCATCCCATGGGTCTCAATCATGAGTAAAATTGTGTGATCCCCATTCCACATTAAAGTGGGGTCCATGTACTGCAAAATCCTCAAGAAAATTTTAGAGAAAATGACATGTAAACAGATCCAAACATTGGTTCAAAAGTCATGTTCCAACTGGGCCTGAGATTTGGACAGCAACATTGTTGTCCATATTTCAGCCCATATAAATTAATCAAAGGGTTTATGGCCCTGATTCAACATGTGAGGTCCACCTTTATGGGTTAACAAAATTTCAGACCCATGAGCTCACTCAGACCTCCATGAAAATGTCATTTTGGAGGTCACCCAAACCATACATGCATAGTGGGCTTGGACTTCCCATCTAGCTAAGGGTCTGAGATGTTGCTAACCTCTCCTTGGTGGGCCACACATCATCAGAATACACAGGAGAAAAAAAAAAGAGAGAAAGGGAGAAGGAAGAAGCAATCGGCCATTGGTGGAAGGTCCCGCCACCAATGGACCTTCCACTCCACAATCTACACCATCCACCATGTATATACTTACATGTAAGTTATTATGTATCAAGATAATTTGTTGTAGGGTAGGGACACCCTCTCTACATGCATGCAAAGGCCTAGATAGCCTATGAGATGCAAGAATAAAGGAGAATGCATCATGGTGGGTCCATGGAGAATGGCCCACCATGGAAGGGAATGAGTAGGATCTAGGCTCATGGCCTTCATCCTAGGAGCCATGTAGGACCTCCACCATGTATTGGTGGGTCCTACATGCTTCCATGCATATAGTAAAAGGGAAGGGAGAAAGGAAAGAAGAACAAGAACCCACCTAGATCAACCTTAAAATTTACATCACCATCATCTAGAGGCTCCAAGCAACATGGATCAATGGTTGGGATGAGTTTTCAATGGAGGGATTGAGAAGAAAAAGGAGGAGAAGGGGCTGGAATGGAGGGGAGAGGGGCTGGATTTTTTGTAAGGGAGAAAGAAGGAGAGAAAATGAGGGAGAGAGAGAGAGTTGTAGGGAGGCAATCATGGCCTCTCTCTCCTTGGTTAGAGAAACCATAATGGCCTATGGTGACAATAACAAAGTGCTATGCTTAGTAGGTCTCTTGGTGGTATTTTTGGTTAGTGGTGTTAGTTATGGATATTTGTGTAGTGTGTGGGTAGTGTACCTTGGAACTTGTGCCAAAGGAGGTGGTGGTCCACACATGCACTCCACCTAAGTGGGCCACATGATCGATGGTCATATAATGAAATGTACACAACTTTTGATCTACATATCGGATGGACGCATAAGACGTGACGTTGGAATCGCGGTGACGATGCGGTCGTAATCGCGGTGACTGGACTTATAGATGACTGCAAACACTATCCAAGGGTCACAGGTCACCGGGATTCGACTGGTAGGACCCCGGGACCAAGATGGACGGAATGCATACTCACACACACATACACACATGCAAACTCGGGTCGGGTCTTATAGGTTATAAGTATAGATTTTAGGATTTGAGAATAGGTTCAGGTCTAGGTTATAAGTATAGGTTTTGGGATTTGAGAATAGGTTTAGGTTATAGGTGAAGGTTAAGGTTAAGGTTTAGGTTTAGGTTATAGGTTATAGGTTAAGGTTTAGGTTAGGTTTTATGTTCATGTTAAGGTTATAGGTTTAGGTTTAGGTTATAGGTTATAGGTTTAGGGATTTGAGAATACATTTATGTTATAGGTTTTGGTTAGGTTTAGGTTTAGGTTATAGGTTTTGGTTAGGTTTAGGTTTAGGTTATAGGTTATAGGTTATAGCATTAGGGAACTGAGAATAGGTTAAGGTTTAGGTTTAGGAAATCTAGTTTAGGTTCGGGATCGGGTTTAGGTTTTGGTTTTCAAGTTTAGGCTTAGTTTTAGGTTAGGGAGTTGAGATTAGGATTAGGTGTAGGTTTAGGTTTAAGGATTTGAGAATACATTTAGGTTTTAGGTTTAGGTTTAGGTTAAGGTTATAGGTTTTGGGATTTGAGAATAGGTTTAGGTTAAGGTTATAAGTTTAGGTTAAAGTTATAAGTATAAGTTTAGGTTATAGGTGAAGGTTAGGGTTAAGGTTTAAGTGACAGAGGTTTAGGTTTAGGTTATAGGTTATAGGTTAAGGTTTAGATTAGGTTTTATGTTTAGGTTAAGGTTATAGGTTTAGGTTTAGGGTTCGAATCGGGTTTAGGTATTCTCTAGTATTATCTACTATTAAACCTAGTATTATCTACTACATACTAGTAATATACAACCAATATTGGGGCACCATACCATCAGCTACAAGAATTTCATGTCCCCCTAAATAAGGTATCCTCCATTGATAACATATATATATATATATATTATAAGTTCTTTATTTTCATTTACATTCACAAATACATTCATCATCCATTAAAGAAAATTGAAACAAGTACTCATCGTAAATACATTCATTATCCATGCATCTTATCCGAAAGGCATAAATAGAAATGCATAAACCGATCACATTGGAAGGTACAAAATCATGAAACAAGCAAAAGCTAAAGGAACACATGCATAAAAAATGGGATCATTGCAAGAAAGAACAGTAAACAAGATATCTAAATAGCCTACAATAGAAGTTGTAATTTCAACTTAATGGCCATGGTAGTAACCTGTATGGAGAATAGTTGAACTTCATTTTCAAGGGGAGCATAGTTAACTAATTGAGTGACATCACCAATCAGAGAAGTGAATTATGCTAGTTTAATTAGGAGGAAATGACAAAAAAAAAAAATCAATTACACAAGTTTCATGACCAACTTGGAAGAAACGCAATCGCAGTTTGGAGTCTTAACTGTTTCCATATGAATTTTGACTGAAACCATTTGATTCATCTAACTTACAAAGGAAATTCAATTGATTGCTCATCCAAACACAACTTTTTTGCTAGATAAAACTCAAGCAAATAGATTCAAATGACACTCAATAATCATTTTTCGATGAACAAGTTTTCACACAAAGAACCAAATTTAGATGTTGAAGAAGAAGAAGCCCAGTCAAGCACTTGTAGACAAATACGAAGAAAACCCATTTAACAAACAATGAAAACTCATGTATACCATCCCCAAGAAAAATCTAATAAAAGAAAAGTTACAGAAAAAATCTTTAAAATCTTGGTATTGCAGCATATACAACAAGTAAAACTCAAATCACATTATGATATATGAAACTAGTGATTAAACCCAACAACACATACAACTAGAAAAAAGAAAATCCTACAGGAAACAATGTTGATTGAATGCCACCGGTAAAAACTTCTCCAGGCTACCGGTGTTTTAGATCAAGTTGATATTTGGGTTTTCCCTTCATCTAGGTCTGTGTGACTAATCAACAGGCTTGATGGAAAATGAACATTATAGTGGGCCTTAGGAAGTTTTTAATGGTCAGCATTCAATCACTACTATCTCCTGTGGTGTGGTCTACCTCGACATGATGGAGGGAGAAAGAGAGAGATGACAGAGGAGGCGGTGCGAGAGAGGGACAAAAAGAGAGAGAGAGAGGGTGCAAATCGCATACCTTCCGATGCGAAATCTAATAAACTAAAGCCTCTGAAATGAGCACTCGATAGAAACAGAATCTTGCCCACAATGGAGATCGAGTTTTGAGGTTTCTTGAATCCAAAAATGAGAGCAGGAGGGGGAAAATGAGAGTTAGAATTGAATTTTAGGGTTTCGGTAATCCAAAAATGAGAGCGAGAGAGGGGGAAGAAATGAGAGCGAGAGGGGGAAAATGGGTTTGGTGATCCAAAAATGAGAGTGACAGATCGAGGGGGAAGATATGAGAGCGAGAGGGGGAAATGGGATTTTTGGTGTAGGTTTACGCACAATATGCATTTTACACCGTTTGGCCAATGATGCTGGTCGGTGCTCTGTGGGACCCACTATGATGTACGTGTTATATCCACACCGTCCATCCATTTTGGGATATAATTTTAAGTCGTGAGCCAAATAATGAGGGAGATAAAACTCTATAGTGGACCCCACCATAAAAAACAGCGAGGAGAGTCATTCCCACCATTGAAATTATTCTAATGCCCATCCATTATCTTTTGGGCCCACCGAGATGTGGTTCACAAATCCAGCCCATACATTATGTGTGTGCCACTTGGACGGGGGGTCATACCAAGTTTCAGACGCATCCAAATTTCAGGTAGGGTCCACCAAGTGCTTTTATATGTTTTAGGCTTGTCTTCACATGATTTTAGATGGTATGGCCCACCGGAGTTCCATATATGGCTGATTTTGGGGATATCCCATAATTTAAAGGGGATCCATCAAATGTACAGTATTGATGTTTTACACATGTCATGGTTGGGCCCACATAGCTTGACCTCATGGGGAGTTCCACCATGAGCCAAAGAATGAGGTAGATAAAAATCTGTAGTGACCCCACCATAGAAACCAATGGGGAGAGTGATTCCAAAAATTGAAACTATCTTATGGCCCACCATAATTTTTATTTGAAATCCAACCTGTTCAAAAGTTAAAAAAGACATGAAAGAAGGGAAAACACAAATATCAGCTTGATCTAAAACTTTTGTGGCATTTAGAAGTTTTTAATGGTGGGCGTCACTATCCCATTGTTTTTTTTGTGTTGGGGTCCATTGGAGCTTTGGATTTAACTCGTTCTTTGGATATTGCCCTAAAATGAATCCTATGTCCAAGTGGATGGAATGAGTGGATACAAGACACATTATAATGGGGCCCATGGAACTTAGTGACGTCACTTCAGTAGTGAGTCTCGCTACTCAGTGTGTCATTATCTAATCCGCGCCCTTGTTCGAGGGAATCAGAATGCCGAGTAACTCACTACCCTTAGCGTACTGAGTAGACACTGTGAGGTCCACCATGATTTATGTATCTGATCCACTCCGTCCATCCATTTTACCTCATTTTGTATATATGGGCCTAATGGTTTGTTGATCCAGACCATTGGACTTATTCCCCATCATGGATGGATCATACCCAAAAAATGGCCTTTACTAGATTAAATTAATCTTTATATTGTTAACACATAATTACATAATTAAAGAAGGTGTTTGGCTTGAAATTTGGCTGTTAATACATTTGTTTGCAGTGTCAGGGTGCTGGTGCTTGATGTGGCTAGATCTAATCCATAAATCAGGTTTTTTAAAAAAAAAATATTTATTACATATTTTTCCAAAAATAAACCCGATCCCGATCTACACATCTGAAGTACTCATAAACTCGAAAGACATTAGAGTCTATAGATACTTTCATAGGAATAGATATCTAAAGTAAAAAAGAAGCTTTGAGAAATATAAAAATAAGAAAGACCCTTGGATATTTGGCATTGTGCTCCACTATTTATATGAATAAAGGAGACATATCGTGCTCCACTAACTATTGTGAGATTAAACTTACAAATCATATTAAAAAAAAAAACTTTAAGAAAGAGTGATCGAGTAAAGACTAAGACTAACGTATGAGAAAAATCTATTAGAAAATTATTTTGGTTTCATGTTAAGAATATATACCACTAGAGCTTAAGTGGACCACATTCCATGAAACAGCGTTGAATGAGTGTCAACCATTAAAAAACATTTTGGGGCCATAAAAGTTTTGGATCAAATTGTTTTTTATTTTTCCGCTTCATCTCATGGGTGTCGAACATCTACCCCATCAATTAGATGTACCATTCCATGGTGGGCCTGGGGCTTAAAAATCAAGTCAATTCGTGACTTTTTTGGGCCACACCACATACAAAAGTTGAGAGGGGTTACCCACCATTAAAATATTCATAATCATTTGTTGGGCTTATCGAGATGTGATTCACAAATCCAGACCATCCATTATGTGTGTCCCATTTGGATGAGGAGTCATACCAAGATTCATATGCATAAAAATTTCAGGTGGGCCCCATCAAGTGCTTTTATATGTTTTAGCCATTTCTTCACATGATTTTAAATGGTATGGCCCACCTAAGTTCTGTATATGGCTAATTTTTGGGATATCCCATAATTTAAAGGGGGCCTATCAAATGCACGGTGTTGGTGGTCGACATGCATCATAGTGGGGCCCATTTAACTTTGATATCCTTTAAACCAGTCATACAACTCGGAGCTCGAGGAGGGTCAGCGCTTTCTCGACCCTCTCTCTCTCTAATCCTCTCCATCCCCCCCTCTCTCTCGTGCCCTATTCCTCTCCATCCTCTCTCTCTCTCTCTCTCTATCTCTCTCTCTCTAATCCTCTCCATCCCCTCTCTCTCTCGCATGCCCTAATCCTCTCCATCCCCTCTCTCTCTCTCGCATGCCCTAATCCTCTCCATCATCTCTCTCTCTCTCTCTCTCTCTCTCTCTCTCTCTCTCTCTCTCTCTCTCTCTCTCTCTCTCTCTCTCTCTCTTTGTTTAATCCAAACATGGGAGGGAGCCAAACCGATCTACACATTAGCGGCCATTTCAGCAGTGAGGGGCCATTGCAACTGGTATTTATCTCCTCTCATCTCTCTTCAACGTCGAATATCCAAACCCTAATTAGGGTTTTCCAATGGTGTATGTATTTGGGGATTTTCATTTTTTAATCCCTAATTAGGGTTTTCCAATGTTGCATGTTATTGGGGATTTCCATTTTTTAATCCTTAATTAAGTTTTTGCATATTTAAATATCGAAATCCCTAATTAGGGGTATTCAAGTTTAAATCCCTAATTAGGGGTATTCAAGTTCAATCCCTAATTAAGGTTTTGCAAATCTCAGGTGGACCATACTATAAGAAAGTCCCACTGTAAAAATCTTCCTAGGGTTATTTTGCAATGTTTATTTGCCAAAAGGTGAAATATACTTGGATGAATGAAAAAAATAATATATCAGCTGATAAAATTAAGGTTGTCAACAGGCTGGGCTAGGTAGGTCTTAGCCTGGATTTTGAATTGTTTTTGGTCGGGCCGTCGGGCCTGCCCTATTCAAACTTCTAATTTTAGGACCAAGCTTGACATGCCTGTAAGTGTTTTAAAATTTCATTTACTTGAGATTTTTGGCCAAGTCATTCTAGTTGACATTTAACATAATCAAAATTAATTGTGAATGTTTAATCAGTTATGGAAAAATTATTAGTTCCAGCCTTCCAACAATGCTTTCCTTTTGCTTTAAGAAATTTTCTTTTTCTCTTAAGAATAGTTTTTGATCAGGGAGCACCCACAAGATGATCAATAACCTAGTTGTTGTCTATTATCACCAAAAGATATTGATTTGGTAATATGGATTGTTTGAGGACTGATCACCTATAACTGGCTGTATGTTAACTTGGACTATATCCTGTTTTCACAAGCATTATGCCCTTGAAAATAGTGGCATAAAAATTCTGAAGCATAAAAAAATGGATTTAGTACAACCAGTTGTATGTTATCAGTTATCAGATTGTTTTTTTGTTCAGAAGGTTGCTTACATTAGTTTGAGTTTGTAAATTTGGTTTTCACCTTCAGAATTTTCTTTATTTCTTCCCATCTACAACATTTTCAAGATTGGGACTCTGCTTCTGGATGACAGGGAAGAAACACAGATTGGCATCTTTCAAATTGTCCATTGTCAGATCAAACCATCTCCATAATCCAAATTATTGCATTAAAAACTATATCCATATTTATTGTTTATGCAAGAGAACTGGAAATATGTGCCCTTTGCCATTTGTTGGGAAATCTAGAAAGAGAGTAGTAGTAGAATCTTCAAGGACACCCAACTACTACATAAGTGCTGATGGAGAAAATCATGTAGATGTAGCATTGGTGATACATAGGAGAATATATCAGAGACAAAGAATAACTCCTGACATGTAGATGTAGCATTGGTGATACATAGGAGAATGGTCATACTCCTGACATCAGGTTGGATACTTCCGCATATTCAAGCTAGAAAGTATTCATTTTCCAACGAAATTTCGTACGAGGGAATTTCACTTCTTGAGTTACCTAGCAAAAGGTAGGCTATAACTCAATTCTTCTAATTATTATTGACAACTACTAATATGTCATGACAATTACCAGTTTTACTTTCAGAACTTTGAATTATTTTGCAACAGCTATAACTGATATGTGGCATCTATGCCATCTGTATTTTATAATGAAGTTGTAACCTATTCTCAAGTTCCTAAAGCTATAACCTATAACCTATAACCTATAACCTATAATATAAACTTAAAATTAATCTAAACCTATAACCTTAACCTAAACCTAAAATCTAAACCTAAACCCAAACCAAAACTTATAACCTTAACCTAAACTAAAACCTATAACCTAAACCTTAACCTATAACCTATAACCTATAACCTAAACTTATAACCTATAACCTAACCTTAACCGTAAACCTAAAACCTAAACCTAAACCTAAACCTATAAACTAAAACCTAAACCTAAACCTAAAACCTAAATGTATTCTCAAATCCCTAAACTTAAACCTACACCTAATCCTAATCTCAACTCCCTAACCTAAACCTAAACCTAAACCTAAACTTGAAATCCCAAACATAAACCCAAACCCGAACTCGAACCCGATTTCCTAAACCTAAACCTCAACCTATTCTCAAATCCCTAAAGCTATAACCTATAACCTATAACCTAAACCTTAGCCTAAACCTAACCTAAACCTAAAACCTAAACCTAAACCTAAAACCTAAATGTATTCTCAAATCCTTAAACCTAAACCTACACCTAATCCTAATCTCAACTACTTAACCTAAACCTAAACTTGAAAACCCAAACCTAAACCCAATCCTGAACCCAAACCCAATTTCCTAAACCTAAACCTTAGCCTATTCTCAATTCCCTAAAACTATAACCTATAACCTATAACCTATAACCTAAACCTAAACCTATAACCTTAACCTAAACCTAAAACCTAAACTTAAACCTAAACCAAAACCTATAACCTTAACCTAAACCAAAACCTATAAGCTAAACCTTAACCTATAACCTATAACCTAAACTTATAACCTATAACCTTCAATCCCTATTGGTGTGTTTCTTTCTCTTTCACTCTTTATCTCCCCCACACACCACCTGTAAGTGACTTCCCTGTAAGTTACTTCCCACTTACCCAACTTACAGGCATCCAAATAAGTGGCATGAATCCATGGCAATTCAAAAGGTCAAAATCATTTTGAACAAGGTTTGAAGTATTGGCCGCCTTATTGGTGGTGAAAGATATAATACCCAATACACTGATTTTAATCTTTTGTTTTGCAATGACAGGTGGGGTCATGGTGCAGTAATCCAAACCCATGCCTGTTTGTCCCAACAGCAGATGGACTAAAGAATCCCCTCGATAGGACAATCTTAACTTATCAATTTTTGGCTTGTATATAAAAGGTTAGGTTGTGTTGTCTCACTCATATACCATTTCATGTTGTATATATTGTATTATATACATCGTTGAATATACATTGTACGAGGTTGATAGTAATCTTAGAGTGTAGAAAATTTTCAAGTCTATGCATTTTAGTCCGAGTTCCTTCTCTAATCATGATAGCCTTGGGAGGGTTGATACAAGGGATGGGTTGACTGCAAAAGGGCCGATTAAAAATATATTGGGTTATCTTGCTAGTCCTGAAATCAATATATTGTAACAAGTGTATATGAGGAATTTTGTGCGAAATTTTGTGCTGGAATATATATATATATATATATATATATATATATATATATATATATATATATATATATATATATATATTAAAAAAAGAGACTTTTACCTACGAAAATTTTCGTAGGTAAAAGTTTTGTAAATATTTTCACCTACAAACATTTTCGTCTGTAAAAGTTTTTTATGTATTTTTTAGCGACGAAAATGTTCGTCGCTAAAAGTCTTGTAATTATTTTTAGCGACGAATTGTATCGTCAGCAAAAGGAAACGTTTCGAGTTTTTTGGGTTTTTAAAAATTCAAAACACCGTTTAGCGACAAAAATTTTCGTCACTAAAGGTGGCTTTTAGCTACGAAATTAATTTTGTCGGTAAAATGAAACTTTTTGATTTTTTATTCAAAAATTCAAAACGCCCTTTAGCGACAAAAATGTTCGTCACTAAAGGTGGCTTTTAGCTACGAAATTAGTTTCGTCAGCAAAAGGAAATGGTTCAACTTTTTTGTCTTTTCAAAAATTTAAAACACCCTTTAGCGACGAAAATGTTTGTCGCTAAAGGTGGCTTTTAGCTACGAAATTAGTTTCGTCGGTAAAAGAAAAAATTTTGAGTTTTTTTGTTTGTTGAAAAATCTAAACAACCTTTAGCTACGAAAATTTTCGTCACTAAAGGTAACTTTTAGCTACGAAATTAATTTCGTCACTAAAAGGAAACTCCTCGACTTTTTTGTCTTTTTAAAAATTCAAAACACCCTTTAGCGACGAATATTTGCATCACTAAAAGTGACCCTTAGCTATGAAAATAATTTCGTCGCTAAAAGGAAACTTCTCAACTCCTTTTTTCTTCAAAAATTCCAAACACCCTTTAGCGATGAAAATTTTCATCGCTAAAGGTGGCTTTTAGCTACGAAATTGATTTCGTCGCTAAAAGGAAACTTCACAACTTTTTGTTTTTTTAAAAAAAATTCAAAACACCCTTTAGCGATAAAAAAAAAAAATTGTCGCTAAAAGTTGTGTCTATAAAAACCCTCTTTTTGTTAGTGTAGGTAAATTCTACTAACGCTTATACATGATAGCAATTAAAGATACATGCACTTAGCCACATTCCAGATGAAAGGAAAAGGGGGATATCAATGTTAAAACAAGAAAGGGAAAGCCATTTTTATCCATTTTCTAGAGATTTTCATACCATCTGAGACAAAGCATTCACCACTAGCCTCTTATGAGCATAAGTGAATAGTATCTTGATACATCAATTAGCACCAATAGTGTATATTGTTTCATGATCTAGGCTGTTGATTTAATGTGTTCCACCTTGAATGGAGGGAGCCTCAAAAGCATCCAAGAAGATGTTAGAGATTTGGCTGCGGAATCACATAAATCTAGATCTAGGGTAGCAATTTAATGGCACCAAGCATATATAAGAAAACACACAGATTTAACGTAGAAAACCCTTTTGGAAAAAAACCACGGCACAAAGCGACAGATCTCCACTATGAAAATAAAAACTACAAAGAGAGAAGACTTACCCAATTCGAACAACCTCGAATCTCACCCTTACTACACCCTTTGATTTCCCTAGAACCCCTTCAGAAAGCCTTTGAATTATTTCGCATACCCTAGAAAAATCCTAAGAACACCTACTTATAGTTTAAGCAACTTCTCTTCCACATTCCAGTTGCAAAAGGACTCAAAATCCGCACAAAATCGCGGAATGAATCTGCGTAACCACAACCGGTCGAGCGCCACCCATGACTGGTCGAGTATGGCCCACGACCGGTTGAGAACCTCGGATCCCACAATTTTATGCTCGCTGGACTTTGAGTCGAGCGGGTTACGCTAGTTAAGCCGCTCCCATGACCAGTCGAACCTAACCCACGACCGGTCGTACACGTTCAAATTTAAGACATATCACAATAATCTCCACCATGTCTTTAATCTTAAACTGTGTTGCTTCTTAACCTCTTCTCTTATTTCTGTATCACATCATAACTTCTTGTGCACACTCCATTTTTCTTTTATGCCAGTGCTAAGCCCAGAGAAGTTATAAAGAACTTGAACTTCCCTATAGGAATGATCTAGGTGAGCATGTCTGCCGAATCAAAATTCACAAGCTCAACCACCTTTACTCCTGTCTTCCCAAAAAGAAAGACGTAGTCTTCTTACCATCTCACCATTAGCCAATATTGCTTGCCGGGGTACTTGCTCACAACATTGATAGCCTATGAAATAACCGATCTAATATAGACCATGACATACACTGCCAACCATATTCGAATAAGGTTCATGAGATATCCTGTTTTTCCTCATCTCTTTTGGGACATGTCCTAAGGAAAACTTGAGGAAAGACGCAAAGGAAACGCTCTCTAGCTTTACCTAGCCCATCACATCCTTGATCAATACCTACACACAAGGTATTCCTACTGTGATTATCAAATCTTACTCCTCATTTAGTCTTAATGCCAAGAACCATCTTTGCAACCCCCCAATCCTTCATCCATGAAGGAATCAAACCATTGCCTAGGCGACAGATCGAACCACGACCTCTTGCAAAGTCTTCTCTTAGCCCCTTTAAATTCGAACCGCTCTGGTTGCTTCATGTAGATATGCTCTTCACTTTCCCTTACAGAAGTACAGACTCCACATCCATCTTTTTAGCTCAAGAGCACATTGGTCAACCAACGCTAATCACGGATCTAATAGATAACTGCTATATCATCGGTGCGAATATCTCTGAGAGGTCGATCCCTTCTCTCTGAGCATAACCCTACGCTACCAACCTCACCTTGTATCTATGTTGTATCCTCCTAAAGATTCACCTGCATCCAACCACTTTCCAGCCCACTAGAAGCTTCACCTGCTCCTATATGTCGGTCTGGTATAACGAATCTATCACATTGCTCATAATCACCTTTCACTTCTCAGCACCAGGCTTACCTAGAGCCATCTGAATAGAAGATGAATCCCTAAGTTATTGGAGTCATCCATGTACCTTGTCGATATCATACGATCATGACGTGTGATTCTTCTCATAGGTGACTACTTCACCTGCTCTGTATCTCTGTCCGCGCGTCTCAGCTTTCTTGCCCTGCTTGATCATGTGGTCATGCCCAACATGTCACCCACATGCAGAGGTAGAATCCGCTACATCCACTGTAGCTCCACCTTTTGAAGTGCTCCCGATCAACCTGTACAAGTTATTGAGTCGTTGTTCTTTCATTATTACCCATGCTCCCTTAGATACTTTAAGAGCATCATTAACACCTGTGTACTTGCATCCTTTTACCTCAAGCACACCAATAGAAATCAGATTCTACTTCAAATCAGGAACGTACCTCACATCTATCAAGGTACGCTCTACCCCATCAAACATCCTGATGCGCACCGAACCAACAGCCACAACATTACAAGCAATGTCATTTTCCATAAATACCTATCCACTATCGTACTCCCTGTAGCTGGTGAACCAATTTTGATGAGGAGTCATGTGAAAAGATGCTCCTGTGTCTAACATTCACTCGTCCTTACGATCATCGTATGGCCGTCTAAGCGAAGACACAGATAAAATATCACCATCACATCCATCTGACGTGGCAGCATTGGCCTGCCTGCATGAAGCCTCAAAATTTTCTCTCTTTGATTTAGGATTTTCATAATCCTTCTTCACATGTCCTTCCTTCCCAAAGTTCCAACACTTTACCTTTCCTTTGTTTTTGCCCTTGCATTTTGATCTTGAACCTGAAGAACTTGTACCTTGTACAGAATTCCTACCCATTATAAACAGTGCATCAGAAGATGTCCCCTTGTCGCTGTTTAGCTGTCTCATAGCCTTCCCTTGAAGGGCTGAGATAACGGTGTTGACACTCAGGATTTTATTCATGTTGAACATAGTGTTCTTGAATGACTCATACAATGCCGGAAGAGAATTCAATAACATATATGCTTGTTCTTCATCTTTCAATACTTCCTCCATATCTAGCAATTTGTAAACTAATTTATTAAAGTTGCTGATGTAAGCCTCCAGATCTCCACCCTCTACCATCTTAAAGTTATACCAATGCCACTTTCAAGTGTAGGTGATTTTTAGAGAATTTTTTCGCATAGACATCCTCTAACTTCGCCCATAACTTAGCCACAGTTTTCTCCCTCATGATGTTGTAGAAAACCTCATCTATGAGACATAAACAGATTGATGATAAAGCCTTCTTATCAAGAGCATTCCACTCGTCATCAGTCATAGCAGACTTCCGGTCCTCAAGAGCACCATCTTCGCCTTGCTTGATTAAGGAACTCATCATCTTGATTTTTCATAACTCAAAATTATTTTTACCTAAATACTTCTCAATCTCATACCTACTGCTCGCCATTATTACTAATCCCTAAGATTCAAATTTGTGCCCCAACAATAGCTTTGATACCACTTGTTGGGGATTTGGCTACAGAATCACACAGATCTAGATCTAGGATAGCAATTCAATAGCACCAAGCACATAAAAGAGAACACAGATTTAATGTGGAAAACCCTTTCGGGAAGAAACCACGGCACAAAGTGACAGATCTCCACTATGAAAATAGAAATTACAAAGAGAGAGGACTTACCCAATTCGAATAACCTCGAATCTCACCATTGCTACACCCTTTGATTTTCCTAGAATCCCTTTAGAATGCTTTAGAATTATTTCTCATACCCTAAAAAATCCTAGGAACACCTACTTATAGTTTAGGCAACTTCCCTTCTACATCTCAGTTGCGAAAGGACTCAAATTCGCAATCCACATAAAATCGCGGAACGAATTTACGTAACCACGACTGATCGAGTGGACTGCATGACCGGTCAAACGCCACCCAAGAGTATGGCCCAAGACCGGTCGAGCACCTCGGACCCCAAAATTTTATGCTTGCTGTACTTTGAGTCAAGCGGGCTACGACTAGTCGAGCCGCTCCCACGATTGGTCGAACTCGACCCACGACCGGTCGTGTATGTTCAAATTTAAGATATATTACAACAAAAAAAAAAACATTTTGACCCGTAAATTAATGTCAAAGGCCTAATGGCTAGTATCATCTTGGACGATGAGGCCCGATGAAAGCTTCATACTATAAGCTTAAGCTACAATGCTTTGTTGACCTAGCATAATGTGTGAATGACATTTAATCTATCCATCATGAGTGTTACCTCATATTCTCTAGAAATCCCATGAACACTTGATTTTGGATCAGCCTGGTTTTTGGGTATCCATTCATCTTTGTGGGGGAAAATCTTCAAAATTGGTAGGATGTCAAGTACAAAACATTATAAGCTACAAATGCAATTCGAAGGGCCCCATAAAAAGGTTAGGGACCCACCTCTAATGTAAACCATATACAAAAGAGACAGAGGCAACAATCCTGCCGAAGCAACAACAAAGGGACCTGATTAGATAGAGTCAAGCGTCTCCCTTATTGGGTTTCTTTCTCCTAATTAGCCCTAATGTTGCTTATCCACAACGAAATTGTTTTAGGCAGTACAGCCAACTACCTGAGTTGTAGATTGATCTGATTTTATCTAAGGAGATAAAGGAGAATATGAGTGGAAGCACATAATTTACGTATCGCCTTTCATGCAAGCATCACCATAGGCCCCACATATTAAACTTTGATATGTAAAGCTTTGGAATTTTTCTTTTTCAATTTTTTCATTCACAGAAGCAACAGGAACAAGCTATACAGGGTCTTCGGGCAGGCGCGAGGCACAAAAAAGGACTCGTGTTTGGCTATCATATACGCACTTTACATCACCTTGACCTAACGTGGCCCAGCCCCACCCTGTCGAGAAAAATGCAACCACTGATAACTTAAAGAGGGACGAGAGGCTAGTGAAAATCATGGATGCTTGTGAGGAGCTCCCTAGATCACTAAACCAAGTGTTCCATTCGTACGAACTAAGACAAAATGATATACTATACATCTTAATGAATGATCACAGTATAAGAACAAACATGTGACTGATTTGGTTTGATCACAGTATAAGAACAAACATGTGACTGATTTGGTTTTCTTTTCCATGAGGGGTCCATTGCTCAAACCAATGGTCTGCATCACCGGACCCTAGGCCAACGGCTAAAAACATGTTCGCCAGATCATATAATAAAATTCACTTCAATCATGTCTAACTAGTCTTTTTTTAACATGCCGTACGTGCCTGCAAAAGTGGATAACAGCTGATTGAAGCAAAGTGTGGAAGGTAGGTTTCGCACATATTTGTAAAGCGTATACTCATTTTTAGTTTGACAAGGGGCCCATGCCCCTACGGTCTGGTAGCCGCGACGATAGTTGGAAAATTCGCTTATGATCTCCTTTAGTGAAAGAGTTATCAATATTAGGTTGTTTGTCAGTTGAATGTCAACTGGTTTCTATTTAACTTCCCAACCGTCTACATGCACCCTACAGTTTAAGGGTTTAAATTTGTTTTATATATCAAGGAGATTTTTAGGGGATATTCCAGCCAGAGTGGGATACAACATTATTAAGGGTCTAGATTACGCATTCTCGAACTCCACTGGGTTGAATAGGAGCCCTTGTTTGCCATATTAAGATGTGAGCCATGTACCTATAGGCTATGGCGCATTCTTTTTGGATAAAGTATACCGATTGAGGACCACATGGATGATGAAATGTATGCCACAGTACCCCGAGATACCCATTGATACCTAATCCGCTCTTGCGTGGTCTAGGTACATGTGTCCATGCGCGATCGGGTAACATATTAGGTGTTTGCCTTACTGAAGGGCCCATCTTGATGTACGTGTTATACCTAGCATTAGTTTTTTCTAGATCATTTTAGGCCACAGTCTCACATATAAAGAAGATCCAAATCTCAAGTGATCCATGCCGGCATAGGGATAATTCTCGGAAAGATAATTCTAAGAAGAAAAGAAATTAGAGAGGCCTTGGCATGGCAATAAAGGTAAAGACAAAGTAGCGAATGATGGTACAAAGTTGAATGATAAAACGATAGATGGTTGGGCCATGTTACTTCTGCAACCAGAATGGTCGTGTAAAGAAATAATACTATAGATATAAGGCTTAGCTTAAGAAGAATTTTAAAAAGAAAAAAAATAAGAAAAAGGTAAAATTTGTTGTATTGTTATGCAGGATGCCTTGCGTTCTGCTACCTTAAAGTTTGAGAGTTGACCATAGAATTCTGGGGTCAACTGGAACTCACCGTGATGTTTACAGTGGATCAAGGGCTATTGACGGTCGACCGTGACTATCTCTTGAAAGCCTGGTTGATAAATTGATGGATGCTAATGTTTAATTTATACGCATTGTGTTGTTGTGGATAAATTAAGGGTTAATACTTCTCAAATTCTATGTAGAGGTATGTAGGGAGCCAGGTGCCTTTTTTTTTTAAAAAAAAATAATAATTAATTTCATAAATAGGGAACAAAAAGATCACATCTATACAGGGATCTTCGGGTTGGCCAAAACAAAAAGAAACTGGGCCAACCTATCATGATTAAAGAAAACTGCACAAGAAAAGCTACCAATTTCTAAGAGACCCCAATCCGTCCTTGTCCAAGAAAATTAGACCCTTGGTGGGAGAAGTAAGGTCCGTCAAACTACAGGAGAAGAAGGACGCTTGAGAATTACTACCCAGCCTAGCCATGGCATCCATGAGGGCGTTACCTTCTCCCACGGACCTAGCCGAGGCGGCCAGAGCTTTGATCTTGGCAATCTAGTAGTCCCACTTCCACCCTGGGATAACCGCACCCAAGAGGAAATTACAAATTAATTCCTAATCCGACTCAATAATGATCTGGTGGTATCCCATAAAGAGACCCATGCTAAGCCCATCATGAATGGCTCTGAGTTCTGCATGGGTGTTGGATGCCGTCCCATAACCTTCCGCAAAGGCAAAGAGGAAACCACCCGAACTATCCCTGCATAGAACCCCTCAGCCCGATGGGCTAGGGTTCTGACGAGAAGACCCATCGACATTGATTTTGACCCACCCTTCAGGGCGCCGCTGCCAATGGACGATGTAGTTGGAGGTGTTTTGTTGCGCGTGTGAGGAGCGAGGGTGGGTCCCAGGATAGAGTGACTAACGCATGCAAGGGGAAGGATCACGGGACAGTCTAGACTTCTCCTTGGAAGTTGCTAAGCCACCATTTGATATGGGCCCGCAGCACCTGGAAGGAGCCAGATACCTAGTGATACAGAATACTATGTTATTATAGGGATGGAAACAAGTAGAAGATTAATGCTTAAATTTTTAACTTTTCCTATTAAATATAGAAATTAGTTTACATTTGAACCTGTTGAAATATTTTCGTATTCTATGTTACGTTAGTTTTGAAATTAAAAAATATGTATTTTGGTTTAAAATTCAAATATTGATTTAAGCCTTGATACTCCGATCATGTTAGAATGTGGATGTGAATGATGATAATGTAAATTACTAACAAGAACAAAAGTAAGATAAATGTCAATAAAAGTTCCACCGTTAAAATATGATGCACAAAAAAAAAAAAAAAAAAAAAAAAAAAAAAAAAAAAAAGGGTATACAAAAGAGCACTATCTTTTAAGGCTCACTGTACCTATTACGACTTAAAAAAGGGGGAAACTCAGATCCACATGAAAGTTTGACCCTTAAAGGATCAGATTCATTTGTCTCAACTTATAGAAAATCATGATATACACAACTTGGAGCTCTCTCTAAATCAGGTTATTTTCTCTAATTGCTTGATTGATGAGAGAGCATGGGGAGTTGGTTTAAAGCATTGTGAAAGTCGGGGCCTACATTCGGCCTTATAGAAACCATGAAGTAAAATATTCGAGAGAAATTGTGAATCTAAGTTGGGATCTATGAATAGGTGACACATAAGGTGATAAGGTATTAAGCTTAATATAGCAACATTAGCGAGGTGGGACTTATCGGATGAACAATTTAAATTACATTGAGTGTCTCGTTAGTGGAAAGTCTATTTTAAGTTTTATTTCATTGTTTGAACGTCACTGTGCAAATGGAGTGCAATATGAGTGCTTGCGTCTTCATCCATTGAAAGCAAATGTTAACACCTATGACAAAATTAGGTATTAGATGTTGTCGTATAGCATTCATCTTAATAAAGACAAGAATAAAAGAACACATGCTTACAATTCTTCGTTAAAAGGAAATGAGAGGATTTTAAATAGTCAAACATCTGTAGATCATAACTGATAACTGTAGATCATAACTGATAAAAAGTATCATCTCTCTGAGTATTCTTAGTGTGAGTGGAAGTATACAAATATAGTTGCATACGCATTCTAATTAATTAAGGTTCAAGTTGATGATTTGGGTTTATGTTGTTATGATTCATGTTCATTATGTAAATTAATGTGCATGCGTGAGATAAAATGAATAGAAAGTATGGCTATATTGAGGTTTGAATATATATATATATATATATATATATATATATATATATATATATATATATATAAAGGTGTAAGGCATCTATTAATAGAGATGGCATGACTTCTTGAAGGTCTACATGAGAGTTTATATTTGGCATGAGATTTTTATAATACATGTCCGTGCTATTGGAATTCATGTGTTATGAATACCAGTATTTATTGTCATGCTTGATCCTACTTCGATAAATGTAGTGATAACTATTATAGTCCCATGTAATCTAATGGTCCAAATTATATAGGATACTCTGCCCATGATCCATGAAAATATATGGTAAATTTTCGAGCTCATAAAGTTAAAGACCAAGTATACCCAATCATTTGCACATCTTTGTACCACATATGACCCAAGTGGGAAAAATGTTGAAATTTAACCTTATGGTAGGTTACACATGGTACATGTGACAATGTAGAGGATTTTAATAGCTTGGATCAGTGTAGCGAGCATCAGTGGGGCCCACTTGAGGTGTGATATATACTGTAAGCCCCGTATCCTAGACCGTACCATTCCGTAGGATTCTGCGATCTTATCGGTCGAATTTTAGTGACCTTCAACCCTTAACCGGCATTTGCACGCGACCTTGATTTGCACGCCGTCAACTCAACCCAAGACTTGTACCATAGCGACCGCGCAGTCACCGTGGTTCCGATGCCTCGACTTGCACGCTAAGGCGATACTCTGGCCAGGAGATGCGGGCCAACATTCGGTGCAAGAAAAATGTTGCACATTGCGAAACCCAAGAGAATCTCTACGACTTGTCATATCAATCAATCCCATCAAGGGTCAACTACATGTCAAGTATACATCACCTTTCACCCATTCCCAAGCAACTCCAAAGTTAAAAGTTTCTTACACAAGCCCATACTTTTCTTATACCATTTGCCACAAAAGTCAAAAAGTCTCTTACACTCATTACTCACTACATCCATCACTCCATCACCCATTACTCTCTCTCTCCCTTTATAACTCTCTCTCTCTCTCCTTCATTCTCAAACCACTCTCCCAAGCAAGAGAAAATCCACACGTCCTAAGCCTCTCCCTCTCTTCCAAGCTACAAGTGTGGCCCACCTTTCCTACTCCTTCATCTCCCATCTCAACCATCTAAACCTCATCTCCTCCGTTGGAATCGAAGCTAAGGAGCTAAGGAAGCCAAGGGAGCAAGAAGATCAAGCAGTGGGTGCTTTGATAGAGTAGTTTTCATGTTTTTAAGATGGGCCAAGTGAGGCTAACCGATCAATGGTTTGGATCTCACTTGGGACCCTAAGATGTGGCCAATGGTCTACTTTGATCATCATGATCATTCCATGACCCCATCATGATGTTTATTTTCTTGTATACTTAGGATCATCTAGACCGTCTATTTTAGTGGAGAAGGGATCTCCATCGTTGGATTTTGATTTAATGGGCCCATGTGTAATGGGACCCACTTGATGTATGTCATGATGTTTATTTTTCTTCTATACCTAGGGTCATCTAGACCGTCTATTTTAGTGGAGAAGGGATCTCCATCGTTGGATTTTGATTTAATGAGCCCATGTGTAATGGGACCCACTTGATGTATGATTGGTTGCAATGGAGGGCCCATAGTGTCGGGGTCCCTCCATCACGTGTGTCTACTCTTTATCTCTCCCTCTCTATTTCATTTTTTATGTGATCATGATATGGTCGTATGGCCCACTTGGATGGACCACACCCTGAAGCATGTATTTTATCCAAACTATCTTCAAGTGGGGCCCACCTTATATGTATTGTACCCACACCATCTATCATTTGGTGGTCCACCTAAGCTGGGGCCACCTCAATGGAGGAGCCATGTCCAAACCATCCAATGTCCAGGGACGCTGGACGTAAAAGAAAACACAAATATTAGCTTGGTTCACAAGCCCTTTTGGTATGGTCACTTGTATAGGCCCCATATGGATGTATAAATTCAATCCACGCCGTCCATTCCCTTCCATGACTCATTTTAGGCGTTGAGCCGAAAAATGAGGTCCATCCAATCTTCAGGCGGGCCATAGCCTGTTAAATAGTAGTTTCTACCATTGAAAGTCACCCTAACATTTTTATGCGCCAAAAAAACATCGGATATTGGACTCGTTTGGACGGTTTTGAGCCACAGAGTGCAATGGACGGGTTGGATTTACTTAATGTGGGCCCCACTTGTGAAAAACCACAGGAAATCTGTTTTTTTTTTAAAAAATAAAATAAAATAAAAAAGGTAGCAGCATCTGCTGCTGCCGCTATCAGTGGGCGGGCGGACGGACAGGCTGGGCCTCACGGCCCCAGCTGTGTGCCCCACCGTGATGCGTTTCGAACATCAACGCCATGCATTGGGTGAGCTCTTAGGGCAATGCCCGCCCTGCAAAAAATCAACCGTATAGGGAACTCAGGTGGGCCATACCATCTAAAATCATGTGAGGACATGCCTAAAACATATAAGATCACTCGGTGGGGCCTACCTGAAATTTGGATGCGGCTGAAACTTAGTCTGAACCCTCAGCCAGGTGGGGCACACATAATGGGCAAACTGGATTTGTGAACCACGTTACGGTGGGCCCCAGGCCCCACCCCCAGGTTCATGTGACCTTATAAACAGGTTGAATGACAAGTAAATATTATGGTGGGTTCCTCCCCCCTCCCCCCTTCACCGTGTGATTTTATTGCTTGGTGTAAGAAAAGTATGGGCTTTTATAAGAACTTTTTGACTTTGGGGTTGCTTGGGAATAGGTGAAAGGTGATGTGTACTTGACATGTACTTGACATGATGGGCTTGGTTGATTGATTGATTGATGTGACAAGTCATAGAGATTATCTCAGAATTTGCATGCGCGGCGTTTTCCTCGTACTGAACATGGGCCCACATCTCTTAACCAGAGTATCGCCTCGGCCCGCGAGTCATGGCATTAGAACCACAGCGACGGCGTGGTCGCTAGAGTATAAGTCTCATTTTGAGTCGATTCAGGTTGAGGATGTGTGAATCAGGGTCAGGCACAAATGCCGATTATGGGTCGAAGGTTACTGGAATTCGACCGGGAAGATCCCGGAAGTCTACGGAATGGAACAGTTTATGATATGGGTCTTACAGCTCTCCCCACCTAATAAAAATTTCATCCTCAAAATTTATGCAATCTTTACAACTAAACATAACTCATGAGGAAGAAGAAGCATGACATCACCATATAAAATCAGAGATAACATACAAAATACAACACAATCAATCATAAAAAATGTGGATATAGCGCTCTCGAATCTCGGCCTCGCACTCCCAAGAAGCCTCGTTAATAGAATGGTCACTGCACTAAACCTTCACCAACGGAATGACCTTGGTCCGAAGGACCTGCTTCTTCCGATCAAGGATAAGGACTGGATGCTCAATGTAAGAAGTGTCCTCATGAACCTCTAACACCTGTCAATCAATAATAGGAACGATGTCTGACCCACACTTTCTTAACATAGAGACAAAAAAATATTGTGGACGCCAGACAACTAAGATGGCAAGGCAAGTCGATAGGCTATGGCACCAACGTGCCTAGTAATCTCAAAAGGTCTTATGAATCTTAGGGCAAGCTTTGTCTTTACTCTGAAACGAACTACACCCTTCATGGGAAAGACCTTGAGAACACATGGTCCCCTACATTGAATCCAAGGGATAACGCCGACGATCAGTAAAACTCTTCTACCGGCTCTGATCTGTGCGCATCCTCTGCCTGATTATATCGATAGCCTCTGACGTCTCCTGCACAAGCTCGGGACCTAGGAGATGACGCTCTCAAACTTCGATCCAATAACTTGGTGATCCGCATGGTCTGCCATATAGTGCCTTAAAAGGAGCTATGTCAATGGTCGCCTGATAGATGTTGTTGTATGCGAACTCAGCAAATCATAGATGCTCATCCCAGCTACCCCCAAAATCAATCGTACAGGCTCGAAGCATATCCTCAAGGATTTGGTTGACCCTCTCGATCTGGCCATCGGTCTGCGGATTGTACGCGGTGCTGAGCTGCAAATCAGTCCCCATCGTTCTCTGAAAGCTTTCCCAAAACTGAGACGTGAACCTCGGGTCTCGGTCAGAAATGATCGAGACTAGAATGCCATGTAGTCTCACAATCTCCTCAACGAATAACCTTGCAAGCCGGTCCATAAACCAAATCGCACGCATCGTAAGGAAATGTGCTGACTTCGTCGGACGATCCATAACAACCTAGATGAAAACATGACCGCGCTAAGTCCTCGACAAGCCCATAATAAAATCTGTCGACATATGCTCCCACTTCCACATCGGGATGCTCAACGACTGCAATAGACTAGGGGGTCTCTAATGATCGACCTTGACATGCTGGCACGTGTCACACTCGGCCACAAAACTGACAATTTGGTGCTTCATCCCCGTCCAAAAATATTATCGCCTCATATCACAGTACATCTTCGTCGAGCCAGGGTGGATAAAAAACCACGTCGATGTGCCTCGGTCATAAGATCTCTACCCAACTCAAGGATATCCGGGACACATAATCGGCCTCTGAAGTGAAGTCCACCGTCTGTACCAATTTGTCAATCTACCTGACTCTCAGATGCCGCCTCAACCATATAACTCTGCAACGACTAATCAGCCTGCTGAGCCTCGATCACCCTTGCGACAAAAGAGTGTTGAATCAACAAGCTCAATAACTGCCAAACTCAAAATCATACCTTGCGCTATCCTCGAGCATCCTCCACTCCTGAATAATCATATGTGCCACTAAGTCGCGTGGCTGAAGGCTGAGGACATCTGCCACCACGTTCGCCTTACCCGGGTGGTACTGAAGATCAAATTCATAGTCCTTCAGGAGCTCCATCCAACACCTCTGCCTCATGTTCAGTTTAGATTGCGAGAAGAGGTACTTCAAGCTCTTGTGATCGGAGAAGGCTTGAACCTAACCCCATATAGATAGTGCCTCCACACTTTCAGTGCAAGACAACTGCAGCCAGCTCTAAATCTTTCATGGGGTAGTTCAACTCATACAACTTGAGCTGACGAGACACGAAGGTCACTGGTCTCCCGTGCCGCATCAGGACAGCATGTAAACCAATATGCGAGACATTGGTAAATATAATAAATCCATCACTCCCAGAGGGAAGAGTGAGGACAGAAGCGGATGTGAAGCAGTCCTTCAACTCCATAAATGTTCATTCGCAAGCGTTGCTCCAAATAAACTCTGCGCCCTTCTGAGTCAACCTAGTCAGCGGGGCTGCACTATGAGAGAAGCCCTCAATGAAACACCGGTAGTAGCCCACCAAACCAAGAAAACTACGAATCTCGAACGAAACATAGGTTGGTCCCACTGACACACTGCCTTGACCTTTGAGTAGTCCACTGCGATGCCCTCCCTCGTCACCACGTGACCGAGGAACTTCACCTCATCCTGCTAGAACTCTTACTTCTCTAGCTTCGCATACAGCTAGTGTGCGCAGAGGGTTTGTAAGGTAATCTCCAGGTGCTGCTCGTGCTCCTTACGGGTCCTTGAATAGATCAGAATGTCGTCGATGAAGACTACAACAAACTGATTGAGATATGGGCGAAAGACCTCGTTCATCAACTGCATGAATACCGCAGGTCCATTGGTCAATCTGAAGGACATGACCTGGAACTCAAAATGACCGTAGCGTGTCCTGAAAGCTGTCTTTGGAATGCCCTCCTCTCGGACCCGAATCTGATGATAACCGAAACGCAGGTCGATCTTCAAAAAGAACTGTGCACCCTGCAGCTGATCAAATAAATCATCAGTCCTAGGGAGCGGATACTTGTTCTTAATCGTGACTTTGTTGAGATCGCAGTAATCCACGTAAAGCCTCAACGAGCCATCTTTCTTCTTCACGAAGAGTACTGGCGCTCCCCATGGTGAACTGTTTGGACGGATAAATCCTAACTCACGCAACTTGTCCAACTGTTTCTGCAGTTCCTGCAACTCTAACGGTGCCATACGATACAGGGCCTTTGAAATAGGTACGGTACTGGGCACTAGATCAATCTGAAACTCAGTGAGTCGACGAGGTGGTAATCTCAAAATCTCCTAGAACACATCAGAAAAATCACAAACCACGGGCAACTAGTCGATGCTCATTGCTATGGGCTCCTCTATGGCACACGACATCATACAAGATAATGGCTCTCCTCTGGGCTCTACAATAAACTGGAACTACGGCACATCAGGTATACAGAACGTGACTGTCCTCGTGGAGCAGTCCAATATGGCATAGTACTCGGCAAGCCAATCCATGCCCAGGATGATATCGAACTCGGACATCTGCACTGCAAATAGATCGACAAGCAAAAAGGTTAGCCTAACCAGAACGGGACAAGACGAGAAAAATTGGCCCAACACTGCAGTCTTCCCCAACGGAGTCAATACTAACAAGCCCGCACGAGTAGACTCCAACGGTAAGCCAGTCGATCGGTAGAAACTCTTGGCCGCAAAAGAATGCGATGCACCAGAATCAAACAACACACGTGCAGTGCATGCAGAGACTAAAACTATACCCTCGACGACTCCTTCGGATGACTGCGGATCCTGTTGAGTCGCATAGAACCTAACCTGAGCCAACTAGGGAGGTGTCATCCCCTCTGAGCTTGCTGCTGCTGGGGTCATTGAGACAGTCAAAACTACTGCCTCTGCTACTGCGGCCTCAAAGGCTGGTGCTAATGCTTCTGCTGAGGTGGCCACGATGGTGGGGGCTACTATCGTTGTTGCTGTGAGGGTCGCTGCTGTGGTGGAGGCTGCTGTGGACCTCTCTGTTGCTACTACTGCAGGGGGTGGGGGTACTCTCACATACGGTGCCCCGTCGCACCGCACCCAAAATAGGTGTCGGTGAACTACCTTGGAGGTGGTGCTAGAGGTGTTGCTGGTGCTCAAAAGGCTGGGTGACCTGTGTACCTCTGTTGCTGTGGTCGACGCTGTTGGGAGTTATCGAAAGGAACCTACCTCTTCCGATCTCTCCTTTGACTGTGATCAGACTGAGAACCGGCCCACTCAGCCTCAAAAATCTGGGTCTTCCGTACCACTCCCTCGAAAGTTAGGAGCTTATGCCCAATAACGCCGCCTCGAAGACTGTAATGCAAGTCATCCTCGAATCAGCGGGCTCTCTGCACCTCATCATCTAATAGGTATGGTGCAAATCTGGACAACGTTACAAAGAGAGCCGAGTATTGAGCCACAGTCATATCACCCTACACCAGGGCCTTAAACTCCAATGCTCGCTGTCGTCGGATGTGATCAGAAAAATACTGTAGATCAAACCAATCCACAAAATCCTCCCAAGTCCACAGAACATCGGTGCCTGCTACTCGGGAGATTGATGTTCACCAATGCTCAACCTCACCATGGAGAAAAAATACGACTAATCAAAATTTTTGCTCGGTCGTGCATCCCATCGTATTAAATATCTTCTCCACATCGGAGCACCATCTCTCAGTTACCATCAGGTCTGGCTCACCCTAGAAATGTGGGGGATCGAGCCGTTGAAACTCATGAAGGAGGGCGCTCGCGCGATCCTGCTCGGTCTGGTCCGGTGAAACAACAGGGTGCCTGCCTTGCCCCTGAAGTGCATCCGTCACAATGTGCAACATCTGTTGTAACTGGGAGGCACTCACGGATATGGTCGAGTCTACACCGGTCTCTGGTGGAGGAGCAACTTCCTCAGGATGGGTGGTAGGAACCTCTGGTGGTGGAGTGGGCATTGTAGGTGGTAGGGTGGGAGCCGCAGGTGGTGGAGCTGGAGTCTCAGGTGGTGGAGCGGGAGTCGATCGGGTCACTCTCCTACGCGGTATGTCCTACAGGAAAGAGCAAAGGCACCTATCAACTTTTGAAACTCTCGAAGGCACGCATGCTAAAGGCCTATAACGGAAGATCGTGAAGCTATCTGAACTTCGGGACTTAGTCATTCTAAATTCATAGTAGACATGTAATGTTGTTCTTAGTTATCCCCAAGTTATGCTCTGATACCAACTTCTGTCACCCCCCAAACTCAAAAATCGGGCTCATAAAATTCTTGATCGTCAAATCTGGCATCGACGACCTCCTTAGTACCCCATTCTCGGCTCCCAGCGCCCATTCGGCAGGTTCCGATCCTGGGATGCTACGAGGAGGATTTTCAATGTCAGTTTGATTCATAATAAGCATAACCAAAGGCATAACCCACAAACAACAACCAAAAACTCCATTACATTTTCACTATGAATGAAAACTTTATAAGTACAATGAGCATAAAGGTAAATACAATGATGATGAACAAAAAGCCCCAAGGTGATCTGTTAAGCGCTCCTACCTCAACACTGTTGCGATCCAATGTCATCTACAAGCAACGATCGATCATAAGCTTATGAAAAGCTTAGAGGGTGGTGAAAGTGTATGCACAAGGTAGTAATATGATCATGCAATATCAGAGTAATGCGGAATATGCTGATAGGTCCATGAATACTATTGGTCGTACTCAAGCCATGCGATACAAGGTATGAATAATGTCGGTCATACCAAGGCCATGCGATGTAAGATGCAACTCAAGTATACGAATCCTCATCAAAGTCCACATATCAATACAGCTCAACTCTGGAATATCACCTGGGTCTAGTACACTCTAAGCCAGAGTACCGTCCCATCGTACGTAAAAAGATGAGTGAAAAAGACCTCACTATCCGCCTACCAATATCGGACTCGGCTCGTCGATAGCAGACCCATTCCTCGAGTTAGTCAAACTCAACCTAGCTTTACCCCCTCCTCTCAGGCGGGTAAGGCCGCACCCCCTTCCAACTGACCACAACATAGTGAAAAGTGCAGCCTTCTGGTAATCGGCACTCGACGCTCATGCACCCACTGGGTCTAAATGTTGGAGTAACCTCCTGGTACCATAAGGGTTTAGGGGTTTTCACCTAGGGATATCTATAGCATCCCATGTAGAATAAGATTTTCGATATCCAATCCTTCCAACCACGATATGCCTGTGGCGGTTATGGCCCTGATATCGCTAGGGCATACAGTAACCATATCAAACAGTGCGAATGCATGAATCACACTATCCAGTCATGCAGCAATCTTGTGCGCAGCGTGCGCTCATGTAAGGCAACACCACCTATCCGGGAGCCCCTAAATAATCTGTCTGAAGGCATATGCTATGATCAATCACTTCTCATATCAAGCATACATATGATGCATATGATCATAGCTCATAGAACAATACTAAACATATTATATGGTGATGGATGCTGTTCATAACGAAGATGGGCCTAAACGGTCTACTAGTATGGGCCTAACAATGGGCCCTAGGGAGAATTATAATGTGGACATTTAACCAACATTATTCTTACAATGTGGACGTCAAACTAACATTGCTCCTAAGGCATGGCTGTCACAAACATCATCACACAAACCATGGTTGATTCACACATTGTAATGGACTTGTATACATCCAATTGGGCCTCGACCCATGGGCCTTAGTTACATCAAATGGGCCTCATAACATGGGCTTCATATATATCAAGGTGAGCCTCAACGGATGGGTCATAATTATGTCAAATAGGCCTAATCATATGGGTTGATCAAATGGGCCGAATTAATTGGGCCAAGTTAAATGGGCAGAGTCAAATGGGCCTTTGGTATATCAAATCGGGCCAAGCCTCATATATTTTGAGGTACAACTTACTCATAATTAGCATAGAGGTAGATGAAATGAAAATAAATATCAACTAAATTGGAAACTACTGCTACTCTTAGAAGTTGAACGGTGGATGTCACGGTCCACTAGTTAAATGGTGGGGTCCAATTGATCTTTAGATTTTGCTCACCATTATTTTTCCTATGCCGTAAAATGATCTTACAAATGATTGGACAACATGGATACAACACATGCATCAGGGTGGGCCCCACCGTTCAAACAATGGATGGTGTCGATAAGATACATACATCAATGCGGGGCTTGCGGGCTTGTTGCCAACAAAGGGGCAGCTGGCTGCACTAGGAGGGTAAAGGTGGGTCCCACGTAGGGCCCACCAATATGTATATAATATATATATATATATATATATATATATATATATATATATATGTATATTATATAATATAATATATATACATATATAATATATCAAACCTCCTTTGTAGTGGGACCCACAAAACTTGCTGTCATCATATGACAATGGGTCCCACCATCAAATAGATGTACGACATTGTGTAAAACACATTCATCTTACATGGCCCACCGTAAGAAAGGATGAATGGCTTGTGTAACACACACGCAATGTGCGACTTACAAATTGCTGACGTTCAAAGAGAGGGAGAGGGAGAGAGAGAGAGAGCTATTGTACAAGCAGCACTGCTGCCTTTAAAAAGAGGTGGGTTTCACGTATATAAAATATATAATATAATATATATCATATATATAATTGCTGCTTAGCAGCTTTATTCATTACAACGGCTAGAGGTGGGTCCCACGTAGGGCCCACCATCAGGAGATATACATTAGATATAATATATATAATATAATATAATATATATAATATAATATAATATAATATAATATAATATATATATATATATATATATATATATATATATATATTACATGTATATGATATATCTAACGTCCAGGTTGTCCAAGGCCTGGACAGTCTCATACATCAGGGAGGGCCCCACACGTGGGGGATGGGTCCCACTATCCTTGGACAGTGGACACAACACTTACATGGTGGCATGGCCACACTAAATGGACGGACGGATCACGTGGGTGGGTCCCATGGACCCCACTGTTAGTTGACACTCCTCTGCTGCCACCGCCACTAGGGATGGATGCCAAAACCTCAGCGTTGAAATGAGGTATCTTTCACACAGTCTATCACGTGAGCTATTGTAAGCCCCGTATCCTAGACCATACTGTTCCATAGACTTCCACGGTCTTACCGGTCGAATTTCGGCAACCTTCGACCCTTAACCAATATTTACGTGCGACCCTGATTCGTTTGCTGTCAACCCGTATTGACTCAACCCAAGACCTTTACCATAGCGACCGCGCCGTCGCTGCGGTTTCGATGCCGCGACTTGCGCGCCGAGGCGATACCCTGGTCAAGAGATGTGGGCCAACGTTCGGTGCGAAGAAAACATCGCGTGTTGTAAAACTCAAGAGAATCTCTACAAGGTGTCACATCAATCCCATCAATCCATCAATCCATCAATCCATCACATGTCAAGTACACATCACCTTTCATCCATTCCCAAGTAACTACAAAAGTCAAGAATCTCTTACAAGCCCATACCTCTCTTACACCAAAAGCCCTCAAAGTCAAAAAGTTCTTACACCACCCATGCTTTTCTTACACAAATGGTCACAAAAGTCAAGATTTTCTTACACCCATCACTCACCACATCTATCACCCATCTCTCTCTCCCTTTACAACTCTCTCTCTCTCTTTCTCATTTTCAAACTCAAAAAAATCTAAGGAAAGAAATTCCATACATATGAGAATTCTCCAAGCCTCTCCCTTTCTTTCAAAACTTAAGTGTGGCCCACTTTCCTACCCCATGATCTCCCATCCTAACCATCCATTCCCCATCTCCTCCATTGGAAGCAAAGCTAAGGTGCTAAGGAACTCATAGGAGCAAGAAAATCGAACGGTGGGTGCTCCTCTAGATGTAAAAAAATATGATTTCTATAGCCTAGATATTTTCTTTCTTTCATGAGGGAAGTGTAGGACCCACCAATCAATGGTGAAGATCCCACACAATTCCATGGTTGTGGCCTAATGGCCTACCTTATGCATGCATGATCCATGCATGGGGCCTTTCTCTGTGGGCCCCATCATGGTAGTTTTATTTCATATCATATTATGTTTGAGTCATCTAGACCTTATAACCATGGTAGGAATGGGATCCTCACTATACATTTTAATTATAGGCCATGCATGTGCAAGATCTATGTTGTAAATGTAAATCTAAGTATGATGTGCGGGTGTGATTGGTGTTGGGAGGGCTCAATAGTGGCGGAGCCCCTTTCCCTATGGCCGGATTGTCCTTCTATCGCTCTTTTCCCACATTTTATTTCCTGATGTGTATGAGGCCCGTTGTTGAGGCCCACCTTGATGTGTATGAGGCCCGTTGTTAAGGCCCACATTGATGTATATGAGGCCCGTTGTTGAGGCCCACCTTGATGTGTATGAGGCCCGTTGTTGAGGCTCACCTTGATGTGTATGAGGCCCGTTGTTGAGGCCCACCTTAAATATATATGAGGCCCATGTTGCAAGGCCCATTGTGATGTATGCAAGGCCCATGGGTCATGGCCCATTGCAATGTATGTAAGGCCCAATTGGTGCGGCCTATTCGATATATTTATCGGGTCCATGTCATTAGGCCCATCCTATTGTATTGGTGACCCGTCCATTGAGGCTCACCCGTGGTATATATTTGAGGCCCATGTGTAGGGCCCACCTATTATGTATTTAAAGCCCATGGGTTGTGGCCATAGTGATATATATTAGGCCTATGGGATGTAGCCCATACTGATGTATATTAGACCCCGGTATGTGACTCGCTTGCAAAGTATATTTGAGGCTCATTGTGATATATCTAAGGCCCATGGGTGCGACCCATGCAGATGTATTTGAGGCCTATGGGCAAGGCCCATTGTGATATGTGTTAGGCCCATGACCAGGGCCCACCTGTTTCGTATATTTGGCCCTTGTGTGAGGTAATGTGCCCATTATATATTTGATTCTATGTGAGTCATTCCTTGGGGGCAATGTTGGTTAAAAGTCCACATTCTCGACGCCGGTTATTGATACCGTTTATGAGTATGTGACATCATAACATCATGATACATGCCCATTCGCATCATCTGCATGTTTGTTATGAGATGTGATTGACCATTGCATATGTCATTGGGCAGGATGATGTGAGACTCCCTAATAGGTGGAGATTATCTCACATGAGCGTATGACATGCGCAGGATTGATTCATGATTGGATTGTATGACTTATACATCTTGCATTATGTTGTGATTACCGTATGCCTTAGTGACATCAGGGCCGTAGCCTCCACAGGTATATCATGGATGGCCAGATAGGACACCGAAAATCTGTTCGAGCATCGGGCCACCATAGATGGCGCTGGGTGAAAATCTCTAAACACCCTCTTGGTTTCAGAGGATGCTCCAACATCTAGACTGAGTGGGTAGATGAGCGTTGAGTACTGATTACCAGATGGCTGTGCTTTTCACTGTGTCGTGGTCGGTTGGAAGGGGGTGAGACCTTACCCGCCCGAGTGAGTAAGCATGGCTAGGCTGAGTTTGGCCAGCTCGAGGAATGGGTCCGCTATCGGCTAGCCGGGTAGGTATTGGCAGACTACTGACAGGCGGATAGTGAGGTCTTTTTCACTTACTCAGTTATGCGCTTGATTGGGGCGGCAGGTGGTGTGAAGTGTAATAGACCCCGGTGATTTTCCCAGAGAGGAACCGTACTAATATGAGGACTGACATGATATTATGACACCCCGTCACTGTTGTGCATGTGGGCGGGCGCACATGAGCGGACGCTGATGTGGGCGGGTGTGATGTGGACGGGGCTGAGGCCTGGGCAAGCTACCACACTGGGCGAGCTACCAGCGGTTGGCAGGCTACTGTGCTGACAGGCTACTGAGTAGGAGTTGCATACTCATTCATTCATCCATTCACTATCCACTCGGGCTGGTGGTTCGCAACTAATTGTTGTGTATCTTCGTTATGGAAAGGATTTCGGTTGGGCGCGCGACTAACCTGAGATCAGGAGTTTACCACGTTGAGTAAGACTATCTAAATTTAGGTATGGGACTGGTTTGGATAGAGGTTCCTTGTGGTGGACCCCGTAGCTGCGATACTACGTACTATCATCCCGACATCACACTCCAGCATGATCATTCCATTAACACCATATACTGCATATTCCATTACATCTTTGCGTGTGGCATTGTGGGTTGTTATATTTCTGTATTTCTGTGATTTAGATGAGAGTGATGATATTCGTTAGCTCTTTCGAATTGTGTATTACATTATATCCTTGTCATTCGACATTTGATTATCTATGACTCATCATTTGCATAGTTGTCCTATATTGCGTATTCTGATATTGATTAACTTATGGACTTGTTCATACTTCCGCTTATTCTGTTATCGCATGATTATAATCTTGTCAGTATTTCTATTTACGCTGATAATTCCTGCTCTTATCAGTGTTTCTGCTTATTCAGTCATTGTATGGTTTATGGATTAATAGCTTTCCGGTATTGTATGATTATGATATTGTATTGAATACTTGACACCTATCTCGTGCACACACTTACACCACCCTCTAAGCTTTCTATAAGCTTATGCACGATAGATGCGTGCAGGTGATGTTAGGTTGCAGCAGCATTGATCTTAGAGCGTACAGCTGTTTTCTGGAGCTTTGATTTTGACATATATATTTCCCTTTCAGCATTATATTCAAATGATTATATTAGTGGATATGTGATGATGATGTTGCCTTTATGATTTGAGTAAACTTGTGGTTATGCTTATTACTAGTTAAATGTATATATAAAAAAAATCCTCCTTGTAGGATCTCAGTATCAGAAATCTGGCATATGAATGCTAGGAGCCGAAAATGGGGTACTACGGAGGCTGTCGGCACCGGATTCGGTGATCGGGATTTCTGTGAATCTGATTTTTGGGTTTGGGGCATGACAGCTATGGGGTCCCACCGTTGAAACACCTCCACTCAGTCTACCAGTTGAGCTATGGATGTGAGTGCAGAAAACGGGCCCTACACGGACGTGGGTTCCACCACCCAGGGTGGGTGGACGGTTTGGATAGAACACATACACCCTGGTGTGACCCCACACGTGGGGTGGAGGGCATGGATGGGTCCCATGGACCCCACTGTCCATACACACTCCACTGTTAACTACTCCCACTGTTAGCCACACTACACTATTAGTCACCCATGTCAGTTCATACTCACTGTCAGTTAACACTTCACTGTTAGCCACCTCCACTGATGGACAGGGTGGCATGCCTCGTCAAGGTGGGTCCTACAGGGCCCACCTAAATGGATCAACCAGATTTTGATATGTTTCTCATCATCTAGGCCCACTGGATGGCCTAGATGAAATAGATAGACGGTGCCGATTAAAGCGGTATGATCAAGGTGGGCCATACCATTTTGGATGACATGGGTAAAGTACACCCCTCATAGTGGGCCATTATCATGGAAAAAGATAGAGAGAGAAGAGAGGAAGGTAGAAAGAGAGGAAGAACGATTAGAGACGATGGAGGGGCCCCGCCACTATGTGCCCCTCTTGTATACAACATACATCAAGGTAGGTCCCACCATAAGTGGGCCCTTACATCACAAAAAGATAAAGAAATGGAGATCCAAGATCACCCACTATCTCCTTCTAACTCCTTAGGCCTCCTTTGCTCCTTAGCTTCGATTACAACGGAAGAGATGGGGTTTGGATGGTTGAGATGGGAGATGAGGGGGTAGGAAGTGGGTGATCTTGGATCTCCATTTCTCCGATCTCAACCATCCAAACCTCATCTCCTTTATTGGAATCGAAGCTAAGGAGCAAAGGAAGCCTAGAGAGAAAGAAGGAACGGTGGGTGATCTTAGATCTCCATTTCTTTATCTTTTTGTGATGTAAGGGCCCACTTATGATGGGACCCACCTTGATGTAGGCTTTGTATTAAAGAGGGGCCCATAGTGGTGGGGCCCCTCCATCTTCACCAATCTCTCTCTCTCTCTCTCTCTCTCTCTCTCTCTCTCTCTCCATGATCATGGCCCACTATGATGTGTGTATTTTACCCATGCCATCCAAAATGGTGCGGCCCACCTTGATCATACCGTTTTAATCGAAGCTGTCTATCTATTTTATCTAGGCCATCCAGTGGGCCTAGATGATGAGCAAACACAAATATTAAGTTGTTTCAAAATGGGTCCACTTGATGAGGAGTACATCCACACCATCCGTCCAAGGGTGCTGGACATAGCCGACAATGGGGGTGCTAACAGTGATGTATGGACTAACAGTGGGGTTTCTAGTAGTGAAATGTGGACTGACATGGGGTGCACTAATAGTGAGAGTGTACTGAAAGTGGAGGTGTGCTAGCGGTGGGTGTGTGCTGACGGTGGGGTCCATGGGACCCATCCATGTCGTCCACCCTTTCAGATGGGCCACACCATGGTGTATGGGTCTTATCCAGACCGTCCACCACCCTTAGACGATGGGGCCATGTCCGTACGGGGCCCTCCTTGGCGTGCGTCCCACCCCCAGATCCATAGCTCACTGGCAGACCGAGTGAAAGGTGCCTCGTTTCAACACTCGAGGTCTTGGTATCGATCCCTATGAAGGTGGCTAACATGGAGTGTGTACTGGCATGGAGTGTGTACTGATGGAGGGGTCCATGGGACCCACCCACGTTACCCATCCATTTTGGTGGGCCACATCAATGTATGTGTTTTATCCAAACCGTCCACTATTTCTGGACGGTGGAATCATGCCCGTGGGGGACCCACCCAGCTCCCTAGCTCACGTGGCAGGCTGTGTGAAAGATACCTCATTCCAACGCTGAGGTCTTGGTGTGATTCCCTAGTGCGAGTGGCTATCTATGAAGTGTGATTGATGGTGGGGTCGGACCCATCCTATCCACGCCGTCCATCATATGTTGGGCCACACCATGGTGCGTGTGGAGTGTCCACTTTCCACGGACGGTGGGACCCACCCCACATGTGGGGCAACACCATGATGTATGTTTTTGTCCAGGCCTTGGACGGTCTAGACGTTAAGTGTATATATATATATATATTATTATATATTATATATATTATATATTATATATATGTTATGGTGGTGGGCCCTATGTGGGACCCACCTCTGTTTTGTTGCAGAGAGAAAAAAGAAAAAGAGAAAAATAAAATAAAATAAAAGCAGCTATGTTGTTCATACAAACAGCATGTGGCTACTCTCTCTCTCCCTCCCTCTCTCTCTCTCAACGTCAGTAGCTAATTTTGTGAGCCCCATACCCACCATGCTGCATGTGTTGTATCCAAACCGTCCAACCATCGGTGAGATCATTTTAGGACATGGGGTAAATGAGTGAGATCCAAAGTTCAAGTAGACCCCACTAATTACAATAAATAGTGGGGTACAGTGACATCCACCGTTTAAAACTTCTTAGGAGCCACGGTCGTTCCCACTCAAGTTGATATTTATTTTCACTCCATCTATCCCTATGGTAACTTATGAATAGGTCGGGTCTCAAAATACATGAGGGTGGACCCGATTTGATATACATTCAACCCATTGGACCGACCCATTTGAATCGGCCCATTTGATCGGCCCATTTGAATCGGCCCATTCGATTCGACCCATTTGAACCCATTCGATCCGGTCATGCCTTGGGAGCAATTATGGTTTGACATCCACATTGTAAAGCAATGATGGTTAAATGTCCGCATTGTAACTCTCCCGAGGGCCCATTGTTAGGCCCATACTTGTAGTGTGTAGGCCATCTAGGCCCATCTTCATTACGACTGAGAATCCATTACCATATAATATGTTTAGTATAGTCCTATGGTTCATGATCATATGCATCATATGTATGCTTGATATGAGAAGTGACTGATCATAGCATATGCCTTCAGGCAGATTGTTTAAGGGCTCCTGATTAGGCAGTGTTGCCCCACATGAGCGCACGATACGCGTAGGATTGCCGCATGACTGGATAGTGTGATTCATGCATTTCACATTGTGTGACATAGTTACTATATGCCCTAATGTTATCAGGGTCGTAGCTCCACAGGCATATCATGGTTGGCAGGATTGGATACTGAAAATCTTGTTCCACATGGGGTGCTATAGATATCCCTAGGTGAAAGTCCCTAAACCCTTATGGTACCAAGAGGTTGCTCCAACATCTAGACCAAGTGGGTGCATGAGCGCCGAGTGCCAATTACCAGATGGTCACGCTTTCCACTGTGTCATGGTCGATTAAAAGGGGGTGCGGCCTTACCTGCTCGAGAGGAGGGGACAAAACTAGGCTGAATTTGACCAGCTCGAGGAATGGGTTCGCTATCGATGAGTCAGGCTCAATATTGGCAAACGAATAATGAGATCTCTTCCACTCACCTTGTTGCGATCGATGGGGCGCCAATCTGGCTTGAAGTGTATTAGACCCCGGTAATATTGCAGAGTTAAGCTGTATTAATATGTGGACTTAGATGAGGATTTGTATGCTTGAGTTGCACTTCACATCGCATGGCCTTGGTATGGCCGACATCATTCATGCTTTGCACCGCATGGCCTTCATACGACTAATGGTATTCACAGATTCATCAGCATGTTCTACATTACTTTGATACTACATAAATATATTACTACCTTACGCACACACTTTCACCACCCTCTAAGCTTTCTATAAGCTTATGCACGACCGTTACGTACAGGTTACATTGGACCACAGCAGCATTGAGGCAAGAGCGAATAACAGATCATCTTGGAGCTTTTTGTCCATTATCATTGTATTTTCTTTTATGCTCATTGTACTTGTAAAGTTTTTTATCATAGTAGAAATGTAATGAAGTTTTTGGTTATTGTTTGTGGGTTATGCCTTTGGTTATGCCTTTGGTTATGCTTATTACAAATCAAACTGATATTAAAAATCCTCCTTGTAGCATTCCAGGATCGAAACCTGGCGAATGGGCGCTAGGAGCCAAGAATGGGGTTCTACGGAGGCTGTCGGTGCCAAATTCAGCGATCAGGAATTTTGTGAGCCCGATTTTTGAGTTTAGGGCATGACAACCCAACCCATCCCTGTCTTACACAACCTTACCTAAAATTAACTCTCTTTTACAACCAAGTACACTCCATCACCCATCACCCATCACACCCCATCATTCACCCATCCCTCTTTCTCTTACAACCTCTCTCTCTCATTCTCCCAAGCTCCATGAGATCAATCTGACGTCCTAGTAAGAGACCTCTATGAGAGAAGCTTTGTGTAACCCACTCCCTACCATCTAATCCAAACCTTCAAAGCCAATCTTGACCATTGAATCACACCCCTTGGAGCTCTAGATTGCATTGGTGGAAGAAGGAAGAGGAGATTAAAGGTGGGCATTTTCTAAAGTTGATTTGTGTGGTTTTGATGAATTGAGGGCCCACATATGGTGGGACCCATCTTAATGTATGATTTGTATGAGGGGCCCATAGTGGCAGGGTCCCTGCACTACTTCGATCTCTCTTTATCTCTCTCTCTCTCTCTATTTTTTCTCTCTTTTGGTGATGGTTTGCGGCCACTTGATCTAGACGGTTCATTTATTGGGGCCCGACTCGCTGCCTTAGATTAAGAAAAAATACTAACATCAGCTTGATTGACAGAGTGGCTCACTGGTGTGGACCCCACCATTTGTTCGTGTTGCATATGTACCATAGCAAAACCAAAAAAAATATTTTAATGATATCTGGTGGGCCACACCACATGGATCCACCCTACTGGACATGAGGATCCAACCAACCATTCAGCATCCAGATAGTCTCTGGACGGTGGAAGCCTTTTTAAAAAAATATAATAATAATTACATATATCATGATATAATATATAATAATATAATATTATATTATATTATGGTGGCCCCACATGGGAACCACTTGAGATATGTATTATAATATATACATACATACATATATATATATATATATATATATATATATATATATATATATATATATATATATCATAGTGGGGCTACACCACGTGGGAGCCACCTTGTTGTATCTATGCCCAGCCATCCATCTGGACGAGCTGTGGGGCACACCGTCCAGCACACTGAACGGATGGACCCCACCCTGATGGATGTGTTCCATCCAAACCGTTCACCCATTTGATGATCTCATTTTAAGGGTCAGATGGACCATGTATGTGGATCCTACCTTGATGTATGTGATTCAACTAAAACCACCCATCCATTTAGCAAGTCCTCTCAAGGCTTAAGACTAAAAATAAGACAGATCCAGTTATCAGGTGGGCCACACCACAACAACATTGGGTTTGAACATCTAACATTGAAAATCCTTTTGGGATCACAAAAGTTTTAAATTAATATCCTCCTTGTCAGGTCCTTGTGACTGTATGTACAGATTGGATTGAAAATAAATGTTATGGTCGGCCCTACCTTGTCGATGTGTTGTATTCACACCGTCCATTCATTCGTTGGACTGGTGGAAAACACGTGTGGATCCTACAATGATGTATTTGTTTCATCACACCGTCCAAATGTGTTAGACGGTTTGGACAGTGCTGGATACCATGTGACAGTGCTACGGACCACCATGAAGTATATTTTGATCTACACTGTCCATCTATTTTAGGGTGGGCCCATCGTGATGTATGTGTTATAACCATGTCGTCCAGTCTGCTGGACGTGCGACCCACTATTAGAGGTGTTGTTCATCCATGCCAATCATTTGGTGGGACCATTTCAAAGGTGTAGGTCCACCTATTTTGAATTTGAGGTCCATTAGTGTGGCCCACTTGTTACATATGAGGCCCATTGGTTCGGCCTTTTGTGATGTATTTTGGCCCATGCGAGAGGCCCATCATGTTGTATTCATGGCCTAGTTGATCAGGCCCGTTGTGATGTATTTGTGGCCCAGTTGATAAGGCCCATTGTGATGTATTTGTGACCCGTATTACTAGGCCCGATGTGGTGTATATGTGGCCCTTGAGTGAGGCCCAATGCGATGAACATACGGACTAATGTAATGTGTGATTTCACTATAATGTATGTAATGATGTTTATGTGGACCACTCCTTAGGAGTAATGTTGGTTAAATAGCCACATTGATGTACAATGACGGTTTAATGTCCACATTGTGACCTTCCCTTAGGCCTGGTTAGGCCCATTCTCATCATTCTTTAGTATGTTAACCTAAACGAATGAGCCCCATTGATATTACTTGATCCATCATCGGTCATCCATCTATGGACCCCGCCTTATGACGAGGCTAATTTTCAAGGCTAATTCCGATTGTCGAGGCCGATTCCGATTGTGAAGGCCGATTCCGATTGTTGAGGCTGAGTATCACGACCAATTCTAATTGTCGAGGCCGATTGTATAGGACGATTCAGATTGTCGAGCCCAAGTATTGAGGCCGATTTCGACTGTCGAGGTCGATTCTGATTGTTGAGGCCAATTGTATAGGCCGATTCTGATTGTCGAGGCCGAGTATCGAGGTCAATTTCAATTGTCGAGATCGACTATCGAGGCCGATTTCGATTTTCGAGGTCGATTGTATAGGCTGATTCCGATTGTCGACACCAATTTCGATTGTCAGGCCAATTGTTGAGGCTAATTTCGATTGTCGAGGCCTAGTATCAAGGTCGATTTCGATTTTCGAGGCTGAGTATTGAGGTTGATTCTGATTGTCGAGGCCAATTGTATACGTCAATTCTGATTGTCGAGGCCGAGTATCGAGGTCAATTTTGATTGTCGAGGTCGATTTCGACTATCAAGGGAGATTCTGCTTGTCGAGACTGAGTATCGAGGCCGATTCTGATTGTCGAAGCTGATTATTGAGGCCAATTCCAATTGTTAAGGCCGATTTCGATTGTCGAGGCCGAGTATCGAAGCTGATTCCAATTGTTGAGGCCAATTCTAATTATCGAGGTCGATTGTTTAGGCCGATTTCGATTTTCGAAGCCGAGTATCAAGGCTGATTCCAATTTTCAAGGTCGATTGTATAGGGTGATTCTGATTGTCGAGGCTAAGTATTGAGGCTGATTCTAATTATAGAGGCCGATTTCGATTGTCAAGGCCAATACCGATTATCGAGGCCTAATGTGTTGTATATGCAGCTCATAATTGAGGCCCATTATGATATGTATTTAGCCAGTGTTTAAGGCCCAATGTGATGTATATGAGACATATTTGATGAGGCGCATTGTGGTACATTTGAGGGCCAAGCGATGGAGACCGTTGTGATGTATATTAGGCCCATGTGAGAAGCCTATCATAATGTGTATTAAGCTCTTAAGTAAGGCCCATGGTGTTATATATTAGGCCCTTGTGTGAGGCCATAGGTCCACTGTATGTTAGGCTTTATGGGGGCCATTCCTTGGGGGCAATGTTGGTTAAATGTTCACATTTTTTAGGCCAATTGTCGATGCTGGTTACTGATACCACTTATGAGTATGTGACAGCATAGCATCATGATACATGCCCATACGCATCATCTGCATGTTTATTACAAGATGTGATTAACCATTGCATATGCCATAGTACAGATGCTTTATGAGACTCCATGATAGGTGAAGTTATCCCACATGAGTACACGGTATGTGCGGGATTGATGTATGATTGAACTACATGACTCATGCATCTTGCATTATGTGATTGTGATTACTTTACACCCTAGCTACATTAGGGCTGTGACTTCCACAGGCACGTCGTGGATAACCAGATGGGACACCAAAAATGTTTGGTTTGAGCATTTGGGCACTTTGGATGTCCGTGGGGTGAAAGTCCCTAAACTTTCGAGGCCAAGAAATGCCCCAACGTGTAGATTGAGTGGATACATGAGCGCCCGAGTGCCGAATACCAGTAGGCTGCATCTCTCACTGTGTCGTTGTCGGTTAGGAGGGGGTGTGGCCTTATCTGCTTGAGTGAGGGGGCCATAAGCTAGGCTGAGTTTGACCAACTCCCAAATGGGTCCGCTAAAGACGAGCCAGGCATGCATTGGTATACTACTGGTAGGTGAGTAGTGAGGTCTTTTCCACTCGCTGGGCTATGCGTGTAACGGACTTCTGGAGCTTTGATTTTTGATATATGTATTTCCCTTTCAACATTGTATTCAAATGTTTATATTAGTGGATATGTGCTGATGATGTTGCCTTTGTGATTTGGGTAAACTTGTGGTTATGCTTCTTATGAGACAAAAGTACGTTAGAAAAATCCTCCTTGTACGATCCCAGGATCGAAATCTAGCGTATGCAAGCTGGGAGCCGAAAATGGGGTACTACGGAGGTTTTTTGCACCGGATTCGGTGATCGAGAATTTTATGAGCCTGATTTCCAGGTTTGGGGTGTGACAGAAGTTGGTATTAGAGCATAACTTAAGAATACCTGGGGATAACATCACATATCTGCCGATATCTACCCTGCGCTCTATGATTATTGAGAACTTAAAATGGTTAGATCCTCAAGTTCGAATAACTTAGATATATTTGATACAGCTCCCTACCGTTGATATTGTGAGTTGCATAGTATTTCAGTTTCAATTGTTTTTAACCAGGATTTGAAGATCAACAGGGTCACCATTCTGTTGAGGAGGTGTATTGGGAGTGAGAGGCTGAGATTCGTGGGTATTATCCCCATCTCTTAAGTGTTTGATGATTATTTCTATAGTCATAGAATTATCCTCCCTTGGTAAGCTTTGTATTGGTTGTGTCGTGTTTTAAAATTCAAAGATGAAATTTTTATTAGGAGGAGAGAGCTGTTAGACCCGTATCCTATCATGTACCATTCTGTAGGCTTCCACGGTCCTCTTGATCAAATTTCAACAACCCGCGACCTGTAATCAACATTTGCGTGCAGCCCTAAGTCCTGTCCCGTATTCCAAAGTCAGCTCGATCTGAGACTTGTACCCTAGTGACCGCACCGTTGTAAGGTTCTGATGCCGCGTCTCGCCGCTGAGGCAGTTCCTAAGCCAGGAGATGTGGACCCGCATTCAGTTCGAGAAAACTCCAAGCGTTTCAAATGCCGAGGGAATCACTATGACAAGTCACATCAATCCATCAATCAAGTACAAGCAACCCAACCCATCCCTCTCTTACACAACCTTACCTGAAGTCAACTCTCTCTTACAACTAAGTACACATCCATCACCCATCACCCATCACACCCTATCACTCACCCATCACACCCCATCACTCACCCATCCCTCTCTCTCTTACAACCTCTCTCTCTCTCTCATTCTTCCAAGCTCCCTGAGAGCAATCCAACGTCCAAGAAAGAGACCTCCATGAGAGAAGCTTTGTGTGGCCCACTCCCTACCGCCAATCTAACCCTTCAAAGCCGATCTCGATCATTGAATCACACCCTTTGGAGCTCTAGATCACATTGGCGGAAGAAGGAAGAGGAGATCAAAGGTGGGTATTTTCTAAGGTTGATGATGAGGGTCAAATATTGCATCTCAGACCCCAGTTATTACTTGATTTTGCGTACATGATAATGCTTAATGTCATATTTTAATTGTGTTTTTGTTGCAGAGAGTAATTAGGAGTGTGGATAGAAAAAGGAAACTACAAGCATGAAATTGATGCTCTGAAGTAACCAAGGCAATGGGCGAGATTCCAAAGGACTAAGAATGATAGATTTACATGTCAGGGATCTGAGGAAATCGAGTTGTTCATGTTAAAGACGCCCAAAATGGTCCAGAATGCAAGATCACTAGGTTCCCATCATCTGTTCAGCTCAAGACTTCATATATAGCTTGAGGACTATAAATTAATCGTACACGTCAATTTTCAGCTATTAGATCCCTCTTAAAGGGGCCGAACGGACAGATCAACCCCTTAACCCACAAGTGGGGTCCACCTGATCTCTGAATACTCTTAAATTTTGGACTTAACGCCTTAAATGAGGTGACAAAACAGATGGACGGTACGAATTTCTCACAAGAATCACAACGGACCCCACCTGTACATTGCACGTGCACAGTGTGTACAAAGACTTGTTGTACACTGAAAAAACAAAAGTCGGTCAGCAGGCGCTGACCGACATTTCTTCCAAAAAATGTTTCTCTGCTACATTTTTTAATAGGGACTTGCGGTCCTCTGTTGTGGGCCACCATCACGACTCGAAGGTTCAATCTGGACCGTCCATTAGCCCAGCATGGCCCATATTACCACTGCCTAGGTGGCAATATTTCAAATGACAATGAAGAGCAGGTTTTGATCATCCAAATGGAAGAAAACTCATGTGGGCCATGTCAAAATCAATCTAAAACCATCCCTCCCCGAATGGTTTTTTTGAGAGGATCACAATGGACGGAGTAGATTTCTCAAAACGATAGCGAATTGCGGACCACCATCATCACTGCGTAACAAATACGCAGGCTCTGTTTTACATCCAGACGCTGTCTAAGTATTACGTATGATTGCATGAACATGGTGATGATCGGATGGGTAATCTAGACCGTCCATCTTGAAGATCGTCCAAAACCGTCTATGGGGGCATTGTTTTAACCACTTTGATGGATGCTAGGAGGATCAATGGGGGAGATTTTTCAAGATTTTAAGCAGAACGGGCGCACGTCCTACGAATGGAGTGAGGAAACCCCCACCGGCGTTACTGACTCTTCCCTACCTATAAAAGTGAGAGAGAGAACGTGAGAAAGTATCCAAATCTGGTGGAGCAGAACGAGAAAAGAAGTAGAGGGTCTTGGAAGCCAAATTCTGAGAGCAGCAAGGGGCAGATCCAGATCTGTTGGAGCAGAACGAGAAAAGAAGTAGAGGGTCTTGGGAGCCAGATTCTGAGAGCAGCAAGGGGCAGATCCAATCTAGTGGAGCAGAACGAGAAAAGAAGTAGAGGGTCTTGGGACCCAGATTCTGAGAGCAGCAAGGGGCGGATCCAAAGCTTGGGAGAGGAGAGAGAGAGAGAGAGAGAGAGAGAGAGAGAGAGAGAGAGAGAGAGAGAGGAAGGAAGAAGGGAGATGTTTTTATTTTAAAAATTTTATTTTTCCTTCTTTCTAGTTAAATTTATGGATTGCTAACTTCTTAGTTAGGGTTGAGATAAAGCCCCTAATTTGAATGACTCTCGTATGTGTTGATTTCATCTGATTTGATTGATTTATTTTTTTCTGTAGGGTGCTAACCTGAAATCTCCGTGCTTCTCCATTCTATGAGCTTAACCAAAGTCTAGATGAGGATGTGGTTTGGAATCTTATTTTAGGTGCTTGTGTCTGACCATGAACAGATTTCCTATAGAGTTAAAAATAGGAATCTACATCTCTTCATGCCTGACCATGGATGGAAAGATGTGATCCTTATGCTTTAAAGGATTATACATTCTGTGTGCCAGACCAAGGACATAGAGTGTGCTTTATTTATTAAATTTACATCAATCTGAATTAGGGTGAATCAACAGGTAAAACAAGGGTCAGGATAATTAGGGGTGGATTCGAAAGTCCTAGTCTTTTCCTTGATTGAATTTTCCTTATTGCCCTTGGTTATTTTTCATAGATTTGTGATAGTTTACTTAATTATTCGCTAAATTATTTTTTGGATTAGTTAAGAAGAATCGTAAATTATAAATTGTGACAATCAGTCCTCGTGGGAACAATCTTGTAATACGTATCGTTTCTACATCTGATTCATGTACTTGCCAGTTTAAAATCATTAAATCAGATTGGTTTATATAAAAAATTAAGTTTTTAGCGTCGTTGCCGGGGGCTGTTTCGGTCCAATTGGATTTAGGATTCTCTCTTATCATAATTCATAGCCTTAGGATTTTTCTAGCATTATTTTAAGAAATTTTTTTTTTTTGTAGGAATTGAAGAAGGAAGCTACAGAATAAAGTTGTCTTTAAATGGAGGATCTCTCAAATCTTCGGTCATCGATCATCTCCTTTTCCGGGTTCTTTCTTCCAATTCTTATTTACATAGCTTTATCTTGTTTTTACGAATTCATAATTTTTAGTTCTAGTTTTATTTCTCTTAGGTTGCATCTTAGTTTAGTTTAATTTTCTTTCCTACATTACAGTTATTTAGTTTATGCTAGGATGTAGTTCTCTGAACATAGAACTAGCACCTTTTGATCCTGAAACAGAAAGAAACTTCCATAGAAGATTTTAAAACATCCTATTTGAAATGGTGGACGAAAATGGAATTAAAGCTCTTAGAGATTATTCAGCTCTTTTCCAATTCAATGCGCCTTCATGCATAGTGTTGCCTGCCACCACGGTAAAACACTTTGAACTTAAACCTGAGGTAATACAATTGTTGCCCTCTTTCTATGGTTTAGACAAGGATGATCCATATCATCATGTGAAAGAATTCTTAGTCATTTGCTCTATTTTAGGTTCTAAAACTTTTCAGATGATTCAATCTATTTGTGCCATTTTCCTTTTTATTTAAAGGATAAGGCAAAAGCATGGTTGAATTCTCTAGGAGTTGGGTCTATCACTACATAGGACCAACTGTCTAAGAAGTTCTTAAACAAGTTCTTCCCAGTTCACAAAACTAATGCTCTCCATAGGGAAATTACTAATTTCACACAAAAAGAGGGGGAGCACTTTCATGAATGTTGGGAAAGATGGAAGGACTTGCTTCTTAAATGTCCACACCATGGTTTTGAGAAGTGGTAATAAGTTTAATACTTCTATAACGGTTTGACACTCCAAAATTATTGCATGATTGATGCCACCAGTGGAGGGTCATTCATGACCAAAAGTGATGTCGAAGCGTGGAATTTCTTTGAAACCTTGTGTGAAAATTCTCAGCAATGGGACTACTCAAATAGAGGTGAAAGAAGTCCCCAACCATAGAAGAAAGGTGGTATTTATGAGATAGGAGTCACGACAGATCTTTATGCCAAGATTAATAGCCTAACAAAGAAAATTGATGCTCTAATGTTGAATAATGGACCTCCACAAACAACTCAAATCGAGTCATGTGACATATGCTCCAGTCCCGCCCATCTTACGCAGTCTTGTCCATCTAGTGCAGCATTTTCAAAATTTCTCTCTGAACAAGTACATGCTATGAACACCTTTCGGAGAACTGGGAATGATCCTTACTCAAACACCTACAATCCAGGGTGGGATAAGCATCTAAATTTTTCTTGGGCAAAAGGACCACAATAAGGAGGACCATCTGAAAATCCTCCTATGAAACCTTACCCCAAGTAGGTAGTCAATAACCTCAACAGTTTCCACAGTATCAACAAGTACCTCCACAATCTAGGAAACCATCTCTTGAGGATACACTCAATATTTTTATGTAGAGTTCACTTCAATTTCAAAATGACACCCAACAAACTTTACTAGCTAACCAGCAAAGCTTACATGCAAATGCGCAATCCATTGCCAAGCCAGAAGTACAGCTGGGTCAACTTGCTGCCACATTGAGTGAGATAGAGAAGGGCAAGTTTCCTAGTCAACCTGTGGTAAATCCAAAAGGACAGTATGCGATTGGCTCTAATTCAAACCAAGAATAATATCATGAGCAAGCCAAATCAATCATTACCCTTTAGTCCGGTAAACAGATCGAGAACAAAGTAGAGATGCCTAGGGAAAAATCAAATTCTAAATCAGAGGACCAAAATGAAGTGGAAAGACATACCAGTGCATCCAAAGTCTAAAAGTACTCTAACTCTCCGGGAACCACTCATGTACCATCTTATGTGCCTAGCACCTTTTCCTCAACGTTTGGCACCAGTTAAGAAAGGAAACAACTTTAATGTGATATTGGACATGTTTAAGTAAGTGTAAATTAACATTATGTTGCTTGATGCTATTAAGCAAGTCCCTACTTACGCTAAGTTTTTTAAAGATTTATGCACTCAAAAGCATAAGATGAATGTTCATAAGAAGGTCTTCCTTGCAGAGCAACTCAGCTCCATGATTCAAAACAACACTCCTAAATTTAGGGATCCAAGAGCTCCTACCATTTCTTACGTCATAGGAGATATAAGGTTGAGAAGGCATTGCTTAATTTAGGGGCGAGCGTTAATTTGTTACCATATTCTGTATATGAGCAGCTAGGACTTGGTGAGCTGAAACCAACTAAAATAACACTACAACTAGCTAATAGATCTATTAAGGTGCCCCGTAGTATTATTGAGGATGTGTTAATCCAGGTTGATAAGTTTTATTCTCCAGTGGATTTCATCGTTCTAGATACTCAGCTTGTCCAAAATCCTACTAGTCAGATTCTGATTATTCTAGGATGTCTATTCTTGGCCACATCTAATGCTATCATAAATTGCAGGAATGGAGTTATGAAGTTATCTTTTGGTAACATAAAGATTAAAGTCAATGTTTTCAATGCTGCACAACAACCAACAGACTCGGATGATATATTTGAAGTGGACATGATTGAGACTATAGTGCAAGAATCTTTCCTTCAATCTTCCGAAGACACACTTGAGACTTGCTCAGCACATTTTGGCATGAATTTTGACATAGAGAGTTCCATCCAAGAAGTCAATGCATTGCTTGACTCTACTCCTATAATGGAGACTGCAAAATGGAAAGCGAAAGTGGAACCTCTTCCACCCTCTGAGTCTAAACCGGTCCCATCTATTGAGAAACCACCTGAACTTAACCTTAAACAATTACTTAAAAATCTCGAGTATGCATTTTTAGGTCCTTCTAAGACTCTGCCAGTCATCATAGATTCTAACCTTGAGAAGGAACAGGAGAGCAAGTTGCTTAATATTCTTAGAGAATATAAGGCAGCTATTGGGTAGACGATAGAGGACATGAAGGGAGTAAGCCCCACTTTGTCTATGCATCGTACTGATCGTGAAGAAAATGTGAAAACGTCGTGTGAAATACAAAGGATGCTTAACCCTAACATGGAAGAAGTTGTTCAAACGGAAGTGCTTAAATTATTAGAGGATGGTATCAAGGTGTTGAGGAAATTTAGTTGGCGGACCCAGGTTATCAAGATTGATTAATTCATGATCCAATCTTGTCTGACTGAAGACGTTAAACTTAGAGCTCCTGGGAGGCAACCTAGCCTTCCATTTTATTTTATTTTTTTTTCTTTTTCCTAATTAGTTAATTCAATGTTTGTGGGTAACATTGCTACAAACTCTCACGAGACTACAACTTGTCCACTAGGGGCAACCTAGGGGTTTAAAGGCTTGTTGCATACGCTAAATGCAATCGAGAGCACCTGCGAAAGTGGTATAGGTAGAATCTTCTTTTTGTGATTTTATTTTTGTGATTTTGCTTTTATTGATTTCCCTCTTGTGCTGACTCGCTTTTACGTTGATATTTTTGGGAAAGCCTCTTGATTCTCTGTCCAGGTACTATCTTTCCATCACTCTTTTACTTTCGTTGTCCCATGTGCATTGCATGCTTATTTCTTTTACATTGAGGACAATGTAGATTTTAGGTCAGGGGTGGAAAATTAGGTTACTTAATCAGTATTTTCTTAGTCTTGAGCAAAAATTGTGAAATTTTTTAACTTTTTTTAGATTTCTTGTGAATTTGAAGTGATTTTGAAGGATAGTTATGATTTTAAAATTACAAGATATAGAATGTTGGTAAGTTATGACTCTTGGATTCAGTTGTTTGTTAGATTTCACAGTTAGGTTTAAATTGTTAACCTATGATTAGAAGTGGTAAATATTGATTGAGTCATTATTTCACATATCACATCTCGCTTACACATTAAGGTTTTGGTTCCATATTAAATGATTAATTTGGTAATCACTAAGCATGAAAGGAACCAGCCCGAAAAAAAATAAAAATAGCATCAGTTTATAAAGAAGAATTGAAAGGGTTAGTCAAATAATCTTCACCATAGGTTTGCTCCCTATAGATGAAGATTCGATTCCCCATGGATGATATGTGAAAAAGGGTTGGGTACAATCTTTACCATAGGTTTGCTCCCTATGAGTGAGGATTTGATTACCCTCCTTAGCGTTACTGTTCTTGAATATATATATATCTGTAAGGCAAGTGTTGGTTTTAGTTTTGGTTGTCATGAATTCCGTTGTTAATTACTAATGATATCATGAAATTGACAATTGGATCTCTTAACAGTGGTAAGTCGAGATTACACTATACACCCATGGAACTCAATGTTTAGAATTTTCTAATTAATGGATTAATATTTTAAACTTGATTATGAACTTTTCTAATTAATGAATTTTCTAATTTTACTCACCATTCATGAAACTTAGAATTCTTACATCTCAACTATTTGTTCACAAGTCACTCAGGTTTACAGGAATTGCCCTTTTATTTTTGAAATTATTTTCGCATATTTTGTTCGGACTAGAAAAATACTGGTTGGGGGTTGTGATGAGGGTCAAATATTGCACATCAGACCCCAGTTATTACTTGATTTTGCAAACATTATAATGTTTAATGTCATATTTTAATCGTGTTTTTGTTGCAGGGAGTAATTAGGAGCATAGACTGAAAAAGGATACTACAAGCATGGAATTGACACTCTGAAGTAACCAAGGCAATGCACAAGATTCCAAAGGATAAAGAATGAAAGATTTACATGCCAAGGATCTGAGAAAATCGAGTCGTTCACGTTAAAGAGGCCCAAAATTGATCCAGAATACAAGATCACGGGATTCCCACCATCCATTCGTCTCAAGACTTCATATATGGCTTGAGGACCATAAATTAACCGTACACGTCAATTTTCAGCCATTGGATCCCTCTGGAAGGGGCTGAACGGACAGATCATCCCCTTAATCCATAAGTGGGGCCCACCTGATCTCTGAATACTCTTCAATTTTGGACTCAATGCCTTAAATGAGGCGAAAAAATGGATGGACGGTACAAATTTCTCACAAACATCACGACAGACCCCACCTGTGCATTGCACTAGCACAGTGTGTACAAAGATTCACCGTACACTGAATAAACAAAAGTAGGTCAGCATGCGTTGACCGACATTTCTTCCAAAAATGTTTCTCTGCTATGATTTTTAACAGCGACTTGTGGTCCTCTATTGTGGGCAACCATCAGGACTTTAAGGTCCAACTGGACCGTCCATTAGCCGAGCATGGCCCATATTACCACTGCCTAGGTGGCAGTATTTCAAATAACAGAGAAGAGCGGGTTTTGATCGTCCAAACGGAAGATGGACAGTAGTGAGAAAACTCATGTGGGCCACGTCGAAATCAATCCAAAACTATCCCTCCCCGAATGGTTTTTCGAGAGGATCACAATGGACGGAGTAGATTTCTCAAAAAGATAGCGAAATGGGGCCCACCATTGTCACTGTGTAACAAATACACAGGCTCTATTTGTGTCCAGATGCTATCCGAGTATTGTGTATGATTGCATGAACATGGTGATGATCGAATGGGTAATCTAGACCGTCCATCTTGAAGATCGTCCAAAACCGTCCAGGGGGGCGTTGTTTTAGCCACTTTGATGGACGTTAGGAGGATCAGCGGGAGAGATTTTTCAGGCTTTTATGTAGAACGCCCGCACGTCCTGCGAATGGAGTGCAAAAACCTCCACTGGCGTTGCCGACTCTTCCTAACCTATAAAAGTGAGAGAGAGAACGTGAGAAAGTATCCAAATCTGGTGGAGCAGAAAGAGAAAAGAAGTAGAGGGTCTTGGAAGCCAGATTCTGAGAGCAATAAGGGAAAGATCCAGATCTGGTAGAGTAGAATGAGAAAAGAAGTAATGGTTCTTGGGAGCTAGATTCTGAGAGCAGCAAGGGGCAGATCCAGATCTGGTGGAGCAGAACGAGAAAAGAAGTAGAGGGTCTTGGGAGCCAGATTCTAAGAGTAGCAAGGGGCAGATCCAGAGCTTGGGAGAGAAGAAAAAGAAGAAAGAGAGAGAGGGAGAAAGAGAGAGAGAGAGAGAGAGAGAGAGAGAGAGAGAGAGAGAGGAAGGAAGAAGGGAGATGTTTTTATTTTTAAAATTTTAATTTTCCTTCTTTCTAGTTAAATTTATGGATTGTTAACTTCTCAGCTAGGGCTGAGATGAAGCCCCTAATTTGAATGACTCTTGTATTTGTTGATTTCATCTGATTTGATTGATTTATTTCTTTCTCTAGTCTACTTAATTGAAATCTCCATGCTTCTCCATTCTATGAGCTTAACCAAAGTCTAAATGTGGATGTGGTTTGGAATCTTATTTTAGGTCATTGTGTCTGACCACTGAACAGGTTTCTTATAGAGGAAGAAATAGGAATCTACATCTCTTCATGCCTGACTTTAGATGGAAAGATGTGATCCTTATGCTTTAAGGGATTATACATTCTGTGTGCCCGACCAAGGGACATAGAGTGTGGTTTATTTATTAAATTTACATCAATCTAAATTAGGGTGAATCAATAGGTAAAACAAGGGTCAGGATAATTCGGGGTGGATTCGAAAGTCCTAGTCTTCTCCTTGATTGAATTTTCCTTATTGCTCTTAGTTATTTTCATAGATTTGTGATAGTTTACTTAATTATTTGCTAAACTATTTGTTGGATTAGTTAAGAAGAATCGTAAATTGTAAATTGTAATAACTAGTTCTCGTGAGAATGATCTCGTAATACATATCTTATCTACATCTGATTCGTATACTTGCGAGTTTTAAAATCATTTAAATCAGATTGGATTAAATAAAACATCAGTTGATTGGTGTGGTTTTGATGAATTGAGGGCCTACATATGGTGGGACCCATCTTGATAGTATGATTTGTTTGAGCACCCCCCCCCCCCACCCCCCACCCCCCCCCCCCTCTCTCTCTCTCTCTCTCTCTCTCTCTCTCTCTCTCTCTTTTCTCTCTTTTGATGATGGTTTTGCGGCCTAATTGATCTAAACAGTTCATTTGTTAGGGCCTGACTAGCTGCCTTAGATTAAGGAAAAATACAAACATCTGCTTGATCAGTGGAGTGGCTCACTGGTGCGGACCCCACCATTTGTTTGTGTTGCGTATGTACCATAGCAAAATAAAAAAAAAAGTTTTTAAGGATATCTGGTGGACCACACCATGGGGACCCACCCTATTGGACGTGAGGATCCAACCAACCATCCAGCGTCCTGATAGTCTCTGGACATTGGAAGCCTTTTTTAAAGATATAATAATAATTATATATATATCATGATATAATATATAATAATATTATATTATATTATGGTGGCCCCACGTGGGAACCACCTGAGATATGTATTAATATATATATATCTTGTGGGGCCACACCACGTGGGAGCCCACCTTACTGTATCTATGCCCAATCCTCCATCTGGACGAGCTGTGGGACCCCCAATGTGCTGTAAGGGAGCCATCCACATCATCCAGCACACTAAACGGGTGGACCCCACCCTGATGGATGTGTTCCATCCGAACCGTCCACCCATTTGACGATCTCATTTTAAGGGCCGGACGGACCACGTATGTGGACCCTACCTTGATGTATGTGATTCACCTAAAATCGCCCATCTATTTGGCAAGTTCATCTCAAGGCTTGAGACTAAAAATAAGACAGATCCAGTTATCAGGAGGGCCACACCACATCAACAGTGGGTTTGAATGTCTACCATTGAAACTCGTTTTGGGATCATAGAAGTTTTGTATCAATATAATATTTGTTTTCCTCCTATCAAGTCCTTATGACCGTATGAACAGATTGGATTGGAAAATAAACATTATGGTGGGCCCTACCTTGACGATGTGTTGTATTCACATCGTCCATTCATTCGCTAGACTGGTGGGCCACACGTGTGGATCCCACAAGGATGTATTTGTTTCATCACATCGTCCAGATGTGCTGGACGGTACTGGACAGTTTGGGCAGTGCCGGATACCATGTGACGGTGCTACGGACCATCATGATATATATTTCGACCTACGCCGTCCATCTATTTTGGGGTTGGGGCCCATCGTGATGTATGTGTTATAACCACACTGTCCAGTCTGCTGGACGTGCGACCCACTATTATAGGTGTTGTTCATCCATACCGATCATTTAGTGGGCCCATTTCGAAGGTGTTGGTCTACCTATTTTGAATTTAAGGCCCATTAGTGCGGCCCACTTATTGCATATGAGGCCCATTGCGATGTATTTGAGGCCCATTGGTGCAGCCTATTATGATGTATTTTAGCCTGTGCGAGAGGCCCATTGTGTTGCATTCGTGGCTCAGTTGATAAGGCCTATTGTGATGTATTTATGGCCTAGTTGATAAGGCCTATTATGATATGGCTAAGCCCGATGTGGTCTATATGTGGCCCTTAAGTGAGGCCCAATGCGATGAACGTGCGGACCGATGTAATGTGTGATTTCACTATAATGTATGTAATGATGTTTATGTGGACCACTCCTTGCGAGTAATGTTGGTTAAATGGTCACATTGTTGGACAATGATGGTTTGATGTCCACATTGTGACATTCCCTTAGGCCTGGTTAGGCCCATTCTCATCATTCTCTAGTGGGTTAACCTAAACGACTGGGTCCCATTGATATTGCTTGATCCATCATCGGCCATCCATCTATGGACCCCGCCTTACGACAAAGCCGATTGTTGAGGCCGATTCCATTTGTCGAGGCCGATTGTATAGGCCAATTTCAATTGTCGAGGCAGAGTATCAAGGCCGATTTTGATTATCGAGGCTAATTGTATAGGTCGATTCTGATTGTCGAGGTCGAGTATCGATGCCGATTCCGATTGTCGAGGCTAGTTGAATAGGACGATTCCAATTGTCGAGGATGATTATATAGGTTGATCTTGATTGTCGAGGCCGAGTATCGAGGCCTATTCGGATTGTCGAGGATGAGTATCGATGTCGATTTCGATTGTCTAGGCCGATTCTAATTGTCGAAGCTGAGTATTGAGATCAATCATCGAGGCCAATTGTATAAGTCGATTCCGATTGTCGAGGTCGAGTATTGAGGCCAATTTCGATTATCGAGGCTGATTGTATAGGCCGATTTCAATTGTTGAGGCCGAGTATCGAGGCTGATTGTATAGGCCGATTACAATTATTGAGACCGATTGTTGAGGTCGATTCCTATTGTCGAAGCCAGTTTTATAGGCCGATTCTAATTGTCGAGGTCGAGTATCAAGGCCAATTCTAATTGTCGAGGCCGAGTATCGAGGCCGATTGTATAGGCCAATTTCAATTGTCAAGGTCGATTTCGAACGTTGAGGGTGATTGTATAAGCCAATTTCGATTGTTAAGGCCGAGTATCGAGGCCGATTTCGCTTGTTGAGGCCAATTGTATAGGCCGATTTTGATTGTCAAGGCCGAGTATCGAGGCCGATTCCGATTGTCGAGGTAGATTGTATAGGCCGATTCCGATTGTTGAGACTGATTCCGATTGTTGAGGCTGATCGTATAGGCCGATTCCAATTGTCGAGGTCAAATATCAAGGCCGATTCGAATTATCGAGGCTGATCCCGATTGTCGAGGCTGAATATCAAGGCCAATTCTGATTTTCAAGGATGTTCTCGATTTCAAGGCCAATTTCGATTACCGAGGCTGATTGTCAAGGTCGAATATTGAGAATGATTGTTGAGGCCTAATGTGACGTATATGCAGCCCATATTTAAGGCCCATTGTAATATGTATTCAGCCCGTGATTAAGGCCCAATGTGATGTATATGAGGGCTATGTGATGAGGCGCACTGTGGTGTATTTGAGGGTCAGGCAATGGAGCTCGTTGTGATGTATATTAGGCCCATGTGAGAGGCCCATTGTGATGTGTATTAAGCTCTTGAGTGAGGCCCATGGTATTATATATTAGGCTCTTGTGTGAGTCCATGGGTCCACTATATGTTAGGCTCTATGGGGGTCATTCCTTGGGGGCAATGTTGGTTAAATATCCACATTGTCGAGTCCGATTGTCGATACTAGTTACTGATACCAATTATGAGTATGTGACAACATAGCATCATGATACATGCCCATACGCATTATCTGCATGTTTATTATGAGAAGTGATTAACCATTGCATATGTCATAGTACAGATGGTTCATGGGACTCCCTGATAGGTGGAGTTATCCCACATGAGCGCATAGTATGTGTAGGATTGATGCATGATTGGACTACATGACTCATGCATCTTACATTGTGTGATTGTGATTACTTTATGCCCTAGCAACATCAAGGTTATGCCCTCCACAGGCACGTCGTAGATGGCTAGATGGGACACTAAAAATATTTGGTTCTAGCATTTGTGTACTTTAGATGTCAATGGGTGAAAGTCCCTAAACCTCCGAAGTCAGGAGATGCTCTAACGTCTAGACCAAGTAGATACATGAACGCCCGAGTGCCGAATACCAGTAGGCCACGTCTCCCATTGTGCCATGATCGGTTGGGAGGGAGTGTGGGTTTATCCACTCGAGTGAGGGGGCTATAAGCTAGGCTGAGTTTGACCAACTCCCAAATGGGTGCGCTATCGATGAGCCGAGTAGACATTGGTATACTACTGGCAGGCGGGTAATGAGGTCTTTTCCACTCGCTAAGCTACCCGGCTGGCTGGGGCAATAGCCAAGTTTAAGTGTACTAGACCCCAATGATGATCCCAGAGATGTACAGTACTGATATGTGGACTTATTGAGCAAGAATTGCATACTCATTCATTCATTTACTATTCACTCAGGCTGGTGGTACATAATTATTTATCACGTGTACTTTCACAACGGTCAGAACTTCGGTTACGGTGCGTGACTAACCTGAGATTAGGAGTTTACCACATTGAGTTTGACCATCCAAATTTAGGTGTGGGACTGGTTTGGATAGAAGTCCCTTGTAATGGACCCTATAGCCTGCGATACTACGTACTATCATCACGAATTCACTCCAACTTATTCATTTCATTTGCCCCGCATATTGCATTGCATCTGCAGCATTTAGCATTTTGGGTTGCCATGTTTCTACATTGATATGGCCGTTCACATTCATCTCTTACGTCGCATAAGCTTAGTACGACTGATAGCACTCATGGACTTATCGGTATATTTTCACTTATATTGATATTGTATGATTCATAATCTTACCAGAATTTTCAATATTGTATGATTTATAACATTGTATTGCATATTTGACACTTACCTTGTGCACACACTTTCACCACCCTCTAAGCTTTTTATAAGCTTATGCACGATAAATGTGTGCAGGTGGCATTAGATCGCAGTAGCGTTGAGCCTGGTGCATGCAGCGGACTTCTGGAGCTTTGATTTTTGATATATGTATTTTTCTTTTAGCATTATATTCAAATGTTTATATTAGTGGATATGTGATGATGATGTTACCTTTGTGATTTTGGTAAACTTGTGGTTATGCTTCTTATGAGATAAATGTACATTGGAAAAGTCCTTGTACGATCCCAGAATCGAAATCTTGCGTATGTGCGCTGTGAGCTGAGAATGGGGTACTACGGAGACTGTCGGCACCGGATTCGACGATTGAAAATTTTATGAGCTTAATTTCCAGGTTTGGGGAGTGACGATGACCAAATGCTGAAAACCTCTGAATTCATAATGAGGAAGTAGCCCTCCTCAAATTGGTAGCTATATTGCATGCATTCCTTTTGAATCCATCATGAAACTCATGTAATTTTTCACTCGTAAAAATAAAAATAAAAATAAAAATAAAAATAAAAAACCATCATATAGAAATTGTTTACGTATTATCTGACATAAGCTATTATGTAAAAACTTATGAATTAGATCATATCAGTACTTAGTGTATCAATCCTTTAAAATTCCATTAGCATGAATGATTTTGCATTGTGTAGCTTACTTCTTTCTACATACCGAGTAAAAATTCATTGTGTGAAGAGATAGGGCCTTCTAATTCTAAATGGTTGTGATGCTTGTGCATAGGTCCGCACCATGAGAATAGAGAAGCGCCTGAATGAGATAGTGAATAGGTTGAACAAGACAAAAGTTGAAAGGAAACCTGACTCGAAAAGTATGATGGTTTATCCTAGATTTCATGTCTAAAGATCATATAAAGATTATCTCTTGATTCTTGACCTTCTAGTTAATGATGCTTGCATTTTTGAGTCCATCTACATATAATATATTCAATCTTTTCTTCTTCTTCTTCTTCTTCTTCTTCTTCTTCTTTTTGCTAGGAAAGTTCCTTTCCTTTCTCCCTTCTTCTCTATTTTTTAAGTCTATATCTTTCCTTTTAAAGAAAAAAATATTATTATAACAAGGGACTTCTTTTTCCATCTACCCTCCAGATTAGAATATGTTTTTTTTGAAGACACATGGGAAGATTTGCAAAATCTTAGCTCCCTATACCTTGGAGATACATTTCCTAACACCTTTTTGATAGTTTTTTCAACATAATTTTAATGCATTGTATCATTTTCAAACCATTGCATGGGAATCCATTTCCTAAAATTGTTGGCACAGGCTTTACTATTGATGCAGGCTTTTCTCATGTGCTTAAAATTGTATAATGTGCTGCTACAATTTTATTGGCTTTTGCCCGTATTTGTATGGTTTTTTGGTTTAAAATCATTTCGAAATAAGAAAAGAAATAACATTTTTTAAAATAAAAAATTGGACTGAAAATTGAAAATTTGTGATGGTTTTCAACAGTTTCTAATTTTTGCGATGCCCTATTTCAGAACGGTTTAGAACCGTTCCTAATTTATTGTGACGCCCTACTTAGCCACGGTTGAAAACCGTTCCTAAATGGTTTAGGAACGGTTTTCAACAGTTCCGAAAGAGAGACTTTGTAGTGCAGTCTTAATTATTAAAGATTTCCATTACCATGATACGATCGATGTGGTCACATTGTAAGTGATCAAGACCATCCTTTAGATGAGTGGTCCTAATAGATTTTATTTCAACCTTCCATTCAAAGTCAAAGATGGAATGGATTGGACCATTTGTAGGTGTGATTTTGGATTGTGGTTGACCTGCATTGAAGTAATTTGATGACCAATCCATATTAAACTAGTCAGCAATGTACTATAGATGGGACATAGCCTGAAGAGCTAATAGCAGGGAAGTGTTTGTTGGGTATATTTCATTTTTTATATATTTTAACTAAATCAAATTTATACAGACAGATGACACATTCACTTGGAATGTTTCCGAAGATATCCATTTATCCTAGAGAAGATATCCAGGCATAGTGGCAACTCGATACCACTAAAAATAAGAAAAAAACAAATTGATTCTATCAAATGCAATGGTTTAAGTAAAAAATGTGAAATAGGATGAACAAGATTGTTCAGACATGATACTTTTGGGCTGTCCCACTGGAATGGGATGTACCTTGTGGGCATTTTAATAGGGACACAAATTGTCTGTAATCCGGTCCTTAACTGTTAAAAAAGTGTCATATGCATGTAGTAGATGTGAGGCATGCAGTGAAAATGAAAGATCTTTACTTAGTTCGTTTCAGTGCTGAATCAAAGGCCTAAGGACAATTGACTTCATTTTAATTGAAGCATATATCCCATGTGTGCAAGATGGGTGCGTGTGTGGGGAGGTCTGTGTGCGTGTGTAAAAAAAAAAAAACAAAAATGTGTGCAAGATGAATGCACACGTTAGATGAGACTCATTGTGCAGAAGCGTCGAGTTAAAATCAGACTCTTCCTGTAAATCAATTCATCCACAGTTGAAGAATAGAAAAGGGTAGTTCCGTAAATTGATAGTCTACATTCAGCTTACGTGTGTTCCCCACCAGGTGACAGAATTACTCTGCCGCATGCGCAGCTTGTGTCTGCGTTGGCAAGCATGCACCAATCACACGAGTACGCCTAGCAAGTGGAAGCGGTAGCACATTAGATAGTGAGAAACTGACCTGTACAAAACTACAAAATGCTGATATTCTTCCCCATGAAAAAAGGTAACACACCCTTTTTCGAGTAAGGGATATGGAGGAATACAAGAAGTTCCACATGCCACCGTGTTGCATATGTGAAGTCCACTCTGTCCATCAGCTGACATTATTTCATCTTCAAGTATAAAAGATAATCCCAATTAAAAACTGGCATGGACCACGTTAATGTGAACAATGTAAAATTGCTTTTAAAACTATTAAGTTCGCACCGTGTGGCTCTATTGCGTCTTTCTCAGTCTTATTATTATTATTATTATTTAATTTTATATAATTGATCAATGGGCTTGATGAAAGATATGCACCATAATTAGGGGTGTACATGAAATGAGCTAGCTCGGTTAGCTCGCTTGACTCGACTTGAAAAAGCTCTATTCGACTCGGTTCAAAGATAAGTTTTAGCCAAGTCAAGCTAATTTTTTGAGATTGAAAATGAGTTCGAGCCGAGTTCGAGTTGGCCCAGCTCGACTTGACTCGGATTGAACCCAACTCGAATCAAACTCAGATCGAACTAGTTTGGTGACTCAGTTACTTTGATATTGATGTTGCTCGCCAAGTGTTTGATGAAATGACTCAACGAAGTGTGGCTGGTGGTAAGAAAGGTGGGTGTATGAAACAAATATCCTTTTTTTCTTGATTTTTATATTGCTTAGAAGGTGTTTGATAACATACGTGTAAAATCACTACTGCTATTTTACACACAGTAAAATTTTGAAGGTGCAATCCATGTGTTTGTGAAAATGTTGCACAGGCGAACTCGGCTCGAACTTGGCTCAAACTCGGCTCGAACTATCCCGAGCTGCTGACCGAACCGAGTCAAGCTGGCCAGTCAGGCTCAAGGACTGAGCGGAGTTGAGTTCAAGCTGGGGTCAGCTAGTGGCCGAGTTCGACTCGGTGTACACCCCTAACCATATAATAACCCCCACAAACAAACCATTGTTGGTCAGCATCATCCTCATCGTTACATGTATTGTGGCCTATTTGAGTTGTGGATTTAGTTGAATTTATCACTAGAAGCCTAACACATAAGAAAAAACCTGATGGATGGATGGATTTTACATTTACAACATTGCTGGCCCACAGACTTAGGTGTTCCAGGCAATTTGTATAGAACATGTGTAGAGGATTCAAGTCCATTCCTGATTCGTGGCTATCAATAAGATTTGAGAGGAAAGACATGACAACACTAGAGACAATATCTGATGAGCAATACCTTGTTATAGTGCAAATTTATCCATGTGCCAAATGAGCTCAATTATAATAATTGGAGTTTGGGTGTGGTGTGATCTGTTGTGGATTGCACTTGGCCCATGGTTATCCTAATTGAATGATCACAACCACTTAAATACTAAGGACATGGAATACAAACGGTAAGATTATTTTCCTCTTCTCATTTTGCATGCCTTTAATTGTATGGTTGTAGTTATCCGATCATGGATTTTTTTAATTATTATTATTATTATTTCTAATTTGGCACATGTGCATCTTGTTTTGGATTCCTCTTACCACAGTAGGGCACTTGTACTTAAAGTTCGTCATCTACAAGGAAGAGATCAATAAAGATTGGGTGAGACCAATTGGGTCTACTCATTCCCAAAAATGCGTTCTATCTCAGGTTAAACTAGTCAAATACAAATGATTGGGAGAGTTTCTCTTTCTAACCCATCACAAGATGATCCACACTGTTCACATGGAAGGCCCACCAGAAGTGGACCACATGAAAAAAATCCCTGCACAGGCATCCTCATCGTTCATTTAAATCAATTTTCCAGGCAATGAAATTTGATGATCACTAAGAACTTCATGTGGCCCTCCTGCAGTGGAAACTTCTAGAAGAAGGAAGCAGCTTGGACAAGCTTGTAGTAGATCCATCAAAAACCCAGCTCAACACGCAAGAGAGATGAGCAACTCTTTATTAATATTTGAACTCCTTAACAAAAAGCATAAGATAAGATAGTACGTTAAACATATGAAAAAGATAAAAATATTGCCAATTACTTATTACTATTATTCTTTTACTTATAAAACCTTCCCTTATGGAATGCATAACCAAAGCAAGAAACCTCTGTACATGTAAAATACTCGTTCTCCTGCATAGTATCAAAGCCGGACTTAATAATACTAAAGCCAAATAGCTCCGGCTGCTTTAAGCAACGGTATCAATTCACCACTTAAGTGGAGAGAAATAACCTCTTTGGTAGACCCTACCAGTTTACGGCCTATAAACACTGCCGGTACTGGCGGAGTTTGGCCCATTAGCCCACCGAGCGCCTTCTCTATTTCCCTCCCTCTAGGTACCTCATCGAGCTCATGAGTGGCAATGTGGACCCCAAGGTCACAAAAGAGACTCTTGATGGAATGACACATGCAACATGAACTCAGGCTAAAGATCACAACTGCATTTTGCGAGGCCAATTCGAGAGCTTTGTCCATCTTAGCAATAGAAGATCACCTCCTCCCTTCTTGTTCAAATAGAAAAAGGCGTAAATCCAGGAAACTGGGAAGTTATCTGAATGATGGGTTGATCTGGATAAGATGTGTTGGAATGGAGTCGTCTATGATCAGGTAAGCAATGTACTACAGTCCCAAAACAGAAGATGGTGATCGAATGAACAAGGGTTAAAAAAAAAAAAAAAAAAAAAAAAAAAAAAAAAAAAAAAAACCTCCCAAAAAGCAGACTCCAAATGATACAATTTGAAGGTGAGAAATCAAGACATAAGGAAGAAAGGAATAAGCTCAATTGCAGGGAGCTTGTAGTAGTTGAATATTAACAAACGGTGATTGGGAAGCCTTAATCCTAGTGTCCCAACAATCGAAGAACTGAAAGTTGCAGGATTACTCAATATTTGGATAGAAAAGTGGGAAACTGAAGTTGGAAGGAGAGTAAGCGGCCTGAAACTCTTTGAACACTTAGCCTATGGTGTGATGAACCTTAGTGTGACTTATTTATACATGTTCATGGGCCATGGTGGATTGCATTTTCTAATTGGAAAAAGCTAGAGAGAATGTTATTTGGTGTCATATACCCATCATTTCCTGACAGTGACAGAAGAATTTATCGGAATATTGCGTTGCACCGAATGGATTGTGAGGTTTTGTGGCGCCGCATGCATATTTACATGCACTAGATGTAGCAACTTCATAAGTACGTGGGACCTCCAAGGTGGAACATGTGGTGGGTCGATGGTGGAGTTGAAAACATGTGAAATAACAAGTTGTACACTTGATCAGGTGGCCCACGTGTATATTTTATTTGAATTGTTTGAAATTTCTCAGAACCGTCCATTTTTTTTCTTACATGGGTGGTCATCCTGATCTGATTAGACTGGACTGGCTTTTCACTACTTTCATCTTCACTATGAGGGCTAGCTGATGCAGCTCTCAGATGTCCCATAAGCCAGCAAGGTCGGCATGTGGACATGCGAGGGAGGTAGACAAGTTTCATGGTGTAGCCTAAGTGCATGTAAACAGCCACAAAATTTCCGTGGTGGTTGGAATGTAACGACAGTTCGCCTGTCTATTGGAGAATAACAAAAAATGCCTTCTCTTTTTCTTTGGGGATAGGATTCAACACTATTTTAAAATTGGCGAGTGGTGCCATGATTGGCCAACACGATATCTTGTAATGCCATTGCCAAATTTTTATCATTATTTAAGGTTTGATAAGCCTGCTGATCATCCGCATGAAAGCATGCGTGTTCGAGAGATCCCTGTTTTTAAATCCGGTGGGCAACAATGATGAGATCGAGCGTAATGACGTAACGGTAAAACAATGTTTCTCTAGGCATTAATTTGCTTAGTAAACCTAGCCCACTTGAGGAGTGGAATAACTGATTTTTAGCTAGAAGACCTAAATCATGTGGGACCTGTAAAACTAATGTTTTTCTAGCCATTCATTTGTTTCACAGAATATCGTAGCCTGATTGAAGGAGAAATTGATTTTTTGCCCACAAGTCACGTAGAAAATAATTTACGCAAGGCTATGGTAAAGAGTGTATTAGTATTCATGGAAAAGAAAAAAGACAAAAGACAAAAGAAATGACCACCGAAACTAGAGAAAGCTAGCTAAAAAGACGAAAAGACAAAAACTACTTTATTATAGAGACAGTAAGGGAGTTTTAATGTGTGTTCTCTACTAACGGAGAAGAAAAAAGAGAGAGAAGAGTGAAAGACAGAGAGACTTCACACAAAATAGTACGTGCCCTTCTCATTCTATTCTTTATTTATAGTAGTTACAAGATGAGAAGAAGTGTTGAAGTAGTAGGAGAGGAGAAGAGGTGTTGAAGTGGAAAGAGAGTAGAGGAAGAAGAGTTAAGAGGAAGGACAGAGTGTTGGGTTGCGGCCGGGGGGGGGGGGGGGGGGGGGGGGGGGGAAGCACACAGAGATGTATCTAGGATAGTGATCCTATAGCACCAAGCAAACACAAAGAGAAAATGATTTAACGTGAAAAAATCCTTTCTAGAAAAAATCATGGCACAAAGCGACATATGATCACTATGAAAGCAGAATTATAAAGTATAGATCTTACCCGATTCGAACAACCTTGAATCTCAGCCTTGCTACACCCTTTGAAATCCTTGTACAATTTGAAAACCCTAGAACCTATAACGCCCCAAAAATCGGGGGTCGAGTAGAAGCTCAACTCCCGAGTTTCAACACGTCACTTATGCTACATAAATAATGATGATTAAATGTTATCCGTATTAGCACATGACACATGAATGAGATTACACTAAATCAGCATATCATACTCCAGAGATGACTAAATCAAGAAAACGGAAGACTGTAATAGATATATAAAATATATAAGTGGTTATAAACCCCCAGAGTATGATCATGTCACCAGGCTGAATATATACATGTTTGTTCCAAAATATACAAAATGACAAGGTGTAATGTCCGACTAATTCGTATCCCTATAATCCTATCGATCAGTACATGGTCTACATAGACCCGCCTGATAACTGCATACAGGAGAACTCCTCATCGTCTATGAAATCTCAATTAGTAGCGTAAACATCGTCGCCACCTGCATCTACAACAAAGTCTGGTTGGTGTTTTAAACCATCTTCCTAGAGTGGGAGTGAGTGATCAACTCGGTGGAGCTATAAGGCAAATGTTAACATGTTATCAATTTAGTCAAGCAGTAATGATAAAGCAATACAACAATCATATTCTAAGTACTCTTGTTAATGCAGAAATGATATGTTATAATAATGCATGCACTTGCTTGCACTCCCTCAGCGACACCATCTCACGGTCGCACATGCTACTCCCACTGTGCTCTTCCTCACCAAAGGCACATGCAATGCGGTGTATGTACGTGTTAACCGAGTTCTTGATTAGGCTTATTCATATAGCGGATTCGGAAAGCTAAGGTACCTCTCTTTTTATCATTTACCCTAAATAATGATCCATCTAGGGTTGTCAATCCTAATTAATCACATACGATAGGCAAGTTATAGGGTAACATCATCCCTGATTTGAAAAGCAGTGGATAGGCAAGTTCAGGTTGCTACGGGAGGCTCGTTACCTCAGTGTAGGCTTAGTTTATACTCGAGGTCACTACGGGAAGGCTCGTCACCTTACCTTAGGCCGACAACTCGAATACAGTGCCGCATACACCACCATATTCGGCTCACGAGTTTGAGTTGCTCACTAGTCACTATAGGGAGGCTCGTCACCCCAGTGTAAGCCGACAGCTCAACCACGATGTCCCATACCACCATGTCCGGCTCATGAGTCTTAGCGGATTGTGGTACTAAGGTTGAAACAGTCTTTACATTGGTAAGTGGTACCTTAGATTCAAGCAACAACGTCCATACATGGTAAACACACATTAGGCCAATCGGGTTACTTAAGAAGTTTGACTGGTACAAGCGTACGCTAAATTAGTTGACATGGAGCATACTCACACTCCTTGTGGCCGAACCATTGTCAATAATCACCGTATGACTCGGATTTATCAAACGTATCTAATGTAGTGAAACTAGTTCAGCCACTCAATCATAAGCTATTACCGATTGCTTGGACTAGGTGGTAGTCCCAAACATACCTAAATGCAATAGGAAATCACATATGTTACTTATATCAGCATTTAATGAATAATACAAACATAAGTCTCATTCGAGCATGTTACCAAACACATTTGACAAATTGACATACATATGCATTCTACCCATAAATCATATAGTGACAATTTACAATACATGAAGGAAACTATTCATATGACTAAGGAGACTAAGAATCCTGTCTTAATACACTTGATAAGTACAATCCATCAACAAGATCTCATTCAGACATTTTTACAAACACTTATTTAGACTGCATAATTCCACATACATGAACCAATCTAATTATAACATATATTATGACAAATCCTTTCATAAAGGAGTTGTCTCACTTACAATGAACATGTATTCTAGGTTAATAGGCATGGCCAGCCAGCATAAATCATAATTCCACTTTCATTCAAAATTTTCAACAAACACGTAAAATGCATTTTATACTCACATATTTCACACATGTATAGTTTATCAAACAAAATGCCGTAACTAATATCATATGGCAGTAATCAAGTCAAGCATAAATCATTGCTGACATTAAAATCCTGAAAACCCATAACCTAAACGTTTATGGTCCGCACCTTTTGTCGGTTTGCTCGTAAAGAACTCAGTTCGTACATTATGTTTCCGTTTGCAGCACAACGGCTACCTAGATCACGAAATATATTAGTTATTCCGTCGATTCCTCTATTTAGATACCTAAAACGATATTAAGGTTAGGATTTGTTACCCAAATCAGAGCCGAAATCACCGGTTTAGCTACACGAAAGAGGTGATTCGATACGTGGATTAGTGGGAGTGAATCCCAACAACAATCCACAGATCTCTCACTCTTCTCCTCTCTTTTCTCTTCTATTTTCTCTCTCCTAAAATTCGTATGAAATGAAAGAAGGGTGGGTTAAGGTCCTTATATAGGCCCAGAACTGATGTCAATGGCCCCATGGCCATTATATTCTTAGGTTATAGCCAAAAGGTGGCTGTTTCGAACTAACCAAGGTCATCTGGAGGCCCATTGCTCACATACGGTCTAAAGAAAGTTCCATGACAATGGATCTATGCTAAGTTAAGATTTTGGTCCGATCAGATTAGTGAATCGATCGTGGAGGACCCGTTTCAATTCAATGGTCATCGTCACTCGGTCAAGGCCATAAGTATACCAATGGGTGCAGGAAAATTTCCCTGAACCAAGGGTGCAGTTGGGTCAGAATCTGATGGTCTAAAACTTTAAATTTGGCCAGGAAGCAAACGACCCAATTCACTTATATTCGAGTTCATTTTTTAAAATTATTCGTGTTTCTCACACATTTCGCTCCAGGCTCAAGTTATGTGTTTTTGAATACTATTTAGACTCGATTCCCACGATGCTTGTCAAGCCCAATGAGATGCTCATAACTTTATAGTTTCGCAGTCATCGGACTTTCGACGTGCGGTTTAGGTCCGATACTAAGTTTCAATGTGTTCTAGAGAGCAAATGGGTTTTGAGATTGATCCAAGGTTTCTAAGTAATGTTGGGTTGGCAATTCTATTAGTTTTGGGTCTGACAGTTCGTATAGAAAGTGGTTCAAGCTAATTCACCTGATTAATTCAATTTAGTACTTAGTTAATCTTCACTTAATTTTCACCAAATTCGATCCTTAGTGATTTCTTCCTAAGGTGGTACTCGGATCTTTGTACGGATTTTTCCAAGACGTTACAGAACCCTTTAATACTCTCCCAATTCTGATTGCACTCTAATATATAGCCTTTGGAGGAAGCACAATCGAAATATGAAATAAAATCGTGCAAATACACTACTCCACGTAAATCTGTGTTGAACAATTCGATATCATCAAAACTTATTTCAATGTCATTGATGCTGAGTCGATGGCATTGAAATAACACCCAAACTATCGAGCAACATAACATGAAATTTCAATTTTCTCCGATTGCATCGAACAGATCTTCGATGGCATTGAACAACTACCGATGGCATCAAAAAGATGCCTACTTAGTCCAGCGACAACTTGGAAAAATCCAAAAAAATCTCGATGGGATCGAACACTATTCGATGCCATCGACAATGACATTAAACAGTTTATTAATTGCATCGACAGGCTCTGCAACAGACTCGATTTAAGACATCTATTACAACAATCTCCACCATGTATTTGATCATCAAACGTGTAGCTTATTCTCCTCTTCTCTTATCTCTACCGTGCATCATAGGTCCATCAACGCTTCTCGTGCACACTCCGTCCTGTTTTTACACCATTGCCAAGCCTAGAGAAGTCGCACATAACTTGAACTTCTCTATAAGAACCACCTTAGTGAGTATGTTCGCTGGATTCATGCTCATGTGAATCTTCTTCAGAGTCACGCCTCGTTCTTTAAGCACCTGTTGGATAAAGTGGTGACGAACATCAATGTGTTTAGTATGCGAGTAATAAATAGAATTTTTAGCCAAATTGATGGCACTCTCACTATCACAATTAACCGGCACGGCCTCCTACCGAAGCCCCAATTGATTTATCATGCCTCTTAACCAAACATCTTCCTTAAACGCTTCAGTCACTGCCATATACTCTGCTTCGGTCATGGAAAGAGCCACCACAGACTGAAGCTCACTACATGAAAAATGTAAAAAAAAATGACGGATTTAGAGACGGTTCTGGACTGTCTCTGAAATTGCCTGGTTTAAAGACGCTTTAGAGACAACCATAAACCGTCTCAAAGATTTTAGACGGCCCTCGACCGTCCTTAATATTGTCTTAAAATTTTGAACTTCCACAAATCATTTAAGACGGTCAAAAACCGTCATTAACTGCGGATAAAAGACGACCATTGACCATCTGGAATAAGAGACGGTCTCTGACCGTCTTATATGTGGCCATTTGAGATGGTCAAAGACCGTCCGTATTAGAGACGGTCATTGGCCGTCTCTTACTGATAATCTGACTCTCAAAGACCATCTCAATTAGAGAATGTCATTGGCCGTCTTTTCCTATAATCTAAGACTGTAAAAAATAGTCTGTATTAGGGATGGTCCTTAGCTATCTCCAATTGAGACTGTCAAAGACTGTCTCTATTAGAGATGGTCTTTGACCGTCTCATATGCGGTCATTTGAGACGGTCAAAGACCGTCCGTATTAGAGACAATCAATGGCCGTCTTTTATTGGTAATCTGAGACTGTCAAAGACCGTCTCAATTAGAGACGGTCATCGACCGTCTTTTAGTGGTTATCTGATACTATCAAAAATAGTCTGTATTAGGGACGGTCCTTAGCAGTCTCCATTTAAGACTGTCAAAGACCGTCTCTATTAGAGATGGTCCTTAGCCATCTTATAGTGGTCATTTGAGACTGTCGAAGACCGTCTGCATTAGAGACGGTCGTAAACCGTCTTTAATGCTCAGGTCAAAAATTAAGAACAAAAAAAATTATGAATTTCAAAAAAAAAAAGTTAAAAAGCTTATGAAAAATAATTAACAGTGTTTAAGAAAAAAATTTAGATTTTGAAAAAAAAAATGTAATTTTATAAAAATCTAGATTTTTTAAAAAAAAAATTAAGAACTTTGAATAATGTTGATAATTTTGAAAAAGAAAAAAGATTTCGACAAAAAAAAATGATATTTTGAAAAAGAAAATTTATAAAATTAAACAAAATTGTGAAAAAAATTGACAAATTGTATAAAAAATATATATTTTTTTAAAAAAAGAAAACTAGATTTTGTATTTTGACGCGAATAAAAAGTTATATAACAAAAGTAAGATTTAAAAAATGATATTTTGAAAAAGAAAATTTAAAAAATTAAACAAATTCTGAAAAAATTGACAAATTGTAAGAAAACGTATATTTTAAAAAAGAAAACTAGATTTTGTATTTTGACAAGAAAAATTAAAAAGTTATATAACGAAAGTGAGATTTAAAAAATGATATTTTTAAAAAGAAAATTTAAAAAATTAAACAAAATTGTGAAAAAATTGTCAAATTGTAAAAAAAAAAATATTTTTTAAAAAAGAAAACTAGATTTTGTATTTTGACAAGAAAACTTAAAAATTTATATAACAAAAATGAGATTTTAAAAACAAAATGATATTTTGAAAAAGAAAATTTAAAAAATTAAACAAAATTGTGAAAAAATTGAGAAATTGTATATATATATATATATATATATATATATATATATATATATATATAGAAAACTAAATTTTGTATTTTGACAAGAAAAATTGAAAAGTTAGATAACAAAAGTGAGATTTTGATGATGTATTGTATATCGTTGTCGCCCCTATGTTTCTCCAACCCATTTTTGGGCCAGGTATAAAAAATTGTGTAGATTTAAATTTTAAGTGGACCACACCATTGAAAAGAATGATAATATAGTACCTCGCCATTAAAAATTATAAAGAGCCCATTGTAAGGTTTTAGTAATGTTTATTTGCAATCCAACTTGTTGATAATGTAAAGAAGATTTAGATGAAGGTAAACCACAAAGATCAAATTGATCCAAAACTTTTGTGGCCTTCAAAAGGTTTTTAATAGTTATTCATCATTTTTTTGATTAGCATGACCCGCCTGAGATTATTGAGTTCTTATGATTTGAAATCACATCCTAAAATATGATGGAAAAATATATGGACTATGTCGATATACATAAAATATATCAAGGTGGGCCCTACACGGTTAGAGTAACACCCATGGAGTTACCTAAATAGTGAAATGGTACTATAAGGTCACCTCATGGGAACTTCCCATGAGGTTAATCTGTGTGCACCCCACCATGATGTATGTAAAACATCAACACCATGCATTTGATGTGTCCCCTTTAAGTCTAAAAATCAATCGTATATGAAACTCAGGTGGGCCATAGCATCTAAAACTATGTGAAGACATCCCTAAAACATATAAAAGCATTTAATTGGTGGGGCCCACATGAGTTTTGGATGTGTATGAAACTTGGGCTAACTCCTCATCCAAGTGGGACACACATAATGAATGAGCTAGATCTATGAACCAGAAGAAATCCTAGAGCTTAAAACAGGGATTATTTCTGAGAGCCCGAATCCATCGATCCATTATCAAATCAAATAGCTAAATAAATGGTTGCAAGACTAATATTCTTCTAAGATTTATATGTAAACTCCTATATTGACTCACGATGCAACTTATTGCTTTTCACATATTGTATAGTCCATCTGTTGGTCTGGATTGCCCAACCATTCTTTCTGACTCTTAGCAAGCACTAACGAAAGAATGACAGTAAAAGCAAATAAAAAATAGATCTAATCATCAACTTGAAACATCTATTTGACATGCCTCACCTTGGATTGGTAATCATTCTAAAGAAATGCTTTTATCACATGATGATAAACATATGCAAACATTTTCCAGACATACAAATATTTTCACGTTCTTGAAATCCAAATCTTTCATAAAGGCATGGGCATCCTACATTCAACAAAGCTGAAGTGTAACATACCACCTTAAGGATTGATCACAATCAACTTAATTTATGCATTCAGACTAAAAACAATGGCATGATGATTTTGCATACACATGCACACAACCAGCTTGTTACATAAAGACACTAACGTTATTGACCATTTCTAGCTAGATCCCAGTGGGGCACCCTATTTTGTTAACTGTTAAATGGGCTGGTATTAGCTACTAACCTACAACCTGTACTAGAACCTAGCTAAAGAGACAAGGACAAATGTATTAAATTAACAAAGTTTAGACATTTTAACTAATTTGTTAACAAAGGTAATTTCAGATTCAGTATTTAATATTCAAACTTCAATAAAAATTACCAAACAAGTGTGATAGTAGATTTGAAACCAATGAATGTTCATCAAAACCACAATGCAGACAGAATAAATAAATGAAAAAGAAGACCTATGGAATGCAGATGAGAATAGAACAAAGCAGGCTAATGTGACAGTAGATTTAAAACCAATGAATGTTCCTGAGCTTAGCTCAAACAGATCAAACACAATGTGACTTAAATTGAGAAAGTTATTGACAATAACTACATCAGATCAGCCGTAGATACTAGACATTGACAGATTCATTGTGAAAAGAAGATCTGTGAATTGCAAATCACATTCGAACATATCAGATTGGATTTACATTGGAAGATCCAACACATATAGGTAACTAAGGGGACATGAAGATCTTTTTAGTAGCAGGTCATGGAACTCCCAAAGGAAAAGATCAATATAGTATTCAAATATCATTATAGAACCAACTATCATTCCATAATGATGCTAGGATCCTAGAACCACAGTACAATCCAATCAAAACAGAGGCAAAACCATAATATTATGCATTTAAATATCACAAGGAACCAAAATTATCAAGAAGGATACACAAATATACAGATTGATGCTACCACATAAGCCCAATAAATGATTATGAATGTTTCAATAGGAGGGTAACCCTCTCAACTATAGTATGTGGTGTGGCCCACCCAAGTCATGGATTGACTTTATTTTTAAGCTCGTGGCCTACCATGGAATGGTGCATCTGACGGACGGGGTAGATCCAAAGTTCAAGTGGACCCACACCATAGAAAAGAGTGGGATAGTGACACCCACTATTGAAACCTTCTTAGGGCTCACCGCGATGTTTATAAGTTAATACAGACATAGATGCGGTTGAAACTTGGTCTGACCTCTCATCCAAGTGGGACACAGGATATGTGAATCACATTTAGGCAGGCCCAATATATGATTATGAATGTTTTAAGGAAACCCTTCTCTACTACATTTAGGTGAGTTACTCGTTACCGTTACCAGAGTAATTAAACTCTGTGGGTCCACTATTTTTTATTTTATTTTATCCACTCCATTCATCCATGTTAACAGATAATTTGATGTCTAAAGAACAAAAAGGAAGCATATCCAAAGCTCAGGTGGACCACACCACAGGAAATAGTGTGATTGAACCTCATTCTAGTTAAAATTTCTTAGAAGCCATAAAAGTTTTGGATCAAGATGATGTTTGTGTTTACTATTCATTTATATATTTTTGATATTATGAACAACCTTTAACCATTTTTGGACAATCTGATCAGTTCAGATTGAAGAGTAAATAACTTCAGATGTTTAAATCAAAATTCACTCAAATTGTTGATCAATCTTATTTCCCAATATCTTTCTCATATGTAGCATGATCGGGTGAGTAACTAGTCAAATTGAGAGTAATGATCAGTAAAATAAAGTGAATGGACCAGACATGTAAAACGGGTCAAATATTCTAGTCAAAATTATGACCCAACTTATTGACACCCTGAGACTCTAAGAATTAATGTTAGTAAGTTTTGTAGGGCCCATCATGATGTGTGTCGAACATCAACACTGTGCATTTTATAGAAGTTTTGGATCAAGCTGATGTTTATGTTTTCCCTTCATTCATATCTTTTTGATATTATGAACATGTTGGATGGCAAACATTACTGTGGGCCCAAGGAAGGTATCAACGGTGGAAATCATTATTCTGCACTGTTTTGTATGGCATGGTCCACTTGAGTTTTGGATTTACCGAAAATTTGGGATTAATTAACACACACCATTCATCCATTTTTTGAGATCATTTTACAGAATTATCTAAAAAATGAATCATATTAAAAAATTAAATGGACCACACCACAAATAAGGGGAACAAATTGCTACTCCCCCTACCCCATCCAATGGCTAGTGGTTGGTGCTGTGTGGGCCCCACCATGATGTTTAGCCCCACGACCATTTTTTATTTTTTTTTAACTTTTGAACCAATTGGATTACAAATAAACATTACGATGGGCCTTAGGATAGTTTCAATGGTGAGAATCACCCTCCCGTTGTTTTCTATAGTGGGGTCTACTACAGATTTTTATCTATCTCATTCTTTGGCTCGTGACTTAAAATGATATCTCAAAATGGATGGATGATGTGGATATAACAAATACATCGTAAGTTTTTATATATTTTAAATATTATATATATATATGTGGAAAAGGTTCTATTCGTTGAGCTCATGGGAACTCCCCATGAGGTCGAGTTGTGTGCGCCCCACCATGATGTCTGTCAAAAATCAACACCGTGCATTTGATGGGTCCCCTTTAAATTATGGGATATCCGAATAATCAGCCGTATATAGAACTCCGGTGGGCCATAACATCTAAAATCATGTGAAGACATGTCTAAAACATATAAAAACAGTTGGTGGGGCCCCACCTAAAATTTGGATGCGTCTGAATCTTGGTATGACCCCCCATCCAAGTGGCACACACATAATGGATGGGCTAGATTTATGAACCACATCTCTATGGGCCCAAAAAATAATTATAAATGTTTTAATGGAGGGTAACCCCTCTCAACTTTTGTGTTCAGTGGTCTGTGGGCCCCACCATGATGTATGTGTTTCATCCATTCCGTCCATCTATTTTTATAGATCATTTTATGATATTACCAAAAAAAAAATGAGTTATATCCCAATCTCAAGTGGACCACATTACAGGAAAAAGTGTTGAATGAACGTCGACCATTAAAAACTTTTTGGGAGCCATAAAAGTATTGGATCAAGCTGATCTTTGTTTTTTCCCTTCATCTAGGCCTTTATGACCTAATCACAGATTGGATGTCAGATAAATAGTACAATGGGCCTTAGGAGGATTTGAATGATGGAAATCCAATTACTATTATTTTCGTGTGGTGTGGTCCACCTTAGATTTATATCCCTCTTATTTTTAGGATGAAGGACTAAAATGATCTTTAAAAATGGATGAACGGATTGGATGAAACACATACATCATGGTGGGGCCCACAGACCACCGAACACCAGCCACGGGGCTGGTGTTAAGGGGAGTAGCCAATCCGTTCCACCCCAAAAATACCTCCCACACGCGCCCATCTCCCACAACCCCAAATCCCTCAATCTCTCTCGTGCGTCCACCCCTCCCAAAACCCAAACCCTCTCTCTCAACCTCACCTCTCAACCTCTCTCAGTCTCTCACTCTCGTGCACCCTCTCTCTCTCTCTATCGGTCCCTCTCTCTCTGTCTCTGTCTCTCTCGGTGCTCTCTCTCTCTCTCTCTCTCTCTCTCTCTCTCTCTCTCTCTCGTGCATCCTTTCTCTCTGTGTCTCTCGGTGGATTGTAATCGAGGCTCCAACTCAAACAGTTATCTCTCTCTCTCTCTCAATATCTGTCAATCTCAATACCGATTGAAACGATTTGGGGATTTACGGATTTGGAGATTTAGGGATTTAGGGATTTGGGGATTTTTGAAATTAGGAATTTAGGGATTTGGGGATTTAGGGATTTGGGGATTTAGGAATTTGGGGATTTAGGTGGGCATTTCTATCTCCACTGTTTCATGAGGTCCACCTTGATGTATGTGTTGTATATCCATGCCATCTATATTTTGCCAGCCCATTTTAGGTAATGGCCCTGAAAATGAAGCCCATTGCACTACAAGAAACAGTGGAGATTGAATCCCCACCAATGAGAACTTCTTGTGGGCCACAAGAGTTTTGTATGGGAATCGAATTGTGTACTGAGTAATCCCTATGGGGTCCACCTTGATTTATGTATTTTATCATCCCTGTCCATCCATTTTACAAGATAATTTTATGGCTTAAGCCCAAAAATGAAGTATATTCAAAGCTCAAGTGGACCACACCACAGGTAACAGTGTGAAATGATCCTCTACTGTTGAAAAAACTTCCTGTGGGCTCTAGATGTTTTAGATCAAGCTGATATGCGTATTTTCCTTTATTCATGTCTTTGTGATAATATGAATGGTTTGGATGATAAGAAAACTTCACTGTGGGTCCTGAAAATGTTTCTAGAGAGTAAATATTGTCATTTTCACTGATTCTTATGGCATGGGATTTTAGGGTGGATTGTCCATTTATGTTTCTATAAAAGTGGTATCATATATGATTCAAATTGTTGGAGTCCATAACCAAAACAAAATTATTTAAATGATTAACAAGTTAAAAATCCCATTGTAAATGATTATATATATATATATATATATATATATATATATATATATATATATATATATATATATATATATATATATCCCACAGCTACACATAGGTCCATTATATGAACAACTTGGATCATTGAAATATGACCTTGGATTCAAATTGTCAGTTAAGATTTGGATTTGACTCATCTTTTGGCTCATGCTATGAACTGAGCTGGAAAAATGGATGGACATTGTGGATATAAATTAGATACATCATGATGGAATTAGGGTCTTTTGGCTCATGCTATAGACTTAGCTGGAAAATTGGATGGACATTGTGGATATAAATTAGATACATCATGATGGAATTGGGGTCTTTTGGCTCATGCTATAAACTTAGCTGGAAAAATGGATGGACGGTGTGGATATAAATTAGATACATCATGATGGAATTGGGGTCACTAGCCAAACCGTGTCCACTTTTGGAAGGTTGAGATGGTAAGTGAATTAGGTGGTGTTGCCAACACCATACTCAAAGGTAGTGTGTAGATGTCTTGGGCAATTTTGGGCTAAGGTGATGTATCTAACATCCACAACATCCACCTATTTTTTCAGCTCAAAGAAGTAGATTTGAAGCTCAAGAGTTGAAACCTTATATAGGGCTGTGAGCATCATTATCACCATTTCTTCCTATCCACGAAAGGCTGTGGAGGTTTTTGGTGCATTCTTTGTCCATGAAAGACTCAGAAAATTAGCATTATACTTTTACCAACATTATATAGGGTTGTACGAAGTGGCGCACAACATGGCTAACGACAAGTCATTATACTTTTGTGGCTCCATGGAATATCTTTCTATGAAATTTTGTTCCAAACACCAACCGCAGTCGAAAGTTCTTGAAAAGAAAATTCAAGGAAAGCATACTTCATTGACTACCACTAGCTAAACCTTTATGTGGGAAAGAGAGTTTATTGAGGCCTATTTTCTCAAATCCCAACTTACATTTCCTTGCAACAAATCCCAAAATCATGGAAGTTTATTAGAGTGCACCCAAAAATATTGCAATATGATTCATAGGGACCTTAGCCATTAGAATGTGGTGCCAAAAAAAATGCACATGTCTAACTGTAGATGGGGAACACACAAAAAGAAATGCCGATGTTTTTATAAAAGTGGGCCAGTTGCTTCCAAAAATTTTTTTCTTAACCATTCTTTTTTCCTACACTACAGGTCTTATTCTCCATTCAACAGTTTGGGTTTTCAGTTCATACAAGTGTAATTGATGGGATGGGTTCTCACCCTAGATGGCCCATGCACTGAAAATCTTTCATATTCAGTTGATCGAGAATTGTTGTATTTTTTAATGTTTTTTTAATATTTAAAAAATTAATTTATATATATAAAAAATTCCATTTGATTTTATTTTTTTTGTATGGATGCATCATGCATGGTTTTATGATAAAATCCATGTATGTATAAAACAAATTATTTGTTCCAAACAGGACATTTATCAAAGGAGCACTATCAGGTGATATTTAAGATTTTCATTATAAATAGATTAAGAGCTAATGATAATTATAAGTAGACTTGCAACCAAAAATAAAGAATTTGATTTTTTTTCAAAACATGGAAAGACTAATCAGTCCTACTTCTTGTAACTTCAGCCACTGCTTCAAATGGAGGGACTGCACAAAGATTTGGTTAGGTAGACTACTGATGGTGAACTAGCAGTTGCAACAAATATGAGAGTAATAAAGGTGAAAAGAAATATAAGGCGGTCGATAAGATAAGATGCATGATTTTCCTTTTTAACTATTAGTCATAGATTGACAGTACTTGTTCCAATTTTCTTGGATGGATGATGAATGTATTTGGGAATGTAGATGAAAATAAAAAACTTATAATATATATATATATATATATATATATATATATATATATATATATATATATATATATATATATATATATATATATATATATATGTTATCAATGGAGAATACCTTGTTTAGGGGGACATGAAATTCTTGTAGCTTATGATATGGTGCCCCGATATTGGTTGTATGTTATTAGTATGTAGTAGATAATACTAGGTTCCATAGTAGATAATACTAGAGAATCCCTAAACCTAAACCTACACCTAATGTTAATCTACTCCTTAACCTAAACCTAAACTTGAAAACCCAAACCTAAATCCGTACACAAACCCGAACCCAATTTCCTAAAACTAAACCTTAACCTATTTTCAATTCCCTAAACCGTAACCTATAACCTAACCTAAACCTAAACCTATAACCTACACTTATAACCTAAACCTAAACCTATAACCTAAACCTGTAACCTTAACCTAAACGTAAAACTTAAACCTAAGCCTAAACCCAAACCCGATCCCGAACCCAAATTTGAATCCCTAAACCTTTATCCTAAACCTAAAACCCAAACGTAAATCCAATCTTGAACCTGAACCTAATTTCCTATACCTAAACCTTAACGTATTCTCAAATCCCTAAACTTAAACCTACACCTAATCCTAATCTCAACTCCCTAACCTAAACCTAGACCTAAACTTGAAAACCCAAACCTAAACCCGATCCTGAACCCAAATCTGAATCCTTAAATGCTTAGCCTAAACCTAGACCTAAACTTGAAAACCCATACCTAAACCCGATCCCGAACCCAAATCTGAATCCCTAAATGATTAGTCTAAATCTAAAACCCAAACGTAAACTCGATCTCGAACCTGAACCCAATTTCCTATACCTAAACCTTAACATATTCTCAAATCCCTAAACCTAAACCTACACCTAATCCTAATCTCAACTCCCTAACCTAAACCTAAACTTGAAAACCCAAAATGAAACCCTAACCCGAACCCGATCTCGATTTCCTAAACCTAAACTTATGACCTTAACCTAAACCTATTCTCAAATCCCAAAACCTATAACCTAAACCTAAACCTATAACCTATAACCAAAACCAAAACCTATAACCTAAACCCGAACCCATTCTCAAATCTCAAAACCTATAACCTAAACCAAAACCTTAACCTAAACCAAAACCTTAACCTAAACCAAAACCAAAACCTATAACCTAAACCCGAACCCAAACCTGAACCCGAACCCGAATTCCTAAACCTTAACCTAAACATATAACGTATAACCTATAACTTAAGCCTATACCTAAACCTAAAACCTTACTTATAACCTAAAACTATTCTCAAATTCCTAAACCTTAACCTAAACCTACAACCTGAACCTAAACTTATAACCTAAACCTAAACCTATTCTCAAATCCCAAAACCTATAACCTAAACCTTAACCTATAACATAAACCAAAACCTATAACCTAAACCAAAACCAAAAACTATAACCAGAACCCGAACCCAAATTCGAATTCCTAAACTTAACCTAAACATATAACTTAAGCCTATACCTAAACCTAAAACCTTACTTATAACCTAAAACTATTCTCAAATCCTTAAACCTTAACCTATAACCTAACCTAAACCTATACTTATAACCTAAAACTATTCTCAAAAGCCAAAACCTATAACCTTAACCTAACATTTCCCTAAACCTATAACCTAAACTCAATTCCTTAAACCTAAACCTATAACCTAAACATAAACCTATAACCTTAACTCAAATCTCTAAACCTTAACCTAAACCTAAACTTATAACCTAAACCTAAAACCTAAACCTAAACCTACACTTATAACCTATAACCTAAACCTAAACTTATAACCTAAACCTAAAACCTAAACCTAAACCTACACTTATAACCTATAACCTAAACCTAAACCTAAAACCCAAACGTAAACCCGATCTCAAACCCGAACCCGATTTTCTAAACCTAGACCTTAACGTATTCTCAAATCCCCAAACCTAAACATACACCTAATCCTAATCTCAACTCCTTAACCTAAACTTAAACTTGAAAACCCAAAACTAAACTCGAACCCGATTTCCTAAACCTAAACTTATTCTCAAATCTCAAAACCTATAACCTAAAACACAATTAACTAAACCTTAACCTATAACCTTAATTAAACCTAAACTATAACCTAAAACCCAAAACCTAAATGTATTCTAAAATCCTTAAACCTAAACCTACACTTGATCCTAATCTCAACTCCTTAACCTAAACCTAAACTTGAAAACCCAAAACTAAACCCGATCTCGAACCCGAACCCGATTTTCTAAACCTAAACCTAAACCTAAACCTATAACCTTAACCTAAACAAAAACCTATGACCTAAAACCTTAACTTATAACCTATAACCTAACCTTAACCTATAACCTAAAACCTAAACTTAACCTAAAACCTAAAATCTAAACCTAAACCTAAACCTAAAACCTAAATGTATTCTTAAATCCTTAAACCTAAACATACACCTAATCCTAATCTCAACTCCCTAACCTAAACCTAAACCTAAACCTAAATTTGAAAACCCAAACCTTAACCCGATCCCGAACCCAAACCCGATTTCCTAAACCTAAACCTTTAACCTTTTCTCAATTCCCTAAACCTAGCTTATACCCTAAACCTAAACCTAAACCTAAACCTAAACCTATAACCTATAACCTATAACCTAAACCTAAACCTAAAACATAATTGTATTCTCAAATCCTTAAACCTAAACCTACACCTAATCCTAATCTCAACTCCCTAACCTAAAACTAAACCTAAACTTGAAAACCCAAACCTAAACCCGATCCCGAACCTAAATCCGATTTCTTAAACCTAAACCTTTACCTATTCTCAATTCCCTAAACCTATAGCTTATAACCTAAACTGTCACGCCCCAGACTCGGTAACCGGAATCACAAGGGACCCGATGGCCGGTTCTGGCCGTAACAGCCTCCATAGTACCCCATTCTTGGCTCCTGAGGCAGGTTTCGATCCTGGGATCCTATAAGGAGGATTTTCATAACAGTATAATCATTACCAATATGATCATACCCAAGATCATATCAAATACATCTGAGAATAACAAAGGAACACATCACAAAATCTACTAAGAATTTGAACTTTTACAATCATCCATAAGGTCCAAAAGGACATACATGAGATAAAAAGAGAAGAGGGAAAGGTCAGCAACACTTGAGTCCTCAAAAGCTCCGCTCTACTCCACGTGCTGCTGCTACGATGTCTGCCTAGAATCTCCTGCACGCATCAATCGTGCATAAGCTTATATAAGCTTAGAGGGTGGTGAAAGTGTGTGACAATGGTGCACAGAAGAATAGTAAGAGATGCAAAAAGAAAAATGTGCTGAATGGGAAAATCACTAAACTTACCAAGGCTTATCATGAATATGATGCAATGAGTACTGGATGTTAAACCAAGGTAATACATGAAGGGGGCTTGTACAACCAATGCTAATGCGATGCAAGTAATGCCAGTGCTCATATCCAAATCATAAGTCAAGTACATTTTCAATCATAAGAAAATCACCGGGGTCCATTACACTGCTGAATAACTGTCGCTCTACAGACCCCGCACAGTCAAACGAGCATAAGAGACCTCACTACCCGCCTGTGGACAGCCAATCACCAACAAAGCCTGACGGTGGCGGACCCATTTAGGAGCTGGTCAGACTCAGCCTAGCAATGCCCACTACACACCAGGAAGGTAAGGCCACACCCCTATCCAACCGACTACATGACAGTGGGAGTCGTAGCCTAACGGTATAAGGCCCTCGTACGCTCATGTATTTCACCCGGTCATGGCGTTGGAGCAGATCCTTGGTACCATGAAAGTTTTGAGAATTTCACCCATGGGCATCGTATGCACCCGGTATGCTCAACTAATATTTCCGGTGTCCACACATACGACCATCCATGAATATCCCTGTGGAGGTAAGGCCCTGATAAAGTAAGGGCAGATATTCACATGCTATGCAATGCCAGATGCATGAATCACACAATCACCCATGCATCAATCTCAAGCATTCATCTCTCAGGGAGATACTAACATGTCCTACACAATGCCACAACCATGGCCAATCATTCCTCAACAAGCATGCATATGATGTGTATGGGAGTGGGCCATGAAGATGAATAAGGGTGCCAATACGGTGGAGATGAACTCTCTACCTAACCATGAAGGGTCTAGGTACTTAACTAATTCCTTATAAGGAATACAACCTCTAGTGGGGGCCCATATACCTGGGGTAGCCTACAAGACTAAGGAGAATAATGGTATAGGCCTAAATAGTGAGATGGCTTAGCAAGGTTCTATGGTGGGCCTTTAACCACCCATAGAAGCCCATGGGCTTACCTTAAGGCCACCAACGTGGACATACAATCACAATTGGTCCCTAAGAGGTAGCCTATCTCTAATTGATCATGAATCAAGGACCAAGGCCCATGTAACATCAAAAATAAGAAATGAGCAGCCATAATTATACCACAACACTCATGTTGGGCTTCAGAAAGGGCGGCCCAAGGCCTACCCAAAATATGGGTTCAAGGAGAACACACATAACCCAACTCATATATAACACTATGGGCCTATAAGGGAAAGGTTAGGGCCCAACATAAAAGCCACTAATCTCATATATTATGGTGGCCTAGTGGGCGGCCCATTGCTCAAACTACATGGGCAATGTCATGCTCTTAGTCAAGTAAGTTGGGCCTACAACTCGGCCCAAGTATAAAGTTGATTTGATGGGCAATCAAGGGCCCATCTACTTGTGTAATCTGGCCTACTAACCCAACATAATAGTATAGTAAAATGGCCCAATAGTTCAATGGGTCTATCTGGAAGGTTCCAACCCAATTGGGCCTAAAGAGTTCAACAACTAGCTACATTCATGGACCCAATTAAATTCAACTGTGGTGGGCCTCAAAAGTATATTTATTAAGCCTAAAATTTAAGAAACTAAAGGTATCAATTATCTCCTCTAATACCTTCATAAATGTGGTGGACCTCACTCCTCAAAATTTCAGCCCAAGTCCAAGCATAATTATAACAAGTTGTTGTCCTAAATTTGGGCACTCCATTGGAGTGGGCCCAAGGCCTCTAAAACTCTGGAAATTGAGGACCATGACCCCTCATCATGCATACAATGAGAATAAACCCAAAAATATGGCCCACCATCAAGAGAAATATTTTTGAATTTTGGTTTTTATCAAGCATATTGTTGGACTGCACAACAGAAAAAATAGGAGTCCAGCCATCTTGGACCATTTTTTTGGATACCCTAAAGGGGTCATTTGAGGCTGAAATTTTACAGAGTGATACTTCCATATGTGGGCCACACTCTTACAAAATTTCAGAATTTTTAAATATTTATAAGTATTTTAATGAGTTTAAACAAAACAGACTGTCCATGAAATTGGATAGACCTGAATGTCCCAACGTGGTGGGCCAGTCCGGCCCTTGCCACGGTGTGTACAGGGGTCCATTGGCCTTGAAATTTGGTAGGTGGGTCCTAACATGAGTAGATCACATTCTTACAAAATTTTATAAATTTTAAACACCTATAAATATTTTAATTCATTTAGATAAATCAATCTATCCTAAAAATCGGACTGATCTAGACACTATATTATAGTAGGCCAGTCCAGCCACCACTATAGTACGTACAGGTGTCCATTGGCCTCCAAATTTTTCAGGTGGGTCCTACCTTGAGTAGGCCACCCCTGAATAAATTTTTATAATTTTTAAACACGTATAGATATTTTAATAAATTTTAGAAATCCAACTGTCCATGGTGGAATGTTGCTGGAATAGTGTAGAAAATCCAGACTGTCCACCTCACTTGGACCATACCTTTGGGACCTCAATCAAGGTCAAATGGAGCTGAAATTTGGAGAAAATCAAGATGAGATCCCCACCTTTCAGAAAAGTATATTTTATGGGTATGAATAGTCCCCCAAACAGTCCCAAAATCTGGTCCAAAAACAACCAGAAATTGTCCAGAAAATTCTGGACAGCAACATATACTTAGATAAAATTTATTATATAGGTTAAATAAAAAGGAAAACACATTAATAGAGGATGGTGTGGCCTTCCTTAGTGGGCCCCACAAATGTCCATGTCATAATGTAAAGCCAACACACCTTGTATGCATCATTAAGGCAGCAAGTAGGACACCCAAAATCAAACAATGGGCAGTTTGGGCATCCCACCTTGCTGAAATTTATGGATGTCCTAGGCCCACTAAATGAGCCACACACATCAGGAAATAAATGAGAGAAAAGAGAGATAGAAGGACAATCCGGTCATAGGGAAAGGGCTCCGCCACTATTGAGCCCTCCCTAGATCAATCACACCCATACATCATACATAGATTTATATTTATAACATGAATCTTGCACATGCATGGCCTATAATTAAAATGCATGGTGAGGATGTCATCCCCACCATGGTTATAAGATCTACATGACCCAAACATAATATGATATGAAAGAAAACGGTCATGATGGGGCCCATAGAGAAAGGCCCCATGCATGGATCATGCATGCATAAGATAAGTCATTAGGCCACAACCATGAGATTGTGTGGGATCTCCACCATTGATTGGTGGGTCCTACACTTCCATCATGAAAAAAAGAAAACATCAAGGCTATAAAAAATAGATTTTTACATCTAAAGGGGCACCCACCTCAAAGATGACCACCAAACTTTCACACTAAGGTCCTTTAGCACCAAGGGAGATGGATCAATGGTGGAGATTGGGTTTCAAGGGTTAGATGGTGGGGGATTAAGGAGGAAGGTGGCTGGAAAAATAGAGGAAAATGGGCTGGAGAAATGGAGAAAATTGCTAGAGAAGAAGAGAAGAGAGAGAGAAATGAGAGGGAAAGAGAGGGAAAATCTTTTTAAAGAAAGTAATCATTTACCTATGGTGATACAAACAATGTTGCTAGGGTAGGTTAGGTGTGGGTGGTGTGTGAGGTCTTGGTAGTGTGAGTTATGGAGATTTAGGTGGTGTGTGTAGTGTGTGTTGGAACTTGTGCAAAAGAGGGAGTGTGGGCCACATGCACCACTCCAAGGTGGGTCACATGATCGAAATCAAGGGCCATAGAATGAAACGTACACAACTTATGATCCACATATCGGATGGACGCACAAGACGCGGTGTTGGAACCGTAAAAATAATGCGGTCGCAATGGCATAGGTCTCAGCTCGATCCGAGTCGGGTCTACTTGATCGGACTCTAGGATGACCGCAGCACTATCTGAGGGTCGCAGTTCGCCAGAATTCGACCGGTAGGACCGCGAGACCACAAGAAATGAAATGCACACTCTCACACACACATGCACATATGTGAACTTGGGTCGGGTCTCACATAAACCTTAACCTAAACCTTAACCTAAACCAAAACCTTAACCTATAATCTATAACCTAAACTCATAACCTATAACCTAACCTTAACCTACCAAAAACCTAAACCTTAACCTAACCTAAACCTAAAACCTAAATGTATTCTCAAATCCCTAAATCTAAACCTACACCTAATCCTAATCTCAACTCCCTAACCTAAACCTAAACCTAAACTAGAAAACCCAAACCAAAACCCAATCTCAAACCCGAACCCGATTTCCTAAACCTAAACCTTAACCTATTCTCAATTCCCTAAACCTATAGCTTAAAACCTAAACCTAAACCTATAACCTTAACCTAAACCTATAACCTAAATGTATTCTCAAATCTCCAAACCTAAACCTACACCTAATCCTAATCTCAACACCCTAACCTAAACCTAAACCTAAACTTGAAAACCCAAACCTAAATCCGATCCCGAACCCAAATCTGATTTCATAAACCTAAACCTTAACCTATTCTCAATTTCCTAAACCTATAGCTTATAACTGAAACCTAAACCTAAACCCAAACCTTAACCTATAACCTAAACTTAAACCTAAAACCTAAATGTATTCTTAAATCCCTAAACCTAAACCTACACCTAATCCTAATCTCAACTCCCTAACCTAAACATAAACTTAAACTTGAAAACTCAAACCTAAACCCGATCCCGAACCCGAACCCGATTTCCTAAACTTTAGCCTTCACCTATTCTCAATTCCCTATACCTATAGCTTATAACCTAAACCTAAACCTATAAACTTGACCAAAACTAAAACCTATGACCTAAAACCTTAACTTATAACCTATAACCTAACCTTAACCTAAACCTATAACCTATAACTTAAAATCTAAACCTAAACCTAAAACCTAAATGTATTCTCAACTCCCTAAACCTAAACCTACACCTAATCCTAATCTCAACTCCCTAACCTAAACCTAAACCAAAACTTGAAAACCCAAAACTAAACCCGATCCCGAACCCAAACCTGATTTTCTAAACCTAAACCTTAACCTATTCTCAATTCCCTAAACCTATAGCTTATAACCTAAACCTATAACCTTAACCTAAACTTATAACCTTAACCTAAACCAAAACCTATGACCTAAAACCTAAATGTATTCTCAATTCTCCAAACCTAAACCTACACCTAATCCTAATCTCCACTCCCTAACCTAAACCTAAACCTAAACTTGAAAACCCAAACCTAAAATCCGATCCCGAACCCGATTTCCTAAATCTAAAACCTAAATGTATTCTTAAATCCCTAAACCTAGACCTACACCTAATCCTAATCTCAACTCCCTAACCTGAACTTAAACCTAAACTTGAAAACCCAAGCCTAAACCCGATCCTGAACCCAAACCCGATTTCCTAAACCTAAACCTTAACCTATTCTTAATTCCCTAAACCTTAACCTATAACGTAACCTAAACCTAAACCTATAACCTGCACTTATAACCTAAACCTAAGCCTGAAACCTAAACTTAAACCTAAAACTGAAATGTATTCTCAAATCCTTAAACCTAAACCTACACCTAATCCTAATCTCAACTCCCTAACCTAAACTTAAACCTAAACTTGAAAGCCCAAACCTAAACCCGAACTAGAACCTGAACCTGATTTCCTAAACTTAAACCTTAACCTTAACATATTCTCAATTCCCTAAACCTTAACCTATAACCTAACCTAAACCTAAACCTATAACCTGCACTTATAACCTAAACCTATAACCTAAACCTAAGCCTAAAACCTAAACTTAAACCTAAAACTAAAATGTATTATCAAATCCTTAAACAAAAACCTACACCTAATCCTAATCTCAACTCTCTAACCTAAACTTAAACCTAAACTTGAAAATCCAAACCTAAAGCCGATCCCGAACCCGATTTCCTAAACCTAAACCTTAACCTTAACCTATTCTCAATTCCCTAAAGCTATAACCTATATACTATAACCTATAAGCTAATCCTAAACCTTAACCTAAACCTATAACCTAAACCTAAACCTAAACCAAAGCCTATAACTTATAACCTAAACTTCTAACCTATTACCTAACCTTAACCTAAACCTAAAACTTAAACCTAAACCTAAACCTAAACCTAAAACCTAAACCTAAAACCTAAAACCTAAATGTATTCTCAAATCCCTAAACCTAGACCTACACCTAATCCTAATCTTAACTCCCTAACCTAAACCTAAACCTAAACTTGAAAACCCAAACCTAAACCTGGTCCCGAACCCGAACATGATTTTCTAAACCTAAACCTTAACCTATTCTCAATTCCCTAAACCTTAACCTATAACCTAACCTAAACCTAAACCTAAACCTATAACCTGCACTTATAACCTAAACCTATAACCTAAACATAAGCCTAAAACTTAAACCTAAACTTAAAACCGATCGCCCTAATAGGATTGAGATGGCTCTGATGGATGTACACAAACAAGCCACTACAAACCTACAAAGTGGAGATAAGAAGAAACATCTCCAATTGTTTATTATCATTTAACCTGACATGAGTGGTACATATGGTGAGTGCAAATAAGACCCTAAATCCTAGAGAGATGGAACGAATCAACTCAAGCATTTTATTTTCTAATTTTACAGGAAAGATAAAACGTTTTTGCGAAACGGAGTTGAGCACAGTGTCGTAGTGTTGCCAACCGAGACAGGCATCCAGAGTCAATAAACAGTATTTCGAAAATGTTGCCATAAAAATTAATGTCAAGGTTTGTGATTCTTTGAAGTTGTTGAACTTTGAATGTCTGATGTGTTTCTTCTTTTGCCCCTTTTGAAGTTGTTCTCAGCACAACTGCATCGGCAGGAGCTGATAAGAGATCTTTTTCAAGTTGTGTAGGATCCTCAGAGAGGTTCTATGAACAAAGGGATGATCCGGTAAGCCTTTTTCTCCTCTATTTTTGTATGATCTTTGGTGCAAGTATTTGAATTCAGTGTTTATGGAATATCTATGGCATTTGGCAGAGAACAACTGATTGCATTCAGGAAAACAATGGGACAAAAGCCTTATCGCATTATATTCTATAGGTAATTCTTCACCTCGGGAGTCTCTATAGAGTATGAATATTATAATTTAGTCTTGGTTTTTGTTGGATGAGAAACTGTTTGGTATTTTGGCTCATGATTTGGAGTTTTTCAGGGTTGGTGTGAGCGTATTTATGCATGGATGGTGTAACATGGATGAATGTTTGTGTTTGGATGGATGTAGTTTATGTTTGGATGGATTTATGTAGTTTGGGTTTAGATGGATGTGAATGTGAATATGATGAAATATATTATATAACGGGTGTATATCAGGAAGAATATGATGTTGTAACAGGTGTATATAACAGGTGTATATTAGGAAGAATATGATATTGTAACAGGTATATATTGTTTGTGTTTGGATGGATGTAATTTATGTTTGGATGAATGTAGTTTTTGTTTGGATAGATTTACGTAGTTTAGGTTTAGATGGATGTGAATGTGAATATGATGAAATATATTATATAACAGGTGTATATCAGGAAGAATACGATGTTGTAACAGGTGTATATAACAGGTGTATATCAGGAAGAATATGATATGAACAGGTGTATATGCAAATATGAGATGGCTGAAGACCGTCCTTTTAAAGGACGACTCATGACCATCCTTTTTAGGTTCATAAGAGACGGTCCATGACCGTCCTTTTCAGACTCATAAGAGACGGTTCATGACCATCCTTTTAAAGTATGGTCGTAGACTATCCTTTTCCGACTCATAAGAGATGGTCTATGACTGTCTTTTTTAGGTCATACGAGACAGACTATAACCGTTCTTTTTATTGACGGTCATGGGCCATCCTTTTTACGGACGGTCATGGACTATCCTTTTTAGAGATGGTACATGACCGTCCTTCTTTAGAGACAGTTTATAGCAGTCCTTTAAAAAATACGACACGTCAAAATTTGACAGCCGTTATGAAGATCCAGGACTGTCCTTTTCGACCTTTTGAGATGGTTTTCAACCGTCCTTTTTTCACTGTTTTGGCATAGTGGCTTCAACATCCAACTATTTGCTCCACCCGCTAGTACAAACGAGTAACCTGAAGTTAATTTTTTAGAATCCACACTACCTGCATAATCTGAATCCACATACCCAACCAACTTTGCTCCTGTTTGATCAAAAGTTAAGACTTAGTGTATTGTACCTTGAAAGTATCGAAGTAGCTATTTTACCACTTTCCAATGGTACTTACCTGGGTTTGACACGTATCTGCTTGTAACACCTACTGCCTGTGAAATATCCGATCCTATACAGACCATGACATACATTAAATTGCCAACTGCATTCAAATAAGGCACATGAGACATCCTACTTTTCATCATTGCTTTTGAGACATTATTCTGAGGAAAGCTTAAAGTGAGCTGCGTGGGGAACGCTCACTGGTTTTAGTTGGTCCATCCCATCCTTGATCAACGCCTTTTCAAGGTATTCTTTCTATGATAATGAAAGCCTGCTTCTCTTCCTGTCTCTATGAATATCTATGCCAAGAACCTTCTTTCCAGCCCCCTGATCTTTCATCTCAAATGTCCTTAATAACTGAGTCTGTAGTACGTTGATTTCAGACATATTATGACTGGCGATCAACATATCACCAACATACAATATTAGGATGACGAATTTGCCATCACTCAGTGTTTTGTAATAAACATAGTGATTATATTCACTCCGAGTAAATTTTTGACTCAACATGAAAGAATCATTTTTTTTTACCACTGCCTAAGCGACTATTTCAGGTCGTACAATGACCTCATTAATCTGCAAACTTTGTTATCTGCCCCTTTAACTTCGTAGCTCTCTTGTTACTTTATGTATATCTGCTATTCCAAATTTCTGTGTAAGAATGCAGTCTTGACATCTATTTGTTCTAGCTCGAGATCATGTTGGGCAACCAATGCTAACACAAATCTGATAGACACATGTTTAACCACCATTGCGAATATCTCTGTGAAGATGATTCATTCTCTTTGTGCATAACCCTTCTCTATCAGCCTCACTTTGTATCCATCATGTTTCCTTTTAAATAATTGTAACATCCCGAATTTTTACGGCTACAGTTTATACTCGTGCTTGAGAAAATCAGGTGTAAATAATGTATAAATCGGATGCTTTAAAAATAACACCTTATTTTTTTCGTTTACATCACATCTAGATATATTCATGAAGGTAACATTCACAAAAATAAAATTGACTGTATTGATTATTTTATCAGAGTAAAAGAATTCAGTAAATAATCAAATGTCTTCTTTAGGGAAGCTTATTACAATATCAAAGTTCACAATGGAAGTATAAAATTTATTCATAAAACTATCTTCTTATTCTTTTAGAAAAATCTTCCATAGAGAGATGGTCCTCTAAGTCTTTAATCTGTATGTCACCTGCATCATCTCTACGGTTGGAGAGGGTTACGCCCTACTCATAGTGATACTTATTCTTTAATATTAACAATAATTCAAGAGATTTATAAAAGTAATGTAAGGGTTCTGATACGTCCCATAAGTACTCCACTAATACAAGGGTATCAGCATGTGTAAATAACCTACATGAGACGCATGCCTAGCAAAGCGTGTGTGGCTCATCATACATAGTGATCATTACAATGTGGAATACGATTTATAGAAAACCTGGATTGCTTTGCATTCTCACACTATGGAGATTCACCAGCATGTCCGACACTACCGTGGATTTACGTTAACACCTCAAGGTGCACAACACATGATCCGGATGAATTACGTGACATGATTTGTTCATGGAGTAACTATTTGAGACATCTAATCCTAGGACACTGCATTTGCGAATTACACACATCGATTTGTGCACCACCATCCAAACCCATGGAATTATGTGATGATAAAGAGGGTCTCTACCCAGAGTGCATTACATCCATGATAGATTATTTAAATCACTAGTTGTGATACATCTTAACACATCACTTGCACTTATAGAGAATATAAACTGAATCATGGAGGTTCTGAAATATCAAGACACATGCCCAAGCCTTAAAGATAAATAGCACAAGGCCAATATAATAAAAAGAATAGTGATAATGGTCAACTCAACAAAGATAAAAGGGTAATGGCCAACATAATAAAGAGGAAAGTGACAATAGTCAACTCAATAAAAGAAGAATAGTAATGGCTAACTCAACAAATAGACAAGTGGCAATGACCAACTCAATAATAAGAAGAGTGGCAATGGCCAGCTCAATAAAGAGACGAGTGGCTGGGCCAACTCAAATAAAGAGGCGGGTGGTAGGGCCATCTCAATAAATTTGCTAAGGCAAGGCCAAGGCTTGTATCCATGGCCCCACATAAATTCAGAAAGATCATGCGTAATATCATAATTTTCAAAGGATATGTAAATGATGGTAGTAACTAAATCAATTGAAAGAATAACTCTCATAAGTGTGTAAACATGAAAAGTCAGGATAATTCATATCAATTAAATCAAAGTAATATTAAAGGATAAAAACCCTCATCTTAAATTGTCCGACTGCCAACTAGTAACATTAATGATCTAGGGGATTCTTAGCATCAAGCCTGTTTCTTTTATCCTACTCACTATCAGAAAAAGGGGCAAAGGCTATGGATAAAATCCATAGCCTTAGACTTATGGCTACAGTTCTAGTCCATAGCTATTCTGTAGCACGACCGTCGTCATAGGTGCCATAACAATAGGTCTGCAACCTATAGCTACGGATTTAATCCGTAGCAATAGGTTACAACAACTATGGATATAATCCGTAGCAATTATATCTGTAGCGATAAGTATAAACAGCTACGGATACTATTTGTAGCTAAAAGTCCATAGCAACATGCCAAATTTAATAATGGCTACAACTGTCGGATTACCAGCTACGGTCAATATCTGTAGCTATTTCGTACATTAAAAAAAATATATAATCATTTGTTCATTCAATTACCACCTGTATAATCATTCATTCATTCCATTAGAATCAATTATAATCATTTATTTATTCAATTACAATCAATTATAATCCTTCATTCAATCAATTACAATTATAATCAATTATAATCCTTCATTCAATCAATTACAATCCTTCAGTCAATCAATTACAATTACAATTACAATAATGCTGAAAATACAAATATTTAGCTTCATTAGAGAAATTTGCTCGACTTCACCCTGAAATTTCCATGATAAAGAATTGAAAGAGAAGATATATTTTGACAGTATGTATTTTTTTCACAAGTAAATAGGCCTTTTTCAGCCACACCCACCTGAAGAATCAAAAATCGATTATTGTCCAAGTCTACTCATTTTCCTTTCAATTTCTTAGTGACCTCTGTAAAATTACTTCCATGTCATTTATGTAGTACTTTAAAGAGTTGTCTTGAAATGCAACTCTAGTAATGACAAAGTCACTTCCTGCAATAGCTTCGTATATTCCATCATCCTACAAATAGTCATGACATTCATAAATTCAAATGACCATTGAGGGAAAGAAAAACAAAGTGAAAGAAGTGCATCATGTATAACCAATTTTTTTCTTAATGAATTAATAAAAACTCAAAGAGGAATGAAATTGACATAAAAAGAATGGTCTCACCAAATGGTTTGTATGGCCAAAATAAACGTCTGGACGATTTTCACATGGAGGACCATTGGTAGCCACAAGTACCCACTTCCTAAGGAATGGTCTCACCATATGGTTTAGGTTATAAGTTTATGTTAATGTCATAGGTTATAGGTTTAGGTTTAGGTTTAGGGATTTGAGAATACATTTACGTTTTAGGTTTAGGTTTAGGTTAAGGTTACAGGTTTAGGTTTAGGTTATAAGTGTAGGTTATAGGTTTAGGTTAAGGTTAGGTTATATGTTAAGGTTTAGGGAATTGAGTTTAGGTTATAGGTTATAGGTTTAGGTTATAGGTTATAGGTAGGTTAAGGTTTAGGTTTAGGTTATAGGTTTAGGTTTAGGTAATAGTTTTCAGATTTGAGAATAGGTTTAGGTTATAAATATAGGTTTAGGTTAATGTTGTAGGTTATAGGTTTAGGTTATAAGTTTATGTTAATGTTGTAGGTTATAGGTTTAGGTTTAGGTTTAAGTTTAGGGATTTGAGAATGCATTTAGGTTATAGGTTAAGGTTATAGGTTTAGGTTATAGGTTTAGGTTTAGGTTTTAGGTTTAGGTTATAGGTTTAGGTTTAGGTTATAGGTTTAGGTTTAGGTTTTAGGTTTAGGTTATAGGTTATAGCTTTAGGGAATTGAGAATAGGTTAAGGTTTAAGTTTAGAAAATCAGGTTCGAGTTCGGGATCAGGTTTATGTTTGGGTTTTCAAGTTTAGGTTTAGGTTTAGGTTAGGGAGTTGAGATTAGGATTAGGTGTAGGTTTAGGTTTAGGGATTTGAGAATACATTTAGGTTATAGGTTTATGTTTAGGTTTTAGGTTTAGGTTATAGGTTTAGGTTTAGGTTTAGGTTAATGTTAGGTTATAGGTTATAAGTTTAGGTTATAGGTTATAGGTTTTGGTTTAGGTTAAGGTTTAGGTTAAGGTTTAGGTTTGGGTTATAGGTTATAGCTTTTGGGAATTGAAAATGGGTTAAGGTTAAGGTTTAGGTTTAGGAAATTGGGTTCAGGTTCGGGATTGGGTTTAAGTTTGGGTTTTCAAGTTTAGGTTTAGGTTTAGGTTAAGGAGTTGAGATTAGGATTAGGTGTAGGTTTAGGTTTAGGGATTTGAAAATACATTTAGGTTTTAGGTTTAGGTAATAGGTTTAGGTTTAGGTTAATGTTTGGTTACATGTTCTAAGTTTAAGTTATAGGTTATAGGTTATATGTTAAGGTTTAGGTTATAAGTTTTGGTTTAGATTAAGGTTATAGGTTCAGGTTCAGGTTTAGGTTATAGGTTTAGGTTAGGTTTAGGTTTAGGTTATAGGTTATAGTTTTGAAGAATTGAGAATTGGTTAAGGTTTAGGTTTAGAAAACCGGGTTCAGGTTCTGGATCGGGTTTAGGTTTGGGTTTTCAAGTTTAGGTTTAGGATTAGGTTAGGGAGTTGAGATTAGGATTACGTGTAGGTTTAGGTTTAGGAATTTGAGAATACATTTAGATTTAGGTTTTAGGTTTATGTTAAGGTTATAGGTTATAGGTATAGGTTTTGAGATTTGAGAGTTGGTTTAGGTTTAGGTTTTAGGTTTAAGTTATAGGTTATAGGTTATATGTTTAGGTTAAGGTTTAGGGATTTGGGTTCGGGTTCAGGGTTGGGTTTGGGTTTAGGTTATAGGTTATAAGTTTAGGTTAAGGTTTAGGTTAAGGTTATGTGTTTTGGGATTTGAGAATAGGTTTAGGTTATAAGTATAGGTTTAGGTTGGGTTATACGTTAAGGTTTAGGTTTAGGTTTAGGTTATAGGTTACAAGTATAGGTTAAGGTCTAGGTTTAGGTTATAGGTATAAGTTTTGGGATTTGAGAATAGGTTTAAGTTAAGGATATAAGTATAGGTTATAGGTTAAGGTTTAGGTTTAGAAAATTGGGTTCGGGTTCAGGATCGGGTTTAGGTTTGGGTTTAGGTTATAGGTTATAGGTTTAGTTTATAGGTTAAGGTTTGGGTTATATGTTAAGTTTTAGGTTATAGATTAAAAGTATAGGTTTAGGTTATAAGTATAGGTTTTGGGATCTGAGAATAGATTTAGGTTAAGGTTATAAGTATAGGTTATAGATTAAGGTTATAGTTTAGGTTATGGTTATAAGTATAGGTTATAGGTTTAGGTTTAGGTTATATATAGGTTATAAGTATAGGTCTATGTTTAGGTTAAGGTCTAGGTTTAGGTCATAGGTATAGGTTTTAGGATTTGAGAATAGGTTTAGGTCAAGGTTATAAGTATAGGTTATAGGTTAAGGTTTAGGTTTAGGAAATCGGGATCAGGTTTAGGTTTGGGATTAGGTTTTAGGTTATAGGTTATAGGTTTAGGTTTGGATTATAAGTTAAGGTTTAGGTTAGGTTTTAGGTTTTAGGTTAAGGTTTAGGTTATGAGTATAGGTTTAGGTTTAGGTTAAGGTCTAAGTATAGGTTATAGGGTTCAAGTTTGGGATCGGGTTTAGGTTTGGGTTTGGGTTTGGGTTTAGGTTTTGGGTTAGGTTTAGGTTATAGGTTATAGGTTATAGGTTATAGGTTATAGCTTTAGGGAATTGAGAATAGGTTTAGGTTATAGGTTTAGGGTGTGGTTTAGGTTAAGGGTATGGTACCTGTAAATATAGATATAAACATGACTTGTCCAAATGGTCAGGCCCCTCTAATGTTGTCCATAGGAAATGGACATCTTCATCATGGTCATAACAGCGGTTTTCACATTCCAGGGACCCCCGCTCATCAGGATAGCTCCAATGCACATTCGGGTCTGCTCCATTAATTTTGAGAAAATACATAAACACAGTCTGTCCAAATGGTCAGACCCCTTCAATGCTATCCATAGGAAATGGACAGCTTTATCATGGTCATAACAGCGGTTCTCACGTTTCAGGGACCCCCACTCAACATCCAGATAGCTTCGACGCACATCCGGGTCTGCTCCATCAATTTTTATAGAATTATGCATTTCCTGCTCATGAGCATGCCTATTATTCCTAATGCATGGGATTTAGCACAAATACCTTTTCATGATTCAAAGAAGGGAACTTGAGGCTTTTCCTTACCTTCTATTGTATGCTTCCAAGGTGCAGATGGCCCATGAAGCACACATACATCCTGGGAATCGCTTCTCAAAATCGCAAACTATTTTGTTTCGAAACTCGTTCTTCTCACCTGAAAACGTGTCACTTAATGAATAACTGTAACCATAATGATAACTATTGTGAATGCACTATAATGATAACGATTGTGAATGCACTATAACTATTATAACCACTTGATTGATTTTTCCAATGATTTCAAAGAATAAAGTTTCACCTTTCAAAAAAGAAAAAAAAAAAACAAAGTTTTGCCTTTAACTACTCGTTCATATTATTGAGCACTGATATAAGATATAGCAACAAACCTTACATAACAGGATATCACTGGCAATGACCAAGTCTAAATATGAATCAGTTGTTGGAAAGGAATCGCCCCATGAATTTAGGAAAAAAAAATTGTCCATTCATTATCATTGCATTAAAAAATAATAATCAAGTACCACATTTTCTCCTCAATTAATTGGTTGCCTATGAGTTTATGTAACCACTCCAAAAGGCCATTGCTAGAGCAACCTCTGTTTTTAGCCACCTTACCAAGGGTAGTTGATTCCAACATACAGATTATGGGCAGGTAGAAACCCAGTTATCCTTTAACTAATGACAACCACATTAGCTTTAGCTACAGGCATGGTGTTCCATAACAACCTTTACATAATGCTAATAGTGGCATTAGTTGCATTTTACTGGGTTGTAAGTTGCAAAGTATAAGTGAAAACTACCAAGAATTTCACACAGTTATTTTGCATTACAAGTTTCCAGTACTTGTCCAACCTGAATCTTCCTTTGGATGTTTGTTAAATCTTCGAGGCTAGAGCATGTGTTTGAGTTTTCATAATTTTCCATTTCTAGTAGTAGCTAATCCTAACCGGTTCTACAAATCTATAACAGTTAAATAAAGGAAGATATATCAAATGGAGTATGGTTTTCATATGCAGCAAGTACGGATAGATTTCTTTAGGCTGTTTGGTTCATGGGAATTTCAGGAGAAGAGAAAAATAAATTATGATTTTGGGATTTTTACAATTTTTTATGGTTTTCATATGCTCAATCCCTCAATTTTTGAATGTTAAGGAAAGTGATTACAATTTAGTCATTTCCATTTTCTTACATTGTGGTGAAACAGAGCAAGCAAGCCGTGGTAGTACCCATCTAGAATCAATAGCCCAACCTGTTCAAAATTAAAAAATTCAAAAAATAAAAAAAAAAAATCAATACCCATCTTTCTAAATCACCATTGCAGCATTCTCCACATCTGTCTAGTGGTCATTGCAATATTTCCTAAATCAAAACTTGACCCTTTCCCATACTCCCCATGTCCATAGCCAACAGCTCATCTCCCCCGAGTGCATCAAAATAAGCCTGCATGTTGAGAAGATCAGTGATTCTGATGCTGGAATAATCGTTATAGTTCCAAGCATATATACAACACTCAATTTTCTTACCTTATACCATGTCAACGGTTACTGTTTTTAAATGGCTAATGATGCTTGCATCCATTCCACAGACGCAATGCCATTCGGAGAGTCAAGATTCATGGCTTCTCCTTTCAAACCAACCTGTACAAAACATGACACCACGCACATTAAAAAAATAAAAAAATAAAAAATAAAAAAATCTACCCAGATGGAAAAATAAAAAGTGGAGCACCATATAAATTTCAGCCAGAATTCCTCACTTTTGCATGCCAATCCAAATAGATGAAAATTCAGTGGTTTTGGCTACAGAAATATTTTCTATGAATTGCATATTTTCTACATGCTTTCAGATTCCACTTTTCTTTTCCATTTCCACCTTTTGGATTCACCCTATCCAAACAGACCTTAAGGATTTCAAGTTTGATTTCAATTCCAATACATGTTTCCAACTAATTAATATTTTCTTGAGGGAATTTTGCATACTTGTTCTAGAGTTTTGGAGTAGAAGAAGAAGTAGCCCACCTAAGAATTACAATGATTGTTTCGAAACTGGTTTTGACAAGCAATACAGAAAAATCAATATATGGTGTCCTATGGTGATTGATATTAAAGATGCAATGACATGGATGGTTTAGTGCTGTTTATAGTTGTAATGTGAATGTTTTGTATTAAGTTCCCACATGGAGCATTTGTATGAAGTGATCTTACCCCTATCAATACAAGTGAGACTGATGGTTCAACAATCCAAACCATTGACATGATGGTCTCAACCATGGGTTACACATGCACCAAAAACCCACCATGTTGGAAGATACATGCATGTATCCTGAATGTGGATCTTTGCTGTATTTTCTTTACTAGTTGTATATTGTATCAGTTCATAGTAACATAAATTGGGAAAATGTACAAAATAAAGGCATGCATTAAATCAGCTAAAGAGATTTTTAAAAATATATATATATAAAGAGCATAATAGTGACACAAGATAACAGGAAAAGATATAAAAATACATTTAGATCCCAGGAATAGTTCATTTTGATTGATGCATGAGGACTGAATTTTAGTCATGATAGAACTGATTAACTAAAGCATTGGGTGAGAATTTCATTCAAAATGACGCAATAGCATTAGCACTTGCATTGGAACCACGTAATGTTCATGGTGGGACCCGATTGATGGATGGCTAGCTAGGATCTTAAGAAGGTGCTCCTCAGCTAGCAAGTGTCAGCAGAAAACAAGTACTCAGAGGAATCATAACAAACAATCAGAGAAAAGGAAAAAAAATAAAATACTACAAGTACCCCAAAAAAAAATATATTTATTAGTATTTATAGTTACCTAGCCTAGTAGTCTTCATCAGCAGATACAGATTGCAAGAAAGAAAAAATAAAAATAGGAATTCCAATTTTTCAACAGGAGAAATTTATTAAAGAAACTAAAACCACAAGCTAGCAAGGTCCCAAAGTTTAAAATAAACGATTCCTCCACATCTCTACAATTTGCATTCGCAAATAAGTCAATAAACAATTTAAATTGAACCATGATCTTAGTGGTGGTGGTAGTATAACCAGCTAATCTTTGGGTATCCTCGTCACCTTTTCTAATTGAAGTATCCTTGCCATGTTGAATGCCAACGAGAGACCTTCATGCTCTTTTTCTTTTCTAATTGATGTTTTCACTTTCTTAGGCAATTTGATTGGAAAAAGAAAATGCAATCTAAGAAAAAAGCATATACTGGATTAGATAACCGAATTTGGATTGCTTTCACAGTTTCCAATGCTCGCAGGTCTTAAAATTACCTCACAAAGCTAATTAAAGGAAAAAAAATTTTAAAGCAGAAAATGATAGCCTACTAGTTGTATATTGAATTCCGTGTAACCCCAAATGCTCAGTAGAGATGAATTTAGATGTAAATAAATTTCCAGTGAGTAGAATGCCCACTTACCTCAATTACCATTGTTCCTGATCCTTTGAATAGAGAAACTAGCTCACTCTGCCGTTGCAGGCTAGTTCAACTGATGAAGTCCATTCCACCCAATGCAGAATGTGATTGCTGCATTTTCCAAACGACACACCCTTGAATATTTGGGTGGAACTGATTGGCTGGGCTTGTTGGGTTGGGTGGGCCTACACGAGATATTGATTTTCTATGGCCCAGGCCACCCTAACTACTTGAGATGTTTCCATGAGCAATGGATCTGATACCAACAAATGCATGCAGGGTAAACAATCATTAGATGCTAAGATTTCTTTTCTTTAAGTATCAAATCAGGAAACAAAAGTTACTCCTCAACTATTATACTTTGAAGGATCACTAATAGTTCTAAATTTTATAGTACATGTAACTCTAGAAATTATTAAAAATAAATTAAAATAAGTAAAAGAGGAGAACAAACCACAAGCATGAATCGTTAGAAAAGAACACTCCCACAACAACGTAAGAACGTCAATTAGGATGGCTGAAAGAGAACTACTCATAAAAATAAAAAAAATAATAAAAAAAAAAAAAGAAGAAAAGAAAAAAAGAACTGCTAGTCAGAATTTTCAACAAATTGATTAAATAATGCTTGTTCAAGAGTGACATGGTCCTTTGCATACCTTGTAGATCATATGTAAACTATGGCCTACTAAATTAGTCCCATGTGACAACTTCTTCAAAGATTTCTACAAAATGCAAAGACCAGTTAGTAAAAGAAAATGCAAGAGCCAACAATTAATAGGTACAACTTACAATACCTGTATATCTACCAAAGAAGAGGTAACTATAAGTTTGACCCATGCCAGTTTTGAACCTACAACCTTTGCATTATTAGTACAATGATGATTTTGTTACAGTTCATGAGTTGCAGATTATAGTTTAGTTGCAACTTAATTCTTTAGCAAGAAATAAAGATTTATTGAATTACCTAAATAACTGTCTTTGAGCTGACAAATGCCTCGATTTTCTTCCAGTCACGATCAAAGCTAAAAATAATGAGAAGAATTACAATCATGTCAGGGTTAAATCTTGTCATCTATGCCATATTTATGAAAAATTGGAAAATAATTAAGTGATGCAGTATGTGACAGAAACATGAATCAAAGACCAACCACAAACTTTCCCTTATTAAATTTTCATCTGTATACCTGACTGTTCATTACTTCACTAATGCTTTCATGGTAAAATAGAGAATACATGCAAACCCAATCACTTGATAGAAAAACAACCAACAGCCAAAAATACCTTCACAGGAAGAACCTTGGGAGAACTCCCAACTCCCCATATAAAGAACTCAAATATAGAAGAACAACCACCCATCAAATGTGATTAAACAAACGGACCTAATATAGGCTATATACTGTTTCGGCACTAATATTGAAAAGCATGAGAAAGACCAGCAAGAGCTGGTTTGAAAGAGTACTTGAGCCGACATGTTGCTCAAAGAGAATAAACAATAATGATCATCACTAATACATGAGAATAAACAATAACGATCATCACTAATACACACCATAGAACCTTTTTTTCACATAAAAGTAAATCATTTTCAAAATAAATAAATAAAATTACACCCACCCTGTTAGGCATGCTTCTCCCTTATAATTCATAAATTAGTACAAGTTGCACTATCAAATTATCCAAGTAGAATTTAAATAAACTATTTGTGAAATGAACTAAGTATAGCTAGACAAGCATCTTATGTGTGAAACTTTCATGAGATCCAACCGTCGATCAGTCCACTGCCTCGTCTTTCAATATTCATGGGACCAATAATGAGGTATATCCCAATCTCAAGTGGACCACATTACAGGAAATATTTTTGAATGAAAGTCTATCATTAAAAACTTTTTAGGGGGCATAAAAGTTTTATATCAAGATGATCTTTGTTTTTTCCCTTCATCTGGGACCGTATGACTTAATTAACAAATTGGATGTCAAATAAATAGTACGGAGGGCCTTAAGAGGATTTTAAAGGTGGATATCCAATCACTATTATTTTCCTGTGGTGTGGTCCACCTGAGATTTAAATCCCTCTCATTTTTGGAATCAAGCCCTAAAATTATCTGTAAAAATAGATGAACGGAATGGGTGAAACACATACATCATGGTGGGGCTCACAGAGCACCGACCATCAGCCACCAGATTGGTGGCAGGGGGAGTAGCTAATCCGTTCATTTGCCTCCTGAAAATCAGAGTATTCCAAAACTTTTGTTGGCCAAACCACAAGAAAGAACAGCTCCTTTCAATATTCAAAACCCACTCCACAGATTTTAGAAACAGAGAGAGAAAGAGAGACTAACCGTTGCTTTGAGGAGCTAGAGATCGTAGATGGTTCGCAAGATAGATGTCTGAGATGTCTGGATTTACTCTCTTTCTTCTTCTCCTTCTTCTTCTCCTCCTTTTAAGTGCTCTCCAAGTCTCTCTCACAAATCTAAGGTGGGTTTGCGGCGAAAGGGGGTTTTCACCCTAGCACGTGCACGAGAGAGAGAGAGAGAGAGAGAGAGAGAGAGAGAGAGAGAGAGAGAGAGGGAGAGAGGTTGGGAAACAGGGGTGGGCGCGCGAGAGAGAGAGAGGGTTTGGGAGAGGGGAGAGGGGCGGGCGCGAGAGAGAAAGAGGGTTTGGGTTTTGGTTTTGGGAGAGGGGAAAGCGCGCGAGAGAGATTGAGGAATTTGGGAGATGGGCGTGTGCGGGATTATGTTTTGGGAGCAGGTGATGGACGACACTTGTAAGTGCTTAGTTTTAGGTCTTATGGGGCCCACTGTGATGCATGTTATTTATCTACTCCGTCCATTCATTTTAAAAGATCATTTTAATGGTTGATCCAAAAAAGGAGTCAGATCGAAGCTGTAAGCGGACCACATAAAATATTAATGATAAAAATTTATTTTTTATTCTTTCTTATGGTGTGGTCCACTTAGATCTTCAATATACTTAATTTTTATGCTCATCTACTGAAATTATATATTAGAAATTATGGGTGGCTTAGATAAAGCACATATATTCCAATGGGCCCTATGGAGCCCCTTAAGCACCATCAATCTCTAATAAGATCCTGGTGGAAGGTAAGTTTTAGCTACAGATTAAGTAGGTTTTAGCTACCTACGGATTAAATCCGTAGCATTTTAGCTACGGTTTATATCCGTAGCTAAAAATTTTCAAAGTCTGTAGCCTTTGCTCGATTTTTTTGGTAGTGACTCCACATGATTCAAACAGTTAGGATTTAGAGTCCCATTATGGTTTCTACTAGATTGCATCTAGGTTTATCTATTATTTCCTACATCTATTTTTGTGTAAAGAGGAAGAAGGTTTTTTGAAAAGGGAAAAGAGTTTGGATTTTGAACCTGGACCGGAATTTGTAATAGATCAGTGGGTTGGTAGTCGTTCACTCTCCTCTTCTTCTTCTTCTTCTTCTTCTCTCTCTCTCTCTCTCTCTCTCTCTCTCTCTCTCTCTCTCTCTCTCTCTCTCTCTCTCTCTCTCTCTCTTTTCTTTTCTCGTCTTTCTCCTTCTTTCTCTCTCTTTTCTTTGTCTTTCTTTCTTTCTTTCTTTCTCTTTCTCCTCTTTTTGCTGAATGCATCTTCCAGCGGGGGAGGGGGTTTTATATAGCGTTTGTGGATTCTAGGAGGTTCCTGTGTAACCGGGAGGACCCGTGCATGGACGGTTGTGTAGGCTGGAATTGGGTTGGATCTAGATGGCCCACCTTGATCGGATTGCCCCACTGCATTATGCAATAATGTATGTCAATGGAGGAGTGAGGAGAGTGGTCTGCTGCACTTCGTGAGCCCCCTTGATCTGACGCTCAAGCGTAAGGATCAATTTCCTCTCCAATCTAGGTTGCGGATGAAATGCTCACGCCTTGCGTGTGCGTCCAGTGAATCTGAAAATCCCAACGAGGCAGGGTCATTTTTCGACATTTATGATGCCTTTGGGAGGATCAGAACCTCTTCTCCTTCATTCCAAATAGTTTAGATCGGGATCTGGCTCCTAGTTTCAGTCCTGCTGAGGCCTTGAAGAGTGGCTAGTTTCCTGCTGGAACTTGTTTTGTGGAGGGATTCCGTTGATTGTGGGGGTTTTCCATCCATTTTCGGCTTGTTGGTCATGATCGAATTTCCTCCTAGTAGAGATTTGATGGTCCATATTCTCCTAGAATTTGGGACTAGTGGTGTAGTACATCTGTCTATGGGTCCCTGAAAACTCACTGTTACGAGCGGGAGATGTTTCTTGGTATTCACAAACCAGTTCGTGAGCAAAAAGTGTTGCCCAGTTGGCGATCCCTGTGGGGTCCACTATGAAGTTCTGTGTGCAGGTCCACTCCATTCATCTGGTTCGTGTGATTGTTTCAGGGCGTGGGTAAAAATTTAAGGTGGATCAGATCTTTGTGTGGCCAACACCATGTTTGATGATTCGATGCTTCCCAATGTTTTAAATTACATGAAAACTTACGTAATTGTGATGTTTAACTTGGTTATGGAAATCAGGTGGGGTCCATTATGATGGTCTATGGGGAGATCCCTTCCATTCATTAGTTTAGGTAGGTCATTTTGGCTCATGATCCCAAATATGAAGCTGATCCAGGCTTTACATAAGATTATCTTGAAATTCTCCTAGTAGGCGTTGAAATAAACCTAATCTCAATTAGCGGTCCACGTTTAGTCATTGGGCCCAATTTTTGGAGGAAATGTGTAGTCAAGATATCTAAATGGTTGGACCAATTTTGGTGGTTGATCAATGGTGGAACAAGTCTAAATATAAAATATCACCTTTCGTATCCAAAATACAGAATCGACTTCAGCGTTCAATAGCATAGGAATATAGATCGAGGTCCAAATTTAGTATAATGTCATAGTCATATGAGGCCAAGGTGTGGTCCAAGTTCGAGTTGCGATGGATGACAAAAAGAAATTAGATCTAAAGATCTAGATTTATATAGAGTTGATAAGTCTTAAAAGGATAACTTGGCGGCTTAGTAAAAGTCTACCAAGGTGGGGTCTTCATATTTCACACTTAGCCCGTATGATGGCCCATCTACGTTGTTCATATGAAGTGAAATATCCTACTACAACTACCCAGGAGGTTTCTCCACTCAATGGACACCAAAATCAACAGTTACACGCTGATTTGTCAATTGGGCCATTTTAACAATGATTTAAGGGTTGAAATTTAACGTATGGTTAATTTATGATAGCTTAGAGTGATATAAAATTTTACATGAGACGGATCATGGGAACCATGTGTTCTGAAATTCAAGAGTCTAAGTTAGTGGCATTTTCATAATTATTAATAATTTAGGATTTTTGGGAAATCTGATGGTTATAGATGGTTATAGGCACGTTTTAAAGCAAATCTTACAAAATAATGTATATCTAAATTATTATGAATAGAGAATTATTCACCAAATTAATTAAGGGGGTGCACATGTATCAAACCACATGATGAATGGCTAGATGACATGTTCAAAATAGGAAAGCATGATGGTTAGTAATCTAGTCACGCACGGAGGTGGATGTATTATTAGTTTTGTAAGTAGATGGTCGTAAGTGGGTTTACTTGGACATATGCTGATCTTGTCTTAAAATCAACAGTCGGATGACTCGAACTATGGATGAAGATCATTCCCAAACAGTCAGATTCGTGTTGGAGAGTAGGTTTAAGGTTATAATAACTGGATTGGTATCGTACACATGTATATATAACATTAAATTTCATGATAACACTCGAAAACTTTCAATACGTAGGTATTGAAATGTTAGAGGTGTTCCAATAACAGCTTGTATCCGATCGCTTTTCGGCCCACTAGAAGCTCCACTAGCTCCCATGTATGGTTCTTGTACAAAAAGTCCATTTCATCATCCATAGCCGCCTTTCACTTTTTTACATTAGGCTCATTAAGAGCCTTTTGAATAGTAGACGTGTTCCTGTCATCTATAATGAGGACATATGCGATATTAGAATCATCCTTGTATCTTGTTGGTAATATGCAATCTCATGGTGGGTTTCTTCTCACAAGTGGCTACTCTACCTGCTCTTATACCTCTGTCTGTGTATCTATCTTTACATGAGTATCATCTGTGTTAATCTAGATGTCTACGATCAACCTTTCTGGTTCATCTTGCTTGTCTTAATTATTCTTGTGAAATAGGGAGCTTTCATCGAATCTAACATCACGGCTAGTGATGACCTTGCGTGTGACCTTATTGTATAACATGTAACCTTTCACACCAACACCGTAACCAACAAAGATATACTTTTTAGCTCAATGGTTAGCTTATCTCCCTCAACTGATGATACATGAAAGTATGCCTAAAAACTAAATATGTACAAATCCGAGTAGTCTATCTTATGACCACTCCATACTTCCTCTGGGATCTTACAACCAATTGCCGTAGAAAGGGACTAGTTCACCAAATAGAAAACCATGTTAACGAACTCAGTCCATAGGTCATTACCCAACCCAGCATTACTTAACATGCATTGGGCCCTCTCCAAGAGGGTCTGATTTATCTATTCGACCACACCATTTTGTTCGAGCGTGTGGTGTACTGTGTTGTACCTAATGATCCCTTCATCTTTACGTTATTCACTAAAATCAGTGGAAGTAAATTCTCCACCATTCTCAGCCCTTAAAACTTTTATTTTTCACTCTAACTATTTTTTCACCGTTGCCTTCCATTCTTTAAATGTGGTGAAAACTTTGGATTTACGTTTTATGAAGTAAATCCAAACTTTTCGGGAGTAGTTGTCAATGAATGATACAAACCATGATGACCCTCCAACAAAAATCTCTGTCGATGGCCCCCATACGTCAAAGTGCACATAATTAAGCACTCCCTTACATACATGTTTTTCATATTTAAAAAATAATCTAGATTCTTTACCATATATACAATGCTCACATATACATTTAATCAGAATTCTTAAAAGCTGGAATTAAATATCAATCAGAAAGTAACTTCATGTCCTGCTCACTCATATGGCCCAGATGAGGATGCCTCATATGTACAGACGCGGAAGCCATAACTTTCATTGTCGCTCCACATACTGAAGTGCTTTTAATCAACTTATAAAGGTTTACATGCCTCTGTACTCTCATAACCACGAGTGCCCCTTTTAAAACTTTAAGGACACCATTAAGACCGGTGAACTTGCACCCTACAGCCTCAAGTGCACTGAGAGAAATCAAACTCTTCTTTATATTAGGAACGTGCCTGACATCAGTTAAGGTACTCTCCATCCTATCAAACATCTTGATGCGCACCGTACTAATCACCACAACATTACAAGCATTATTATTGCCTATAAAGACCTGTCCACCATTGTAGTCTCTGTAACTGGCGAGCCAACTTCGATGAGGAGTCATGTGATATGACGCTCCTATGTCATGAATCCACTTGTCTCTATGATCGTTGTACTAGTGTTCGATCATAGACACAAACAACACCTCACATGTGCTTGTCTCTTCATCAGATGTGACAATATTGGCCTCCCTAGAAGAAGCCTTTGAGTTTTCTTTCTTCGACTTAGGATTTGTACAATCCTTCTTCATGTGTCCACTCATCCCACGATTTCAATACTTTAACTTACCTTTGCCCTTGACCTTGGATTTGAATATAGACCTTGAAGATCCTGTATCTTGCTCAGTATTTCTACCTCTAGTAAGTAGTACATTAGAAGAGGTCCCTATGCTACTATTTATCTTTCTCATAACCTTTCTGTGAAGGGATGAGATAATGGTATCCACACTCAGGGATGATTTACCAGTGCACAATGAGTCCTTGAATGACTCATATGACGCTGGAAGAGAATTCAACAAAATACATGCATGATCTTCATCTTTAACCACTTCCTCCATGTTTAGAAATTTACAAATCAACTTATTAAAACTACTGATGTGGCCTCCACATCTCTACCTTTTGTCATCTTAAAGTTGAACAACTGCAGCTTCAAGTGTATGCGATTCTCAAGGGACTTTTTTGCATAAACGTTCTCTAACTTCGCCCATAAACTCATTGGGGTTTTCTCCCTCAAAACATTGTAGAGAACCTCATCCATGCGACATAATTAGATAGAGGATAAGGCCTTCTTATCAAGAGTATTTCAATCATCATCACTCATAGACAATCGACGCTCCTCAAGAGCCCCATCTTCGCCTTACTTTGTTAATTGGCTAATCATCTTAACCTTCCATAACTGAAAATTATTTTTACTTGAGTACTTCTCAATATCATATTTAGCATTTCTCATTGATACTAATCCTCCAGGTTCAAGCCTATGCCCCAATGTTAGTTCTGATACCACTTGTTAGGGGAACTGCAGAAGCACATAGAGATGAATCTAGGATAGCAATCCAATATCACTAAGCAAACACAAAGAGAACATAGCAATTTAACATGGAAAATCTCTTTTAGGAAAAAATCATGACACAAAGCGATAAATGATCACTATGAAAGCAGAATTACAAAGTATAGAGCTTACTCGATTTGAACAACCATGAATCTCACCCTTACTACACCCTTTGAAACCCTTGAACGATTTGGAATCCCTAGAACCCTTCAATACTCTCCCAATTATGATTGTACTCCAATATATAACCTTTAGAGGAAGCACAATCGAAATAGGAAGCAAAATCCCACAAATATGCAACTTTGCATAAATCTGCGCCAAACAGTTCGAAAACACTTTAATATCATCGAAAATTATCCTTCAATGGCATCGAAGTTGAGTCGATGGGATCGAACTAACACCTAAACTATCCTACAACATAATATGAAATTTTGATTTTCTCCAATTGCATCGAGCCATGTTCAATGGCATTGAACAACTATCGATAGCATCGAAAAGATGCCCAGCTAGTCCAACAACCAACTGGAGAAATTCAAAAAATCCCGATGGGATCGAGCACTGTTCGATGCCATCAACAATGACATCGAACAGTTTATCAATTGGATCGATAGGTGTTCACAGCCCTAAGTGTAGGGTCGCGATATAGTAATAATCTCGGTGAGACTAAGGTCGAATCTACAGGGACTAATCTTGTACGTTTCTGAAAGGTATTGGAATTAGAACTAGAGAAAGATATAAACTATTTGAAATAAGGAAGGAATTGTGAATATTGCGATTAAACTAGCAATTTAAATGTGGGAACTAGGGTACCAAGGATCCACTTATAACAATTGAGATACTACCATGCTTGATTCAAGGGATCCAATTGGAGTCAGAGTCCTATCTTATCCAGTTGGAGAAAGAGATGATTGAATCTCTGAATACGGTCTTAAAGGAGGAGAATTGTGAGGATTTGGAAGGGATTCCGCCACCCAACCATGCCCCAAAGATGATGACAAATAACAAGATTTACCAATCCCACAATCTCAATTAAGAAAAAAAGATATCTAAAACTATCACAAATCTATTATAATTTGAGTCATAATAAACCATTAAAAACTGAAAATATTCCTTAAAATCAACTAAAAATCAATGAAGTTCAACATAACATGAATCAAATTAAAGTAAACATCCCAATCACGCTACAAGCTTCACCGCTTAGCCCTAGCTAAGAGGTTTAGCCAACCATAGACATGATTGAAATAAACTCTTAAACAAAGCATAAAAACTACTAAGGAAGAAGAAGAAAGACTCTTGGCAGCGGCTCTCCACCCTTTGGTTCCACTCCTAAAACCCTATAAGATGCCTAGGAACATCCTAGGGACTTCTATTTATAGTTGCGAAGCTCCACCTTATGCACCAACTTAGAATTTTCGCAATCCGTTGTGAAACCGCCTCAATTTACGCACTCCGCAGCTTTTCCGTGTTACATTTCTGTCAGACCGAGGTTGGGTTCAGTCGGACTGAATTAAGATTGAAATCGCACTTTCTCGCTAGAAAATTCTGTGGGATTTCAGTCACACTAAAGTTGCCTTCGGTTGCACCAAAATCGCATCTGGAGTTTATGTGTAGAGTACTTAGGTGGGACCGAAATTGGCTTAGGTGGCACCAAAGTTGTCTTCGGTCGCACCAAAGTTGGCTTAGGTGGGACCGAATTAAGCCTGAAAATCTTGATTTCTTGCTGGGTTGTTTTGTACGATTTCGATCAGACCGAAGTTGGCTTAGGTGGGACCGAATTGTCTAATTTTTCTTCTATTTAACTTATGCTTTTACCAGTCTTTTCTCTACCCTTTGTACTTGGTTTCCTTGTATCTTTGACATGTAAATTCTTCATTCTTAGTCTTCTAAGATCTAGCTTTTTTCTTGGTGATTCTTGAGCATTAAATCTATACTTTTAACATTCTTTTCAATCCAAGCTCTTAAATTCACCTTGCAACACAAACATTTTTTTCAATCCAAGCTCTTAAAATATACCATTAAGCAGTATCATATTTATAAAACTAAGATATAAATGGGGAAAAATATGCAATATTTGACACTCAACACACTTCCAACCAGCATTTTGCTAGTCCTGAGCAAAACATGCGTGAAATAATCTTCCATCTTCAAGGTTTAAAACTTTTTTCAAAAAACAATCTTTTATGCAATCAAGTATGAATGGGTAGAATCAAGCCAAGAAGGTGAGATTTTTAAAACCTAGAGATGAATCACATAAGCAACCACTCAAATAGGTTCTTTATCAATTAACTCAGAGCATAAGTTCATATATCAAGTTTTTCCAATGTGCTCAGTTAATATCAACTTACTTCCCATAAACATACTATCATTTTATAATGTTAGCCATGTTCGTCATATCAAGATTAGTTGAAATCTCAAGTACTGATTCCAAACATATCCCATTTTCCTTCTTTTTTCAGTTTTTGATTTTATATCGACGGCCACTCGTATTCATTCTTTTTTTTAAAGACTTTTACATTCTTTTTAGAGACCTTTTTCATTCCCTTTAAAGACATTGTCATTCTTCATTCTTTTCATTTTTGACATTTTTGTCAATCTCTTATTTTTTAACTGGTTTTTCATCTTTAAGGTGGATAAAATTCTCCAAACTCAATTCCCAACATCTTTCAATGATTTACATACTAACAATTAGAAATTCTAGCACAACTCACAGAAAGAAAATTGAACGTGTCTTCGTGATTTGAATCAATATGATATCCAAATTTCCTCATAATCCATTGAGTGCAAGATCTTAGGAGATAGATTACTTAGTTGATCAAACTCCAATAATTCAAAATTCAATCTTTGTCCTGTCTTCATACTCAAGGCATCCTTAAGCGCACAAACTATCGCTTTCCAAACATGTTTTTGAAAATTTAAAAAATTCTTCCACACCTTTTTGCTCAAAACTAAGAAAATACTGATTAGTTTACCTAATCAACACCATCCAACCTAAAATCTACATTGTCCTCAATGTAAAAGAAGTAAACATGTAATGCATATGGGGCAACGAAAAGAAAGTGAGTAGTGATGGAAAGATAGTACCTAGAGGAAGGAAACTTGAAGCTTTTCCACGAATCTCAGTATGAAATGGGTTAGCACAACAACTAAATATACTGTAAGTAAACAATCCTAGTCCTAAATTCTATGAAAACAATAAACCTAACTATACCTCCATCAAACTAGGAGATCAGTCCAGGTACACAGGATCAGTCGGAGGCATGGACATGTCCTCTGGCTCAAATTTCTCAATAAATGGCTTTAAACGATGTCCACTTACTTTGAAAGTATTGCCATTACTCGGATTCTTTATCTCAACCAGCCCATGAGGATAGACATTAGTAACAGTGAAAGGGCCAGTCTAAGGAGATCTGAGTTTACTCGAAAAAATGTGTAATCGAGAATTGTACAAGAAGACTTTTTGATTGGTTAAGAATGATTTCTGAAGGATGTTCTTATCATGGAATACCTTCATCCTATCCTTGTAAATTCTCGAGTTTTCATAAGCATCATTTCGAATTTCCTTTAGTTCATTCAATTGTAGTTTGCGTAGAAAGCCAGCGTTATCTAAGTTAAAGTTCAGATTTTTGACAGCCTAGTAGGTTCTATGTTCCAATTCCACAGGCAAGTGACAAGCTTTTTCATAAACGAGTCTAAAGGGAGACATTCTAATGGGGTCTTAAAGGCGACACGGTAAGCTTATAAGGCTTCAGTCAATCGAATTGACTAATCCTTATGGTCAGGGTTAACCGTTTTATCCAGAATGTGTTTAATTTTCTTATTGAAAATCTCAGCTTGCTCACTTGTCTATGGGCGGTATGGAGTGCTCACCTTATGAGAGATGTCATATTTCTTCATTAAGTTCTCAAATGGCCTATTGCAGAAATATGAACTATCATCACTAATGATGGCTCGAGGCATTCCGAACTATGAAAGGATGTTCTCTTTTAAGAATTAGATGATCGTACGGTAGTCATTGTTCTAGCACGAGATCGCTTCGACCCACTTAGTGACAGTGTACTATTAGCAAAATGTATAAATTCCCAAAGGATTGGGGGAATGGTTTCATGAAATCGATGCCCTAACAGTCAAATGCCTCAATGACCAGAATGAGGTTCAGAGGCATCATATTTCAATAGGACAACGCTCCCAATTTTTGACAATTCTCACAAGCTTTGCAAAACTCATGAGTATCCTTGAACATAGTGGGCTAGTAAAAGCTACACTGTAGGATTTTAGCCATGGTCTTTTTAGCAAAAAAGTGACCACCACAGGCCTGAGAATGACAATTTGGTGTTTAATGTCTGGCACACATCTTAGAATTGGTCTGGGCAATATTTGAATAAATACGGGTCATCCTAGAAAATTTTGCATACCTCGGCGAAATTTTTTTTCGTATCTTGCACAGTCCAATGTGTTGGCGTGAAACCTGTAGCAAGATAATTTACAATGTCAGCAAACCAAGGTAGGTGGGAGACTATGCCAAAATAGTGAAAAACCGTCTCAAATCTCAATAAAGGACGGTTTTGAACCATCGTATGGGCTGTCCTGATTTGTTGCGTCGTATTATTTAAAGGACGATCCAGAACTATCATTACCAATGGACATTAAAAGGATGGTTATGGACCGTTTGTAAAGAAGGATGGTCATGGACCTTCTGTCAAGAAGGACGATCAGTGACTGTCATGAAAGATGAACAATAAAAGGACTGTTATGAGCCCGTCTCTGATGTTACACAGTCATAAAGGATGGTTATGAAATATTTGTAAAGAAGGACAATCATGGACCGTCATTAAATATATGTGTTAAAAGGACGATTATGGACCGTCTCAGAATTCCATATATTTAGAAAAATATGGATGGCCTAAAGCCGTCAGAAAATTTCTTGCATTAAAAAAATAAAATCAGTAGCAACTTTCTATTTGTGTTTCTGTCATCTAATAAAAAATATTCAACCAACAAAACATTATAATTCAGAATTAGGAAGAATAGCAGAAACTTCATTTGCTTTTTTTTTTTCCTAAAAAAGTGGGTACACTTTAAAAATAAAACTGATCATTAAAATAAAACTAATTACAAGTAAATAGTACAGAAAAGTGTTCCAATATAAGTTAATAGAAACAACAATAAAAATTAAAGCTTTGTAAAAAGGGGCATGTGTTAAAGGGATACATCCTTGATTCCCATGCATGAGTCCAATAATGATGAGAATAAGAATCGCAACCCAAGGGCCCATATATACGGCAATGTTATCCTACAAATAAATATGATAGTATTAGATGTTAATGCACTTGATCAGATTGCACATAAAGTTTCGATTAGAGTTACAGTTTAGTAATGGTTTGCAGTGCCACGCATGGATGATGAGGAAGCTTAAAAGAACTCAAAAACTAAGCCCTTTTCTTTTCCTTTGCAATAGATTATGTTCAATCTTATTGAAACTAATCAATGAATTAAAAGAGAGTTTTAAAAAAACAATAGAAACAACAATATTCATTTAATGAGATGACTTTCATAGTCTACAAACTTCTAGTATAATGACATTATAAAATCTAGTAGTATAAAACAAAAGGCCATTAAATTCATGAGTTCTATAGTTTACGTGAATTTGCAACCATGAGGCATTTATAAAGTTATGGAAATTTATTTTCATGATATTTGCAAACTATTTTTACTAACAAGTGTTTAGCCAAATCAACTTTTAGCCAAAATCAACTCCATAACAGCCTCCATAATCCATTATAGACCTCTAAATCACTAGCCACAATATTTCTCTTATTCACAACCTCATGTATCAAGAACGATACACAACACCTTTGGTACAAGCAAGGTTCTCTAACAAAGCTGGCTTCTTAACAACCTTCCACAAAATTATCTCATATTTATAATGTTTCATTTAGTGTAAGAATAAAATTCATATACAAGCTTCTCAACTTGGTGCAAGTCAACTCACCTTTGTTTAATGCCAATAAAGATGCATTTAACAAGGCCAAATATGCATGTTCAAATTTTCACCACAGATGAGATCGAATCCAATATTTCTCCACCAAAAACCTAAAAATCAGAAAATTTTGTCATGATTATAGAGATTTATCGTTGTCATCCAAGCCTTACTCAATTCTATTTATAAAATTTGTAAGTGTACTTATAATTATTATTGACACTTAATCAATTTATTACGAAAATGTTAAATATCACCTACTAATGCTCCTTTGATAAAGCTTGATTGGAACAAATAATATGGTGAAGATTAGTGTCCATGATCTTATAAACAATGTACACATCATTAAATGTTTTCCTATAAGGAGGTGATATTATATCTTTGATAGCCACAACCTGTATGACAGAGAAAAATGCAACCGATATAGTCTGTTACAATTCAAGAAGATGAAAAAAGATCTGTGGCTGCACTGATATTCTAGTACACTACGAATGGCTGCCTACGTACCCAAAAAGTCATATTGGGATCAAGCCACTGTAGTTTTTTTTAATTAACCAAGTTACTAAAGGTCACAAATTTCATATTTAACAAAGTATCATTGAACGTCGTCTTAAATTATTTCTAGGTGGTGCATTTAAAAATAAAAAATAAAAAATCCAATATGCAATCCATGTATGTTCTTGTTACATATCATATTGCAACTAGAGAAAACGTTCTGTCAATACTTCAGTTACATTTGAAATTGAAATCCTTTAGTGACTTGGTTAATAAAAAACAAATGACAACAAGCCATAATTAATAAAAAAGATGCTAAAGATTAAATAAATTAAAAAAGACAACTTGATCAAATAAAGATTTCAGTGAATAATCAAATTTTCATCATACAAATTACCAAAGCATGTACTAGAGGTTTAAAAAGTTATACAAAACCACTGAATATTCAAATTCTTATCAGGATTTTGGGCCAAACAACAATAAAAAATAGCGTGAATTAAAAATCTTACATTGAAAAACTTCTAGGACATGAGATCTAAACATTGTAACCTCACCGGAAGGAGAGCTCGGATCTAGTACATGTGTCACATGATGACACATGAGCCCCTGTCTAGATGTGTAACAAGTATAATTAACAACCCTCATAGGCATTCCAGCTCTTCCTCTTCCTTTCCATTCCAAGAGGGGTGTTGTTATAGAGCCCTGTGCCACACTACCATAAGGGGTCGGTTTCCAACCCTTGGGTGCATCTTAAATAATGATTTGAACTGTTCATGTTCTGGACTGTAAGATTTCAGGGCCATACTAAGAAACACTTTTTTAACGGATGATTGTGTGTGAAGACAAATATTTAATGACTCATATTCAAATATGAGGTTTGAAAACTAGGTTCGCAAGTGAAGCATTATTATAAGACCATAGCTTTTATATAGTAGCAATAATATATTGAATGGTCTAGATCAATCTAAGGACAATCCAATGGTTGAAACTGATGACCATATGTAGGTGGGGGTGCCCTACCCTAACAAAACCCCAAATGACATAAGATCGCAACATTCTCCATTTTCCCCTTTCCCTGCCCCTGCGCATAGCTGTACAAGCCCTGGTGGGTTTTGCTCTCTCTCTCTCTCTCTCTCTCTCTCTCTCTCTCTCTCTCTCTCTCTCTCAGTAAGTAGAGTCAATAATGAACCAACTAATTGCAAATCGAGTATAAAAAAGAAGAATAAGAACATAATCAACACATAAAATGGAAATGGTGTTCCAGGAAATTTACTAAGACAACCAACAGAAATGTTGTTTCCATGGAAATGGCATCTCTGTTTTCATTTCAGTGAATCCAAACAGGTCATAGTTAGATCCCTTTCAAATATGGATTTTTTTAGCTCTCAATCTAAAACAGCTTTTGTGTTCCAGCCTGGTGTTTTGACCCCCTCTGATGTCAAGATTTGAGGCCACTTAAGAGTTGCAGGTCACACCACATATATCCTGTACAAATTTCTTATGAAATCCTCTACATGCGTGTAATGTTCTTTTGTCATCTTCCATAATGTTGTTGCAAATAGAATGCGATTGTTGTTATTTGCAGGGAATGGTCATACCACGTTTTCTTGTTTTGATGTGTATTGATATTTGAAAGCTCTAGTTTGTGGTCTGAATTGACTGTCTTATGATATGAATAGGGGTACTATTTATTTTGTATTGAGCCTTTTCATGCATATTTTGTATCCAATACATGTGCTTTCTGCGCGTGTGCATGTACTGAGCATCTATTTCTCTTCATTCATGCTATATGATATATTCTGCGTGGCAATTCAATACTCTTCCTCAGAAATGGTGCAAAGAAGTTACTGGGTATCCTGATTGATATTGGTGAGGCGGTTGCATATGTTCTCTCTGGGATGTATGGCAGTGTTAGCCAACTTGGAGCTGGGAATGCTATGCTCATAATTCTTCAGCTTTGTTTTGCTGGTATTATTGTTATATGCTTAGATCAACTTCTCCGGAAAGGATATGGTCTTGGATTGGGTATTGCTATGTGGGCCCCACCATGAATATACAATTCAAGCATCAAAGTGGATTTACCCTATGTATGGATGGTTGGATCATCAAGGACCTCATCCATCATGTGGGTCATCCATTAGTGGATCCCTTTACATCATCATGATCATGTTTACAGGATAAAACTAAATTTCAAACGATGTCAGGAAAAGGCACTCACCTAGAGATGGTTTGGTTGAGTTGGATATACCTCTAGATGGCTTGGATCTTGTGGTGAAGGATCCACCTCTCTCTCTCTCGCAAACTTGTTTTGATTATATCTAGAGAGGGAAAAAGGAAATTGATCTCTTTCTCACACAAACTGGTTTTAACCGGAACTGGAGAGGGAACAAGGAAATTGAGAGGGAACATCAATGAGTTTTCATTTTTGAGCAACGGAGAACTTTGGTACGCGCGCCAGTCTCGGGCTAGGAACGTGCATGAGTTTTGAGTGACCACTGTGATGTATGTGTCATATCTACACCGTCAATCCATTTTTCTGTACCGTTTTAGTGTATTAGCCTAAAAATGATGTCAATCCAAGGCCCAAGTCGACTACACAATCGGGATTAAGGTTCAAGTGGACTACACAATTGGGATTAAATTCTTACAGCTGAAAACTTCTAGTGGCCCATGGAAGCTTTAGATGGAGCCGATATTTGTGTTTTATCTTCTTACTGGTCCATGTAATTTTATGAATATGTTGGATAGAAAATGATCATGACGGTGTGCCCTATAAAAGTTTCAACGGTGAGAATCGTTATCACTGCTGCTTCCCACGGTGTGGTCCACTTGAGCCTTGGATCTGCCTCGTTTTTGGTATTGTACCCTAAAATTATACAAAAAATTGGATGGACGGTGTGGATAAGACTCATACATTACGTTGTCAACTCAAACATACAATATCATTGCTAATTGGATGTGGCAGGGTAGGATGCAATCCGCGTCCTTTCAAATTTTACCGCCTAAAATTTCTCGTGAAAGCTTCCGCACTAACGATGAAGTTTTTGCGTTGGAAACTAGGCGGGGCCTATTATGATGTTTTGGAGAAATCTTCTCCTTCCATTTTCCGAGATAATTTTGAGACTTGCTATCAAAAATAAAAGGATCCAAGACTCAAGTGGGCCATGCTAAAGGAAAAGATAGGTAGGGAAATTCCTACTGTTGAAACTTCCATGGGGTTTAACATGCTATCCACACCTTTCATAACATCATTCCTACTTAGATGAACTAAACACACAAACATTATCTTGATTCAAAACTTTTGTAGCCCCACGAATATTTAAACTGTGGACATCCAGTCCTCACATTTTAGGCACACTTGAGTATTGGATCTAACTCATTTTTGACCCATGTCCTGACATGATCTTGAAAAATGGATGGATGGGGTGGATTTCTCACAAACATCATAGTGGACCCCAAATAAGTTCTAGCTAAGGATCTTCATGCAGAAGGTTATGGTAGAAAATCCGGGAACGAGTGGAAGCCGATGGCGTAACTGTGTAGTAATTCGGTACACGTACTGAATAAATTCTGTGGGGTCCACATGATTTATATATTTTATCCACTCCTTTCTTCCATTTTACCCGATAAATTAAGGGCCTCAGCCCAAAAATACAGCATATCTAAAGCCCAAATGAACCACACCACAGGAAATAATGTGAATTAAAAAATCTCACATTGAAAAACCTCCTGAGGGACGCATACGTTTTGGATCACTATTATATTTGTGCTTTTCCGTTCATCCATGTTTTTTTAATCTTATGAGCAGGTTGGATGATAAATAAAAATCACCGTAGGCTAGTAAGATTTCAACGGTGGAAATTATTTTTCTCATCGTTTCCTGTGGTATGGTCTACTTTAGCCAACCCCTTAAATGAGCTGGGAAAACTGATGGACGGCGTGTATAAAGTACATATATCATGGTGGGGTTCACATAGCACCCACCACTAGCCACCGTAGCCAAACCGCGTCCAGTTTAGGTGGCGTACCCACTAGGAAAAATCAACACCCAGATCGGATTGCGTACTGAGCACGCCGATTCCCTGCAAAAGGCTTTAGCAGGAAGTTCCGTGCTGGGATGTAAGGTGGGGTTCATCGTGATGTTTATTAGAAATCCAACCCGTCCATCCGGTTTTTGAGCTCCTTTTAGGACATGTGACCAACAATGAGTAGGATCCAACACTCGAGTAGGCCATATGAGATGAAACAGTGGTGAAATGAATTCCTACCATTGAAGCCTTCCTAGGCTCCACTTTGATGTTTATATACCATCCAAACCATTAATAAGCTCATTTTCACTAGGATGAAGTGAAAATACCAAAAATTAGACCAATACAAAACTTTTGTAGTCATATAAATGTTTCAACGGTGGTCACTAAATCTCCATCATTTCCTCCCGTGTGGCCCATTTGAGTTTTGGATACACCTTATTTTTGGCCGCATGTTCTAAAATGAGCTCTAAAAACGGATGGACAAAGAGGCTTTCTCACAAACATCGCAATGGGACCCACATTCCTTGCACATGAACTTCCTACCGCAATCCTCATCCACATCCTAACCCCTGTGGAGCCCACGTGGTGTACGTGGATTGCGTCCTACCCCCTGTGGAGCCCACCGTGATGTAAGTGTTTTATCCACGCCGTTCATCATTTTTCTCATATCATTTTAAGACATTATCTAAAAAATGAGGCAGGTTCAAATCTTAAGTGGACCACAAAGTGGGGATTGAATGTCAACCATTAAAAAGTTCTTAAGAGCTGGAAAAGTTTCAGATCAAGCTTATATTTGTGTTTTCACTTAATCCACGTCTAGATGATCTTATTAATAGGTTGGATGGTAAAAAACCATCACAATGGCCCTTTGAAAGGTGTCAAGGGTGGGTGTCATATCATGGTGGATCGCCATATCTATAATAAAGATTCGACAACTTAAGATTATTTTAATCTCATTCTTTTAATTTTGAAAAGGAGATATGGTGATATGATTCACATCCAGCGGATGTATGCGAACTTCTTACATACAGTCTCCTTTTTCTTGCCAACGTGTCACATGTGTTGAGCATGTGATACATAAAATAAGTGGGCCACGATCACTTGGTATGAAAATAAGGCTTATTGGCTTACCGGGCTGGGGACGTGTCGTACAGTCCGCTGCCTAATGATTTTGACCTTTCATATCGCTCAATGGTCAGATCGGCCTGATTTCATATCAGGTGATTTCCGTGGTGTGGTTCACAATTTTGAACGGGTTGATATTTTGAGCTGGAAGGAGTGGCCGTACTGAAGGTTTACATACATGCTATTAATGTTATCGTGTCCACCACATGAGACAATGGTGATTAACCGTTAAAATTTTCTTGTGGGCCACAAAAGTATTAGAGCAATCTGATATTCGTTTTTTTTTTTTCCCTTTTCTTCCATGTTATCAACGGGTTGGATGGAAAATAAACAGTACAATGCACCCTAGGAAAATTATAATGGTGGCCGTTCAATTACCACCCTTTCCTACGTTGTGGTCCACATAAGATTTGGATTTGCTTCATTTTTGTGGACGTTCACAGTAAGACTGTTAATGACTGTTTTTAATGACCACCATAAGACTGCTAATGACCATCTCTCATGAAGGCGATCTTTGACTGTCTCAAATAACCATGGTAAGACTGTTAAGGACAGTCTCTAATGCCGACTGTCTTTGACCATCTCAGATGACCGCTATAGGACTGCTAATGACTGTCTTAAATGCAGATGGTCTTTAACTATCTCAGATGAATGAATATAAGACAGCTCAGGACTATCTCTAATGCAGGCGGTCTTTGACCATCTCAGATGACCGCTATAAGACTACTAAAGACCGTCTCAAATGCAAACGACATTTGACTGTCTTAGATAAATGAATATAAGACAACTAAGGACTGTCTTTAATTCTAGATGGTCGATAGCCATCTTTTGGCTAAAGTTACAAACGGATTCTGACCGTCTTAAATGATTTGTGGATGTAATATTTAACAAGACGATTTTGCTTAATATTAAAGACAGTTAAGAGCCGTCTCAAATTTTAGAGAGGGTTCTGAATTGTCTTAAAACCAAGGGATTTTGCAGATAGTCCACAACTATCTCAAAGTTTATCTTATTTTTTCCTTTTCCACGTAGTGAGAGTTTAAACAGTTGTTAATCAGAGAACATATCATTTATAGGTGTTGTCTCAAGGGAATCGGGAAGATCAAGTCGTGAAAGATAGTCAACCATTACATTCTCTACTCTCTTTTTATTTTTTATTTTTAAATCGAATTCCTAGAGTAAAAGGATCCATCTTATCAAGCAGGGCTTGGTGTCAATCTTAGAAAGAAGGTATTTTAACACTGCATGATCTGTATATATAATAATCTTGGATCCAATTAAGTAGTACCTAAATTTGTCCAAGGCGAACACTACGGCTAAGAGTTCCTTCTCCGTAGTAGAGTAGTTCACTTGGCCATGATTTAGAGTTCTACTCACATAGTGAATGATATAGGCTTCTTCTCTTTTCTCTGATCTGACACCACCCCAATAGCATAGTCAGATGCGTTGCACATAATTTCAAAAGGGATGCTTTAGTCAGGTGGCTGCATGATAGGTGCGGTAGCCAACATGCCCTTAAACTTAGTGAAAGCTTCCCGACATTGCTTAGTCTACTCTTATGGTATGTCCTTTTAAAGTAAATTGCATAAAGGACGAGAGATCATTTATGAATCTCCTATAAAATCCTGCGTGTCTTAAGAAGGATCGCATGTCCCGTATGCTCTTAAGTGAAGGTAAGTTGGAGATAAGGTCAATTTTAGCCTCGTCTACTTCAATTTCCTTAGACGAGATTATATGTCTAAAAATAATTCTCTTACGAACCATGAAATGACACTTCCCCCAATTTAGTACCAAATTCTTTTACTCGCATCGCTTCAGTACATTTTTCATATTGTCCAAACATTCGTTGAAGGATGGACCAAAGATAGAGTCCATAAAGACCTCTAAATATTACCTCACCATGTCAAAAAAAATACTCAACATGCATCACTGAAAAGTGGCAGAGGCATTACACAGCTCGAATGACATCCTTCGATAGGCAAAGGTGCCACAGGGGCATTTGAATGTAGTCTTCTATTGATCTTCAGGGGCTATCTCTATTTGATTGTAGCCCAAATACCTGTCAAGGAAACAGTAGTAAGAGTGACCAGCTAGCCTTTCTAAAATTTGATTAATGAAGGGCAAAAGGAAGTGGTCCTTCATAATGATGATATTCAATTTTCTGTAGTCAATACACATTCTCCAACCAGTAATGACTCTAGTTGGCATGAGTTCATTATTGACATTGGTTACGATGGCGATTCCAGACTTCTTAGGAACCACTTGAGTTCGACTCACCCATTAACTATCAGATATATGGTATATGATACTCACATCCAATAGCTTAAGAACCTCAGCCTTAACCACTTCCTTCATGTTTGGATTCAATCTACGTTGTGGTTAACAAGAGATCTTCGCATTATCCTCAAGATAAATGCGGTGAGTACAAATCAATGGGTCGATTACCTTAAGGTCCGCAATTAACCATCAAAGGGCTCATTTGTGCTCAATGAGAGTAAAGCATACTCTCTTATTCCTGCTCAAGGTGGGAAGAGATCACCACTAGGTATGTCTCATCTTGACCTAAATTGATATATTTTAAATCAGAGGGTGAAGGTTTCAGGTCAAGCTTTGGTGTTTTGAAGTTAGACGGTAGAGACACTACATCAGTTTGGGGTAACTTTTCAAATTGTGACCTCCACCAGTTAACTTCAAGTACCGGCATAGCATCAAGCATGTCATCCATCTCCCTAATCGTATCATCATCCAAATCGGAGGAGTTTGCTAAGCATATCTCTAAAGGGTCAGAGGATAAGGTCATCAGAGCTCTATCTTCCACGAAAAAGTCTATCATATTAATGTCGTTGGCCTCATCATCATCCTATGCCTGTCTGCTCATGTTAAAAAAATATATTGAGCTCCAATGTCATATTTGAAAAGGACAAATTCATAGCCCCATTCCTGCAATTAATGATAACATTGGATGTAGCAAGAAATGAGCGGACAAGTATGACAGGGATTTGAGTGCTCATATCTGCGATGAGCTGAGTGTCTATGATGATAAAATCTACTGGATAGTAAAATTTATCAACTTGGACCAATACATCCATAATCATCCCTCTCGGTATGAGAACTGAGCAATCAACAAGTTATAATGTGGTCTGGGTGAGTTTTAATTCACTTAGACCCAATGTTCGTAGACTAAGGGATCAGATTTACGCTCGCCTCTAAGTTAAGAAGTGCATTTTCGATATGGTGATTCTCAATTGTACAGGTGATTGTTGGGCCACCAGGGTCTTTATATTTTTGTGGCACATCTTGCTTAAGGATGACACTCACTTTTTCTGTTAGAAATTATTTTTTTTGATACTTTGTAACCTCTTGGTTATGCATAGGTCTTTTAGAAATTTGGCATATGAAGGAATTTATTTCACAGCATCCAGAAGAGAGATATTAACCTTCACTTATTTTAACACTTTTAAAATATCCTATGAGTTAATTAGAGGTTTTGGTGCGATCAACCTCTAGGGGAATGGAGCAATTAACTTGATTTGAGATTCCGGTTCTAACCCATGTGGAGCAATGCTAGGTCTATCATCCATGTCTTTTTCTGAGTCCTTAGACTTTTCATCCCTTACCGAAATAGATTTGTCAATTGTTTTTTACTCCTAAGAGTAATGATAGACTTGACTTGCTCCATTTGATTTGAAAATCTTGAGTCACTGACTTCATATTGGTTTTTTGGATTGGGAAGGGGTTGAGCCGGAAGGCTTCCTTTCTCCCCAATCGTATTTTTTGTCTCGAGCCCTTGTATGGCCTTTGTAAGGTCTTAAAAGGCTTGTAACATACTTTAATTAAAAAGCTCTTGATTTTAAAGATGTTTTAAGACTGGATCCTCCTGAGGTTTCCCTTGATTTAGATTTTGATTAAGGAATCCTTGAGGAGTAGCAGTTTGTCTGTTCCTCCAACTGAAGTTTGGATGATTTCTCCAACTAGGATTGTATGTATTGGAGGTGGGTCCTTTAAAAGGCTTTTGGTAGTTGTTCATGGCATTTGACTGCTCATTCAATATTTCTTGAAAATCAAGTATTGTTGGATAATTTTCAGTTGTATGTATATTGCAAGCGCAAATACTATAAATAACTTCCTTAGCCTTATCCTTCTTAAGTTCCATGACCTCGAGTTTCCTTGTGAAATTAGTCACTTTAGCATTTATATCATCTTCCCCTTTTAAAAGATATATTCCTGTTCGTAACCCTAAGTGTAGGGTCGTAATGTAGTAATAATCTCGGTAAGACCGAAGTTGAATCCACAGGGACTAACCCTGCACGTTTCTGAAAGTAACTAGAACTAGAACTAGAAGAAGATATGAATATAAATCTGAATTAATTGAGAGAGTAATAATGATTAAAGTGATTGAAACTAACATATTCAAAGGAAGTAACTAGGGTTTTCAAGGATCCACTTGTAGAGATCAGGGAGCCCTCTAACTTGATTCAAGTCACACGATTGGAATTTGAGTCCTATCCGGTCCAATTAAAAGATATACAATTAAGATAAATCTGAACTTTCCTTGAACTAATTCTCAATGGAGGACAATTGTGATAATTGGAAGAAATTCCATCACCAAACCATGCCCATTAGACGATGGCTAACAACAAGATTTACCAATCCCACAATCTCAAAATCAGGAAAAGAAAATACTCAAAACTATTACAGATCTACTGTAATTTGAGTCACAATAAACCATTAAGAACTAAAAGATTTCCTTTAAATCAAGTTAGAATTAAAGAAGGTCCAATATAAACATGAATTAAAGTAAAAGAAACATCTCATCATACTACAAGCTTCACCTCTTAGCCCTAGCTAAGAGGTTTAGTCAATTATAGACATGATTGAACTAAAATCTCTTAAGAAAAGCATAAAAACAACTAAGAAAAATGAAGAAAAACTCTTAGCGACGGTTTCTCCACCCTTTTTCTTTACTCCTCAAACTCTAGAAGATTCCTAAGAACATATGGACCCCTATTTATAGTTTTGTAATTCCAACTTTCGCATCGAGTTGAAAAAATCTGAAAACCACCTTAAATTTACAGTCCATGTGTTGTCTACATAACCTTAGATGAGTCGAGGAAAACCTTCGACTGGTCGAGGGAATCTTCAATTAATCGAGGATCGCGTGAAATTAAAAGTTCATGTTGCTGGAGTTCGAGTCGGGAAATCATCGACTAGTCGAGCATGAGGTTTAGACTAATCGAAGAAAGTAGATTTTTAGGATTCCTTTTCTTCACTTCAAGTCTTCAATTCTCTTCATTCCTCACTTGATTTTTTTTAGATTTTAATATGTGAATTCTTTATTTTTGGTCTTCTAAGATCCAACCTTTGCTTTGGTGATTCTTGAGTATTAAATCCATGCTTTTACCATCCTTTTCAATCCAAGTTCTTAAATTCACCTTACAACACAAACATGAGTAAAATAGGACATTAAGTAGTATTACGTTCATAAAACCAAGATATAAATGAGATTCAATATACAATATTTGACTCTCAACACAATTCCCAACCAACGTTTTGCTAGTTCCGAGCAAAGTATGAAAAAAATAAATCTTAATGCTTAATGTCAAAAATCCTTTTAAGAAAATAATCTTTTGTGCACTCAAGGATGAATGGGTAGAATTAAGATATGAAAGTGCGATTTTGAAAACCTTAAACGTAATCATATAAGCAACCAATCAAATGAGTTTTTTGTCCACTAAATCGAAGCATAAGTTGTATATCAAGTTTTTCAATACGCTCAGTAAAAGTCAATTTACTTCTCATATGAATACTATTAATTCATCATGTTAACCATACTCATCACTTCAAGATCAGTTTGAAACTCAAGTATTGATTCTGAACTTATCTCCTTTTCATTCATTTTCCACTTTTTGATTTTATAACAACGGTCAATTTTTATTCATTTTTTTATTTTTGTATTCTTTTTTCGATTTTTCATTCTTTTTCATGACCTCTCTGTCGATCTCCTATTTTTTAACTGGTTCTTTTCTTCTTTTAGGGTGGATAAAATTCTCTAGACTTGATTCTTGTCATCTATCAATGATTCACATGCTAACAATCAAAACTTATAGTATATCTTATAGAATACAAATTAAATGTGTTTTGTGATTTAACATGATATTCAAGCTTCCTCTTAATCAATTAAGCGCAAGTACTTAGGTGATGAATTACTTAGATGACTAGACTTCAGTAATTCAAAAATCAATCTCTATCTTATCAAACTCAAAACATTCTTAAGTACACAATTCATCGCTTCCCAAATAGATTTCAACTTGAAACATTGAAATTTTTAAAAGTTTTGCTCAAAAATTGAAAAACCTGAGAAAACACTAATTAGGTTACCTAATCCCCCATTTACAACAAAAAATCTACATTGTCCTCAATGTAAAAGAAATAAGCATGTAATGCAAAAGAGGTAATGAAAAGAAAAAAGAGAAGTGATGGAAAGATAATACCTGAAGAAGAAATTTTGAGGCTTTTCCCAATGATCTCAGTGTGAAGATGGGTTAGTACAAAAGACTCAAACAGATGATAAACAAACTATCCTAAAATAATGGAAGCAAACTACCCTAGTCCTATGAAAGCAATAAACTAATCCTAAACTAAGAAAGTAAGGGAAAATTTATTTAGTCATGCGACAAGGTTCCTCCTCCGGTCAATATCTTGATAAATTCCTTGGTAGGTTTCTCAACAGGATCATCCAAAAGCTCCTTTTGCAATAGGCTCAGATGCCCTGGAGCATGAATTTCCAGAGAAATTTGTGAACCACCTCATAAGGTTTATTTTTAATCTCCTAAGGTGTCCAAAGTATATATGATTCATCTGTGATAGAAAAAGTTTCATTATTAGCATAACATGGTGATTCAGAGACTACACGTAGATGAAATTTAGAAAAATTCTTAAAAAGTGATGTAGTCTCGACACATTCCAAAGCTTCAGACTCCGATTCAATTTCCAGCTCCTCCTTTAATGGTAAAAATTTAGGATCCGGGGAAGGAGAGGTTTCAGAATAAGGGTTCTCTTGGTAAGTGATAACTACCGATGTATTGTATTGCGAGGCATCCACTATTTCTTTTATCATAGGATCATTTGAATCTGCAAAGTGTGTCAAGTAATTGTCCAAAGAGTTGGAAAATTCAGCTGAGAGTGACTCATTTTTCACATTGAAGTTCGTGTGATCTGCCCAAGGATTCCATAGTATCTGGAAGTGGATGGAAGCATGATCTCTTTCTCTTCATCAAAGTGAGAATAAATCGTCACCAGATGTATCTTGTCTTGCCTTACATAGATAGATTGAAAATTAGCAGGGGAATAATTGATGTGAAGACTCTATTCATCGGTATTACTTAGTAAAGGCATTGTATTATCAAGGGTTGACAACTCAGATGGTAGCCTCAACTGGATGGTTTCAAATTCCAGAGTCATATCGAGCAACTCATCTATCTCCCGAATCATATTATCATTCAATTCAGGAGAGTGGTCTCAACATATCCCATAAAAGTTAGAAGGGTTAGTTAAAAGTCGTTCATCCTCCATATTTAAATTGGCTATGTCAGATGCGTGGAGTAAATCACTATGGTCGACAACTTCATGAACCTCTTAATCATTGATATGGGCCAAACTTGAGATTAAATCCATGGAGATTTGAGCTATACATTCATGATTGTCATCCCAATACTCATCATCTTCCAATTTAGTTGCTTTCCTCACATTCTGTTCCTAGCTTGGGTTGAGGTTCGAATAAAATAACATCTTCATCATCATTGAAACTAAGTGTATCATCTGAGTGAAGTGTGTCAGTATTATTATATTTGAAAGACACCCACATCTCTTTATCATTCCTTTAAACAGTCATCGAGATCGACTCTTTGAAAAATTGAACCATATGCCCATTAACACAATCCAACTCTTCATTCTCAATTTCAGTATTCTCCATAATCGCATCACGTGAACCCCATTGTTGTATATCTTTTATAAGTTTTTGAAATCTTTGGAGTGTGTTTTGCAGTATGAGCTCTAGAGTTTGTGTGGAATTCTGAAGTGAATTCTCTTGGATCGTTTCATGTTGGATCTCAGAGGTATAAGACCTAAGAGAATTGTCACTATGATGCATTGTTGATTCAACTTCCCAATTTTGATCTTCCCATTGATCATAAGTAGGGAGTTGGGAATGAAGAATTTGAAATGGCCAAACTATATGTCCTAGAGGGGGGGTGAATAGGACTATGCCAAATTAAAATAAAAATAACAGCGGAATTAACGAAAGAGAGATAGACAAAGAAAGAAATCAATTCACAATGTTGAATTAAAATGCAACGTCAAAATTCAAGTCATGAGAGGTTGATACAAATGTTGTTCTAAGGACAACCTTATACCAAAAACCAGAGTTTATACTAGGACAACCTTATTTCTAAAAAGGTCTTTGTATCAAAAACTCAAACTGAAGAGGAATAAATAAATAGCAAGGAACTGAAATAAATTGCAGGAATTTAAATCTAAGTTATTACAACAATCCCCATTGTGCTTGAAATGTAAATATTACAACATTCACATCCACACATACATCCCACAATTTTGAATAATAAAAGATAGGAAATATAAATCACACATCCACAAAACACGAATAATTATAGTGGTTTGCCTGTGTGTACACCAACTGTTATAAAACAACCACACAGATTGCTACTCCACTCCTAATATCCTTACACAAGGGATATTAGCGTTCACTATCAAAATAGGTTTTCACAAGTTCACCTAAAACCTTGACAATTGTGTCTTTTTCAAAGGGCTTACACAATCCAAAAATCCTCAATTCTGAGTATTCTAGCTCTCCTCAAATAACCAACACAATGAGATTTTTCTGGCTTAATCTCAAAAGAAACCAAAATGAAAGGAATTTATAATAAATGTAAAATACCTGGATATCTCCTTTTGTAGCAGCCTAAAAGAACCAATCTGAGTAGATGATTAAATGTAGAAGTTCAAAGTCCAATACTTACTTTAAAATGGTTATAGGTTCTAATTAATTTTAAATTAAACCAGATGGGCTTAGCTTTATTTGATTTTGATTCCAAGAAGAAGGAATATCACAATTCCTCTTTTTAATTATAATTGGAATGTATAAACAAAATCAAATTAATAAAGCTAACAAAAGAAAATATTAAATGTGCATAATGTGACTTAAAATAAACACAAACTTATCTCAAAGTAGTCCCTTGATTTTACTTGAATTTCTATATCAAACTCTGAAATTCGCCGTCTATTTATAGCTGCAGAAATCACACCTTCGACTGATCTACTGGACACTACGACTGGTTGTAGGAGAGTGAATTTTTGAATATTTTAGCCCGATCGGATAAAACCGTTTCATGACTAGTCGTAGGGTGTCCACAACTGGTCGTATGCCCTCTACGATTGGTTGTAAGACCCAGAGTTTGGTTGCTGGACTTTGAGTTGTAGAACTTGGACTGGTCATAAGACTAGTCGACATTGTTCACACGACCGGTTGAACAGAGTTTAAGACTAGTCGTGGACGAACAGAAAAAATTTAAAAAATCACAACAAACTTATGACTGGTCTTGGAATCTCTTGGACTGGTCATGGACATGCTAGGACTAGTCTTAGAACAGTCCAAATTCATATAAAATGATTCAATTGAATTATGTATTAAAAATGACCTATCCTAAGGACAATCTAAGGTCAATCATACCTTGAAAGTGAGATGTGAACTTTGAGACTTCGTATCTTCAGATGATAGATGACCTTTGATCATTGTGAAGCTTGAGAACTTTGAACATAATGAAGCACTGAATCAAGAGATCTTCTAAAGCTTGAATAACCATTCATCTTTGTGTTATACACTGGCTTGAGTCTTGAACATGATCACTTCTACTGTTGTAGCTAGTACTTGCATTTCTCGAAGCAGTTTGTACTCGCATTCTTCTATGGTAACTAAAGTAGTTCTTTGTTCTTGACTTGAAGCAAAGTGCTTAGAGCAATGAAGCAATGTCTTGAACATTTATAATAATGAGCTACACAAGACATAGATTAAGATTTTGACACTACAAAATTTGACAACCAAAGGAGCATAAAACCATAGCACTTACAATCTCCCTCTTTATCATATTTATGATAAAACACTCAATAATAATATAACCAATATGAATATACAAAATTATGCACACAGGTTAAAAAAAAAACAGTAACAGCCTGGTTAAAGAATCATGCACCAGATGCATTAACAAACACACATCAAGATGAAGTAGGAAAAACATTTATATTCCACCTCCTTACTCCCCCTGAGTAGCACATATATTCAAAAAAAATGCTTGCTGCTTGTAATGCCAATGCTACTACTCACAATCAAACCATAAATTTTTCCCCTTTTTGTCACAAAATGATAAAGGAAGAAGAAAACAATGGAAAATAAAAATAAACAGGAGTAATCAAGGAGTCAAGATATAAGTAAATAAAAGATCAATAAAGCATTAAGATTTCAATAGTTCAAACCAAAGTTAGTAAACCATTTAAAGTTCACAATCCAACAAAAGTAAACTTAAAGTTATTACAGACCAAAGAAAAAACTACTCAATCAGAACTTGAAGACGGAGTACGTATGGTAGGATCAAGTTGATGCATGCCCTTGTTTAAGCGCCTAAGATACTTGCGCATATATTTGAACTGTAAATCATGGGCAACATTCATGTTTTCTACCTTAACATTCATATTTTCTACCATCTCCTTAAGTGCACGTAGATGCGCATCAAACTCAGATGGTTCATAATTAGGATCATTAGTAGAATCAGACTCAATTTCATCAAAAATATCATCTATGTTTATGTCATCTGGAGGAAGATCATCAGCTTTTTCTTCATTCCTAACTTTAGCTCTATCACCACCATCCACTTGGCCAGAAGCCAATTCTAACTTTATTTTGTTTATATTTGAGTTGTTAAAAATAAGATTATGGATAAGAGCCTCTCCAACAGGCATAGTGACCAACATATGAGAAGCCAAAACAGTCATAAGATAGGTAAATAGTATTTCATTATGACCTAGATGGAGACGAAACTAAATGATGGAATGACATATTAAAGATTGAAGACAAACTTTAGTACCAAAAACAACAGAGTGCAAAACACGAACCATAAATGAAGTCAACTCTGTTTTATTACCAGAACGTGGATAAATATTAGAAGTAAAAATTCTGTGGAGGACTTTGTACTTGGGTAACAAATACTTTGAGGGGAGCGCATTCCCTCTATGAGTCCATTGTACATTCATGTTACATAATGCTCTTGTAAGCTGTTGTTTTTCTGTTTATGAGGGTTTTTTAGTTAGAATATGAATGAGAATACCCTCATCATTAACAAGTATTTCCATAAGGCTAGATATTAGGTGACGATCTACATCAAAAGGGCATTTTCTAACATCTATTTTAAATGATAAATTTTCAGTAGAAAAATTAGAGATGCATGCAAACATGGACTGTGCAATAGATTGGTATGCAGGCGTACCCCAATGTAAGATGTTATCCCAACCTATAGCTTAGAGGAGTGAAAAGATACCAAATGGAGCAATGTGGTTAAGATCAACAGCTCTTTCAACAATAATCTTATGCAAACGCAAATCCTGTACAAATGGGGGATCATTTTTGGGTGAATGAAGATGGTGCTGAGTTATTGGAGTTGATCTAGAGGATGATTGTAACACCCTGAAAATCGGGGGTCGAGCATAAACTCCACTCCTGAGTTCCAGAACATCACTTATGCAACATTTTCAATGATGGATGAATGTTGGCTGTATTAGTGCATAAAACATGAAGTGGATTAAGCCAAAACAACATATCATACTGCAGAGACAGTTAAATTTCGCAAGCGGAAGACTGATAAATATATAAAATGTATAATTTATTTTAAGTCTCCTGAGTGTGAACATGTTACCAGGTTAACTATATACATGTATGCTCCAAAAATGAACAAAAGAATATACATGGGTATTTTAAAAGTGCAAGATAACAAGTGTATTGACATCTAATCAGTAACCCTGTAACCTCGTTGATCAGAACCTGCATATAGGAGAAATCCTCCTCCTCATCATAAATTTCGGCTCTGCTTCGCAAGCAACGCCATCATCTGAAACTAAAACAGGGACTGGTTGGTGTTGCAAACACCGTCTCGTAACGTGAAAGTGAGTGATCAACTCAGTGGAAACTATACAGCAGAGGTTAACATATTATCAATTCAATCAAGCAGTAATGACAAAGCAGTACAATCAAACATGTCCTAGATACTCTTGTTAATGCAAGTATGATATGAGGGAATGATGCATGCCCTCATCACAAACTCCCTCATGCGACATCATCTAACGATCGTGGTATGAATCACTACCACCGTGCTCTCACACCAACGCCAATGGCAATGTAGTACGATGTCATGAGTATGATTACCAAGTTCTTATTAGTCCCTTTCATACAGCAGGATTGGGAACCTAAGACACCTCCCTTATATCAATTCCCAAACATTGACCCATTCTAGGGTCCTCAGTCCTATGAAATCTCATACAATGTTATGGTTCTAGGTCGCTGCAAGGGCTGTCAGGGCTGTTGCACGGAATCGTTACACCACTCCCCCATCACCAAATCAATACAGGCCTAGTTATATCCTCAATACTGCAATAAGACTCTTCGCCCTTATGCAGTGTCAGGATATACTCGAGGTCACTACAGAGGGCTCGTCACCAATCAATGTAAGCCGACTGCAAGAATATAGTGTCCCATACCACCATAATCCTCTCACGAGAGTAGGGTGCTCACTGGTCACTACGGGGAGGCTCGTCGCCCCAGCGTAGGCTGATAGCTCCACCACGGTGTCCCATACTACCATGTCCGGCTCATGAGTCTTAGGGGATCACGGTATGAAGGTTAACGGGAGTTTCACTGGTAAGTTCAGTGCCTTAGATTCAAATAGTAGCGACCGAACATGGTGAACAAACATCGGTCAATCGGGTTAGTTGATGAACTCAACTAGGCTAAGTGCACGTTGATTTGAATGACATGGAATGCATAAACACTCCGTGTGGCCTAACCACTGTCGAACATCCCAAGTACAACTCGGGTTCGTCGAACACATCCTACATGGCGAAAACAATCTCAACCACCAGTTTAAATACTATTACCGATTACCTGGACTATACAATAGCCCCAATCACATTCAATTATGACGTGTTATCCAATGATATAGTCAAAGAAGTAAATGGATCATATTTTAAATTATACAATCAAAGGTCCGATATTGTCTGCTTTAGGGCTACTAGGGCTGTTGTACAGAATCGTTACACCACTCCCCCATCACCCTTCACGACATTGTTTCTGCATGTTATGGAATACAACCTAAACATGAATCTACACATATGTAATATAAAATACATGGAGAAAATAATACACATCATTTATGTAGTTGAGAATCATATCTTAACCCGCATACAGGTACATCTTACTAACTACTAACTCATTCAGACACTTTTACATACACTTAGTCTACACATTATATCATACATATTATGTATTCATTAGCATATGTATTAGGGCAAATCCTTTCGTCAAAGGGTTATCGCGTATACAACAATCATATATCCATGACAGTCAGCCATGGTGAGCATGAAAGTGAATTCTATACTCATTCAGTCATTTTCACAAAAACTTAGACTACACAATATAACATACGCAACGTACGTTGATAAAACATGTATTAGGCTAATCCGTTCACCCAGAAGTTAATACACTTGCATCTAGCATACATAGACAGCAATTAATCATGGCAAGCACAAATCTGAATTTGATACGTATGCGGTGTTTTCTACAAATACGAGGAATACAGTATATTCAACATAGTTAACGTATAACTGAAAAATAAAATGGACAACACTTTATACATGTGAAACAACATCCACGTCAGTAATATATCATTAACTGACATTGAAAGTCTTGAAAACCATAACCTAAACGTATATAGTCTGCACCTTAAACCAGAAAACGCGTAACGGATATGATTTAGATGACAAGTTTTCGTCAACGGCGGATAGGCAACCTAAGGCATGAATATAGGTTAGCTACATCAACACTTAACTATTCTAAGCTCCAAAACAAGTTAGGGTTATGATTTCTTACCCAAGAATGGAATCAGAAACGCCGTAATAGTGATACAGTAGTGGTGTTGAAGCACATGGAGTGGCAGGGTAGAATCCCTGGGTGAATCTCCTACTCTCTCTCTCTCTCTTTCTCTCTCTTTCTTAGCTAGGGTTTAAAATTCGTATGGGATTTGTGAGAGAGGGTTTAAGGCCTTTTTATAAGCCCAAAAGCGACGGAAATAGCCCTGGGGCCAAGGTATAGTTAGGTTATAACCAAATCGAATTTGTTCCGATCCAACGAAGCACTTCTGGAGGTCCTGTTACTAAATGAGATTAGACTTAATCTCTCTAATATTGGATCTAGGTCAAGCTAAGTTTTCAGTCCTGTCGGGTTTCCAGATCGACCGTGGCGGACTAGTTTTAGTTCAACAGTTATGGGAACTCGAGCAGAGCTACAAGTACTATGACATGTATGAGCCAACTATCCTGATTCGAGGATAAATTTTGGTCAAAATCTAATGGTTAGAATGCTTAGAAATAACGTACAAGTGAAACGATCCAAATTACTTAAAATTATATTTAATTTTTAAAAATTTTTCGCTTTCTCACTCTCTTCACTCCGGACTCAAGAAAATAGTCCCAGGACATCGTATGGTCTTGAGTTTTGAGGTGATAGTCAAGTCCAACTAGGCGGTCATAATGGTCGAAGTTCGTTGCTATCGGACTTTCGACGTGCAGTCCAGGTCTGATACGAAGTTTCTGAATGCTCCCGAGAGTAACTGGGTTTAGAGATTGATCATAGGTTTCTAGGTAACATAGAATTAGCAATTCTACTCATTTTAGGTCTTGTATTTCATGTTTAAAGTGATTTAAGTTAATTCTACTGAGTATTCAGTTTGGTACTTAACCAAATTCTACCCTAATTATGGCAGAATACGGTCCTAGGGCCATTCTATGCCCCATTTTGGATACTTCTAGTTATCATATTATTTTAATTATTTTTTTATAGTTTATCATAAATTTTACCCTATCTCCACTGAATTTTATAAGATTTCAAGTTGTAGAAAAATTCTAAAAGTTTCAGAAGCAGCAGTTGTCCAATAAGTGATTTTTAGACGGTTGTCACAACGTCCTACTTTAAACTATATTAAATATTTTATTATATTTTTTTCATATTTTTATATAAAACTAGACTCATTTATCTTCAATCTAATTTTTGAATTACCTAAATCGGAGTTATAACAAAGGAGATATGAGTTTTCAAAGTTGGATGAAATGTACAAAAAAATATAGAAAATGGGCTTCCTGACTGCTGTACGTACGAGGCCTCGCCAAACCGGCGAGGACCTCACCGGTCACTGACCAATTTGGTGAGGGCTCACCCCAGGGGCGAGGTCCTCCCCCCCACGGGATGCCGAAAACATGTGGGACCCACCTCGGGTCCTCCCGAATTGAGCCATTTGGGCCCACGAGCCTGTCGAGACATTTATTGAGTCTCATTTACAAACCGAAATGAGTTACGCGATATACAATATATGATTTTAGGGTAAAATAAGATAATCCATCCAAATAACCTATCTAGATCATGAAATTCTAAATATTAAATAGTTAAAATATTATTTTATTCATGTACATACCATTTATAGTAAGTTTTAGTTTAAGTATAGTTTTTCACCTTTTAAACTTTAGGATTTGTGTCTAATATGAAAGTACATGAAGAAATTTGAAGAATGTGGTGGTGAAAGGTGAAATTTTGAAGGAAATGGGTTGAAAAACGATGTTTAGACTTTGAGATTGAGCTCTAAGAGTGATATGGTTGACCCATTGCCTAAGGACGTCTAACTCTAGGTTGGCAAAAATCTGAGGTGTTACAATGATGGACCACGGACAGTTTTCTTTTTCCCTTTACCATCTATTAGCAACAAGAAATACAAAGGACTAAGGAGATGCAAAAGATGAGAAATGGGTTTTCTCAAAATCAGAAATTTGAGAAGAAAACCCCAAATAACCCAACAAAGCTCAAAATCAAGCACTCCAATGAAAATAAAGAAGAGAATAGAACTTGAATCTGCTATATTGATAAAAAAAATGCACTAACCTTGAAGATCAGGTCGGTGGGTTTGACTGATCGGACGTCGGCTCGTTGGAGAGGAAGTGAAAATGAGGAAGATGAGATTTTCTCCAAATTTAAAACATCCAACACTCTCCACGACTAGTCTTGAGCTATCCTCGATCGGTCATACCAGGACCGGTTGTGTACACTCAGACTAGTTTAGTACTGACTAAAAACATGTAATTATCATAAAAAAGTTGTAATTTAAACACATAAATACTCAAATATATTTACACTATGATACACATATGCATGAATAATCAATTTTAAATGCACATAACAAGATTAAATTTTAATTTATTAAACCTGCTTTTGTCGAGCGATTTAGTGAAAATGTCAGCAAGTTAATTCTCTGTCGAAATGTATTACAAAGATATTATTTTTTCTTTCAATAATTCACGAATATAATGATACCTAATGTCAATGTGCTTGGTACGAGAATGCTGGATTAGATTTTTTGAAATATTTATAGCATTGGAATTATCGCAATGTCAAACCACTAAATCTTGTATAATTCCATAATCACTTAACATACGTTTCATCCAAACAAGCTGAGTACATGCATTTTTAGCTGTGATGTATTCAGCGTAAGCCATAGAGAGTGATATAGAACTTTTCTTCTTGCTAAACTAAGAAACTAAACAATTTTTGATATAAAAACAACCACCACTAGTTGATTTCCTATGATCGATATTTCCAGCCCAATTTGCATCAGTATACCTTGCCAACTGAACACTAGTATCATATGGATACTAGATTGAACTTGCGACATATCTCATAATCCACTTAATAACAATTAAATGTGACTCTTTAGGATTAGACTGATATTTAGCGCAAATACCCACACTTAAAAGTAATATCAGGTCTACTAACAGTTAAATAAAGCAAACTGCCAATCATGCTACGATACAATTTAGGATCTACATCTTTACCTGTAGAATCCTTAGAGAGTCTTAAAGTTATACTCATAGGAGTATCAAACTTCTTACCATCTTAAATCCAAACCTTTTAATCAAGTTTAGAGCATATTTGGTCTTAGAAATAAAATTTTTATCAAGTTGTTATTTTACTTACTACCCTAGGAAATAATTTAATTCCCCAACGATGCTCATTTCAAACTTAGATTTCATTAAATCTATAAACTCAATAGTCATGTTAGTATAAGTTGATCCATAAATAATATCATCAACATAGATTTGAACCATTAAAATATTATTGTTATGTTTCTTAACAAAGAGTGTCTTATCAACACTGCCCATTTAAAAATTATGACTGAGTAAAAACTTAGTCAATTTCTTGTACCATGCTCTGGGAGTTTATTTTAGACCATAGAGAGCCTTTTTAAGATGGTATACATGATCAGTAAACTTAGGATCTTCAAACCTTGTAGGTTGTTTAACGTATATTTCTTCATGTAAATCATCATTTAAGAAGGCGCTCTTTACATCCACTGTATAAATTTTAAATTTTCTAAAGCATGTAGTGGATATAAAAAGCTGATTGATTCAAGGCAAGCAACTGGGGCAAAGGTTTCATCGTAATCAATGCCTTCAATTTGAGTGTACCATTGTACAACCAATCTTTCCTTGTTTCGATTAATATTACCAAGTTCATTAGACTTATTTTTGAAAATCCACTTTGTACTAATAATATGTTTATCTTTAGGTCTAGGAACAAGATACCAGACATCATTTCAAACAAATTGATTAAGTTCTTCCTGCATATCAACTATCCAGTTTTCGTAAAAAAGAGCTTCTTTTACGTTTACCGGTTCTATCTGGGATGTAAAACACACGTAATTACATGTCTTCTAATTTTCTACGAGTGCACACACCAATGAGATGGTTTCCAAGAATCTGAGTGGTTGAATGATCTTTAACAGTCCTCAATTCAAAGTTTACTTAATTTGATGAAGTATCTGGTTTGTCAATTAAAAGAACTTCATCATTTTTTGAAGTTGGGGCAGGTGTATTCAAGTGATCGTCTATGACCACATTAATAGATTCTTGAATAACACCGATCCTTTTATTCAGTACCCAATATGCGCGACTGTTTAAAGAGTATCTTAAAAGGATTCCTTTGTCACTTTTAGTGTCAAACTTTCTCAAATTTTCACGGTCACACAAAATATAGCACTTGCTACCAAAAACTCGAAAGTATTTGACAGTAGGCTTCTTATTGAACCAAAGTTCATAAGCCATTTTATTATTAAATTTACATGTATAAACCTGGTTAATAATATAGAAGGCGATATTCACTGCTTCAGCCCAAAGATTTTTAGGGAGATTTATACTATTCAACATTATATTTTTCATTTCTTGAAGAACTCTATTTTTTCTTTTCACAATTCCATTTTGTTGTGGTGTTTTGGGCCCAGAGAATTCATGCGATATTCCCTGATCGCTATAGAATTTTTCAAAACTGCTATTCTCAAATTCAAATCCATGATCACTATGGATCTTACCGACTTGAGAACCTTTTTCAGTTTGAATATGTTTGATAATCCTTTTCACTTCATCAAGGGTTTCTGATTTATCCCTTAAAAAAGCTACCCAAGTGAATCTTAAAAAATCATCTACGATTACCAAGATATATTTTTTACCACCTTGACTCTCCGTCTTGGTTGATCCTATAAGATCCATATGGAGAAGTTCAAGTGGTCTTGATGTGGGTTTGGAGTTCACCTTTTTGTGAGAGTGCCTAGTTTGCTTGCCTATCTGGCATTCGCCACATATTTTATCTATATTTTGTAATTTAGGTAGACCTCTTATTAGTTCTCTTTTGCTCAATCTGTATAAATTACGGTAGTGTACATGTCTAAGGCATTTATGCCATAATTCTATCTCAACGGTATGGACCATGTAGCACGATTGACTAGAAGAGCTGCCATTGCTTACAATATAGTAGTTTTTAGAAGTTCTGCGACCAGTTAATATTACAGATCCCTTTTTGTTTATGATTTCACAACCTTGATTGGAAAATTTCATTCTATGATTGTTATCGCATATTTGAGATATGCTTAATAGGTTACGTTTTAGTCCCTCAACATATAAAAAATTCTTGAATAAAGGAAGGTTATAGAGTTGGACCGTACCTTGGCCAATAATCTTGCAGTTGCTACCATCACCAAATGTGACTTACCCATCAGTCATATCTTTGAGATCGGTGAATAAAGTCTTATCGCCTGTCATATGCCTGGAGCATCCACTATCTAGGTACTACTTTAAATGGCTTGTAGCTTTGAAAGCAGTGTGGGCAACCAAGCAAGTAACCTTAGGAACCCATTTCATAATAGTTTTGGGTTTAGGAGTATATTGGGTCTTCTTTTGATTATAGTTAAAGTCAGAGTGACCCACTGAGTTAGATTTTAAGAGCTCCATAAGAAGATCAACTATTTTTTTAGCTAAAGGGTTTCGGTTCTGATGTTTATAATTGACAAAGTTGCTTTTAGGGTTTTGAAAAGTTTTAGCATTTTTTTTAAAAAACTTGATTCGTACTTTTCCCTTTTGAGTTTAAGGTCCCTCCAAACTTAGGAGGCGTATTCTTATGTTTAAGAGGAACATTTTTCTCGTAGCCCAAACCGGATCGATCGCCACATTTCTTTGATCCAGATAAAAGTTTCTCTAACTTTGGATCTCCTTGGGCATACTTCTATGTATCCTTTAAACTTAAAAGAGAAAAGACTTCAAGTTTAAGATTTTCATTTTTAGATTTCAGATTTTCAATCTGGGAGGTTTTGAATTCCAAATCGTATTTGCATTTTTAAAAATAATCTGAAATATGAAATTTTTCTAAAACAAGAGATTCAAAATTTTCTTTAAGCTTTGAAAATTTTTCTTTTTGAAGTTTGAGTTTCACAGGAATTTTACAACTTTCCTTGTATAGGGCATTGTAAGCATCTTGAAGATCATCTTCATTTTCACATTCACTGTTTAGATTTTCTTCACTTATTGAATTATTATCTGAAAATATGAATTTGGTTAGAGTCATAAGGGCTTTCACTTCATTACCCGACTCGGTTTCAGAATCTTCTAAATCAGAAGAGGCTTCACAATCAGAGGATTCATCCCAAGTAGCCAACATACTCTTCTTTTTGAGTTTGTCCTTTTTAGGACACTTGTTTGCTAAATCCCCATATTCTTGGCAGTTGTAACATTGACTATCTTTTAAAGATTTCTAAGTCTTTAATTTAGATCTTTTCTTATCATTAGCTTTTTGAAAATCAACCCTCTTTTTGCTTTTGAAAATTTTGTAAAACTTTTTCGCTAAAAGGGCCATATCATCTTCAGAATTTTCTAAATTAGAATTGTTTTCTTGAAAAATATCTTTTGAAGACTTAAGGGCAATAGATTTTCCTTTAGGAGCTTTAAAATTTGACTCGTAGGTTTGTAAAGACCCAACTAATACTTCTACCCTCATAGTATCTGTATCACGAAGTTCCTAGATTGCAGTTACATTAGAATTAAACCGTTCAGGAAGTGAGCATAATATTTTTGCACACACTTTACTTTCTGAGATTTTATCTCCAAGACGCCACATAGAGTTCACAATGTCATTTAATCTAGTGTAGAAGTCCATAAAATTCTCATTTTCTTTCATATGTATTTTCTTAAATTTGGTTGTGAGGATTTGGACTTTAGATTTCTTGACAATTGATGTACCCTCATGTGTCATTTCTAAAACATCCCAAGCTTGCTTTACAGAATCACAGGATATAATTCTTTTGAATTCATCCGGTGATAGTGCGCAAGTGATTGCATTTAGTGCTTTAGCATTTGCACTACTCTAACTTTTTTGAAGTGTGGTTCATGAAGAATGAGGTGTTACTCTCATTGATTTTGAACCATCGATCCTAGTTACTTCAGTGGTAGGAGGGGTCCATTCATTCACTGTGGCTAGCCACACACTTTCATCCTTGGATTTAAGGAAGATCCTCATCTTGGCTTTCCAATAGGGATAGTTAGTGCCATCGAAAGGTGGAGGCCAAGTGACTGAAAGGCTATCAAAATTTGACATCTTAAATATTACTTAGATCGATTAGCTCAGAAAATAAATCCAAATAAAAAGAATTAAAACAAGCTATTAGGCTCTGATACCACTTGAAATGGCCAAGCTATATGTCCTGGGGGGGGGGGGGGGGGGGGGTGAATAGGACTATGCCAAATTAAAATAAAAATAACACTGGAATTAACGAAAGACAGATATCCAAATAAAGAAATTAATTCACAATGCTAAATTAAAATGCAACCTCAAAATTCATGTCTTGAGAAATTGATACAAATGTTGTTCTAAGGACAACCTTACACTAAAAACCAGAGTTTATGGTAGGACAACCTTATTTCTAGAACGGTCTTTATATAAAAACCTCAAACTGAAGAGGAATAAATAAATATCAAGGAACTAAAATAAATTGTAGGAATTTAAATCTAAGTTATTACAACATTCCCCACTGTACTTGAAATGTAAATATTACAACATTCACATCCACACATACATCCCATAATTCTGAATAATGAAAGATAGAAAATATAAATCACACATCCACAAAACACAAAGAATTATAGTGGTTCACCTGTGTGTACACCAACTTTTATAAAACAGTCACGCAGATTGTTACTCCACTCCTAATATTGTCACACGGGATATTAACGTTCACTATCAAAATAAATTTTCACAGGTTCACCCAAAACCTTCACAATTATGTCTTTTTCAAAGGGCTTACACAATCCAAAAACCCTCACTTCTGAGTTTTCTGACTCTCCTCAGATAACCAACACGATGAGATTTTTCTTGCTTAATCTTAAAAGAAACCAAAATGAAAGGAATTTACAATAAATGTAAAATACCTGGATATCTCCTTTTATAGCAGCCCAGAAGAACCAATTGGAGTAGATGATTGAATGTAAAATTTCAAAGTTCAATACTCACTTTAAAATGGTTCTAAGTTCTAATTAATTTTAAATTAAACCAGATGAGCTTAGCTCTATTTGATTTTGATTCCAAGAAGAAGGAATATCACAATTCCTCTTTTCAATTATGATTGGAATGTAGAAACAAAATCAAATTAATAAAGCTAACAAAAGAGAATATTAAATGTGCACAATGTAGCTTAAAATAAACACAAACTTATCTCAAAGTAGTCCCTCAATTTTACTTGAATTTTTATATCAAACTCTGAAATTCATCGCCTATTTATTGCTGCAGAAATCACACCTTCGACTGGTCTAGTGGACACTATGACTGGTCATAGGAGAACGATTTTTTAAATATTTTAGCGTGATCGGATAAAACCGTTTTACGACTGGTCATAAGGTGTCTACGACTGGTCGTAGGCCCTCTACAACTGGTCATAGGACCCAGAGTTTGGTTACTAGACTTTGAGTTATAGAACCAGGACTGGTCATAGGACTAGTTGACACTGTTCACACGACCGATCAAACAAAGTCCAGGACTGGTCATGGACGAACAGAAAAATTTTAAAAAATTGTAACAAACTTAAAACCGGTCTTGGAATCTCTTGGACTGGTCGTGGACGTAGTAGGACTAGTTGAGCAATGTTCATGACTAGTCTTAGAATAGTCCATATTCATGTAAAATGATTCAATTGAATTATGTATTCAAAATGACCTATCCTAAGGATAATTTACGGTCAATCTTACCTTGAAAGTGAGATATGAACTTCGAGACTTCATATCTTCAGATGATAGATGACCTTTGATCATTGTGAAGCTTGAGAACTTTGAATATAATGAAGCACTGAATCAAGAGATCTTCTAAAGCTTGAATAACCATTCATCTTTATGCTATACACTAGCTTGAGTCTTGAGCAAGACCAATTCTATTGTTGTAGCTAGTACTTGCATTTCTCGAAGCAGTTTGTACTCGCATTCTTCTGTAATAGCTGAAGTAGTTCTTCGTTCTTGACTCGAAGCAAAGTGCTTAGAGCAATGAAGCAATGTCATAAACATTTATAACAATGAGCTACACAAGACATAGATTAAGGTTTTGGCACCACAAAATTTGACAACCAAAGGAGTATAAAATCATAACACTTACAAATTTGGATTGGGTTGAGGCTAGGGTGAACTATCCTCCATTAGCTTATCGAGGCGCGATTTGAGTTCTTCTATTGTTCTTCTGATGCTAGTAAAATTGTCTTTGTAACCCTAAAGTGACTCCTCTTAGATCGTTTCTAGTTAGATTTCAAAGGTAGAAGACCTAAGAAAATTGTCACTATAATGTATTGCTAGTTTTATCTTTCCAATATTGATATTTTTACTGATTATAGTCATACGGGTCATAGGTGGGAGAATCTGATGGTTGTTGATATATATTATCACCCATAATATAATCTCTCATTATTTTCTTCTTGTCTGATGAGTGATAATAATTCTCACTTCCATAGTTATGATAACCCCAAAACTCATATAATATTTTATTAATCAATGTGGTATAATTATTCTCCTGCATATGATCATGTAAGGATTTCTTAACCGGTGGAGCATTGTATTTTATTTGGTTCTCGATGATGTTTCTAGAAAATTTCAAGACAGGTTATTTTCTAACATAATCATCTGACAGCCCTTCACAATTTCTCACATTCTCTAAAACTAGCTCAACATATTGACGTTCCCACTCTTGCATATACATGGTGAAACCCTAATCCTAAACCTAATCCTAAAAGAGAATCAAAGAAAAATCCTACAGCAAAATTGAAAGTAAGTAGAGAAGTTAGAAGGAAGTTACCAGATTAGAGAATATCTATGTTAGGATCCTACAAAAGAAAAGGAAAGTGAATTAGTTTCTAAAAAAGAAATAAGAAAGCAACCTAGTTTCTAAAAACGAAAAAGGAAAGTTTTTAAAAACAGAAAATAGAAAGTTTTTTTTTTTAAGTTAGTTTCTAAAATCAATTAGGAAAGTTTGTATCCCCAAATTAGAAAGTACTTTCTAAAAGCATAAAAGGAAAGTTTCTAAACCTAGAAATAAAAAGCTAAGTTAGTTTCTAAAATAATTTAGAAAAAACCCTAACCTAAAAATAGAAAGTAGAAAAATCCAAATCTTAACCTAATTCTAAAACTAGTCAATCTTAGAAAAATACAACCGTTAGTCCTCGGCAATAATGCCAAAAACTTGTTCACAACCCCAAGTGTAGGGTCACGATGTAGTAATTATCTCAGTAAGACCGAGGTCGAATCTACAAGGACTAATCCTGAACGTTTGTACCTTGGGTACCTGGCTCATAAAATTCTCGATCGCCGAATCCGGTGCCAACAGCCTCCGTAGTACCCCATTCTCTGCTCCCGTCACCCATACGCCAGGTTTCGATCCTGGGATGCTACAAGGAGGATTTCTAATCATCGATTTGAATCATAATAAGCATAAACATAATCATAACCCACGAGTAATAACTACAAGAAGACCATCACAAAATCCACTATGATAAAAAACTTTGGGTACAAGGCGTATGAAAAGAAAATATAATATACTCAAAGTAACAAAAACTCCAGAAGCTCAGCTGCACACTCCAACTGCGGCAAGACTACGGCTGCGTCCTGACATCACCTGCACGCATCAATCGTGCATAAGCTTATAGAAAGCTTAGAGGGTGGTGTAAGTGTGTGCGCAATACGATTGTTCTCAGAATGTAAGGTCAGAATAATGCAGAAATATGTTGGTGAATACATGAATGCAATCAGCCATACTAAGGATATATGGTGTAAGATATGAATGCTATCTTCCATAACACAGCCATGCGATGCGAGATACAACTCATGCACACCAATCCTCATTATATATATATCAGTACAGTTCTTATTCTGGATAATAACCTGGGTTTAGTACACTCCAAATGGCACTGTCGCTCTCCTAGCCGCACAGTCCAAGTGAGCATAAGAAACCTCACTATCCACCTGGCCAATAGTCTGCTAATATCTATCCGGCACATCGATAGGGGACTCATTCACGAGCTGGTCAGACTCAGCCTAATATTGTCCCCTACCCTTGGGCTAGTAAGGCCACAGCCCTTTCCAACCGACCACGACACAGTGGGAGACGCAGCCTCATGGTATTCGGCCTTCGTGTGCTCATATATCCACTCAATCTTGACATTGGAGTCATCCTCTGGTACCATCGGGTTTAGGGATCTTCACCCAAGGACATCTATGGCGTCCGTATGCTAGAACCAAATATTTTTATTTTCCAATCTAGCCACCCACGATGTGTCTGTGGAGGCTTTGGCCCTGATGTCGCTAGGGCATATAATAATCATGATCACACAAATGCAAGTGAATGAATCACCCTACCAAACATGCAATAATCCTGCGCACATCGCGCGCTCATGTAGGACAACTTTGCCTATCAGGGAGCCCATAAACAATCCGCCCGAAGGCATATGATATGCTCAGTAACTCAACATATCAGACATACATATAATGCGTATGATCATGAATCATGGATCTATTCTAAACATATCATAGGGTGATGGGCTTGTGCATAACGGATATCGGCCTAGACGGCCTACTCACTACCAATATGGACTTATCAGTGGGCCTTAGGGAGAGTGATAATACAGACATTTAACCAACATTATCCTTACAATGTGGATGTCAAACCATCATTCTCTCAAGGCATAGCCCGCTATCAACACATAAACCATGGTGGAATCACACTACAAAGGGCCTTGTGTACGTCTCATTGGGCCTTGACCCATGGGCCTCCAATACATCAAATCGGCCTCATAGCATGGGTCTCGTATATATCGAAGTGGGCCTCAACATCTGGCCATAAATACGTCAAGATAGGCCTAGTTACCTGGGCCTGCATACATCATAATGAGCCTCATAATATGGGCCTCATATTTATTAAGGCAGGCCTCAACATCGGGCCACATGTAAATCAAGGTGAGCCACAATAACGGTCCACAAATACGTCAAGATGGCCCTAATCACATGGGCCCTATATATATATATATTAAGGTGGGCCCTTAACAATGGGCTATGAATATGGAAAGTGGGCCACATCACATAGGCCATATGTATATCAAATGGGCTACGTCAATGGGACTCGTGTATAACAAATGGCCACACCCCATATGTAAATGGTGACAATAATTACCACTGATTAAAATTCCCAAGGCCCGCCATAATATTTATTTTCCATCTAATCTGATCATAAGGTCCCAATGATTTCAATGGTTAGACAGTTTGGATGAGACACTTGCATCATGGTGGGTCCCATAGGGATGAACAACATAGATAAGGAACATGCCTCGTGATGGGACCACACTGATGGAAAGTGTGAAACATATACATCAGTGGGTCCCACATGGGGCCCACCATAATGTTTATTTTCATCCAACCTGTTCAGAGGTCACATGGACCAGAGGCCCACCATAATGTTTATTTGCATCCAATCTGTTCGTAAGGTCACATGGACCTAGAGCCCACAGTGATGTTTGTTTCCACCCAACCTGTTGATGAGGTCACAAGGACCTAGGGCCTACTAAAATGTTTATTTTCTATCCAACCTTGGGCCCCCCATAATGTTTATGTGCCATCCAAACTGTTCATAAGGTCACTTGGACCAGGGGGCCCACAGTGACGCTTATTTGCCATATAACCTATTCATAAGGTCACGTGGACTAAGGGGGCCCATCGTAATGTTTATTTGCCACCCAACCTATTTATAAGGTCACACGGTCAGGGGGGAGGGGGCCCACCTTAATATTTATTTTTCACCCAACCTGTTGATTGGGTTACGTGGATAAGGAGCCCACCGTGATGTGGTCCACAAATCTAGTCCACCCATTATGTGTGTCCCACCTGGCTGAGGGTTCAAACCAAGTTTCAGCCACGTCCAAATTTCAGGTAGGCCCTTACAAATGATTTTATATGTTTTAGGCATGTCCTCACATGATTTTAGATGGAATGGCCCACCTGAGTTCCGTATATGGCTGATTTTTGGGATATCCCATAATTTAAAGGGGACGTGCCAAATGCATGGTGTTGATGTTTAAAACGCATCATGGTGAGGCCCACAGCTGGGCCGTGAGGTCCAACCCATCCGTCCGCCTGCCTACGCAGCCACAGGCGCTGCCTGCGTCTTCTGTCGGTAGCAGCAGCAATGCTGATGCTGTTTCATTTTTTTTTGAAAAATCATTTTTCCATGGTTTTTCGTAGGTGGGGCCGGCATCAAGGAAATCCAGTCCGGCCATTGGATTCTACGGCCCTGATCAACCAAATGAGACCAATATGTGACATATTTTTGACCAATGGAGGAATTAATGCGGGTTTTATCGGCAATACAACTATTTCCTGCGGTATGGCTTTCTTGATTATCGGTTTGGTCTCATTCTTCGGCTCAATGCCTAAAATGGTCTGAGAAATGGAATGGACGGCGTGGATTATATACATATATCAAGGTGGGGCCTTCATGAGTGCCCCACCATTTCCTACTCTTTTCTTCTTCTTTTTTTGTGTGCAAGTACACACCCATGTCCATGCACATACTCCACGTTAACCATACCCGTCCAGCGTCCAGAGACGCTGGACGGCATGGATAAAAACATGTAATATGGTGGACGTGGCCCACCACTCGAACCAAGGTGGTTCCACATAAACATGGCCCACTTGACCTAGATCAATCTAATATTTATGTTTTCCTTCCATCCAGGCCCACCAATGGGCGGGATGGAGTAGATCCAACACATCCATCCAATGGGTCCCACCTGAATATATGATTCATGGTGGGCCACACTCACCCTTTCATCATCATCACCATTCAAAGAAAGAGAGGGAGAGAGAGAGAGAGAGAGAGAGAGAGAGAGAGAGAGAGAGAGAGAGAGAGAGAGAGAGAGAGAGAGAGAGATAGAGGGACCCCGCCACTATGAACCCCTCTTGATTAAATCACATACATCAAAATGGGTCCCACCAATAAGTGGGCCCTCAAATCATTAAATCAACGGTAGAAACTCAAAGATCACCCACCTCTTGGCCTTCACCTTGCTCCCTTAGCCTCCTTAGCTCCTTTGCTTAAATTTTAATGGTGGTAGATGATGGATCTACATTTGAGATGGGAGATGAGAGAGTAGGAAAAGTGGGCCACACTTGTTGATCTTGTGAGAGTTGGGAAGGCTTGGGACGTGTGAAATTTTTGCTTGGGAGAGTGTTTTAAGAAATGGGAGAAAGAGAGAATAATATATTAAAGGCATGGGTGGAGTGGTAATTGTGATGAAGAGGTATGGGTTTGTTTGATTTTTTATAAAAGAGGTATGGTTGGGTTTGAAAATTGATAAAGGAGGGATGCTGAGAGGAGAGAGAGAGTTGACTTTTAAAAAGGGAGGGAGAGGTTGCATGTACTTAGGTAAGGCTTGTACTTGACATTGATTGATGGGGCATCTCGTAGAGATTCTCTCGTAATTCACAACGTGTGATGTTTTCTCGAAATGATCATGGGCCCTCATTTTCTAGCACGAGTATCGGTTAGGTGCGCGAGTCACGGCGTTAGAACCGTGGTGATGGTGTGGTCGCTATGATATAGGTTTTGGTTCGAGCCGACTTCGGTATGCGATATCCGGCTTAGGATTGCGTGCAAACATTGTATACGAGTCAAGGATTGTCGAAATTCGACCGAAAGGACTGCGGAAGCCAACGGAACGGTAAGTTCTAGGATATGGGTCTTACAACTCTCCCTGCCAAATAAAAATTTCATCCTCAAAATTTACACAATCATCGCAACTAGACATAACTCATAATGAAGAAGAAACATTGCATCATCATATGAAATCGGAGACCGTTTATAAAATACAATATACACTCAATCATCAAAGAGATGGGGATAGTGCTCTCGAATCTCCGCCTCATGCTCCTAAGATGCCTCATCAACAGAATGGTGACCCCACTGAACTTTTACCAAGGCAATGACCTTGGTCTGGAGGACCTGCTCCTTCCGATCAAGGATACGAACTGACTGCTCAATGTAAAAAGCATCCTCATGAACCTCTAGCGGCTGCCAATCAATAATTGGAATGATGTCTGACCCACACTTTCTTAGCATAGAGACGTGAAAAACATTGTGGACGCTAGACAAATCAGATGGTAAGGCAAGCTGATAGGCCACAACGCCAACGTGCTTAGTGATCTCAAAAGGTCCTATGAATCTAGGGGTAAGTTTTCCCTTTGATCCAAACAGAACTACGACCTTCATGGGCGAGACCTTGAGATACACCCTGTCCCCAACAACGAACTCTAAAGGACGACGCCGGTGATCAGAAAAAATCTTCTGCCGACTCTGAGCTATGCGCATCCTCTGCCTGATGATATCGATAGCCTCTGACATCTGTTGCACAAGCTCGGGACCTAGGAGATGCCTCTCTCCAACATCGGTCCAATAACTCAGTGATCTATATGGTCTGCCATACAATGCATCAAAAGGAGTCATGCTAATGGTCGCCTGATAACTGTTGTTGTATGCGAACTCAGTCAATCATAGATGCTCATCCCAGCTACCCCCAAAATCAATCGCGTAGGTCCGAAGCATATCCTCAAGTCTCTGGTTGACCCTCTCAGTTTGGCCATCAGTTTGCGGATGATATGCGGTGCTGAGCTACAAATCAGTGCCCATAGCTCTCTGAAAGCTCCTCCAAAACTGAGACGTGAACCTCGGGTCTCGGTCAGAAATGATCAAGACTGAAATGTCATGCAGTCTCACTATCTCCTCAACAAATATCCTGGCGAGCCAGTCGGTATGCCAAGTCTCACGGATTGGAAGAAAATATGCTGACTTCGTCAGATGGTTCACGACAACCCAGTTAGCATCATGACCGCGCTGAGTCCTCGATAAACTCATGATAAAGTCTGTCGATACATGCTCCAACTTCCGCATCGGGATGCTCAGCGGCTGCAATAGACTAAGTTCCATTGCCTCCTTCCTAAGTCAGAGTGCGTTAGTGTGCGTCATGTTACCATAACCCAGGTCCAGTTTAATCCAAATCATGCTCTGATACCATCTGTAACATCCCAAAAATCGGGAGTCGAGTATAAACTCTACTCCCGAGTTCCAGAACATCACTTATGCAACATAAATGCTTATGATTAAATGTTGTCTATGTTAGTGTATTAAACATAAGTGAGATTAAGCTAAAACAGTATATCATACTCCAGAGAGTTAAATTATGCGAGCGAAAGACTGTGATCGTATATATGACATATATTGACTGTTATAAGTCTCCAGAGTGTGAACACGTTACCAGGTTAACTAAATACATGTATACTCCAAAAATAGAAAGAAAAGAATACATATGAGTGCTCCAAAAATATAAAATGACAAGTGTTATGGCATCTAATCAACCTCCCTGTAATCCCGTCGATCAGAACAGAGTCTACCTAGACCCGCCTGATAACCACCTATAGGAGAAATCCTCCTCATCATCAAACAAGTTCAGCTCCGCTTCACAAGCAGCGCCATCACCTGAAACTAAAACAGGGACTAGGTGGTGTGTACAATACCGTCCCGTAATGTGGGAGTGATTGACCAACTCAGTGAAATCATAGAGCAAAGGTTAACATGTTATCAAATCAATCAAGCGATAATGATAAAGCATGCAAATCAAACATTCCTAAATACTATAATTAATGCAAGAATGAAATGACATGATGGATACCCTCGCCAACAAACTCCTTCATGCGATACCATCTTACGTCCACAGCATGCTTTCTTCCCTCAATGCTCCACATCTTCCAGGCACATGCAGTGCGATATGAATATGATTACCGAGTTGTTATTAGTCCTTTTCATACAGCAGGATTAGGAAACTAGGGTACTTCCCTTATATCATTCCCAACAAGGATCCTGTCTAGGGTCGTCACTCCTAGTAGTCTCATATGATGATATGGTTCTAGGTCACTGTAAGGGCTTTCAGGGCTATTGCACGCACTCGTTGCACCGCTCCCCCATCACCTTATCAATACAGGCCTAGTTGTACTCTTATTGCTACGGAAGGGTCGTCGCCTCATGTAGACTCAAAGTATACTTGAGGTCACTACAAAGGGCTGCCAGGGCTGTTGTACGCACTCATTGCACCGCTCCCCCATCACCTTATCAGTGTAGGCCAACAGCTCGAATATAGTGTCCCATACCACCATAATCGGCTCACAAGTCTACGTTGCTCACTGGTCACTATGGGAAGGCTCGTGGTCCCAGCGTAGGCCGACAGCTCGACCACAATGTCCCATACCACCATTCCGGCTCATGATTCTTAGTGGATCAAGGTACCATGGTTATTAGGATTATCACTGGTAAGTTCAGTACCCTAAGGTTGAGCAGTTATGACCAATACAAGGTGAACATACAATGGTCAATCGGGTTACTTGATGAGTCCGACTAGCACGAGCGCAAGTTGAATCCACCGACATGAAGTGCACAAGCACTTCGTGTGGCCTAACCACTGCCGAAAACTCTAGTACGACTCGGGTTCATCATACACATCCTTCGTGGCGAATAGAATCCAACCATGAATTCAAATCTGTTACCGACTGCCTGGACTAGAGTATAGCCCCAAACATTTGTAATCTAAACCAATAATCATATGAGAGAGACAGAATTGAAATACAAGTAATTTCAGCATGTTATCAACATGTTATAACGTACATCATAAGCAGTTAACCATACACGAGTATTTCACACGTAAGGTAATCAATTCAAATACAACAAGCACAGAGAAAATCATGTGCATCATCAAATTAGTTGAGAATCCAATCTCAACGCTAATCTACAAGACCATTTACTCAATACTTACTAATACATACATTTATACAAACCCTTAGTCTACACACATTAATCTACATAGCATATGTCGGCCAATAATGTGCATTAGGGCGAATCTCTTCGCCAAAAAGATCATACACGCATAACTAGCATAGGTACACGATAAATACTCATGGCAATCATATCAACAAAATACGTATGTATACAGTATTTCCTACAAATACCTAAAATACCCTAAATCTCATATTCTCCGTACATATTCGAAATGAAAAACGGACAACATATTCTACATGTCAAACAGCATCCTTGTCAACAATCTACCATTAAACGGCATTGAAAGCTTTGAAAAATGGTAACCTAAGCGTCTAAAAACTGTACCTTAAACCAGAAAAAGCGTATCGGATATGATTCAGACGATAAGTCTTCGTCAACGGTGAATACGCTACCTATGGCATGAAACAGGTTAACTATAACGTCATTGGAACTATTCTAGGCTTCAAAATAGGTTAGGGTTGGTTTACCTTACCTAAGAACGAAGCCGGAATTGCCGGAGAAACGATTGTAAAGTGATGGTTAAGCACGTAGATCGGCAGGGAAGAATAGCAAGAAGGTTTTCCCACTTCTCTCACACTTTCTCTCTCTTTTCTCTCTTCTCTCTCCTAGGGTTTCTCTCAAATTTGTATGGGCTGAATGAGGGAGGGTTTAAGCCCTTTTTATAAGCCCAAACATGACAAAAACAGACTTGAAGTCAAGGTATGCTTAAGTTATAACCAAATCAGGTCTGTTCCGATCCAACGGAGCACTTCTGAAGGTCCTGTTACTAAATGCGGTCGGACTTAAGCTCTCTAATATTGGATCTAGGTCTAGCTAAGTTTTCAATCCGGTTGGGTTTCCAGATCGACCGTGGCGGACCAGTTTCAGTTCAGCGGTCACCAAAACTCGATCAGGGTCATAAGTGCTATGACATGTAAGGGCCAACTTTCCTGATCCGAGGGTGAAATTTGGTCGAATTCTAACTGTCAGAATGCTTAAAAATGTCACGCAAGCAACACGTGCTAGATTTATTAAAAATTGAATTAATTTTCTAAATATTTTCCTTTTCTCACTCTCTTCACTCCTGACTCAGTAAAATGGTCTCAGGATATCGGTTGGGCTTGATTTTTGAAATAATTGTCAAGTCCAACTAGGCGGTCATAATGGTCTAAGATTATAGATATCGGACTTTCGACGTGTGGTCTAGATCTAATACAAAGTTTCAAAGGGTTCTTGAGAACAAACAGGTTTAGAGTTTAATCCTAGGTTTTACGGTAACGTAGTGTCAACGATTCTATAGGTTTTGGGTCTTACGGATCGTATTTAAAGTTCTTGGTGCTTATTTCACAAGTAATCTAGTGTAGCGCTAGTTAATTCACGTTAAATTTCTAAAGAATTTTGTTCTAAATGATTTCTCTAGCTTTGGGATTGAGTTCTAAGAGGTTACCAAGGTGTTATGGTTGACCCATTGCCTAAGGACGCCTAACTCCAGGTTGGTAAAAATTCAGGCTGTTACAAAATATGATAAATCCATCACTCCCTGAGGGAAGAGTGGGGATAGGAGCGGACGTCAAATGGTCCTTCAGCTCCATGAATTCCTGCTCACATGCATCAGTCCAAACAAAATCTATGCCCATCTGAGTCAACCTGGTCAACAGGGCTACAATAGAGAGAAGCCCTCAATGAAACACCGATAGTATCCCGCTAAACCAAGGAAACTGCGGATCTCGGACGTAGTCGTGGTCTAGCTCCACTGAAGCACTGCCTCAACCTTTGAGGGGTCCACTGCGAAACCCTCCCTCGTCACCACGTGACCGAGGAATCTCTCTTCCTTCTTCCAGAACTAGCACTTCTCTAGCTTTGCATACAACTGGTGGGCACAGAGGGTTTGTAAGGCAATCTCCAGATGCTGCATATGGTCCTCACGGGTCCTCGAATATATCAGAATGTTGTCGATGAAAACCACAACAAACTGATCTAGATATGGACGGAAGACCTCGTTCATCAACTGCATGAAGATCGGGGGTGCATTGGTTAGTCTAAAGGACATGACCTGAAACTCAAAATGACCATAACGAGTCCTGAAAGCCGTCTTCTCCTCGAATATATCAGAATGTCGTCAATGAAAATCACAACAAACTGATCGAGATATGGACGAAAGACCTCGTTCATCAACTGCATGAAGACCGCGGGTGCATTGGTCAGTCCAAAGGACATAACCTGAAACTCAAAATGAGCATAACGAGTCCTGAAAGCCGTCTTCGAGATGTCCTCCTCTCGGAATCGAATCTAATGATAACCGGAACATAGGTTAATCTTTGAAAAAAATTGTGCACCCTGCAGCTAATCAAACAAATCATCTATCCTCGGGAGCAGGTCCTTGTTCTTGATCATGACTCGGTTGAGCTCGTGGTAATCTAAGTAAAGCCTCAACGAACCATCCTTCTTCCTGACAAAGAGTACTGGCGCTTCCCAAGGTGAACTGCTCAGACGAATGAATCCCAACTCACGCAACTCATCCAACTGTCGCTGCAGCTCTTACAACTCTATCGGTGCCATACGGTATGGGACCTTCGAGATGGACACGGTACCAGGCACAAGATCTATCTGGAACTCAATATAATGGTGTGGTGGCAATCCCAGAATCTTCTGGAATACGTCGGGGAAATCACAGACCACTGGCAACTGATCGATACACAAGGCAACGGGCTTTTTCAATTGCGCAGGACATCAAGCAAGGCAATGACTCTCCTCTAGGCTCGACAATAAACTGAAACTGCGATAAACCTGGTATGCAGAATGTGACTGTCCTCGTGGAGTAGTCTAAGGTGGCGTAATACTCGGCAAGCCAATCCATGCCCAAGATAATGTCAAAATCTGACATCGGCAGCACGAATAAGTCAGCGAGCAAAAAGATATCACTAACCAGAACAGGGTAAGATGAACAGAAACGGCCCAATACTGTGGTCTTCCCTAAGGTTGTTGATACAGTCAATCACTCACTAGCAGACTCTATCGATAATCCAGTTGACCGATAAAATTCCTTAGACATGAATGGTGAGAAGTGCCGAAATCAAATAGTACACGTGCGATGCATGAAGAGACTGAAAGTATACCCTCTATTACTCCTCTAGAGGTCTGCGGGTACTGCTGAGCCGCATAAAATCTAGCCTGAGCTGGATAGGGAGGTGCCTGTCCCCTCTAAGGTCCCTGGTGCTACTGCTGCCTCTGCATCGGCCTGTACTACTGTCTCTGATGCTGCTGGGGCCTCAGGGGCTAAGGTGGCTGTGGAAGCTATTGATGGGGTCGCTGCTACTGTGGAGGCTGCTGCGGTGCTCTTGGCTACTGCTGTGGTGCTCTCGGCTACTGCAGATGAGGGTGGGGGCACTCATATATGCAGTGTCTTGTCCCACCACATCCAAAATAAGGCCCTATAAACGACTGCTGGGGTGTCACTGGAGGTGCTGCTGGTGCTCTAACAGGTGGGTGGCTCCTGTACCTCTGTGGCCGTCGATGCTGTTAGGAGCTACTAGGGGGGCCCGCCTCTTCCGATTCTATCCTCTCCTCTGATCTCGATCACTTTGCGAGATGGCCCACTCAGTCTCATAAATCTGAGCCCTCCGCACTACCGCCTGAAAGGTCGAGAGCTCATGCCCAATAACACGGCCTCGTAGACCGTAATGTAAGCCGTTCTCGAAACGGTGGGCCTTCCACCCCTTATCATTAACTATATATGGCATAAACCTCGATAGCGTCACTAAATGGGTCGCGTACTGCGCTACGGTCATGTCCCCCTGCACCAGAGTCTCGAAATCCAGTGCTCTCTGACGACGAATGTGGTTAGGGAAGTACTGCTCTTCAAATCAGTCGATAAAGTCCTCCCATGTCTGGACATACTCAGGTCTGACAACGCGGGTGATGGAGGTCCACCAATGCTCTGCCTCACCCTGGAGAAGGAATACAACCAATCAGACTCTCTGCTCGGTCGTACATGACTTAGTATTAAAGATTTTCTCTACATCAGAGTGCCACCTGTCGACTGCAGTCGGATCTGGCTCACCCTGGAAGCTTGGAGGATCAAGCTGTCGGAACTCACGAAGAAGGGCACTTGTGCGCTTCTACTCTACCTGGGATGGAGAAACAACTAGGTGCCTACCCTGCCCCTGAAGTGTAGCCGTCACGACCTGCAGCATCTGCTGTAACTGAAAGGCATTCACTGGTACGGTCGGATCCTCACCAGCCTCAGGTGGAGGAATGTCATCCTTAGGTAGGGAAGTAGGGATCTCTAGCGATGGAATGAGAGGCGCAGGTGGTAAAGCTGGAGCCTCAGGTGGTGGAGTGCGATTAGCTCGAGTCGCTTTCGTGGGCGGCATGTCCTATAGGAAGAATAAGGACAATAATAAACCTTGAGAATCATACATTAGGGAACTCAATCAAAAAGTTATGCACTCCGAACCTAATCGTCCTAAACTCATAGTAAATATATGATGTTGTTCTCGGTTATTCGTAAGTTATGCTCTAATACTAACTTCAGCCATGCCTCGAACTCGGATACCGGGCTCATAAAATTCCCGATCGCTGAATTCGGCGCCGACAGCCTCCGCAGTACCCCATTCTCATCTCCCGGCACCCATATGCCAGGTTTCGATCCTGGGATGCTACAAGGAGGATTTCTAATCATCGATTTGAATTGTAATGAGCATAAACATAAGCATAACCTACGAGCAACAACCATAAGAACACCATCACAAAATTCACTATGATAAAAAAAATTTGGGTCAAGGCGTATGAAAGGGAAATACAATATACTCAAAGTAACAAAAACTCTAGAAGCTCAGCTGCACACTTCAACTGCGGCAAGACTACGGCTGCGTCCTAGCGTCACTTGCACGCATCAATCGTGCATAATCTTATAGAAAGCTTAGAGGGTGGTGTAAGTATGTGCACAATACGATTGTGCTCAGAATGTAAGGTCAGAGTAATGCAGAAACATGATGGTGAATACATGAATGCAATCAGTCGTATCAAGGCTATATGGTGCAAGATATGAATGCTATCTGCCATAACACGGCCATGCGATGCGAGATACAACTCACGCATACCAATCCACATTATATATCAGTACAGTTCTCATTCTGGATAATAACTGGGGTTTAGTACACTTCAAATGGCATTGTCGCTCTCCTAGTCGCACAGTCCAAATGAGCATAAGAAACCTCACTATCCGCCTGACTAATAGATTACCAATATCTATCCAGCATGTTGATAGCAGACTCATGCATGAGCTTGTTAGGCTCAGCCTAGTATTGCCCCCTTCCCCCAGACGAGTAAGGCCACACCCTTTTCCAACCGACCACGACACAGTGGGAGATGCAGCCTCCTGGTATTCGGCCCTCGTACGCTCATATATCCACTCGGTCTCGACGTTAGAGTCATCCTCTAGTACCATCGGGTTTAGAAATTTTCACCCAAGGACATTTATGGCGCCCGTATGCTAGAACCAAACATTTTTGATATCCAATCCAGCCACCCACGATGTGTCTATGGAGGCTTTGGCCCTGATGTCGTTAGGGCATACAATAATCATGATTACACAAATATAAGTGCATGATTTACCCTACCAAATATGCAATAATCCTGCGCACACCACACACTCATGTAGAGAAACTCTGCCTATCAGGGAGCCCATAAACAATTCGTCCGAAGGCATATGCTATACTAAGTCACTCGACATATCAGACATACATATGATGCATATAATCATGAATCATGGATCTATTCTAAACATGTCATAGGGTGATGGGCTTGTGCATAACGGATATCGGCCTAAACGGCCTACTCACTACCAATATGGGCTTATCAGTGGGCCTTAGGGAGACTGGCAATGCAGACATTTAACCAACATTATCTTTACAATGTGGACGTCAAACCATCATTGCTCCCAAGGCATAACCCACTATCAACACATAAACCATGATGGAATCACACTATAATGGGCCTTGTGTACGTCTCATCGGGCCTTGACCCATGGGCCTCCAATACATCAAATGGGCCTCATAGCATGGGTCTCATATATATCGAAGTGGGCCTCAACATCGTGCCACAAATACTTCAAGATAGGCCTAGTTACGTGGGCCTGCATACATCACAATGAGCCTCATAATATGGGCCTCATATTTATTAAGGCAGGCCTCAACATCGGGCCACATGTAAATCAAGGTGAGCCACAATAACGGTCCACAAATACGTCAAGATGGCCCTAATCACATGGGCCCTATATATATATATTAAGGTGGGCCCTTAACAATAGGCTATGAATATGGCAAGTGGGCCACATCACATAGGCCATATGTATATCAAATGGGCTACGTCAATGGGCCCCGTGTATAACAAATGGCCACACCCCATATGTAAGTGGTGACAATAATTACCACTGATTAAAATTCCTAAGGCCTGTCATAATATTTATTTCCCATATAATCTGATCATAAGGTCCTAATGATTTCAATGGTTAGACAGTTTGGATGAGACACTTGCATCATGGTGGGTCCTATAGGGATGAACAACATAGATAAGGCACATGCCTTGTGATGGGGCCACACTGATGGAAAGTGTGAAACTTATACGTCAGTGGGTCCGACATGGGGCCCACCATAATGTTTATTTTCATCCAACCTGTTCAGAGGTCACATAGACCAGGGGCCCACCATAACGTTTATTTGCATCCAATCTATTCATAAGGTCTCGTGGACCTAGAGCCCATGGTGATGTTTGTTTCCACCCAACCTGTTGATGAGGTCATAAGGACCTAGGGCCTACTAAAATGTTTATTTTCTATCGAACCTTGGGCCCACCATAATGTTTATGTGCCATCCAAACTGTTCATAAGGTCACTTGGACCAGGGGGCCCACGGTGATGTTTATTTGCCATACAACCTATTCATAAGGTCACGTGGACTAAGGGGGCCCACTGTAATGTTTATTTTCCACCCAACCTATTTATAAGGTCACATGCTCAGGGGGGAGGGGGCCCACCTTAATATTTATTTTTCACCCAACCTGTTGATTGGGTTACCTGGATAGGGAGCCCACCGTGATGTGGTCCACAAATCCAGTCCACCCATTATGTGTGTCCCACGTGGTTGCGGGTTCTGACCAAGTTTCAGCCATATCCAAATTTCAGGTAGGCTGCACCAAATGATTTTATATGTTTTAGGCATGTCCTCACATGATTTTAGACGGTATGGCCCACCTGAGTTCCGTATACGGGTGATTTTTGGGATATCCAATAATTTAAAGGGGACGTGCCAAATGCACGGTGTTGATGTTCGAAACGCAACATGGTGGGGCCCACAGATGGGCCATGAGGTCCTGCCCGTCCGTCCGCCTACCTACGCAGCCACAGGCGCTGCCTGCGTCTTCTGTCAGCAGATGCAGCAATGCTGATGCTGTTTCTTTTTTTTTTTAAAAAATAATTTTTCCATGGTTTTTCGTAGGTGGGGCCCGCATCAAGGAAATCCAGTCCAGCCATTGGATTCTACGGCCCTTGATCAACTAAATGAGACCAATATGTGACATATTTTTGACCAATGGAGGAATTAAAGCGGGTTTTAACGGCAGTATAACTATTTCCTACAGTATGGCTTGCTTGATTATCAGTTTGGTCTCATTCTTCGGCTCAACGCCTAAAATGGTCTGAGAAATGGAATGGACGCGTGGATTATATACATATATCAAGGTGGGGCCTTCATCAGTGGCCCACCATTTCCTACTCTTTTCATTTTTTTGCTTGCAAGTACACACCCATGTTAATGCACATACTCCATGTTAACCATACCCGTCCAGCGTCCAGAGACGCTGAACGACATGGATAAACACATGCAATGTGGTGGGTCTCACATGGACGTGGCCCACCACTCTAACTAAGGTGGTTCCACATAAACATGGCCCACTTGACCTAGATCAATCTGATATTTATGTTTTCCTTCCATCCAGGCCCGCCAATGGGCGGGATGGAGTAGATCCAACACATCCATCCGATGGGTCTCACATGAATATATGATTCATGGTGGGCCACACTCACCCCTTCATCATCATCACCATTCAAAGAAAGAGAGGGAGAGAGAGAGAGATAGAGAGAGAGAGAGAGATACGGTGAGATAGAGGGACCCTGCCACTATGGGCCCCTCTTGATTAAATCACATACATCAAAATGGGTCCCACCAATAAGTGGGCCCTCAAATCATTAAATTAATAGTAGAAACTCAAAGATCACCCACCTCTTGGCCTTCACCTTGCTCCCTTAGCCTCCTTATTTCCTTTACTTGATTTTTAACGGTGGTAGATGATGGATCAACGGTTGAGATGGGAGATGAGAGAGTAGGGAAAGTGGGCCACACTTGTTGATCTTGTGAGAGTTGGGAAGGCTTGGGACATGTGAAATTTTTTCTTGGGAGAGTGTTTTAAGAAATGAGAGAAAGAGAGAATAATATATTAAAGGCATGGGTGGAGTGGTAATTGTAATGAAGAGGTATGGGTTTGTTTGATTTTTTGTAAAAGAGGTATGGTTGGGTTTGAAAATTAATAGAGGGATGGTGAGAGGAGAGAGAGAGTTGACTTTTGAAAAGGGAGGGATGGGTTGCATGTACTTGGGTAAGGTTTGTACTTGACATTGATTGATGGGACATCTCGTAGAGATTCCCTCGTAATTCACAACGTGCAGTGTTTTCTTGAAATGATCGTGGGCCCTCATCTTCTGGCATGAGTATCGGTTTGATGTGCGAGTCACGGCGATGGTGCGGTCTCTTTGATACAGGTTTCGATTCGAGTCGACTTCGGCATGCGAGATCCGGCTTAGGATCACGTGCAAACGTCGGATACGAGTCGAGGATTGTCAAAATTTGACTGGAAGGACCGCAGAAGCCAACGAAACGGTATGGTCTAGGATATGGGTCTTACAATATTTTTGAAAGTAACTAGAATTAGAACTAGAAGAAGATGTGAATCTAAATCTAAATTAATTGAGAGAGTAGTTGTGATTAAAGTGATTAAAACTAACAAATTTGAAGCAGGTAACTAAGGTTTCCAAGGATCCACTTGTAGAGATTAGGGAGCCCTCTTACTTAATTCTAGTTACACGATTAGAATTGAGTCCTATCCTATCCAATTGAAAGATAAACAATTAAGATCAATCTGAATTTTCCCAGAACTAATTCTCAATGGAGGAGAATTATGATAATTGGAAGAGATTCATCATCAAATAATGCCCATGAAATGATGGCTAACAACAAGATTTACCAATCTCACAATCTCAAAATCAGGAAAAGAAGATACTCAAAACTATTGCAAATCTACTGTAATTTGAGTCACAATAAACCATTAAGAACTGAAAGTATTCATTTAAAATCAAGCTTAGAATGAAAGAAGGTTCAAAATAAAAATTCTTGGTGATGGCCTCTCCAGCCTTTTACTTCACTCTTCAAACCCTTGAAGATGCCTAGGAACATCCTAGGGACCCCTATCTATAGTTTTGTAACTCCAACTTTCACATTGAGTTGGAAAATTCTAGAAACTGCCACAAATTTATGCGGTCCGTGTGCTCTCTGCGTAACCTTAGACAAGTCGAAGAAAACCTTCGACTAGTCCAGTGCATCTTCGACTAGTTGAGAAAAGTCTTCGACTTGTCGAGGATCACATGAAATTAAAAGTTCATGTTGCCGGAGTTTGAGTCAAGGAATCTTCGACTAGTCGAGCAGGAGCCTTAGACTAGTCGAAGACGGGCTTAGACTAGTCGAAGCAAGCAGATTTTTAGGGTTGATTTTCTTTACTTCAAGTCTTCAATTTTCTTCATTTCTCACTTGGTTTTCTTGGATTTTTAGCATGTGAATTCTTTATTTTTGATCTTCTAAGATCCAAACTTTGCTTTGGTGATTCTTGAGCATTAAATCTATGCTTTTAACATCCTTTTTCGTCCAAGATCTTATATTCACCTTGCAACACAAACATGAGTAAAATAGGACATTAACTAGTATCATGTTCATAGAACCAAGATATAAATGGGTCTAATATGTAATATTTAACCCTTAACATAGCCCCTCTCCTTTGATTGAGCAGGCTTAAAAGTGGTGCTAGGTCTTGGGGAGATGTCCCATGATTGTGCGTTTTAAGCAAGTCTGTCAAAATAGTCCTACACATCATCGATATCTTTGTTTATGAATTTCCCATTGCACATTATCTTGACCAATTGGGGCATGGATGCTCACTCCCCAAGTATAGGGTTGTGATGTAGTAATAGACTTAGTGAGACCGAGGTCAAATCCCAAGGGACTGGAACCTGTACGTAATCTGAAAGTAAGTAGAACTAGAACTAGACTAAGATGAAATCTAAACAAATAAAATTTAAGAAATAATGGTGAAAGTATTAATCTAAAATTAAGAGAATTCAAGGAAAGGAAACTAGGGATTCAGAGGATCCACTTGTAGAGATCAGAGAGATCTTATGCCTACTTAAAGAACTCAATTAGACTTAGAGTCCTATCTTCATCCAGTTGAAGAGTGTAACCATGGAAGTCAAACTGAACTTCCTTTGATATAGTTTTCAAGAGATGAAAGGTATATGAATTAGAATGGATTCCATCATCCAACCATGCCCAGGAGACAAAGTCAACAACATAATTAAACTAATTAACAACCAATCAGAGGATTATGAAGGTTAGGAAGGGTACCATCATCTGACCATGCCCAGGAGATGATGGTGAACAACAAGACTTTCTAACGTTATAAACATAAAAAGGAAAGGAACATGCTCAAAGCTATGACAGACCCATTATAATTTTAGTCGCAACAAACCATTAAATACTAAAAATAATCCCTTAATAATCAAACTAGAATCAATATCAATTCAGTCTAACATGAATGCAAGATGTAAAATCACCCCATCACACTACAAGCTTCACCTCTTAGCCCTAGCTAAGAGGTTTAGCCTGACATGTAGAGGCTAGAACACTCAAAATTTAAGAAAGAAAACATAAAAATAGGAAATAAAAGCACACTCTCTCCTGCACTCCATGGCTCCACAAGTCTTGGCTTCAATTGAATCCCTCGACTCCTCTTTTCTCTTTCTTTTATAGCAGGAGAGGTTGGTGGACAGCTATTTACACACAGCATCTGAAGTCAGTGTGGAAAATTTCCGCACTCCCTACGTACATAAGCATAAACCGACTTGTGCTTGACTGAAATTTTTAGACGGTGCGTGGCTTCACCTTAAGATCTTTCATCATATTTAGGGTCGGCCTAGGCTTGTGCTCCGTATGGATGGTCTGGATTTGCCCTCCTAGAAAAGTTGGTGGGCCACATCTTCCCGAACGTCTGAAAATCACGGACGTACATAACGAACGCACAGGAACTGCGCTAAGCTCTCGGTGGGACCCACTTAGGCTTGGAAAATCCACGTCGTCCACCCAATTACTCTCAAAATTTCAGTCAGGAAAGGATGGGTTTGGCTATCCGTTAATGCGGCCCACCTGATAAATCTTATAGTCGTTCAACCAACGTTGGAATGGTTAGGATGCCATTATCGTTGTCTTTTTGAAATTATATCACCTTGGCTTGGATGATAGGAAGCGTGGGCTGCTGATGGATGGTCCATATCAGACTCTGGAAGCACAGTGGTGGCCCACAAGATTTATCCACAGGCTCTGTTTGTGAAACAGAGCCTTCGTAATGTGTCTCCTGTCATGTTTGTTGGGGCCATGATCGATGTTAGATAGGAAATCCATTCCGACCATTGGATTAGTCTCGCAAAACCAGTTGGGATTGGTGCTGTTCGGATCGCATTTGGTAAGGCCCCTTAAGAATGTCATTCTACCGTCCGAACGACGCTTGATCTATAGTCTTCTACGTGTGTATGCATGGGTTTGAAAAAACCCCTCTTGTATATATGGTTAGTTCTACCTTATGGAACTAATGGATGAATCTAGATTTTAGATTTCAGTCTGGTCAATAATCCTTGACCGGACTCAATGGGCCGGTGCACATTAAGTGCACAGGTGATATGCATGTGTACACTTAACTGTAGGCTCCATCATGATGCATATGCCAAATCTTCTCTGTCCATTCAATTTTTTATCTCATTTAAGTAGTTGGGGCCAAAATTGAGGCATATCCAGATATCAAGTGGGCCCCAAATTGATAATTTATGAGCTGATTTGTCTGTTGGGCCAATTCTAAAGGGATCCAATGGCTGAAAATTGACATGTACGGTTCATTTATGGTCCTCAGGCCATGTATAAAGTTTCGAGCCGAACAGATGGTGGAAATCTTATGATATCGCATTCAGGACACCTTTCAGGCCACTTGAGCGTCAGTTTCTCGAGTTTCTCGGATCTCTGGCATGTAAATCTGTCGATCTTGATCCCCTAGAGTCCGTCCCTTACCTTGGTGACTTCTGAGCATTAATTTCATGCTTTTATCACCCTGTTTTAGTTTAAGCTCCTAAACACACCTTTTAGCATAAACATAGTTAAATTGAGTCATTAAACAGTGCTATGTTCATAAATCCAAGCAATGAATGGGTTTGATATGCAATATTTAACCCTCAACATAACCCCCAACTAACATCTTGCTAGTCCCGAGCGAAGTATGTGAAAAGTAAGTTGAGAATTACAGGACAATTTCTATAAACTCGAGTGATTTTTGCAAAATCATTCAGATACGAAAATTCTAAGATTCATGAATGTTGGGTATTACTTTCTCCTAGACTCAAGCGCACGGTAAACTTCATAATCAAGTTCAGAGTATTAATCCATCAATTAGAATAATTCTAAACATTAGGCTCCATGAGTGTATAGTCTAATCTTGGCTTATCATCATTAAAATTCACTTCTTTATTTCAGGATATCATTGGTAACCGAAAGAGAATTCATGATAACCAAGAATTAAACCAAAACTTGCCTCACAGATCATCTTTTTATTCTTTTGGCTTTTGATTTTTCCATTGAAAGTAACGCCAAGAAGGGAAATCAAATCCTCACTTATGGGGAGCAAACTAATGGTGAAGACTGTACACCCAACTCTTTTCACATATCATCCATGGGGAATCAAATCCTCACCTATAGGGAGCAAACCTATGGTGAATATTATTTGCCCAACCCTTTCCAAAGGTATATGTGTATTTTTTTTTAAGCTAGGTATTTTCTTTTTTCTTCAATTGATCATGATGGGTAAATTTTCTAGGTTCTAGGCTGGTTCCTTACATGCTTAGTGATTACCAAGTTAACCCTTCAATATCAACTGCAATCTTAATGTGAAAGCGAGATGTGATATGTGAAATCATGACTCAATCAATGTTTACGACTTCTAATTCTAGATTAACAATTCAAACTTAACTGTGAAATCTAACAGATACTGAATCCAAGAGTCATAAATTACCAACATCACATATCTTGAAATTCTAAGTGCCCTAGATGGTTGTCAAAATTACTTCGAATTCACAAGAAATTTCAAAAAAATTTCATAACTTTTGCTCAAGACCAAGAAAACTTAGGTTACCTAATCTCCCACCCGCAACCTAAAATCTACATTGTCCTCAATGTAAAAGATATGAGCATGCAATACACATGGGACATCGAAAGTAAATGCAAAGTGATGGGAAGTAGCACTTGGATAACAAATCGAGAGAGACTTTCCAAGAGATCGCAGTATGAAAGCTGATCAGTACGAGAGTGAAGACATGAAAGTAAACTATCCTAAAACAATGTATTAAGAAAACTAACCTAATGGCATAAAACTGTCTATCTTAGAATAACATAAAGCAAACTAACTTAGTCTTAAGAATGCAGGAAAAAACTACTGAGTCATGTCGCAAGGTTCCTCTTTCAGCCAGTATCTTAATAATTTTCTCAGTAAGTGCTTCAACAGGATTATCCAAAAGCCCTTTTTGCAATAGGCTTGGATGCCCTGGAGCATGAATTTTTAGAGAAATTTATGGACCTCAGTATAAGGTTTCCTTTTAATTTCCTGAGGTGTTCAAAGTATATATGATTCACCTGTGATAGAGAAAGTTTTAGAGTTAGTACCTCAGGGTGAATCGGAGACTACAGGTAGATAACATTCAGAAAACTTTGCAAGTGATGTAGTCTCAACACATTCAGAAGTGTCAGACTTTAGTTCCATTGTCAGCTCCTCCTCCTTTAATGGTAGACAGTGAGGATTTGGGGAGGAAGAGGCTTTACAATAAGGGTTCTCTCGATCTATGACAACTACCGAGATGTTATTTTGTGAAGCATCCACTATTTCTTTTATCATGGGATCGTTTGAATCTGCAAAGTGTGCCAAGCAATCATCCAAAGAGTTGGGACACTCAGGTGAGAGTGACTCATTTTCCACATTGAAGTGTGTGATAATCTGCCCAAGGATTTCATCATCTTTAAAAATAGATGGAGGTATGCTCTCTTGCTCCAACCCTGCGCAGACAAATTGAGGGTCAGTGGATGAAGTATTGATGTAAGGACTCTGTTGATTGATTCTACTCAGAAGAGGCATTGAATCGTCACAGGTGTATGACTTAGATGGTGGCCATAACTGGGTAGTTTCAACTTCCAGAGTCATATCAAGCGGCTCGTTCATCTCCCGAATCATATCATCATCCAATTCAGGGGAGTGGTCTAAACATGTCTCACAAGAGTTAGACATCGATTGTAAGGGGTTCATCCTCCACATTTAAATCAGGCATGTCAGACGAGTGGAGTAGCTCCTTCTGACCGATCACTTCGTGTATGTGAGATCCAACCTAAATTCGTATGTGTGCATGTGTGTGTGTGTGAGTATACATTTAGTTTATTTTAGTTTTGCGGTCTTACCAATCGAATCCAGGTGACCTGCGACCCTCAGATAGTGTTTGCGTTCATCCTTAAGTCCGGTCATGTAGACCTGACTTGGATCGAGTCAAAACCTATGCCATTACGACAGTATTGTCGCCGCGATTCCAACACCACGTCTTGTGCGTCCATCCGATGTGTAGATCATAAGTTGTGTACGTTTCATTCTATGACCCTTGATTTTGATCATGTGGTCGATCTTGGAGTGGTGCATGTGGCCCACACTTCCTCTTTTGTACAAGTTCTAACATACACTACACACACCACCTAAATCTCCATAACTCACACTACCAAGACCTCACACACCACTCACACCTAACCTACCCTAGCAAACATTGTTTGTATCACCATAAGTTAATGATTACTTCTCTTAAAAAGCTTTTCCCTCTCTTTTCCTCTCTTTTCTCTCTCTGTCTTGTCTTCTTCTCTATCAATTTTTTTCCATTTCTTCAGCCCATTTTCTTCCATTTTTCTAGCCACCTTCCTCCTTAATACCCCACCATGTAACCCTTGAAATCCCATCTCCACCATTGATCTATCTCCCTTGGTGCTAAAGGACCTTAGTGTGAAAGTTTGGTGGTCATCTTTAAGGTGGGTGACTATTATTTTGCTGAATTCCTTTATTTCTTTAATATCATTATTTCTTCATGGATGAATCACATGAGACCCACCAATCTATGGTGGGGATCCCATTTGATCCCATGGATGTGGGCCTTTGGCCTATCCTACATGCATGTCATGATCCATGATGGGGCCATTCTCCATGGACCCCATCATGATGTATTTAATGATCCACTCCATATCAAGGTCATCTAGACCTTAAAGATCATGTTGGGATGGTATTCCAACCATCCATAGCAATTATAGATCATGCATGTAGTGATTATATGATGTGATTCATTCTTGAAAGGGCCCATTAGTGGCGGGGCTCTACCCCATGGTCGGATTGTATTCCTTCTCCATCTTTTCTCTTCTGTATTTATAGCCAATCTGATGTATGTGTGGCCCACTTGATGTGCCATGCAACTAGGCGCAAGTGGTTAGACATCCAGGCCCACCTTGTTGCCCTATATTATTGACATATTTTAAATAGCCTTTAGGCTTGATTTTATGGATGATCTTAGAAGGGGCTTGGGTTTGAGAGTTGTGTGACCCATATAGGTGGACCCCAACCTAAGAAAATTGTGATTTATTTCTCTTTTAATTATCTTTTGGGGTGGTTTGGATAGCAACATGCTACTGTCCAAATCTGCCTGGACAGATTTTTTGGGCCACCTTGGGGCCTGATTTCTGAATCTTTAGTGGGAATACTGAAACAAACTAATATATGATTATTATATCTTCATGACTCACCTATAACCATACCAAATTTCAACCCCATCTGACATTCATTGGGGTCCCAAAGGTGTGGTCCAAGTGAGGTGGACAGTTTAGATTTTCTGCACTGTTCCAGCAACATTCTACCTTGGACAGGTTGGAATTTTGAAATTTATTAAAATATTTTTGGGTGTTTAAAAATTCTAAAACTTTATAGGGAGGTGGAACACTCATGGTAGGACCTACCAACCAAAATTTGGGGCCAATGGACACCTGTACACACCATGGTGGTGGCTGGGCCGGCCCACTATATTGTAGTGTCCAGACCGATTTTCAGGATTTATTGATTTCTTTAAATGAATTAAAATATTTATTCATGTCTAAAAATTCTAAACATTTGTGGAAGTGTGGTCCACCCATGGTAGGACCCACCTACAGAATTTTGGTACTAATGGACCCCTGTGCACACCGTGGCAAGGGGCGGACTGGCCCACCACGTTGGGACATTCAAGTCAGTCCGATTCTCTGGACAGATTGTTTTAATCAAATTAATTAAAATATTTATATATGTCCAAACGTTCTAAAATTTTTTATGGGTGTGGCCCACCCATGGAGGGACTACCCTGCAAATGTTCAGAGCCATTGGGCCTCTGTACCGACCGTGGTGTGGCCTGCAATTTGGATCAGTTTTGGGCCAAGTACTCAAGCACGCCCCTACCTTGGGTTGTTGGGCCTGCATTCTAATGGCATGACCTACTTGAAGTAAGTGTTGTATATCTCTCTTTTTATTGGGTGGGGCCCACTATGATATATGTTGATTACCATGGGTCAGTAACCCATCTAAATTAAATAAATTTCTAGACTCCAGCAGGCCTAGGAAATGGGTGGGCTGGAATTCCAGCAGGGGGCCCAAAATTTGCTACATGGTTGATTGTTTAGGAACTATTGTGGTACACTAGATTTGAGAGAGTGTTACACACACTCCTTGCTTTCCTTCCTTAGACATTTTTTTTGGTGTAATTAGTGCCTCTCAAGGCCCATCTTTAAGGTGATAATATGGTTTAGCCTTAACCAGATTTTTGGTTGTTTTATGGGACATTTGTACTAAAAACCTATTCCTTAAGCCTAAAACTGTGCAGGGGCTGACCTTATTGTTTTACAGGCCTAATGGGCCATCTACATACTGATCATGTGTATTTATTAACCTTGATGCCCTCATAAAATGTTTAATTGTGGACTGACTTGTAAGGCCCACATAAATGTATATTGTGGAGGGCCTTGCTAAGTCTTTGGGCTGATGTGACAAGGCCCACACTGTCAGTATAGGCCTTACCCATGTGTATTTTTGGGCTTATGGGCTGACCTTAAGTCCACCATAATGTATGAATTGGATGACTTTTGTTTTGTGTCATTTCCGTAGGGCCCATTATGTAATATAGTCTCTCGTTCCTTTTGTGGTAGTGATTAGGCCTTTTAGACTTAGTTCTTTTGGATAGGCCCATTGATCTTGTGGCTATACTCTCCCATCTATTGTGATGGGCTTAAGGGCAATAATATGTAAGAAGTTGGGCTCTTGGCTGCCCAATAAATTGACCCTGTACTTGGGCCAAAAGTGAGGCCCAACTCACTTGTGTTAAATGTAAAACTTTCTCATGTAAACAAATTACTGGGCTGCCCATGAAGCCCACCACAATATGTGAAATTATGACCTTTGTAGTTGGGCCCAAACCTTACTTGAGGGTCCACTATCTGGCCTATAATTTGGGCTTGGTGTATGGCCCATTAGGCCATGCATTGCGTGAGCTTTAGACCTTATATTATATGAGTAGTGACAGGCTACCTCTTGGAAGCGAGTTGAGGTTGAATGTCCTCTTGGGTGATCCTAAGGTAGGGCCATGAGTTTCTCTATGGATGGTTAAAGGCCCATCATAGACCCTAGGCTATTTATTTAAGGCTCAATATGTATGTATGTGGAACCTACCTTAACGTATGTTTGGTCCAGGCCATCCAAGCCTTGGATCACCCGATCTTGGATGCACTCTCTGCCTTGGGTTACTGTTGGACTCACAATCCAATGATAGGCCCACTTGATCTTTTCATGATATATATACACTCTCCATCTGGTGGGGTCCCCCAGTGAGTGTAGTTGGCCTTCATGAGATTATTTCCACATAGTTAACTAATTTCTGGACCTTAGCAGGTCTAAGAAGTCAAACTGGCCAAAAGTTTATCAAAGGGCCTTAAGTATAAAATTTTATGGTTAAAAATTTATTAGGCTGTGGGGCCCACTATATTGAGAACTTGTGTACGTGTTACATGTATATGTTTTCTTATAATCTTTGGACTTAATCTGTGCATTCTTTTGGGTCACCTTTAGTGATCAGATGAGGACCCCATCTTAGATCATATTTTTTTGGGGGGAACCCATGGGCCTAGAGTGGGTTGGGACGTCCCAGCTTAGCCCAACCATATATTTGGCCGACTTCCACCATTTTGATGGACTTATGAGCTAAGAGAATGATAGTATTGGGCGCTTGGTTGCCCACTTAAATTGCTAAGTTATTGCGCTGATGTAGTTGGGCCTATTTCATCCAAACTTAAACTTATTTAGTCGTATAATGTGTACGCGGGCTGCCCACCAAGTCCAACTCAATGCATGGATTCTATGGCCATTGAGAATTGAGCCTTGGGCCTTAATTCCCTTCTTGGAACCCATGTTGTTAAAAGTGGTATTTTATCTTTTTAAGGCCTATTATGAGGAATATATATGTATATGGTTATATTTATTTTTATCTTCAATGTAAGCCTTGGGCCTTCTATCCACAACATTCATGGTTGGTATGATTTTTTGGAGAATGGTGATTAAATGTCCCCATTATGGACCCCGCTAGGCCAGGTTGTATTTAAGAGTGATTGGATACTCATCTTAGACTCTTGTTAGGCTCATTTCTATATTACTTAGATCCGCAGCTCGTACACTTAGTTTCGTAGGCTACCCCAGGCAAAGGGCCCCCACTAGAAGTTGGATTCCTTAAAGATATTGTCTAAGTACTTGGTCTTGGTTCCTTCTTGGATAAGAGGAATGTGATATACATTGCATATCGCCCAATAATGTGACTGAATTCATCCTCATGACTACGTGCATTATTGTATGCCTAGTTGACACTATGTGTGTGGTCATATTATTTCATTGGGCATTATATGATACTTTTTCTGAGGGAGGTAGTATCCCCTCTTAAGCACGTTGGATGCTTGGGATTGATGCATGGTTGATTGTGTGATTCATACATCTGGCATTGCATAGCATATGAGCATTATCGCCCTTGCTTCATTAAGGCTGTAACCTCCACAAATACATCGTGGATGGCCATTTTTGGACACCAAAAATGTTACTTGAGCATACCGGGTGCATAAGATGCACAAGAGTGAAATTTTCAAAACTTTCATGGTACTAAGGATTTGCTCCAGCGCCGTGACCGGGTGAAATATATGAGCGCACGAGGACTTTATACCGTTAGGCCACGACTCTCACTATCATGTAGTCGGTTGGATAGGGGTGTGGCCTTACTCGCCTGATGTAAGAGGGCATTGCTAGGCTGAGTCTGACCAGCTCGTGAATGAGTCCGCTACCTTTAGGCCTTTCTGGTGATTGGCTATCCACAGGTGGGTAGTGAGGTCTCTTACGTTCGTTTGACTGTGCGGGTTCTATAGAGCGGCAGTCATCCAGCAGTGTAATGGACCTCAGTGATTTCTTCATTATGGAAATGTACTTGATATGTGGATTGGATATGAGCACTGACATTACTTCGCATTGTATTTGCATCTGCTGTGTAAGCCTTATAATGCATCGCCTTTGCATAATGCCTAGTAATCATTATATTACATTACTCATTGCACTATATTACCGTGGTATGACTTCCTACATTATCATACTGTCTTGGTACAATTTCTTGTGTTCGTGATAGCCTTGGTAAGGCTAGTGGTATTAGTATTGATCAGGACTCCCTTCTGCATTCTCTATCTTTTTCTGAGCACCATTATCACACACTTTTACTACCTTCTAAGCTTTCTATAAGCTTATGCATGATTGATGCGTGCAGGAGATCCTAAGTTGGCGTCTTAGCAGCGGAGCTTGGATAGGTGTGCGATCCGAGGACCTAGTGTTACAGAACATCTTCCTTCTTTCTTTTATTATCTTATGTATGTCCTTTTGGACCTTATGAAAACTTGTAAAAGTTTAAATTCACAGTGGATTTTATGATGTGCGCCTTTATTATTCTCAGATTTAGTTGTTGTGATCTTAGGTATGCTCGTATTAGAAATGATTATATTGTTACGAAAATTTTCCTTATAGGATCCCAGAATTGGAACCTTCCTCAGGAGCTAAGAATGGGGTACTAAGGAGGCTGTTGCAGCCAGAACTGGCCATCGGGTTCCTTGTGAGTCCGGTTACTGAGTTTAGGATGTGACAGGAGTTGGTATAAGAGCATAGCAAGTAATTTTAGAATAACTTGGGATAGTATCACATATTTTCTACGAGCTTAGGACAAGTAGTGTCCTGAGTGCATTTCCCTCATTTCGTTTGAGCCTTCAAGGATTCTAATTCTTAGGTGTCCATCACCTTTGTTCTTTCTATAGACCATATCGTCTAATCGAGGTGCCCATGATTGTGACGCCCGTAGCCATGGTTCACATTCCAATCTAGTGACCTGAGAGATTTCTGCCCCACCATCTGAGATTCCTGTTTCCCCTCTGGAGCCTTTCGTACCTTTTTCTAAGGCTCTTACTGTACTTGTGCCTCCGTCAGAGGCCAGTGCTACCCCTACTTATCTGGCGATTCCTGTAGGAGCTGAACATCTCTAGTAGTTGATACAGGTTGTCACTGATGTTCTTCAGACCCGTCAGCCCATTCCTAAGATGCCTGGACAGGTGGAACAGGAGCATACGAGCCCCCTTTTGTGAGATTTGACTCTACAGTGAGCTCCGTTGGTGGTATTTGTACTTCAAGGTGAGGTCGAGTGGACTGGTTCACAGAGGGATCGTGATCAAAGGAGAGGTCGGAAGAGGCAGGCCCCCTCTAGTAGTTCCCGACAGCGGCAGAGGTGCGTGGCCTATCGAGCCGCCAGAGCATCAACATCACATGCAATAGCTTCTTCATCATCAGCAGCACCACCGACCACTTCATCTTTAGGCCCCTTTTCCGGTGTTCGCTTCAATTGTGGATAGGCCGGGCACCGTGGGCATGAGTGCCCTCTTCCTTTGTAGCAGCGATAGTGGCTCCTGCCACCAAGTCCCTGACAGCAGCTGAGACAGCAGGATAGACCCCTGTAGCGACCGCAGCAGCAGAGAGCGCAGATGCAGAGGGGACAGACACCTCCCCAGCCACCTCAGGCTTGATTTTGCGTGACTCAGCAAGACCCTTAGTTATTAGGGGAGTCGTTATGGATATTTTCCTTGTCTTCATATATAAGCCTTATGTTTTGGTGCATCGCACCCTTTTTGTATCCAAGGGCTTTTGTTCACTTAGAGTTTTATTAGAGTCTGCTGTAAGGGATTATCAGTATTGACATTTTTGGAAAGATTGCTGTGTTAAGCCGATGATATTATTGTGTTCCGTTTTGGTTGGTGAGATGTTCTTACCTGCTGAATAGTTTTGTATTGCCAATGTCGAGCTTATTTTCTTGTCAAGGTAGTATTTCTGATTAGGGATGGTAGGCTAGATTACTAGTTTTTTGGCCGATTGTGACGCTTGTCAGCGTGTTAAGGCCGATCATCTGAGACCCCCTAGTCCCTTGCAGTTATTGAGTGTTTCAGAGTGGAAGTGGGAGCACGTATCGATGGATTTCATCATAAATTTACTGAGGACTCAGCACGGTCATGATGTCATCCAGGTTGTCGTTAATCGTTTGATGAAGTTGGCTCATTTCATTTCAGTGTGTGCTTCCTAGTCTATGGACCGACTTGCAAGGTGTTTATTGAGGAGATAGTGAGACTGTATGACTCCTTTTGAGGCACGTTATGGTAAACTGTATAGGTCTGCTAAATGTTGGATCGAGGTAGGAGAGCATCGTTTCTTAGGTCCTGAGCTTGTGATGTAGACGTCAGATGCTATTGATATTATCAGGCAGAAGACGCGCACAGCTCAGAGCCGACAGAAGAGTTATGCTGATCATCGGTGTCGACCCCTTGAGTTCGCAGTCGGGGACATGGTGTATTTCAATGTCTCACCTATGAAGAGCGTGGTTCGATTTGGTGTGAAGGGAAAGCTCGCCTCGAGATTTATTGGACCTTTTGAGATTACTGAGCGTGTAGGTGTTGTGGCCCATAGGCTTACCTTACCTCCTAAGTTGTCCGCGATCCACGATGTGTTCTACGTTTCTATGTTATGAAAATGTGGGTCAGACACTATTCCTGTGATTGATTGGCAGCCACTTAAGGTTTGTGAGGATGCTTCCTATATTGAGCAGCTGATTTGTATTCTTGATCGAAAGGAGCAGGTCCTTAAGACTAAAGTCATTCCCTTAGTTAAGGTGCAATGGGGTCATCATTCGAAGGCCGATGCATCTTAGAAACGTGAGGCCGAGATTAGAGATCGTTATCCCTATTTGTTTGATAATTAATTGATATATGATTGTTTATATTGCCTTCCTTATATGATGATTGCTATATGATGGTGGTGTTTGGTCTTTTCTTTTGTCCTAGATTGGTCAATTTCGAGGATAAAATTTCTTTATTGGTGGGGAGGGTTGTGAGATCCGACCTGAGTTCACATGTGTGCATGTGTGTGTGTGAGTCTGCATTTAGTTTATTTTAGTTTCGCAGTCTTACCGGTCGAATCCAGGTGACCTACGACCCTCAGATAGTGTTTACGATCATCCTTAAGTCCGATCATGTAGACCCCACTTGGATCGAGTCGAAACCTGTGCCATTGCAATCGCATTGTCACCTCGATTCCAACGCCGCATCTTGTGCATCCATCCGATGTGTGGATCATAAGTTGTGTACGTTTTATTCTATGGCCCTTGATTTTGATCTTGCGGCCCATCTTGGAGTGGTGCATGTGGCCCACACTCCCTCTTTTACACAAGTTCTAACACAAACTACACACATTACCTAAATCTCCATAACTCACACTACCAAGACCTCACACACCACCCACACCTAACCTACCCTAGCAAACATTGTTTGTATCACCATAGGTTAATGATTACTTCCCTTAAAAAGCTTTTCCCTCTCTTTCCCTCTCATTTCTCTCTCTCTTCTCTTCTTCTCTAGCAACTTCCCTCCATTTCTTCAGCCCATTTTTCTCCATTTTTCCAGCCACCTTCCTCCTTAATCCCCCACCATCTAACCCTTGAAACCCTATCTCCACCATTGATTCATCTCCCTTGGTGCTAAAGGACCTTAGTGTGAAAGTTTGGCGGTCATCTTCTAGGTGGGTGACTATTATTTTGTTGAATTCCTTTCTTTCTTTAATCTCATTATTTCTTCATGGATGGATCACATGAGACGCACCAATCTATGGTGGGGATCCCATTTGATCCCATGGATGTGGCCTTTGGCCCATCGTACATGCATGTCATGATCCATGATGGGGCCATTCTCCATGGACCCCATTATGATGTATTTAATGATCCACTCCATATCAAGGTCATCTAGACCTTAAGGATCATGTTAGGATGACATCTCAACTATCCATAGCAATTATAGATCATGCATGTAGTGATTATATGTTGCATATATAATCAATGTAATTGCATGGGTATGATTCATTCTTGGGAGGATCCATTAGTGGCGGGGCCATACCCCATAGCCGAATTTGATTTCTTCTCCATATTTTCTCTCTAGTATTTATGGTAAATCTGATGTATGTGTGGCCCACTTGATGAGCCATGCAACTAGGCCCAATTGGTTAGACATCTAGGCCCACCTTGTTGCCCCATATTATTGGCATGTTTTGGACAGCCTTTGGGCTTGATTTTATAGATGATCTTGGAAAGGGCTTGGGTCTAAGAGTTGTGTGACCCATATAGGTGGACCCCACCCTAAGAAAATGGTGATTTATTTCCCATTTAATTATCTTTTGGGGTGGTTTGGATAGCAACATGCTGTTGTCCAAATCTACCTGGACAGATTTTTAGGCCACCTTGGGGCCTGATTTCTGGATCTTTTGTGGGAATACTGAAACAAACCAATATATGATTCTTGTAGAATTATGACCCACCTATAACCATACCAAATTTTAGCCCTATCTGACATGCATTGGGTCCCAAAGGTGTGGTCCAAGTGAGGTGGACAGTCTGAATTTTCTGCATTGTTCCAGCAACATTCCACCCAGGATAGGTTGGAATTTCAAAATTTATTAAAATATTTTTGGATTTTTAAAAATTATAAACATTTACAGATAGGTGGCCCACCCATGGTAGGAACTACCTACCAATTTTGGGGGCCAATGGACACCTGTACGCACCATGGCAGTGGCTAGACCGGCCCACTATAATGTGGTATCTAGATTAGTCTGATTTTCAAGACAGATTGAATTCTTTAAATGAAGTAAAATATTTATCCATGTCCAAAAATTCTAAACATTTGTGGGGGTATGGTTCACCCATGGTAGGACTCGCCTACAAAATTTTGGTGCTAATGGACCCATGTGCAAACCGTGGCACTGGCCGGACTGGCCCATTACGTTGGGACGTTCAGGTCAGTACAATTTTCTAGATAGATTATTTTATTCAAATTAATTAAAATATTTACAGATGTCCAAACATTCTAAATTTTTGTAAGGATGTGTCCCACACATGGAGGGACCACTTTGCAAATGTTCAGGGACATTAGGCCTCTGTGCCGACCGTGGTGTGGCCTGCAATTTGGATCAGTTTTGGGCTAAATACCTAGGCACGCCCCTACCTTGGGTTGCTGGGCCTGCATTCTAATGGCATGACCCACTTAAAGTAAGTGTTGTATATCTCCCTTTTTATCTGGTGAGGTCCACTATGATATATGTTGATTACCATGGGTCAGTAACCCATCTAAATTAAATAAATTTTTGGACTCTAGCAGGCCTAGGAAATGGGTGGGCTGGAATTCCAGCAAGGGGCCCAAAATTTGCTACATGGTTGATTGTTTAGGAACTATTGTGGCACACCAGATTTGAGAGAGTGTTGCATACACTCCTTGCTTTCCTTCCTTAGATGTTTTTTTTGGGTGTAATTAGTACCTCTCAAGGCCCATCTTTACGGTAAAAATATGGACTAGCCTTAACCAGATTTTTGGTAGTTTTATGGGACATTTGGGCTGAAAACCTATTCCTTGAGCCTAAGACTGTGCAGGGGCTGACCTTATTATTTTAAGGGCCCAATGGGCCGTCTACAAGCTGATCATGTGTATTTATTAGCCTTGATGACCTCATAAAATGCTCAATTGTGGGTTGACTTGCAAGGTCCACATAAATGTATATTGTGGAGGGCCTTGCTAAGTCTTTGGGATGATATGGCAAGGCCCACACTGTCAGTATAGGCCTTACCCATGTGTATTCTTGGGCTTATGGGCTGACCTCTAGTCCACCATAATGTATGGATTGGATGACTTTTGTTTTGGGCCATTTTCGTAGGGCCCATTATGTAATATAGTCCCTCGTTCCTTTTATGGTAGTGATTAGGCCTTTTGGACTCAATTCTTTTAGATAGGACCATTGATCTTGCGGCTATACTCTCCCATCTATTGTGATGGGCTTAAGGGCAATAATATGCAAGAAGTTGGGCTCTTGGCTGCCCACTAAATTGACCCTGTACTTGGGCCAAAAGTGAGGCCCAACTCACTTGTGTTAAATGTAAAACTTTCCCATGTAAACAAATTGTTAGGCTGCCCATGAAGCCCACCACAATATGTAGTATTATGACCTTTGTAGTTGGGCCCAAACCGTACTTGAGGGTCCACTATCTAGCTTATAAGTTGGGTTTGGTGTATGGCCCATTAGGTCATGTATTATGTGAGCTTTAGACCTTATATTATATGATTAGTGACAGGCCACCTTTTGGAAGCCAGTCAAGGTTGAATGTCCTCCTAGGTGATCCTAAGGTAGTCCCATAGTTTCTCTATGGATGGTTAAACGCCTACTATAGACCCTAGGCCATTTTTTTAAAGCTCAATATGTATGTTTGTGAAACCTACTTTAATGCATATTTGGTCTAGGCCATCCAAGCCTTGGATCGCCCGATCTTGGATGCACTCTCTGCCTTGGGTTAGTGTTGGACTCACAATCCAGTGACAGGCCCACTTGATCTTTTCATGATATATACACACTCTCCATCTGGTGGGGTCTCCCAGTGAGTATAGTTGCCCTTCATGAGATTATTTCAATATAGTTAACTAATTTTTGACCTTAGCAGGTCTAGGAAGTCAAACTGGCCAAAAGTTTATCAATTGGCCTTAAGTGTAAAATTTTATGGTTAAAACTTTATTAGGCTGTGGGGCGCACCATATTAAGAACTTGTGTACGTGTTACATGCTTATGTTTTCTTATAATCTTTGGGCTTAATCTGTGCATTCTTTTGGGTCACCTTTAGTGATCAGATGAGGACCCCATCTTAGATCAGATTTTTTTAGGGCATCCCATGAGCCTAGAGTCGGTTGGGACGTCCCAGCTTAGCCCAACCATATATTGGGCCGACTTTCACCATTTTAATGGACTTGTGGGATAAGATAATGATAGTATTGGGCCCTTGGTTGCCCACTTAAATTGCTAAGTTATTGGGCTGATGTAGTTGGGCCCATTTCATCCAAACTTAAACTTATTTAGTCATATAATATGTACGCGTGCTGCCCACTAAGTCCAACTCAATGCATGGATTCTATGGTCATTGGAAATTGAGCCTTGGGCCTTAATTCCCTTCTTGGAGCCCATGTTGTTAAAAGTGGTATTTTATCTTTTTATGGCCTATTATGAGGAATATATATGTATATGAGTACATTTATTTTTATCTTCAATGTAAGCCTTGGGCCTTCTATCCACAACATTCATGGTTGATATGATTTTTTGGAGAATGGTGGTTAAATGTCCTCATTATGGACCCCTCTAGGCCAGGTTGTATTTAAGAGTGATTGGATACTCAACTTAAACTCTTGTTAGGCTCATTTCTATATTACTTAGATCCGCAGCTCGTACACTTAGTTTCGTGGGCTACCCCAGGCAAAGGGCCCCCACTAGAAGTTGGATTCCTTAAAGATATTGTCTAAGTACTTGGTCTTGGTTCCTTCTTGGATAGGAGGAATGTAATATACATTGCATATCACCCTATAGTGTGACTGAATTCATCCTCATGACTACGTGCATTATTGTATGCCTGGTTGACACTATGTGTGTGTGGTCATATTGTGTCATTGGGCATTACATGATACTTTTTCCGAGGGAGGTAGTATCCCCTCTTGAGCACGTTGGATGCTTGGGATTGATGCATGGTTGATTGTGTGATTCATGCATCTGGCATTGCATAGCATTTGAGCATTATCGCCCTTGCTTTATCAGGACTGTAGCCTCCACAGATACACCATTGATGGCCATGTTTGGACACCGAAAACGCTACTTGAGCATACTGGGTGTATAGGATGCCCGTGGATGAAATTCTCAAAACTTTCATGGTACCAAGGATCTGCTCCAGCGTCTTGACCGGGTGAAATATATGAGTGCACGAGGGCCTTATACCGTTAGGGCGCGACTCCGTCTATCGTGTAGTCTCTTTGATAGGGGTGTGGCCTTACTCGCCTGATGTAAGAGGGCATTGCTAGGCTAAGTTTGACCAGCTTGTGAATGAGTCTTCTACCTTCAGGCCTTTAGGCGGGTAGGGAGGTCTCTTATGCTCATTTGACTGTGCGAGGTCTGTAGAGCAGCAGCCATCCAGCAATGTAATGGACCCCGATGATTTCCTCATGATGAAAATGTACTTGATATATGGATTGGATATGAGCACTGGCATTACTTCGCATTGCATTTGCATCAGCTGTGTAAGCCTCATAATGCATCACCTTGGCATGACGCCCAGTACTCATTACATTACATTACTCATTACACTATATTACCTCGGTATGGCTTCCTACATTTCATACTGCCTTGGTATAGCTTCTTGTGTTCATGATAGCCTTGGTAAGGCTAGTGGTATTAGTATTGATCGGGACTCCCTTCTGCATTCTCTATCTTCTTCTGAGCACCATTGTCACATACTTTCACCACCCTCTAAGCTTTCTATAAGCTTATGCACGATTGATGCGTACAGGAGATCCTAAGTTGGCATCTTAGCAGCAGAGCTTGGATAGGTGTGCAAGCCGAGGACCCAGTATTGTAGATCATCTTCCTTCTTTCTTTTGTTATCTTATGTATGTCCTTTAGGACCATATGGAAACTTGTAAAAGTTTAAATTCATTGTGAATTTTTTGATGTGCGCCTTTATTATTCTCAGATTTACTTATTGTGATCTTGGGTATGCTCATATTGGAAATGATTATATTGTTATGGAAATCCTCCTTGTAGGATCCCAGGATCGGAACCTGCCTCAGGAGTCGAGAATGGGGTACTACGGAGGCTGTTGCGGCCAGAACCGGCCATCGGGTTCCTTGTGAGTCCGGTTACCGAGTCTGGGGCATGATATTGTACTTTTTGATTACTGACCTGGACTATACTTGAGATTGATTTTAGGGGAATTTGGGCTGAACACTCATGATCATCATCCCAATACGCATCATCATTTAATTCTGTGCAGTGCACACTCGGGATGGGATCGCTTTTCTCACATTCTATTCCTAAATTTGGTTGAGATTCGAATAAACTAACCTCTACCAATCATTAAAATCCTGTGTGTCATGTAAGGAAGGTGTGTCATCTTCACTATATTTGAAAGATACCCACATCTCTTGACCATTCCTTTGAATAGTCATCGAGATCGACTCATCGAGAAATTGAATCATATGCTCATTAATATAATCCACCTATTCATTCCAAATTCTAGAGTTCTTCAAAAGCAAGTTAGGGTCACTTTCCTCACTTTGTTTCTCTCGATTGGGTTGAGGCTGGGATAAACTAGCTATTGGTGCATGAAAAATCATGAATTATAAAGAAGGATTCAGAAGTTGGAAACAACTAAAAGACGAGTGAATAATGAAAAAAGGAGGAAAGGATTTCGTTGCGCGGGTCGCGCACCTGGTTGCGCTGGAGAAATCACAGTGCAGAGCATTGAGCGGGTATCATGGTTGACTCCGACTCACGCAAAGTGTTGTGCGGTTAAAGAAGTCTATTTTATTGAACGCGGGCCGCGTAACTGGGTGCGTGGGTAGGACAAGTAAGACTATCATTGGGCAGACAGCGCCACCAAAGGTAGAGACAGATTAAAATTAACGGTTGAGATTAATGTAAAGTGGAGCCCATGGTACAAAAATCAAGGTGCCACATGTGCAAAGGCCTATAAATACGTTACTCCCCTCTTCATTTGGGACGAAAGGTTTTCTAGAGGAGGGCGGAGCTCTAAAGATAGATTGAAGGTGAGAAGACAAGTTGGTTGCGTGGGTCGCGCATCCAAGGTACTTGGTTGAGCCGACTGTCGCGCAACCTTGGTAACAGGTTGCGCCAACTTCGTAACAGGTTACACGGTTCTTACCCTCAAGCATTGCGTTGCGCCGACCGCACAACATGTGTTCCAGATGCGCAGGTCACGCAACCAGGTCATCATGTGACCAAGGCAAAAAGGCGCTGAAATGCTGTCGAAATCATGGAAGTGCAATCTTCACTGCTTCAAAACTCTCTCCTTTGTACAATGGACGAATTCAAAAGAGAGATGGGTTGAATAGCTTCAACATTCGTCCTAAGTCTTGGGAGATGACCAAAGCTACTGTCGAAATGCTGTCGAATTCAAGATTTGACATACAAACTTCATTGATTACAATATCTGTTCATTTCAAAATATTCTATCTTCGAATTAAGGGATTTGAAAGGGATGTATATAAACTCAGAATTAATAAGCGTCATGATTATTGTATGAAATCTCTTTGTTATATTTGAATAAAGTAATTTCCCTGAATCGAAACGCATTTATTTCTGGTTCGAAATAAAAAGGCGACTCTACTGGGGACTTTATTTTATTTCAATAATAGCATTGAGAGTATCATAGAATTCTCATGGCATTTTTGGCGTCTTCTGATGCCAAATGGTGACTCTCAGCTGGAACATTCCCCCTTCATCTCTAAGATAAAATATTTACTATGAATACTAATTACAAACATGCTTTGTAATTGAAGCTTTCGAATCCTACTGCCAATCACGATCAATGGTGACTCCTGCGAGAAAAGTGAAGTTCTGTTTTACTCCTGTGGGGTTCAAATAGAATGCGTGCCAGTTCCATCTCAGGAATATGTGACTTAACAGCCTACAAACAAGAGCAGTTTGACTCAAGTTACAGCTGGGGTTATATCTACTTCACCTCCGCTTTCGGAAGGAGATAAGGAATGGACCCTAGTGATGACTCATCAGATGAGAGCATGAAGAGCGAAGAACCCCCGAACGAACCTGCCTTCGTCAAGAGTTAGAGGCACTGTGACGTGCAATGCCGCTAGAAGAAATCCTGAACTTGCTTCCCCTGCGATGTACCCTAAACGAACAGTTCCGCAGTTAATAGTGCTCGACTTTCCAGCTTTAATCGCTCCGAGGGCTCGATGGATGAAGGAGAAGAAAGGTAAAACAATAGTGAGGGGCTCACCAATGTTTGTGTCTCCGCAGGCAAGGTCGCCGACCATCATATTGCCTCAATCAACCAATCGCACAGGGAGTACAAAAGAATCGAACGATACCCCACCTTCTCCTCTCTTTGTGAGCCCTGTGATGTCAACATATTCATGCTCTATTCCAGCTACGACTTCGTCGAAAGGCACGGCTTCGTCGAAAAGTGGAGAAGTCATAGTACATATGGCTGAAACGAACCAGGAAAATGTGTCATCCGCTGAAGATCATATTAATGAGATGGCAGAAGCACAAAGGGTGCTGATGGATGAATGCAGAAGCCTCAGGGAAGCACTAGCGACTCTCATGCATAATGTGGCCAAGATTACAGCTCCACTAATGACAAGTGCAGCAAACAGACATGAAAACCATCCTGACCGCTCCCATCAACAAGGGGCAGGATTAAGAGGATCCGTCCCAGTTACAAGAACTGTAACACAAGACGATGTAAGAAAAGTCGTCGAAGAAACTGTCAAAATAGAAAGAGAGCGTGCAAGTACTGGCCGTTTCAGGTACTGGATGCCATACTCAAGGGAAGTAGAAGACATCCCCTTTCCAGCCAACTTCAAGCATCCGGACTTTCAGAAGTTTAACGGAGAGGGGTCACCAGAAGAACACTTAATGCACTTCATCACCAGCATGGGAAATTTCTCTACAATACCTCAGTATTGCTTACAGTTATTCGAGTCATCACTGACAAGCAAGGCATTTCGATGGTATTCCAATTTAGCTACAGGGTCTATACGTACATGGGAAGAGATGCAAGATGCCTTCATGTCAAACTTCTTTTCTTCTGAACGTGACGTTAACATCACAGAATTGGCTTCCGTCTGTTAGAGAGAAGGAGAACCAGTGGAAAAGTTTATAGACAGGTGGAGGACACTAAGGGCTTCGTGTAGGCAATTGCCAGAAGAAAAGGAACAAGTTAAGATGTACCTGAATTCTATGGAAACGGGCATCGCATTTGGACTCACCAGCGCTGACATCTAACTTTCCGTGACCTGGCCACCAAAGCTCACGCCTTGGAATTGATGACTCGTAAAATGTCAGCCTTTCACCATGAAGCAAGTAAAAGAATACCGAGCAGGATGGCTGCAAATACCGTTGAGTATGATAAAAGAAGGAAAGATGCAAGGGATTCAAGAGAAAAGGGGCAAGAACGTAAAGAAAAATGGCAATAGCCAAGAAATAGATACGATAGAAAAAGGGTTAGGATGCTTAACTCTCATGAAGGGTTCGATTTTGACAAAGAAGATGTCATTCCTATGATGAATCAGTTGCTGAAAGCCAGTACAATATCATTATCAGAACCCAAACGTCCTGAAGACGTGACAAGAACTAGAGAAAGGGATTTCTGCCGTTATTATCGTTTGGTAGGGCACCCGATGGGGAATTGCTACACACTAAAGTGTATAATACAGCGAATGATAAACAAGGGCAAAATAGTGATCGGTGAAGGAAAAGAAAAGGGTACCATGGCAACTGTGAATATGCTCACAATTCGGGAAGGGTCCTAAGACGAAAAGGAGAAAAGAGATCACAAGGCCATAAAGAAGGTAGCGACGATCACACTGAGATCAGGAAAGATGATAATGAGTCCTGCAAAACAAAAAGAAGGGGGCATAAGAAAAGAAGCTACTGAAAGACAGCACAATGATGACCAAAATGAAAAGAAGAATGAGATGATGAGTGTGACTTACGATGTGGTGAGTCATTTGAAAGGCATCCCGGCCCGATTAAGCGTCTATGATGCACTTAAGTTATCAAAAGAATTTCGACAAAGCCTGGTCCAAGCATTGTCTGACTATAATGTTAGAGAGACTTTGCTGGTAGAGATGGAACACACCGGGGACAATAAGCGAAAAAATTATTTACCGGTCATTTCCTTCTCTGATGATGATTTGATTTGTGAGGTAGAGCATAACAGTTCGCTGATGATAGAAGGTCATATCCGTGGGAGGAAAGTTAAATGGATTCTGATAGATAATGGATCCGCAGTGAATCTCCTGTCGCTGTCAATGTTGAGTAAGTTAGGTTACCGCTAGACAGATCCGTGCCCTAGTGGAATGATGATACAAGGTTTCAATCAAGATGGGCAACGCGCACTTGACAAGATTACATTGATGCTAGAAGTAGGAGAGTTGACTACTGACGTCATAAGCCACGTTATAAATGCCACAACGATGTATAATCTTCTCCTGAGGAGACCATGGATACATCAGTATAGCATTGTACCCTCCACGCTACATTAGTGTTTCAAATACTGTAAAGGTGGAATATAGTACAAAATAATGGTTGATGCTAAGCTGTACACAGAAGCTCAATCCTTCTTCGCAGACGTCAGCTATTATAAAGGGTTCGTGTAAGTGCTATGATTTCATATCCCTTTGGTTGTCAAATTTTGTGGTGTCAAAACCTATATCTATGTCTTGTATATCTTATGTTTTATGATTGAAGACTATTCATTGCAATCAAGTCATCGCATTTCAAGAAAAGATCTTAAATGAAGAAATTTTTCAAGACATGGATGAAGAATTCAAGTATTGAAGTCTTCAAGTTTGCATGTTCAAGATTCAATCAAGTTCAAGTATATTAGAAGACTTTGTCAAGTCAAGATCAAGCTTAAGAAGGCCTACTACAAGATTTGTATATTCTCAAGCTTCTCTTAAGGGTCATCTGAGTGTTCAAACTTTCAAGTCCATCTCACTTTTAAGATTTGTTTGACCTTAGATTGACCTTAGGATGGGCTTTACAGTAGGTCATTCTGGATACATAACTCATATATTTTAATATGCTTGTTTGGAGTGTTCTAAGACCAGTCCTATGGACTTCAAGACCAGTCCTAGCTCTGCTACGACCAGTCTTAAGTTTTTCAGGACTATTCCTAGGTTGTTGAAGATTTTTGGATCTTTCTGGTTGTCCTACGACTAGTCCTGGACATCTTACGACCAGTCCTGTAAGTTCTACGACTCATACTTCGACCGGTCGTAGCCCTACGACTCAAACTCTAGCAACCAATTTTGGGGTCCGACGACCGGTCGTAGGTGACCCACGACCAGTCGTAGGTGACCCACGACCAGTCGTAGGTGGCCCACGACCGGTCGTGGAACAAAAAATCCAATCCCGTAGAAATGTTTGAAAATCTTTGGAGCTACGACCAGTCTTAGGATCCTAAGACCAGTCGTAGACGGGATTTTTTAGCCTATAAATAGAGCACGAACTTCAGAGTTTTAGCAATTCAATTCAATTCTATTCAAGCAATCTTTAAGCTATTCTCTAAGATAAGTTTGTGTTTATTTAAAGCTACTTTGTGCTTATTTAATATTCCTTTTGCTTGCTTATTTTTATTTGATTTTGATCTACATTTTAATCTTATTAGAAAAGAGGAATTTCTGATATTCCTTCTTCTTGGATTCAAAATCAAATAGAATTAGCCTTTTTGATTTAAAATCAATTAAAATTAGAACCATTCTTAAAGTGAGTATTGGACTTTGAACGTTGAATCAAACTTCTACTCCGATTGGTTCTACCGGGCTTGTTCAAAAGGTGATTCAGGTATTTTACATTTTTGTAATTTACTTTCTTTGGTTTTGTTTGAGATTTGCTAGAAAAATCTCATTGTATTGGTTATCTAAGGAGAGCCAAAAAACTCAGATTGTGGGGTTTTTGGATTGTATAAGCCCGAGATCAAAGACAAAATTGTGAAGGTTTTAGGTGAACCTTTGAAACCTATTTTGATAGTGCATGTTAATATCTCCTGTGTGAGGATATTAGGAGTGGAGTAGCATTCTGTGTGGCTGTTGGATAACAGTTGGTGTACACACAGGCGAACCACTATATATCGTTGTGTTGTGGATGTGTTTTACTCTTTCATTCTTTTATTCTTTCTATTTTATGGAGAGTGTTTGTAGATGAATGTTGTAATCACTTCAAGCAAGTGTGGATGAATGTTGTAATAACTTAGGATTTATTTTCTGTAAGTTATTTTGATTTCCTTGCTTTTTATTCCTCATTAATTTGTGATATAAAGGACGTTCTAGAAATAAGGTTGTCCTACCTTAAACCTTTGGTTTTTAGTGTAAGGTTGTCCTTAGAACTGATATAGTATCAATCTCTTTATTTAGGCTACTTTAAATTCAGCATTGTGCTTTATTTCTTTTATTATTCCGCTGTTATAAGTTTTATTTGGCATTGCCCTATTCACCCCCCCTCTAGGGCATATAGCTAGGCCCTTTCAAGTGTTATCAGAGCCTAATAGCTCGTGCTTATTGTTTTTTTATTGGATTTATTTCCTGAGCTAATGATCTAAGCTATTTTAAGATGTCAAATTTTGATAGCATATCAGTCACTAGGCCACCACCTTTTAATGGCATAAATTATGCTTATTGGAAAGTCAGGATGAGGATCTTCCTTAAATCCTTGGATGAAAGTGTGTGGCTGACCACAGTGAATGAATGGAACCCTCCTATCACTGAAGTAACTAATAGTAATGGTTCAAAATCAGTGAAAGTAACGACTTATTCTCTTTGGACCACACTTTAGAAAAGTGAAAGTAGTGCCAATGCAAAAGCAATAAATGCAATTACTTGTGCATTATCACCAGATAAATTTAAAAGAATCATCTCTTGTGAAAATGCAAAACAAGCATGGGATGTATTGGAAATGACACACGAGGGTACATCTATTGTCAAGAAATCTAAAGTCCAACTCCTCACAACTAAATTTGAAGAAATTTATATGGAGGAGAATGAGATGTTTATGGACTTGTATACTAGATTGAATGACATTGTGAACTCTATGTGAGGTCTTGGTGATAAAATCCCAGAAAGTAAAGTGTGCGTAAAGATACTACGTTCACTTCTTGAACGGTTCAATTCTTAAGTGACCGTGATTCAGGAACTTCGTGATACGGATACTATGAGGGTTGAGAAACTAGTTGGTTCACTTCAAACCTATAAGTTATCCTTTAAGGCTCCTAAAGGAAAATCAATTGCTCTCAAATTATCTAAAAATGTTTCACAAGAGAGAAATTCAGATTTAGAAAATTTTGAAGATGATATGGCGCTTTTAGCAAAAAAGTTTTACAAAATTTTTAAAAACAAGAAAAAAGTTGATTTTCAAAAATTAAATGATAAGAGACGATCTAAACCTAGAACTCGAAAATTCTTGAAAGATAGTTAATGTTATAACTGTCAAGAATATGGGCACTTAGCTAACAAATGTCCTAAAAAGGACAAATCAAAAAAGAAAAGCATGATGGCTACGTGGGATGAATCGTCTGATTCTAAATCCTCTTCTAAATCAGAAGATTCTGAATCCGAGTCAGGCGAAGATGTTAAAGCCCTTATGACTCTAGCCAAGATCACCCTTTCAGATAATGATGATATATCTAGTGAAGAAAATCTGAATAGTGATTGCGATAATGAAGATGATCTTCAGGATGCTTATAATGCCCTTTATAAAGAAAGTTGTAAAATTGCTGTCAAGCTTAAATTACAAAAAGAAAATTTTTCTAAGCTTAAGGAAGATTATGAGTCTCTTGTTTTAGAAAAGTCTTATATTTCTGATTCCTTTAAAAAAACCAAACATGATTTAGATTTCAAAACCTCTAAAATTGAAGATTTGAGATCCAAAAATGAGAAACTCAAAAATGAGGTAGCTTCTCTTCAGAGTTTGAAAGACACATGGAGATACGCCCATGGTGATCATAAATTGGAAAAATTAATATCTGGATCAAGAAAATGTGGCGATCGATCCGGGTTGGGATATGATAAGGATATATCTCCAAAACAAAAGAACATTGCTCCTAAATTTGTAAAAGGAGAGTCCTCAAACTCAAAAGAAAAGAATACTTATCAAGGTTTTTCTAAAAATTCAAGGTCTTTTCAAAAACCTAAAGGTAGCCATGTCAGCGTTAATTTTCAAAACCGAAATTCATCGACTGAAAAAATAATTGATCTTCTCAAGGAGCTATTAAAGTCTAACTCTATAGGTCTCTCCTATAACAACAGACAAAAAAAGACCATTTATACTCCTAAACCCAAAACAGTTATGAAATGGGTTCCTAAAGTTGCTAGCTTGGTTGCCCACACTACTTTCAAAGCTACAAGCCATTCAAAGTGGTACCTAGATAGTGGTTGCTCCAGGCACATGATAGGTGACAAAGCTTTATTCACCGATCTTAAATATATGACTGAAGGGTCAGTCACATTTGGTGATGGAAGGAATTGTAAAATCATTGGCCAAGGTACGGTTCAGCTCTATAACCTTCCCTTATTTAAGAATGTTTTATATGTTGAGGGCTTAAAACACAACCTTCTTAGCATTTCTCAGATATGTGATAACAACCATAGTGTAAAGTTTTCTAATCAAGGTTGTGAGATAGTTAATAAAAAGGGTTCTATTATATTAACTGGTCGCAGAACTTCTGAAACTGCTACATCGTTAGTGATGCAAGCTCATCTACTCAATCATGTTACATGGTCCATACTGATGAGACTGAATTATGGCATAAACGCCTTGGACATGTACACTATCAGAACTTATTTAGATTGAGCAAAAGAGAACTAATTAGAGGTCTACCCAAATTGTAAAAAGTAGACAAAATATGTGGTGAATGCCAGTTGGGCAAACAGACTACGAACTCTCACAAGAAAGTGAACTCCAATACCACATTTAGACCACTCGAGCTTCTCCATATAGATCTTATTGGACCAACCAAATCGGAGAGTCAAGGAGGCAAAAAATACATCTTTGTTATCGTAGATGACTATACCAAATTCACTTGGGTATTGTTCTTAAAAGATAAAATTGAAACCCTGGATGAAGTGAAAAAGGTCATCAAACGAATCCAAAATAAGAAAGGTTCTCATGTTAGTAAGATCCATAGTGATCATGGATCTGAATTCGAAAACAGTAGTTTTAAGAAATTCTATAACGATCAGGGAATATCACATGAATTCTCTATGCCTAAAACACCGCAACAAAATCGTATAGTTGAAAGAAAAAATAGAGTGCTTCAGGATATGGCTAATGTTATGTTGAATAGCATGAACCTCTCTAGAAATCTTTGGGCTGAAGCAGTTAATACCGCATGTTATATTATTAATCGGGTTTATACCAGTAAATTTAATAATAAGACTGCTTATGAATTATGGTTTGAAAAGAAACCTACTGTCAAATACTTTCGAGTTTTTGGCAGCAAGTGTTATATTTTACGTGATCGTGAAAATTTGGGTATGTTTGATACGAAGAGTGACGAAGGTATTTTTCTTGGTTATTCTTTGAACAGTCGAGCTTATAGGGTTCTAAATAAGAGAACTGGTGTGATTCAAGAGTCCATCAATGTGGTCATTGATGATCATTTGAATACACCAGCTCCGAGTTCAGATGATGATGAAGCTCTTATTATTGACAATCAAGATATCTCATCAAGTCAAAAAGAATCTGAACCAAGGACTGTCAAAGATCATCTAACCAATCAAATACTTGAAAACTCTCTCACTGGAGTTCGTACTCGCAAAAAAATTGAGAACATATGTAATTATGTTTGTTTTACATCCCAAATAGAACCGGTCAACGTAAAGGAAGCACTTCTGACGAAAATTGGATTGTTGTTATGCAGGATGAACTTAATCAATTTGTTCGTAATGATGTTTGGTATCTTATTCCTAGACCTAAAGATAAACATATTATTGAAACAAAATGGATCTTTAAAAATAAGTCTGATGAGTTTGAAAATATTATACGAAACAAGGCTAGACTGGTTGTACAAGGGTACACTCAAATTGAAGGCATCGATTACGATGAAACCTTTGCTCCAGTCGCTCACCTTGGATCAATCAGACTTTTTATTTCCATCGCATGCTTTAGAAAATTTAAAATTTATCAGATGGATGTAAAGAGTGCCTTCTTGAATGGCGATTTACATGAATAAGTGTATGCTGAACAACCTTCAGGGTTTGAAGACCCTAAGTTATCTGACCATGTATTTCGTCTTAAATAGGCTCTCTATGGTCTAAAACAAGCGACCAGGGCATGGTATGAGAAATTGACTAGATTCTTGCTTAGTCATAGCTTTCAAGTAGGAAGTGTCGATATGACGCTCTTTGTTAAGAAGAATAACAATGATATTTTGATGGTTCAAATATATGTTGATGATATTATTTATGGATCAACTTGTTCTAACATGTCTATTAAGTTTGCAGAGTTAATGAAATTAAGGTTCAAAATGAGCATGGTTGGCGAACTTAACTATTTCCTAGGGTTGCAAGTAAAACAACAACCTGATGGAATTTTCATTTCCTATACCAAATATGCTTCAAATTTGGTTAAAAGGTTTGGATTTGAGAATGGTAAGAACTTTGATACTCCTATGAGTACTACGTTAAGACTCTCAAAAGACTCTTCAGGTAAAGATATAGATCCTAAACTATATCGCAGTATGATTGGTAGTTTATTGTATCTAACTTCTAATAGACATGATATCACATTTAGTGTTGGAATTCGTGCGAGATATCAGTCTAATCCTAAGGAATCACATCTTACTGCTGTTAAACGGATTATTAGATATGTCACAAGTACTATAAATTTGGGTCTATGGTACCCTTTTGATACTAGTGTTCAATTAGCCGGGTACTCAGATGCTGATTGCACCGATAATATCGATGATAGAAAATCAACCAGTGGTGGTTGTTTTTACATTGGAAATTACTTATTTTCTTGGTTCAGTAAGAAGCAAAGATCAATGTCGCTCTCCACTGCTGAGGCTGAGTATATTGCAGCTGGATATGCATGTACTCAACTAGTTTGGATGAAACGCATGCTAAGCGATTATGGAATTAATCAAGATTCAATGATCTTACATTGTGATAATTTCAGTGCTATAAATATTTCTAAAAATCCAATCCAGCATTCACGTACAAAGCACATTGACATTAGGTATCATTATATACGTGACTTGGTTGAAGAAAAAGTTATTTCTTTGGAATATATATCAACCGAAAATTAACTTGCTGATATATTTACTAAACCGCTCGATAAAAGCAGGTTTAATAAACTGAAATTTGATCTTGGTATGTGCATTTTACATTGAATATTCTTTCTTGCATGTATCATAGTGTATTATATTTGTTTAAATTTTAATTTTTTGCTTTAAAATATGATTTTTGGTCGATACTCGACCAGTCGTGGATGTACATGACCAGTCGTGGTACGACCGGTCGTAGAGCTCGTGAGCATGTTATAATTTGGGAAAAATCCCCTTCTTCTTCATTTCCATTCTGACCTATGACGAGTCGTGGCTCGACTAGTCATAGGATTTCTTGTTGTTCTTCAAGGTAAGTCCTATTTCATCATTTCTCTTGAAGATTCATGCTCTCTGTGCTTTGATTTGTTCATATTATTGCTTGATTTCATCTCTTGTTGAGTTTTTCAAGGGTTTCCTCTCAATTTGCTGATCTAGAGAAAACCCATCTTTCTTTTGTATATTTCTCTTACTCTTTGTATATCTTTTTGAATATGGATGCTAGAGAAAAAAAGAAAATAGCCCGTGGTCCATCTTCTTTTAGATCTGCACCAATAACTAAACGGCACCTTCGGTCACCCGAAGATGATTCTCAAGATGTAAGAGATCTACGTGTCCTTAACATTATCATTGAGCATACCGCTGATCTCAATCACATTGCTCCATATGGTATTGTCCCCCTCCTTGAATATGTTGGCTGGACTAACATTTTGCTTTGGGCTGGGCCTGCATACCAGTCCATTGCCCAATTAATGGAAGCATGCATCTCAGAATTTTCTCTTGACAATTTAATATTTTCAATTGATACTAGAGAAGAAAAATTTGAAGTAGACCGTCATTTGATATCAGGTATTATGGATATACCTGTTAATGATGAAGGTATACTGATTCATACTTTATACGACAAACTATCTGAATCGAAAAAACGCATGTTAACACGAGATTTATGCAAAATTGATGTGTAATGGACACACAAAGGGAATGCGCTCCCTTCAAAGTATTTGTTACCTAGATACAGAGTGTTACATCGTTTCTTTATTTCCAATGTGTATCATCGGTCCGGTAATAAAACCGAGTTGACTTCTTTCATGGTTCATGTGTTACATTCTATTGCTTCTGGTACCATGGTCTGTCTTCCTTCTTTAATTTGTTATTTCATTATTCAGTTTCGTCTCCATCCGGGTCATTAATATTCTGTTCGGTTATCTTATGACTATTTTAGCCACTCACTTGCTTGTCGACAAACCTGGTAATGAGGCACCAATTTATCATCTTATTTTTAACAATTCCAATCTTAATAAGATGAAATTGGATCTGTTTCCTGGCCAAGTTGATGAAGGTGGTGATGGAGGTATTGGTGGTGAAGCTGGAAATGAAGAGGAAGTTGGCGATCTTCCACAACAAGATGTTAATATGGATGACATATTTGATGATATAGAAACCGATTCACCTAATGATCTAGATTATGATCCTTCTGGTTTTGGTGCACGCCTTCGTGCATTGGAGGAAAAGGTTGATAATATGAATATAGCCCACGATATGCGATTTAAGTACATGCGAAAATATCTTCGTCGCATCAATAAGGGCTTACACCAGATTGATCCGACTATCCCTGCTCCCTCCTCTAGATCAGATTAGGTGAATTATCTTCTGGATAGTACAACATTATATTTTTTTTTGGATATGTATTATGGATTATGGCTTGATGCTTCAGGTTTATATTATGTCCTTTCATATCTCTTTCTCATTATCTGCTTTTTACTCTCTATGTTCTCCTTCCTAGTGTGACTTTCCCTTGTCATTTTGGGACAAAAAGGGGGAGTAGTAAGAGCTAAAGCTAAAAGGGGGAGTAGTATGGAAAGGGGGAGTAATTTGTTTGAATTGCTTGATTGAAGGATATGTGGATATGTGGATTGAGAATATGGAATCTTGAGGTTTTCATGTTATTTACTGTTTATATGAGCAGTACTCGTATTACTCAGGGGGAGTAGAGTAATTTATGATTTTATGACTTATGATTCCTTATTATCTTCTATGTTATGTGTTTTGTCACAAATTTGACAAAGGGGGAGATTGTAAGTGCTATGATTTCATATCCCTTTGGTTGTCAAATTTTGTGGGGCTAAAACCTATATCTATGTCTTGTATATCTAGTGTTTTATGATTGAAGACTATTCATTGCAATCAAGTCATCGCATTTCAAGACAAGATCTTAAATGAAGAAAGTTTTCAAGACATGGATGAAGAATTCAAGTATTGAAGTCTTCAAGTTTGCATGTTCGAGATTCAATCAAGTTTAAGTATATTAGAAGACTTTGTTAAGTCAAGATCAAGCTCAAGAAGGCCTACTACAAGATTTGTATATTCTCAAGCTTCTCTTAAGGGTCATCTGAGTGTTCAAACTTTCAAGTCCATCTCACTTTTAAGGTTTGTTTGACCTTAGATTGACCTTAGGATGGGCTTTACAGTAGGTCATTCTGGATACATAACTCATATATTTTAATATGCTTGTTTGGAGTGTTCTAAGACCAGTCCTAGACATCCTACGACCAGTCCTGTGAGTTCTACGACTCATACTTTGACCGGTCATAGCCCTACGACTCAAACTCCAGCAACCAATTTTGGGGTCCTACGACCGGTCGAAAGTGACCCACGACCAGTCGTAGGTGGCTCACGACAGGTCATATACCGCCCAGGACCGGTCGTGGAACAAAAAATCCAATCTCGCGGAAATCTTTGAAAATCTTTGGAGCTACGACCAGTTGTAGGATCCTAAGACCAGCCGTAGATGGAATTTTTTAGCCTATAAATAGAGCATGAACTTCAGAGTTTTAGCACTTCAAGTCAATTCTATTCAACCAATCTTTAGGCTATTCTCTGAGATAAGTTTGTGTTTATTTTAAGCTACTTTGTGCTTATTTAATATTCCTTTTGCTAGCTTATTTTTATTTGATTTTGATCTATATTCCAATCTTATTATAAAAGAGGAATTTCTGATATTCCTTCTTCTTGGATTCAAAATCAAATAGAACTAGCCTTTTTGATTTAAAATTAATTAGACTTAGAACCATTCTTAAAGTGAGTATTGGACTTTGAACGTTGAATTGAACTTCTACTCCGATTGGTTCTACCGGGCTTCTTCAAAAGGTGATTCAGGTATTTTACATTTTTGTAATTTACTTTCTTTGGTTTTGTTTGAGATTTGCCAAAAAATTCTCATTGTATTGGTTATCTGAGGAGAGCCAAAAAACTCAGATTGTGGGATTTTTGGATTGTGTAAGCCCGAGATCAAAGACACAATTGTGAAGGTTTTAGGTGAACCTGTGAAACCTATTTTGATAGTGCATGTTAATATCCCTCGTGTGAGGATATTAGGAGTGGAGTAGCATTCTGTGTGGCTGTTGGATAACAGTTGGTGTACACACAGGCGAACCACTATATATCGTTGTGTTGTGGATGTGTTTTACTCTTTCATTCTTTTATTCTTTCTGTTTTGTGGAGAGTGTTTGTGGATGAATGTTGTAATCACTTCAAGCAAGTGTGGATGAATGTTGTAATAACTTAGGATTTATTTTTTACAAGTTATTTTGATTTCCTTGTTTTTTATTCCTCATTAATTTGTGATACAAAGGACGTTCTAGAAATAAGGTTGTCCTACCTTAAACCTTTGATTTTTGGTGTAAGGTTGTCCTTAGAACTGATATAGTATCAATCTCTTTATTTAGGCTACTTTAAATTCAGCATTGTGCTTTATTTCTTTTATTATTCCACTGTTATAAGTTTTATTTGGCATTGCCCTATTCACCCCCCCTCTAGGGCATATAGCTAGGCCCTTTCAGTTCGATAAAGAAGAAAGAGTGAATGATGAAAACAGAGCTCCAGACAATACCCAGATAAGTGCAATAAAAGAAGAAACAAATGAAGCAGGACTGGCCAGAATTGCTGAAATAAAGAAGAAATTTTATTTCGTGCCGAGGCATTTAAGACAACTGGGACAATTGTCGCTGACCCTAGTGTCACCCGAGCAGTTAAAAATATTGCAATCCAATTACATGATGCCATTGCCGCATGTTGAAAAGAATAAGCCATTCCCGACTGCTCCAGGGAGATTTCAGGTTAAAGTCAGCGCAAAGCATCAAGAACCGATAGAATTTTATGCTGCAGCAGAATCAAGGGCCGAAGAAGAGAAAGAAGAAAATGTGTATCACGGCAAGTTAACACCGCAAGATCTTGAAAAATATAGTCCGGAGAGAAGAGAAATGATGAGAAACATGGGCTTTGATTATGAAGAGCCCACTGGCTTGAATCATGGGAAAGGGATCCAAATTCCTATCGACGTTGGTTAAGAAAAGCGAAGAAAGTTCTAAGGATTGGGAGCAGTAAATACAGTTATAGTGGGACAGTCGTCAGAAGAGAGTCTCAAGACGATAGGACATCCTGAAATGACACCGAAATAGATAGAAGACGGGGGGCAGCCGATTATAGATAGCTTACAGGAAGTAAATCTGGGTATGGAAGAGGAGCTAAGAAATACATTCATCAGTACCGGCCTTTCCAAACAAGAGTTAGAGGAATATGTCTGACTTCTCAAGGAAAATAAAGACGTCTTCACATAGACATATGTAGAGGTGCCAGGCTTGGAACCCTCTGTAGCAATGCACCGATTAAATATATCTAAAGAGAGGAAGACAGTTAAACAAGCACAGAGGCGATTTCATCCGAACTTAGTTCCCTTGATAGAAGAAGAAGTGAACAAGTTGATAAAAGTCGAGTTTATCAGGGAAGTCAAATATCCTAAATGGATATCGAACATTGTCCCGGTGAAAAAGAAAAATGGTCAAGTCAGAGTTTGCGTAGACTTTAGAGACCTAAACGAGGCCTGTCCGAAAGATGATTTTCCCCTTCCAACAATGGAGCTACTGTTTGATAGCACCACTCAGTACGCTATCATGTCCTTCATGGATGATTACGCAGGGTATAATCAGATTAAAATGGTGCCTGAAGATGAAGAAGCGACAGCATTTAGAACGTCATTGGGAATCTATTGTTGTAAAGTTATGTCGTTCGGTCTCAAGAATGCCGAAGCAACATATCAGAGAGCAATGCAAAATATCTTTCAAGACATGATGCACAAGCATGTTAAATGTTATGTCGATGACTTGGCAGTCAGGTCAGAAGATCATTAGGAGCATCGCGAACATTCAACATCTATTTTTCATCGACTTAGAAGGAAATAGTTAAAAATGAACCCAACCAAATGTGCATTTGGAGTATCTTCAGGCAAGTTCCTCAGTTTCGTTATCCGACATAGAGGCATCGAGATCGATCCAGGGAAGATCCAAGCTATTTAAAATATGCCGCCACCGAAGACATTAAAAGAATTAAAAAGTTTGCAAGGAAAATTAGCCTATATCCTCCGTTTCATTTCAAATCTGGCAGGGAGATGTCAACCGTTTTCCCACTTGATGAAGAAAGGTACAAATTTTGTGTGGGATCAAGCCTGCCAAATGCATTCGACTCAATCAAATATTTGATGAAACAGCCGCCAGTACTAACTACTCCAATAAAAGGGAAACCACTGATTTTGTACATATCCGCTGCTGAAAGTTCTTTAGGAGCATTGCTGGCTCAAGTGGATGAAGCCGAAAAAGAAATCGCTCTTTATTATTTAAGTAGAACTCTGATGGGTGTGGAATGTAATTATACGCTGATCGAGAAGGAGTGTCTAGCATTGATATTTGTAGTTCAGAAGTTAAGACACTATTATCTCTCTCACAACATAACTTTGATCTCGAGGGAAGATCCCATAAATTTTTTTATGAAAAGGCCGATGCTAAGTGGAAGATTGGCTAAATGGATGTTGTTGCTTTCAGAATATACTATTACTTATGAATCCGCAAAGGCAGTAAAAGGTCAAGCAGTGGCAGATTTCCTCACAGCACATCCCATAGCAGAGCATGAAGCGATCAATGAGGACTTCCCAGATGAACAGATAATGTTGGCTGAGTCATAAAGCCCGTGGCAGATGTATTTTGATGGCGTCGATCGAGCAACAGGAGCGGGGGCAGAAGTGATATTCATTACTCCTGAAGGTGACTTGTTACCTTACTCCTTTACGTTGGGTACTACATGTACGAATAATAAAGAAGAGTATAGAGCCCTCATCATTGGAATGGAAATGGCTCAAGAAATGAAGATAAAAATGCTGCATATCTTCGAAGATTCTAAGTTGATTATAAATCAATTAACAACTGAATTCGAAGTGAAGAAACAAGAGCTTTTGTAGTACTGTCGAAAGGCGCAACAGTTACTAGATCAGTTCTATCATGTCGAGATTACACATGTGCCGCGGTCTGAAAATGTGAAGGCAGACGCTTTAGCCAGCTTAGCAGCAGCCCTGTCCTGCTCAAATTAAAATCCTCTTCAAGTAACACTAGAAGAGAGAAGGTTTTTTCCATCTGCAGAGATCATCGAAGAGGCCGCTGAGATGCTTCCTGTATCATGTTTGGAGATAACGATAAATGACTGGGGCCAACCTTTCATCGATTATCTCAAATATGACAACTTGCCAGAAGAATTAGCAGAGAAACAACAAATCAACCAGCGGTCAAAAAGGTTCATTATACGCGGTGAAGTATTGTATAGAAGATCGTACAATGGGGTGATGTTGCGTTGCTTAGCCGAACAGGAGGCAAATTGAACATTATGAGAAGCACATTCTGGGGAATGTGGGGCACATCAAGCTAGTCGAAATTTGTTCCATAGAGTACATCGAATGGGATATTATTGGCCCTCCATGTTCAAAGACGCGATTGATTATGCAAAGCGGTGTCATGAATGCCAGATTCATGGGGATGTCATACATGTTCCTCCAAAAGATCTGCATCAGTCGGTCATCTCTTGGCCCTTCTCGGCTTGGGGACTAGATGTTATTGGTCCTATAAATCCGTCCTCGTCCAAAGGAAAGCAATACATATTGGCAGCAATGGATTATTTCTCCAAATAGACAGAAGCAATTACTTTACACAATGTTAAAGAAGGGGATGTCGTTAATTTCATCCGTCACGCGATCATATACCGCCAAGGTATCCTGAAGAAGATTGTTACAGATAATGGCACCCCCTTTAAGAATAGGGGTATGGAAAAACTTTGTCAGAAATACAACATTCATCATTCATTTTCAACACCTTATTATCCACCAGCTAATGGGTTAGCAGAGGCGTTTAATAAGACGATAGTCAAGATATTGAAGAAAACGGTGATCAGGAATAAATGTGACTTGGACGATAAATTACAGGAAGCTTTGTGGGCATATCGAACTACTCAACAGACATTGACGAATGCAGCGCCGTATTCCCTGGTATATGGCGTGGAAGCGGTAATCCCAATTGAAATACAAGCAGCATCACTCAGAGTGGCGATACACCAGTCCATAACAGATGATGCCAATGCAAAGATGAGGTTGAAAGAATTTTATTTGCTTGATGAAAAATGGCTAGCAGCCTAACAGCGATTGCAATCATATCAAGCCAGAATATCGGCTGCCGTTGATAAACATGTTAAATATCGTTCCTTCAAGAAAGGGGATATGGTATTGATGCTTAAAAGGCCTATAGTGGTCACCTGTCAAACAGGGGGAAAGTTCGAGCCTAAATGGGATGGGCCCTATAGAATAAAAGAAGTATACTCCAATGGCACGTACAGAGTTGTAGATCAAAATGGACGGGGTATCAGTACACCAGTCAACGTTCGCCTTATAAAGAGATACCATCCCTGAAGATGTTACTAGTTTTGATTCAGAACATCACCAGCATAATGATTCTGAATCAAAAGGGGGCAAGAATGAGCAAGGCTATGTCTATATGTCTTCTAGAGAATGAATAAAGAAGAAGTTTGCAAGCATATCAAGACTAGATATCAAATAAACAGTATGAAAAGAAAATGACTAGAAAAGAAAGTGACCATCGTTATTATCAAGTGAGCTTTGAAAAATCTTGTCATATTTGGTATCATCACCATGTTGATCTATTATAAGCAGCACAGATGGGTTCTCCTGAAAATATTAGTGAGAGTGGTGACATATCAACCTCAGTCAGGGAAGTTTATCATTCTCACAGCACAACAACGATGATCACTCCCAATCAGAGAGCAATGACATATTAACCTTAGTCAGGGAAGTTTATCATCCTCGCAGTGCAACGACGAGGATCATACCCATTGTTATCTTTATAAGGCATTTTAAGGTAGCTTAGCCAAGCCTATATGGCCAGCTATGCATAAGACCTATAATCATTCAAGGCAGTTTAGCCAAGTCCTAAAAGGACCAAATCTTAAAAGGGACCAGCTATGCATATGACTTATTATTTTCGTCATTCGGGCAGCGGCGAGAAGCCAGTGGCCCTAAAAAGCCTGTGAAGGCCATCATACGCATACCCGTGTGGGCAGCTAATGAAGCCAAGGATGCCAAAAGTCCGTGAAGGTTAGTCACACGTGTAAGTCCAATGTCGTTTGTATAACTTCCGGTAGCGTCATGGGGAATGGAGGTCAATGCCCTCCCGTGAATGGGCCCGACCTTGCAGATAAAGAAAAAGTGGGCCGTAGTGTGCGTAAGACCCCCAAGATTTAGGGAATCAATTCCAGTAGTAACTCATGAGGAAGGGCTTAAACCTACTCATTGATGGACTGGTGGCCCTGGATTTGGTATCCCAAAGGTCGCCTTGTGAGCTCTGTGAACTCTAGAGAGTTACTACGGCCAACCCTGTGCGTAAATCCAACCCGAGTTCACGGCCCCGGTAACTTTACTGGGCCCCTCTGATGGATCGCGGTTTGTGAACTCACTAGGCAGTGAGGAGTCCAGCGAACTCGTGAGAGTTATAGAGACCATCACATAAGACCTGACTCTTGTAAGAGTCTAATAAGCTTTCTCTAACTACTCAAGAGCTTAAACTGTGTGTGCTCCACTACTCAAGAGCTTAAACTATGTGTGATTGACTAAATTGAAATTTAGTATCGCCAACTAGGACAAGGATCATCTAGGAAATCCCTTGCTAACAAAGCATAAAAGGATATAAAAGTATATATGATGCATAATAATATAGCAAGTAATCAAAGCATGCATTGGGTAAATAAAGCAAAAGCATCATTACATCATTATCGAAATAGCATGAGACAACTTATATCATTTATAGTTCTGAAAATAGTTACAGTGGCAAAACAAAATAAAACCATTTTACAATTCTCCTGTGATGCCTAATGCTGCCAAGTACTGTTGTAAATTTTCTTAGAAATTAACTTGGGCAGCAGCGTGTTCCAAACGAACAGTTGAGATCATTCACGCAGGTTCAGGGAGGCCAGCCAATTTCTCTTCTAATGAGACTATGAGTTCTTCATTCTTTATCAATTCAGACCTTTTGAAATCTACAAAATGAAAATTGCACTATCTTTTCTTGCACTCTTTCAATATTTAGCTTCTCCTCTGAACTTTGTTTCTCCAATTGAGCAATCTCTTGCTTCAGAAGAGAAATGCGATTTTGGATAGCTGTGTTATTATTAGTAAAAGTCTTCAGTTGTTCTTGCAAAGATTATTGATCTTGATCGTGGCGAGACACAATCGGAGCAAGTTGAGAGACCTTCTCTTTAGAGTATGCAAGTTGCTTCTTATACTCCAAGGTTTCAGGAGGGGTAGTCAGGGTCTCAGTCGAGGACAGAGCGGTTATTGAATTATGGAACCTTAAAAGAGCATTACGCACAATAGAAATGTCGACTTTGACCATTCACGTGGCGCTATCCAGTACTTCCAAAGCGACAATTAGATCGGGCCATTGATCAAGATCTTTAAACATTTCGACCATCGCTAACACAGAATTCTTGATCAATGCCAATTTATATGAGGAAAGCTTCTCAAAAGACAACGCATTTATTGAAGTTCCTATAGATCCAGAGCTTGCTGCACCACTTTGAGGTATATTCCCTGTCAAGACATAAAAATATGAAATTATAATAAAATTTCATGTGCAGGAAATATAAAGAAATGAAGATAGGAGAAAGAAGTACCTCTTGCTGATGTGGGAATAGTAAGCGGTTTAGTCTCTCTAGTCAAAGGAGACCTAGGAACCACCATTTCAGCAAAAGAAGGGGCCATAATTTTGGTGCTTGAAACAACATCGGTAGAAATAAGAGGCACAGTTGACTCCATTGGAGAAGCCATTTCACGTTCGGTGCTTGAAGCAATCGTGACCGGAGTGGGTAGATCAGCAAGCTCTGTTGGTAAAGCAATTCCATGTATCACTGAGAGTGGAGGAATTAAAAACCTTGGTGAAGCTCTTGGCACGACGGATAACAAGTTTGAAGGAGTGGCGTTGTTTACTCCTGTATTTGCGGCTTGATTGCCTAAGACAAAATGTGTGAGATAAGGAAGAAAGAAAGAAAGGACGAAGGCAAACAATGATAATAAAACTTACTTACATGGTGAGTCCCCATATTCCCCGTAATTAAGGAGTTCGCCTTCTTCCTCCTTTGCGATAGGCAAAATTCTCACAAGTGCGACTTCAGAAGTCGAGAGTATATACCCTTCATTAGTTGAAGCCTCCCCCACGACTGTATCATTATTATCATCAATATCAACTTCTCCTTCTTCATAATCATCATCTTGATCTTCTTCTTCCGTTACACTTTCATCTGAGGCAGTACGTTCAGATGAAGAAGATGAACTCTCATCGCTGGAATCTTTTCACTTGATTCTTCAATAATAACTTGTTTCCCTTTAGAGGGAAGAGATTGTTGGCCTTCTGGTACGATCTCTGTAATGGTTACAACTGGAGAAACTTGGGCTGCAGTCCCTGCTTGAGGAGAAGATTGAGCACGGATCCTAGATCTAGTCATCGGGGAAGAAGCCGACTGCTGTGGAGACAAGCGAGTCCTAGAAACAGGCGAAGGCATCGACTATTGTTGAGGGTGAGCAGAAGAAGAGGGCTGGTCTGGAGGATTTTTGACATTCTCTGGCTCAAGGGCGACCTCTTCTACAACTCCCCTTCTTCGGCACTGGAGATGGATTTGTTCGAATTCACGGGTGTCGCCATATGCTATCCAGCCCTCGAGAGTTTTGTCAGGTTTTATTTTTTGGATAGGCTCGTCTATGGAGATGTATATGCATCGATGTCCAGCCAAGGGTGCATGACTTGTCTTAGTAATGAAACTGACCCCCACTTCAATAATACGACCCTTGAGTGAAGGAGGAGGAAGACATACAGGATTATTCACCAGTTGACTCTTCCTAACTAAATAGGATTGGTGTACCCACCATCTCATATGATTATATGATGCCCTGGGGGTATGATCGTAACCTGGAATGATGAAAGAAGAATTGACTCGACCTAGTAGCTGTTTCCAGATCATTGCCCAGTTAAAAGGGCTAGTGCCATAACTCCACATCCTTCTGGTTACCAGTCCACAATCTTCCAGCACTCCTTGATCAAAACCAAACTGATGGGCAAAGTGGCTTGGATAGTATGGCTCGTGTCAGAATTCAGTCCCCTCTCTTAATGGGAGGCTGCATGATTTAATCGCTATAAAGAAAATCCTTTCCTCTACTGAGAGTGAGTCCGTATCTGTTTTCTTCGTATCCACGACGCAGTGAGGCAGGCTGAAATGGAAATAGTTGATTTTATCGTCTGAGGCAATGACATCCTTCACCAGTCGTAGGATCTTTTCGCCATGGACCTTTTTTGAAAGAAATAGAGAGGAACCTGGGAAGGGTGGACGTAGGCCTTCTCAGGTGCTTTAAAGGTCCAAGGGAAGTAAACGCCAATCCAACCGAGAAAATAGTGCCACGACATATATGTTGAGGTAGAACCGACGGATGGGATTTTTATGTGGCATGCGATTTCTCCAAAGCCTTTGTAGATCGAACAGAGTACTAGAGGAGCGAGAGAAAATTTGGTTCCTTCAGCCATAGCATCTGCAACGACAAACAGAGACGGGTGGATGGCATCCGCGGACTTAGAACTGGGGAAGACTACCACACTTAACCAATAAGCGATGAATGCCGCAAGTTCCCCATAATTTGAATAGTCAGCGTGGCCTTTTATGTTCTTGCGAAGATGTTCAATCTCCCGCAAACGGTCACTGTTAAACCTGAAAGACGAACAAATAAAGGGTGGGTTATATTCATATCAAGCTACGAAAAAAGAGATGAAGGAAGAGGATTCTCACTTGAAAGCCCGACTGAAACGGGCTAACCATAGCATGGGATGGATTTTGCGAATGTTTCGAAACTTAGACATTTCCCTAAACAGCTCTGTGGTTGACTCGAAAATGGAGGGGACTCGATCGAGCGAGGACACGAAGGCAAATTCCTCGTTGGTAGGAACAAATTCATCAAAATATTTTCATGTTATTGGCAATCTAGTGATCCTATAGATATCCCAGAGGGTAATGCTCATTTCCCTTTCTGGGAGATGGAAGGAATTGGTAGATGGACACCAGTAGTTGAGGAACGCCTTCAGGATAGAAGCTTCTTTGCAAAATGGGAATGATGTAGCTTCAATGGCGTGGAAGATATGGACCTTTGAGAAAGATTCAGTGCACTGTGCCAGTATTGTGGTGGCCCACTCAGAATAATAGTTGCGTGGAGTAAGGAGACCTCTCATTTTAAACTCTTCTGGACTCCATATAATCGTACGGTGGCTGAAATGCTGTTTAAGCATCTCTTAGGTCTGGAAGGAGGAGGAGTATCCTCTCAAGCAGGAGGGCTCTGGCTACTCGTCTGATAGTGGGTTGTTGTTTTCAACCATTTTTCCCAATCATATTCACGACCATGCTTGGGAGGCCTCTCGAGATCGCCCATGATTATAGCTTGACAAATGGGCGATGGAAGCGATTTGATGCGGGAAGAGAAATTAAAAGTAGGAAGAACGGGCTCTTTTATATAGGTGGGACACCTAGGTGTGGTCTTGAACCATTTACGAGAGGGTTGAGTAGGAGAAGGCGGTGATTCGATTGTTTGAGGGGTTGCCGAATGATAGTGAAAGGGCCTAGCTATATGCCCTAGAGGGGGGTGAATAGGGCAATGCCAAATAAAACTTATAACAGCGGAATAATAAAAGAAATAAAGCACAATGCTTAAATTAAATTAATCTCAATAGCCTAAAATAAAAAGAATGATACTTTATCAGTTCTAAGGACAACCTTACACCAAAAACCAAAGGTTTAAGGTAGGACAACCTTATTTCTAGAACGTCCTTTGAATCACAAACCAATGAGGAATAAAAAGCAAGGAAATTAAAATAACTTGCAGAAATAAATCCTAAGTTATTACAACATTCTCCACACTTGCTTGAAATAAAAAGATTACAACATTCATCTATGAATACAAACCACAGAACTGAATGAATAAAAGAATGAAAGAATAATGCACATCCACAACACAAAGATATATAGTGGTTCACCTGTGTGTACACCAACTGTTATCTAACAGCCACACAGAATGCTACTCCACTCCTAATACCCTCACACAGGGGATATTAGTATGCATTATCAAAATAGGTTTCACATGTTCACCTAAAACCTTCACAATTGTGTCTTTAATCTCGGGCTTACACAATCCAAAAACCCCCACAATCTGAGTTTTCTGGCTCTCCTCAGATAACCAATAGAAAGTAAATCACCTTTTGAAAGTAAATCTCAAACAAAAACTAAAGAAAGTAAATTACAAAAATGTAAAATACTGGAATCACCTTTTGAAGTAGCCCGGTAGAACCAATCGGAGTAGAAGTTTGATTCAACATTCAAAGTCCAATACTCATTTTAAAAATGGTTCTAAGTCTAATTGATTTTAAATCAAAAGGGCTAGTTCTATTTGATTTTGAATCCAAGAAGAAGGAATATCAAAAATTCCCCTTTTCTAATAAGATTGGAATGTAGATCAAAATCAAACAAAAAATAAGCTAGCAAAAGGAATATTAAATAAGCACAAAGTAGCTTAAAACAAACACAAACTTATCTCAGAGAATAGCCTAAAGATTGCTTGAATAGAATTGAATTGAATTGCTAAAACTCTGAAGTTCGTGCACTATTTATAGCCTGAAAAATCCCGTCTACGACTGGTCTTAGGATCCTAGGACTGGTCGTAGCTTCAAATATTTTCAAAGATTTCCTCGGGATAAGATTTTACGGTTCCACGACCGGTCCTAGGTGGTCTACGACCAGTCGTGGGCCACCTACGACTGGTCGTGAGTCACCTACGACCGGTTGTAGGACCCTAAATTTAGTTGATGGAGTTTGAGTCATAGGGCTACGACCGGTCGAAGGATGAGTCGTAGAACTCACAGGACTGGTCGTAAGATGTCCAGGACTGGACGTAGGACAACCAGAAAGATTCAAAAATTTTCAAAAACCTAGGACTGGTCCTGAAAAATATAAGATTGGTCGTAGCAGAGCTAGGACTGGTCCTAAAAAATATAAGACTGGTCGTAGCAGAGCTAGGACTGGTTTTGAAGTCCCTAGGACTGGTCTTAGAATAGCCCAAATAAGCATATTAAAATATATGAATTATATATCCAGAATGACCTATTGTAAAGCCCATCCTAAGGTCAATCTAAGGTCAAACAAACCTTAACAGTGAGATGGACATTGAAAGTCTATATACTCAGATGACCTTAAAGAGAAGCTTGAGAATATACAAATCTTGTAGTAGGCCTTCTTGAGCTTGATCTTGACTTGAACAAAGTCTTCTTGAGCTCGATCTTAACTTGAACAAAGTCTTCTTGAGCTTGATTGTATCTTGAACATGCATACTTGAAGACTTCTATTCCTGAATTCTTCATCCATGACTTGAAACTTTCTTCAATTAAGTTCTTGTCTTGAAGTCCGATGTCTTGAAGTAATGAATAGTCTCAAACATGAAACAAGATATACAAGACATAGATATAGGTTTTGGCACCACAAAATTTGACAATCAAAGGGATATGAAATCATAGCAATTACAATCTCCCCCTTTGTCAAATTTGTGACAAAACACATAGCAAAGAAGACAAATTACTATTACTCTACTCCCCCTGAGTAATACGAGTACTGCTCATGTAAACAGTCAATAACATATTCTCATCTACATATCCTTCTCAATTAATCAATTCAAACAAATAAATTACTCCCCCTTTCTTCCATACTACTCCCTTTTAGCTTACTACTCCCCCTTTTTGTCACAAAATGATAAGGGAAAGTCACAAAAGGAAAGAGAACTTGGAGAGTGATAGGCAGATAATGAGAAAGAGATATGAAAGGACATAATATAAACCTGAAGCATCAAGCCATTATCAATCCATAATACAATATCCAAAAGAAAATGTTATCAAACCATAATCCATAATACATATCCAAAATAAAAGATAATGTTATATTATCTAGAAGATAATTCACCTAATCTGATCCAGAGGACGGAGCAGGGATAGTTGGATCAATCTGGTGTAATCCTTTATTAATGCGATGAAGATATTTTCGCATGTACTTAAATCGCATATCGTGGGCTATATTCATATTATCAACCTTCTCCTCCAATGCACGAAGGCGTGCATCAAAACCAGATGGATCATAATCTGGATCATTTGGTGAATCAGATTCTATCTCATCAAAAATCTCATCCATATTAACATCTTGTTGTGGAAGATCACCAGCTTCCCCTTCATTTTCAGCTTCACCACCATCACCACTAACACCACCTTCATCTACTCGGCCAGGAAGCAAATCCAGCTTCATCTTATTAATATTGGAATTATTGAAGATAAGATGATGAATGAGTGCCTCATTAACAGGTTTATCGACAAGCAAGTGAGTGGCTAAAACAGTCATAAGATAACCAAACGGAATATCACTATGACCCGGATGGAGACGAAACTGAATAATGAAATAACAAATCAAAGAGGGAAGACAGACCTTGGTACCAGAAGCAATAGAATGCAACACACGAACCATGAAAGAAGTCAACTCGGTTTTATTACCGGACTAAGGATACACATTGGAAATGAAGAAACGATGTAACAGTCTGTATCTAGGTAACAAATACTTTGAAGGGAGCGCATTCCCTTTGTGTGTCCATTATGCATCAATTTTGCATAAATCTCTTGTTAACATGCATTTTTTCGATTCAGATGGTTTGTCATATAAAGTATGAATCGGTATACCTTCATCATTAACAGGTATATCCATAATACCTGATATCAAATGGCGGTCTACTTCAAATTTTCCTTCTCTAGTATCAATTAAAAACGTTAAATTATCAAGAGAAAATTTTGAGATGCATGCTACCATTGATTGAGCAATGGACAGGTATGCAGGCCCACCCCAAAGCAAAATATTATTCCAACCAACAGATTCAAGAAGAGGGACAATACCATATTGAGCAATATGATTGAGATCAACGGTATGCTCAATGATTACATTACGGACACGCAAATCCCGTACATCTTGAGTTTCATCTTCGGGTGACCGAAGGTGCCGTTTTGTAATCGATGTAGATCTAGATGAGGATGGACAACGAGATGTTTTCTTTTTTCCTCTAGCATTCATCTTCAATCAAGATATACAAAGAGCAAGAGAAATGCACAAAAGAAAGATGGGTTTTCTCTAGATCAGCAAGTTGAGAAGAAACTCTTGAAAAACCTAACAAAAGATGAAATCTAGCTATACAATGAACAAATCAAAGCATAAAGAGTATGAATCTTTAAGAAAAATGATGAAATAGGACTCACCTTGAAGAAAAATAAGAAATCCTATGACTGGTCGAGCCACGACTCATCGTAGGTCGGAGTGGAAATGAAGAAGAGGAGAATTTTTCTCAAATATATCACATTTATGAGTTCCACGACCGGCCGAGTGTGGTTCACGGCTAGTCGAACCACGATTGGTGGTATACATCCATGATCGGTCGAGTATCGACCAAAAAAAAATTATTTTTAATGAAAAAAATTAAAATTTAAACACAAATAATATTAAATATAGTACACTATGATACATGCAAGCAAGAATATTCAATGTAAAATGCACATACCAAGATCAAATTTTAATTTATTAAACCTGCTTTTGTCGAGTGGTTTAGTAAATATATCAGCAAGTTGAGATTCAATTGGTATATATTCCAAGGAAATTACTTTTTCTTCAACCAACTCACGAATGTAATGATACCTAATGTCAATGTGCTTAGTACGTGAATGCTGGATTGGATTTTTAGAAATATTTATAGCACTGGAATTATCACAATGTAAGATCATTGAATCTTGATTAATTCCATAATCGCTTAGCATGCGTTTCATCCACACTAGTTAAGTACATGCATATCCAGCTGCAATATACTCAGCCTCAGTAGTGGAGAGCGATATTAAGCTTTGCTTCTTGCTAAACCAAGAAACTAAGCAATTTCTAATGTAAAAACAACCACCACTGGTTGATTTTCTATCATCGATATTACCGGCCCAATCAGCATCTGAGTACCCGGTTAATTGAACACTAGTATCAAAAGGGTACCATAGACCCAGATTTATAGTACTTGCGACATATCTAATAATCCGTTTAACAGCAGTAAGATGAGATTCCTTAGGATTAGACTGATATCTCGCACAAATACCAACACTGAATGTGATATCAGGTCTACTTGCAGTTAGATAAAACAAACTACCAATCATACTACGATATAGTTTAGGATCTATATCTTTACCTATATAGTCTTTTGAGAGTTTTAACATTGTACTCATAGGAGTATCAAAGTTCTTACCATTCTCAAATCCAAACCTTTTAACCAAGTTCGTAGCATACTTGGATTGGGAAATGAAAATTCCGTCACGTTGTTGTTTTACTTGCAACCCTAGGAAGTAATTTAATTCACCAACCATGCTCATTTCGAACCTTGATTTCATAAGATCTGCAAACTCAATAGACATGTTTAAACAAGTTGATCCATAAATAATTTCGTCAACAAAAATTTGAACCATCAAAATATCATTGTTATTCTTCTTAACAAAGAGTGTCTTATCGACACTTCCTACTTAAAAGCTATGACTAAGTAAGAATTTAGTCAATTTCTCATACCATGCCCCGGGCGCTTGTTTTAGACCATAGAGAGCCCTTTTTAGACGAAATACATGGTCAGATAACTTGGGGTCTTCTAACCCTGAAGGTTGTTCAACATACACTTCTTCATGTAAATCGCCATTTAAGAAGGCGCTCTTTACATCCATCTAATAAATCTTAAATTTTCTAAAGCAAGCGATGGAAATAAAAAGTCTGATTGATTCAAGAGGAGCGACTGGAGCAAAGGTTTCATTGTAATCGATGCCTTCAATCTGAGTGTAACCTTGTACAACCAGTGTAGCCTTGTTTCGAATTATATTTCCAAGCTCATCAGACTTATTTTTAAAGATCCATTTTGTTCCAATAATGTGTTTATCTTTAGGTCCAGGAACAAGATACCAGACATCATTACGAACAAATTGATTAAGTTCATCTTGCATAGCAACTATCCAATTTTCGTCAGATAGTGCTTCTTTCACGTTGACCGGTTCTATTTGGGATGTAAAACAGACATAATTACATATGTTCTCAAGTTGTTTGCGAGTACAAACTCCAGTGAGAGGGTTTCCAAGTATTTGATTGGTTGGATGATCTTTGACAGTCCTTGGTTCAGATTCTTTTTGACTTGATGAGGTATCTTGATTGTCGATAATAAGAGCTTCATCATCATCTGAACTTAGAGCTGGTGTATTCAAATGATCATCAATAACCACATTGATGGACTCTTGAATTACACCAGTTCTCTTATTTAGAACCCTATAAGCTCGACTGTTCAAAGAATAATCAAGAAAAATACCTTCATCACTTTTCGTATCAAACTTTCCCAAATTTTCACGATCATGTAAAACATAACACTTACTGCCAAAAACCCGAAAGTATTTGACAGTAGGTTTCTTTTCAAACCATAATTCATAAGCAGTCTTATTATCATATTTACTGGTATAAACCCGATTAATAATATAACATGCGGTATTAACTGCTTCAGCCCAAAGATTTCTAGAGAGCTTCATGTTATTCAACATAACATTAGCCATATCCTGAAGAACTCTGTTTTTTCATTCAACTATATCATTTTGTTGAGGTGTTTTGGGCGCAGAGAATTCATGTGATATTCCCAGATTGCTACAGAATTTCTCAAAACTACTGTTTTCGAATTCGGATTCATGATCACTACAGATCTTACTAACATGAGAACCTTTTTTATTTTGGATTCGTTTGATGACCTTTTTCACTTCATCCAGGGTTTCAGTTTCATCTTTTAAGAACGATACCCAAGTGAATCTGGTATAGTCATCTACGATAACCAAGATGTATTTTTTTCTCCTCGACTCTCCGATCTGGTTGGTCCAATAAGATCCATATGGAGAAGCTCGAGTGGTCTAGATGTGGTATTGGAGTTCACTTTCTTATGAGAGCTCCTAGTCTGTTTGCCTAACTGGCATTCACCACATATTTTGTCTACTTTTTACAATTTGGGTAGACCTCTAATTAGTTCTCTTTTGCTCAATCTAAATAAGTTCCGATAGTGTACATGTCCAAGGCGTTTATGCCATAATTCAGTCTCATCGGTATGGACCATGTAACACGATTGAGTAGATGAGCTTGCATCACTAATGATGTAGCAGTTTTCAGAAGTTCTGCGACCCGTTAATATAACAGAACCCTTTTTATTAAAAATCTCACAACCTTGATTAGAAAACTTCACACTATGGTTGTTATCACATATCTGAGAAATGCTAAGAAGGTTATGCTTTAAGCCCTCAACATACAAAACATTTTTAAGTAAGGGATGGTTATAAAGCTGAACCGTACCTTGGCCAATGATCTTACAATTGCTTCCATCACTAAATGTGACTGACCCGTCAGTCATATCTTTTAAATCGGTGAATAAATCTTTGTCACCTGTCATATGTCTCAAGCAACCACTATCTAGGTACCACTTTGAATGGCTTGTAGCTTTGAAAGCAGTGTGGGCAACCAAGCTGGCAACTTTAGGAACCTATTTCAGTACTGTTTTATGTTTAGGAGAATAATGGTCTTTTTTTGTCTGTTGATATAGAAGTGACCTATAGAGTTAGACTTTAATAGCTCCTTGAGTAGATCAATTATTTTTTCAGATAAAGGATTTCGGTTTTGAAAATTAAAGTTGACATGGATACCTTTAGGTTTTTGAAAAGACCTTGAATTTTTAGAAAAACCTTGATAAGTATTCTTTTCTTTTGAGGTTAAAGACTCTCCTTTTACAAATTTAGGAGCAATGTTCTTTTGTTTAGGAGATGTATTCTTATCATAGCCCAACCTGGATCGATCGCCACATTTTCTTGATCCGGACAATAATTTTTCCAATTTTGGATCACCTTGTGCATATCTCCATGTGTCTTTCAACCTCAGAAAAGAAGCTACCTCATTTTTGAGTTTCTCATTTTCGGATTTCAAATCTTCATTTTGGGAGGTTTTGAAATCTAAATCACATTTGGTCTTTTCAAAAGAATCAAAAATATGAGACTTTTCTAAAACAAGAGACTCATAATCTTTCTTAAGCTTAGAAATTTTTTTTTTTTTTTTTGTAATTTAAGCTTAACGGCAATTTTACAACTCTCTTTATAAAGGGCATTATAAGCATCCTGAAGATCATTTTCATTATCGCAATCACTATTCAGATTTTCTTCAATAGATACATCATCATTATCTGAATAGGTGATTTTGGCTAGAGTCATAAGGGCTTTAACATCTTCGCCCGACTCGATTTCAGAATCTTCTGATTTAGAAGAGGATTCAGAATCAGACGATTCATCCCAAGTAGCTATCATGCATTTCTTTTTTGATTTGTCCTTTTTAGGACATTTGTTAGCTAAGTGCCCATACTCTTGACAGTTGTAACATTGACTATCTTTCAAGGATTTTTGAGTTCTAGGTTTATATCGTCTCTTATCATTTGACTTTTGAAAATCAACTTTTTTCTTGCTTTTGAAAATTTTGTAAAATTTTTTTGCTAAAAGCGCCATATCATCTTTGGAATTTTTTAAATCCGAAGTGCTCTCTTGTGAAATATTTTTAGATGATTTGAAAGTAATTAATTTTCCTTTAGGAGCTTTAAAGAATAACTCATAGGTTTGAAGTGAACCAACTAGTTCATCAACCCTCATGCTATCCGCATCACGAAGTTCCTGAATCGCGGTCACTTTAGAATTGAATCGTTCAGGAAGTGAGCGTAGTATCTTTGCGCACACTTTATTTTCTGGGATTCTATCACCAAGACCCCACATAGAGTTCACAATGGCATTCAATCTAGTATAGAAGTCCATAAACATCTCATTCTCCTCCATATGAATTTCTTCAAATTTAGTTGTGAGGAGTTGGACTTTAGATTTCCTGACAATAGATGTACCCTCGTGTGTCATTTCTAATACATCCCATGCTTGTTTTGCATTTTCACAAGAGATGATTCTTTTGAATTCATCTGGGGATAATGCATAAGTGATTGCATTTAGTGCTTTTGCATTGGCACTACTTTCACTTTTCTGAAGTGTGGTCCAAAGAGAATAAACCATTACTTTCATTGATTTTGAACCATCGCCATTAGTTACTTCAGCGATGTGAGGGTTCCATTTATTCACTATGGCCAACCACACACTTTCATCCAAGGATTTGAGGAAGATCCTCATCCTGGCTTTCCAATAGGCATAGTTTGTGCCATTAAAAGGTGGTGGCCTAGTGACTGATAGGCTATCAAAATTTGACATCTTAATATAGCTTAGATCGTTAGCTCAGGAAATAAATCCAATAAATAAACAATAAGCACGAGGTATTAGACTCTGATACCACTTGAAAGGGCCTAGCTATATGCCCTAGAGGGGGGGTTAATAGGATAATGCTAAATAAAACTTATAACAGCGGAATAATAAAAGAAATAAAGCACAATGCTTAATTTAAAGTAATCTCAATAACCTAAAATAAAGAGAATGATACTTTATCAGTTCTAAGGACAACCTTACACCAAAAACCAAAGGTTTAAGGCAGGACAACCTTATTTCTAGAACGTCCTTTGAATCACAAACCAATGAGAAATAAAAAGTAAGGAAATTAAAATAACTTGCAGAAATAAATCCTTAGTTATTACAACATTCTCCACACTTGCTTGGAATGAAAAGATTACAACATTCATCCATGAATACAAACCACAGAACTGAATGAATAAAAGAATGAAAGAATAATGCACATCCACAAGACAAAGATATATAGTGGTTCGCATGTGTGTACACCAACTGTTATCCAACAGCCACACAGAATGCTACTCCACTCCTAATATCCTCACACAGGGGATATTAGCATGCACTATCAAAATAGGTTTCACAGGTTCACCTAAAACCTTCACAATTGTGTCTTTGATCTTGGGCTTACACAATCCAAAAACCCCCACAATCTGAGTTTTCTGGCTCTCCTCAGATAACCAATAGAATGAGATTTTTCTGGCAAATCTCAAACAAAAACTAAAGAAAGTAAATTATAAAAATGTAAAATACCTGAATCACCTTTTGAAGTAGCCCGGTAGAACCAATTGGAATAGAAGTTTGATTCAACATTCAAAGTCCAATACTGACTTTAAGAATGGTTCCAAGTCTAATTGATTTTAAATCAAAAGGGCTAGTTCTATTTGATTTTGAATCCAAGAAGAAGGAATATCAGAAATTCCCCTTTTCTAATAAGATTGGAATGTAGATCAAAATCAAATAAAAAACGAGCTAGCAAAAGAAATATTAAATAAGCATAAAGTAGCTTAAAACAAACACAAACTTATCTCAGAGAATAGCCTAAAGATTGCTTGAATAGAATTGAATTGAATTGCTAAAACTCTGAGGTTCGTGCTCTATTTATAGCCTGAAAAATCCCGTCTACGACTGGTCTTAGGATCCTAGGACTGGTCGTAGCTTCAAAGATTTTCAAAGATTTTCGCGGGATAAGATTTTACGGTTCCACGACCGGTCCTGGGTGGTCTACGACCGGTCGTAGGCCACCTATGACTGGTCGTGAGTCACCTACGACCGGTCGTAGGACCCTTAATTTGGTTGCTGGAGTTTGAGTCGTAGGGCTATGACCGGTCGAAGGATGAGTCATATAACTCACAGGACTGGTCGTAGGATGTCCAGGACTGATCGTAGGACAGCCAGAAAGATCCGAAAATCTTCAAAAACCTAGGACTGGTCTTGAAAAACATAAGAATGGTTGTAGCAGAGCTAAGACTGGTCTTGAAGTCCCTAAGACTGGTCTTAGAATAGCCCAAACAAGCATATTAAAATATATGAATTATGTATCTAGAATGACCTATTGTAAAGCCCATCCTAAGGTCAATCTAAGGTTAAACAAACCTTAACAGTGAGATGGACATTGAAAGTCTGTATACTCAGATGACCTTAAAGAGAAGCTTGAGAATATATGAATCTTGTAGTAGGCCTTCTTGAGCTTGATCTTGACTTAAACAAAGTCTTCTTGAGCTTGATCTTGACTTGAACAAAGTCTTCTTGAGCTTGATTGTATCTTGAACATGCATACTTGAAGACTTCTATTCCTGAATTCTTCATCCATAACTTGAAACTTTCTTCAATTAAGTTCTTGTCTTGAAGTTCGATGTCTTGAAGTAATGAATAGTCTCAAACATGAAACAAGATATACAAGACATAGATATAAGTTTTGGCACCATAAAATTTGACAACCAAAGGGATATGAAATCATAGAACTTACAGATAGGCTTCGGTATTTGGGAGTTCTTGATGGGAAGGTTGCTCAGAAGGAGGATTTATGACAACAAAGGTTCTTTTTGTATGAGCCATGGTTCAGTGAAGTTGGAAAAGTTAGAAAAATGCTAAGTCAAAAAGAAATTGGCTGGGCTGATCATGCAACAAAAGATGCTTGCTTGGGTAGCGCAACAACTTAGGGCCTTGCGCAATGAAAAATCATTGCGCGGGTCGCACAACTAAGCATGGTTGCGTGGGTGCAAAAAAAATTGAAAACGAAGTCTAGCTCTGGAAGTGAAAAATGAGGACATGACAAATGTTGGGCTATTTATAGAGGCAAGGCTCGAGTACTGTACAAGGATTTCGGTTGCACGGGTCGTGTAACGGCCATGAGTGATCACAGATTTTGGTTGTAGATTGATCTGTATACTTTGATTCAGGGAAACAAAGCAACGGATCAAGGGGGCATCTATTGGTGCATGAAAAATCGTGAATCATGAAGAAGGATTCAGATGTTGGAAAGAAACAAAAAGATGAGTGAATAACGAAAAAAGGAGGAAAGGATTCCATTGCGCGGATGGCACACCTGGTTACGCTGGAGAAACAGCAACGCAGAGGGTTGCACGGGTATCGTAGTTGACTCAGACTCGAGCAGAGTGTTGTGCGGTTTAAGAAGTCTATTTTATTGAACGCGGGCTGCGTAACTGGGTGTGCTGGTAGGACAGGTAAGACTACCGTTGCACAGAAAGTGCAACTAAAGGCAGAGGCAGATTAAAATGGACCGTTGAGATTGATGTAAAGTGGGGCCCAAGCATAAAAATTAAGGTGCCACACATGCGAAGGCCTATAAATACCCCACTCCTCTCTTCATTTAGGATGAAAGGTTTTCTAGAGGAGGGTGGATCTCTGAAGATAGATTGAAGGTGAGAAGACAAGTTGGTTACGCGGGTCACACATCTAAGGTACTTGGTTGCGCCGACCTCGTAACAGGTTGCGCCAACTTCGTAACAGGTTGCGTGGTTCTTACCCTCAAGCATTGCGTTGTGCCAACCGCACAACATGTGTTCCAGATTCGCGGGTCGCGCAACCAGGTCATCATATGACCAAGGCAAAAAGGCATTGAAATGCTGTCGAAATCATGGAAGTGCAATCTTCACTGCTTCAAAACTCTCTCCTTTACACAATGGATGAATTCAAAAGAGAGATGGGTTGAATAGCTTTAACATTCCTCCTAAGTCTTGGGAGATGACCAAAGCTGCTGTCGAAATGCTGTCGAATTCAAGATTTGACATACAAGCTTCATTGATTACAATATTTGTTCATTTTAAAATATTTTATCTTAGAATCATGAGATTTGAAAGGGATGTATATAAACTCAGAATTAATAAGCGTCGTGATTATTGTATGAAATCTCTTTGTTATATTTGAATAAAGTAATTTCCCCGAATCGAAACGCATTTGTTTCTTGTTCGAAACACTAGCCTTGTTTCTCTGATTGAGGTGTGATTTAATTGCTTCTAATGATTTCATCATGTCCACAACATACTGGTTGAATTGTTCTAGATTAAAACATGAATCCTCTTGGATCATTTCAGGTTGGATCTCAAAGGTAGGGGGATCCAAGAGAATAATCACTGCGGTGTATAACTGGTTTATCTTCCCAACATTGATGTTTTCACTAATTATAGTCATACGGATCATAGGTGGGGGAGTCTGATGGTTGATAATACATATTATCACTCATAATATAATCACGCATTGTTTTCTTCTTGTTTGATGGGTGATAATAGTCCTCACTCCCATAATTATGATAACCCTAATACTCACGTACTTTTTTGTTAATCCGTGGGGTGTAATTATTCTCCCGTATATGATCGCGTAAGGACTTCTTAACCGATGGATCATTATATTCCGGTTAGTTCTCAATGATAGTTTCAGAAAAGTTTTGAGACATAGGTTGATTTCTACCATAGTCATCATCCCAATATAGATTATTCTTCTCAGCATACTGACATTCCCACTCGTGCATATACATGGTGAGACCCTAACTCTGAATTTAATCCTAAGAAAAATAAAAGAAAGGATCTTACAGTAGTATGAAAAGTAAGAGGAGAAGTTAGAAAGGTATTACCAAATAAGAAGTTCCTATATTAAGATCCTGCAAAACAAAACAAACCAAGTTAGTATCTAAGAGATATGACCTAATCTAAAGAACAGAGAAAGTAAAGAAATTAGGATAAAGGTTCCAACTTAAAAGATCTATCAACAACCCTACAAAATAGGAAGTTAGTTTTAAAAATCAAATAAAAATAAAAATCTAAAAACTAAAGTTAGTAAAATCATAATCTTAATCTAATTTTAAAGCCAATTAATTTTAAAAATACATAGCCATCAGTCCTCGGCAGTGGCAACAAAAACTTGTTCACTCCCCAAGTATAGGGTTGTGATGTAGTAATAAACTCGGTGAGACCGAGGTCGAATCCTAAGGGACTAGAACCTGTACGTAATCTGAAAGTAAGTAGAACTAGAACTAGACTAAGAAGAAATCTAATTCAAATAAAATTTAAGGAATAATCACTACCAAAAAATAGGGCTAAGGCTATGGATAAAAATCGTAGCCATAGATCTATGGCTACGGTTTTGGTCCGTAGCTTGACCATGGTCGTAGGTGCCGTAACAATAGGTCTTGAATCTATGGCTACGGATTTAATCCGTACCTATAGGGTGTAATAGCTACAGATATAATTTGTAGCAATTATATCTATAGCGAAAACTTCAAACAGCTAAGGATATTATTTGTAGCTAAAAGTTCGTAGCAATATGCAAAAATTGAAAAGGCTACACCTGTCAGATTAGTGGCTACGGTCAACATCTGTAGCTATTTTGTACATTAAAAAATTATATATAATCATTTATTCATTCAATTACCACCTGTACAATCATTCATTCATTCAATTGCAATCCTTCTTTCAATCAATTACAATTACAATCCTTCATTCAATCAATTACAATCCAATTCATTCAATCAATTACAATTACAATAATGCTGAAAATACAAATCTTTGGCTTCATTAGAGAAATGTGTTCGACTTCACCCTGAAATTTCAATAGCTTCATATATTCCATCATCCTTCAAACAGTCATGTCATTCATTAATTAGAATGCACATTAGGGAAAAGAAAGACAAAGTGAAAGAAGTGCATCATGTATAACCACTTTTTTCTTCTTAATGAATTTAAAAAACAAAAAAAAAAACCTCAAAGAGGAATGAAATTGACACGAAAGAAATGGTCTCACCATATGATTATAGGTTTTAGTTTAGGTTTAGGTTAAGGATAGGCTATAGGTTATAAGTTTAGGTTATAGGTTATAGGTTAAGGTTTAGGATATAGGTTTAGGTTAAGGTTTAGGTTTAGGTTATAGGTTTAGGTTTAGGTTAAAGGTTATAGCTTTTGGAAACTTAATTATAAGTTAAGGTTTAGGTTTAGGAAATCAGGTTCGGGTTCGAGATCAAGTTTAGGTTTGGGTTTTCAAGTTTAGGTTTAGGTTAAGGAGTTGAGATTAGGATTAGGTGTAAGTTTGGGTTTAAGGATTTGAGAATACATTTAGGTTTAAAGTTTAGGTTTAGGTTAAAGGTTTAGGGAAAAGTTATAGGTTTAGATTAGGTTTAGGTTTAGGTTTAGGTTATAGGTTATAGGTTATAGGTTATAGCTTTAGGGAATTGAGAATGGATTATGGTTTAGGTTTAGGAAATCGGGTTCAGGTTCGCGATTGGGTTTAAATTTGGTTTTTCAAGTTTAGGTTTAGGTTTAGGTTAGGGAGTTGAGATTAGGATTAGGTGTAGATTTAGCTTTAGGGAATTGAGTTTAGGTTATAGATTTAGGGAAAGGTTAGGTTTAGGTTATAGGTTTTGGGATTTGGGAATAGTTTTATGTTATAAGTATAGGTTTATGTTAGGTTATAGGTTAAGGTTTAGGGATTTGAGTTTAGGTTATAGGATTAGGTTAAGATTTAGGTTTAGGTTATAGGCTTTGGGATTTGAGAATGAGTTTGGGTTTAGGTTATAGGTTTTGGTTTTGGTTTAGGTTATAGGTTATAGGTTTATAGGTTTTTTGATTTGAGAATGGGTTTGGGTTTAGGTTATAGGTTATGGTTTTGGTTTAGGTTATAGGTTTTGATTTAGGTTATAGGTTATAGGTTTATGTTAAGGTTTAGGTTTAGGTTATAGGTTTTGGGATTTGAGAATGAGTTCGGGTTCAGGTTATAGGTTTTAGTTTTGGTTTAGGTTGTAGGTTTTGGTTTAGTTTATAGGTTATAGGTTTAAGTTAAGGTTTAGGTTTAAGTTTAGGTTATAGGTTTTGGGATTTTAGAATGGGTTCGGGTTTAGGTTATAGGCTTTGGTTTTGGTTTTGGGTATAGGTTTAGGTTAAGGTTTAGGTTTAGGTTATAGGTTTTGGGATTTGAGAATGGGTTCGGGTTTAGGTTATATGTTTGGGTTTTGGTTTAGCTTATAGGTTTTGGGATTTGAGAACGGGTTCGGGTTTAGGTTATAGGTTTTGGTTTTGGTTTAGGTTTAGGTTATAAGTTTTTGGATTTATGAATGGGTTATGGTTTAGGTTTAGGAAATCGGGTTCAGGTTCGGGATTGGGTTTAAGTGTGTGTTTTCAAGTTTAGGTTTAGGTTTAGGTTAGGGAGTTGAGATTAGGATTAGGTATAGGTTTAGCTTTAGGGAATTAAGTTTAGGTTATGGGTTTTGGGATTTGGGAATAGTTTTACGTTATAAGTATAGGTTTAGGTTAGGTTATATGTTAAGGTTTAGGGATTTGAGTTTAGGTTATAGGATTAGGTTTGGGTTATAGGTTTTCTAATTTGTGAATGGGTTCGGGTTTAGGTTATACGTATTGGTTTTGGTTTAGGTTATAGGTTTTGGCTTAGGTAATAGGCTTAGGTTATAGGTTTTTGGATTTGAGAATGGGTTCGTGTTTAGGTTATAGGTTTTGGTTTTGGTTTAGGTTATAGGTTTTGATTTCGATTATAGGTTATAGGTTTATGTTAAGATTTAGGTTTAGGTTATAGGTTCGGGGATTTGAGAATGAGTTCAGGTTTTGCTTATAGGTTTTGGTTTTGGTTTAGGTTATAGGTTTTGGTTTAGGTTATAGGTTATAGGTTTAGGTTAATGTCTAGGTTTAGGTTTAGGTTTTAGGTTTTGAGATTTGAAAATGGGTTTGGGTTTAGGCTATAGATTTTTGTTTTGGTTTAGGTTATAGGTTTTGGTTTAGGTTATAGGTTATATGTTTAGGTTAAGGTTTAGGTTTAGGTTATAGGTTTTGGGATTTGAGAATGGGTACGGGTTTAGGTTATAGGTTTTAGTTTTGCTTTAGGTTTACGTTATATGTTTTTGGATTTGAGATTGGGTTATGGTTTAGGTTTAGGAAATCGAGTTCAGGTTCAGGATTGAGTTTAAGTTTGGGTTTTCAAGTTTAGGTTTAGGTTTAGGTCAGGGAGTTGAGATTAGGATTATGTGTAGGTTTAACTTTAGGGAATTGAGTTTAGGTTATAGGTTTAGGGAAAGGTCAGGTTTAGGTTATAGGTTTTGGGATTTGGGAATAGTTTTAGGTTGTAAGTATAGGTTTAGGTTAGGTTATATGTTAAGGTTTAGGGATTTGAGTTTAGGTTATAGGATTAGGTTAAGGTTTAGGTTTAGGTTATAGGTTTTCTAATTTGAGAATGGGTTTGGGTTTAGGTTATATGTATTGGTTTTGGTTTAGGTTATAGGTTTTGGTTTAAGTAATAGGCTTAGGTTATAGGTTTTTGGATTTGAGAATGGGTTGGGGTTTAGGTTATAGGTTTTAGTTTTGGTTTAGGTTATAAGTTTTGATTTTGGTTATTGGTTATAGGTTTATGTGAAGGTTTAGGTTTAGGTTATAGGTTTTGGGATTTGAGAATGAGTTTGGGTTTATAGGTTCTGGGATTTGAGAATAATGTTTTTCTTATAGGTTTTGGTTTTGGTTTAGGTTATAGGTTTTGGTTTAGGTTATAGGTTTAGGTTTAGGTTTAGGTTTAGGTTATAGGTTTTGGGATTTGAGAATGGGTTCGGGTTTAGGTTATAGGTTTTGGTTTAAATTTAGGTTATAGGTTTTGGGATTTAAGAATGGGTTCGGGTTTAGGTTATAGGTTTTGGTTTTGCTTTAGGTTTAGGTTATATGTTTTTGGATTTGAGATTGGGTTATGGTTTAGGTTTAGGAAATCAAGTTCAGGTTCGGGATTGGGTTTAAGTTTGGGCTTTCAAGTTTAGGTTTAGGTTTAGGTCAGGAAGTTGAGATTAGGATTATGTGTAGGTTTAGCTTTTAGGGAATTGAGTTTAGGTTATAGGTTTAGGGAAAGGTCAAGTGTAGGTTATAGGTTTTAGGATTTGTGAATAGTTTTAGGTTATAGGTATAGGTTTAGGTTAGGTTATAGGTTAAGGTTTTGGGATTTGAGTTTAGGTTATAGGATTAGGTTAAGGTTTATGTTTAGGTTATAGGTTTTGAGATTTGAGAATGGGTTTGGGTTTAGGTTATAGGTTTTTATTTTGTTTTGGTTTTGGTTATAGGTTTTTAGATTTGAGAATAGGTTACGGTTTAGGTTTAGGAAATTGGGTTCAAGTTTGGGTTTGGGTTTTAGTTTGGGTTTTCAAGTTTAGGTTTAGGTTTAGCTTAAGGAGTGAAGATTAGGATTAGGTGTAAGTTGAGCTTTAGGGAATTGAGTTTAGGTTATAGGTTTAGGGAAAGGTTAGGTTTAGGTTATAGGTTTTGGGATTTGGGAATAGTTTTAGGTTATAAGTATATGTTTAGGTTAGGTTATAGGATAAGATTTAGGGATTTGAGTTTAGGTTATAGGATTAGGTTAAGGTTTAGTTTTAGGTTATTGGTTTTGGGATTTGAGAATGGGTTTAGATTAAGGTTATAGGTTTTGGTTTTGGTTTTGGTTATAGGATTAGGTTATAGGTTTTGGAATTTGAGAATGGGTTCGGGTTTAGGTTATAGGTTTTGGTTTTGGTTTAGGTTATAGGTTATAGGTTTATGTTAAGGTTTAGGTTTAGGTTTTAGGTTTTGGGATTTGAGACTCAGTTCGGGTTTAGGTTATAGGTTATGGTTTTGGTTTAGGTTATAGGTTTAGGTTAAGGTTTAGGTTTAGGTTTAGGTTATAGGTTTTGTGATTTGAGAATGGGTTCGGGTATAGGTTATAGGTTTTGGTTTTGGTTTAGGTTATAAGTTATAGGTTTAGGTTAAGGTTTAGGTTTAGGTTATAGGTTTTGGGATTTGAGAATAGCTTCGGGTTTAGGTTATAGGTTTTGGTTTTGGTTTAGGTTATAGGTTTTGGGTGTTGAGAATGTGTTCTCAATTAGGTTATAATGTTTTGGTTTAGGTTTAGGTTATATGTTTTTATATTTGAGAATGGGTTATGGTTTAGGTTTAGAAAATTGGGTTCAGTTTCGGGATTGGGTTTAAGTTTGGGTTTTCAAGTTTAGCTTCAGGTTTAGGTTAGGGAGTTGAGATTAGGATTAGGTGTAGGTTTAGCTTTAAGGAATTGAGTTTCGGTTGTAGGTTTAGGTAAAGGTTAGGTTTAGGTTATAGGTTTTGGGATTTGGGAATAGTTTTAGGTTATATGTATAGGTTCAGGTTAGGTTATAGGTTAAGGTTTAGGGATTTGAGTTTTGAGTTTTGGTTATAGGATTAGGTTAAGGTTTAGGTTTAGGTTATAGGTTTTGGGATTTGAGAATGGGTTCAGGTTTAGGTTATAGGTGTTGGTTTTGGTTTAGGTTATATGTTTTGGTTTTGGTTATAGGTTATAGGTTATAGGTTAAGGTTATATGTTTTTGGATTTGAGAATGGGTTCAGGTTTGGGTTGTAGGTTTTGGTTTTAGTTTTGGTTTTAGTTTAGGTTATAGGTTTTGATTTAGGTTATAGGTTATAAATTTATGTTAAGGTTTAGGTTTAGGTTATACATTTTGGGGTTTGAGAATGGGTTCGTGTTGAGATTATAGGTTTTGGTTTTGGTTTAGGTTATAGGTTTTGATTTTCGTTTAGGTTATAGGTTTTGATTTAGGTTATAGGTTATAGGTTTATGTTAAGGTTTAATTTTAGGTTATACATTTTGGGATTTGAGAATGAGTTCGGGTTGAGGTTATAGGTTTTGATTTTGGTTTAAGTTATAAGTTTTTTAATTTGAGAATGGGTTCGGATTTAGGTTATTGGTTTTTTTATTTGAGAATGGGTTCGGGTTTAGGTTATAGGTTTTGGTTTTGGTTTAGGTTATAGGTTATAGGTTTTTGTTAAGGTTTAGGTTTAAGTTATAGGTTTTGGGATTTGAGAATGAGCTCGGGTTTAGGTTATAGGTTTTGGATTTGGTTTAGGTTATAGGTTTTGGTTTAGGTTATAGATTATAGGTTTAGGTTAATGTTTAGGTTTGGATTATAGGTTTTAGGACTTGAGAATGGGTTCGGGTTTAGGTTATAGATTTTAGTTTTGGTTAATGATATAGGTTTTGGGATTTGTGAATGGGTTCGGGTTTTGGTCATAGGTTTTAGTTTTGGTTAAGGTTTAGGTTACATGTTTTTGGATTTGATAATGGGTTATGGTTTAGGTTTAGGAAATCGTCGGGATTGGGTTTAAGTTTGGGTTTTCAAGTTTAGATTTAGGTTTAGGTTAGGGAGTTAAGATTAAGATTAAGTGTAGGTTTTGCTTTAGGGAATTGAGTTTAGGTTATAGGTTTTGGGATTTGGGAATAGTTTTAGGTTTAGGTTAGGTTATAGGCTAAGGTTTAGGGATTTGAGTTTAGGTTATTGGTTTAGGTTTAGGGAATTAAGTTTAGGTTATAGGTTTAAGGAAACGTTAGGTTTAGGTTATAGGTTTTGGGATGTGAGAATAGTTTTAGGTTATATGTTTAGGTTTAGGTTAGGTTATAGGCTAAGGTTTAGGGATTTGAGTTTAGGTTATAGGTTTAGGTTTAGGTCTAGGTTTAGGATTAGGGAATTGAGTTTAGGTTATAGGTTTAGGGAAACGTTAGCTTTAGGTTATAGGTTTTGGGATTTGAGAATAGTTTTAGGTTATAAGTATAGGTTTAGTTTAGGTTATAGGTTAAGGTTTTTGGATTTGAGTTTAGGTTATAGATTAGGTTTAGGTTTAGGTTTAGGTTTAGGGATTTGAGAATCGGTTCGGGTTAAGGTTATAAGTTTTTGTTTTGATTTAGGATATAGGGAATTGAGTTAAGGTTATAGGTTATAGGTTATAGGTTTAGGTTATACATTTTTGGATTTGAGAATGGGTTCGGGTTTAGGCTATAGGTTTTTGAATTTGAGAATGGGTTCAGGTTTAGGTTATAGGTTTTAGTTTTAGTTTAAGTTATAAGTTTTGATTTAGGTTATAAGTTATAGGTTTATGTTAAGGTTTTGGTTTAGGTTTAGGTTATAGGTTTTGGGATTTGAGAATGGGTTCGGATATAGGTTATAGGTTTTGGTTTTGGTTTAGGTTATAGGTTATAGTTTTAGGTTGAGGTTTAGGTTTAGGTTATAGGTTTTGGGATTAGAGAACAGGTTCAGGTTTAGGTTATAGGTTTTGGATTTTGAGAATGGGTTCGGGTTTAAGTTATTGGTTTTAATTTTTGTTTAGGTTTAGGTTATATGTTTTTGAATTTGAGAATGCGTTATGGTTTAGGTTTAGGAAATTGGGTTTAGGTTCAGGATTGGGTTTAAGTTTGGGTTTTCAAGTTTAGCTTCAGGTTTAGGTTAAGGTTTTGATATTAGGATTAGGTGTAGGTTTAGCTTTAAGGTATTGAGTTTAGGTTATAGGTTTAGGGAAAGGTTAGGTTTAGGTTTTAGGTTTTGGGATTTGGGAATAGTTTTAGGTTATATGTATAGGTTTAGGGATTTGAGTTTAGGTTATAAGATTAGGTTAAGGTTTAGGTTTAGGTTATAGGTTTTGAGATTTGAGAATGGGTTCAGGTTTAGGTTATAGGTATTGGTTTTGGTTTAGGTTATATGTTTTGGTTTTGGTTATAGGTTATAGGTTATAAGTTAAGGTTATAGGTTTTTGGATTTGAGAATGGGTTCAGGTTTGGGTTGTAGGTTTTGGTTTTGGTTTAGGTTATAAGTTTTGATTTAGGTTATAGGTTATAGATTTATGTTAAGGTTTATGTTTAGGTTATACATTTTGTGATTTGAGAATGGGTTCAGATTGAGGTTATAGGTTTTGATTTTCGCTTAGGTTTAGGTTTTAGGTTTTTGGATTTGAGAATGGGTTCGGGTTTAGGTTATAGGTTTTGGTTTTGGTTTAGTTTATAGGTTTTGATTTAGGTTATAGGTTATAGGTTTATGTTAAGGTTTAGGTTTAGGTTATACGTTTTGGGATTTGAAAATAGTTTTAGGTTATATGTATAGGTTTAGTTTAGGTTATAGGTTAAGGTTTTTGGATTTGAGTTTAGGTTATAGATTAGGTTTAGGTTTAGGTTTAGGATTATGTTTAGGGATTTGAGAATCGGTTCGGGTTTAAGTTATAGGTTTTCATTTTGTTTTAGGATAGGTAATTGAGTTAAGGTTATAGGTTATAGGTTATATGTTTAGGTTATAGCTATTTGGATTTGAGAATGGATTTGGGTTTAGGTTATAGGTTTTTGAATTTGAGAATGGGTTCGAGTTTAGGTTATTGGTTTTTAAATTTGAGAATGGATTCGGGTTTAGGTTATAGGTTTTGGTTTTGGTTTATGTTATAGGTTTTGATTTAGGTTATAGGTTATAGGTTTATGTTAAGGTTTATATTTAGGTTTAGGTTTAGGTTATAGGTTTTGGGATTTGAGAATGGATTCGGGTATAGGTTATAGGTTTTGGTTTTGGTTTAGGTTATAGGTTATAGTTTTAGGTTGAGGTTTAGGTTTAGGTTATAGGTTTTGAGATTTGGGAACAGGTTCGGGTTTAGGTTATAGGTTCTGGTTTTGGTTTAGATTATAGGTTCTAGGTTTTGAGAATGGGTTCGGGTTTAGGTTATAGGTTTTAATTTTAGTTTAGGTTTAGGTTATATGTTTTTTGGATTTGAGAATGGGTTATGGTTTAGGTTTATGAAATTAGGTTTGGGTTCAAGATTGGGTTTATGTTTGGGTTTTCAATTTTAGCTTCGGGTTTAGGTTAGGGTGTTGAGATTAGGATTAGGTGTAGGTTTAGCTTTAAGGAATTGAGTTTAGGTTATAGGTTTAGGGAAAGGTTAGGTTTAGGTTTTAGGTTTTGGGATTTGAGAATGGGTTCAGGTTTAGGTTATGGGTATTGGTTTTGGTTTAGGTTATATGTTTTGGTTTTTGTTATAGGTTATAAGTTATAGGTTAAGGTTATAGGTTTTTGGATTTGAGAATGGGTTCAGGTTTGGGTTATAGGTTTTGGTTTTGGTTTAGGTTATAAGTTTTGATTTAGGTTATAGGTTATAAATTTATGTTAAGGTTTATGTTTAGGTTATACGTTGTGCGATTTGTGAATGGGTTCGAGTTGAGGTTATAGGTTTTGGTTTTAGTTTAGGTTATAGGCTTAGGTTTAGGTGATAGGTTTTTGGATTTGAGAATGGGTTCGGGTTTAGGTTATAGGTTTTGGTTTTCGTTTAGGTTATAGGTTATAGGTTTATGTTAAGGTTTAGGTTTAGGTTATACGTTTTGGGATTTTGAGAATGAGTTCGCCTTGAGGTTATAGGTTTTGGTTTTAGTTTAAGTTATAGGTTTTTGGATTTGAGAATGGGTTCGGGTTTAGGTTATTGGTTTTCTGATTTGAGAATGGGTTCGGGTTTAGGTTAAAGGTTTTGGTTTTGGTTTAGGTTATAGGCTATAGGTTTTTGTTAAGGTTTAGGTTTAGGTTATAGGTTTTGGGATTTGAGAATGAGTTCGGGTTTAGGTTATAGCTTTTGGATTAGGTTTATGTTATAGGTTTTGGTTAGGGAGTTGAGATTAGGATTAGGTGTAGGTTTAGCTTTAGGGAATTGAGTTTAGGTTATATGTTTAGGTTATAGGTTTTTGTTAGGGAGTTGAGATTAGGATTAGGTGTAGGTTTAGCTTTAGGGAATTGAGTTTAGGTTATAGGTTTTGGGATTTGGGAATAGTTTAGGTTAGGTTATAGGCTAAAGTTTAGGGATTTGAGTTTAGGTTATAGGTTTAGGTCTAGGTTTATTATTAGGGAATTGAGTTTAGGTTATAGGTTTAGGGAAACGTTAGGTTTAGGTTATAGGTTTTTGGATTTGAGAATAGTTTTAGGTTATAAGTATAGGTTTAGTTTAGGTTATAGGTTAAGATTTTTGGATTTGAGTTTAGGTTATAGATTAGGTTTAGGTTTAGGTTTAGGATTAGGTTTAGGGATTTGAGTTTCGGTTCGGGTTTAGGTTATAGGTTTTCATTTTGATTTAGGATATAGGGAATTGAGTTAAGGTTATAGGTTATAGGTTATAGGTTTTTAGATTTGAAAATGGGTTCGGGTTTAGGTTTTGGTTTTGGTTTATGCTATAGGTTTTGATTTAGGTTATAGATTATAGGTTTATGTTAAGGTTCAGGTTTAGGTTTTAGGTTTTGGGATTTGAGAATGAGTTCGGGTTTAGGTTATTGGTTTTGGTTTAGGTTTAGGTTATAGGTTTTGGTTTAGGTTTTAGGTTTTGCTTTAGGTTATAGGTTATAGGTTTTGGTTAAGGTTTAGGTTTAGGTATAGGTTAATGGTTTTGAGATTTGAGAATAGGTTCGGGTTTAGGTTATAGGTTTTAGTTTTGGTTTAGGTTATAGGTTTTGGTTTAGGTTATAGGTTTTGGTTTATGTTATAGGTTATAGGTTTAGGTTAAGGTTTAGGTTTAAGTTTAGGTTATAGGTTTTGGGATTTGAGAATGGGTTTGGGTTTAGGTTATAGGTTTTGGTTTTGATTTAGGTTATAGGTTATAGGTTATAGGTTTAGGTTATGGTTTAGGTTTAAGATATAGGTTTTTTGATTTGTAAATGGGTTCGGGTTTAGGTTATATGTTTTGGTTTTGGTTTAGATTATAGGTTTTGGGATTTGAGAATGGGTTCGGGTGTAGGTTATATGTTTTGGTTTTGGTTTAGGTTTAGGTTATATGTTTTTGAATTTGAGAATGGGTTTTGGTTTAGGTTTAGGAAATTAGGTTCAGGTTCGGGATTGGGCTTAAGTTTGGGTTTTCAAGTTTAGGTTTAGGTTTAGGTTAGGGAATTAAGATTAGGATTAGGTGTAGGTTTAGCTTTAGGGAATTGAGTTTAGGTTATAGGTTTAGGGAAAGGTTAGGTTTAGGTTATCGATTTTGGGATTTGGGAATAATTTTAGGATATAAGTATAGGTTTAGGTTAGGTTATAGGTTAAGGGTTAGGGATTCGAGTTTAGGTTAAAGGATTAGGTAAAGGTTTTGGTTTAGGTTATAGGTTTTGGGATTTGAGAATGGGTTCTGGTTTTGGTTATAGGTTTTGGTTTTGGTTTAGGTTATAGGTTATTAGTTTACGTTAAGGTTTAGGTTTTGGTTTAGGTTTAGGTTATAGGTTTTGGGATTTGAGATTGGGTTCATGTTTAGGTTATAGGTTTTAGTTTTGGTTAAGGTTATAGGTTTTGGTTTAGGTTATAGGTTATAAGTTTAGGTAAAGGTTTAGGTTTAGGTTATAGGTTTTGGGATTTGAGAATGGATTCTAGTTTTGGTTATAGGTTTTGGTTTTGGTTTAGGTTATAGGTTATTGGTTTAGGTTAAGGTTTAGGTTTTAGTTTAAGTTTAGGTTATAGGTTTTGGGATTTGAGATTGGGTTCGTGTTTAGGTTATAGGTTTTAGTTTTGGTTAAGGTTATAGGTTTTGGTTTAGGTTATAGGTTATAAGTTAAGGTTAAGGTTTAGGTTTAGGTTATAGGTTTTTAAAATTTCAAAATGGGTTCGGGTTTAGGTTATAGGTTTTGGGAATTTCAGAATGGGTGTGGGTTTAAGTTATAGGTTTTTGTTTGTGTCTATGTTATAGGTTTTGGGATTTGAGAATGGGTTCGGGTTTAGGTAATAGGTTTTTATTTTGGTTTAGGTTTAGGTCATAGGTTTTTGGATTTGAGAATGGGTTGTGGTTTAGGTTTAGGAAATCGGGTTCAAGTTTGGGATTAAGTTTAAGTTAATGTTTTCAAGTTTGGGTTTAGGTTTAGGTTAGGGAGTTGAGATTAGGATTAGGTGTAGGTTTAGCTTTAGGGAATTGAGTTTAGGTTTTAGGTTTAGGGTTTAGGTTATAGGTTATAGGTTTTGGTATTGGTTTAGGTTATAGGTTTAGGTTTAGGTTATAGGTTATAGGTTTAGGTTAAGGTTTAGGTTTAGGTTTAGGTTATAGGTTTTGGGATTTGAGAATGTGTTCGGGTTTAGGTTATAGGTTGTGGTTTTGGCTTAGGTTATAGGTTTTGATTTAGGTTATAGGTTATAAGTTTAGGTTAAGGTTTAGTTTTTTATTATAGGTTTTTTCGATTTGAGAATGGGTTCGGGTTTAGGTTACAGGTTTTGGTTTTGGTTTATGTTATATGTTTTGGGATTTGAGAATGGCTTCGGGTTTAGGTTATAAGTTTTGGTTTTGGTTATAGGTTTTTAGATTTTGGAATGGGTTATGGTTTAGGTTTAGAAAATTGGGTTCAGGTTTGGAATTGGGTTTAAGTTTAGGTTTTCAAGTTTAGGTTTAGGTTTAGGTTAGGGAGTTGAGATTGGGATTAGGTGTAGATTTAGCTTTAGGGAATTGAGTTTAGGTTTTAAGTTTAGGGAAAGATTAGGTTTTGGTTATAGGTTTTGGGATTTGGGAATAGTTTTAGGTTATAAGTATAGGTTTAGGTTAGGTTATAGGTTAAGGTTTAGGGATTTGAGTTTAGGTTATAGGTTTAGGTTTTGGTCTAGGTTTAGGTTTAGGGATTTGAGTTTAGGTTAAAGGTTTAGAGAAACGTTATGTTTAGGTTATAGATTTTGGGATTTGAGAATAGTTTTAGGTTATAAGTATAGTTTTAGGTTAGGTTATAGGTTAAGGTTTAGGGATTTGAGTTTAGGTTTATGGATTGGGTTTAGGTTTCAATTTAGGATTACGTATAGAGATTTGGGAATGGGTTCGGGTTTAGGTTATAGGTTTTGGCTTTATTTTAGGTTATAGGTTTTGGTTTAGGTTATAAGTTTTGGTTTAGGTTATAGGTTACAGGTTATAGGCTTATATTATAGGCTTTTGGATTTGAGAATGGGTTCACGTTTAGGTTATTAGTTTTGGTTTTGGTTTAGGTTATAGGTTTTGATTTTGGTTATAGTTTTTTGGTTTATGTTAAGGTTTAGGTTTAGGTTTTGGGTTTTGGGATTTAAGAATGAGTTTGGGTTTAGGTTATAGGTTTTGGTTTTGGTTTAGGTTATAGGTTATAGGTTTAGTTTTAGGTTCAGGTTATAGGTTTTGGGATTTGAGAATGGGTTCGGGTTTAGGTTATAGGTTTTGATTTTGGTTAAGGTTATAGCATTTGGTTTAGGTTATAAGTTTTGGTTTAGGTTATAGGTTATAGGTTTAGGTTAAGGTTTTGGCATTTGAGAATAGTTTTAGGTTATAAGTATAGTTTTAGGTTAGGTTATAGGTTTAGGTTTAGGGATTTCAGTTTAGGTAATAGGATTGGGTTTAGGTTTAAGTTTATGATTAGGTATAGGGATTTGAGAATGGGTTCAGGTTTTGGTTTTGGTTTAGATAATAGGTTTTGGTTTTGGTTATAGGTTATAGGTTATAGGTTTAGGTTGTAGGTTTTTTTATTTGAGAATGGGTTCGGGTTTAGGTTATAGGTTTAGGTTTTGGTTTAGGTTATAGGTTTTGTTTTAGGCTATAGGTTATTGGTTTATGTTAAGGTTTGGGTTTAGTTTATTGGTTTTGGGATTTAAGAATGAGTTCGGGTTTACATTATAGGTGTTGGTTTTGGTTTAGGTTATAGGTTTTGGTTTAGGTTATAGGTTATAGGTTTAGGTTTAGATTTAGGTTATAGGTTTTAGTTTTGGTTTTTGTTATGGGTTTTGGTTTAGGTTATAGCTTTTGGTTTAGGTTATAGGTTATAGGTTTAGGTTAAGGTTTAGGATATAGGTTTTGGGATTTGAGAATGGGTTCGGATTTAGGTTATAGGTTTTGGTTTTGGTTTAGGTTATAGTTTATTGGTTTAGGTTATAGTTTATAGGTTTTGGTTAAGGTTTAGGTTTTGGTTTAGGTTTAGGTTATAGGTTTTTGGGATTTGAGAATAGGTTCAGGTTTAGGTTATCGGTTTTGGTTTTGGTTTATGTTATAGGTTTTGGGATTTGAGAATGGGTTCGGGTTTAGGTTATAGGCTTCAGTTTTGGTTTAGGTTTAAGTTATTGGTTTTTGGAATTGAGAATGGGTTATGGTTTAGGTTTAGAAAATCGGTTTCAGGTTCGGGATTGAGTTTAAGTTTGGGTTTTCAAGTTTATGTTTTGGTTTAGGTTAGGCAGTTGAGATTATGATTAGGTGTAGTTTTAGCTTTAGGGAATTCAGTTTGGGTTATAGGTTTATGGAAAGGTTAGGTTTAGGTTATAGGTTTTGGGATTTAGGAATAGTTTTAGGTTATAAGTATAGGTTATAGGTTAAGGTTTAGGGATTTTGAATTTAGGCTATAGGTTTAGGTTTAGGTCTAGGTATAGGTTTAGGGAATTGAGTTTAGGTTTTAGGTTTAGGGAAAGGTTAGGTTTAGGTTATAGGTTTTTGAATTTGAGAATAGTTTTAGATTATAAGTATATGTTTAGGTTAGGTTATAGGTTAAGGTTTAGGGATTTGAGTTTAGGCTGTAGGATTAGGTTTAGGTTTAGGTTTAGTATTAGGTTTAGGTTATAGGTTATAGGTTATAGGTTTTGGGATTTGAAAATGGGTTCGGGTTTGGGTTATTGGTTTTGGTTTTGGTTTAGGTTATAGGTTTTGGTTTAGGTCTAGGTTTAGGTTTAGGGAATTGAGTTTAGGTTATAGGTTTAGGGAAAGGTTAGGTTTAGGTTATAGGTTTTGGGATTTGGGAATAGTTTTAGGTTATAAGTGTAGGTTTTACTTATGTTATAGGTTAAGGTTTAGGGATTTGAGTTTATGTTATAGGTTTAGGTTTAGGTCTAGTTTTAGGTTGAGGGATTTGAGTTTAGGTTATAAGTTTAGGGAAAGGTTAGTTTTAGGTTATAGGTTTTTAGGATTTGAGAATAGTTTTAGGTTAAAAGTATAGGTTTAGGTTAGGTTATAGGTTAAGGTTTAGGGATTTGAGTTTAGGTTATAGGATTAGGTTTAGGTTCAGGTTTAGGTTTAGGATTAGTTTTAAGTTTTGGTTTTGGTTGTAGGTTATAAGTTTAGGTATAGGTTTAGGTTATAGGTTTTGGGATTTGAGAATGGGTTCGAGTTTAGGTTACAGGTTTTGGTTTTGGTTTAGGTTATATGTTTTGGTTTAGGTTTAGGGTTAGGTTTAGGGAATTGAGTTTAAGTTATAGGTTTTTGGAAATGTTAGGTTTAGGTTATAGTATTTGGGATTTGAGTTTCGTTTTAGGTTATATGTATTGGTTTAGGTTAGGTTATAGGTTAAGGTTTAGGGATTTGAGTTTAGGTTATAGGATTAGGTTTAGGTTTAGGTTTATGATTAGGTTTAGGTTTTGGTTTAGGTTATAGGTTTTGGTTAGGTTATAGGTTATAGGTTTAGGTTTAGGTTATTGGTTTTGGGATTTAAGAATGGCTTCGGGTTTAGGTTATAGGTTTTGGTTTTAGTTTAGGTTATAGGTTTTGGTTTAGGTTATAGTTTATAGGTTTAGGTTAAGGTTTAAATTTAGGTTATAGGTTTTGGGATTTGAGAATGGGTTCCGGTTTAGTTTAAAGGTTTTGGTTTTGGTTTAGGTTATAGGTTATAGGTTTAGGTTTAGGTTAAGGTTTAGATTTAGGTTATAGGTTTAGGGATTTGAGAATAGGTTTGAGTTTAGGTTATTGGTTTTAGTTTTGGTTTTGGTTTAGGTTATAGGTTTAGGTTTAGGTTAAGGTTTAGATTTAGGTTATAGGTTTAGGGATTTGAGAATGGGTTTGAGTTTAGGTTATAGGTTTTGGTTTTGGTTTAGGTTATTGGTTTTGGGATTTGACAATGGGTTCGGGTTTAGGTTATAGGTTTTGGTTTTAGTTTAAGTTATAAGTTTTTTTTAGGTTATAGGTTATACGTTTAGGTTTAGGTTATAGGTTTTGGTTTTAGTTTAAGTTATAAGTTTTTTTTAGGTCATAGGTTATACGTTTAGGTTTAAGTTATAGGTTTTGGGATTTTAGAATGGGTTCAGTTTTAGGTTAAGAGTGTAGTCCCTACAAATACAGATACAAACACGGCCTGTCTAAATGGTCAGGCTCATCTAATGCGGTCCATAGAAAATGGACAGCTTCATTATGGTCATAACAGCGGTTTCCATCTTTCAGGGACTCTCGCTCATCTGGATAGATCTGACGCACATCCGGGTCTACTCCATTAATTTTGAGAAAATACATAAACATGGTCTGTCTAAATGGTCAAGTCCCTCCAATGCTGTCCATAGAAAATGAACAACTTCATCATGGTCATAACAACGGTTCCCACCTTCTTTAAGTGCTATGATTTCATATCCCTTTAGTTGTCAAATTTTGTGGTGCCAAAACCATATCTATGTCTTGTATATCTTGTGTTTTATGTTTGAAGTCTATTCATTGCAATCAAGACATATCAAGACGTCGCATTTCAAGACAAGATCTTAAAAGAAGAAAGTTTTCAAGTCTTGGATGAAGAAATCAAGAATAGAAGTTTTCAAGGTTGCATGTTCAAGGTTTGATCAAGTTCAAGTTTACTAGAAGACTTTGTCAAGTCAAGATCAAGCTTATGAAGGCCTACTACAAGTTTTGAATATTCACAAGCTTCTATAAAGGGTCATCTGAGTGTACAGACTTTCAAGTCCATCTCACTTTTAAGGTTTGTTTGACCTTACATTGACCTTAGGATGGGCTTTATTGTAGGTCATTCCGGATACATAACTCATATATCTTTATATGCTTGTTTGGAGTGTTCTAAGACCAGTCCTAGGGACTTTAAGACCAATCCTAACTTTGATACGACCAGTCTTAGGTTTTTCAGGACCAGTCCTAGGTAGTTGAAGATTTTTGAATCTTTCTATCTGTCCTACGACCAGTCCTGGACATCCTACGACCAGTCTTGTGAGTTCTACGACTCATCCTTTGACCGGTCGTAGCCCTACGACTCAAACTCCAGCAACCATTTTGGGGTCCTACGACCGGTCGTAGGTGTCTCACGACCAGTCGTAGATGGCCCACGACTGGTCGTAGACCACCTTCGACCGGTCGTGGATCTGAAAATCAAATTCTGCAAAAATCTTTCGAAAATCTTTGGAGCTACGACCAGTCCTAGGATCCTAAGACCAGTTGTAGACGGGATTTTTCAGTCTATAAATTGAGCACGAACTTCAGAGTTTAAGCACTTCAAATCAATTCTATTCAAGCATTCTCTGAGATAAGTTTGTGTTTATTTTAAGCTGCTTTGTGCTTATTTAATATTCATTTTTCTAGCTTATTCTTATTTGATTTTGATCTACATTCCAATCTTATTAGAAAAGGGAAATTTCTGTTATTCCTTCTTCTGGATTCAAAATCAAATAGATCTAGCCCGTTTGATCTAAAATCAATTAGACTTAGAACCATTTTTAAAGTGAGTATTGGACTTTAAACGTCGAATCAAACTACTACTCCGATTGGTTCTACCGGGCTTCATCAAAAGGTGATTCAGGTATTTTACATGTTTTATAATTTACTTTCTCTGATTTTTATTTGAGATTCGCCAGAAAAATCTCATTGTATTGGTTATCTGAGGAGAGCCAGAAAACTCAGATTGTGGGGTTTTTGGATTGTGTAAGCCCGAGATCAAAGACAAAATTGTGAAGGTTTTAGGTGAACCCGTGAAACCTATTTTGATAGTGCATGCTAATATCCCCTGTGTGAGGATATTAGGAGTGGATTAGAAATCTGTGTGGCTGTTGGATAATAGTTGGTGTACACACATGCGAACCACTATATATCGTTGTGTTGTGGATGTGCTTTATTCTTTCATTCCTTTATTCATTCAGTTTTGTGATTTGTGTTTGTGGATGAATGTTGTAATCACCTCAAGCAAAGTGTGGATGAATGTTGTAATAACTTAGGATATATTTTTTGCAAGTTATTTTGATTTCATTGCTTTTTATTCTTCTTTGGTTTGTGATACAAGGACGTTTTAGAAATAAGATTGTCCTACCTTAAACCTCTGGTTTTTGGTGTAAGGTTGTCCTTAGAACTGATAAAGTATCAATCTCCTTATTCTAGGCTATTGCAATTGTTTTATATTAAGCATCGTGCTTTAATTCTTTTATTATTCCGCTGTTATTATTTTTACTTGGCATTGCCCTATTCACCCCCCCTCTAGGGCATATAGCTAGGCCCTTTCAAGTGGTATCACAGCTTAATAGCTCGTGCTTATTGTTTATTTTATTGGATTTATTTCCTGAGCTAACGATCTAAGCTATATTAAGATGTCAAATTTTGATAGCCTATCAGTCACTCGACCACCACCTTTTAATTTCACAAACTATGCCTATTGGAAAGCCAGCCTTGGATGAAAGTGTGTGGCTGGCCACAGTGAATGAATGGAACCCTCCTATTACTGAAGTTGCTAATGACAATGGTTCAAAAACTATGAAAATAACAGCTTATTCTTTTTGGACCACACTTCAGAAAAGTGAAAGTTGTGCTAATGCAAAAGCACTAAATGCAATTACTTGTGCATTATCACCAGATGAATTCAAAAGAACCATCTCTTGTGAAAATGCAAAACAAGCATGGGATATATTAGAAATGACACACGAGGGTACTTCTATTGTCAAGAAATCTAAAGTCTAACTCCTCACAACTAAATTTGAAGAAATTCATATGGAGGAGAATGAGATGTTTATGGACTTCTTCACTAGATTGAATGACATAGTGAACTCTCGTGGGGTCTTGGTGATAAAATCCCTCAAAGTAAAGTATGCGCAAAAATACTACGTTCACTTCCTGAACGGTTCAATTCTAAAGTAACCGCGATTCAGGAACTTCGTGATACGGATACCATGAGGGTTGAGGAATTAGTTGGTTCACTTCAAACCTATGAGTTATCCTTTAAGGCTCCTAAAGGAAAATCAATAGCTCTCAAATCATCTAAAAATATTTCTCAATAGAGCACTTCGGATTTAGAAAATACCGAAGATGATATGGCACTTTTAGCAAAAAGGTTTTAAAAAATTTTTAAAAACAAGAAAAAGGTTGATTTTCAAAAATCAAATGATAAGAGACGATCTAAACCTAGAACTCGTAAATCCTTGAAAGATAGTCAATGTTACAACTGCCAAGAGTATGGGTACGTATCTAACAAATGTCCTAAAAAGGACAAATTGAAAAGGAAAAGCATGATGGCTACTTGGGATGAATCATCTGATTCTGAATCCTCTTCTAAATCAGAAGATTCTGAAACCGAGTCGGGCGATGGTGTTAAAGCCCTTATGACTCTAGCCAAGATTACCTATTCAGATCATGATGATACATCTAGGGAAGAAAATATGAATAGTGATTGCGATAATGAAGATGATCTTCAAGATGTTTATAATGCCCTGTATAAAGAAAGTTGTAAAATTGCTGTCAAGCTTAAATTATAAAAAGAAAACTTTTCTAAGCTTAAGGAAGATTATGAGTCTCTGGTCTTAGAAAAATCTCATATTTCTGATTCTTTTGAAAAAACCAAAAATGATTTAGATTTCAAAACCTCTCAAATTGAAGATTTGAAATTCAAAAAAGAGAAACTCAAAAATGAGGTAGCTTCTCTTCTGAGTTTGAAAGACACATGGAGATATGCCCAAGGAGATCCGAAATTGGAAAAATTATTGTCCGGATCAAGAAAATGTGGCGATCGATCCGGGTTGGGCTATGATAAAAATACATCTAGATTTGTTAAAGGAGAGTCTTCGACCTCAAAAGAAAAGAATACCTATCAAGGTTTTTTTAAAAATTTTAGGTCTTTCCAAAAACCTAAAAGTGGCCATGTCAACTTTAATTTTCAAAACCGAAATCAATTGGCTGAAAAAATTATTGATCTTCTCAAGGAGTTATTAAAGTCGAACTCTATAGGTCGTTCCTATGACAATAGATAGAAAAAGACCATCTATACTCCTAAACCCAAAACAGTTATGAAATGGGTTCCTAAAGTTGCCAGCTTGGTTGCCCACACTGCTTTCAAAGAAACAAGTCATTCAAAGTGGTACGTAGATAGTGGTTGCTACAGGTATATGACAGGTGACAAAGCTTTATTCACCGATCTTAAAGATATGACTGATGGGTCAGTCACATTTGGTGATGGAAGCAATTGCAAGATTATTGGCCAAGGTACGGTTCAACTTTATAACCTTCCCTTATTTAAGAATGTCTTATATGTTGAGGGTTTAAAACACAACCTATTAAGCATTTCTCAGATATGTGATAACAACCATAGTGTAAAGTTTTCTAATCAAGGTTGTGAGATAGTTAATAAAAGGGGTTCTGTTATATTAACTGGTCGCAGAACTTCTGAAAACTGCTACATTGTTAGTGATGCTAGCTCATCTACTCAATCATGTTACATGGTACATACCGATGAGACTGAATTATGGCATAAACGCCTTGGACATGTACACTATCGGAACTTATTTAGATTGAGCAAAAGAGAACTAATTAGAGGTCTACCCAAATTGCAAAAAGTAGACAAAATATGTGGTGAATACCAGTTGGGCAAACAAATTAGGAGTTCTCACAAGAAAGTGAACTCTAATACCACATCTAGACCACTCGAGCTTCTCCACATGGAACTTATTGGACCTACCAGATCGGAGAGTCGAGGAGGCAAAAAATACATCTTGGTTATCGTAGATGACTATACAAGATTCACTTGGGTATCGTTCTTAAAAGACAAAACTGAAACCCTGGATGAATTGAAAAAGGTCATCAAATGAATCCAAAATGAGAAAGGTTCTCATGTTAGTAAGTTCCATAGTGATCATGGATCTGAATTCGAAAACAGTAGTTTTGAGAAATTCTGTAGCGATCAGGGAATATCACATGAATTCTCAGTGCCCAAAACACCGCAACAAAATGGTATAGTAGAAAGGAAAAATAGAGTGCTTCAGGAAATGGCTAATGTTATGTTGAATAGTATGAAGCTCTCTAGAAATCTTTGGGCTGAAGCAGTTAATACCGCATGCTATATTATTAATCGGGTTTATACCAGTAAATCTGATAATAAGACTGCTTATGAATTATGGTTTGAAAAGAAACCTACTGTCAAATACTTTCAGGTTTTTGGCAGCAAGTGTTATATTTTACGGGATTGTGAAAATTTGGGTAAGTTTGATATGAAGAGTGATGAAGGAATTTTTCTTGGTTATTCTTTGAACAGTCGAGCTTATAGGGTTCTAAATAAGAGAACTGGTGTGATTCAAGAGTCCATCAATGTGGTCATTGATGATCATTTGAATACACCAACCCCATGTTCAGATGATGATGAAGCTATTATTATTGACAATCTAGGTATCTCATCAATTCAAAAAGAATCTGAACCAAGGACTGTTAAAGATCATCCAACCAATCAAATTCTTGGAAATCCTCTCACTGGAGTTCGTACTCGCAAACAACTTGAGAATATATGTAATTATGTTTGTTTTACATCCCAAATAGAACCGGTCAATGTGAAAGAAGCACTTTCTGACGAAAATTAGATATGTGCTATGCAGGATGAACTTAATCAATTTGTTCGTAATGATGTCTGGTATCTTGTTCCTAGACCTAAAGACAAAAACATTATTGGAACAAAGTGGATCTTTAAAAATAAGTCTGATGAACTTGGAAATATTATACGAAACAAGGCTAGACTGGTTGTATAAGGGTACACACAGATTGAAGGCATCGATTATGATGAAACCTTTGCTCTAGTCGCTCGCCTTGAATCAATCAGACTTTTTATTTCCATCGCATGCTTTAAAAAATTTAAGATTTATCAGATGGATGTAAAGAGTGATATGTTGACTAAATTCTTACTTAGTCATAGTTTTCAAGTAGGAAGTGTTGATAAGACGCTGTTTGTTAAGAAACATAAGAATGATATTTTGATGGTTCAAATTTATGTTGATGATATTATTTATGGATCAACTTGCTCTAACATGTCTATTGATTTTGCAGAGTTAATGAAATCAAGGTTCAAAATGAGCATGGTTGGAGAACTAAACTATTTCCTGGGGTTGCAAGTAAAACAACAACCTGATGGAATTTTCATTTCCCAGACCAAATATGCTTCAAACTTGGTTACAAGGTTTGGATTTGAGAATGGTAAGAACTTTGATACTCCTATGAGTACAACGTTAAGACTTTCAAAGGACTCTTCAGGTAAAGATATAGATCCTAAACTATATCGTAGTATGATTAGTAGTTTGTTGTATCTAACTGCTAGTAGATCTAATATTGCGTTAAGTGTTGGTATTTGTGCAAGATATCAGTCTAATCCTAAGGAATCACATCTTACTGTTGTTAAACGGATTATTAGATATGTCGCAAGTACTATAAATCTGGGTCTTTGGTATCCTTTTGATACTAGTGTTCAATTAGCTGGGTACTCAGATGCTGATTGGGCCGGTAATATCGATGATAGAAAATCAACCAGTGGTGGTTGTTTTTACATTAGAAATTGCTTAGTTTTTTGGTTCAGTAAAAAGCAAAGCTCAATATCGCTCTCCACTGCTGTGGCTGAGTATATTGCAGCTGGATATGCATGTACTCAACTAGTGTGGATGAAACGCATGCTAAGCAATTATGGAATTAATCAAGATTCAATGATCTTACATTGTGATAATTCCAGTGCTATAAATATTTCTAAAAATTCAATCCAGCATTCACGTACTAAGCACATTAACATTAGGTATCATTACATTCGTGAGTTGGTTGAAGAAAAAGTAATTTCCTTGGAATATATACCAACTGAATCTCAACTTGCAGATATATTTACTAAACTGCTCGACAAAAGCAGGTTTAATAAATTGAAATTTGATCTTAGATGTGCATTTTACATTGAGTATTCTTACTTGCATGTATCATAGTGTATTATATTTAGTATTATTTATGTTTAAATTTTAATATTTTTTTTTACATTAAAAATATATTTTTGGTCGATGCTCGATCGGTCGGAGCTGTACATGACCAGTCGTGGTACGACCGGTCGTGGAACTCATGAACATGATATAATTTGGGAAAAATCTCCTTCTTCTTCATTTTCACTCCGACCTACGACGAGTCGTGGCTCGACCAGTCATAGGATTTCTTGTATTTCTTCAAGGTTAGTCCTATTTCATCATTTTTCTTGAAGATTCATGCTCTTTATGCTTTGATTTGATCATTGTGTAACTAGATTTCATCTTTTGTTAGGTTTTTCAAGGGTTTCTTCTCATATTGTTGATCTAGAGAAAACTCATCCTTCTTTTTGTGCATTTCTCTTACTCTTTTTATATCTTGTTGAAGATGGATGCTAGAGGGAAGAAGAAAACATCTCGTGGTCCATCCTCATCTAGATTTACACTGATAACAAAATGACACCTTCAGTGTGAGACCCGACCTAAGTTCACATATGTGCATGTGTGTGTGAGAGTGTGCATTTCATTTCTTATGGTCTCGCGGTCCTACCGGTCGAATTCTGGCGACCTGCGACCCTCAGATAGTGTTGCGGTCATCCTAGAGTCCGATCAAGTAGACCCGTCTCGGATCGAGCTGAGACCTATGCCATTGCGACCGCATTGTTGCCACGATTCCAACGCCGCATCTTGTGCTTCCATCCGATATGTGGATCATAAGTTGTGTACGTTTCATTCTATGGCCCTTGATTTTAATCATGTAGCCCACCTTGGAGTGGTGCATGTGGCCCACACTCCCTCTTTTGCACAAGTTTCAACACACACTACACACACCACCTAAATCTCCATAACTCACACTACCAGGACCTCACACACCACCCAAACCTAACCTACACTAGCAACATTATTTGTATCACCATACGTTAATGATTACTTTCTTTAAAAAGATTTTCCCTCTCTTTCCCTCTCATTTCTCTCTCTCTTCTCTTCTTCTCTAGCAATTTTCCTCCATTTCTCCAGCCCATTTTCCTCCATTTTTCCAGCCACCTTCCTCCTTAATCCCCCACCATCTAACACTTGAAACCTCATCTCCACCATTGATCCATCTCCCTTGGTACTAAAGGACCTTAGTGTGAAAGTTTGGTGCTCATCTTTGAGGTGGGTGCCCCTTTAGATGTAAAAATCTATTTTCTATAGCCATGATGTTTTCTTTTTTTCATGATGGAAGTGTAGGACCCACCAATCAATGGTGGAGATCCTACACAATCCCATGGTTGTGGCCTAATGGCCTATCTTATGCATGTATGATCTATGCATGGGGCCTTTCTCTATGGGCCCCATCGTGACCATTTTCTTTCATGTCATATTATGTTTGGGTCATCTAGACCTTGTAACCATGGTGGGGATGGCATCCTCACCATGCATTTTAATTATAGGCCATGCATGTGCAAGATTCATGCTATAAATGTAAATCTATGTATGATGTATGGGTGTGATTGATCTAGGGAGGGCTCAATAGTGGCGGAGCCCTTTCCCTATGGCCAAATTGTCCTTCTATCTCTCTTTTCTCTCAATTTATTTCCTGATGTGTGTGGCTCATTTGGTGGGCCTAGGACATCCATAAATTTCAGCAAGGTGGGATGCCCAAACTGCCCATTGTTTGATTTTGGGTGTCCTACTTGCTGCCTTAATGATGCATGCAAGGTGTGTTGGCTTTGGATTATGACATGGACATTTGTGGGGCTTACTAAGGAAGGCCACACCATCCTCCATTAATGTGTTTTCCTTTTTATTTAACCTATATAATAAATTTTTTTATTGTGCAGTCCAGCAATATGCTTGATAAAAACTAAAATTCAAAAATATTTCTCTTGATGGTGGGCCATATTTTTGGGTTTTCTCTCATTGTATGCATGATGAGGGGCCATGGCCCTCAATTTCTAGAGTTTTAGAGGCCTTGGGCCCACTCCAATGGAGTGCCCAAATTTATGACAACAACATGTTATAATTATGCTTGGACTTGGGCTGAAATTTTGAGGAGTGAGGCCCACCGCATTTACGAAGGTATTAGAGGAGATAATTGATACCTTTAGTTTCTTAAATTTTGGGCTTAATAAATGCACTTTTGAGGCCCACCACAGTTGAATTTAATTGGGTCCATGAATGTAGCTAGTTGTTGAACTCTTTAGGCCCAATTGGGTTGGAACCTTCCAGATAGACCCATTGAACTATTGGGCCATTTTACTATACTATTATGTTGGGTTAGTGGGCCAGATTACACAAGTAGATGGGCCTTTGATTGCCCATCAAATCAACTTTATACTTGGGCCGAGTTGTAGGACCAACTTACTTGACTAAGAGCATGACATTGCCCATGTGGTTTGAGCAATGGGCCGCCCACTAGGCCACCATAATATATGGGATTAGTGGCCTTTATGTTGGGCCCTAACCTTTCCCTTATGGGCCCATAGTGTTATATATGAGTTGGGTTATGTGTGTTCTCCTTGAACCCATATTTTGGGTAGAACTTGGGCCGCCCTTTCTGAAGCCCAACATGAGTGTTGTGGTATAATTATGGCTACTCATTTCTTATTTTTGATGTTGCATGGGCCTTGGTCCTTAATTCATGATCAATTAGAGATGGGCTACCTCTTAGGGACCAATTGTGGTTGAATGTCCACATTGGTAGCCTTAAGATAGGCCCATGGGCTTCTATGGGTGGTTAAAAGCCCACCATAGAACCTTGTTAAGCCATCTCACTATTTAGGCCCATACCATTATTCTCCTTAGTCTTGTGGGCTACCCCAGGTATATGGGCCCCACTAGAGGTTGTATTCCTTATGAGGAATTAGTTAAGTACTTAGACCCTTCATGGTTAGGTAGAGAGTTCATCTCCACCGTATTGGCACCCCTATTCATCTTCATGGCCCACTCGCATACACATCATATGCATGCTTGGTTGAGGAATGATTGGCCATGGTTGTGGCATTGTGTAGGACATGTTGGTATCTCCCTGAGAGATGAATGCTTGGGATTGATGCATGGGTGATTGTGTGATTCATGCATCTAGCATTGCATAGCATGTGGATATCTGCCCTTACTTCATCAGGGCCTTACCTCCACAGGGATATTCGTGGATAGTCGTATGTGTGAACACCGGAAATATTAGTTGAGCATACCGGGTGCATAAGATACCCATGGGTGAAATTTTTAAAACTTCCATGGTACCAAGGATCTGTTCTAACGCCGTGACCGGGTGGAATACATGAGTGTACGAGGGCCTTATACCGTTAGGCTGCGACTCCCACTGTCATGTAGTCGGTTGGATAGGGGTGTGACCTTACCTACCTGGTGTGTAGTGGGCATTGCTAGGCTGAGTCTGACCAGCTCGTAAATGGGTCCGCTACCGTCAGGCCTTGTTGGTGATTGGCTATCCACAGGCGGATAGTGAGGTCTCTTATGCTCGTTTGACTGTGCGGGGTTTGTAGAGCGACAGTCATTCAGCAGTGTAATGGACCCCGGTGATTTCCTTATGATTGGAAATGTACTTGACTTATGATTTGGATATGAGCACTGGCATTACTTGCATCGCATTAGCATTAGTTGTAGAAGCCCCCTTCATGCATTGCCTTGGTTTAACATCCAGTACTCATTGCATCATATTCATGATAAGCCTTGATAAGGTTAGTGATTTTCCCATTGAGCACATTTCCCTTCTTGTATCTCCTACTATTCTTCTGTACACCATTGTCACACACTTTCACCACCCTCTAAGCTTCTATAAGCTTATGCACGATTGATGCATGCAGGAGATTCTAAGCAGGCATCGTAGCAGCAGCACGTGGAGTAGAGCGGAGCTTTTGAGGACTCCAGTGTTTCCAACCTTTCCCTCTTCTCCTTTTATCTCATGTATGTCCTTTTGGACCTTATGGATGATTGTAAAAGTTCAAATTCTTAGTGAATTTTGTGATGTGTTCCTTTGTTATTCTCAGATGTATTTGTTGTGATCTTGGGTATGCTCATATTGGTAATGATTATACTGTAATGAAAATTTTCCTTATAAGATCCCAGGATCGGAACCTGCCTCAGGAGCCAAGAATGGGGTACTGTAGAGGCTGTTATGGACAGAACTGGCCATCGGGTCCCTTGTGATTCTGGTTACCGAGTTTGGAGTGTGACAGGAGTTGGTATCGGAGCATAGCAAGTAATTATGAAATGACTCTAGGGAACATCACATGCCTGCCAAGAACATGGGGCAAGTAGTGTCCCGAGATCCTTCCTTTCGCTCCGTATTGAGCCTGTAACTGACCTGATTCCTTACATCGTCATTATTTTGTAGACGATGCCGCATGGTCATGACACTTATGGTCGTGGCGTCCATGGTCGTGGTGCCCGTGGGCGAGGCACCCGAGGTACCCATCCTACTCGAGCACGTCATGCTCTAGTAGTTGAGGATCCGATTCCTGAGGTCCCGATCCGGCCTGTTCCTCCAATTGAGCCCGTAGCGCCTGTACCTCCAGTTACTCCGGTTCCCCCACCTATTCCCCCTACTCAGCCTACTGTTCCAGTTACTGAGGCTCCTACCCCGTCGGCTGCACCCGTGCCTCCGCCTGAGGCGAGTGCCGCCCCTACCTTTTCGACAGTACCTATAGGAGTTGAGCATTTTCAGCAGTTGATGCAGCTTGTTGCCACCGCATTACAGACCCATCAACCAGCTACCGCTGAGGTTTTCAGGCAGTCTGACTTACCCCATACTAGTGCCATAGCCCGAGAGTTCCGACAGCATGATCCCCCGAGGTTTAGTGGTGATCCTGACCCTTCTGCCGCCGAGGCTTGGCACACTGAGGTTGAGAGGATTTTTGACACTATACAGTGTCCTGCAGACCAGAGAGTATCCCTTGCTACCTATCTCCTTCAGGGTGAGGCCCGTCATTGGTGGTCATCCATATCTAGGATGGTTGGACCTCAGTTCGTTTAGACATGGGAGGAGTTCGTGACCCGTTTCGACCAAAAGTTTTTCCCTGAACATGTTCAGATCCAGCAGGCGATTGAGTTTGAGACCCTAGTGCAGGGTGATATGACTGTATCTCAGTATGAGGCCCGTTTCTTGGCCTTGTCTAGATTTGCTCCTCATCTGACCAGTGATGAGAAGATGAGATCGCGTTGTTTTATGGCTGGTTTACGCCCTGCCCTTCACAGCTGTGTTGTAGGGCATTGCTTGGAGACATTCAACCAGGTTGTGCATCGAGCACTAGTTTGTGAGGAGGACTGAGCTATGACCCAAAGGTCGAGAGAGCAGAGTTTCGGTGGAGACCGAAAGAGGAGAGTACCAGCCAGCAGTTCCAGGCAGCACCGTCAGCAGAGACAGAGAGGCAGATCAGGATTTTGACAGCCCGCGGTTCAGACAGTGGCTTTTTCATCATCTTCGGCACAGCCAGCCGCCTCATCTTCTGGCCCCTTTTCAGGTCTATGCTTCGGCTGTGGACAGACTGGGCATCGGAGGCGTGAGTGCCCTCTCCCCATTCAGCAGCAGAGGCCACCGCAGTTGCCTCCTCCTCATCCTCCTCAGCAGCAGCAGAGAGCTCAGCTTCCACCCGCCGCTCCTAGGGCTCCTCCTCAGCAGTAGAGGCAGCCAGGCAGACCTCCTCAGCAGAGACAGCAGTAGCAGCGACAGCAGCAGCAGCAGCATCAGCAGAGGGGATATCCATATGTTGTTCGATCCTTAGGTCCAGTGTGTATAGCAGCCCCGCAGGCTCAAACTCAGGACCATCAGTCTTCCAGATTGCTTCCCCTACTAGCTCAGGGCCGCTTTTATTCTGCGCAGCAGGCGCTAGGCCAGGACCCGCAGTCGTCGACCGGTGGAGTCGTTGAGGGTATTCTTCTTGTTTCTACTTACATTGCTCATGTTTTATTTGATTCTGGTGCTTCCCATTCGTTTGTGGCCGACCAGTTTTACCGATCTACCGGTATTCCATCGGAGTCCGTGTCCGAGGCCTTGACCGTTTTGACTCCCATGGGGAAGTCTGTGATATTGACCTGTCGCTGTCCTTCTTGCCCGGTGTTAGTGGGTGAGATGTTCCTTCTTGCCGATTTGTTCGTGATGTTGATGGTAGGATTTGATGTGATTCTAGGTATGGACTGGCTTGCGGAGTATCGTGCCGTCTTAGACTGTGCTGCGAGGACAGTTACATTTCATATTCCAGGCTTGCCAGTGTTTCAGTTCGTCGCCGAGCCTAGAAGAGAGCTGTTATCTAGCTTCTTGGCTTCGGTCGTTGAGGATTCTATGACAGAGAGTATTGAGCAGCTGTCAGTTGTTTGTGAGTACCCGGATGTGTTTCAGGACATTCCGGGTTTGCCGCCACGTCGACAGGTGGAGTTCCAGATAGATTTGGTGCCTGGTACTGCTCCTATCTCAAAGGCCCCCTACCGGATGGCACCGTTAGAGTTGCGAGAACTGCAAGAGCAGTTGGATGAGCTTTGGGAGTTAGGTTTCATTCGTCCCAACAGTTCACCTTGGGGAGCCCCGGTATTATTTGTGAAGAAGAAGGATGGCTCATTGCGACTCTGTGTAGATTATCGTGAGCTCAACAGAGTCACCATCAAGAACCGATACCCGCTTCCCTGTATTGATGATCTGTTCGATCAATTGCAGGGTGCGCAGTATTTTTCCAAGATAGACTTACGTTCCGGTTACCATAAGATTCGGGTCCGAGAGGAAGACATTCCGAAGACGGCGTTTCGGACACGTTATGCTCACTTCGAGTTCTTGGTCATGTCATTCAGACTGACCAACGCACCCGCCATATTCATGCAGCTGATGAATGAGGTCTTTCGGCCGTTCCTCGATCAGTTCGTGGTGGTATTCATTGATGATATTCTTGTATATTCGAGGAGCCGTGAGGACCATGCCGAGCACCTGTGGATTGTACTTGAGACCCTTCGTGCCCACCAGCTGTATGCGAAGCTGGAGAAGTGTGAGTTTTGGAAGGAGGAGATGAAGTTCCTTGGTCATGTGGTAACAAGGGAGGGTGTCGCTGTGGACCCCTCGAAGGTTGATGCAGTGCGTCAGTGGGGTCAGCCCACGAACGGGTCTGAGATTCGCAGCTTCCTTGGTCTAACGGGATATTACCGACGATTTATCGAGGGTTTCTCCCGTATTGCGGCACCGCTGACCCGGTTGACGCGGAAGGGCGTCGAGTTCGTTTAGAGTGACGCTTGTGAGAATGCATTTTTAGAGTTGAAGGACCGCCTCATGTCTGCTTCTGTCCTCACTCTTCCTGATGGGAGTGAGGGTTTTGTTGTCTTTACTGATGCCTATAGAGTTGGCTTAGGTGCTGTACTGATGCAGCACGGGAAGCCAGTTGCGTATGCCTCGCGTCAGCTCAAGGTCCATGAGCTGAACTACCCCACTCATGATTTAGAGCTTGCAGCAATTGTATTGGCACTAAAGGTGTGGAGGCATTATCTATATGGGGTCAGGTTCGAGCTCTTCTCGGATCATAAGAGCTTGAAGTATCTATTTTCGCAGTCCGAGTTAAACCTGCGGCAGAGGCGATGGATGGAGTTGCTAAAGGATTATGATTTTGACCTTCAGTACCACCCGGGTAAGGTGAACGTGGTGACGGATGCGCTCAGCCACGAGGCCTGGTGGCACATATGATGGTTGGACAGTGGCAGATGCTCGAGGATGTTTCAGAGTTTGACTTTGAGTTCGGTCTGCAGTCTTCCATTGTTCAACTTTCGAGCTTGTCGATTCAACCCTCCTTGGTGGCTAGGGTGATCGAGGCTCAGCAGACGGACGAGTCACTTCAGGAGTACCGAGCAGAGGCTGCCTCCATGAAGCAGTCAGATTAGCATATTGGTTCCGATGGTGGGTTACGCTTCAGGGGCCGATTGTGTGTCCCGAACGTTCTAGAGTTGCGTCGTGATCTGATGACCGAGACACACCGATCGAGACTTACTATTCACCCGGGCTCTATGAAGATGTATCGTGATATGAGGAGGCAGTACTTCTGGCAGAGGATGAAGCGCCAGATTGTGAGTTTTGTGGCTGAGTGTGACACATGCCAACGTGTCAAGGCCGATCATCAAAGACTCTCTAGTCCCTTGCAGCCGTTGAGCGTTCCAGAGTGGAAGTGGGAGCACATATCGATGGATTTCATCGCATGTTTGCCGAGGACTCAGCGCGGTCACGATACCATCTAGGTTATCGTCGATCGTTTGATAAAGTCGGCTCATTTTATTCCAGTACGTGCTTCCTGGTCTATGGACCGGTTGGTGAGGATATTTATTGAGGAGATAGTGAGACTGCACGGTGTCCCAGTTTCGATTGTTTCAGACCGAGACTCTAGGTTTACATCTCAGTTTTGGAAGAGTTTCCAGCAGGCACTGGGGGTCACTTTGCATCTCAGCACCGCTTATCATCCGCAGACGGATGGGCAGATCGAAAGGGTAAACCAGATCCTTGAGGATATGCTCAGGGCTTATGTGATCGACTTTACGGGTAGTTGGGATGAGCATATGCGCCTCGCCGAGTTTGCATACAACAACAGTTATCAGTCGACTATCGGTATGGCTCCTTTCGAGGCACTTTATGGTAGGCCATGCAGATCTCCTAGTTGTTGGACCGAGGTTGGAGAGCGCCGTCTCTTAGGTCCCGAGCTTGTGCAACAGACGTCAGAGGCTATTGATGTTATTAGGCAGAGGATGCGCACAGCTCAGAGCCGGCAGAAGAGTTATGCTGATCGTCGGCGTCAACCCCTCGAGTTCGTAGTCGGGGACTTGGTGTATCTCAAGGTCTCACCTATGAAAGGCATGGTTCGCTTTGGTGTGAAGGGCAAGCTCGCCCCGAGATTTATTGAACCTTTTGAGATTACCGAGCGCGTAGGCGCCGTGGCCTATAGGCTTACCTTACCTCCTGAGTTGTCCACGATTCACGACGTGTTTCATGTTTATATGTTGAGAAAATGTGGGTCAGACACTATTCCTGTGATTAATTGTCAGTCACTTGAGGTCCGTGAGGATGCTTCTTACATTGAGCAGCCGATTCGTATTCTTGATTGGAAGGATCAGGTCCTCAGGACTAAGGTCATTCCCTTGGTGAAAGTGCAATGGGGTCATCATTCGGAGGCTGAAGCGACTTGGGAACGTGAGGCCGAGATTAGAGAGTGTTATCCCCATTTGTTTTGTGATTGATAGATATATGATTGTTTGTATTGCCTTTCTTGTATGATGATTATTATGTGATGGTGGTGTTCTCTTTTATTCTGTCTTGGATTAGTCAATTTTGATGATTACTATGTGTGTGTGAGAGTGTGCATTTCATTTCTTGTGGTCTCGCGGTCCTACCGGTCGAATTCTGGCGACCTGCGACCCTCAGATAGTGCTGCGGTCATCCTAAAGTCCGATCAAGTAGACCCGACTCGAATCAAGCTGAGACCTATGCCATTGTGACCGCATTGTTGCCGCGGTTCCAACTCCGCGTCTTGTGCATCCATCCGATATGTGGATCATAAGTTGTGTACGTTTCATTCTATGGCCCTTGATTTCGATCATGTGGCCCACCTTAGAGTGATGCATGTGGCCCACACTCCCTCTTTTACACAAGTTCCAACACACACTACACACACCACCTAAATCTCCATAACTCACACTACCAAGACGTCACACACCACCCACACCTAACCTACCCTAGCAACATTGTTTGTATCACCATAGGTTAATGATTACTTTCTTTAAAAAGATTTTCCCTCTCTTTCCCTCTCATTTTTCTCTCTCTTCTCTTCTTCTCTAGCAATTTTTCTCCATTTCTCCAGTCCATTTTCCTCCATTTTTCCAGCCACCTTCCTCCTTAATCCCCCACCATCTAACCCTTGAAACCTCATCTCCACCATTGATCCATCTCCCTTAGTACTAAAGGACCTTAGTGTGAAAGTTTGGTGGTCATCTTTGAGGTGGGTGCCCCTTTAGATATAAAAATCTATTTTCTATAGCCTTGATGTTTTCTTTTTTTCATGATGGAAGTGTAGGACCCACCAATCAATGGTGGAGATCCTACACAATCCCATGGTTGTGGCTTAATGGCCTATCTTATGCATGCATGATCCATGCATGGGGCCTTTCTCTATGGGCCCCATCATGACCATTTTCTTTCATATCATATTATGTTTGGGTCATCTAGACTTTATAACCATGGTGGGGATGGCATCCTCACCATACATTTTAATTATATGCCATACATGCGCAAGATTCATGTTATAAATGTAAATCTATGTATGATGTATGGGTGTGATTGATCTAGGGAGGGCTCAATAGTGGCAGAGCCCTTTCCCTATGGACGAATTGTCCTTCTATCTCTCTTTTCTCTCATTTTATTTCCTGATGTGTGTGGCTCATTTGGTGGGCCTAGGACATCAATAAATTTCAGCAAGGTGGGATGCCCAAACTGCCCATTGTTTGATTTTGGGTGTCCTACTTGCTGCCTTAATGATGCATGCAAGGTGTGTTGTCTTTGAATTATGATATGGGCATTTTTGGGGCCCACTAAGGAAGGCCACACCATCCTCCATTAATGTGTTTTCCTTTTTATTTAACCTATATAATAAATTTTATCTAAGTACATGTTGCTGTCCAGAATTTTCTAGACAATTTCTGGTTGTTTTTAGACCAGATTTTGGGATTGTTTGGGGGACTATTCATACCCATCAAATATACTTTTCTGAAAGGTGGGGATCTCATCTTAATGTTCTCCAAATTTCAGCTCCATCTGACCTTGATTGAGGTCCCAAAGGTATGGTCCAAGTAAGGTGGACAGTCTGGATTTTCTACACTATTCCAGCAACATTTCACCATGGACAGTTGGATTTCTGAAATTTATTAAAATATCAATAGGTGTTTAAAAATTATAAAAATTTATTCAGGGGTGGCCTACTCAAGGTAGGACCCACCTACAAAATTTGGGGGCCAATGGACACCTGTACTTACCATAGTGGTGGCTGGACTGGCCCACTATAATATAGTGTCCAGATCAGTCGGATTTTTAGGACAGATTGATTTATCTAAATGAATTAAAATATTTCTAGGTGTCTAAAAATTCTGAAATTTTTTAGAGATGTGATCTACTCATGGTAAGACCGACCTGCCAAATTTTAGGGCCAATGGACCCCTTTACACACCGTGGCAAGGGCCGTACTGTCCCACCACATTGGGACGTTCAGGTCTGTCCGATTTCATGGACAGTCTATTTTTTTTAAACTAATTAAAATACTTATAAATATTTAAAAATTCTGAAATTTTGTGGGGGTGTGGCCCACATATGGAAGTATCAATCTGTAAAATTTTAGCCTCAAATGACCCCTTTAGGGCATCCAAAAAAATGGTCTAAGATGGCTGGACTCCCAATTTTTTTGTTGTGCAGTCCAGCAATATGCTTGATAAAAACAAAAATTCAAAAATATTTCTCTTGATGGTGGGCCATATTTTTACATTTCCTCTCATTATATGCATGATAAGGGGCCATGGCCCTCAATTTCCAGAGTTTTAGAGGCCTTGGGCCCACTCCAATGGAGTGCCCAAATTTAGGACAACAACATGTTATAATTATGCTTGGACTTGTGCTGAAATTTTGAGGAGTGAGGCCCACCACATTTATGAAGGTATTAGAGGAGATAATTGATACCTTTAGTTTTTTAAATTTTGGGCTTAATAAATGCACTTTTGAGGCCCACCATAGTTGAATTTAATTGGGTCCATGAATGTAGCTAGTTGTTGAACTCTTTAGGCCCAATTGGGTTAGAACCTTCCAGATAGACCCATTGAACTATTGGGCCATTTTACTATACTATTATGTTGGGTTAGTGGGCCAGATTACACAAGTAGATGGGCCCTTGATTGCCCATCAAATCAACTTTATACTTGGGCCGAGTTGTAAGCCCAACTTACTTGACTAAGAGCATGACATTGCCCATGTGGTTTGAACAATGGGCCGCCCACTAGGCCACCATAATATATGGGATTAGTGGCCTTTACGTTGGGCCCTAACTTTTCCCTTATAGGCCCATAGTGTTATATATGAGTTGGGTTATGTGTGTTCTCCTTGAACCCATATTTTGGGTAGGCCTTGGGTTGCCCTTTCTAAAGCCCAACATGAGTGTTGTGGTATAATTATGGCTGCTCATTTCTTATTTTTGATGTTGCATGGGCCTTGGTCCTTGATTCATGATCAATTAGAGATGGGGTACCTCTTAGGGACCAATTGTGGTTGGATGTCCACGTTGGTGGCCTTAAGGTAGGCCCATGGGCTTCTATGGGTGGTTAAAGGCCCACCATAGAACCTTGATAAGCCATCTCACTATTTAGGCCCATACCATTATTCTCCTTAGTCTTGTGGGCTACCCCAGGTATATGGGCCCCCACTAGAGGTTGTATCCTTATGAGGAATTAGTTAAGTACCTAGACCCTTCATGGTTAGGTAGAGAGTTCATCTCCACCGTATTGGCACCCCTATTCATCTTCATGGCCCACTCGCATACACATCATATGCATGCTTGGTTGAGGAATGATTGGCCATGTTTGTGGCATTGTGTAGGACATGTTGGTATCTCCCTGAGAGATGAATGCTTGGGATTGATGCATGGGTGATTGTGTGATTCATGCATCTGGCATTGTATAGCATGTGGATATCTGCCCTTACTTCATCAGGGCCTTACCTTCACAGGGATATTCGTGGATTGTCGGATATGTGGACACCGAAAATATTAGTTGAGCATACCGGGTGCATAAGATGCCCATGGGTGAAATTTCTAAAACTTCCATGGTACCAAGGATCTGCTCCAACGTCGTGACCGGGTGGAATACATGAGCGTACGAGGGCCTTATACCGTTAGGCTGCGACTCCCATTGTCATGTAGTCGGTTGGATAGGGGTGTGACCTTACCTACCTGGTGTGTAGTGGGCATTGCTAGGCTAAGTCTGACCAGCTCGTAAATGGGTCCGCTACCGTCAGGCCTTGTTGGTGATTGGCTGTCCACAGGCGGGTAGTGAGGTCTCTTATGCTCGTTTGACTGTGCGGGGTTTGTAGAGCGACAGTCATTCAGCAGTGTAATGGACCCCGGTGATTTCCTTATGATTGGAAATGTACTTGACTTATGATTTGGATATGAGTACTGGCATTACTTGCATCGCATTAGCATTGGTTGTACAAGCTCCCTTCATGCATTGCCTTGGTTTAACATCCAGTACTCATTGCATCATATTCATGATAAGCCTTGGTAAGGTTAGTGATTTTCCCATTGAGCACATTTCCCTTCTTGTATCTCCTACTATTCTTCTGTGCACCATTGTCACACACTTTCACCACCCTCTAAGCTTCTATAAGCTTATGCACGATGGATGAGTGCAGGAGATTCTAGGCAGGCATCATAGCAGTAGCACATGGTGTAGAGCAGAGCTTTTGAGGACTCCAGTGTTGCCGACCTTTCCCTCTTCTCCTTTTATCTTATGTATGTCCTTTTGGACCTTATGGATGATTGTAAAAGTTCAAATTCTTAGTGAATTTTGTGATGTGTTCCTTTGTTATTCTCAGATGTATTTGATGTGATCTTGGGTATGCTCATATTGGTAATGATTATACTATAATGAAAATCCTCCTTATAGGATCCCAGGATCGGAACCTGCCTCAGGAGCCAAGAATGGGGTATTATGGAGGCTGTTACGGCCAGAACCGGTCATCGGGTCCCTTGTGATTCCGGTTACCGAGTCTGGTGCGTGACATTCAGTCACCCGAAGATGATCCTTAAGATGTACGGGATTTTCGTGTCCGTAATGTTATCGTTGAGCATACTATTGATCTCAATCACATTGCTCCATTTGGTATTGTCCCTCTCCTTGAATCTGTTGGCTGGGCTAACATTTTGCTTTGGGGTGGGCCTGCATACCAGTCACTTGCACAATCAATGGTTGCATGTATCTCATAATTCTCCATTGACAATTTGACTTTTCAATTGATACTAGAGAAGGAAAATTTGAAGTAAACTGTCATTTGATATCGGATATTATGGATATACCCGTTAATGATGAAGGTATACCGATTCATACTTTATACGACAAACCATCTAAATCGGAAAAATGCATGTTAATTAGAGACTTATGCAAAATTGATGCGCAATAGACACACAAAGGGAACGCGCTCCCTTCAAAGTATCTGTTACCTAGATATAGAGTGTTACATCATTTTTTCATTTCAAATCTGTATCCTCAGTCCGGTAATAAAACTGAGTTGACTTCTTTCATGATTCGTGTATTGCATTCTATTGCTTCTGGTACTATGGTCTGCCTTCCTTCTTTGATTTGTCATTTTATTATACAGTTTCGTCTCCATCCAAGTCATTGTGATATTCCGTTTGGTTGTCTTATGACTGTGTCACATGCTTGTCGATAAACCTATTAATGAGGCAGCAATTCATCATCTTATTTTCAACAATTCCAATCTTAATAAGATTAAGCTAGATTTGCTTCCTGGCCAAGTAGATGAAGGTGGTGTTGGTGGTGAGGCCGGAAATGAAGGGGAAGCTGGCGATCTTCCTCAACAGGATGTTAATATGAATGAAATATTTGATGAGATAGAATCTGATTCACCAAATGATCCTGATTACGATCCATCTAGTTATGATGCATGCCTTCGTGCATTGGAGGAGAAGGTTGATAACAGGAGTATAGCCACGATATGCAGTTTAAATATATGCAAAAATATCTTCGTCGCATTAATAAGGGCTTACACCAGATTGATCCTATTATCCCTGCACCCTCCTCTGGATCTGATTAGGAAAATTATATTTTGGATTGTATAACATTATCTTATCTTTATTTTGGATATTGTATTAACTTGGATATGGCTTATTGATTCTGGCTTATATTTTGAAATATGCCATGTCATTCCATATTTCTTTCTCATATATCTGCTTTTTATTATTCTCTATATTGTTGTGACTTTCTTATTGTGTCTTTCCCTTGTCATTTTGTGACAAAAAGGGGGAGTAGTATGGTAAAGGGGAGTAGTATGGAAAGGGGGAGTAATTTGTTTGGATTGATTGATTGAGAAGGATATGTAGATTGAGAATATAGAGTCTTGATGTTTACATGTTGTTTATTATTTATATGAGCAGTACTAGTATCTCTCAGGGGGAGTAGAGTAATTTGTATGATGTAGCTCTTATCTGTATGATGTGTTTTGTCACAAATTTGACAAAGGGGGAGATTGTAAGTGCTATGATTTCATATCCCTTTGGTTGTAAAATTTTATGGTGCTTGTCACAAATTTGACAAAGGGGGAGATTGTAAGTGCATGTTCAAGATTCAAACTAGTACAAGTATAGAAGAAGACTTTGTTAACTCAAGAAAGGATCAAGCTCGAGAATTCCTACAACAAGATTCGTAAATTCTCAAGCTTCTCTTAAGGGTCATCTGAGTGTATAGACTATCAATATCCATCTCACTTTTAAGGTTTGTTTGACCTTAGATTGACCTTAGTATGGGCTTTACTGTAGGTTATTCTGGATACATAATTCGTATACTTTAATATGCTTGTTCGGGCTGCTCTAAGACCAGTCATAGGGACTTCAGGACCAGTCCTAGCTCTGCTACGATCAGTCTTAAGTTTTTCAGGACTAGTCCCAGGTTGTTGAAGATTTTTAAATTTTTCTGGTTGTCCTACGACCAGTCCTGGATATCCTACGACCAGTCCTGTGAGCTGTATGACTTGTTCTTCAACCAGTCTTAGCCCTACGACTCGAACTCCAGCAACTGAACTGGGGGTCCCACGACTGGTCGTAGGTGGCCAACGACCGGTCGTAGGCTACCCAGGACCAGTCGTGGAACAGATAATCCTTATCCCGCGAAAATCTTTAAAAATCTTTGAAGCTACGACCAGTCCTAGGAATCCCAAGACCAGTCGTAGATGGGATTTTTCAGGCTATAAATAGAGCACGAACTTCAGAGTTTTTCAATTCAATTTAACTCAATTTAAGAAATCTTTAGGCTATACTCTGAGATAAGTTCGTGTTTGTTTTTAAGCTACTTTGTGCTCATTTAATATTCCTTTTGCTAGCTTGTTTATTATTTGATTTTGATCTACATTTCAATCTTATTTGAAAAGAAAAATTTATGATATTCCTTCTTCTTGGATTTAAAATCAAATACAACTAGCCCTTTTGATTTAAAATTAATTAGACTTAGAACCATTCTTAAAGTGAGTATTAGACTTTGAACGTTAAATCGAACTTCTACTCTGATTGGTTCTACCGGGTTACTTCAATAGGAGATTCAGATATTTTATATTTGTGTAATTTACATTCTTTGGTTTTGTTTGAGATTTACCAGAAAAATCTCATTGTTTTGGTTATCTGAGGAGAGCCAGAAAACTCAGATTGTGTGGATTTTTGGATTGTGTAAGCCTGAGATAAAAAGACATAATTGTGAAGGTTTTAGGTAAACCTGTGAAACCTATTTTGATAGTGCATGCTAATATTCCCTGTATGAGGATATTAGGAGTGGAGTAGCATTCCGCGTGGTTGTTGGATAATAGTTGGTGTACACACAGGCGAACCACTATATATCGTTGTGTTATGGATGTGCTTTGTTCTTTCATTCCTTTATTCAGTTTTGTGGATTGTATTTGTGGATGAATGTTGTAATCATTTTATTTCAAGCAAGTGTGGGGAATGTTGTAATAACTTAGGATTTATTTCTGCAAGTTATTTTGGTTGTATTTCTTTTTATTTGTCATTGGTTTGTGATACAAAGGACGTTCTAGAAATAAGGTTGTCCTACCTTAAACCTTTGGTTTTTGGTGTAAGGTTGTCCTTAGAACTGATATAGTATCATTCTCTTATATCTAGTTTATTGAGATTGATTTTTAATTCAGCATTGTGCTTTATGTCTTTCATTATTTTGCTGTTTTAAGTTTTATCTGGCATTGCCCTATTCACCCCTCCTCTAGGGCATATAGCTAGGCCCTTTCACCAGGGACCCCCGCTCATCTAGATAGCTTCGACGCACATCCTGGTCTGCTCCATTAATTTTGAGAAAATACATAAACACGGCCTATCCAAATGGTCAGTCCCCTCCAATGTCATCCATAGGAAATGGACAGCTTCTGTAAGTCCCGTATCCTAGACCATACCGTTCTGTAGACTTCCACTGTCTTCCAGGTCGAATTTTGGCAACCTTCGACCCTTAACCGGTATTTGTGCATGACCCTGATTCACACACCGTCAACCTGAGTCGACTCAACCCAAGACCTTTACCATAGTGACTGTACTGTCGTCCCGATTCTGATGCTGTGACTAGCGCGCCGAGGTGATACCCTTGTAAGGAGATGTGGGTCAGCGTTCGGTGCGAGGAAAACACCGCGCGTTATAAAACCTAAGAGAATCTCTACGACTTGTCACATCAATCCATCAATCCATGAATCTCAACATGTCAAGTACATGCCAAGTACACATCACCTTTCACCCTTTCCCAAACAAGCCCCAAAAGTCAAGAAGTTCTTACAAAGCCCATACCTTTCTTACACATTCTACCATAAAAGTCAAAAATCTCTTACACACCCATCACTCACCACATCTATTACTCCATCACCCATCACTCTCTCTCTCTCCCTTTATAAGTCTCTCTCTCTCATTCCTAAACCACTTTCCCAAGCAAGAGAAAGAGCTACACGTCCAAGCTCCCAAATCTCTCATGGAGGAGCTATAGTGTGGCCCACTTCCTACTCTCTCATCTCCCATCTCAACCCTCCATTTTTCATCACCTTCCATTAAAATCTGTGCCAGATTCGGCCATTAGAAATTTTGTGAGCCTGCTTTTCGAGTTTGGGGCATGACAGAAGTTGGTATCAGAGCATAACTTGGGAATAACCGAGAACAACATTACATGTCTGCTATGAGTTTAGAAAGGCTGAGTCCCGAAGTTCGGATAGCTTAGCGATCTTCCGTTACATACCCTTAATGTGCGTGCCTTCAAGAGTTTTGAAGTTGATAGGCACCTTTGCTCTTTCCTGTAGGATAAGATACCTAGGAGAGTGACCCGATCGACTCCCGCACCACCACCTGAGACTCTCACTCCACCACTTGCGGCTCCTACCCTACGACCTACGATGCCTGCTCCACCACCAGAGGTTCCTACCGCCCATCCTGAGGATGCTAGTCCTCCACCAAAGACCGGTACTGATCTAATCGTATCCGTGAGTGCCTCCTAGTTGCAGCAGATGTTACAGGCTGTGATGGCTGCACTTCAGGGGCAGGGTAGGCACCCCGTTGTTTCACCAGCCCAGGCAGAGCAGGAGCATGCGAGCGCTCTCCTTCGTGAATTTCGACGGCTCGATCCCCTGCATTTCTAGGGTAAGTCAGACCCCACGGTAGCTGAGAGATGACACTCCGATGTGGATAAGATATTTGATACGTTGAGATGCACAACCGAGCGGCGAGTCTGATTAACCATATTTCTTCTCCATGGAGAGGCTGAGCATTGGTGGACATCAGTCTCCCGAGTAGTAGGCGCCAATTTTATGTGGACTTGGGAGGATTTTATGGATCGGTTTGACCAACAGTACTTTCTTGATCACATTCAACGATAGCCAGCATTTGAGTTCGAGGCCTTGGTGCAGGGTGATATGACAGTGGCTCAGTATGCAGCTCACTTAATAGCGTTGTCCAAATTTACACCATATCTAGTTGATGACGAGGAGCAGAGAGCCAACCAATTCGAGGACGGCTTGAGTTACAGTCTTCGAGGCCGTGTTATTGGGCATGAGCTCCTGACTTTTGAGGGAGTGGTACGGAAGGCCCAGATTTTTTAGACTGAGTGGGACGGCTCTCAGTCTGATCGCGGTTAAAGGAGAGATCGGAAGAGGCGAGTTCCTTCCGATGACTCTCAACAGCATTGACCATAACAGCAGAGGCGCACAGGTCGCCCAACCTTCCGAGCACCAGCACCACCTCTAGCACCACCTCTGAGGTAGTTCACTGGTACCTGTTTTGGGTGCGGTACGACGGGGCACTGCGTATGGGAGTGTCCCTACCCCCAACAACAACAGCAGCAGCAGAGAGGTCCACAGCAGCCCCCACCACAGCAGCAGAGACCCCCACAGTAGCAGCGATAGCAACCCCCCCCCCCCCCCACCGAGTCCACCTCAGCAGTAGCATCAACATCAGCATCAGCCCCCGAGACTGTAGCAGCAGAAGCAGCAGTTTTGACCTCCTCAGTGACCCCAGCAGCAGCAGCACGTTCAGAGGGGACAACACCTCCCCAGCCAGCTCAGTCTAGGTTCTATGCAGCTCAACAGGACCCGCAGTCATCTGGAGGAGTCGTTAAAGGTATACTTCCAGTCTCTGCATGCACTGCAAGTGTGTTGTTTGATTCTAGTGCATTGCATTCTTTTATGGCCGAGAGTTTCGGCCGATCAACTGGCTTGCCATTGAAGTCTGCTCGTGAGGGCCTGTCAGTATCGACTCCCTTAGGAAAGACTGCAGTGTTGGGCTGATTTTGCTCATCTTGCCCCTGTTCTAGTCGGGGATACCTTTTTGCCTGTCAATCTGTTTGCGTTGCCGATGTCCGAGTTCGATGTCATCCTGGGCATGGATTGGCTTGCCGAGTACTATACCATATTGGACTACTCCGCGAGGACAGTCACGTTCTGTATACCTGGTGTGTCGTAGTTTCAGTTCATTGCAGAGCCCAGAGGAGAGTCGTTGTCTTATTTGATGTCGTGTGTCATAGAGGAGCCCATAGTGGTGAGCATCGACCATTTGCCCGTGGTTTGTAATTTTTTCGATGCGTTCCAGGAGATTTCAGGATTACCACCTCGTCGACTCACCGAGTTCTAGATTGATCTCGTGCCCGGTACCTAGCCTATTTCGAAGGCCCCGTATTGTATGACACATTGGAGTTGCAGGAACTAAAGAAGCAGTTGGACGAGTTACGCGAGTTAGGCTTTATCCTTCCGAGCAGTTCACCGTGGGGAGCATTGGTACTCTTCATGAAGAAGAAGGATGGCTCATTGAGGCTCTGCATAGATTACCATAAGCTCAACAAAGTCACGATCAAGAACAAGTACCCGCTACCGAGGATTGATGATTTGTTTGATCAGCTACAGGGTGCACAGTTCTTTTCGAAGATTGAACTGCGTTCCGGTTATCATCAAATTCGGGTCTGAGAGGAGGACATTCCGAAGACGGCTTTCAAGATGCGTTACGGTTATTTTGAGTTCCAGGTCATGTCCTTCAGACTGACCAATGCACCTACGGTCTTCATGGAGTAGATGAACGAGGTTTTTCGCCCATATCTTGATCAGTTTGTTGTAGTCTTCATCGAAGACATTCTGATCTATTCGAGGACCTATGAGGAGCATGAGCAACATTTGAAGATTACTTTGCAGACCCTCTATGCACACCAGTTGTATGCGAAGCTAGAGAAGTACGAGTTTTGGCAGGAGGAGATGAAGTTCCTCGGTCACGTGGTGACGAGGGAGGGCATTGCAGTGGACCCCTCGAAGGTTGAGGCAGTGCGTCAGTGGGGCCAGCTCACGACTGCAACAGAGATCCGCAGTTTTCTTGGTTTGGCGGGCTATTACCGACATTTCATTGAGGGTTTCTTTCGTATTGCAGCCCCGCTGACCAGGTTGACTCAAAAGGGCACAGAGTTTATTTGAAGTGACGCCTGTGAGCGAGCATTTATGGAGTTGAAGGACCATCTGACATCCGCTCCTATCCTCACTCTTCTCTCTAGGAGCGATGAATTTATTGTATTTACTAATGCCTCGCATATTGGTTTCGGTACTGTCCTGATGTAGCACGGGATACCAGTGGCCTTCGCATCTCATCGGCTCAAGGTCCATGAGCTGAACTATCCCAAGCATGATTTGGAGCTGGCGACAGTTGTCTTCACACTGAAGGTGTGGAGGCATTATCTTTATGGGGTCAGGTTCGAGGTCTTCTCCGACCATAAGAGCTTGAAGTACCTCTTCTCGTAGTCTGAGTTGAACATGAGGTAAAGGTGCTAGATGGAGCTCCTGAAGGACTATGACTTCGATCTTCAGTACCACCCGGGCAAGGCGAACGCGGTGGTGGATGCACTCAGCCATTAGCCACGAGGCCTAGTGGCGCATATGATGATTCAGGAGTGCCGGATGCTTGAGGATATCGCAGAGTATGATTTCGAGTTCGGCCTGCAGTCTTTTCTTGTGCAGTTATTGAGCCTGTGGATTCAACCCTCTCTTGTCGTAAGGGTGATCGAGGCTCAGCAGGCTGATGAGTCGTTACAGAGTTATATGGTTAAGGCGGCTTCAGAGAGTCGAAAAAATTGGCAAATTGGTACGGATGGTGGACTTCACTTCAAATGCCGATTATATGTCCCGGATATTCCTGAGTTACGCAGAGATCTTATGACCGAGGCACATCGATCGTGATTTTTTAACCATCCTGGCTCGACGAAGATGTACCGTGACATGAACGATAGTATTTTTGGACGGAGATGAAGCGCCAGATTACCAGTTTTGTGGCCGAGTGTGACACATGCCAGCGTGTCAAGGTCGATCATCAAAGACCCCCTAGTCTATTGCAGCCGTTGAGCATCCCGATGTAGAAGTGGGAGCACGTATCGACAGATTTCATTATGGGCTTACCGAGGACTCAGCGCAGTCATGAAGCCATTTGGGTTGTTGTGTATCGTTTAACGAAGTCGGCACATTTCCTTGCGATGCGTGCGACTTGGTCTATAGACTAACTTACGAGGTTATTTATCAAGGAGGTTGTGAGACTGAATGGCGTTCCAGTCTCGATCGTTTCTAACCGAGACTAGAGGTTCATGTCTCAGTTTTGGGGAAGATTCCAAAGAGCGATGGGGACTGACTTGCAGCTTAGCACCGCATACCATCTGCAGACAGATGGCCAGACCGAGAAGGTCAATCAGATCCTTGAGGATATGCTTTGGGCCTGCGCGATTGATTTCAGGGGTAGCTAGGATGAGCATCTGTGATTGGTTGAGTTCGCATACAACAACAGCTATCAGTTAACCATCGACATGGCTTCTTTTGAGGCACTATATGACAGACCATGCAGATCACCGAGTTATTAGACCGAGGTTGGAGAGTGTCGTCTCCTAGGTCCCGAGCTTGTGCAGGAGACGTCAGAGGCTATTGATATCATCAGGCAGAGGATGCGCACAGCTCAGAGCCGACAGAAGAGTTTTGTTAATCGTCAGCATCGTCCCTTGGAGTTTGATGTGGGGGACCATGTGTATCTTAAGGTCTCACCCATGAAGGGCGTAGTTCGATTTGGGGTAAAGGGAAAGCTTGCCCCGAGATTTATAGGACCTTTCGAGATCCGTTGGCGCCGTGGCCTATCATCTTGCCTTACCATCTCAGTTGTCTAGCGTCCACAAATATTTTTCATGTCTCTATGTTGAGGAAGTGTGGATCAGACATCATTCCTATTATTTATTGGCAGCCGCTGGAGGTTCATGAGGATGTTTCTTACATCAAGCAGCCAGTTCGTATCCTTGATCGAAAGGATTAGGTCCTCCGGACCAAGGTCATTCCGTTGGTGAAGGTTCAATGGGGTCACCATTCTGTTGAGGAGGATTCTTAGGAGCATGAGGCCGAGATTTGAGAGCATTATCCCCATCTCTTTGATGATTGATTGTGTATTGTATTTTGTATGTTGTCTCTGATTCTATATGATGAGGTTATATCTCTTCTTCCTCATGAGTTATGCCTAGTTGTGCTGATTGTGTAAATTTTAAGGATAAAATTTTTATTGGGAGGGGAGAGCTGTAAGCCACGTATCCTAGACCGTACAGTTTCGTAGACTTCTGTCACCTTCCCGGTCGAATTCCGACAACCTTCTACCCTTAACCGGTATTTACACGTGACCCTGATTCACACGTCATCAACCCGAGTCGACTCAACCCAAGACCTTTACCACAGCGACCGCGCCTCGCCGCGGTTCCAGTGCCATAACTCGCGCGCCGAGGTGATACCTTGGTCAAGAGATGTGGGCCAGCGTTCGGTGTGAGGAAAACGCTGTGCGTTACAAAATCCAAGAGAATCTTTACGACTTGTCACATCAATCCATCAATTCATTACTCTCAACATGTCAAGTACATGTCAAGTACACATCACCTTTCACCCTTTCCCAAACAAGCCCCAAAAGTCAAAAAGTTCTTACACGGCCCATACCTTTCTTACACATTCTACCACAAAAGTCAAAAATCTCTTACACGCCCATCACTCACCACATTTATCACTTCATCACCCATAACTCTCTCTCTTTCATTCCCAAACCACTTTCCCAAGCAAGAGAGAGCTACACATCCAAACTCCCAAAGCTCTCATGGAGGAGCTATAGTGTGGCCCACTTTCTACTCTCTCATCTCCCATCTCAACCCTCCATTTTTCATCACCTTCCATTAAAATCGGCGTCAGATTCGGCGATTGAGAATTTTGTGAGCCCAGTTTCCTAGTTTGGGGGCTGACAATCATAATAGCGGTTCCCACCTTCCAGGGACCCCCGCTCATCCGGATAGCTCCGACGCACATCCGGGTCTACTCCATCAATTTTGAATAAATACATAAATACAACATGTCCAAATGGCCAGGCCAGTCCAATCATGTGCATTCTTGATAAGAGACGTAACAGATGCTTGAGTCTGAAATATGCAGCTCCAATCCTCCCACATGCAACATCCACTTGAAAGAATGAACATAACCGTCATGCTCGAGTAATCAACTACCCACTCAATGAAAAGAGCACAAATACCTTTTCATGATTCAAAGAAGGGAACTCGTGGATTTTCCTTACCTTTCATTGTATCCTTCCAAGGTTTTCCTTACAGACCAACAAAACTGATAGCAAGAAAGAACCCATCAACAACAATTTATATTCAAGAGAGCCTTAAATCTCAGGAACTGAGGAAAATTTTCTAATTTAGAAGATGGATATGTCTAATCTTACTTCTTTTTTAAATGTAAAGGAGGCCAAATTTGAACAGTAATGTCACATGGGTAGTTGAAAGTGGCATTTTACTGTTGTTAATATCCACTAGCATTAAGGGAAGATGTTAATTTTCTCAATGGTTTTCTTAAATTCAATATATTTGGTCTAAACTCTCCTTTATAACGTGCTTTTGCAATAGTCTACCTAATAAAACCTTCACAAATTTCAAACAACAAAGGAGGGCAAAAGGAAAGTGATATGATAAAAGGCTCCGATGGTATATGTACCCTGCCTTCAGAGTAAGCATGAGTGGGCCTTTGTAATTTCCATCATGATCACCGGAAAGAATGTGATTGAAAGCCATTGTAGATTCTAAAAGAAGTGTAGAAATAGGGTGGTCCAAATGCAGTGGTTTCAAATATGGTTGCGAGTATTCCCCTTGCAAAACAATTGTAACATCAAAATTTTAGTCCTTTAAGGAACATCGATAGTCAAAAAAAAAACATTTGGAGCACTAAGAGTACATTTGGAGCAATTATTAATGAACTGAAATTAAGTCATTGGCATTGATATCAAATTTAAGTTAGCATAATCAAATGAAATAACCACAAGGAAAACTTCCTAGTTTCTAACACAAATTATAAAATCAATAAACAGTGTCAAAGGAATATTCATTCATATAAACAAAAACATCATATAAATAGCCAGGAAGTCGTAAACTTAAAAATAAAATATAAAAGATCACATCCACACATATATCAACAAAGAAATCAAATAAAAAACCATATATCAATAGTTTCAAACCCAAGAACTCATGACACAATCTAAGACATGAAAATATCGTGCTTACAGACAATCCGTTCTGTATCATGCTCTCCCACCTCTTCTAGAAGCCTCACTTTCAATTGTTAAGGCATGTCCTGCAGCATCAAGTTTCAATGTAGGTCATCCAACCATACAACCATGTGGGTCGACTCATGGGTAGAGAAAAAAAAAAAGAAGGCGCTGATGACTTGAGGTGCTAATAGAATTGTTAAAGATTAGAATGGTAGCCTAATATTGTGATCACTAAGGCTAAAGACTATGGAAGAATTAGTAAATGCACTTTGCATTAGGATCCTAAACTTAAAATTCTGCCAAGCAAAATTACCTTCTTGTGTTGCTTCCTGTACATAGCCGTCCAGGTAAGCTTGGAAGGCTTCAATCAGTTATGGAAGTAACGCTTGCATTTTGAGTTGGAGAAGAAGAACACATGTGAGAAAGAAGAATAAAGGGAGTTCAGGATTAAAACAAGAAAAATATCAATTCCAAATTCAGTCATTTAGGATGTTTAACTTGGAATCAGGTCACACAAATTTGATACCTTTTCCTGGGTATATCTTAGCACCACTGAAACGACACAGTTCTGTCTTGAAAATTTCATAACATCAATGTTAGTATAATCTTATACTACCATTGTAGGTGGAGCCAAAAGCATGGAAGAACCAACAAAAACCTGGGATTGTAATAAGACCCAGTCAAAATTCTAGTTTACAACAAGCTGGGTAGAAATTTTTCTTAAAAAGAAGTCAATTCTACATGCAGCTTTAATGCATGTCCTCTGGACTCCAGTAGGCAAATTAATCAATAGATTCTAGTATGAAACTTCAGGCCTCCATTCCCCTTGATGCAGATCACTTTTCACTTATATCACTGGACATTTTTTATCCTTTCTGTAATAAAAAACTAAGAAAAAATAGGTAGGAGAAATGGGTTGTTTGTGCTGGAGTTTGCTTCAGGCTTCTGCAATTCATAGTTTACAAGTACAATAACATTTCTCCAGGGAGCTGGTTAGGTGTTATCTAGGTAACATGTTATTAGGTGTTTCCTACACCGTGGGGGTCCACCTTGATGTATGTATTGTATATCCACTCCATCCATCAGTTTTTCCAACTCACTTTAGGACATGATCCCAAAAATGAAGTAGGTAGAAATCTTTAGTGGATCACACCACGGGAAATAGAGATCATTGAATGCCCACCATTAAAAACTTTCTAGGGCCCACCGTAACATTTATTTGCCATCCAACCTGATGATTGGGCCACACAGACCTAGATGAAGGGAAAACACAAATATCAACTTGATTTAAAACTTTTGCGACCCCAAGAAGTTTTCAATGTTGGGATTCAATCCCTACTATGTGGTCCACTTGAGATTTGGATCTGCTTTTTAGGACCATGATGACCTAGAATGAGCTGGAAAAATAGATGGATGGAGTGGATAGGTTGGACATCATTCACACTTGACATGTTGCTAATTATAAGCTAGTTGAATGAGAACTTCATCATCCAATTAGTTACATGCTAAAATAAAGTTTAGCTCACTCATAATCAAATATGGTTCATAATTTCACCATTTTTCATGAAGAAACATGAAATAAAACAGAATAAGGCTAAGTACAAGTTACAACCTTACAAGAATTCCTAATCACTAGTTCACAGTAAGATCTCACTCAATATTAGCAGGGGAACTGCTAAAGAAATTATTGTTGAGATGGGGATCTCTACAAATTTGAGAATTTTGTAAGAAACCTAAAAGCATAGATTTAGCTGAAACGAAAGCTATAGGACACTTTAACTGGGCACTTTATCAACCAATCACAGATCATATAATCAAAAGCTTCTTCCTTAACTACCAGTCCAGATTCAACAAGCAAAATCATATGGTTAACAACATTCTGAACTATGCTCCTTGCATAATGCAACCCCACAAGCTTGGTAGTCTGGACTGCAATACATGGATGCCACATGTACGGTGGATAAGGCAGGCACCAAAACCATCCAATTGCTCGGTGGTTCCAAAAATAAAATGGTCAGTTGTCCTGATTTAGTGAGAAAAATCAGATTTTCATGATCACCTATCAATGTGAATTGTGAATTTCAAGGTATGTTACACTGACAATGAAGCCTGCAATTTTTGGGCACTTTAGATTGCCATAAATAATTCTAGCATGTAAATTGATGATGCACCGCAACTTAAAACAGTGGGACAAGCCATGCAAATTCTCAGGGCAATAATAAACAATTCAATTGCAAATGAGTCTGGATCCCAAGATGTTGCAATCTCATGGATCTTAAGACAATCCACTGACATCACCATTATTACCTTTAAATCCCATCCAATCCACCCTAATCCCTTCAAAATTGCTTGGGATGTGTTTGGTTCAAGGGATTAAAAGGGATTGGAAGGTTTAATCCTGGGATTGGCCGGGCGTCCCAAACAGACCGAAAATAGCAATCCCGGGATATAGCAATCCCATAGATCTTGCACCAATCCATTGACACAGCTATCATTACCTTGAAATCTGTGCAATCCACTATAATACCATCCAATCTACCCGGCCAAACAAGCCCTAATGGTGGGCGTTCAATCACCATAGTTTCCTATGATGTGGTCCACCTGAGATTTGGCCCTAAAATGAGCTGAAAAAATGAATGGCCCGCATACACATATTATGGTGGAGCCTATAAAGCATTTTTAGGGCCCGTTTTGCCGGTTGGATTGAAAGGGATTGAATGGTATTAGGGTGGATGGCATGGATTTCTAGGTATTGATGGTGTTGTAAGTGGATTGCCTTGAGATACATGGGATTGCTATATCCAATCTATTTGGCACGCCTGGTCAATACCGGGATTAAACCTTCCCATCCCTCGAGCCAAACACGTCTCAGGGATTGGGATCAGATCACCCACTCTGTTTGGCACACCTGGCCAATCCCAGGATTTAATTTCCAATTCCTTCCAATAACATTTTAAGACCCGTATCTTAGTCTGTACCATTCCGTAGACTTCTGCGGTCTTACCAATCGAACTCCGGCAACCTTTGACCCTTAACCGATATTTACGCGCAATCATGATTCGTATGCCGTCAACCCATATCGACTCAACCCAAGACCTTTACCATAATGACCGCGCCATCGCTACGGTTCCGATGCCGCGACTTGCGCGCCGAGGCGATACCCTAGTCAAGAGATGTGGGCCAACGTTCGGTGCGAGGAAAATGCCTTGCGTTGCAAAACCCAAGAGAATCTCTACGAGGTGTCACATCAATCCCATCAATCAATCAATCTCATCACATCACATGTCAAGTACATGTCAAGTACACATCACCTTTCACCCATTCTCAAGCATTCATAAAAGTCAAGAATCTCTTACAAAGCTCATACCCTTCTTACACCAAAAACCCTCAAAGTCAAAAAGTTCTTACACCTCCCATACCTTTCTTACACAAATGGCCACAAAAGTCAAGAAATTCTTATACACCCATCACTCACCACATCCATCACCCATCTCTCTCTCTCTCTCTCTCTCTCTCTCTCTCTCTCTCTCTCTCTCTCTCTCTCTCTCTCTCTCTCTCTCTCCCCCTTTACAACTCTCTCTCTCTTTCTCATTTTCAAATCCATTCCAAGCAAGAAAGGAAAACCCCATACGTATGAACTCTCCAAGCCTCTCCCTCTCTTTCCAAAACTCCAAGTGTGGCCCACCTCTCCATCCCAAGATCTCCCATCCTAGCCATCCATTTCTCATCTCCTCCATTGAAATCAAAGCTAAGGTGCTAAGGAACTCATAGGAGCAAGAAGATGAATGGTGGGTGCATGATAATAGTAGTTTTCCTTATTTTTGAGATGGGCCAGGTGAGGCCAACCGATCAATGGTTTGGATCTCACTTGGGACCCTAAGTTATGGCCGATGGCCCACTTTGATCATCATGATCATCCATGGTGGGGCCATTCTCCATGGACTCCATCATGATGTTTATTTCATTGCATTAGGAAGGTCATCTAGACCGTCCATATCGATGGGGAAAGGATCCCCACCGTTGATTTTCGATTTAGGTGGTCCCATGTGTAAAGGGACCCATTTGATTGTATGATTTCTTCAAGGGAGGGCTCATAGTGGCGGAGCCCTCCATCACAAGCGTGTCCCACTCCCTCTCTCTCTCTTCTTTTCTTTTTATATATTTTTGTGTGGTGATTTGGCTGTGTGGCCCACTTGAATGGAACTCATCATGGGGTAGGTATTCTACCCAAGCCGTCTATGAGTGGGGTCCACCTTATGTGTGTTGCACCCACCCATTCATCATATGGTGACCCACTTGAACAAAGCCCACTTCGACTGTGAGGACCGTCCAGCGTCTAGGGACGCTGGACGTCTCTGTGAAAAACACAAATATAAGCTTGTTCTTTTAAGCTTAAAGGTGGCCCACTCTCATAGGCCCCACTTTGATGTATGGGTACAATCCAGGTCGTCCATCCTCTTTCCCATATCATTTTAGGCATTGAGCCAAGGAATGAAGCTAATCCGTTCATTGGGCGGGTCATACCACTCAAAAAAATGACTCTCACCATTTAAATTAATTTTAATTTTTCTACAGGCCTAAATATGTTCAATAGCGGACTCATTGGGCTTGTCTTGAGCCAGAGAAGCTAGTGAACGGGGTGGATTTATGTGATGCGGGCCCCAGATGCGAAAAACCCCTGAAAAATGGGTTTTCTTAGTTTTTTTTTTTTAAATAGCAAGAGGCAGAGCTTCTGCCTCTCTGACATACAACAGCAGCAGCACGCTGCTACGTGTAGCGGGCGGGCAGACAGCATCCCACGGCCCCTGTCGTGGGCCCCACCATGTTGTATATGTGAAATCCATGCCGTTCATGCGGTAGGCCCCCTCCAAGTTTCAACCGAATCCAAAACTCAGGTGGCCCACACCACACGAAACAGTGGGATTGAACCTCTACCATTGAAACCCATTTTTGGGCCCACATAAGTTTTGAATCAATCTGAAATTTTTATTTTCTCTTCATCCAGGTCTGAGTGACCTTATGAACGGTGTGGATGGCATTTAAATATTACAGTGGGCCCCACATGGGAACCCACAGTGATGCATGTGTTTTACCTCCACCGTCCGCTGGACGATGGGCCCCTCCCCATGTGTGGGACAGCACATGCGTGTGTCACGCCCCATACTCGGTAACCGGAATCACAAGGGACCCGATGACCGGTTCTGGCCGTAACAGCCTCCGTAGTACCCCATTCTTGGCTCCTGAGGAAGGTTCCGATCTTGGGATCCTATAAGGAGGATTTTCATTACAGTATAATCATTACCAATATGAGTATAGCTAAGATCACAGCAAATACATCTGAGAATAACAAAGGAACTCATCACAAAATCCACTAAGAATTTGAACTTTTACAATCATCCATAAGGTCCAAAAGGACATACATGAGATAAAAGGAGAAGAGGGAAAGGTCGGCAACACTGGAGTCCTCAAAAGCTCCGCTCTACTCCACGTGCTGCTGCTACGTGCCTGCCTAGAATCTCCTGCATGCATCAATCGTGCATAAGCTTATAGAAGCTCAGAGGGTGGTGAAAGTGTGTGACAATGGTGCACAGAATAATAGTAGGAGATACAAGAAGGGAAATGTGCTCAATGGAAAAATCACTAACCTTACCAAGGCTTATCATGAATATGATGCAATGAGTACTGGATGTTAAACCAAGGCAATGCATGAAGGGGGATTGTACAACTAATGCTAATGCGATGTAAGTAATGCCAGTGCTCATATCCAAATCATAAGTCAAGTACATTTCCAATCATAAGGAAATCACCGGGGTCCATTACACTGCTGAATGACTGTCGCTCTACAGACCCCGCAAAGTCAAACGAGCATAAGAGACCTCACTACCCGCCTGTGGACAACCAATCACCAACAAGGCCTGATGGTAGCGGACCCATTTACGAGCTGGTCAGACTCAGCCTAGTAATGCCCACTACACACCAGGCAGGTAAGGCCACACCCCTATCCAACCGACTACATGACAGTGGGAGTCGCAGCCTAACGGTATAAGGCCCTCGTACGCTCATGTATTCCACCCAGTCACGGCATTGGAGCAGATCCTTGGTACCATGGAAGTTTTGAGAATTTCACCCATGGGCATCGTATGCACCCGGTATGCTCAACTAATATTTTCGGTGTCCACACATATGACCATTCACGAATATCCCTATGGAGGTAAGGCCCTGATGAAGTAAGGGCAGATATTCACATGCTATGCAATGCCAGATGCATGAATCACACAATCACCCATGCATCAATCCCAAGCATTCATCTCTCAGGGAGATACCAACATGTCCTACACAATGCCACAACCATGGCCAATCATTCCTCAACCAAGCATGCATATGATGTGTATGGGAGTGGGCCATGAAGATGAATAAGGGTGTCAATATGGTGGAGATGAACTCTCTACCTAACCATGAAGGGTCTAGGTACTTAACTAATTCCTCATAAGGAATACAACCTCTAGTGGGGGCCCATATACCTGGGGTAGTCCACAAGACTAAAGAGAACAATGGAATGGGCCTAAATAGTGAGATGGCTTAGCAAGGTTCTATGGTGGGCCTTTAACCACCCATAGAAGCCCATGGGCCTACCTTAAGGCAACCAACGTGGACATCCAACTACAATTGGTCCCTAAGAGGTAGCCCATCTCTAATTGATCATGAATCAAGGACCAAGGCCCATGCAACATTAAAAATAAGAAATGAGCAGCCATAATTATACCACAACACTCATGTTGGGCTTCAGAAAGGGCGGCCCAAGGCCTACCCAAAATATGGGTTCAAGGAGAACACACATAACCCAACTCATATATAACACTATGGGCCCATAAGGGAAAGGTTAGGGCCTAACATAAAGGCCACTAATTCTATATATTATGGTGGCCTAGTGGGCGGCTCATTGCTCAAACCACATGGGCAATGTCATGCTCTTAGTCAAGTAAGTTGGGCCTACAACTCGGCCCAAGTATAAAGTTGATTTGATGGGCAATCAAGGGCCCATCTACTTGTGTAATCTGGCCCACTAACCCAACATAATAGTATAGTAAAATGGCCCAATAGTTCATTGGGTCTATATAGAAGGTTCCAACCCAATTAGGCCTAAAGAGTTCAACAACTAGCTACATTCATAGACCCAATTAAATTCAACTGTGGTGGGCCTCAAAAGTCCATTTATTAAGCCCAAAATTTCAGAAACTAAAGGTATCAATTATCTCCTCTAATACCTTCATAAATGTGGTGGGCCTCACTCCTCAAAATTTCAGCCCAAGTCCAAGCATAATTATAACATGTTGTTGTCCTAAATTTGGGCAATCCATTGGAGTGGGCCCAAGGCCTCTAAAACTCTGGAAATTGAGGGTCATGGCCCCTCATCATGCATACAATGAGAGGAAACCGAAAAATATGGCCCACCATCGAGAAAAATATTTTTGAATTTTGGTTTTTATCAAGCATATTCCTGGACTGCACAACAGAAAAGTTGGGAGTCCAGCCATCTTGGACCATTTTTTTGGATGCCCTAAAGGGGTCATTTGAGGCTGAAATTTTACAGAGTGATACTTCCATATGTGGGCCACACCCTCAAAAAATTTCAAAATTTTTAGATATTTATAAGTATTTTAATTAGTTTAAACAAAACAGACTGTCCATGAAATCGGACAGACCTGAACGTCCCAACATGGTGGGCCAGTACGGCCCTTACCACGGTGTGTACAGGGGTCCATTGGCCATGAAATGTGGTAGGTGGGTCCTAACATGAGTAGATCACATCCCTACAAAGTTTCAAAATTTTTAGACACGTATAAATATTTTAATTCATTTAGCTAACTCAATCTGTTCTAAAAATCGGACTGATCTGGACACTATATTATAATGGGCCAGTCCAGCCACCACTATGGCAAGTACAGGTGTCCATTGGCCCCCAAATTATGTAGGTGGGTCCTACCTTGAGTATGCTACCCCTGACTAAATTTTTATAATTTTTAAACACCTATAGATATTTTAATAAATTTCAAAAATCCAACTATCCATGGTGGAATATTGTTGGAATAGTTTAAAAAAATCCAGACTGTCCACTTCACTTGGACCATACCTTTGGGACCTCAATCAAGGTCAAATGGAGCTGAAATTTGGGGAACATCAAGATGAGATCCCCATCTTTCAGAAAAGTATATTTTATGGGTATGAATAATTCCCCAAATAGTCTCAAAATCTGGTCCAAAAACAACCAGAAATTGTCCAGAAAATTCTGGACAGCAACATGTACTTAGATAAAATTTATTATATAGGTTAAATAAAAAGGAAAACACGTTAATGGAGGATAGTGTGGCCTTCCTTAGTAGGCCCCACAAATTTCTATGTCATAATCTAAAGCCAACACACCTTGCATGCATCATTAAGGCAGCAAGTAGGACACCCAAAATCAAACAATGGGCAGTTTGGGCATCCCACCTTGCTGAAATTTATGGATGTCCTATGCCCACCAAATGAGCCACACACATCAGGAAATAAATGAGAGAAAAGAGAGATAGAAGGACAATCCGGCCATAGGGAAAGGGCTCCGCCACTATTGAGCCCTCCCTAGATCAATCACACCCATACATCATACATAGATTTACATATATAACATGAATCTTGCACATGCATGGCATATAATTAAAATGCATTATGAGGATGCCATCCCCACCATGGTTATAAGGTCTAGATGACCCAAACATAATATGATATGAAAGAAAATGATCATGATGGGGCCCATAGAGAAAGGCCCCAAGCATGGATCATGCATGCATAAGATAGGCCATTAGGCCACAACCATGGGATTGTGTGGGATCTCCACCATTGATTGGTGGGTCCTACACTTCCATCATGAAAAAAAAGAAAACATCAAGGCTATAGAAAATAGATTTTTACATCTAAAGGGGCACCCACCTCAAAGATGACCACCAAACTTTCACACTAAGGTCCTTTAGCACCAAGGGAGATGGATCAATGGTGGAGATGAGGTTTCAAGGGTTAGATGGTGGGGGATTAAGGAGGAAGGTGACTGGAAAAATGGAGGAAAATGGGCTGGAGAAATGGAGGAAAATTGCTAGAGAAGAAGAGAAGAGAGAGAAATGAGAGAGAAAGAGAGGAAATTTTTTTTAAAGAAAGTAATCATTAACCTATGGTGATACAAACAATGTTGCTAGGGTAGGTTAGGTGTGGGTGGTGTGTGAGGTCTTGGTAGTGTGAGTTATTGAGATTTAGGTGGTGTGTGTAGTGTGTGTTGGAACTTGTACAAAAGAGGGAGTGTGGGCCACATGCACCACTCCAAGGTGGGCCACATGATCGAAATCAAGGGCCATAGAATGAAACGTACACAACTTCTGATCCACATATCTGATGGACGCACAAGACGCGGCGTTGGAACCGCGGCAACAATGCAGTCGCAATGGCATAGGTCTCAGCTCGATCCGAGTCGAGTCTACTTGATCGAACTCTAGGATGACCGCAGCACTATCTGAGGGTCGCAGGTCGCCAGAATTCGACCGGTAGGACCGCGAGACCACAAGAAATGAAATGCACACTCTCACACACACATGCACATATGTGAACTTGGGTCGGGTCTCACAACCTTCTCCACCAATAAAGAAATTTCATCCTCGAAATTGACTAATCCAAGACAGAATAAAAGTGAACACCACCATCACTTAGTAATCATCATACAAGAAAGGCAATACAAACAATCATATATCTATCAATCATCAAACAAATGGGGATAACACTCTCTAATCTCGGCCTCGCGTTTCCAAGTCGCTTCAGCCTCCGAATGATGACCCCATTACACTTTCACCAAGGGAATGACCTTAGTCCTGAGGACCTGCTTCTTCCGATAAAGAATACGAATCGGCTGCTCAATGTAAGAAGCATCCTCACGGACCTCAAGTAGCTGCCAATCAATCACAGGAATAGTGTCCGACCCACATTTTCTCAACATAGAAACATGAAACACGTCGTGGATCGTGTACAACTCAGGAGGTAAGGCAAGCCTATATGCCACAGTGCCTACGCACTCGGTAATCTCAAAAGGTCCAATAAATCTCGGGGCGAGCTTGCCCTTCACACCAAAGCAAACCACACCTTTTATAGGCGAGACCTTGAGATACACCATGTCCCCGACTACGAACTCGAGGGGTCGACGCCGACGATCAGCATAACTCTTCTGCCGGCTCTGAGCTGTACACATCCTCTGCCTAATAACATCAATAGCCTCTTACGTCTGTTGCACAAGCTCGGGACATTAGAGACGGCGCTCTCCAACCTCGGTCCAACAACTAGGAGATCTGCATGGCCTACCATAAAGTACCTCGAAAGGAGCCATGTCGATAGTCGACTGATAACTGTTGTTGTATGCAAACTCGGCGAGATGATCATCCCAACTGCCCGCAAAGTCGATCACACAAGCCTTGAGCATATCATCAAGGATCTGGTTGACCCTTTCGGTCTGCCCATCCGTCTGAGGATGATAAGCGGTGCTGAGATGCAAAGTGACCCCCAGCGCTTGCTGGAAACTCCTCCAAAACTGAAACAATCGAAACTGGGACACCGTGCAGTCTCACTATCTCCTCACTAAATATCCTCGTCAACCGGTCCATAGACCAGGAAGCACGTACTGGAATGAAATGAGACGACTTTGTCAAACGATCGACGATACCCTATATGGTATCGTGACCGCGCTGAGTCCTCGGTAAACGTGTGATGAAATCCATTGATATGTGCTCCCACTTCCACTCTGAAACGCTCAACGACTGCAAGGGACCAGGGGGTCTTTGATGATCGGCCTTGACGCGCTGGCATGTGTCACACTCAGTCACAAAACTCGCAGTCTGGCGCTTGATCCCCTGCCAGAAGTACTGCCTCCTCATATCACGATACATCTTCATAGAGCCCGGGTGGATAGTAAGTCTCGATCGGTGTGCCTCGGTCATCAGATCACGACACAACTCTAGAACGTGTGGGACACACAACCGGCCCCTGAAGCGTAACCCACCATCGGAACCAATATGCCAATCTGACTGCTCCACGGAGGCGGCCTCTGCTCGGTACTCCTGAAGTGACTCGTCCGTCTGCTGAGCCTCGATCACCCTAGCCACCAAGAAGGGTTGAATCGACAAGCTCGAAAGCTGAACAATGGAAGACTGCAGACCGAACTCAAAGTCAAACTTTAAAACATCCTCGAGCGTCTGCCGCTGTCCAACCATCATATATGCCACCAGGCCTCGTGGCTGACGGCTGAGCACGTCCGCCATCACGTTCGCCTTGCCCGGGTGGTACTGAAGGTTAAAATCATAATCCTTTAGCAACTCCAAAAATGCCTTCTCCCAAGCATCACTCCAGACGAACTCGACGTCCTTCCGCGTCAACCGGGTCAGCGGTGCCGCAATACGGGAGAAACCCTCAATAAATCGTCGATAATATCCCGCTAAACCAAGGAAGCTGCGAATCTCAGACGCGTTCGTGAGCTGACCCCACTGACGCACTGCATCAACCTTCGAGGGGTCCACAGCGACACCCTCTCTTGTCACCACATGACCAAGGAACTTCATCTCCTCCTGCCAAAACTCACACTTCTCTAGCTTCGCATACAGCTGGTGGGCACGAAGGGTCTCAAGTACAATCCGCGGGTGCTCGGCATGTTCCTCACGGCTCCTCGAATATACAAGAATATCATCAATGAATACCACCATGAACTGATCGAGGAACGGTCGAAAGACCTCGTTCATCAGCTGCATGAATATGGCGGGCGCGTTGGTCAGTCCGAACGACATGACCAGGAACTCAAAGTGACCATAACGTGTCCAAAACGCCGTCTTCGGAATGTCCTCCTCTCGGACCCGAATCTGATGGTAACCGGAACGTAAGTCTATCTTGGAAAAATACTGCGCACCCTGCAACTGATCGAACAGATCATCAATACGGGGAAGCGGGTATCGGTTCTTGATGATGACTCTGTTGAGCTCAAGATAATCTACACAGAGTCGCAACGAGCCATCCTTCATCTTCACAAACAATACCGGGGCTCCCCAAGTTGAACTGCTGGGACGAATGAAACCTAACTCCCGAAGCTCATCCAACTGCTCCTGCAGTTCTCACAACTCTAACGGTGCCATCCGATAGGGGGCCTTTGAGATAGGAGCAGTACCAGGCACCAAATCTATCTGGAACTCCACATGTCGACGTGGCGGCAAACCCGGAATGTCCTCAAACACATTCGGGTACTCACAAACAACTGGCAGCTGCTCAATACTCTCTGCCACAGAATCCTCAACGACCGAAGCCAAGAAGCTAGATAACAGCTCTCTTCTAGGCTCGGCGATGAACTGAAACACTGGCAAGCCTAGAATATGAAATGTAACTGTCCTCGCAGCACAGTCTAAGATGGCACGATACTCCGCAAGCCAGTCCATACCTAGAATCACATCAAATCCTACCATCGACATCACGAACAAATCGGCAGGAAGGAACATCTCACCCACTAACACCGGGCAAGAAGGACAGCGACAGGTCAATATCACAAACTTTCCCATGGGAGTCAAAACGGTCAAGGCCTCGGACACGGACTGCGATGGAATACTGGTCGATCAGTAAAACTGCTCGGCCACAAACGAATGGGAAGCACCAGAATCAAACAAAACATGAGCAATGTAAGTAAAAACAAGAAGAATACCCTCAACGACTCCACTGGTCGACGACTACGGGTCCTGGTCTGGTGCCTGCTGCACAGAATAAAAGTGGCCTTGAGCTGGTAGGGGAAGCAATCTGAAAGACTGATGGTCCTGAGTCTGAGCCTGCTGGGCTGCTATACACACTGGACCTAAGGATCGAACAACATATGGATATCCCCTCTGCTGATGTTGTTGCTGATGCTGCTGCTGCTGTCTCTACTGAGGAGGTCTGCCTGGCTGCCTCTGCTGCTGAGGAGGAGCCCTAGGAGCGGCGGTGGAAGCTGAGCTCTCTGCTGCTGCTGAGGAGGACGAGGAGGAGGCAACTACGGTGGCCTCTGCTGCTGAATGGGGAGAGGGCACTCATGCCTCCGATGCCCAGTCTGTCCACAGCCGAAGCATACACCTGAAAAGGGGCCAGAAGATGAGGCGACTGGCGGTACCGAAGATGATGAACAAGCCACTATCTGAACCGCGGGCTGTCGAAATCCTGATCTGCCTCTCCATCTCTTCTGACGGTGCTTCCTGGAACTGCCGGCTAGTACTCTCCTCTTCCGGTCTCCACCGGAACTCTGCTCTCTCAACCTTTGGGTCATAGCCCAGTCCTCCTCATAAACTAGTGCTCGATGCACAACCTGGTCGAACGTCTCCAAGCAATGCCCTACAACACGGCTACGAAGGGCAGGGCGTAAACCAGTCAAAAAATGACGGGCTCTCATCTTCTCATCACTGGTCAGATGAGGAGCAAATCTAGACAAGGCCAAGAAACGGGCCTCATACTGAGATACAGTCATATCACCCTGCACTAGGGTCTCAAACTCAATTGCTCGCTGGATATGAACATGTTCAGGGAAAAACTTTTGGTCAAAATGGGCCACGAACTCCTCCCATGTCCAAACGAACTGAGGTCCAACCATCCTAGATATGGATGACCACCAATGACGGGCCTCAACCTGAAGGAGATAGGTCGCAAGGGATACTTTCTGGCCTGCAGGACACTGTATAGTGTCAAAAATCCTCTCAACCTCAGTGCGCCAAGTCTCGAAGGCAGAAGGGTCAAGATCACCACTAAACCTCGGGGGATCATGCTGTCGGAACTCTCGGGCTATGGCACTAGCATGGGGTAAGTCAGACCGCCTGGAAACCTTAGCGGTAGCGGGCTGACGGGTCTGCAAAGCGGTGGCAACAAGCTGCATCAACTGCTGAAAATGCTCAGCTCCTATAAGTATTATCGAAAAGGTAGGGGCGGCACTCGCCTCAGGCGGAGGCACGGGTGCAGCCGACGGGGTAGGAGCCTCAGTAACTGGAACAGCAGGCTGAGTAGGGGGAATAGGTGGGGGAACCAGAGCAACTGGAGGTACAGGCGCTACGGGCTCAACTGGAGGAACAGGCCGGATCGGGACCTCAGGAATCAGATCCTCAACTACTGGATCAGGATGTGCTCGAGTAGGATAGGTACCTTGGGCGCCTCGACCACGGGCACCATGACCACGGGCGCCATGACCACGAGTGTCACGACCACGCGGCATCGTCTACAAAATAATGACGACGTAAGGAATCAGGTCAGTTACAAGCTCAATACGGAGCGAAAGGAAGGATCTCGGGACACTACTTGCCTCATGTTCTTGGCAGACATGTGATGTTCCCTAGAGTCATTCCAGAATTACTTGCTATGCTCTGATACCAACTCCTGTCACGCCCCAGACTCGGTAACTGGAATCACAAGGGACCCGATGGCCGGTTCTGGCCATAACAGCCTCCATAGTACCCTATTCTTGGCTCCTGAGGCAGGTTCCGATCCTAGGATCTGATAAGGAGGATTTTCATTACAGTATAATCATTACCAATATGAGCATACCCAAGATCACAGTAAATACATCTGAGAATAACAAAGGAATACATCACAAAATCCACTAAGAATTTGAACTTTTACAATCATCCATAAGGTCCAAAAGGACATACATGAGATAAAATGAGAAGAGGGAAAGGTCGGCAACACTGGAGTCCTCAAAAGCTCCGCTCTACTCCACGTGCTGCTGCTACGATGCCTGCCTAGAATCTCCTGCACACATCAATCGTGCATAAGCTTATAGAAGCTTAGAGGGTGGTGAAAGTGTGTGACAATAGTGCACAGAAGAATAGTAGGAGATACAAGAAGGGAAATGTGCTCAATGGGAAAATCATTAACCTTACCAAGGCTTATCATGAATATGATGCAATGAGTACTGGATGTTAAACTAAGGAAATGCATGAAGGGGGCTTGTACAACCAATGCTAATGCGATGCAAGTAATGCCAGTGCTCATATCCAAATCATAAGTCAAGTACATTTCCAATCATAAGGAAATCACTGGGGTCCATTATACTGATGAATGACTGTCGCTCTACAGACCCCGCACAGTCAAACGAGCATAAGAGACCTCACTACCCGCCTGTGGACAGCCAATCACCAACAAGGCCTGACGGTAGCGGACCCATTTACGAGCTGGTCAAACTCAGCCTAGCAATGCCCACTACACACCAGGTAGGTAAGGCCACACCCCTATCCAACCGACTACACGACAGTGGGAGTCACAGCCTAACGGTATAAGGCCCTCGTACGCTCATGTATTCCACCCGGTCACGGCTTTGGAGCAGATCCTTAGTACCATGGAAGTTTTAAAAATTTCACCCATGGGCATCATATGCACCCGGTATTCTCAACTAATATTTTCGGTGTCCACACATATGACCATTCACGAATATCCCTGTGGAGGTAAGGCCCTGATGAAGTAAGAGCAGATATACACATGCTATGCAATGCCAGATGCATGAATCACACAATCCCCCATGCATCAATCCCAAGCATTCATCTCTCAGGGAGATACCAACATATCCTGCACAATGCCACAACCATGGCCAATCATTCCTCAACCAAGCATGCATATGATGTGTATGGGAGTGGGCCATGAAGATGAATAAGAGTGCCAATACGGTGGAGATGAACTCTCTACCTAACCATGAAGGGTCTAGGTACTTAACTAATTCCTCGTAAGGAATACAACCTCTAGTGGGGGCCCATATACCTGGGGTAGCCCATAAGACTAAGGAGAACAATGGTATGGGCCTAAATAGTGAGATGGCTTAGCAAGATTCTATGGTAGGCCTTTAACCACCCATAAAAGTCCATGGGCCTACCTTAAGGCCACCAACGTGGACATCCAACCACAATTGGTCCCTAAGAGGTAGCCCATCTTTAATTGATCCTGAATCAAGGACCAAGGCCCATACAACATCAAAAATAAGAAATGAGCAGCCATAATTATACCACAACACTCATGTTGGGCTTCAGAAAGGGCGGCCCAAGGCCTACCCAAAATATGGGTTCAAGGAGAACACACATAACCCAACTCATATATAACACTATGGACCCATAAGGGAAAGGTTAGGGCCCAACATAAAGGCCACTAATCCCATATATTATGGTGGCCTAGTGGGCGGCCCATTGCTCAAAATAAATAGGCAATGTCATGCTCTTAGTCAAGTAAGTTGGGCCTACAACTCGGCCCAAGTATAAAGTTGATTTGATGGAAAATAAGGGCCCATCTACTTGTGTAATCTGGCCCACTAACCTAACATAATAGTATAGTAAAATGGCCCAATAGGTCAATGGGTCTATCTGGAAGGTTCCAATCCAATTGGGCCTAAAGAGTTCAACAACTAGCTACATTCATGGACCCAATTAAATTCAACTGTGGTGGGCTTCAAAAGTACATTTATTAAGCCCAAAATTTAAGAAATTAAAGGTATCAATTATCTCTTCGAATACCTTCATAAATGTGGTGGGCCTCACTCCTCAAAATTTTAGCCCAAGTCCAAGCATAATTATAACATGTTGTTGTCCTAAATTTGGGCACTCCATTAGAGTGGGCCCAAGGCCTCTAAAACTCTGAAAATTGAGGGTCATGGCCCCTCATCATGCATACAATGAGAGTAAACCCAAAAATATAGCCCACCATAAAGAGAAATATTTTTGAATTTTGATTTTTATCAAGCATATTGCTGTACTGCACAACAGAAAAATTAGGAGTCCAACCATCTTGGACCATTTTTTTGGATGCCCTAAAGGGGTCATTTGAGGATGAAATTTTACAGAGTGATACTTCCAAATGTGGGCCACACCCCCACAAAATTTCAGAATATTTAGATATTTATAAGTATTTTAATTAGTTTAAACAAAACAGACTGTCCATGAAATCGGACAGACCTGAACGTCCCAACATGGTGGGCCAGTACGGCCCTTACCACGGTGTGTACAGGGGTCCATTGGCCATGAAATGTGGTAGGTGGGTCCTAACATGAGTAGATCACATCCCTACAAAGTTTCAGAATTTTTAGACACGTATAAATATTTTAATTCATTTAGCTAACTCAATCTGTTCTAAAAATCGGACTGATCTGGACACTATATTATAATGGGCCAGTCCAGCCACCACTATGGCAAGTACAGGTGTCCATTGGCCCCCAAATTATGTAGGTGGGTCCTACCTTGAGTATGCTACCCCTGACTAAATTTTTATAATTTTTAAACACCTATAGATATTTTAATAAATTTCAAAAATCCAACTATCCATGGTGGAATATTGTTGGAATAGTTTAAAAAAATCCAGACTGTCCACTTCACTTGGACCATACCTTTGGGACCTCAATCAAGGTCAAATGGAGCTGAAATTTGGGGAACATCAAGATGAGATCCCCATCTTTCAGAAAAGTATATTTTATGGGTATGAATAATTCCCCAAATAGTCTCAAAATCTGGTCCAAAAACAACCAGAAATTGTCCAGAAAATTCTGGACAGCAACATGTACTTAGATAAAATTTATTATATAGGTTAAATAAAAAGGAAAACACGTTAATGGAGGATGGTGTGGCCTTTCTTAGTGGGCCCCACAAATATCTATGTCATAATCTAAAGCCAACACACCTTGCATGCATCATTAAGGCAGTAAGTAGGACACCCAAAATCAAACAATGGGCAGTTTGGGCATCCCACCTTGCTGAAATTTATGGATGTCATAGGCCCACCAAATGAGCCACACACATCAGGAAATAAATGAGAGAAAAGAGAGATAGAAGGAAAATCCGGCCATAGGGAAAGGGCTCCGCCACTATTGAGCCCTCCCTAGATCAATCACACCCATACATCATACATAGATTTACATTTATAACATGAATCTTGCACATGCATGGCCTATAATTAAAATACATGGTGAGGATGTCATCCCCACCATGGTTATAAGGTCTGGATGACCCAAACATAATATGATATGAAAGAAAATGATCATGATGAGGCCCATAGAGAAAGGCCCCATGCATGGATCATGCATGCATAAGATAGGCCATTAGGCCACAACCATGGGATTGTGTGGGATCTCCACCATTGATTGGTGGGTCCTACACTTCCATCAAAAAAAAAAAGAAGAAAACATCAAGGCTATAGAAAATAGATTTTTACATCTAAAGGGGCACCCACCTCAAAGATGACCACCAAACTTTCACACTAAGGTCCTTTAACACCAAGGGAGATGGATCAATGTTGGAGATGAGGTTTCAAGGGCTAGATGGTGGGGGATTAAGGAGGAAGGTGGCTGAAAAAATGGAGGAAAATGGGCTGGAAAAATGGAGGAAAATTGCTAGAGAAGAAGAGAAGAGAGAGAGAAATGAGAGGGAAAAAGAGGAAAAATCTTTTTAAAGAAAGTAATCATTAACTTATGGTGATACAAACAATGTTGCTAGGGTAGGTTAGGTGTGGGTGGTGTGTGAGGTCTTGGTAGTATGAGTTATTGAGATTTAGGTGGTGTGTGTAGTGTGTTGGAACTTGTGCAAAAGAGGGAGTGTGGGCCACATGCACCACTGCAAGGTGGGCCACATGATCCAAATCAAGGGCCATAGAATGAAACGTACACAACTTATGATCCACATATCGGATGGACGCACAAGACGCGGCGTTGGAACCGCGACAACAATACGGTCGCAATGGCATAGGTCTCATCTCGATCCGAGTCGGGTCTACTTGATCAAACTCTAGGATGATCGCAGCACTATCTGAGGGTTGCAGGTCGCCAGAATTCTACCAGTAGGACCGTGAGACCACAAGAAATGAAATGCACACTCTTACACACACATGCACATATGTGAACTTGGGTCGGGTCTCACAGCATGGCCCCACCGTAATGTGTGCTGACCCACATTACAGGCAACAGTGTTGAATAACCACCCACCGTTTTAATCATAGCGGGCCCCCAGGTCTGTATGACCTATCAACAGATGGATGGAAAATAAATATTATGGTGGGCTCCCTATCCGGGTGACCTCATCAATAGGTTAGCTGGAAAATAAACATTTCAGTGGGCCCCTTGCCAGTTTGAATGGCAAATAAACATTTCAATGGGCCTCTAGGCTCATGGGAGTGGACCCATTTGATGCGTTCCAAGACCCATGGGATTAGGCCCATTTGATGTAATTTAAGGCCCATGGGAGTGGACCCATTTAATGTAATCTAAGGCTCATGAGATTAGGCCCATTTGATGCAATCTAAGGCCCACGGGATATGACCCATTGCAATGCACATAAGGCCCATTGGTGCGGCCCATTTATGTGGCCTATTTGATGAATAAAAGGCCCATACGATATGGCCCATTTGATATATATGTAAGGCCCAATGGGATGTACCTAAGGTCCATTGCAATGTGTAATCCCAACACGGATTATATAATGATGTTTACAACGATCGTGCCTTGGAAGCAATGTTAGTTTGACGTCCACATTGCGAGTATAATGCTGGTTGGATGTCCACATTACAACTCTCCTTAGGTCCCATTATTAGGCCCGTACTTATTATGTATAGGCAGTCCAGGCCCATCTGCATTGTAAGGATAGTTCATTTCATTATAACATGTTTAGTATAGTTGCATGACTCATGATCATACGCATCATATGTATGCTTGATATGAGAAGTGAATGATCATAGCATTTGCCTTCGGGCAGATTGTTTATGAGACCCTGATTAGGCGGTGTTGTCCTGCATGAGCGCACGATACACGCAGGATTTGCTGCATGATTGGATAGTGTGATTCATGCATTTCGCATTGTGTGACATGGTTATTGTACGTTCTAGTGACATTGGGGCTGTAGCTTCCACAGACGTATCGTGGTTGGCAGGATTGGATACCAAAAATCTTATTCTACATGGGGTGTTATAGATATCCCTAGGTGAAAGTCCTTAAACCCTTATGGTACCAAGAGGTTGCTCCAACGTCTAGACCGAATAGGTAGATGAGCATTGAGTGCCGATTACCAGATGGCTGCACTCTCCACTGTGTCGTGGTCTGTTGAAAGGGGGTGCGGCCTTATCCACCTGAGTGTAGAGGGCAATGCTAGGCTGAGTCTGACTAGCTCAAAGAATGGATCCGCTATAGATGAGTCGAGCCCGATATTGGTAGATGGATAGTGAGGTCTCTTCTACTTACCTTATTGTGCGCGATGAAGCGACGATCTGGTTTAGAGTGTACTAGACCCCGGTGGTATTCCAGATTTGAGCTGTATTGATGTGTGGATATAGATGAAGATTTATGTGCTTGAGTTGCATTTCACATTGCATGGCCTTGGGATGGCCGATATCATTCATGTCTTGCATCGCATAGCTTTGGTATGGCTAATGGTTTTCATGGATCCATCTACATATTCCGCTTACTCTGATATTGCATGTTCATATTACTACCTTGCGCACACACTTTCACCACCCTCTAATCTTTCTATAAGCTTATGCACAACTGTTGCATGTAGGTGACGTTGTATCGCAGCAGCGCTAAGGTAGGAGCACCTTGCAGATGATCACTTTAGAGATTTTGTTCATCATCATTGTATTTCCCTTTATGCTTATTATACTTGTAAAATTTTTTATCATAGTGAAAATGTAATGAAGTTTTTTGTTGTTGTTTGTGGGTTATGCCTTTGGTTATGCTTATTACGAATCAAACTGACGTTGAAAATCCTCCTCGTAGTATCCCAGGATCGGAACCTGACGAATGGGCGCTGAGAGCCGATAATAGGGTTCTACGGAGGCTGTCGGCGCCAGATTCAATGATCGGAAATTTTGTGAGCCCGATTTTCGAGTTTGGGGCGTGATAAACATCCAATCCCTTCCAATTCGACCAGGCAAACAGACCCTTAGATTTCAGAAACAGAGAGAGGGGAATGCGGATTGAAGGATCGAAAGATTGAGCATAGGGATTGAAGGATTGAGCATTCAAATGCAATAGATTTGAGAAAAAGATAAAGAGAGAGAAAGAGAGAAACTAATCGTATGTGCGCCTTCTTCTTCTCCTTCTTGCTGGGAAAGGGGTTTTTGAAAACAGAGAGAGGGGAATGTAACTAAGAGACAGGGAGAGAGGGTGAGGGAGATCGGGAGATCGAGAGAGGGTAAGGGAAAGAGAGAGACTGAGAGAGAGAGAGAGAGAGAGAGAGAGAGAGAGAGAGATGAAGAGAGAGATGGAGAGAGAGCTTGAGATATGGGTTTCATCAGCGCGCGGGAGAAAATGGTGCATGGGAGGGTTTTGTTTTTGGAGGGGTTTGGGATTTTGAAGGGGCACATGACGGACGGCTCCCTAGACGTTTTATGGTTTTAGGACTGTGGGGCCCACTATAATGTATTTCATATATCCACTCCGTCCATTAGTTTTAAATTATTATTTTAAGTGCTGATACAAAAAATGAGTTAGATCGAATCTGTAAGGAGACCACACAACATATTAACAGTAGAAATTTAATTTATATTATTTCTTATGGTGTGGTTCACTTAGACATTTAATCTACATAATTTTTGGGCTCATGCACTAAAATTATATATCAGAATTTTTGGATGGCTTAGATCAAACACATATATTCCAATGGACCTCATGGATCCCCTTAAGCACCATTTATATTTAATATGTTTTAGGTGAGGAGGTACGCTTTAGCTACATAGAACTTAGGCTATAGCTACGGATTAAATCCGTAGCTATATTGCTACAGATTAAATCCGTAGCTATATTGCTATGGATTTAATCCGTGGTTAAAAGCTTTTAACCTTCACAGTCGTTGCTTGATTTTTTGGTAGTCAATGGTGGAAGTATTAATCTAAAGTTAAGAGAATTCAGGGAAAGGAAACTATGGATTCAGAGGATCCACTTGTAGAGATCAGAGAGATCTTATGCCTGCTTGAAGAACTCAACTGAACTTAAAGTCTCATCTTCATCCAGTTGAAGAGTGTAACCATGGAAATCAAACTGAACTTCCTTTGATATAGTTTTCAAGAGATGAAAGGTATATGAATTAGAATGGATTCCATCACCAAACCATGCCCAGGAGATAAAGTCAACAATAAAATTAAACTAATTAATAACCAATCAGATGATTATAAAGGTTAGGAAGGGTACCGTCATTTGACCATGCCCAGGAGACAATGATGAGCAACAGGACTTCCTGATGTCATAAACATAAAAAGGAAAGAAACATGCTCAAAGCCATCGCAGACCCATTGTAATTTTAGTCACAACAGACCATTAAAAACTAAAATATTCCCTTAATAATCAAACTAAAATGAGTATCAATTCAATTTAACATGAATGCAAGATGTAAAATCATCCCATCACACTATAAGCTTCACCTCTTAGCCCTAGCTAAGAGGTTTAGCCTGACATGGAGAGGCTAGAACACTCGAAATTTAAGAAAGAAAAGATAAAAATAGGAAATAAAAGCACACTCTCTCTTGCACTCCACGGCTCCACAGCTCCTTGCTTCAATTGAATCCCTTGGCTCCTCTATTCTCTCTTTCTTTTATAGCAGGAGAGGTCGATGGACAGCTGTTTACACACAGCATCTGAAGTCGGTGTGGAAAATTTTCGCACTCCCTACGTACGTAAGCATAAACAGACGTGCACTTAACCAGAATTTTTGGACAGTGCACGGATTCACCTTCATATCTTTCATCATATCTAAGGTCGGCCTGGGCTTCTGTTCCATATGGATGGTTCGGATTTGTCATCCCAAAAAAGTTGGTGGGCCACATCTTCCCGAACGTCCGAAAAATCGCGGACATGCGTAACGAACACACAGGAACTATGTTGAGCTGTCGGTGGGGTCCCCTTAGGCTATCTTTTGGAAAATCCACGTCGTCCACCAAATTACTCTCGAAATTTCGGTTAGGAAAGGATGGTTTTGGCTGTCCATTGATGTGGCCCACCTGATAAATCTTACAGCTGTTCAAGCAACGTTGAAATGGTTGGGACGCCATTATCGCTGTCTTTTTGAAATTATGTCACCTAGGCTTGGATGATAAGAAGCGTGGGCTTCTAATGGATAGTCCAGATCAGACTGTCGAAGCACGGTAGTGGTCCACAAGATTCGTCCGCAGACTCTGTTTACGAAACAGGGCCTTCGCAATGCGTCTTCTGTCATAGTTGTTGGGGCCATGGTTGATGTTGGATAGATTGAAATTTATTCCGACCATTAGATTAGTCTTGCGAAATCGGTTGGGATTAGTGTTGTTCGGATCGCATTTGATGAGGCCCCTCAAGAATGTCGTTCTATCATCCGAACGGCATTTGATTTGTAGTCTTCTGCGTGTGTTTGCATGGGTTTGAAAAAACCCCTTTTATATGGTTAGTTCTACCTTGTGGAACTAATGGATGGTTTGGATCATCCATATAAAGGATGATGGTGGCCCACCAACATCTGAACACAACTCAATGTTACGTAAATCCAAATTTTAGATTTCAATTGGGTCCGCAATCCTTGACTGGACTCAATGGTCTAGTACACATCGAGTGTGCAGGTGTTATGCACGTGTACACTTAACTATAGGCTCCATCGTGATGCATATACCAGATCTTCTCCGTCCATTCAGTTTTTTATCTCATTTAAGCAATTGGGGCCAAAATTAAGGCATATCCAGATATCAAGTGGGCTCCAAATTAAGGATTTATGGGCTGATATGTCCATTGGGCCAATTCTATAGGGATCCAATGGCTAAAAATTGACGTGTATGGTTCATTTATGGTCATCATGCCATGTATGAAGTTTCGAGCCAAACAGATGGTGGAAACCTTATGATTTCACATTCGGGACACCTTTCAGGCCACATGAGCGTCAGCTTCTCGATTTTCTCGGGTCTCTGACGTGTAAATCCATCGATCTTAGTCCCTTGGAGTCCGTCCCTTACCTTGGTGACTTCTGAGCATTAATTTCATGCTTTTACCACCCTGTTTCAGTTCAAGCTCCTAAACACACCTTTTAGCATAAACACAGTTAAATTGAGCAATTAAACGGTAATATGTTCATAAATTCAAGCAATAACTGAGCCTGATATGCAATATTTGACCCTCAACAATGGAAGATGTCAGTCCATCATAGAAGAAGTTTGTAATGCGCCATATTTCAGAACCATGTTGTGGGCATAAACTAATAAGATCCTTAAGCCGCTCCCTATTAGTACACTTATTTGCGCACATGTTTGTCAATCACGTGACTAGTGTGTCAAGTAGTTGAATGAGTCCTTTGTAAATAAAGACCAGCGACACAACTAAAGCAGAAGTCCAAGCTACAAAGTTAGAATCCAAAGAAGCTTTTATGATCAGGATCTTTCCAATAGATGACTTTAACCCAAATAGGAAAATCCTCTTAGGTCATATATTCAAAGCCAATTCTGAGTTCATATTTTCTATCATTTAGTCTTGTCTTTATCAATTCCCAAGTTGATGAATGATTAAATGGACAAATGGAAAAATCTGGTCACATTCGGTAGGAAAAATGTGCCACAGAACAGCACCATCGGTATCACTGAAGATACTTTCGGTGTTACCGAAAGTACTTAAAACAATCCAGCAACGTTACAAAGGTAATTCGGTACCACCGACTGGATATTTCGGTGACACCGACTGGCACCGAAGAACAAAATTTGGTGTCACCAAAAGGGACTTTTTTCATTCAGCAACTTGACAATTTAATTCGGTACTACCGATTGATAATTCGATACCACCGAAGCAAGTTCGGTGATACCGAAGTTAGCTTTGGTAGCACCGTAAACTAGCCATTTTCAATCCGTTGGAACTTTTTCTTTATAAAAGTGGATTATAGAAACTTACAAAATTAGCGAAAAAAGGTATCATAGAGTCTCTAGTGTATCCCAAGCTTATCCTAACTTATCTAGAATCCATCCATACGAGTTTCATGCTCTCTTCATTGTGATCTTTCACTTCTATGAGTATTCAAAGCTCCTATTAATAAAGAACATGAACTCGTGCCTTCTTTAGAGTACAAAGACCAAACCAATAAGAAAATCTTTTATCTTTTTGATACTTTAGAGCATCCATAGGTTAAATCTCTTAGGAAATCCACTTATTATATTTGATATGAGATTCAACCAATTCTCATTACCTTGGTCACCTTTATAGGTACATCTTATGCAAGGTTCTTGATTCTGAAGCTGAACCAACAGGAAAATCCAAGCTACCCGATCGAGGGGAGCACCGGGAAGCTGATTCAAGCAAAGAGCGCGAAGATCAAGCAATCCAAGACTAGGTACAAAAGAGGACTCAATCCGACAAGTAAGTGTCATTGTTAAGAGCTCATAGTTTAGTCTCTATCCTTGTGTAGGATGAAGGCTAAGAGTTTGCTATTAATAAACTCGTTTAGGTGTCTAGGGTAGGACCTTGGTCGATGGGCCTAAACAGAGGTGCCTTGTGTGGGACCTTGTCTGGTGGGCCTAAACCGAGGTGCCTAGTGTGGGACCTTGACTGGTGGGCCTAAATGTGGGTTCTAAATGTACGACCTTTGCTCTTGCAGAGAGCGTAAATTAGTATTCTTAGTGTAGGATTGTAAAGGTTATTGGTGAACCTATTTTAAAACCATTAATAGTGAAATCCGTTACACTTTAGGAATGAGTGTAGATACCGAGAGTGGATTAGGCACGTAGTCGAACTATTATACATGCTTGTGTTTGGAATTGTCATTTGGGCATCTATTTAATCATGCTTATATATGCTTGAATGTTTAAATTTTTATACATGATTGAATGAATCTTATTAATTGATAGGAAGTACATTCCACACACAAACTCACAACACTAGGCTAGTTGTTATATTTGTATATCTTTAATGCCTTTGTGATTGAACCCTTTATTAGCTTGGAAGACTTTAGAATTATATTGTCTTGCTTGTTTTAAACTGAATGATTGTTTAAGTTAGGAAATTAGGATTTTTTAAAATAGAAAAAATATTTACAAAGTCCTATTCACCCCCTTTAGGACCTTGTCTCAAATTCATTCTTCAGTATCAGTGGTATAAACCGCAATTTCACTCCCAACACTGGAAGAATGTTTCATCTTCCTTTTGGGTAAAGTTCATGATAGACTTTCTGAAGGTGTTCGTTTTTAGATATGGAAAATTTTTCTTAATGAACTCCCTTGTCATGTAGTTCCATCTGCCAATCGATCGTGGACATAGTGAGTGCAACCACGTCTTAACCTTTTTTTTAAGGAGAAAGGAAAGAGTTTCAGCCTGATCGTGTCTTCAGACACATTAGGAAAGTATAAAGTGGCTATGATATCATCAAACTCTTTCAAGTGTAAATATGGATTTTCATATTTAAGTCCATGACATTTTCGAAGGAGTTGGATCACCCCTGGTTTGAAATCCATATTTCCTATATTTTCTGGAAAACTCATGCATGAAGGTGTGCTCACCCCCACTGGTTGTAAATAGTCTCGTAGAGTAGAAGGTGAAGGTGCATGATGCACCTCATTCTCATCCTGAGCTTCCTCAACTAGAGCTTGAGGTTGATTTATAGGTTGCTTAGTAGCCATAACTTCGACTGACTTAGAGGATCTCAAGTGGTGTCTAATCTTGTGATGGATAGGCAATCCTTTGACTAATTCACCTTCACTCAAGAGACGTAGAGTGTTGTCACGGACCGACCTAAGCACAAAACACTCTTAGCCCTCAAGTTCAGAATCAAACCTAACCCTAAGAGGAAAGAAAATAAAATGCAATGAGAAATATAGAAAATGAATAGAGAGAATTAAAAATAGATTACCAGATTAGAGATCTCTATGTTAGGATCCTATAAAACAAAAAAGCAAGTTAGTTTCTACAAAAAAAGTAGTAAAATCCTAACCTAAAAATAATAAAAAAGTTAGTCTTAATCTTTAACCTAATTCTAAAACCAATTAAATTCAGAAAAACACAACTGTTAGTCCTTGGCAACGATGCTAAAACCTTTCTCACAACCCCACGTGTAGGGTCGCGATGTAGTAATAATCTCGGTGAGACCGAGGTCTAATCCACATGGACTAATCTTGTACGTTTCTGAAAGTAACTAGAACTAGAACTAGAGAAAGATATAAACTATTTGAAATAAGGAAGGAATTGTGAATATTGTGATTAAACTACCAATTTAAAGGTAGGAACTAGGGTGGTAAGGATCCACTTGTAGTAATTTTGATGCCACCTTGCTTGATGCAAGGGATCTAACAAGAGTTAGAGTCCTATCTTATCCAGCTGGAGAAACAGATGATCAAATCTCTAAACTTCTCATTGATGCAGTCTTAAAGGAGGAGAATTATGAGGATTTGGAAGGGATTCTATCACCCAACCATGCCTCGGATACGATGGCAAACAACAGGATTTACCAATCCCACAATCTCAATTAAGAAAAGAAGATATCTAAAGCTATCATAGATCTATTATAATTTGAGTCATAACAAACCATTGAAAACTAAAAATATTCCTTAAAATCAACTAGAAATTAATGAAGTTCAACATAAAAATGAATTAAATCAAAGTAAACATCTTAATCATACTACAAGCTTCACCTCTTAGCCTTAACTAAGAGGTTTATCCAACCATAGACATGATTGAACTAAGAACTCTTAAACAAAGCATAAAAACTAATAAGGAAGAAGAAGAAAGACTCTTGGTGGCGGCTATCCACCCTTTGGCTTCACTCCTTAAACCCTAGAAGATGCCTAGGAACGTCATAGGGACTCCTATTTATAGTTGGGAAGCTCCACCTTATGCACTGACTTGGAATTTCAGCAATCCGTTGTGAAAACGACTCAATTTACGTAGTCCGCAACTTTTTCGCATTCTGCTTCGGTCGGACCGAAGTTAGATTGGTCAAACTAAATTAAGATTGAAAATCTTACTTTCTCACTAGACAATTTTACGCGAATTCGGTCACACTAAAATTGCCTTCGGTTGCACCGAAATCGCATCTGGAGTTTATGTGCAGAGTACTTAGGTGGGACCAAATTAAGCCTGGAAATCTTGATTTCTTGTTGGGATGTTTTGTACGATTTTAGTCAGATAAAAGTGTTCATAACCCTAAGTGTAGGGTCACGATGTAGTAATAATCTCGGTGAGACCGAGGTCGAATCCACAGGGACTGAACTTATGTGTTTTCTGAATTTAAGTAGAACTACAACTAGATAAAGAACTAAAACTAAATCTGAATAATTGAAGAGAGTAATTGTGAATAAGGTTAAACAATCAATTAAAGGTGATAACTAGGGTGTAACGCCCTGAAAATTGGGGTCGAGCAGGAGCCCAACTCCCGAGTTCTAACACAACACTTATGCAACATGGATAATGATGGTTAAATGTCGTCTGTATTAGTATATTAAATAGAGTGGGATTATACCCAAATAACATATGATACTCTAGAGACAAATAAATTATGCAAGCGAAAGACTCTGATAGTTATATAAAGCATATAAGTAGTTGTGAGTTCCCGGAGTATGAACATGTCACCAGGTCAAATAATTACATGTATGATTTCCAAAATAACAAAATGTTAAAATATAGTGTCTGCTAATCCATATCCCTGTAGCCCCGTCAGCGCAACTTCAGGCCTATATAGACCTGCTAGAGATTTGCATGTAAGAGAACTCCTCGTCATCATAAAAGTCAGGCTCGGCTTCATCAGCTTCGCCATCATCTACAACTACAATAGAGTCTGGTTGGTGGTTTTAAAATACCGTCCTAAAATGTGGGAGTAAGTGATCAACTCAGTGGAGCTATAAGGTAAAGGTTAACATGTTATCAATTCAATCAAGCAGTAATAATAAAGCAGTACAACACTCATATCCTAAGTACTCTTGTTAATGTAAGAATGGTATGCTGTAATGATGCATGCCCTCGCTTGTACTCCCTCAGTGATATCATCTCATGATTGTGCATGGCAAACTCCCTAAACGTGCGCTTCCTCACCAAAACACATGCAATGCGGTGCATGGTCGTGTTAACCAAGTCCTTGATTAAGCATATTCATACAGCAAGCTTAGAAAGCTAAGGTACCTTCCTTTATATCATAGACCCAAACATTGATCCATCTAGGGTCGTCAATTCTAGCTAATCACATATGAAGAACAGTTCCAGGTCGCTACAAAGTAGCTCGTCACCTCAGCGCAGGCCTGGTTTATACTCGAGGTTACTATGGAAAAGCTCGTTACCTTAGCGTAGTCTTAGTGTATACTCGAGGTCACTAAAAGAAAGACTCGTGACCTTAGCGTAGGCCGACAGCACGAATACAGTGTCCCATATACCACCATATTCGGCCCATGAGTTTGGGTTGCTCATTGTTCACTACGGGGAGGCTCGTCGCCCTAGCGTATGCTGACAACTCAACCACGGTGTCCCATACACCATCATGTCCTGCTCATGAGTCTTAGTGGATCGAGGTACCAAGGTTAAATTAGATTTTCACTTGTAAGTTGGTACCTTAGATTCAAACAGTGGAGTCCATACATGGTGAACATATATTAGGCCAATCGGGTTGCTTGACAAGCTCGACTGGTATGATCGTACGTTGAATTAACCGACATGGAGCGCATACACACTCCTCATAGCCTAACCACTGTCGATAATCAGCATGCGACTCGAATTCTTCGAACTTATCCGTCGTGGCTAGAACAGCTCGGCCATCAATAGTGAATCATTACCAATTGCCTGGACTACATCGTAGCCCCAATCACACTCAGTTGAAATAAGCATTCATATATGACTTTCAAACAACTTTTAACAATTGAATCACATATAAGTCTCATTTGAGCATTTTTAATAAATACATAATGCACATGTTGTCAAACACAGGCATTTCTTACATGAATCACATAACCAAATGTAAACTACAAGGAGTCTATTCATATAGCCAAGGTGATCGAGAAACTCATCTCAACACCTTTAATAAGGGCATTTCATTAACCAATTACTCATTCAAACATTTTACCAAACACTTAAACTACACATATCGACACACAGGTATTAGACTAGTTATAACATATACCATGACAAGCCCTTTTACAGAGGAGTTGCCACATACACAATAATCATATGTTCACAATTAATAATCATGGCAAGCACAAATCCAAATTCCATATTCATTCAAACATTTCAACAAACACTTGGAAGGCATTAAAATCAACATGGTTTACATATATATACAATATACGGAAAACATCGTATCTAAGCACACGTGATAGCAATCAAGTCAGTCATAAATCATTGACTGACATTGAAAGCTTTGAAAACCATAACCTAAACATTTATAGTTCGCACCTTTCGCAGATAGACTCGTAACGAACTCAGTTCGAACACTAACTCTTCGTCTACAGCACAATGACAATCTATAGTATGAAATAAGTTAGCTATTTCACCATTTGCTCTACTTGAATCCCTACAACAGATTAAGGTTAGGATTTTTTACCCAAGAACATGATCGAAATCGCCGGTATGGCAATATAAAAGTGGTGGTTACACATGAAGTGGTAGGGAAGGATCCTAGGAACAGTCTCCCACTTTCTCTCTCACTTTCTCTCTCTCTTTCCTCCTCTCTTTGCTCTCTTCTCTCTCTTAGGGTTTTGTGAATTCGTATGGAATGAGAGAGACGGTTTAAGGCCCTTATATAGGCCCAGAACTGATGGAAATGGCCCTAGGGCCATGATATACTTAGGTTATAGCCAAGGAGTGACTGTTTCGATTCAACGAAGCACATCCGGAGGCTCCTTTTCTGTATGTGGACGAGATTAAGCTCCCTAACATTGAATCTAGGTCAGGTTAAGATCTCGGCCCAATCGAATCAGTGGATCGGTCGCTGGGGACCTGTTCCAGTTCAACAGTCATCGACACTCGATCAAGGCCAGAAGTACACTGACATGTGTTGAAAATTTTTCCTGATCCGAGGGTATAATTAGGTCAGATTTTGACGGTCTAAATCCTTAAATTTGGCCTGCAAGCGAATGACTCAATTCACTTAAGTTTCCTTTCATTTTCTAAAGATATTTGCGTTTCTCATACACTTCAATCCGGGCTCAAGTTGTGCATTTCTAGATACTTTTAGGACTTAATTTCTGAGATGGTTGTCAAGCCCAGTAATGTGGTCATAACTGTATAGTTTCACGGTAATCGGACTTTCAACGCGTGGTTCAGGTCTGATACAAGGTTTCATGATGTTCACAAGAGCAACTAGATTTTGAGATAGATCTTGAATTCCTAGGTAATGTAGCGCTAGTGATTCTACTAGTTTTGGGTCTTACAGTTCTTATTTAAAGCGGTTAGAGCTAATTTCATAGATAATCTAGTTTAGCGCTTAGTTAATTCTCGTCTAATTTCTAAAGGATTTGGTCCTTAGTGATTTCTACCTGAGGTGCTACTTGGGTCTTTGTATGAATTTTTTCGAGACGTTACATAGGGTGTCAAGGATCCACTTGTAGCAATCAGGATACTACCTTACTTGATTCAGGAAATTCAATTGGAATTAGAGTCTTATCCTATCCAATTAGAAAAAGAGAGATGATTGAATCTCTTAACTTCTCATAGATCTAATCATCAATAGAGGAGAATTATGGGAGGAATTATGTCACCTTACCATGCCCAAGGGACTATGGTGAACAACAGGATTAAACAATCCCACAATCTCAAATAGGAAAAGAAGATACTCAAAGACATCGCAGATCTTTTGTAATTTGTCACAATAAACTATTAAAAACTAAAAATATTCCTTATAATCCAAATAGAATCCAAGAGAATTCAAAAAAACATGAATCAAACCAAAGTAAACATCTTAATCATGCTACAAGCTTCACCTCTTAGCCCTAGCTAAGAGGTTTAGCCAACTATATACATGATTGAACTAAAGTCTCTCAAACAAATCATAAAAATCAACTAAGGAAGAACAAGAGAGCTCTTGGACGGTAGCTCCACCCTTTTTCTCTACTCCTTGAACCCTAGAAGATGCCTAGGAACGTCTTAGGGACTCTTATTTATAGTTGTGAATCTTCCTCTTACACACCGACTAGGAATTTCTGCAAATCGCCTCAAGTTACGCAATTCGTTTCGACAATTCTACGTGATTTAGGTGGCACCGAAGTTAGTTTTGTGGTATCGAAATCGTATATGAAATTTATCGCATTTGAAATTGAATGCACAGAGTACTTAGGTGGCATAGAAATTGGATTGGTGGCACTGAGTTAAGCTTAGGTGGCACTGAATTAAGCTGTTTTCTTGCTGGACTGTTTCGTGCATTTTCGGTGGCACTGAAGTTGGCTTAGGTGGCACCGAAATGTCCTGTTTTTCTGCTCTTTAACTTGTGCCTTTGCCAATCTTTTTTCCATCCTTTGTACTTTGTTTCCTTGGATCTTAGGCATGAGAATTCTCTGTTCTTAGTCTCCTAAGATCTCTCATTTGCCTTGGTGATTATTGAGCACTAAATCCGTGCTTTTAACATTCTTTCAATCCAAGCTCTCAGATTCACCTTGTAACACAAACATGCATAAAGTATAACATTAAGCAGGCTCATGTTCACAAAACCAAGATATAAATGGTGAAGAATATGCAAAATTTGACACTTAACACACTCTGCAACCAACATTTTACTAGTTTTAAGTAAAACATGGGTGAAATATTCTTCAATCCTCAATGTTCAAAACCTCTTTCAAAAAATAATCTTTTGTGCAATCAAGCATAAATGAGTAGAATGAAGGCGAGTAAAGTGAAATTTTGAAAACCCAGAGCCAAATCATATAAGCAATCAATTAAGTAGGTTTTTTAATATCATTTAACTCAGAACATAAGTTCATATACCAAGTTTTCCAATGTGCTCAGTGCAATTCAACTTACCATAAAAATACTTTCTTTTCATAATGTTAGTTATGCTCGTCACTTCAAAATTGGTTGAAAATTCAAGTAACGATTCCGAACTTATCCCATTTTCCTTCTTTTTCTAGTTTTTGATTTTCGAACCAGGTCATCTGTATTCATTCAGTTCTTTTTTTTTTTCCATCTTTTCAAATTTTCATTCATTTTCAAGCTTTTTCAGTTGTTTCACCATACATGACCTTTTTGTATATCTCCTATTTTTTACCTGGCTCTTTTCTTCTTTTAAGGTGGATAAAATTCTCCAGACTCGATTCTCAATATCTTTCAATGATCATCATACTAGCAATCAGAAATTCTAGTATTATTCACAGAAAGCAGATTGAACGTGTCTTGTAATTTAGATTAACATGATATTCAAACTTCTTGATCAATTGAGTACAAGAACTTAGGTGACAGATTACTTAGTTGATCAAACTTCAATAATTCAAAATTCGATTCCTATCTTACTATCATACTCAAGGCATTCTTAATCCACAAATTATCAATTTTCAAACAGGTTTCATCATGAAAAAATTGAAAATTTTCCACAATTATTTGCTCAAAACTAAGAAAATACTGATTAGTTTACCTAATGCATACTCCTCAACATAAAATCTACATTGTCCTCAATGTAAAAGATATAAGCATACGATGCATATGAGACAACGAAAAGAAAGGAGAAGTGATGGAAAGGTAGTACATGAAGAAGTAGAATTTATGTTATTTGAAGGATCTCAGTGTGAAGATGGGTTAGCACAAAGACTAGACAAACTGAAAGCAAACTATCCTAATCCTATGAAAGCAATGAACTAATCCTAAATTAGGAAAACATGAGAAAACTACTCATTCGTGTGACAAGGTTCCTCGTCCGGCCAATATTTTAATAAATTTCTCAGTAGGTTTCTCAATAAGATCATCCAAAATTCCATTTGCAATAGGCTTGAATGCACTACGCGAATTTGCGACTGACCAAATCCCTCGTAAAACCAAATAAACGATGGATTTTGTCCATCGTTGTTTACTGGGTCATTTTTTTGCAATAGATAAAAGTCATTGTTAATCTGCGATGGATAAGGTCCATCGCAGATTACCAACGGATAAGATCCATCGCAAAAATAAAAAATCCATCGCTAAAATTAAAAAAAAAAAAAAAACACTAGAATTATTTGTCATTAACAATATGGGCGACGGATAAGGTCCGTCGTTAATATGAGGAGAACGATAGACATCAAATCCATCATTTATTTTCAAATTGTTTTAAAATTAGCTACGGATTTGGTTCGTCACTAAAATATCTGTGAATAAAAAAATTATCAGCATTTTTATTTTTGGTTTTGAATCTCACACCTGATAGTCATTCAAAAAATAATTCACACGATTGTTTAATAAGAATTCTATTCACAAAATTCAAAAGATTACTGAATACGAAACTAGACTAAATATCAGTGTTTGGATGCTCAATACGCTTGAATAAGAAACTAAACATAGTAAAAAAAATTAGGTCAACTACTGATGAAATAAGGTAATGTAAAATTGTTGCCTCAACAATATTCACAGATTTGACATGTGGCACAATGGTACTAGTCACTTGATCCTAATATCTTGGTCTAGAGTTCAGACCATTGTATAACTACAATGTTTAAATATCAAATAGCATGGAGCATAGTGTTCACCTATCTGAAGCATGAGGTACAAGCTACATAGGATTGTTCCATTTCATTAGATCTTTGGGGGGCTAATAAATCCATTGGGGCCCATCAGATCAATGATGTGAATAATTGCTACATATTGTACATACTACATGCATATCTTATTGATATCCTTACTCAAGGATCATATAATTCCTCTTCCTGGATTACCATCTTTCTTTATCATATTGAAACATCAAGAATGCAGCAATAAACTTGAAATGGCTATATTCCTAAATCAAGTTTCTTCAGTAAGACAAGCATACATTACAACAGAGAAAAACTGGAAAAGAAGTACAGAGGTTTCAAAAAAAAAATAATGAAAAGAAAACAGATGGAATGACCTTAAAGTATGCTGCTGAGCTGAACAATCTAGATTGTAAACAACCTACACATGACTTGATCCAAAATGTAAACACCCTATATTAGAGCACAAGTCACTGACTGAAGTCCGTTTGTTGCAGATATTTAAATCTGGCCTCAAATGATATGTAATCCTACCATCTAAAAAAGATGAGAGGGCTTAAGACCATTTGAAATGTAAAACTTTGAACGAGGTTCTGAGTGGCTGCGAGATGTAACAAAGGGGCTCAAGTATAACTATTGAAATCCTACATAGACTCAGAAGTATGTCCACCCATGTATTTCAAATTAGGGTAAACATAAATATCAGGATCATCCTTGAAATCTATGGATTATCATACTAGGTTAGAAAAATATATCAAATACGAAATTTGGGAGTAAGAAACTGGGGCAATTTAATCAAAAATGTAAAATTTTCCTGAACCTGGATTGTCAATCATCAGAGCCTTCCATTTTCCCTTGTAGTTGGGGTTTTTAATTTTCTATCAATGGATGAAATAGAAAATTCAAAATTGTGGTACCTAAAACTCAATTTTTATCTGGATTGACATTACTAGTTCACAAACCTTTGGGTTCCATGGACCCTTGTATTCAGGATTTGGAATGGTTGGAGATGTCCATTCACCATTGTCTTCATCATCCCAGTCTTCTGGCTGCAGCAAACCAATTCAAGTAAAACATACATGTACTGTAAGGAAGTAATTAAGCACGTCTTTCATAAACTCGTGTGCTTCTAGGGAATTGTATTTGTCAAGACTGGGTGGTATTATAACACATGAAAATTATAAATCAGCTACCTTTTTGGCATTAGCATTAGGTATCTCTTTGGGAATGTCATCGTACCCCTTGTCAAACTGATTCTCTTAGGGAATGTCATCGTACCCCTTGTCAAACAAAAAGAATCAGTCAGTCCCTTTGTAAAGGAATGTTTCTTGAAAGTTCAGTCAGTCCCTTCGTGAAGGAATGTTTAAAAGGAGAAGACTCGACATTACACATACAAGAGTTTCAACAAGATAGGGATGCCACTGAAAACATCCTATTCTGCAGTTTGAACGAGGATCATGTCGCATAAGAATAACCATCAGCTCAATCCAATGAAACCATGGATTAGCTTTGCAAAATAGAAAAACCAGAAGTTGACTGTGGGCAAAAGGAACAAATAGTAGGCCATAATCAGTAGTGTTGTTATTCCAGATATGTGGTAACATGCATCACCTAGAAACATGATACTGCAGTTCCACATATTCAAATGGTTACTAGGTTAAATCAGCATATAGGGTGATCAGGACCCAACCCATGAGTTGTTTAGCTAGGTAGAGCGCAAGCTGGGCCAAAGAAGCCCACTGTGTTATCCAGACCTAGGCACACATCTGATCTAATGAGGAGCAAACCATTCAATCCATGTCATAGTTTAAAAACGAAAACCCCTAAAGAATGAAGGGAGAGAGAACACATTCACCTAATTTTCATACTTTGCGAGTAATGGATAGTGCAATTATTTTCCGACAAAACATTTCCAACTCCTAAAGGTTTCCTTAGAAAGATTACACCAACTTACCTCTTTTTATTGAAAAACCATGCATCCCATTCTAGTAGAGGCAATGACAAATAGCTCTACCACCCGCAGCCATGAAAGTTCTCAATAATGAGAGTGGGTCCTCCAACAGCTGCTTGCCCGACATTTCATGGAGCTCTATGTTCGACATATGATCTGGCAATCCTGGATGTCCCAAGAACTATAACCTGTAATCCCAAGAATAGAAAAAGACGTGCTCAAGTCTCTTGACATGCAGTGCATCCAACAATCAATTAACATGCATTTCAACATATAGCTGGCTTGGGTTCAAAGTCTAAGGGCCTGTTTGGTAGACATCTAAAACCGATAAGCTCATGTATTAGAGATAACGATTCTTGGTTATTAAAGCTATTTTTAAGCCTAACCAAATAGAAATATAATCTCTAATATATTTTTAGACCAACTCATTTTTAGGCCTCTACCAAATAGGCCACAAGACTTCAGGTAGTACTTCAACCTTTTTAAGGAACTAGAAGAACTAAAGAACTCAAATCCCTAGGGATAAACTACAATGTGGAATACCAGTACACAAGTGTTTGCAACACATCCATAGTAGATGTGGAATACATGTATGACACAATTGTGGATGGAGCACCAGCCCAAAAATCACTCCAGTCAGATATCCTCGCCATCAGATTGGTGGCCATCATAATCATAGCTTTATCCCAAAATAAATGGGGTTAGCCATACAAATCCTGTTCCACCATTCTCAGATTGTCATGATTCGTGATAAAAGGTTGGGCTAGAAGTTCGATGCCATCTGCTAAACTGATGCGTCCCTCTTCCTTTATCAGGGCTTGGGACCGGCAATGAGAGTGCAAAACTCGCACTGGTAGAGTTAAAGATTGGTGACTGTCAAATGGACACTCCAAAAGCAGATGGCCAGTAGCTTGAACTCAACAGATGAATTTGAACAGTTGTGATTGTGCAATCAGTGTGATTTTCAGGCCATGCACCATCCACAATGGGACCCCCACTTTGGATCCTTTCAATTGACACATCCCATGTATATAATCCTGCACAAGTGAACTACAGCAGGGACAGACTAATATCAAGCATCATCCAACTGCATCATCACGAACCAGACTAATATCAAGCGTCATCTAACTGCCAGTTCCATATGAACGTCCCTTCACAACCATATAAGCATGAAGGTTAGGCAGTGGTTTGCATTGGCTACTCAATTTTGGCATAGTACAAGTAACAAGAATAGAATTCACAACAGTTTTCTAGTGATAACTCACCTGCTGTGAACATATCTTCCATCTTATGATAACTTAAAATTGGACTTAGATGAGCTTGGTTAAGCTCACCTGCTATGATATCTTCAATGGGACTTAGATGAGCCTTGTTAAGCTCACAACCACACCTCTACACATGCAACTCCACTACAATTTAGTTATGGCATAGTTGGACCCATCAAATGGACAGCTTGAATATTGCACGTATTTCACTTTGGGACATGGGGAGGTGTGTACCCGAGCTCACTTGTACATGTGTGAGCTTAGGGAAGCTCGTGTTCAATACAAAAAGCATGTTATCTCTGGAGAGCTCTGCTTATTTTCCTTGGAAAAAAACATGTTAAACCAGGAAAGTTCGGCTTAGTTTAAAATATAAGTGCAATCTATTGCCCTGGTTTAGTTCATATCCATTAGCCACTAAAGTCCACATGGAATTCTGGGATATACACTACACAACACTGTAATTCTTGAAGCTTAAATTTGCATTAATAGTGAAATGTGGTGGTGTCCTAAGTGCTGGAGATACAGAAAGAGTGGTAGAGTAATCGACAACGATTGATAGTTTTGCAGAAGAATTAATTATTCCATGAAATCTTAAGATGACCCCAAGCTATTGATGTAATTCAAACTAGAGAACCTGAGAAAGACATCCAACATCCAAAGAATACAGAGTGGTCGCTGCTACTGGCCTGCATTAGACCCAATGATTCATCGTACACATCACCTTAATAAAAAAGTGTAGCAATCAGGTAACTTTGATATTGCATGGTGAGATGGAAATGAGAAAGCAAGGGAAACAGTTTCTAACTTGGTATATCTGAAGTTTGTGACCAGCTTCAATAGCAAGCCAATACACCCCTAGGGAATGCTCGAACCGAGAATGTACAGCTCCTGGATAAACCAAATGCGTAAGACCTGAAAGATGTTAAAAATGTCTGTTTTGCAATATTAAGGCCCATTAAACAACATTAAGAAAGCAAGATCTATATGTTGAAAGTTGGGACATTATTCTGGTGAATGGCTTCTCACCATCCATCTAGGAGCTACCACAACTTCCCTTGCTTGATTCACCAACTGTTGACAGAAGAATCACTTCAGTATCATTCAACAAGTTCACCTTTTTCTTCAAGATTCTTTCCACATGTTCAACCATCCACAAAAGAGAAAAGATGCTCCAAAACATTAAAAGTAACTAATGACAACTAGAAACACCTAACCTCAAGTAAGGATGCTGAACTACACAAACACACCCAACAATAGAAATTACTGCTTAAAGAAACCACATAATCATGTAGCAAATGCCACATATACAGATAAATTCCAGTAACCACCAACTAAAAATCAGTAGATAATCAATGCTAATCTCTTCAAGAAAGAGCAAACCTTAGCTCAGTTTTTTAAGAAATCCTAGATGGGCTTGCAATTTTCCTCAAAACCAAGATAAAATCAGCAGAGAACAGAGATAATCCCCTCTTGAAACAACTAACTTCTGCAAGAATTGGCAAGAAATCAGAGCATTAGCACCCAACCCTCGTTGAAATCCCTTGGAAATGCTAGAAAAACCAAAAACCCCAAATGTGTTTTCAATTCCCTCAAAACCCAGATAAAATCAGTAAAAAGAGAAGCTAATCCCCTACCCAAACAGCTTTTATTTTTATGAAAACACCATTACAACAATAGCCGATATTTTCCTCGACGTCCGGAATGGAGATTCTGCTTGTACGGAAGGGCCAAAAAAGAAATACCTTTTCCACGACTGTGCTTGCGACCCATGGCTGCTGCGTTTAGATGGAGTGCGGCTCTCTCTCTCTCTCTCTCTCTCTCTCTCTCTCTCTCTCTCTCTCTCTCTCTAACGCTTACCTTCTTCTCAGTCACGAACAATGTAGGTCTCCCCAGACACCTAATCTCTGAACTAGCTAACTAGTTTCTAACAAACGAAAGCGGCGCGACTTGCACTCAACGAAATTCCATAGAAATGCCAGGAGAACAAAAACCCCCAAAATTGATTTCTAATTTCCTCATAACCCAAACATAAATCACAAGACAACCCAATATAACCCCTTCCCCAAACCACTACTAACAACACCTAACTGGGAGAGAGAGAGAGAGAGGTGTGGATTTTGGGGGGCAGAGAGGGCGTGCGATTTTGGGGATTTTTAGATTCCAGGGAGTATAAGAGGAGGGATGGAGGGACGCGGTTAGCTACAGAGGATGAAAGTGGCCTGCCCCTGCCCCTACCCCTGCCCGGACCATGTTCTGTCGGGGCAGGCTCTACGGGCACACCGTCATGTAATGACTTTATCCACACTATTAATCGATTTTATTACACCTATATACAGTAGTATTTAAAAATTGAAGCACGTCCCGGCTCCAGTAGGCCACACCAAAGGAAACATCAATGATAATGATGCACACAAGTTGAAACATTTTGAAGGGCCATCATAATGTTTTTTTTTTACCATCCAACCTGTTCATAAGGTCATATAGATCCGAATGAAGTCAAAACACAAATATCAACTTCATTGGAAACTTCTGCAGGTCCAATAAGTTTTTAATGGTGAGTGTTCAATCCCCACTTTGTTGTCAATTTAAGCATGAGTTCCATGTTTTAGTCTTTAATGGTCTGTTGTGACTAAAATTATAATGGGTCTACAATGGCTTTGATCATGTCCTTCTACTTTTATGTTTATGACGTCAGGACGTCCCGCTGTTCACCATAGTCTCCTGGGCATGGTTGGATGACGGTACCCTTCCTAACTTTCATACATGTGATGGGTTGACAATTAGTTTAATTCTATTGTTTGCCATAGTCTCTTAGGCATGGTTTGGTGATGGAATCCATTCTAATTCATATACCTTTCATCTCTTGAAAACTAGATCAATGACAGTTCAGTTAATTTCCATGAAACATGAATAAGATCTCCCTGGTCTCTACAAGTGGATCCTCTGAATCCCTAGTTTCTTTCTCTGATTTCTCTTAAGTTTAGATTAATTAATTCATAATTATTCCAAAATTATTACTTGATTTAGAATTCATCTTAATATAGTTCTAGTTCTGATTAGTTTTAGATAACGTACAAATTTCAGTCCCTTGGGATTCGACCTCGGTCTTACCGAGTTATTACTACATCACAACCCTACACTTGGGGAGTGAACAACTTTTTGGCGCCGTTGCCGGGGACTGACGGCTACGTTTTTCTGAGATTAACTAGTTTTAGGATTAGTTTAAGATTAGGATTTCTAGTTTTAGATTTTTCTTTCTTAGAACTAACTTTACTGTTTTGTAGGGTCCTTGATAAATCGTCTAAAGTGGTTTTAACCTAGGAATCTCTAATCGGGTAACTTCTTTCTAACTTCTCCTCCTCTTACTTTCCACATTTTTGTAGAAATTTTTTTTTCTTCTATTTTCCTTAGGATTAAATTTAGATTAAGGGTTTTATAATGTATATGCACGAGTGGCAATGTCAGTATGCTGAGAAGAATAACTTTTTTTGGATGATGATGATATAAATCAACCTATGTCTCAAAACTTTTCTGAAACTATCATCGAGAACCGATCAAAATATAAAAATCCACCGGTTAAGAAGTCCTTACGTGATTATATGGAGGAAAACAATTACACCCCACGGATTAACAAAATAGTACGTGAGTGTTGGGGTTATCATAACTATGGTTGTGAGAATTATTATCACCCATCCGATAAAACAATGCGTGATTGTATCATGAGTGATAATAAGTATTACCAACCAGCAGATTCTCTCACCTATGATCCGTATGACTACAATCAGTGAAAACATCAAAATTGGGAAAATGAACCAACAACATGTTATAATGATTATTCTCTTGGATCCCATACCTTTGAGATCCAACCAAAAACAATCCAAGAGGATTCATATCAGAGTGACATGGCCTGTCTTGAGAAAATTCGAAACGTAGTGGAAACACTCATGTGGCGCCTTGAAAAGATAGAGGAGGCTTGCTCAACCCAACCACAACCCAATCTAGAAATACAATGCGAGGAAAGTGATCCGCACTCACTTTTGAAAGAATCTGGAATTTAGAATGAGGATTTGAATTCCGTTAATGAGCATATAGTTCAATTTCCCGAGGAGTCGATCTCGATGACTGTTCGAAAGAATGGTGAAGATACATGGGTGTCTTTTAAATACATTGATGATGACACAGTTTCCTTACATGACACACAAGATTTCAATGATGAGGAAGAGGTTAGTTTATGCGAACCTCAACCCATGTTAGGTATAGAATGTGAGGAAAGTGATCCCATCCCAAATGTGCACTGCACTGGACTAGACAATGATGCGTATTGGGATGATGGTCATGAATGTGCAGCCCAAATTCTCCCTGAATCAATCTCAAATCTGGTCCAGGTCAACGATCAAGACGTGCACGAAGTGATCGGTCAGGAAGATCTACTCCACTCATCTGACATGGCTGATTTAAATGTGGAGAATGAACCTCTTACAACCGACTCTTCTAACTCTTGTGAGACATGTTTAAACCACTCCCTTGAATTGAATGATGATATAATTCGGGAGGAGAAGTTGCCTGCTATGACTCTGGAATTTGAAACCACTCAGTTGAGGCCACCATCTGAGCTGCAAACAATTGAAAGTTCAGCGCCTCAATTGAGTAATTTCAATGAACAGAGTGATCACATCAATGCTTCACTTACTGATTTTCAATCTATCTGTACAGGACTGGAGCAAGAGAACGTACCTCCATCCACTTTCAAGGATGATGGATTCTTTGCGCAGATCATCACAAGCCATAAAAATAAGTCACGCTCATCTGAATTTCCCAACTCGTGGGATTGCTTGGCACACTTTGCGGTTTCAAACGATCCCATGTTAAAAGATAAAGTGGATACCTTGCAAGACAACATCTCGGTAGTCATCACTGACCGAACGAACCCTTATTCTGAAACCCTCTCTTCCCCTGATCCTAAACGTCTACTAGTAAAGGAAGAGGAGCTAAATCTAAAACTGAAGTTTGGAGCTTCGGAATATGTTGAGACTACATTACTTTTTAAGAAGTTTTCTAAACTTTATTTACTTGTAGTCTTTAATTCACTATGCAATACTAACGTTGAAACTTCTTCTGTCTTAGGTGAATCGTATAAATTATGGATACCTCAAGCAATTCAATGGAAGATTTTTTATGAGGTACATAAGTCTCTCTGGAAAGTCATGCTCCAGGGCGCCCAAGCTTATTGCAAAAAAGGTTTTTGGATGATCTTGTTGAGGAGCTTACTGAGAGACTTATCAAGATATTGGCCGGAAGGGGAACCTTGCGGCATGATCGATTCAATGTTTGTGGGTAACAGTACTACAAACCCTCACGAGACTACAACTCGTCCACTAGGGGTAACCTAGGGGTTTAAAGGCTTGTTGTATATGCTAAATGCAATCGAGAGCACCTGCGAAAGTAGTATAGATAGGATTTTATTTTAGTTATTTTTGTTTTGTTTTCTCTCTTGTACTAATCTGCTCTCTCCCAGCGATCTCTTGAAAAATCTCTCTTGATTCATTATTCAGGTACTATCCTCCCATTACTTCTCATTTACTTTCGTTGTCCCATGTGCATTGCATGCTCATATATCTTTTACATTGAGGACAATGTAGATTTTTGGTTGGGGGTGGGAGATTAGGTTTCCTAATCAGTATTTTTTTATCTTGGGCAAAAATTGTGAAAGATTAGGTTTCCTAATCAGTATTTTTTTGTCTTGAGCAAAAATTGTGAAAATTTTTAAAATTTTTCTGACAATTCTTGTGAATTCAATGTGATTTTGATATCGATCTTTGATTTAGAATTACGAGATACCTGATGTTGGTAATTTATGACTCTTGGATTTAGTTACTTGATAGATTCCACAGTTGAGTTCGAATTATTAATCCATGATTAGAAGTTGTAAACATTGATTGAGTCATGAGTTCACGTATCACATCTCGCTTTCACATTAAGGTTTTAGTCTGATATTGAAAGGTTAACTTGGTAATCACTAAGCATGTGAGGAAACCGCTTGAAATTTGCCCTTCATGATCAATTGAAGAAAAAATGCCTAACAGGATTGATATGAAAAGAAAAAAAAAAAAGAAGAAGATATCTTTGGAAAGATTTGGGTGAATAATCTTCACCATAGGTTTGCTCCCTATAGGTGTGGATCTAATTCCCCATGAATGATATGAAGAAAAGGGTTGGGTGTATAGTCTTCACCATAGGGTTGCTCCCTATAGGTGAGGATTTGATCCCCCTTCTTGGTGTTACTATTCATAAAAAATAAATAATCAAAGACTGGTTAAATGAGAAGTGATCTGTGTGGCAAGTTTTGGTTTAGGTTGGTTGTCATGAATTCCTTTGTTGGTTACCAATGATATCATGAAATTGACGATTGGACCTATTATTAATGATAAGCCAAGATTACACTATATACCCATGAAACTCAATGTTTAAAATTTTTCTGATTGATGGATTAATACCATGAACTTGATTATGAAGTTTACTGTGTGCTTGAGTCCAGGAGAAAATAATTTCCAACATTCATGAATCTTAGATTTTTCGTATTTAATTCATTTTTCAAAATATCACTCGATTTCATAGAAAATTCTCCTATAATTCTCAACTTATTTTTCGAATACTTTGCTCGGGACTAGCAAGATGCTGGTTGGGGGTTGTGTTGAGGGTCAAATAGTGCATATTATACCCCAGTTATTACATAAATTTACAAACATGATACTGTTTAACGCCCAGTTTTAACCGTATTTGTGATGCAGGGTATATTTGAGAGCATTAACTGCAAAAAGGTATTAAAAGCATGGATTTAACGTTTAGAATTCACCAAGACAATGGATGGACTCCCGGGGACCAAGATCGATGGAATTTACACGCCAGATATCTACAAAAAATTAAAAAACTGAAGCTCAAGTGGCTCGAAATTGGTCCAGAAGGCAAGATCACAGTGTTCCCGCTCTCTGATTGACTTGAAACTTCATACACGTGATGGGGGCCATAAATTAACCGTACACATCAAATTTCAGCCATTGGATCCATGTGAAAGTGGCCCAACAGAGAGATCAGAGGGTGTTAGCCATTAAAGTATATCTTGGCAATCCATAAGCGATCAAGGCTCAAAATTAGGCGTTAGAAAGAGCATGAAAAATAACAAGCCCTGGTGAAATTTTATTTCATTTGAACGGTGCAATCAAGAGATACAGACGGCAAAAGTTATAACAAAAGAGAAGGGAAAATATATAAATATATGTGCATGCATGGAATCCACGTGAAGTGGATTGTAATTTTAATGGTGAATATTGTCCACACATCGGTCGAGCGTGTGGCCCACCCTGAAGTCGGATCAACGTCAAACTGGAGGCCATGGGCTAACATTACTTACAGGAGCTGATGAAGGAAGTGGATTTCTAAGACGAATATTGTAGTGGACCCCACCTATTTTTTACAAACAATCCAAATATAACCTGCGAAAACGTCCAGTGACGGACGTGATAACCATTGGGTTTTGAAAGTGGGCCCCACCCATTATCCATATGTACAATCCAAACCATCCAATCACATTCCAAGGCCGCTCTGATGGTGGACTAGGTGTCGAAATTTTGAGAAAGAACCAATGGAATGATCTCCAACTGTCTGATAGAGAATAGACGACCGAATGAAAAATCCTATGGGTCACACCTAAATCGATCCAAAACCAGTCATATCTACATGTTTTTTCCTTGTGATTCCGGTGGACGACATGGATTTCGCAAAGGATAGATGAAGTAGACTCCACCAAGAAATTTGCGTAGCCTTGACCCGTCCTAACGTTGTCCGTGCATAGCCTTGACCCGTCCTAACGCTGTCTGTCCGCTGTGAGTTGAGGTGGCCCACCACGATGACCAAATGGATGATCTGAGACGTCCATCATGTTCAGGGGAGGGTTTCGACCAAAACTCAGTCAGTTTCATGCACCCATACAGTCATTCAAACACGCAGAGTAAGGAACAAGCTGCCACGTTGAATAATAGTGTGGTCCACTCAGAGCTGGATTCTACTTCAATCTTGGAAGAATGGCCTAAATCGATACTACGAACCTAGTGGACAGAACTGATTCTTCAATCACCATAGAATATGAGCCCCACCAAGCATCAAAGCAAGTTGTTTGCAATCTCTTCCGCTGCGCACGCTGCAGCTGCATAAACAGTCTCCACCGACTCCCAACCTCCCATCCACCGTCCGTCCCTGCTACTATAAAAGAGAGAGAGAGAGAGGGAGACGTGGGGGGATCGACGGCTAGACCTTGGAAAAGCTTGGAGGCAGCAACGAGAGAGAGAGGAGGAGAAAGAAAAGAAAATCAGATCTTTGGATGGCTGAGGCTTGGGACGTCAGAAAGAGAGAAGCAGGGAGTAGTTTTATTTATTTTATTTACAGATTTTTTTTCCCTTCTCTCTTAATTTTGTGAGATGATTGGCCACATCATGTGTGGCTAAACCTCCTAGCTAGGGCTAGGAGGTGAAGCTTGTAGTGAGATGGGAGAGTTTAATGTATGAATTTTTTATTTAATTTATGAATTGAATTAATGTTGATGTTAGTTTAATTAATGGCATGTTTTAGTCCTTAATGGTCTGTTGTGACTAAAATTACAATGGGTCTGCAATGGCTTTGATCATGTCCTTCTACTTTTATGTTTATGACGTCAGGACATCCCGCTGTTCACCATAGTCTCCTGGGCATGGTTGGATGACGGTACCCTTCCTAACTTTCATACATGTGAGGGGTTGGCAATTAGTTTAATTCTATTGTTTTCCATAGTCTCTTAGGCATGGTTTGGTGATGGAATCTATTCTAATTCATATACCTTTCATCTCTTGAAAACTAGATCAATGACAGTTCAGTTAATTTCCATGAAACATGAATAAGATCTCCCTGATCTCTACAAGTGGATCCTCTAAATTCCTAGTTTCTTTCTCTGATTTCTCTTAAGTTTAGATTAATTAATTCATAATTATTCCAAAATTGTTACTTGATTTAGAATTCATCTTAATATAGTTCTAGTTCTGATTAGTTTTAAATAACGTACAAGTTTCAGTCCCTTGGGATTCGACCTCGGTCTTACTGAGTTATTACTACTTCACAACCCTGCACTTGGGGAGTGAACAACGTTTAGCTTCCGCTTTATCACACACAGATCTTTCAGGAATTTGGACTAAGATGGGAACTGTTTAATTTCATCCAACAAGGCGGTGTTGATCTTGACTTGTTGAAAAACCTGTAGAATATTTTGATTCTCACTTAGCCTTTTTGTTGTGATGAGACAATGGAGAAATGGGGCCACAAGCTTGTATCCCTGTAATGAATCTTTATCATATGGAGCATTGCTAGATTCACAACCATCCTTTGAATTTTTGAGTTCCTTAGTTTTCTTCACCATCCTTGGAATCTCTTTGTCTATTTCGTTTCCACATTTTATGGTGGTGATGGTCTTAACATGTTCCATATGTTGAGTTAGAGAGTTAAGATCACATATCTCACATTGTCTTGTTGGGTTAGGTTACGGTTGGGCTAGAAAGATCCCAGTCTCCCTAACATTCAGTTGTGTCTCGAGTCTTACAACCAAAGTTCTAATCTCATTCATAGCTGGCAGTTTCTCTTGCCTAAATGCATATAATGTCTTTAAGTGTTCTCCTTAGTGGAAGTCCACTAAATGGCCCTTGTAGATAATTAGTTACATTTGTAGTTGGTTCATTTCCATGATTAATGTTCCACTCATCAGGAGTGTGCGTGTCAGAATTTGGTGCACAAAGTGGTCGTTGAGACGTGTTTGTATTATCTGCTTGAACGTGAAACATCTCTTGAAAAGATGGGATTGTAAGACAATCTTTGATTGGGTGTACATCGCTCTCACAAATTCCACATACGGTTTTGACGACTACTTTGGGCTGAATAGATTCCTTCCTAAATTCTAAGTCCTCAATTTTTTATGTGAGAGTTCCCAACCATACATTTATATCATCCTCCAACTTGAGTACATGTACTCCTATCTCTCTTGGCACTTCCTTGAGATGGCTATCTTAGTTCGATGTGTCCCATGATTGAGCATTTTCATCAAGCATGTCAAAGTAATCCCATGCGTCTTCTAGTTTCTTATCCAAGAACTCACCATTACACATCATTTATATGAATTGGCACATGTTCGGACTGAGTCCATCATAAAAAAGATCAATTTTGTAACACTCTAAACTTTTCAATACTCGAGCATTGAAAGTTCTCGAGCGTTACCATGAGATTCAACATAATATATACGTGTGTACGATACTAATCTAACTATCTTAGCCTTACATCCTTGCCCTGATACAATCCTAACCATTGGAAATAATCTCCATTCATAGATCAAGCAATTTCACCGTTGATTTTAGAGATAAGACCATCCATTATGTGACTTGACATAGGTACCTTCCCTTAAGTGAATTAGTGAATAACTCCGTATCCATAATTATTTAGATGTAGGTTCTTTTGTAAGAATTGGTTGGAAATGTGCATGTAGAACCATTAGATTTCAAAAAATACTTATATCAGCAATAATTATGAAAGTATCATTAACCTAGACCCCTGAATTCTAAATCACGTGGTTCCCACTATCCGATTAATTTGAAAATTTATACCATGCCTATGAATCCCAAATTAACCGTACACGTTGAATTTCAGCCCATAGATCATTGTAAAAATAACTCAATGGATAGGTCATCCATTAACCATTGATTTCGGGGCCCACTTGACCTTTGATATGCTTCAATTTTGGACTCAACCCTTTAAATTAAATGGAAAAATGAATGGTCGATGTAGATTTCCCAGAAGCATCATAGTGGACCCAGCATAACGACCTACGAGTGCACTAATAGGTGTGCACTCGCGTCACACTGCACCTAGCATCGGGTCAAACCAGGTTTGACCTGATGAATCTCGAAGAAAGAAGGAAATCCTTCTCCCTTCCGTAATTAGTGAACAACTATCTGCGGGGATGATTGTGGCCCGCCATCTTCGTTCCCATGACTGATCTAAACCGTTTATCCTGTAGAGGAACTTAGACTAATCAAAACCTCGCCGACTATGTAAACCCATGCAAGCATGCATGCTTGCAACAACAGTCGCAAGAAGTCTCGCCCGCAGGAACTCGAACGGACAATGTCCAAATTGTGATCATTGTGGCCCACCTTGATCATCCGATGGGATGATCTAAGTTGTCCATTATGTTCGTGGGTCAAAACTGACTAGACCCTAGCTCTCCCGGTGTATTTCCAAGCTATCACACATGCAATCTTGATCACAACAACGTGTTACGAACCGCAATGCACGAATGATCATCCACTGTGATGAGACATGGGCCACCAACTGTATCCAGATGGAAGATCTGGACTGTCAAAATCCAAGAGAAGGGAATTTCGATCCAGTCCACATCGACCAAGTGAAGGAAGTGGAATGGAAGTGCCACTCGCTATAATTAAGGACGCAGATCCAAACCTTCGTCTGAGAAAGCTGGTCACACTAGGATCCAGCTATGCAACCTTTCGACCATCCTGGTCGTTCAGACCTCTCTAAAGAGGAAAATGACCCTCTCCACGCCAACAAGAGGAGGGAAAATAGGGCCACCCCTCTCCTTTCATTACGCACGAAGGATATGTGTAAACGTCTGAAATTCTGACTGCGTAACTGAATCTATTGCTCGAATGTAACCAGACTTACACAAGAAGTCTCTAGAACTGAATGCATAAGGGGCCCTCCACATTCAGACCAACTATAAAAAGCCTTGTCCATTCCATCCGAAAGAAAAATAAGAAAGAGAGAGAGAGAGAGAGAGAGAGAGAGAGAGAGAGAGAGAGAGAGAGAGAGAGAGAGAGAGAGAGCTATCAGCCGTGAGCAGCACTTCACGGAGAAAAGAGAGAGGCCGACAGTTTCCAACCAAGAGAAGAAGAAAGAAAGAAAAGAAAGAAGAAAAGAAAAGGAAGAAAAGAAAAGAAAGGAAAAGGAATGAAAGAAAAAGAAAAGAAAGAAAAAGGAAGGAAAGAAAAAGAAAAGAAAGAGAAAGAGAGAGAATGAGAGGAATACTAACAACACCAGACGTCTGAGGTAGGCCACACCCAATTTCTCCTTCTAGACCTCTTCTTCCCCTTCTTTCCACATCTCGATTAAACCCACTAACGAATCTAACCATTCACAAGTTGTTAGACACTAGGTGAAGGGTTTAATACCTTGACACATACCCACCTTTAAGGAGGAAACAACACTAGAGATGAGGGTTTTATCCTTTAAGCTTATGGTACTTTAAGTTGATATGTTTTATCTTACCTATTACATACTACATTTTCATATTACTATGGTTTCTTTCTTGCAATTATTTGATTTATCATCAACAACATTCTACCCTTTCGAGAATTTTGGACATGATGTTTATTACCAGTGATATTTATTAATTTCATGTGAAGCGAGGGGTACAAGTCTTGCCTTTTTCCCTTACCAATTTGTTTGAGTTAGCCTTACTAGTTGTCTATTTATTGAGTTGGCCATTGCCACTCCCTTCCTTATATTATTGGCATTGTGTTATTTATCTTCAAGGCATGGGGCAGGTATCTTGATATTCCTGGACTCCCTGAATTAGTGAATTTTCCCTTTTAGTACTATTACTATGTTGGGAATCCCTCTTCTAGCAATCAAATAAATATCGTGGACATCATACAATTTCGGTAGCGGCCCTAGGGCAACATGTAATTCTATGTTTCGTGGGTGATGGTGCACAAATAGGTGTATGTAAATCATTATACGCGTTACATCAATTTTTTTCTTTTTTGGGGGTTGGATGTTGTAATTAGTCTCTCCAATCCAGGTTGCATGATAGCACTCTACCCGAACTAACATGAATTTATGCAGTTGCGTGATGTCACAATTAGTAGCTCCAATTCTGGAATAATTTGAAAATCTCCATTCCCATAAGGGAAACTTGTTTGTCTTGGTTGTGACTATATTTAAGGATGACCTTTAGTTCAGAAAAAATTTATTTGAGATTTTGAGGATTTATTCCGGGGGTATTTAGATTTGTAGTTTTTAAATTCCACATCTAACTTAGTATTTCAAATGGGGAACCTGTGTATGAGTTTCTAATTTCACAACTCCCTAGTTTCTTTGGGGAATCCAATTGAGTGTATGTATCTAATTCGTCATATGTCCTTGGAGTATGCATGAATTTATAGTGGGATAACTGTATAAATTCATGTTAGTTCGGATAGAAGTAACTTCAGGTAGAGTGCCAGGTAATCGGAGTATGCAGTGAAAGCATAATGGGCCACGTAGGCTTATCCTTTATAAGAATAGAAGAGTATGTGAGATTTCCCATGAGTATACAATGATCGGGATTATGGACTGATGGAACCGTGTAAGCGAAATTTATGCGGTTTGACTCGAATTCTGAAGTCCTTGCAAATCTCAATAAGCAAATGATCAAGATTTAACAGGATTACGAGTTGATATCGGTAGATCCTCTGTACTGTGCAGGCAAAGGATCTGTGTATCGAGCTTAAACCCACTACGACCATCTATTCATATTACAGGAAGTAGGGAATCCTTAGAGGCATGGAAAATGACTCTGATAATGGAAGTACTAAATTTCAGGGGAGAAATTATGTTTAAGGGGGGTAGATTGTAGCGCCACGAACTTTTCAATACTCGAGCATCGAAAGTTCTCGAGCGTTACTATGAGATTCAACATAATATATACATGTGTATGATACAAATCCAACTATCCTAGCCTTACTTCCTTGCACTAACACAAACCTAACTGTTGGAAATAATTTCCATTCATAGATCAAGCCATCTAACCATTGATTTTAGGGACAAGACCATCCATCATGTGACTTGACATATGTACCTTCTCTTAAGTGAATTAGTGAATAATTTTTTATCTATAATGATTTAGATGCAAGTTCTTTTATAAGAATTGGTTGGAAACGTGTCTACAACCATGTAGAATCATTAGATTTCACAAAATTCTTATATCAGCAATAATTATGAAAGTACCATTAACCTAGACCCCTGAATTTTAAATCACGTAGTTCCCACTGTCCGATTAACATGAAATTTATATCATGCCTATGAATCCTAAATTAACAATACACATTGAATTTCAGCCCTTAGATCATTATAAAAATAACCCAATGGATAGATCAACCCTTAAGCCAGTAACCATTGATTTTGGGGTTCATCTGACCTTTGATATGCTTCAATTTTAGACTCAACCCTTTAAATTAAATGGAAAAATGAATGGTTGGTGTAGATTTCCCAAAGCATCACAGTGGACCCCACATAATGACCTGCGAGTGTACTAGTAGGTGTGCACTCGCGTCACACCACACCTAGCATCGGGTGAATCTCGAAGAAAGAAGGAAATTCTTATCCCTTTCGCAATTAGCGAACAACCGTCCATGGGGATGATTGTGGGCCACCATCATCGTTCCCATGACTAATCCAACCCGTTTATCCTGTAGAGGAGCTCGGTCTAATCAAAACCTCGCTAACTATGTACACCCATGCAAGCACACATACCTACAACAACAGTCATAAGAATTCTCGCCCACCGGAACTCGAACAGACAATGTCCGATTTGTGATCACTATGGCCCACCCTGATCATCTGATGAGACGATCTAAGCTGTCCATTATGTCCGCGGGTCAAAACTGACCAGACCCTAGCTCTCCCCATGTGTTTCCAAGCACTATAGGAAATTTCTCTTTTACTGATGACATAATTCATTGGTATTTCATATTTTTTCATCGGTAATAATTATTACTAACGAAATATGTCGTCGGAAAGATCATCGCGATACGACAGTGGCTAAAGACTTTTCCCGACGAAATATTACTTTGTCGGCAATGGTAAAATAAATACTAATGAAAAAAATTGTCGGGAAAACATGTTAATTTTAGTAGGAAAAAACAATATATTTCGTCGGTAAACATAGCTTATACCGATGAAATATTTCGTTGGTAAAACTGTGGATTAATAATACCGACGAGTATGTTTGTCGGCATAAGCCAGCTATTACTAACGAATTCTTTCGTCCGTATATCTCATATATATCATTTTTTATCTACGAAATATTTCGTCGGTATAAACTATTACCTACGAAATATATTGGTCAGTATAACTTTTTACCTACAAAATATTTCGTCGGTATAAACTATTACCTACGAAATATGTTCATCGGTATAAAACTGCTATTACCAATGAATTATGTCATCAGTATATCTCATATATAGATCGTTGGTATAAATATTTGTATTAATTTCTACCTACGAAATGTTCCATCGGCATAAGTTTTCAACCTACTATTACTAACGACATATTTCGTCGATATAAATTTTTGTATTAATTTGTATCTACGAAATATTTTGTCGGTATAAGTTTTCAGCCTACTATTACTAACGAAATATTTCATTGATAATAGTATTTTTTTTCAAAATTTGGAAAAAGTTTCCTGATATACACCTGTAAATACACTTGTTACAATACATTTTCATCATATTCACATCCACATCCATCCAAACACAAACCACATCCATCCACATTCACATATATACAACTCACATTTATCCACGCACAAATACAGATAAGTTTAACATTCATATAAAAAATAAATTATAAAAAAAATCAAGAAGATGAAGGAGGAGGTGGTGGGGCATCGGTGGCAAAGTGTGCAGCGAGAGCCTGAAACATCTCCTGCATCTATCGTTCATGCTTCACCCACATCTCCTCGATCCTCCTCTCCTGCTCCTCCCGTCACCTCTCCTCCTCTCTCCACCTCTGCTCCTCCTCGTCCTCCCGTCGCCTCACCTCCTCTCTACACATCTGCTCCTCCTCCTCCATACGCTTCTACTACTCTCTCTGCCTCTGCTCCTCCTCCTCAGTACACCTCTACTCCTTCTCCCTCTGCATCTTCAACTACTCTCTAATGTCATTGACAACAAGTCGTAGCTGCTGAACTCTCTCTTTGCCATACCAGCTCGGCGTAGGGTGCTCTCCCCAGTAACGGATCAACTAGAGACAGCTCCAACGGGTGCCATGAGCTTGGTACCATGGCCAAGCCCACGCACATATCTAGAATAGGTGCCAAGCACCTCGCTCATGATATCTGGCTCACTCTGCTGACTACCATTGGGAGTGAGTTGACTGCATATCGTATCCATCGCAGCATGTAATGAAAACATATGAATTTTCATAATGAATGACATTATTATAAATCATTGTAATTAAATTTTACAATGTAAGGATTTTTATCCAATTCTCGCTAGCTCAAGGATGAACCCAAGATCCCATCGCCTACCGATAGTGAGTCCCTCTGTAGAGGTCTACTAGTCCAGGCTCAAGGATGAACCCAAGATCCCATCACCTACGAAATCTAGTTGCGCAATTTAAAGGACAATAGATTTAATATAAATGACTTTCAATATATCAACTTAATAATCACAAAAATTCTTACTATGTTGTGACAATGTCATACAAATGACTTTGAACCAGCTACGTGGTTCACTTCTAACTTTTCCCTGTTAACAGAATTTATTCTGCTCCTCTTCTAAACACATTATTCATAATACATTGTTATTAATTGTGAATTTAATTGTTACCTTAAGATATCATAAATATGTAAATATTACCTAAAAAGCCTCAGAAGAAAATCTCTCATAGAGTATCCGCCAGTCGTCTATAGTCACGTGCGGTGGTGTGGACAGTACAGCCTCCTCGTGGGTCCTGCACCACTTGTACCGCTAGTGTAACTCCCCGCGGTACTCCTTGAATCGCTCCCTAACCATGTCGTCGATAGCATGGAAAATGTAGGGAACACTTAGATCTAAGACAAATTTATCCTGTAGTTTCGTAAAAAATAGATTAAGGCAATAAACTTATTAAGAAAATAACTTAACCGTAAATAAACTTTCACAAAAGAAAATTTAATTTACTAAAATTTACCTGAAGGCGCTAATGGATGAGCTGCCGCACATCATCTATCACGTCTGCCCAACGGGGGTGGCAGCGGGGATCAGAGATTTACATAGAATACCGACCTCCAACATAAACAATTTGTCATTGTCCCTAACAGGTCTAAGGCAGTCCTGTGAGAACTTTACGGTCACCCTACCCTCACGCGTAAGTCGTTCTAAAACTAAGCCACGCGTGAGTCCACGTCCTCGTCGATTGGTCGACGATGTTGTCACAAAAGAAATATGTGAGTCTAAATATAAATAGAAGTCACTAAAAGAAATATATGTTTACACTTACATGTAGTGCCCGATGTATACTCAACCGAGGGCTCAGATGCCTATGATGCAGCATGCGACGTTAATGTTGTCTCCGCTGCATCATGGGTGGAAGGGGTAGATCCAATGGTTGAACGACGTGATCTCCCACCTGGTGCCATTAGTGAATATGTGCGGACTATGAACTTATAAATTTAAACAATGTTAATACAAGTATATGAACATCAATATAATAAACATATTAAACTTTACAATATAAGTGAAATATACTAAAATATTATACAAGTAGTGTTGATGGTAGAATAAATTTATATTTATGCTTAAAGAGATGATTAAAATATGATTAGACCATTACACTATAATGGAAGCAAAATATAATAAAACCTTAAACATTTTAGTAAAATTTAAAAATTTCATTACACATTGTCATTCTATATTAAATACATGTATTTCATTGTAATACGAAACAACTTCGAATCAACTATCGGAAGTACTCCCTGCGTAAGTTATCGTACGCTGCAAAAGTATATGTCAAGCTGTGTGAAGTACTCGACATTGTTACAGCCAATATGCCAGTCACAATAAGAAAAATCTGGTCTCTTGGGACTCCATTCAGATGTGTAAGTGATAAAACCGCATCTTCCATATGAAGTTTTCCATGGTTATATTCTTACATCATGTTAAAAATTTCTTTGAGATTATATAATCTTTCATTTGAGTCATCGTCGATATATTCTTCCCTACATTCATCAACTAGATTGGGTATCTCTTTGGCCCTATCAGAAGAATATAGGGTCGGAAAGTCTATCTGCAACAACTGATGAAGTATGCTGCTTGCTTTCGCTACGCTCTGGTTTGAGGAGGACATGATCAGAAATTAACTCAACTATAAATGTGGATTATAAACAGGTCAATTAAAGGAATAAATCATGACTTATAAAACATGTATACATATAAGAATCAAATTATTCAAATTGAAAAATGATATGTAAATCATGTGTATATTTAATAATCGTCGTCTGTATCGCTATCGCTTAGGACTATTTCTTCTTCACTATCACTATCGTTGAACAATATTTTTGCTTCATCGTGTACAGCGTCGTCATCAATGAAACCACTATCATTTTTAACACTCATATATTATTGAGGCATCAACATGATCAGGTGGCACATCATCTTTGTCAAATTGCACCAAATAAATATCAACATTTAGATCAGTCCATTTATCCCCAGATGGCATGTCTTCTTGATATGTTTGTTCAATCATAAACGTTTCATTTTCCCTATCTCATTATCTTCAACGTCTGGTTCGAGAATGCTAAATATATTTGTGGGCTTTATTTTCTGCACCACATGCCAAGAGCCGCCTAACTTGTTGTTAGCGAGGTAAAATACTTGTTTAGCTTGGCTGGTGAAGACAAATGGGTTGTCCATAAACCACTTCTGAGATAAATTTATGCTCATAAAGTAGTCGTCTGTCTGTATTCCTAACTTCTTATTTCCAATGTCTCACCAGTCACATTTAAATAAGTACACCCGCTTTCTCATACAATAACTCATCTTAATAATATCCGTAAAAATGCCATAAAAGTCAATTTTTACCTCCTCATGCGTTCCCTTCACAACCACCCCACTATTTTGTGTGGTCATATACTTCTCACGCTCTTCAGTGTGGAACTGAATCCCATTTACAATACAACCTATATATCTAGATACATGTCTATCAGTGCTATACGCCAGTGAGTAGAGTGCATCAGACATATCTGCAGAGTTGCTAGCATATAACATCTTCATATATTATCACGTACAGAATATAATTGTTTAGGGATTTTTTTGGGTTTAAATATTGTGCAATACAACAAAATTCTAAGTGTGGTGAGATACAAGGTGAAATCTGACACATTTTGCGAAATCATTCTGAAAACTGATTTTGATGTATTCGATCATAATTTGTCGGGTATTGGGACTTCATCTCTTCGATGTGTTCGCTACACATAATTGACATGTCATCAACAAGAAATATTAAGATTATCATATGTAGAGATACAATTATCAAGGGAAGACTTACTCTAAGTACGACTCTATTTCTTCACAATTATGCACCACATACCACTGCACCTTTGCTTGATCCCCAAGGTCCATATCCTGAAACGTCGGGGATCCTAAAGGACGGATGTTATGTGTGAATATAGATATGAGTCATTGTTCATGCTCCTGCCCTTCATCGGCATTCTGATCTTCTCGGTTGAATCTAGTCTCTATGCCACGAAGATACAAAGAGCAAAATGTCGGGCACTCATTATCAATGTACGCCTTAACAATGGATCCCTCTAGACGTGCCTTATTTCTCACAAATCATTTTAGTATGTGAAGGTATCTGTACACAAAACCACTATGTTATATGTATGAAAACATGGATATATGTAGTTTATGGAATGAATAAAAATTTTAATACGTTTTACGACCTTTCAATCGGATATATCCAACGATATTATACTGGGCCTGCAAGCTTCGCCTCGTGCAGTAAATGAATCGCTAGGTGTGCCATGACATCAAAAAATGTAGGTGGAAATATTCTTTCATGTTTGCAAAGGATTACGACAATGTCTCTCTTCAGTCGTTTAATAACCTTTACATGCAACGATTTCGAACATAGATTCTTAAAGAATATCCCCAACTCAATCAGCGCTACACTGATATCCTTGTTCAAGAATCCACGAATCACAACTGGTAGTAGACGTTGTAGAAGGACGTGACAATCATGACCTTTCATTCCTGTTACCTTACAATCCGTAATGTTTACGCGCCGAGATATATTTGATGCATACCCATCAGGAAACTTCACCAATCTCAACCATTCACATAAATACTTTTTCTCTAGTTTTGTCAATGTGTAGTAGGCTGCTGGTATAGTATATGAATTTTTATGTGATTGCAAGTGCAACTCTTTCCTTAAACCCATTGCTTGTAGATCCAATCGAGCCTTGAAACTGCCTTTTGTTTTCTTCTCTATGTTCCTCAATGTTTCAAAGACATTGTCGCATATATTCTTCTGAATATGTATGACATCCAAGTTGTGTCACAATTTCAGATCACTCTAATAGGGCAACTAAAAAATGCTCTTCTTTCTCCAGTTATACTCCAATATTGTATGTTTTCTCTTCTTCAAGTGCGGTGTCTTACCAAATCTAACTTCTCCAATGTTACTCAATTGTTGTATCACATCTTCTCTAAATACCTCTTTCGGTGCTGGCCTATGATCTTGTTTGCCATCAAAGATCATCATCTTTCTATGCCAACTATGATCGCTTAGAAGGAAGCGACGTTGGACCATACAACGTGTTTTTTTACCATGCTTTAATGACAATGAACAAGTCTTAGGATAAGCCAACTTTTCCTTCGTGCACCACCCTGTAACACCCCTGATTTTTGCCAACCTGAGGTTAGACGTCCTTAGGCTATGGGTCAACCATAGTACCTTAGTAGTTTCTCAAAATTTGATTCCAAAGCCAAAGAAATCATTTAGAACCAAATTCTTTAGAATTTAACGTGAATTAGCCAGCGCTACACTAAATTACACCAACCACTTTAAATACGATCTGTAAGACTCAAAACCTCTAGAATCGTTGACGCTACGTTACCCTAAAATCTAGGATCAAACTCTAAACCCGTTTGCCCTCAAGAACCCTTTGAAACTTCGTATTGGATCTAGACCACGCGTCAAAAGTCCGATATCTACAATCTTAGACCATTACGACCGCCTGGTTGGACTTGACAATCGTTTCAAAAATTAAGCCCAACCGATGTCCAGTCGCTATTGTACTGAGCCTGGAGCAAGGAGTGTGAGAAAGAGTGAAATCCTTTAAAAATTAAATATCATTTAAATAAATCTGGCACGTTTCGCTTGCTGGTTAAGTACAAGCATTCAGACCGTCAGAATCTGACCTAAATACACCCTTGGATCAGGGAACATTTCTCACTCAGGTCAGTGTACTTGAAATCCTCGATCGAGTATCAGTGACAACTGAACTGAAACTGGTCCGCCACGTGTGATCTGGGAACTCTACCAGACTAAAAACTTGGTGTGAGCAGGATCCAGTATCCATGAGCTTAAGTCCGACTGCATTCAGCCAGGGGACCTCCTGAAATGCTCTTTTGGATCGAAAAAGACCCGATTTGGCTATAACCTAAGTATACCTTGACTTAAGGTCTGTTTTGGTTATGTTTGGGCTTATAAAAGGAGCTTAACCCCTTATCCTTCTAACCCATATGAATTTTAGGAAAACCCTAGGAGAGAGGAGAGAAAAGAGAGAGAAAGTGAGGGAGAAGCTGGTGATTTCTCCTGAAATTCTTCCCTGCTGCTCTACGTGCCAAATTCACCCTTCTGTATCGCTTTTCCTGCGACTCTGGCTTCGTTCTAGGTAAGAAAACCCTAACCTCAACCTGTTTTAGAGATTTCTTCGATACATGTAGCGAAGTAGTTGATGTATCTTGTGCTATAGGTCATCATATCGCCGTTGACGAAGCGTAGACTCTCTATTCGAATCGATTCGCTTCTACGGTAAAAGGTGCAGATCTTAGATGCTTAGATTACCGATTTTCAAAGCTTTCAATGCCGTTTAATAGTAGATTATTGACAAGAATGCTATTTGACATGTACGACATGTTGTCCATTTTTTATTTTGAATACGTACGAAGAATATAAGATTTAGGGTATTCTGGGTATTTATAGGAAATACTGTATATGTACGTATTTTTTCGATATGATTGCCATGGGTATTTGCCATGTATTTATACTAGTTGTGGATGTATGATCTGTTTGGCGAAGAGATTCACCCTAATGCACATATTGGCCGACATATGCTATGTAGACTAAAGTGTGTAGACAAAGTGTTTGTTGAAATGCCTAAATCAATATGATTTTTGCCTGCCATATGTTTTGAATGTAAGAACATGATTGTTGTGTATTAGACATCTCCTTGATATAAGGATCTGTCATATTACATGTTGAAATCAACATACGTCAAGTACGTTGGAGTTGTGTAGTATAAGTGTTTGTATAAATGTTTGTATAAGTAAGTATTGAGTATATGAGGTTGTAGATAAGTGTTGAGATAGGATTCTCAACTCTTTGGGTGATGTATATGATTTCCTCCATGTTTGTTTATTTGAATTGATTACCTTATATATATGAAATGCTTGTGCATGGTTAAATTGCATATGTTGTATCTTATAACATGTTGCTAACATGCTTGAATCACTTGTTATTTCAATTCTATCTATCTCATATGATTACTGATTCACATTTCATGTGCTTGGGGCTATATTCTAGTCCAGGCAGTCGGTAACAGTTTAGAATTCATGGTTGGATTCTATTTGCCACGAAGGATGTGTATGACGAACCCGAGTCGTACTAGAGTCGTTGGCAGTGATTAGGCCACACGAAGTGCTTGTGCACTTCATGTCGATCGATTCAACGTGCGCTCGTGCTAGTCGGACTCATCAAGTAACCCAACTGACCATTGTATGTTCACCTTGTATTTTTCATAACTGCTTGAACTTAAGGTACTAAACTTGCCATTAGAAAGCCCCTCTAACCTTGGTACCTCGATCCCCTAAGACTCATGAGCCAGGCATAGTAGTATGGGACACCGTGCTTGAGCTGTCAGCCTACGCTGTGGCCACAAACCTCCCCCTAGTGACCAGTGAGCACCCTACTCTGAGAAGATTATGGTGGTATGGGACACTATATTCTTGCTGTCGGCCCACATTGATAAGGTGATGGGGAAGTGGAGCAATGAGTGCGAGCAACAGCCCTGGCAGCCCTTTGTAGTGACCTTGAGTTTATCCTGACACCGCATGGGGACGACAAGTTCTGATGCAGTCTTAAGGATGTAAACTAGGCTTATATTGATAAGGTGATGGGGGAGCGGAGCAACGAGTGCGTACAACAGCCCTAATAACCCTTGCAACGACCTACATATGAGATTACTAGGAGTGACGACCCTAGACAAGATCATTGTTTGGGTATTGATATAAGGGAGGTACCTTAGTTTCCCAATCCTGCTATATGAAATAGACTAATAACAACTCGATAATCATATCCACGTCGCACTGCATGTGCCTGGAAGATGTGGAGCACTGTGGGAAGAAAGCATGCCGCGGACGCAGATGGTGCCGTATGAGGGAGTATGTCGGTGAGGGCATCCATCATGTCATTTCATCCATGCATTAATCACAGTATTTAGGAATGTTTGTTTTGTTTTCTTTATCATTATCGCGTGATGGATTTGATAACATGTTAATCTTTGTTCTATGATTCCACCGAGTTAGCTACTCACTCCCATGTTACGGGATGGTGTTTCGGACACCCACCAGACCCTGTTGTAGTTGTAGATGATGGCACTGCTTATAAGGCGGAGCTGGACTTGATGATGATGAGGAGGATCCCTCCTATATGCAGGTTCTGATTGACGGAGTTACAGGGTTACTGATTAGATTCCAGTACACTTGGTATTTTATCTTTTATTTTCACACCCATGTATATTCTTTTCTTTCTATTTTGGAGTATACATGTGTTTAGTTAACCTGGTAACATGTTCACACTCTGGAGACTTACAATCAATTATATATTTTATGTATTTATCACAGTCTTTCGCTTGCTAATTTAACTGTCTCTGGAGTATGATATGCTGTTTTGGCTTAATCCACCTCATGTTTTATGTACTATTACCGACGGCATTCATCCACTATTGAAAATGTTGCATAAGTGATGTTCTGGAACTGGAGAGTTGGGTTTCTACCCGACCCTCGATTTTTAGGGCGTTACACACCCAGACAAATTTTCATATGCGGGGAAGTTATTTAATGTCCATAAGACCGCTGCATGTAATCGAAATGTCTGTCCTGCAAATGTATCATACATCTATACACCTTGACTCCACAACTCGTTTAACTCATCTACTAACAGTCACAAATACAATCAATGTCATTCCCAAGTGACCTAAGTCCAGGAATAAGCAATGACATCATGAAAAATGACTCCTTTATATACAACCAAGAAGGTAAATTGTAGGACATAAGTACCACTGGCCACATACTGTACGAGCTACTCATGTTACCAAATAGATTAATACCATCACTTGCAAGACCTAATCAAATATTATGAGAATCCTCTGTAAACCAGTCATATTGCATGTCAAAATTTTGTTAGGCTTCAGAGTCTGCAGGGCGCCTCAGTGTACTACATCATGAACGTGTTTCTCCTTATGCCACCTCATATCTTCAGCTATCGTGCAAGACGTAAACAATCTTTACAATCTGGGTTTCAATGGTAAGTACCTTAACACCTTTTGCAGGATTTTCTCATGCTTGGATTCGTCATACTTCCACCTAGACTCTCCATATTCTGGATACTCTTTAACATTTTCATGCTCTTTCCAATACTATACACAATCATTTATACATGCATGTATAGGGTGTAACCAAGGCCCAAGTCTCGCATCAAGGATTTTGCCTCGTAATGAGGCTTACGCAATGTCTCACTATCTAGTAATGCTTCTTTCAACAAGTCAAGCTGTAAGATCCTTATCCTATATTGTATCGTTCTGTAAGCTTCCGCAGTCTTCCTCGAAATTCGACGACCCACGATCTGTTATTGGTAATTGCACGCAATCTTGAGTCGCATCGAGTATGTCTGAGTCAGCTCGACTCGAAACTTACATCGCTATGACCGCATTGTCGCTGTGTTCCAACGCCATGTCTTGTGCGCCAATCCGACGCTTATATCATAAGTTGTGGATTACGCATGATAATGGTCATAGACGGCACGTTGCGGGACCCACCTATCCAAATTGCACATTTTCTTAGCAACCATCATCATGAGGATGATGTCACCCTAGGGGTGACATCACCCTAGCTATAGCCCCTAGCCCATAGCCCTAAGCATGATCTTACAATTCATAATGACCTTAGCCCATGCCTCCCTTACAACTCATGATTGTCTAGCTAGAAAAGCAATCATTTCTCCTTTCTCTTTCTCTCTCTTATCTCTCTCCCTCCCTCTTTCTTTCTTATTTCCTAGCAAGAGAGAGCTCCCAACATCCATGAGAGCTCTCCATTTCCAACCCTTTGCAAGCTCTCCACCCCCAAATCTAACCCTCCAAAATCAATCCCAACCATTGAATCTTGTTCCCTTGGAGCTCTAGATCACATTGGTGGAAGAAGTCCAAGAGCTAAGGTGGGTTCTTCTCTCTCTTTTATTTTTCTGTGATGTGTGGCCCACTTGGATGGACCCTACCTTGATGTATGTCTTATCCAAACCGTCTAAGTCATGTGGACCCTACCTTATAGATGATGAGAACACACAAATATTAGACCTATCAGGTGGGCCACATTCATGTGGGACTCACCTTAATAAAACATGGGCCACGTTCATGTGGGACCCACCATGATGCTGTGTTTATCCATGCCATCCAGCGTCCCTGGATGCTGGACATGAAGCTAGCTAACATGGAGTGCGTGTACTGACATGGGTGTGTACTATCAAGCTAATAATATATATATATATCGTCAATGGGTTTTTAGATTTTTGGGTGGGCCATTCATACAGGCCCCACCTTGATGCATTAATTTAATCTAAGTCATCTATTCCATTCCCCAAATTATTTTAGGCGTTGAGCCGAAAAATGAAGTGAATCCAATTTTCTGGCGGGCCATACCATAGAAAATAGTATTTTCTATTGTTGAAATCCTCCTGATGTTTCTATACACCCAAAATACACCAAATATTAGGCTCGTTCGGACTGTTTCGAGCCATGGAATGTAATGGATGGAGTGGATTCACCTAATGCGGGCCCCACATGTGAAAAACCCTGAAATACATTTTTTTTTCAAAAAAATAAAAAATAAAAAGTAACAGCAGGCGCTACTGCTGTAACGACTAGAGGACGTCACGCAGCATCCTGCTGCGCCCTGCGCTACTGTGGATGGATGGGCAAGGACCCACGGTCCCAGCCGTGGGCCCCTTCATGATGTGTATTTCACATCAACACCATGCATTTGACAAGTCCCCTTTGGGAACTAGGATCCCCCAAAAAATCAGCCATTTATGGGACTTAAGTGGTCCACACTTCAAAGCAACAGTTGGATTGAATGTTTGCCATTGAAACTCTTTGGGTGGTCACAGACATTTTGGGTCATTATGAAATTTATTTTTCCACTTCATCTGAGTCTGTGTAATCTTATTAACAAATCGGATGAAAGATAACTGTTATGGTAGGCCTCACGTGGGACCCACTAATGTGTGTATGGTATCCCACACCTCCCCACGTACTGGGAGTGGATCGACTGATGTACCTTGCACCAGCTATATGGTTGTGGTACAGCACGTCAACAGGCCCTGTGGACCCATGTTGATGTATGTACACCATCCATTCAGGCCTTAGCTATGGACGATGGTAGGTTTAAATCTCTGGTGGTCCACGTGTGGGACCCACCATGATATATTTGTTCTATATCCATTCTGTACTTGTCCAAGACGGTGGACCCCATGTGACGTATGTGTTTCTCATACACCGTTCATCTGTTTTCAGCTCATGTGGGGCCATCCCACACGTGCTGTATGTGTGGGATGGGACCCACCTCGGTGTATGAATTGTATATCCGCCCTACCATCCGTCCTGATGGTGTGGCCCCCACTACAATGTATATGTTTTATATCCACACCGTCCGTCCCTAGATGGTGTGCGTGGGATGCACCATGTTGTATGTTTTGTATCCCAACTATCCATCTGTTCATCCAGCTGATAGGCGTGGGTCCACCGTGATGCAAATGTTTTATCCACTGTCCAGTCTGTGGGCATGGACCACCACCACCTTGATGTATTTTATGGCCCATTTGTGAGGCCCACTTTGAAGTACTTTGTGGCCCATCCGTCAGGCCCACTTTGATGTATTTTGTGACCCATTCGAGAAGCCCACTTTGATATACTTATGGCCCCCTCATGATGTATCTCTGACCCATGAGCGGGGCCCACTTGTTGCGTGTTTTGAGGCCTAGGTACAGGGCCCACCTGTTTGTATTTTGGCCCATGTGACAGAGCCCACTGCCTTGTATTCTGAGGCCGATGTGATAGGGCCCACCTTGTAATGTGTTGTTCGCACTGTTTAGTCACGTGCCCCCCACGTGATGTAAGTATTTTATTTATGTTGTCCATTAATGGGCCCATTTGGAATGAGCAGGGCCCAACCCATTGTGATGTATTCAAGACCTATAGACAAGGGCCATTGTGATGTATTCAAGGCCTGTGGACAAGGCCCATTGTGATGTGTTTGTGGCCTATGAGCAAGGCCCATTATGATATGTATTGGGCCCATAACGCATGACCCATTTGATGCATTCGAGACTCATATATGTGGCCTATTTGATGTATAGGAAACCCATGTGTAGGGCCCACATGTTATTTATTTGAGGCCCATGAGCAAGGCCCACCTATTGTGTATATGAGGTCCATTAGTATGGCCTATTAATGCGGCCTACTTGATGTATTTGAGACCCACATGATGTGGCCCATTATAATGTATTTGAGGCCTATTGTGATGTATTTTCAGCCCATTGGGTAAGGCCCATTGGGATGTATTAATGGCCCATGTGCAGGGCCCACTTGTCATGTATTTAAAGCTCGTGCGATAAGGCCCTTTGTGATGCATTTCTCACCCATAAGATGCAGCCCATTGGGATGTATATAGGCCCAAGTATGTGGCCCATTGTAGTGTATTTGTGACCCATTTGGCAAGAACCGATGTGAGGTATATGTGGCCTTTGAGTGAGGCCCATTGGGATGTATATTAGGTCTTTGTGTGAGGCTGTGGGCCGCTATATGTTTAGTTCCATGTAGGTCACTCCTTGGGAGCAATGTTGGTTAAGTGGCCACATTGATGGGCAATGATGGTTTAATGTCCAAATTGTAACCTTCCCTTAGGCCTGATTCTTATCGTTCTCTAGTGGGTTACCCTAAACAATTGGGCCCCATTGATATTGTTTAGTTCATCATCAACTGTCCATCCATGGGCCCCGCCTTGGGTAGAGGCTATTCGATGAGGCTGATTCTGCTTGGTCGAGGTCGATTCCATTGTTGAGGCCGATTTCAATTGTCGAAGCCTAATGTAATGTATATAAGGCTATGGAGCCCTTTGTGATGTACATTAAGCTCATGTTAGAGGCCCATTGTGATGTATATGTGGCCCATGTGATGTGACCCATTTGATGTATATGAGACCCAATGTGACATATTTATGGTCATCCATTGAGACCCACCTTGATGTGATGCATAATGGACCCGTGTGAGAGGCTCATTGCAATGTACTTGGGGCCTATGGGTTGTGGCCCATTTTGATGTATTCAGGGCCCATGGGACGTGGCCCATCTGATGTATATAGGCCCATGTGATGCATATTAGGCCCATGTGACGCGGCCCATTATGATTGTATGAGGCTCATAGTAGTGTATTTGAGGGCCAGGTTATGAAGCTCATGGTGATGTATGTTAGGCCCATGTGAGAGGCCCATCATGATATATATTAAGCTCTTGAGTGAGGCCCATGGTGTTGTATTTTTAGCCCTCTTATGAGGTCATGGGTCCATTATATGTTTGATTATATGCGGGTCATTCTTTTGGGGCAATGTTGGTTAAATGTCCACATTGTCGAGGCTGATCATTGATACCGATTATGAGTATATGACAGCATAACATCATGAAACATGCCATACGCATCATATGCAGTTTGTTATGAGATTTGATTGACCATCGCATATGTCATTAGGCAGGATGATAGGAGACTCCCTGGTAAGCGGAGGTTATCTCACATGAGCGCACAACAAGTGCAGGATTGATACATGATTGGATTTATGACTCATGCATCTTGCGTTGTGTTGTGATTACTATACGTCCTAGCTATATCAGGGCCATAGCCTCCACAGGCATGTCGTGGATGGCCAGATGGGATACCAAAAATTTGTTCTAGCATCGGGTTACCATAAATGGTCCTAGGTGAAAATCCCTAAACCCTCTTGGTACCAGAAGATGCCTCAACATCAAGACTGAGTGGATAAATGAGCTCTGGAGTGTCGAATACCAAGAGGCTGCATCTCCCACTATGCCGTGGTCGGTTGGGAAGGAGTGTGGCCTTACCCGCCCGAGGGTAAGGGGCATTACTAGGCTGAGTTTGACTAGCTCGTGAATGGATCCTCTATCAACATGCTGGATAGATATTGGCAGACTACTAGCCAGGAAGATAGTGAGGTTTCTTACGCTCACTTAGACTGTGCTGCTAGGAGAGGGGCAGTGTCATTTGTAGTGTACTAGACCCTGGTGATGATCCTAGAGATGAACTATACTGCTATGTGGACTTATTGAGCAGGAGTTGCATATTCATTCATTATCCACTCGGGCTGGTGGTGCGTAATTATTCATTACGTGTACCTTCGTAATGGTCAGGATTTCGGTTGGGGCGTGCGATTAACCTAAGATCAAGAGTTTACCATATCGATTCTGACTATCCAAATTTAGATATGAGACTGGTTTGGATAGAAGTCATTGTGATGGACTCCATAGCTTGTGATACTATGTATTATCATCCCGACTTTACACTCTATCATAGTCATTCCATTCACACCGAGTATTGTATTACATCTGCGGCATATGACACTTTGGGTTACTGTGTTTCTGCATTTATATGGTCTAGATACGGCTGACGCTATTCGTGAACTCATCAGGAATTGCGTATTGCATCGTATCCTTAGCATCTGTTATTTCGCTCTTTATGACTCCTCATTTGCATAGCTGTCTTATATCGCTTATTCTGATATTGATTGACTTATGATCTTGTCAGTATTTTTATTTACTCTGATAATTCCTACTCTTGTCAGTATATCTGCTTACTCTGATAATTCATGATCTTATCAGTATTTCTGCTTATTCCGATGTTGTATGATTTATGGATTACCAGTAATTTCGGTACTGTATGATGATGACATTGTATTAAATACTTGACACGTACCTTGTTCACACACTTACATCACCCTCTAAGTTTTCTATAAGCTTATGCACAATAGATGTATGCAGGTGATGTTAGGTTGCGACAGTGTTGAGCTTGGAGCGTGCAACGGTCTTCTAGAGCTTGATTTTCGATTTATGTATTTTCCTTTTAGCATTGTACTCAAATAATTATATTAGTGGATATGTGATGATGATGTTGTCTTCGTGATTTGGGTATACTTGTGGTTATGCTTATTATAAGTTAAATGTACATTGGAAGAAAAAAATCCTCCTTGTAAGATCATAGGATCGAAATCTAGCATATGAATGCTAGGAACTGAGAATGGGGTACTATAGAGGCTGTCGGTATCAGATTCAGCAATCGAGAATTTTTGTGAGCCCGGTTTCTGAGTTTGGGGCATGACATAAGAAACATATCGAATGATTTGTTACTCCAATAATTTATTGTCTTTAAATGAAGTAACCTTTTAAGAAAATTTAACTTGGAGAAGTTCTCACACCCCGGATAAAGTGGATGTTACACATCCCTCAACAACCTACTAAACTTTTCTGATTCGACATCATCCATAGGAGAAATAACTTGGCTACTACTTATTGCTACAAAATCTGTATTTGCAATTGTTCCCCTGAGCACATCCCCTATGATATCTTTCATTTCGTCAACATCTTCATCCTCATCATCCGGCATAATTAGGTCAGCAAAGACTTCAGTGGCCTCAACGCTTTGGTGGATATCTTCACTATGATGGATCCACCAAGTGTAACCCTGGTCAATTCCAACTATGGACAAATCATCTTCTACTTTGTTTAAAGTCTTATGAACCATGTTCTTGCATTTTCGACATGAACACGTAATCCTATTGCTTGAATCTGCCCAATTTCGTACAAATTCTATGAACTCTTGAACCCCTTGTTTATACTCTAGGCCAAACCAGTTCTTAGTTCACATCCAACTCTTATCCATCTTTACAATGAAAAGATTAGAGTCAGTTTACGGAAATAGGTTTAAGATTAGGCTAGGGTTATAAGTTTAGGATTAGGTGTAGGTTTAGGTGTAGGGATTTGAGAATAAGTTTAGGTTATAGGTTTAGGTGTAGGTGTAGGTTATAGGTTATAGGTTATAGGTTTAGGTTTAAGTTGAGGTTTAGGTTATAGGTTATAGGTTTAGGTTTTAGTTTTGGTTATAGGTTATAGGTTTAGGTTTAGGTTTAAGTTTAGGTTATAGGTTTAGGTTTAGGTTTAGGTTATAGGTTATATGTTATAGGTTTATAGGTTTAGGTTTAAGTTTAGGTAATAGGTTTAGGTTTAGGTTTAGGTTTAGGTTATAGGTTATATGTTATAGGTTTAGGTTACAGGTTTAGGTTTAGGTTTAGATTTAGGTTATAGGTTTAGGTTTAGGTGTAGGTTATAGGTTATAGGTTTAGGTTAAGGTTTAGGAATTCAAGTTCGGGTTATAGGTTTATGTTTAGGTTATAAGTTTAGGTTATAGGTTATATGTTATAAGTTCAGGTTTAGGTGTAGATATAGGTTGTAGGTTTGGGTTTAGGTTATAGGTTATATGTTATAGGTTCAGGTTTAGGTGTAGGTTATAGGTTATAGGTTTAGGTTTAGGCTTAGGTTATAGGTTTAGGTTATAGGTTATAAGTTTAGGTTTAGGTTATAGGTTATAGGTTTAGGTTTAGGTTATCAGTTTAGAGATTTGATGATAGGTTTAGGTTTAGGAATTCGGGTTTGGGTTCGGGTTAGGGTTATAGGTTTGGGTTTAGGTGTATGTTTAAGTTAAGTGAATTAAGTTTAAGTTTAGGTTTTGATTAAGGTTAAGGTTATAGGTTTATGGATTTGAAAATAAGTTTAGGTTTAGGTTTAGGAATTCGGGTTCAGGTTCAAGTTCGGGTTAGGGTTATGGGTTTGGGTTTAGGTGTAGGTTTAAGTTAAGTGAATTAGGTTTAGGTTATACGTTTAGGTTTAGGTTTAGGTTATACGTTTTGGGATTTGAGAATAGGTTTAGGAATTCGAGCTCGGGCTCAGGTTAGGGTTATAGGTTTGGGTTTAGGTGTTGGTTTAAGTTGAGTGAATTAAGTTTAGGTTATAGGTTTAGGTTTAGGTTTAGGTTATGGGTTTAGGGATTTGAGTATAGGTTTAGGTTTAGGTTTAGGAATTCAGGTTTGGGTTTAGGTTATGATTATAGGTTTGGGTTTAAGTGTAGGTTTAACTTAAGTAAATTTAGTTTAGGTTAAGGTTAAGTTTATAGGTTTAGGTTTAGGTTATAGGTTATAAGTTATAGGTTTAGGTTTAAGGATTTGAGAATAGGTTTAGGTTTAGGTTTAGGAATTCGGGTTCGGGTTCAAGTTCAGGTTAGGGTATAGGTTTGGATTTAGGTGTAGGTTTAAGATAAGTGAATTAAGTTTAAGTTATAGGTTTAAGTTTAGGTTAAGGTTTAGGTTTAGGTTTAAGTTACAAGTTTAAGTTTATGTTATAGGCTTAGGTTATAGGTTATAAGTTAAGGTTTATGTTATAGGTTTAAGGATTTGAGAATAGGTTTAGGTTTAGATTTAGGATTCAGATTTGGGTTCGTAGTCGGGTTAGGGTTATAAGTTTGAGTTTAGGTGTAGGTTTAAGTTAAGTGAATTAATTTTAGGTTATAAGTTTAGGTTTAGGTTAAGGTTTAGGTTATTGGTTTAGGTTTAGGTTTAGGCATAGGGTTTAGGGATTCGGATTCTAGTTCGGGTTCAAGATCGGGTTTAGGTTTGGGTTTTCAAGTTTAGGTTTAGGTTTAAGTTAGGGAGTTGAAATTAGGATTTGGTGTAAGTTTAGGTTTAGGAATTATATATATATATATATATATATATATATATATATATATATATATATATATATATATATATATATATATATATATATATATATATATATAAATCTTAAATGGATCGGCAAAGGTTCCAATGTTAGGTGTCCTCATCCCTATCTGTCCATGTGGTGTGGCCTACTTAAGTATTGGATTGGGTGGATGCGGCTTTGGTAGATTCCTCTACGGCCCACTGTGATGTATTTTTCTTACATCCAGGCTGTCCATCTTTTTCACCAAGTTATTTTAAGGCGTAATTCCAAAATTATAATAGATCCAAATCTTAAGTGGATCAAGCTGATATTTTTGTGGTCCATTCATCCAGGTCTTTGTGACCTTATCAACAGATTTGATGAAAAATAAACATTCTGGTGGCTCTTAAGAAGTTTTTAACGGTGGGTATTCAATCACCAATGTTTCCTTTGATGTGGTATACTTGAGTTTTGGATCTACATCATTTTTGGTAATACACCCCAAAATGATATGACGAAATAGATGGACGACATGGATATAATAGAAATGCATCGAAGCTTTTTATATGTCATCTAATCCATTCATAAGATGCATCCAACTTGGATAAACATATCCCTGGATCATCATGCCATTCTAAAGCTCAAGTGGGCTAAAACATGAGATTTTAAAAGTTTTAGTCATGATTTTACATTATATGGCTCACCTTGCCAGATTTTTGGGCATCAACGTGAACAGTGGGCCCACATATGAACAGACTGTATTTCATTAAAAAAAAAATCACGGCAAGATGAGCCTATCTTGGAAGGATGAGCCTATCCTGGAAACGTTTGTAGTAGATCAGCCTTGTTGAGAGTAGGCCACATCATTTAAGGGTCCATTTAAGATTTTTTTTATATATATATATATATACACACACACACTTCATTTATTGTCTTAAGACATAAAATTATCGGTTAAAATGGATGAACGAAGTGGATGAAATACATAAATAACGATGGACCATTGTTTACTGTATTATGGTCCACCTGAGATTTGGATCCCACCATGATGTATATGTTGTATCCAACCGTCCATCCATTTAGAGAGATCATTTTAGGGCACATGATCTGAAGAATGAGGTAGATCCAAAGCTTAAGTGACCTCGAAACTAATTGGGGCCACAAAAGTTTTCGATCAAGCTAATATTTGTGTTATCCCTTCTTCCGGTCTTGATTTGTGCGAACTTACCAACAGGTTGGATCTCAAATAACCATCATGGTGGGTCTCATGAAGGAATCAACAGTCGGGGACACTGTCCCCACCATGATGTTTACTTTTAAGTTTTAGTTTTAGGTGTAAGTTTAGGTTTAGGGTTATACTAGGGTCTGCTCCATCAATTTCGAGCTAATGCATAAATGCGGGTCTGTCCAAATGGTCAGGCCACCCATATTGTTATCCATAGGAAATAGACAGCTTCATCATGGTCATAACAGCAGTTCCCACCTTTCAGGGACCCTCGCTCAACATCCGAATAGCTTTGACGCACATTCGGGTTTGCTCCATCAACTCTAATCTAATACATAAACACCGGCCTGTCCAAATGGCCAGACCACCTATATTGTTGTCCATATGAAATGGATAGCTTCATCATGGTTATAACAGCGGTTTCCATCATACAGGGACCCCTGCTCAACATCTGGATAGATTCGAGACACATATGGGTCTACTCTATTAATTTCGAGCTAATACAATTAAATCCTAAATTAGTTACTCATCCAAGGTTGGATAAATTGTAATAATTTCATATTCTCATTAAAACGTATACGCCGAAAATCCGGCAGCATCTCCCCATGCCTCTCTTGATAAGTTGATCTTACGTTACATTTCGATGCCAAATATTTAAAGCAATGTAAAGATATTTGGCATTGGATACGGAACGGAAGAAACATATCCAGAGAGAAATGAAGAGATGAACCACAGATCAGGCATGAATATTTAAATAGATTATATGGAAGCATACTATCCATTTAACCTTGAACTGTCCAAAATAGGACAATTTGAACGATTTCTATGCCACCAAAAATACACCATTATTTATGTATGGCCACATAGAAATCCTCAAATGGATAACTAATTATCTAACTTACAAATCACAATCATAAGTCACAATTATAAATTAACGAGTTGCAATAATAATTTAAGAAAAAAAATGTAATACATATTAAGCATCATTAGGTGAAAGTATAATAGTTTCTTGAAATAATGAGAAAAGATTAAATACAACTCCCACAATTTGCAAAGTATTACAGTTTCTTGAAAAGATCAAATTACAAGATTAGAAAGCTTCCTATAAATTGAGGCTTAGATGGTGATAATGATGAGGACACTATTTTTAGATTTTAGTGATGAATTATCTAAAGCAAGTTTGTCAAACTGGGTGGTTAGATCAAGTTAGCGTATTCCACTTATACAATTTCAAAGTGCCCAATTATCAAACATCAGATTGTGCTATCTGTCAAACAACAATTTGCCTTTAAGACTGTTGCTCCATCCATTTCCCACATCTGGCAATTACTTCATCTCTCTGTGTGCAGTGTGCGTGGCATATCTACTTGTATAATTAGCTCGAAATTAACCATCCAAAGCATGCACCGTAATTTGGATGTATCTTAAACAGAAAATTACCAAAAGATTTAATTTTCCAACTGGCTGATTGGTGGACATTCAATGGAATTTTTTTCTCTTCTTCTTTTGAAAGGTACTGCACTTTATTAAAGTCACGTGGGCAGTGAAAGCAAAAACAGAAGCAAAGCAAAATGAAAAAGATTCCAAAGGCATTCTGCAGATCAAAATGAAAACAATAATCTGTCCTAATCAAAATCAATGGTTCAAATTCAACAAACAAATGCTTGTGAATACGACGTCAGGATCCTTGAAACAATCTGAATTTTGAATGGTGACCTGTTTAAAGTGGATCCCACAACTTAGACGGTTTAATTGAGTCAATGTATGCCACGTGTAAAATATCAGGGTGCCTGAACACGATGTATATATTTTATTCAAACTGTTCATCCATATGAGGCAGATTCAAATATCAGGTGGACCACACCATTGAAAACAATGGTGATTAAATGGTCAACATTAAAAACTTTTTAGGTCCCTCAAAAGTGCAAATAAACATCACAACAAGTCTCAGGAAGTTTTTTACGGTGGATGTTCAATCACCACTGTTTTATGTGGTGTGGTTTACCTGAGATTTTTATCTGCCTCATTTTTTAACTAATGCCGTAGAATGAGTTGGCAAAAGTTGGAAGGAATGAATGAAACAAATACATTATGGTGGGTGACAGGGCTTTCCAGCACCCATGTGCTTGATGGGTCACTGCCGAAACGATGGGTAGCTCCTCACCACCCAATCTGCGTCCGCCCATGCCGGCAGCAGATTTTCATGCTTGATTTGAACCGTACATTGCATGGCCCACTATGATAATACTTCCAGAAAAGGACAAACGTAGTCGATCGACCATTAACTACGTGGGGGTGGAATGAAATTATTTATAGCCGTACATTTGCTTCTAAATTTCTGGACCATGATTAACATAACCCCCTATGTCTGTACATCTCCATTTAGGGTCTCTTTGGATCATGGGATTAGGTGGTGCGGAATTGCCTTTGTTCCCATGTAAAATTTATGGGGAATTTGAAAACCACGAAGAGAATTAGATTAATACAGGAAACACATAATCCTGGCCCAAGGGGAGATACTTTGCAATTTCTAATGGATTTCCGCTATATTTGTGGGCCCCACATTGATGCATTTGTTTATTTATACCATTCATTTATATGCATTTTTGTTTTTTACACACTCACACACTTGTACTACAGTGGGATTTCACCGTAATAGATATACAGAACTCATGACCTCTTATTGAAATTCTTGCCAGTTACCACTTAGGCATGAGTACATTCAAGTTGCGTGTAGGTACGTATAGGTAACAGGCATCAGTTGTGAAATCCGGTCTACCGATTATAAATGGATGGTCCAACCCAAGGAAGGATTTCACTTAAATGTGGGATTCGGTCAAAATAACATGGTATTTTCAGACATACGAGTGTTAATTAATCTAATGCAATTCCATATCATTGCGCAACAGGAGTCACATAGCTTGTGATGGATGATTTCGATCCTACACATGTGCACCAGCGAGCAGATGCATCGTGTGTGGATCACCTGTTCATCACCACATGTGACCTAAGAGGAAATGGTCATGATGCATCTACGTGGGCTCGGGATCCACCGTCTGTTGCTTCTAAGTGGTCTAATGATCAGAACGGTCTATGTTGTGTGCTCTAATATATATTTTATTTGAAGGATGATATTAGCAATGACTGTTCATGGATGAATGTGGGTTCCAACCCATGGCTGCACCATAGAGTGTGTTTAAACACTAAATATTTCTGAATTTTAGAATCCGACCTAAATTTAGTCTTTAAAAGCTAATGCGTAGAATCACATGAATTTTGGCAATTTAGGTACCGTGTAATCTGTTGAAAAAAAAAAAAAACCTAAATCCTATTGTAATGTATCCATTAAAAACTTCTTAAGTCCAACTGTAATGTTTATTTGTCATCCAATTTGTATGATCTACATGACAGTTAACCAACCTGAAATGAAATACATTGTTGGTTCCGCCTGATACATGGCTCAGGTGTCCCATGCATACTAGGATTGATGTGTGTGACCTGGCGCTATAAACACCAATGTCTAAGTTAGTTAACAAGCACTCACATTTATGGGATCTGGACTATTGTCACGCCCCAAACTCGGAAACCGAGCTCACAAAATTTTCGATCGCCGAATGCGGCGCCGACAGCCTCCGTAAAACCCCATTCTCGGCTCCTACCTCCCATTCACCAGGTTCCGATCCTGGGATGCTACGAGGAGGATTTTCAATGTCAGTTTGATTCGTAATAAGTATAACCAAAGGCATAACCCACAAACAACAACCAAGAACTCCATTACATTTCCACTATGATAAAAAACTTTACAAGTACAATGAGCATAAAGGGAAATATAATGGTAAAGAACAAAAACTCCAAAATGATCAGCAACGTGCTCCTGCCTCAGCACTGCTGCGATCCTTCGTCACCTGCACGCAACGGTCGTGCATAAGCTTACAGAAAGCTTAGAGGGTGGTGAAAGTGTGTGCGCAAGGTAGTAATATGAACATGCAATGTCAGAGCAATGCGAAATATGCAGATGGATCCATAATATCATGAGCCGTACCAAGGCTTATGCGATGCAAGACATGAATGGTATCAGCCATCTCAAGGCCATGCGATGTGCAATGCAACTCAAGCATACAGATCCTCATCTATGTCCACATAATACAGCTCAAATATGGGATATCACCGGGGTCTAGTACACTCTAAACCAGATTGCCGCCACATCGCGCGCAATAAGGTAAGTGGAAGAGACCACACTATCCGTCTACCAATATCGGACGCGACTCGTCGATAGTGGATCCATTCCTCGAGCTGGTCAGACTCAGCCTAGGATTGCCCCCTACACTTGGGCGGGTAAGGCCGCACCCCCTTCCAACCGACCACGACACAGTGGAGAGCGTAACCGTCTGGTAATCGGCACTCAACGCTCATCTACCCACTCGGTCTAGACGTTGGAGCAACCTCTTGGTACTATAAGGGTTTAGGGACTTTCACCCAGGGATATCAATAACACCCCATGTAGAATAAGATTTTCGGTATCCAATCCTACCAACCACGATGCGTCTGTGGAGGCTACGACCCTGATGTAGATAGGGCGTAATAATAACCATGTCACACAAATGTGAAATGCATGATTCACGCTATCCAGTCATGCAATAAATCCTGCGCATATCGTACGCTCATGTAGGGCAATACCGCCTAACCTGGAGCCCATAAACAACCTGTCCGAGGGCATATGCTATGATCAGTCAATTCTCATATCAAGCATACATATGATGCATATGATCATGGGTCATGAAACTATACTAAATACGTAATGAGTGATGAACCATTCTTACAATGTAGATGGGCCTAACGGCCTATACTCAACAAGTACTGCCTATCAAAGGGGCCCTAGAGGGAGTCGTAATGTGGACATCCAACCAACATTACACTCGCAATGTGGACGTCAAACCAACATTGCTTCCCAGGCACAATCTTCTTAAACATCGCTACATAATCGGTATTGGGATTACACATTGCAATGGACCTTAGGTTCATCCCATTGGACTTTTCATATATATATATATATATATATATATATATATATATATATATATATATATATATATATATATATATATCAAATGGGCCATATCCTATGGGTCTTTTATTCATCATATGAGCCACATAAATGGGCCACACCAATGGGTCTCATGTGCATTGCAATGGGTCAAAACCCGTGGGCCTTAGATTGCATCAAATGAGCTTAGTCTCATGAGTCTAATATGTGACCAATGGGCCACACCAATTGGGTCCCACATGTAGATCAAGTGGGCCTCAACCCATATACCTAACATGAGTCAAATGGGCCTAAACCCCTAGGCCTTAATCAAATAAAATGGGCCTAACTCATGGGTCTCAAATGAATCCAATGGGCCTAATCCCATGGACCCTTTTTATAATCAAATGGGTTTAATCAAATGGGTTTAGTCCCATGGGCCTTACAATATATCAAATGGCCTAGTCTCATGGCCTTAGAACATATCAATTTGGCCTAAACCCATAGGTCGTAAATATCAAGTGAGCCTAAGCCCATAGGCTTTACATATCAAGTGGGCCCAAGTTCATATGCCTTAAATGAATCAAACGGGCCTAGCCCATAAGCATTTCATAAACCAAATGGGCCTAACCCATAGGCCTTTTGTAATTCAAATGGGCCTAGTCCATAGGCCTATTACAAATCAAATGGGCCTAACTCATGGGTAGGTGGCCCACCCAATCTACACTCATGTCTACGATGATCTTACCAAGTGGATGGACGGTTTGGATTCATCACACGAACAAGGTGGGTCCCAAAAGAGATGGACAGTGGGGAGGGTACCCACGCATCACGGTGGGTTTCACCGTCCACAGTTGTGGATGGTAAAAACATAACACATGTATGATGGTGGGTGCCACCGTCACACATACATCACAGTGGGTCCCATGTGGGGCCCACCATGACGTTTATTTTACATCCAAACGGTTCATAGGGTCACACGGACCTTGATAGATAGGAAAAACAAATTTCACTTTGATCCGAAACTTCTGTGGCCCATAATAGGGTATCAATGGAAGACATTCATTCACACTGTTTCCCATGATGTGGGCCACCTGAGCGTTGGATCGGGCTGTTCTTTGGAGGGGGGCCACTCCAGGGGGTGGCCCATTCGATGGACACTGTGGAACAGGCATTTACATCAAGGTGGGGCCCACGAAAGTAGCCGTGGCACCCTGCTGGTCCGTCCGCCGGCTGGCAGCTCCTGCTGCCTTCAGACGGTGGCAGCGCTGCTGCCACCCTTTTTATTTTTTATTTTTTTTTATGCTTTTAAAAAAAATCAAATGTGGGGCCCACTGATGGGAAATCCACTCCGCCCACTTGATTCTAGAGCCTAAACAGGCCATGCAAATCCCATTTTTGGCATTGATTTGGAGTGTAGACACAACAAAATGGGCACTAACGGCCTTTGAAGGGTAAAAATACCATTTTTTATGGTATGGCCCGCCTGAACATCGGATTGACCTCTTTCTTTGGCTCAACGCCTAAAATGATATGGTAAAGAGGATGAACGGCATGGATTGAACACATGTATCAAGGTGGGGCCTGCATAAGCCGGCCACCTAAACTTTCCTTTTAGTTCTTTTCTTTGGCAGGACGTCCAGCGTCTCAGACGCTGGACAGTTGGATGCTTAAAAATAATAATAAAACAATGCATTAGGGTGGGCCATGATTAGGTGGGCCATCACATGGCTACCCCATGCACATACAAGGTGGGCCACATCTAAAAATGGATCGGGCCCAAAATATGCATTCTAGTGGGGTCCATACAAGGGGGCCACACAATCCTATCACAAATAAAATAAAATAATATAAAAATAAATAAATAAATGAATAAAAGAGAGAGATGGAGAGAAAGAGAGAGATGGAAGGTGGGACACGCCTTGTGATGGAGGGACCCCGACATTATGGGCCCTCCCTTACAATGAATCATACATCAAGTGGGCCTTAAAGCATGAGGGACCACGGAAATCCAAACTCAACAGTGGAGATCCCTTCCCCACCAACATTGACGGTCTAAATGACCTTTGAAAAGAAAATAAACATCATGATGGGTCCATGGAGAATGGCCCCATCATGGAATGATCATGATGATCCAAGTGGTCCATCGACCACCTTTTAGGGTCCCAAGTGAGATCCACACCATGGATCGGTGGGCCTCACTTGGCCCATCATAAAAATAAGAAAAACTATCCTATAGAGGCACCCACCATCCGATCTTCTTGCTCCTAGGGGTTCCTTGGCACCTTAGCTTCAACTTCAATGGATGAGATGAAGAATGGAGGGTTGAGATGAGAGATCTTGGGATGAAGAGGTGGGCCACTTGGAGTTTAGGGATTCTTGGAAAATTCCATAAGTATGGGCTCTTTGTTGCTTAGGATTGAGATGAGAAAATGAGAAAGAGAGAGAGTGATGTAGAGAGAGATGGATGGATGGATGAATGATGGTTGTGTAAGAAAGTATTGACTTTTGAGGCTTTTGTGTAAGAGAGGTATGGGTGGTGAAGACTTTAGTGGCTTTTTGTGTAAGAGAGGTATGGGTTTGGGAGACTTTTGTGGTTGCTTGGGAAAAGGAATGAAAGTGATGTGTACTTGATATGTGATGGCTTGATGGATTGATTGATTGATGGGATTGATGTGATTGATGTGACACATCATAGAGATTTCCTTGGGTTTCGCAACGCGTGGCGTTTTCTCTCACCGAACGTTGGCCCACATCTCTTGACCAGGGTATCACCTCGGCGCCCGAGTCGCGGCATCGGAACCGCAACGATGGCGCGGTTGCTATGGTATTGGTCTCGGGTTGAGTCGACTCGGGTTGTCGGCATATGAATCAGGGTCGCGTGTCGATATCGGTTAAGGGTCGAAGGTTGCCAGAATTCGACCGGTAAAACCGTGGAAGTCTACGGAAAGGTATGGACCAAGATACAAGTCCTACAACTATCCATCTGTTTAGCCACACGCAGAGAACCACACCAATCTAATGATCCTAGATGCTGAAATGTCACTAACATTTGCTTAATGCAATTAAAATATCTTAAATTAGTCTCTAAACTTCCTAAGATAATCAAATATTCGAAGGCGATAAGCTTGATTTATGGATGACATGATGCATACATGAGTCCATGTGTCGTAAACTAACCCAGAAACACTCGGTGAGTGTTTGCAAAGGAGAAAATCTCAAAATGGGGTTAAGGGCGAATAGGGCTGATGAGTTAAGAAGTTACAGGAAAGAGAATGCAACAATCCACACACATATACGTAGCCATTGTGCATGTGTCATCCTTATTGAGGCATTTTATCAAACAGTTTTAACCACATAAAAAAAAACTATAAATGGAGAAATGATAGCAAAAATGCAGGAAATGCAGGAAATGAGGTGATAAATTCCAAAATCATTATAGAAAGATCACATTTCTTCACTGATAATCGAGATCTTCGGTCAAGAATCGGAGAAGATCCGTAAAACATAAGCAAATCAATAAAAAGAAGAGGAGAAATCACTCACCTTTCCAAGTCCATTGAGATAGTGAGAGAGAGAAAATAGTAGGGCTTTGAAAATGGGATGATTGAGAGAGAGAGGGAGGGAGGGAGAAAAGGTTTTGGGCGAAAAGAAGGAACTCCTTTTTGGGCACATACAGACAGTGAGAGAGAGAGAGAGAGACAATGGCATTTTCATTTGGGTGGGCGGCTCTCTTTTGAACGCGTGCCCAATTTTTTTGGGCGTGGATTGGGTACCTATGTGGGGCCCACTGTGATGTATATAGTTTATCCATTCCATCCATTTATTTTTATAAATAAATTCAGGGAATGATATGAAAAATGAGGTATATTTATGTAACATCCCGAAAATCGGGGGTCGGGTAGAAATCCAACTCCCGAGTTCCATAACGTCACTTATGGGGCCAGTTTGTAAATCAGAATAAGTTTATGCATCATGTGGCATATGATTTTGGGGTAGGAGAGGCTAATCCATCCAACTAACCCATCTATTTTGTTAGATTCCAAAAGGTTAAGGGTCGAAACCCATTTTACCCATTTATTTACTATTCACAGTAATTTTTACCTTTGGTATTGTTCTTCATCTTTAATACCCTAGGATTGGTGTTCTTTACTATTTAAACTTGAGGAGTCGTGTTTAATATGAAAGTACTTGGAGAAATTTGAAGAATGAAGTGGTGAAAGGTGAGTTTTGAAGGAAATGGGTTGAAAAGTGATTTCTTTAGCTTTGGGATTGAGCTTTGAGAGTGTTACGGTTGACCCATTGCCTAAGGACGTCTAACTCCAGGTTGGCAAAATCCGAAGTGTTACAATTTAAGGCCCAACTAGACCACACCATAGGAATAACGTGTGATTTAATCTCTACTATTTCCTACTGTGTGATCCACTTGAGCCTTCAATATACCTATTTTTTTGGGATAATAACCTAAAATTATATTTGTTCACTCCCCAAATGCAGGGTTGTGATGTAGTAATAAACTCAGTAAGACCGAGGTTAAATCCCAAGGGACTGATACTTGTACGTAATATGAAATTAACTAGAACTAGAATTAGAATGAGTTGAAATCTAACTTGAATGTAAATTGAAGAATAATTGTGAAATAATTATCTAAAACTATAGAGAAATCAGAGATAGGAAACTAGGGATTCAGAGGATCCACTTGTAGAGATTAGGGAGATCTTATGCCTGCACCAAAAACTCAATTGGACTTAGAGTCCATCTTCATCCAGTTGAAGGTGTAACTATGGAAATCAAGACTGAACCTTCTTTGATATAGTTTTCAAGAGATGAAACATATATGAATTAGAATGGATTTCATCACCAAACCATACTCGGAGACAAAGTAAACAACAGAATTAAACTAATTACCAACCAATCACATGTATGAAGGTTAGGAAGGGTACCGACATCCAACCATGCCCAAGAGACTATGGTGAACAATAAGGCTTCCTGACGTCATAAACATAAAAAGGAAAAGAACATGCTCAAAGCTATCACAGACCTATTGTAATTTTAGTCACAACAAACCATTAAAAACTAAAAATATTCCCATAAATAAACTAAAATTAACATCAGTTCAATATAAACAAAAGGCATAAAATAGAGTTTCCTATCACGCTACAGGCTTCACCTCTTAGCCCTAGCTAAGAGGTTTAGCCAGACATGAATGAGCTAGATCCAAAAATAAAACAAAATAGAATAAAAAGAAAAAGAAAGAAAACAATTCTCTCACGTTCTCGGCCCAAGCCTCCAACTCCTCCTCTGATTTTCTAATGCCCCCTCACGTTCTCTCTCTCTCTCCTTCTTATAAGCAGAGGGATGAACACAAGGTCAGTGGAAAGGGAGAGAAGTCGATGAGCTTCTTACGTAGTAGGAATAGACTTCTTACGGTGATTTCCTAGTGGGGCCCATTATTGATTTTGAATGGAGAATCCAAGCCGTCCATTGTATTCCTCTCGAAAAACCGTGTGGAAAAAGGTATTTATATACGTCTTTTGATGCGGCCCATTAAATCTTTGCTTCCACCATTCATCTTGCATTAGAACAGTTAAAAACCCACCTCTGTTGTCTTCTGGTAACCTGACACCTAAGCTTGGATGAGCAGCCCCGTAAGATTCCAATGGATGGTCTAGATCAGGCGTTTGAAGCATGATGGAGGCCCACAACGTTCCTCCGGAGCTTACGGTCTATATCTGTGATAATCGGTGGGCCCCAGGACTACGTTTCATGGACAATCCAGTCCTTCCATTGGATTCCCCTCTCAAAACCGGTCGATCATGGATGATTTTTGGGTCTGTTTTGGTGCGGCCCACAGAGTTTTTATTGCACCGTCCGTTCTCAGTTTAGACGACTGGATTTTTCTCCTCGCGATCTTACGTATTTTTTCCACCTAGGGAAGGGTAATACCCCCTCCTTGGAAACCTTGAACGGTCTAGATTCATTATCTGGATGAGGGATGGGCCCTACTGAAATCGTCCGTGCGGACGCTGGCGAAAAAAGAAAAACGGATATTTCCGTTTTTGAAGATGACACGGGTTGGTGCTTGTTAACCCTTTGTATAAATTCGGTGCACCACAGGAATGCACCGCCTATGCACTCGCACGCCTCCCTTGTGGGGTCCACCATGATGCTTGTGAAAGATCCATTCCATCCATTCATTTCCTCAGCTCATTTAATGAGTTGAGGCCAAAATTGATGCAGATCTAGATATCAGGTGGGCTGCAAATCAATGATTTCTTGGCTAATCTATCTATTGGGCCACTTCCACTAGGATCCAAAAGCCAAAATTCGGCGTGTATGGTTACTTTATGGTCTTCAAGCCATATATGTAGTTTCAAGCTGAATTGATGGTGGGAACTCTGTGATCTTGCATTCTGGATGTCATTCAGGCCACTTGAGCTTCAGTTTCTCGGATCTCTGGCGTGTAAATCCGTCGATCTTGGTCCCCTGGAGTCCGTCCCTTACCTTGAGGTCATCAGAGCGTTAATTCCATGCTTTTAGCACCCTATTTCAGTCCAAACTCGCAAATGTACTTTGCATCACAAACATGATTAAATCGGGCTGTTAAACAGTACCATATTCGTAAATCTAGGCAATAACTGGGGTTTGATATGCAAAATTTGACCCTCAGCACAACCCCTAACCAGCATCTTGTCAGTCCCGAGAAAAGTATGCGAAAAATAAGTTGAGAACTACAGGGAAGTTTCTATGAAACCAAGTGATATTTTGAGAAACAATCCAAATCCTAGATTTCTATGATTCATGAATGTTGGGTATTATTATCTCCTGGACTCGAGCGCACAGTAAACTTCATAGTCAAGTTTCAAGTATTAATCCATCAATTAGAAAAAATGCTAAACATTGAGGTCCATGGGTGTATAGTGCAACCTCGACTTACCATAATTAAAGATCCAATCGTCAATTCTATGATAGCATTGATGATCAAAAGAGCATTCAGGATAACCATAACTTAAACCAAAACTTGCCTCACAGATCATCTTTTTATTCTTTCAGCTTTTAATTTTTCTATTAAAAGTAATACCAAGAAGGGAAAACAAATCCTCACCTATAGGGAGCAAACCTATGGTGAAAACTGTACACCCAACCCTTTTCACATATTATCCATGGGGAATTAAATCTACACCTATAGGGAGCAAACCTATAGTGAAGATTATTCGCCCAAACCTTTTCCAAAGGTATCGGTTTCTTTTTTTTTTTTGTAGCTCGGTATTTTCTTTTTCTTTAATTGATCATGACAAGAAAATTTTCTCGGCTGGTTCCTTACATGCTTAGTGATTACCAAGTTAACCCTTCAATATCAAACTAAAACCTTAATGTGAAAGCGAGATGTGACATGTGAAATCATGACTCAATCAATGTTTACAACTTCTAATTCTGGATTAACAATTCAAACTTAACTGTGAAATCTAATATAATAGAGAACTGAATCTAAGAGTCATAAATCTAACATTACGTATCTTATAATTCTGAATCAAAGATGGCCATCAAAATCACTTCGAATTCACAAGAAATTTCAGAAAAAATTTAAAAATTTTTATAATTTTTACTCAAGACCAAGAAACACTGATTAGGTAACCTAATCTCCCACCCCCAACTTAAAATCTACATTGTCCTCAATGTAAAAGATATGAGCATACAATATACATGGGACAACAAAAGTAAAGTGATGGGAAGATAATACCTATATGAAAGAATTAAGAGGCTTTCCAAAGATATCTACATAAGAGCGGGTCAGCACAAGAGAGAAACCAACAAAAGTAAAACAAAAATAAAATCCTACCTAAACCACTTTCGCAGGTGCTTTCGATTGCATTTAGCGCATGCAACAAGCCTTTAAACCCTTAGGTTACCTCTAGTGGATGAGTTGTAGTCTCGTGAGGGTTTGCAGCAATGTTACCCACAAACATTGAACTAACTAACTAGGAAAATGAAATGAAATGAAAAGCTGGGTTACCTCCCAGGAGCACTAAACTTACTGTCTTCAGCCAGACAAAAAAAGTAAAATACCCTAGTCCTATGAAAGCGATAAACCTACCTATACCTACATCAGACTAAGAGACCAATCCTGGTAAACAAGAGCAATCAGAGGCATGGACATGTCCTCTGAATCAAATTTCTTGACAAATAGTCTTAATCGATGTTCATTTACTTTAAACTCCTTGCCATTGTCGGGATCTCTTATCTCAACGGCCCCAGAGGATAAGCAGTAACAACAATGTAAGGGCCGGTCCAACGAGATCGAAGCTTACTCGAGAAGATATGTAGTCAAGAGTCATACAAAAGAACTTTCTGACCTAGCATGAATAATTTTCGTAGAATATGTTGATCATGAAACGCTTTCATCTTGTCCTTATAAATTCTCGAGTTCTCGTACACGTCGTTCCTAATTTCTTCAAGTTCATTCAACTGAAGTTTGCATAGTGAGCTAGCATTGCCTAGATTTAACTTCAGATTTTTGAATGCCCAATACGCTTTATGTTCCAACTCCACAGGCAAGTGATAAGCCTTCCCATAGACAAGTCTAAAGGGAGACATTCTAATAGGGGTTTTAAAAGTAGTGCAGTATACCCATAAAGCATCGGTCAATCAAGTTAACCAATCCTTATAATCAGGGTTAACCGTTTTCTCTAGGATATGTTTGATCTCCCTATTGAAATCCCCATCTGTCCACTTGTCTATAGATGGTATGAGGTGCTCACCCAATGAGAGATACCATATTTCTTCATTAAGCTCTCGAATGGTCTATTACAAAAGTTTGAGCCCCCATAACTAATGATGGCTCGAGGTGTCCCAAATCACAAAAGGATGTTCTCTTTTAAGAATTTAATGACCGTGCAATGGTCATCGTTTCGGCATGAAATTTCTTCGACCCATTCAGTGACATAATCTACGGCGAGCAAAATATATAAATTTCTAAAGGATTGGGGGAATGGTCTCATGAAATCGATGTCCTAGCAATTAAATGCTTCAATGATAAGGATTAGATTCAAAGGCATCATATTTCGACGGCACAATGCTCCCAATTTCTAACAACGTTCATAGGCTTTGCAAAACTCATGTGTGTCCCTGAACATAGTGGGCCAATAAAAGTCACACTATAAAATCTTGGCCGCAGTCTTTTTAGAAAAAAAATGACCACCACAGGCTTGTGAGTGACAGAAGGAGATGACACTCTGAAGCTCATCATCTGGCACACCTCTCCTTAGGATTTTTTCTGGACAATATTTAAACAAATATGGATCGTTCCAGAAAAAGTTACGCACCTTGGTAAAGAATTTCTTCTTATCTTGTGCATTCCAATGTGTCGGTATGGAACCTTTGGCAAGATAATTAGCAATATCAGCAAACTAAGGTGAATGGGAGACTCTGAACAGTTGTTCATTAGGGAACATTTCATTGATATGGGTCCCCTTAAGGGAATTAGAGGTATTAAGGCAAGAAAGGTGATCGGCCACTATGTTTTCTACTCCCCTTTTATCTTTAATTTCCAAATCAAATTCTTAGAGTAGAAGGATCCATCGTATCAGGCAGGGCTTAGAATCATTCTTAGAAAAAATATACTTAAGTGCCTAATTTTGTCTAATTTTACCTAATGATCTTAGATCCGATTAGGTAAGACCTAAATTTGTCTAAGGCGAACATTACGGCTAAGAGTTCCTTTTCCGTAGTCAAGTAGTTCACTTGGGCAGGATTTAAAGTCCTACTTGCGTAATGAATGATGTAAGGCCTCTTATCTTTTCTCTGGCCTAGAATTGCTCCAAGAGCATAATCAAAAGCGTCGCACATAAGCTCAAAAGGCAAGCTCCAATCGGGTGGATGTATGATAGGTGCAGTGATTAATATGTCCTTAAGCTTGGTGAAAGCTTCCTGGCATTGTTCAGTCCACTCATATGGCGCATCCTTTTGTAGAAGATTACATAAAGGACGAGAGAGGAGACTAAAGTCCTTTATGAATCGCCTGTAAAATCATGTGTGTCCTAAGAAGGATCACACGTTTCTAATGTTCTTGGGTGGAGGTAGGTTAGAGATAAGATCAATTTTTGCCTTATCTACCTTGATTCCCTTAAACGAGATAATATGCCCAAGGATAATTTCCTTCTGAACCATGAAATGACGCTTCTCTCAATTAAGTACCAAATTTTTATCTTCACATCTTTTCAGCACACATTTAAGACTTTCTAAGCACTCGCTGAAAGATTAACTGAAAATAGAGAAATCGTCCATGAAGACCTCTAGATATTTCCCCACCATGTCAGAAAAGATACTCATCATACATCGCTGAAAGGTGGCAAGAGAATTACATAGCCTGAATGACATTCTTCTGTAAGCAAAGGTGTCATAGGGACATGTAAATGTGGTCTTTTCCTGATCCTCAGGGGCGATTTCAATCTCATTGTGGCCCGAATACCTGTCAAGGAAACAATAATAGGAATGACTAGCTAGCCTTTCCAGGATTTGATCAATGAAGGGCAAAGGAAAGTGGTCCTTCCTCGTGACGGTATTTAGCTTCCTATAGTCAATGTACATTCTCCAACCAGTAGTAACTCTGGTCGGTACAAGTTCATTATTGGCATTAGCTACGATAGTGATCCCGAACTTCTTAGGAACCACCTGAGTTGGACTCACCCATTGACTATCGGATATGGGGTATATGATGCCCACGTCTAATAGTTTAAGAACCTCGACCTTAACCACTTCCTTCATGTTTGGATTTAGTATACGTTGTGATTGCCGAGCAGTCTTCGCATTATCCTCAAGATATATGCGGTGAGTACAAATCGAGGGGTCGATTCCCTTGAGGTCCGCTATCATCCATTTCAGGGCTCCTTTATGTTCAATGAAAGTAGAAATGAGCATACTCTCCTGTTCTTTCTCTAGGTGGACAGAGATCAACACCGGGTATGTTTCATCTTGACTTAAATAGCTATATTTTAAATCAGACGGCAAAGGTTTTAAGTCAAACTTCGACAGATTGAGGTTAGACGGTAGAGGCACTACATCAGTTTAGGGTAATTCTTTAAATTGTGACCTCCACCGGTTAACTTCAAGTACTGGTGCAGTATCAAGCATAGCACACGTCTCCCTAATCATGTCATCATTAAAATCATAGGAGTAGGCCAGACACGTATCTAGAGGATCAGAGGATAAGGTAAGAGGAATTCTATCTTCCTCGAAAGAATCAATCATGTTAATGTCGTGGAAATCGTCATTATCCTCTGAGTTGTTGCCGTTCTTGAAAAAGATGTTTGACTCTAATGTCAAATTTCTAAAAGATATAGTCATAACATCATTCCTGCAATTAATAATTTCATTTAAAGTGGCAAGGAATGGGCGACCAAGAATGATGGGAATCTGAGTGGTCATGTTATTGATGGGTTCGGTATCCAGGGTGATAAAATCTATAAGGTAGTAAAATCTATCGACCTAGACCAACACATCCTCGATTATCCCTCTTAGTACATGAATAGTGCGATCAGCAAGTTGTAGTGTGGTTTGGGTGGGTTTTAATTCATTCAAACCTAACTGTTTGTATACCGAGTAGGGAATCAGATTGACGCTCGCTCCTAAGTTAAGAAGTGCGTGATCAATTCAATAGCTCCCGATTACACATGATATGGTTGGGCTACCGGGATCTTTGAATTTTTATGGCACATTTTGTTTTATGATGACACTTACTTTCTCAGTCAAGAATATCTTCTTTTGAACACTTTGTTGTTGTTTGGTCGTGCATAGCTCCTTCAGGAATTTAGCATATGAAGGTATCTGTTTTATGACATCAAGTAGAGGAATGTTGACTTTCACTTGTTTCAACACCTCTAGGATATCCTGAGAGTTAGAGAGACATTTTTGTGGGACCAACCATTGAAAAAATGGAGTGACTGACTTTTCTAGAAGTTTCGGTTCTAATTTTTGTGGGGCATCACTAGATCCACATTGTTGTCATCTTCTAGTTCTTGAGGCTTTTTGGGCCTAATCAGAAGAGTTTTATCAATAATCTTCTCACTCCTAAGAGTAGTGATGGATTTAGTATGCTCTATTTAATTTGAAGAGCTAGGATCACTTATCTCGTATTGCGGTTTAGGATTGGGGAGTGGTTGTGCAGGAAGCATCCCCTTTTCTATAACCGTCATACGTGAATCCATTTTTTGCATAAAATCTATAAATCCTCGCATTGCCTGAGCCAGCTCTTGTATGGAATTTTGGACCGATTCTTCTTGAGATTTCCCTTGATTTGGATTTTGATTGAAGAAACCTTGAAGGGTAGTAGTTTTTCCATTCCTCCAACTAAAATTGGGATGATTTTTCCAACCAGGATTATACGTGTTAGAGGTTGGTCCATTGAAAGGTCTTTGATAGTTATTTACAGCATTAGATTGGTCATTCAATACTTCTTAAAAGGCAGGTATTGTAGGATAAATTTCAGTTGTATAAATGTTGCAATCACAGATGCCGCAAACACTTTCATTAACCTTATTCTTCTTCCCTTTCATGGCCTCGAATTTTCTTATGAGCATAGTAACTTTATACTTGAGGTCATCCTCTTCTTTCAAGAGATACAATCTTCCTTTCTCCTTAGATTGAGTCGGCTTAGATGTGGTGTTCGACTTTGGGTAATAGTCCCATGATTGTGTTTTTTCAACAAGACTATCGAGGTAATCCCATACCTCATCAACAATTTTATTAATGAACTCTCCATTACACATTGTCTCGACCATTTGGTGCATGGAAGATGTTAGTCCATCGTAGAAAAAAATTATAATGCGGCACATTTCAAAGCCGTGTTGTGGGCATGAATTGTCTAAATCCTTAAACCTTTCTCAACATTGGAAGAATATTTCATCTTCCATTTGGGAAAAGTTCATGATTACTTTTCTGAGGATAATCGTTTTATGATGTGAGAAAATTTTTTTTATGAATTCCCTCTGCATATCATTCCATGTGCCAATGGATCTAGGACGCAGTGAATGTAACCACGTCTTAGTCTTCTCTTTCAAGGAAAATGAAAAGAGTTTCAGCCTGATTGTATCCTTAGATACATTCGAAAAGTATAAGGTGGCTATAATCTCGTCGAACTCTTTCAGATGTAGATACGGTTCTTCAGACTCAAGCCCCTGGAACTTAGGAAGTAGTTGGATTACCCCTGGCTTGATGTCCATCTGTCCTGTTTTTTCAGGAAAAATCATGCATGAGGGCGTACTCACCCCCACCAATTGTAAATAGTCTTATAAAGTACGAGGCAGGGGTGCTTGATGCACCTCATCCTCAGCTTGTACTTCCTCAACCCTAGGTTGGGGTAGTGCTTGAAGTTGATTTGCAACCATAACCTTAATTAACTCAGGGGAATTCGAGCGGTGTCTAATTCTGCGATGGACGGTTAACCTCTCAACTAATCCTCCTTCAGTCAAGAGACGTCGAGTGTTGTCACGAGCCCACTTGGTCATGAAACACTCACAGCCCTCAATCAAATTCTAAACCTAATCCTAAGAAAGAAAATAAAAATCTAGAAAAAAAAAGAAAAAAAGAAGAAGAGAGGGTTGGAAAGAAGTTACCAATTTGGAGTCCCTAAGTTAAAGACCTACAAAATAAAACAAAACAAGTTAGTTTCAAAAAATAGTAAGTTTAAGATTAGAAAATTTCTAAAAATAAAATCCCTTAATTCTAAAAATAGAAAAATTAAAAAAATTAAAAAGATATCACCAAATTAGAAGTTTCTATCTCAGAATCCTACAAAACAGGAAAGATAGGCTAGTTTCTAAAAATAAGAAAAATCTAAACCTAAAATTAAAAACTAATCTTAAACTATTCCTAAAACTAATTAATTTCAGAAAATTGTAATTGACAGTCGTCGGCAACGGCACCAAAAACTTGTTCACTCCCCAAGTGTAGGGTTATGATGTAGTAATAAACTCGGTAAGACCGAGGTCGAATCCCAAGGGACTGATACTTGTACGTAATCTAACTAGAACTAGAATGAGATGAAATCTAACTCGAGTGTAAATTGAAGAATAATTGTGAAATAATTATCTAAAACTTAAGAGAAATCAAAAATAAGAAATTAGGGATTCAAAGGATCCACTTGTAGAGATCAGAGAGATCTCATCAAAAATTCAACTAGACTTTGAGTCCATTTTCATCCAGTTGAAGGTGTAACCATGGAAATCAAGACTGAACCTCCTTTGATATAGTTTTCAAGAGATGAAAAGTATATGAATTAGAATGGATTCCATCACCAAACCATGCCCAAGAGACAAAGTAAACAACAGAATTAAACTAATTACTAACCAATCACATGTATGAAGGTTAGGAAGGGTACCGACATCCAACCATGCCCAGGAGACTATGGTGAACAATAGGGCTTCATGACGTCATAAACATAAAAAGGAAAGAAACATGCTCAAAGCTATCGCAGACCCCTTGTAATTTTGGCCACAACAAACCATTAAAAACTAAAAACATTCTCATAAATAAACTAAAATCAACATCAGTTTAGTATAAATGAAAGGCATAAAATAGAGTTTCCCATCACGCTACAGGCTTCACCTCTTAGCCCTAGCTAAGAGGTTTAGCCAGACATGAACGGGCTGGATCCAAAAACAAAATAAAATAGAATAAAAAGAAAAAGAAAGAAAACAACTCTCTCATGTTCCCAGCCCAAGCCTCCAACTCCTCCTCTGATTTTCTGATGCCCCCTCACGTTCTCTCTCTCTCCTTCTTATAAGCAAAGGGATCAGCACAAGGTCGGTGGAAAGGGAGAGAAGTCGATGAGCTTCTTATGCAGCAGGAATAGACTTCTTATGGTGATTTCCTAGTGGGGCCCATTATTGATTTTGAATGGAGAATCCAAGCCGTCCATTACATTCCTCTTGAAAAATAGTGTGGAAAAAGGTATTTATATACGTCTTTTGATGCGGCCCATTGAATCTTTGCTTCTACCATTCATCCTGCATTTGAATGGTTAAAAACCCACCTTCGCTGTCTTCTGGTAACCTGACACCTAGGCTTGGATGAGCAGCCCCGTAAGATTCCAATGGACGGTCTAGATCAGGCGTTTGAAGCATGATGGTGGCCCACAACGTTCCTCCGCAAGCTCTGTTGTAAAACAGAGCTTACGGTCTGTATCTGTGATAATCGATGGGCCCTAGGACTATGTTTCATGAACAATCCAATCCGTCCACTGGATTCTCCTCTCAAAATCGATCGATCAAGGATGATTTTTGGGTCTGTTTCGGTGCGGCCCACAGAGTTTTTATTGCACTGTCTATTCTCCATTTAGACAGCTGGATTTTTCTCCTCGTGATCTTACGTATTTCTTCCACCTAGGCAAGGTTAATACCCCCTCCCTAGAAACCTTGAGTGGTCCAGATTCATTATCTGGATGAGGGATAGGCCCTACTGAAATCGTCCATGCGAACGCTGGCGAAAAAATAAAAATGGATATTTTCATTTTTAAAGATGACACAGGTCAGCGGTTGCTGACCCTTTATATAAATTCGGTTCACCGCAGGAATGCACCGTCTATGCACTCGCACACCTCCCTTGTGGGGTCCACCATGATGCTTGTGAAAGATCCATTCCGTCCATTCTTTTCCTCAACTCATTTAATGAGTTGAGACCAAAATTGATGCAGATCCAGATATCAGGTGGGCCATAAATCCATGATGTCTAGGCTGATCTATTTGTTGAGCCACTTCCACCAGGATCCAACGGCCAAAATTCGACGTGTACGGTTACTTTATGGTCTTCAAGCCATGTATGTAGTTTCAAGCTGAACTGATGGTGAGAACCCCGTGATCTTGCATTCTGGATGTCATTTAGGCCACTTGAGCTTCAGTTTCTCGGATCTATGGCATGTAAATCCATTGATCTTGGTCCCATGGAGTCCGTCCCATGCTTGAGGTCATCGAAGCATTAATTTCATGCTTTTAGCACCTTGTTTCAGTCCAAACTCGCAAATGTACCTTGCATCACAAACACGATTAAATCGGGCTGTTAAACAGTACCATATTCATAAATTTAAGCAATAATTGGGGTCTGATGTGCAATATTTGACCCTCAACAATATTTTAAAATGGATGGGCGAATTAGATAGAACACGCTTAACCCACTAAGTAAACTATGGGGCCCACCGTGAATGCATGTGTTTTATCCACTTCGACCATCCATTTTACCAGATAATTTTAGATCATGAGCCAAAGTATGAGGCATATCCAAACTTCGAGTGGACCCCATCGTAGAAAACAGTGGGGATTGAACGCCTACCATTAAAAACTTATTTGTTGTGTGGTCCATTTAATCTTTGGATATGATTCATTTTTTTTGGATAATTCCCTAAAATGATCTTGAAAAATGGATGAACGGTGTGGGTTGATCCCAAAATTTCGGTGAATCCAAAACTCAAGTGGACCATGCCACACGAAACATTGTGGAATAATGATTTCAACCGTTGATACCTTGGGCCCACGGTAATGTTTATTTGCCATCCAACCTATTCATAATATCAAAAAGATATGAATGAAGAGAAAACACAAACATCAGCTTAATCCAAAACTTCTATGGCCTCCAAGAATTTTTCAATGGTAGAGGTTCAATCACACTATTTCCTGTGGTGTGGTCCACTTGAGCTTTGGATATGCTTCCCTTCTGTTCTTTAGACCATAAATTATCCGTAAACATGGATGAATGGAGTGGATAAAATAAATAAATAACAGTGGACCCCATAGAGCTTACTCTGGTTAGGGTAATGAGTAACTCACCTAAATGTAGTGGAGAGGGGTTTCCTTAAAATATTCATAATCAAATATTGGGCCTAGCTAAATGTGATTCACATATCCGAACCACTCATTATGTGTGTCCCACTTAGATGAGGGGTCAGAGCAAGTTTCAGCTGCATTCAAAACTCATGTGGGCCTCACCGAGTGCTTTTATATTTTTTAGGATGTCTTCACATAGTTTTAGACGGTATGGCCCATCTGAGTTTCGTATTTGGATGATTTTTGAGATATCTCATAACCTAAAAGCGACACATCAAATGCACAGTGTTGATGTTCGACACACATCATGATGGGCCCCACAAAACTTACTAACATTAATTATTAGGTTCTCAGGGGGTCAATAAGTTGGGTCACAATTTTGACAAGAATATTTGGCCCATTTTACATGTCTAGTCCATTTGCTCTATTTTACTGATCATCACCCTCAATTTGACTAGTTACTTGCCCTAATCATGCTACATATGAGAAAGATATTGAGCATACAAGATTGATCAACAATTTGAGTGAATTTTGATTTAAACGTCTGAAGTTATTTTCTCTTCAATCTGGACTGATCAAATTGTCCAAAAATAGTTAAAGGTCGTTCATAATATCAAAAAGATATGAATGAAGAGAAAACACAAACATCAGCATCATCCAAAACTTTTACGGCCTCCAAAAAATTTTCAATGGTACAAGTTCAATCACACTATTTCTTGTGGTGTGGATCACTTAAGCCTTTGATATGCTTCCTTTTTGTTCTTTAGACCTCAAATTATCTGTTAACATGGATGAACGGAGTGGATAAAATAAATAAATAATGTTGGACCCCATAGAATTTACTCAGTATGCTAAGTGTAATGAGTAACTCACCTATATGTAGTGGAGATGGGTTTCCTTAAAACATTCATAATCATATATTGTGCCTGCCCAGATGTGATTCACATATCCAACCCACTCATTATGTGTGTCTCACTTGGATGAGGAGTTAGACCAAGTTTCAGTTGCATCCAAAACTCATGTGGGCCCCACCAAGTGCTTTTATATTTTTTAGGATGTCTTCACATAGTTTTAGATGGTATGGCCTACTTGAGTTTTGTATACGGATGAGTTTTGAGATATCTCATAACCTAAAGGGGAAACATCAAATGTACAGTGTTGATGCTTGGCACACATCATGATGGGCCCCACAAAACTTACTAACATCAATTCTTAGGTTCTCACGAGGTCAATAAGTTGGGTCACAATTTTGACCAAAATATTTGGCCCATTTTACATGTCTGGTCCATTCACTCTATTTTACTGATCAATACCCTCAATTTGACTAGTTACTCGCCCCGATTAGGCTACATATGAGAAAGATATTAGGCATACAAGATTGATCAACAATTTGAGTGAAAATTGATTTAAACATCTGAAGTTGTTTACTCTTCAATTTGGACAAATTAGAATTGTCAAAAACGGTTAAAGGTTCAATTAGTAGATGTGCCTAATAATTTAGTAAAAAATGTTATTTTTTCACAAATAAATCTCAATTTTCATTTAAAAATCACGTTTTTTTTTTTCAAAATGTATATTGTTTTACTCTTAATTTTTCTTTCAAAACTTTTAACAAAATATCATATTTATTATCAAATATTTCAAAAAATAATAATAAAATACAAATTCTAAAATTTTACTGTCAAAATCTTAAAATTTTTATCATATTTTATTTTATTTTTATCAAAAAATTCAAAATGCCGATTTTTGCCGACGATGTATGTATTTCGTTGGTAAAAACCCTTTACCAACAATTATTTTCGTCGGTAATAAAATTTTATCAAATTTTATTTTATTTTTATCAAAAAATTCAAAATGCTGATTTTTGTTGACGATGTATGTATTTCGTCAGTAAAAAACTCCTTTACCAACGATTATTTTTGTAGGTAAAAAGTTCTTTTACCAATGATAGTGTATAACGTCAGAAAAATTAGCCTCTTCGATCTTTTGCCGATGAACTATTTGGTTCATCAGTAAAAATTATATTTACCGACAAAATAATCGTCGAGAAAATAGTTTTCACCTACGATAAATAATTTCATGGGGAAAAGTTTCCAGGCCATCGTTGTAAATGGTGGCGGGAACATATTCGGTCGTGGTAGGAATCTTTTGACGACGAAATCATATTTCGTTGGGGAAAGTCCTATTAACTGACAAAATTGTTTTCGTCAGAATAAGTTTGTCGATAAAAGGCCAATTTCGTGAAGCCATCACACATGCAATCTTACTCACAGCAACGTGTTGTGAACCGCAACGCATGAACGATCGTCTACTTGGATGAGACATAGGCCACCAACAGTATCCAGATGGAAGATCTAGACTGTCTAGATCCAAGAGAAAGGAATTTCAGTCCACTCCGCGTCGACCAAGTGAAGGAAGTGGAACGGAAGTCCCGCTCGCTATAACTGCAGACGCAGATCCAAACCTTTGTCTAAGAAAGCTAGTCACACCAAGATCCATCTCTACAACCTTTCGACCATCCTGGTCGTCCGGACCTCTCTAAAGAGGAACCGACACTCTCCACATCGACCCTCTCCTTTCATTACGCATGCAAGGAGATGCGTAAGTGTCTGAAATTCAGACTGTGTAACTGAATCTATTGGTCAGACGTAACTAGACTTACGCAAGAATTCTCTATAACTGAATGCATAAGGGGCCCTCCAGATTCAGACCGACTATAAAAAGCTTTGTCCATTCCATCCGAAAGAAAAATAAGAAAGAGAAAGAGAGAGAAAGCTATCAGCCGTGAGTTGCACTCCACGGAGAAAAGAGAGAGGTTGGCAGTGTCCGACCAAGAGAATAAGAAAGAAAAGAAAGGAAAGAAAAAGAAAAGAAATAGAAAGAGAAAGAGAAAGAGGAATACCAGCAACTCCAGACGTCTGAGGTAGGCCACGCCCAATTTTTCCTTCTAGACCCCTTCTTCCCCTTCTTTCCACATCTCGATTAAACTCACTAACAAATCTAACCATTAACAAGTTATTAGACACTAGGCTAAGGGTTTAATACCTCAACACATACACACCTTCAAGGAGGAAACGACACTAGAGGTGAGGGTTTTATCCTTTAAGCTTACAGTACTTTAAGTTGATATGTTTTATCTTACCTGTTACATACTACGTTTTCATATTGCTATGATTTCTTTCTTGTAATTATTTGATTTATCATCAACAACATTCTACCCTTTTGGGAATTTTGGACATGATGTTTATTAGCAGTGATTTTTACTATTTCATGTGAAGCGAGGGGTACAAGTCTTGCCCTTTGCCCTTACTAATTTTTTTGAGTTAGCCTTGCTAGTTGTCTATTGATTGAGTTGGCCATTGCCACTCATCTCCTTATATTATTGGCCTCGTGCTATTTATTTTCAAGGCCTGGGGTAGGTATCTTAATATTCCTAAACTCCCTGAATTAATGAATTTCCTCTTTTGGTACAAGTACTTTGTTAGGAATCCCTCTTCTAGTGATCGAATAAATATCGTGGACGTAATGTGTTTTCGGTAGCGGCCCTGGGGCGACACGTAATTCCATGTTTTATGGGTGATGGTGCACAAATTGGTGTTTGTAAATCGTTATACGTGTTACATCAATTATTTTCTTTTTTTTGCGGGTTGGATGTCGCAATTAGTCGCTCCAATCCGGGCTGCGTGATTCACCCAGTCATGTGTTTTGTTCGTCTTAGGATAACCGCATAAATTCATATAAAACGTGGGACACACCGGTGAATCTCCGTAGTATGGGATGCGGGGTGAGTCGAATAACTATAATCGTATTCCACATTGTGGCGTTTGGGAAGTGTGATAAACCGCATATACTTTCTTAGGCATGCATCTCATATAGATTGCTTGTGCATATGATATCTACTGTAGTTGTGGAGTACGAGACATTGGAACCCTGTTACATTACTTTTACGAAACTCTTAAATTATTATCAATCTTAAAGGATGGCAATCACTATGAGTAGGGCATTAACCCTCTTCCACCTGAATAGATGATGCAGGTGATGTACAGATTAAAGACCTAGAGAACCATCTCCCTATAGAGGACTATACTGAAAGAATACGGAGATAGTTTTATTATTTAGTTTTATACTTTCACTGCGAACTCGATTAATGTAACCAGCTTCCATTGAGAAGGCATTTGATTATTTTTTAAATTTCTTTACTCTGATGAAATAATCAATCTAGTTGATTTTATTCTTGTGAATGTTACCTTCATTAATATATCCAAATGCGATTTAAATAATAAAAAAAGGTGCGATTGCTGAAGCATCCAAGTTTTACATTAATAACACCTGGTTTTCTCGGGCACGAGTATAAACTCTGGCTATGAAAATTCGAGACTTCTGTCACGCCCCAAACTCGAAAACCAGGCTCACAAAATCCCGATCGCCGAATCTGGCCCTAACAGCCTCCGTAGAATCCCATTCTCGGCTCTCAGCGCCCATTCGATAGGTTCCGATCCTGGGATGCTACGAGGAGGATTTTTAACATCAGTTTGATTCATGATAAGCATAACCAAAAGCATAACCCACAAATAACAACCAAAAACTCTATTACATTTTCACTATGATCAAAAACTTTACAAGTACAATAAGCATAAAGGGAAATACAATGATGATGAGCAAAAGCTTCAAGATGATCTACAAAGTGCTCCTGCCTCAGCGCTGCTGCACCTTAACGTCAGCTGCACGCAATGGTCATGCGTAAGCTTATGAAAAGCTTAGAGGGTGGTGAAAGTGTGTGCGCAAGGTAGTAATGCAATATCAGAGTAATGTGAAATATGCTGATGGATCCATGAATACTATTGGCCATACCAAGGCTATGCGATGCAAGACATGAATGATGTCGACCATACCAAGGCCATGTTATGTGAAATACAACTCAAGCATACAAATCCTCATCTAAGTTCACATATCAATACAATTCAATTCTAAAATTTCATCGGGGTCTAGTACACTCTAAATCAGATCGTCGCCCCATCACGCGCAATAAGGTAAGTGAAAGAGACCTCACTATCCGCCTGCCAATATCGGGCTAAGCTCGTCGATAGCGGATCCATTCCTCGAGCTGGTCAAACTCAGCCTAACTTTGCCCCCTCCTCTTGGGCGGATAAGGCCACACCCCCTTCCAACCGACCATGACACAATGGAAAGAGCGGCCACCTGGTAATCATCACTCAACGCTTATGCACCCACTTGGTTTAGACATTGGAGCAACCTCTTGGTACCATAAGGGTTTAGGGACTTTCACCCAGGGATATCTATAGCACCCCGTGTAGAATAAAAATTTCAGTATCCAATCCTACCAACCACGATATGCTTGTGGAAGCTACGACCCTGATATCACTAGGGCGTACAGTCACCATGTCACACAATGTGAAATGCATGAATCACATTATCCAGTCATGTAGAAATCCTGCGCATATCGTGCGCTCATGTGAGGCAACACCGCTTAATCGGGAGCCCCTAAACAATCTGCCCGAAGGCATATGCTATGATCAGTCACTTCTCATATCAAGCATACATAAGATGCGTATGATCATGAATCATGAAACTATACTAAATATGTTATATGGTAATGGATGTTGTTTGTAACGAAGATGAGCCTAGACAACCTACAAGTATGGGCCTAACAATAGGCCCTAAGGAGAAATATAATGCGGACATTTAACTAACATTATTCATACAATGTGGATGTCAAACCAACATTTCTTCCAAGGCATGGCCTACATTGTAACGACCACACACATTCATTTCATTGGGCCTCGCTTATAGGCTTCACATACATCGCATCGGGTCCCGAATACACATTAGGTGGGCCTCGCACCTGGGCCTCAAATATATCACAATGGGCCTCTTATGTCAAACGGGCCACATTTCATGGGCCGCATTATATGAGCCACAGCAATGGGCTTCAGGTATATCAAATAGGCTACACCGATGGGCCTCATTTGTATCAAATCGGGCCCAACCTCATGTATATTTGAGATCCGACCTATTCATAAGCTAACATAGAGATAAATGAAGTGAAAATAATATCAACTTAATTGGAAACCACCACGGCCCTAGAAGTTTGAACGGTGGGTGTCACTGTCCACTATTTAAGAGTGGGGTCCACCCGAACCTTAGATTTGACTCACCACTATCTTCCCATGCCGTAAAATGATCTCACAAATGGTTAGACGGCATGGATACAACACTTGCATCATGGTGGGCCTCACCGTTCAAATAGTGGACGGTATCGATATACATTAATGTGGGGCCTGCCACCAACAAAGGAGTAGCTAGGTGGTTGTTGCACTAGGAGGGCAAAGGTGGGTCCCACATCGGGCCCACCACCATATACATATTATATAGTATATAATATGTAATATATAGTATGTAATATATAATATATAGTATAATATATTATATAGCAGTGGGACCCATAGAACTCCCCGTCACCAGATGGCAGTGAGACGATGATGAACAACATTGCTTCCTGACGTCATAAACATGAAAAGGAGTAAGAACATGCTTAAAGCCATCGCAGACCCATTGTAATTTCAGTCACAATAGACCATTAATAACTAAAACCATTCCTTTATTATCAACTAAAATTAACATCAATTCAATCTTAAACAAAAGACACAGGCAACAGGTCCTCCCATCACGCTACAAGCTTCACCTCCTAGCCCTAGCTAAGAGGTTTAGCTCAACATGATTGGGCTAATCTCTAACAAAAGAAAAACATAAATAAATAAATAAAAATAACAAAGGAAAAATTGATTTAGGAGCTGCTCCATGTCCACCCCATGTTGATCTCTCCCTTTTATAACTACTACTGATGTGTAGAGGTCGGTTTTAAGAACCTACTCCAAATTGTCGCACGACGTGCGTAACATTTACGCACCCAGAAAATGCTAATAGCTGCGTCGGACCAGTTTCAGCGCAGCTGTCCAATCCATTTTGGTCATCTAACTCACTCAGGCTCTATGGTGGTTGTCGTTTTTGGCCAGGGATCAACCTGGATGGTTCAGATTCCCCATCCGATCAAAGGTAGTGGGCCACCACGTCTCCAGGACGTTTGGCTCTTACGGACTGCGCGTAACAGAGATGAAAGTCTCTGATTCTACAATGCTTGGTTGGCATCCTGCTAAAAGTTTCTGTGAAATCCACTCCTATTGGAATCACATCGAAAAAATGGTCAGATATGGATGGCTTTGGATCAGGTTCAGTGTGGCCCACGTGATCAATCGTGTGGCGATCGTCCCAACGTTCAGCAAGATAATGGCTAATATCTAGCATTTCCCAAACCGAGATCACCCAGATATTGATTAACTCCTTCATCCGGTTTTGGATCAGATCATGCTGGTGGGGCGAGATGATGGCCCACCTTGATCATCCGCAAGTCCCTGTTTCACTTATGCCAGTAGGAGTGAAGAAGGAAACTCCTTCTTTCGATCAAAGACAATCTGATCGTCTTTTGTTGTAACGGTGCACGGTGCGTGCACAAATAGTTGTAGCATACATGACACATTGTAGGGCCCTCAATAATATATATATATATATATATATATATATATATATATATATATATATATATATATATATATATATATATATATATATATATATATATAATCTACACTGTCCATTTGCTTCTTCATCTAATTTAAGGGGTTGATACCAAAATCGAAGCATATCCCAAGATCAGGTAGGCCCCATTTTGACGATTTGTGGGCTGATTAGTCTGTTGGGACACTTTTACAAAGATCCAAGGGCTAAAATTTGACGTGTACAGTTAATTTATGACCCTTAGACCATGTATGAAGTTTTGAACCGAACGGATGGTGGAAATCCTATGATCTTACATTCTGGATGATTTTTGAGCCACTTAAGCTTCAATTTCTCGATTTTCGTGGATCCCTGGCGTGTAATTCCATCGATCTTGGTCTCATGGAGTCCCTCTCTTTCCTTGGTGAATTCAAACCGTCAAATCTACGCTTTTAGTACCCTTTTCCAGTCCAAGCTCCTAAATACACCTTGCATCAAAAACACGATTAAATTGAGTTATTAAACGGTATCATGCTTGTAAATCCAAGCAATAACTGGGGTCTAATATGCAATATTTGACCCTCAACATAACCCCCAACCAGCATTTTGCTAGTCTTGAGCAAAACATGCGAAAATTAAGTTGAGAATTATAGGACGATTTCTATGAACTCGAGTGAGTTTTGGAAAACAATCCAAATACGAAAATTTTAGGATTCATGAATGTTGGGTATTACTTTCTCATGGACTCAAACACACAGTAAACATCATAATTAAGTTCAAAGTATTAATCCATCAATTAGAATAATTCTAAACATTGAGACCCATGGGTGTATATTGTAATCTCGATTTGTCACCATTAAAATTCAATTTGTTATTTCATGATATCATTGGTAATTAACAAGAGAATTCATGATAACCAAAACCCGAACCAAAACCTGCCTCAGAAATTTCAACTTTTGATTTTTCTCTTAAATGCCAAGGAGGGGAATTGAATCCTTACCTATAGGGAGAAAACCTATAGTGCAGACTGTACACCCAACCCTTTTCAAATATCATCTATGGAGAAACAAATCCTCACCTATAGCGAGCAAACCTATGGTGAGGATTATTGGCCCAAATCTTTCCAAAGGTATCTCTTTTTTTTTTTATCATATCAATCCTGTTAGGAAAATGTTCTAGGCTAGTTCCTTTCATAGTTAATGATTACCAAATTAACCGTTCAATATCAAACTGAAATCTTAATATGGAAGCGCGATGTGACATGTGAAATCATGACTCAATCAATATTTATAGCTTCCAACCATGGATTAATAACTCGAACATAACTGTGAAATCTAACAGATACTGAATCCAAGAGGCATAAATTACCAACATCACATATCTTCAAATTCTAAGTCACAAATGGATGTTAAAATCGCTTCAAATTCATAAGAATCTCTAAAAAATTTTAAAATTTTTTACAATTTTTGCTCAAGACCATGAAAACACTGATTAGGAAACCTAATCTTTCACCCCCAACCTAAAATCTACATTGTCCTCAATGTAAAAGAAATGACCATGCAATGCATATGGGACAATAAAAGCAAAGTGATGGGAAGATAGTACCTGGACAACGAATCGAGAGAGATTTTTCAAGAGATCGTAGCATGGATGCCGGTCAGCACGAGAGAAAATAAAATAAAAATAACAAAAATAAAATCCTACTTATATCACTTTCACAAGTGCTCTCGATTGCATTTAGCGTATGCAACAAGCCTTTAAACCCCTAAGTTACCCCTAGTGGACGAGTTATAGTCTCGTGAGGGTTTGCAGTAATGTTACCCACAAACATTGAATCGATCATGTCGCAAGGTTCCCCTTCTGGTTAATATCTTGATAAGTTTCTCAGTACGTTCCTCAACAGGATCATCCAAAAGCCCTTTTTTGCAATAGGCTTGGGCGCCCTGGAGCTTGACTTTCAAGAGAAACTTATGTACCTCATGAAAAATCTATCGTTGATCGCTTGAGGTTTCCAAAGTATGTACGATTCACCTGTGTCAGAAAAAGTTTCAAAGTTAGTGTCCCATGGTGAATCAGAGACTACAAGTAGATCAATTTGAGAAAAAATTTTAAGAAGTGGTGTAGTCTCAACACATTTCGAAGTCTCAAACTTCGGTTTAATTTTCAGCTCCTCCTCCCTTAATGGTAAACAGCGAGGATCTAGGGAGGGAGGGGCTTCAGAGTAAGTTAAGGGTTCTCTCGGTCAGTGATGACTACCGAGATGTTGTCTTGCAAGACATTCACTATGTCTCTTATCATATGATCTTTTGAATCTGCAAAGTGTGCCAAACAATTATCCAAAGAGTTGGAACATTCAGTTGAAAGAAGTTCATTCATCCTATCGAGATCTATGATGATATGTACAATAACTCCTTTATCTTCTTCGAGAGTAGAAATAAGCATACTCTCTTGTTTGTTCTCAAGGTGAGATGAAATCACCACCGGGTATATTTCTTCTTGACCTAAATGGGCATCTTCTAAATTAAAGAGTAAAGGTTTTAGATCAAGCTTCGGTGGCTTGAGGTTAGACAATAGAGGCACGGCATCAGTTTGGGGTAATTCTTCAAATTGTGGCCTCCACTGGTTAACTTTAAGTACCGACGCAGTATTAAGCAAGACACACCTCTCCCTAATCATGTCATCATCCAAGTAATGGGAGTGTTCTAGGCATGTCTCTAGAGAGTCAGAGGATAAGATCAGAGGTGTTCCATCTTCCACGAAAGAATCAATCATTTTAATATCATGAAAATCGTCATCATCTTCTGAGTTTCTACCATTATTGAAAAAAAATGTTTGACTCCGATGTCATATTCCCGAAAGACATAGTCATGACACCATTTCTGCAATTGATAATTGTGTTTGAAGTGGAAAGGAATGGGCGACCAAGAATAACGGGAATCTGAGTGCTCATGTTATTGATTGGTTCGGTGTCCAGGATGATAAAATCTATAGGGTACTAAAATCTATCGACCTGGATCAATACATCCTCAATTATCCCTCTTGGTACACGAATGGAGCGATCAGCAATTTGTAGTTTGGTTAGGGTGGATTTTAATTCACCCAAACCTAACTGTTTGTATACCGAGTAGGGAATCAGATAGACGCTTGCTCCTAAGTCAAGAAGTGCGTGATCAATTCGATAGTCCCCGATTACACATGATATGGTTGGGCTACCGGGATCTTTGAATTTTTACAGCACGTCTTGCTTCAGGATGGCACTCACTTTCTCAGTTAAAAAGATTTTCTTTTGAATGCTTTGTCGTCTTTTGGTCGTGCATAGGTCTTTTAGGAATTTGACATATAAAGATATTTATTTTACGACATCAAGTAGAGGAATGTTGACTTTCACTTGTTTCAACACTTCTAGAATATCCTGAGAGTTAGAGAGAGGTTTTGGTGCAACCAACCGTTGGAAAAATGGAGTAACTGACTTCTTTAGAAGTTCCGGTTCTAATTTTTGTGGGGCATCACTAGATCCATCATTGTTGTCCTCTTCTAATTCTTGAGGCTTTTCGGGCCTAACCGAAAGGGTTTTATCAATAATCTTCCCACTCCTAAGAGTGGTGATGGATTTAGCGTGCTCCATCTGATTTGAAGAGCTTGGGTTGCCAACTTCAGATTACAGCTTTGGATTGGGAAGAGGTTGAGCTAGGAAGCTCTCCTTATTCACAATCTTATTTTTAACCTTAAGTTCTTGTAGTGTTTTGTTAAGGTCTTGCAAGGCTTGTAGCATACCCTGATTGAAATGATCTTGCTTTTCAAAATATTTTAAAATCGGATCCTCTTGAGATTTCTCTTGTTGTTGTTTGAAGTTTGATTAAGGAAACCTTGAGGGGTAGAAGTTTTTAGATGATTTTTTCAATCAGGATTGTACGTATTAGATGTAGGTCCATTGAAAGGTCTTTGATAGTTATTTATGACATTAGCTTGTTCATTCAACACTCCTTGAAAGGCAGGTATTGCGAGATAATTTTCAATTGTGTGAATGTTACAATCACAGATGCCGCAAACAATTTCATTAACCTTATCCTTCTTTCCTTCCATGGCCTCGAATTTTCTTATGAGAGTCGTCACTTTATAATTGAGATCATCCTCTTCTTTCAGGAGATACAATCCACCTTTCTCTTTAGATTGAGTTGGCCTAGACATGGTCCCATAATTGTATTTTTTTAGCAAGTCGATCGAGGTAATCCCATACATCATTGACATCTTTATTCATAAATTCTCCATTACACATTGTCTCGACCAATTGGGCATAGAAAATGTCAGTCCATCATAGAAAAAAATTATAATGTGCCACGTTTCAAAGCCGTGTTGTGGGCATGAACTGAAAAGATCCTTTAACCTTTCCCAACATTGGAAGAATGTTTCATCCTCCTTTTGGGCGAAGTTCATGATTGCTTTTCTAAGGGTAATCGTTTTATGATGTGGAAAAAATTTCTTTATGAATTCCCTCTACATGTCATTCCATGTGCCAATAGATCTGGGACGCAGTGAATGTAACCACGTCTTAGCCTTCTCCTTCAAGGAAAAGGGAAGGAGTTTCAGCCTGACTATATCCTCAGATACATTAGGAAAGTTTAAAGTGGCTATGATCTCATCGAACTCTTTCAAATGTAAGTATGAAATTTCCGATTCAAGCCTATGAAATTTATGAAGGAGTTGGATAACCCCTGGCTTGACGTTCATATGTCCTGTATTTTTAGAAAAAATCATGCATGAGAGCGTACTCACCCCCACTGGTTGTAAATAATCTCATAAAATACGAGGCGGGGGTGCTTGATGCACCTCATTCTCATCCTGAATGTCCTCCACCCTAGGTGGGGGTAGTGTTTCCGGTTGATTTGCAGCCATTACTTTAATTAACTCTAGGGATCTCGAGTGGTTTCTAGTCTTGTGATTGACAGTCAACCCCTCAACTAATCCGCCTTCGGTCAAGAGATGTCGAGTGTTATCATGAACCTACTTGGGCATGAAACACTCGCAGTCCTCAATCAAATTCTAAACCTAATCCTAAGAAATAAAAATCTAGAAAAAAAGAGAGGGTTGGAAAGAAGTTACCAAATTGGAGTCCCTAAGCTAAAAACTTGCAAACAAAATAAAAAAAAGTTAGTTTCTTAAAAATAGAAAATCTAAGGGTAGAAAGTTTCTAAAATTCGAAAGAATTTCTAAAAAGAAAAGAAGAAAGTCTCTAAAAATAAAATAACAGAAAGGAAAGATGAAATAAATTAGAAAAGTTCCTAAACAAAACCTAATCTAAAAAAACTAGAAAATCAAGAAGAGATTACCAATTTAGGTGGTATATGTTAGAGTCCTACAAAACAGGGAAAACAGGTTAGTTCTAAAAATCAAATAGAAAGAAAAAACTAAAGTTAGTAAAACCCTAATCTTAACCTAATTCTAAAACCAATTAATTTCAAAAATACGTAGCCGTCAATCCCTGGCAACGACGCCAAAAACTTGTTCACTCCCCAAGTGCAGGGTTGTGATGTAGTAATAAACTTGGTAAGACCGAGGTCGAATCCAAGGGACTGATACTTGTACGTTATCTGAAACTAAATAGAACTAGAACTAGAGTAAGGTGGAATCTAAATCAAGTATTTTTAAGAGAATAATGGTGAATAATTAACTAAAATCTAAGGAATTCAGGGAAAGAAAACTAGGGATTCAGAGGATCCACTTGTAGAGATCAGGGAAATTTTATGCCCGCTTCAAGAATCATGGAAAGTAACTAAACTGCCGTTGATATAGTTTTAAAGAGATGAAAGATATATGAATTAGAATGGATTCCATCACCAAACCATGCCCAGGAGACAAAGCAAATAATAGAATTAAACTAATTACCAACCAATCAACATGCTACGAGGTATAGGATACCGTCATCCGACCATGCCCAGGAGACGATGATGAACAACAATGCTTCCTGACGTCATAAACATGAAAAGGAGTAGGAACATGCTCAAAGTCATCGCAGACCCATTGTAATTTCAGTTACAACAGACTATTAATAACTAAAAACATTCCTTTATTATCAACTAAAATCAACATCAATTCAATCTTAAACAAAAGGCACATGCAACAGGTCCTCTCATCACACTACAAGCTTCACCTCTTAGCCCTAGCTAAGAGGTTTAGCTCAACATGATTGGGCTAATCTCTAACAAAAGAAAAATATAAAAAAAAAAGAAAAACAAAATAACAAAGGAAAAACTGATTTAGGAGCTGCTCCACGTCCACCCCGGCTGGATTTCCTCCTTTCCCTATGCTGATCTCTCCCTTTTTATAGCTACTACGGATGTGTAGAGGTCGGTTTTGAGAACCGACTCCAAATTGTCGCATGACGTGCGTAACGTTTACGCACCCAGAAAATGCTAATAGGTGCATCGGACCAGTTTCAGCACGGTTGTCCAATCCGTTTTGGTCATCTGACTCACTCAGACTCTATGGTGGATGTCATTTTTGGCCAGGGATCAACCTGGATGGTTCAAATTGCCCATCCGATCAAAGGTAGTGGGCCACCACGTTTCCAAGACATTCAGCTCTTACGGACTGCGCGTAACAGAGACGGAAGTCTCTGATTCTACAATGCTTGGTGGGCCTCCTGCCGGAAGTTTCTGTGAAATCCACTCCTATTGAAATCACGTCGAAAAAATGGTCAGATATGGACGGCTTTAGATCAGGTTCAGTGTGGCCCACGTGATCAATCGTGCGACGATCGTCCCAACGTTCAGCAAGATAACAGATAATATCTGGCGTTTCCCAGACTGAGATCACCCAGATCTTGATTAACTCCTTCATCTGGTTTGAATGGATGGATCAGATCATGCTGGTGGGGTGAGATGATGGCCCACCTTGATCATCCGTAAGTCCCTGTTTCACTTACGCCAGTAGGAGCGAAGAAGGAAACTCCTTTCGGTCAAAGATAATCTAACCGTCTTTTGTTGTAACGGTGCATGGTGCGTGCGCAAATAGTTGTAGCGTACATGACACATTGTAGGGCCCTCAATAATATATATAAAAAATCTACACTGTCCATTTTCTTCTTCATCTAATTTAAGGGGTTGATGCCAAAATTGAAGCATATCCCAAGATCAGGTAGGCCCCATTTTGACGATTTGTGGGCTGATTAATCTGTTGGGACACTTTTACAAAGATCCAAGGGCTAAAATTTGACATGTACGGTTAATTTATGACCCTCAGACCATGTATAAAGTTTCGAGCCGAACAGATGGTGAAAACCCTATGATCTTGCATTCTGGATGATTTTTGAGCCACTTGAGCTTCAATTTCTCGATTTTCGTGGATCCCTGGCATGTAATTCCGTCGATCTTGGTCCCATGGAGTCCTTCTCTTGCCTTGGTGAATTCAAACCGTCAAATCCACGCTTTTAGTACCCTTTTCCAGTCTAAGCTCCTAAATATACCTTGCATCAAAAACACGATTAAATTGAGCTATTAAACGGTATCATGCTTGTAAATCCAAACAATAACTGGGGTCTAATATGCAATATTAGACCCTCAACAGTGGGCCATCTCATACGGATGGACAACATGGATACAACAAATACAGTGGTGTGGCCCACCGGAATGGATGGGCACCCATGACCATACCCCCATGTCAGCCACCACCACAGGATCAACACCAAAACCTCTAGTGTTGAAATGAGGCATCTTTCACTCATTCTGCCACTCGAGCTATGGACTGGGTGGGTCCCAGTGTTGAAATGGGGTATCTCCATTTAGTCTACCAGTTAAGCCATGGATCTGGGCGTTGAAAATGGGCCCCACACGGATGGTGGGTCCCACCGTCCAGGTGCAATGGATGATTTGGATAAAACACATAAATCATGTGGCCCACCAAAATGGATGGGTAATGTGGGTGGGTCCTATGGACCCCACCGTCAGTCCACACCCATGCCAGTACACACTTCATGTTAACCACCTCCATAGGGATCAATACCATGACCTCAGTGTTTAAAACAAGGTGTAAGACCCGTATCGTAGTCCGTACCATTTCGTAGACTTTCGCGGTCTTTCTAGTTGAATTCCGGCAACCTTCGACCCTTAACCGGTATTTGCACGTGACCCTGATTCATATACCGTTAACCTGAGTCGGCTCCACCCGAGACTTATACCATAGCGACCGCGCCGTCGCTGCAATTTCGATGTCGCGACTTGCGCGTCGAGGCGATACCCTGGTCAGGAGATGTGGGCCAGCGTTCGATGCGAGGAAAATGCAGCGCGTAAGAAAACCCAAGAGAATCTCTACGAGATGTCACATCAATCCATCAATCCATCAATCTCAACATTTCAAGTACACATCACCTTTCACCCTTTCCCAAGCAAGCCCCAAAGTCAAAAAGTTCTTACAAAGCCATACTTCTCTTACACAAATTGCCATAAAAGTCAAAAAGCTCGTACACCCATCACTCACCACATCCATCACCCATCAATCTCTCTCTCTTTACAACTCTCTCTCTCATTTCTCAAGCTTTATTCCAAGCAACTAAAAACTTCCATACGTATGAGCTTCTCCAAGCCTTCCTAAGCAACAAAGGTGGCCTACTTTCCTACCCTTTCATCTCCCATCTCAACTATCCAAACCTCATCTCCTCCGTTGGAATCGAAGCTAAGGAGCCAAGGAACCCAAGGGAGTAAGAAGATCGAATGGTTGGTTCTTTGATAGGGTAGTTTTCATGTTTTTAAGATGGGTCAAGTGAGGCCAACCGATCAATGGTTTGGATCTCACTTGGGACCTTAAGATGTGGCCGATGATCCACTTTGATCATCATGATCATTCCATGATGGGGCCATTTTCCATGGACCCCATCATGATGTTTATTTTTCTTGTATACCTAGGGCCATTTAGACTGTCTATTTTAGTGGAGAAGGGATCTCCACCGTTGGATTTTGATTTAATGGGCCCATGTGTAATGGGACCCACTTGATGTATGATTGGTTGCAAGGGAGGGCCCATAATGTTAGGGTCACTCCATCATGTGTGTCCCACTCTCTATCACTTTCTCTCCCTCTATATTTCATTTTCTTTTATGAGATCATGATATGGTTGTGTGACCCACTTGAATGGACCCCACCATGAGGCATGTATTCTATCCAAACCAATACAAGTGGGGCCCACTTTGTGTGTGTTGTATCCACACCATCCTCCATGAGGTGGCCCACCTAAGCAGGGCCCACCTCTAATGCATTTGTTACGTGACGCTGGACGTGGTTTGAAAAACATAAATATCAGCTTGTTTCTAAGCTTATGGGTGGCCCACTCATGTAGGCCCCACCTTGATGTATGTATTCAATCCAAGTCGTCCACCTCATTCCCTGAATCATTTTAGGCATTGAGCCGAAGAACGAGGCTGATCTGAGCATCTGGTGGGCCATAACATAGAAAACTTCGGTGGTTACCGTTGAAAAATCGCCTGATGTTTCTATACACCCAAAAATCTCAAACTTTGGACTCATTTTTCCTGTTATGAGCCGTAGAATCCAATGGTTGGAATGGATTTTCTGATTGTGGGCCCTACCTGTGGAAAACCACAGGTAGATTGATTTTTCAAAAAATAAAATAAAATGCAAATAAAGTACAGCGCCTGCTGCCTCTGACATTGCAGCAGCACGCTGCTGCATGTGATGGGCAGGCGGCCAGCGACCCACGGCTCCAGCCATGGGCCCCACCATGATGTGTATTTTCCATCCAACCCATTCATTTAGTAGGCCCTATCCTGAGGTAGGCCCCCTCCAAATTTCAGCTCCATTCAAAGCTCGGGTGGCCCACATTGCAGGAAACAGTGGGATTAAACCTTTTCCATTGAAACCCTTTTATGGGCCACAGAAGATTTGGATCAAGATGAAATTTGGTTTTTTTTATTCATCCTGGTCCAGGTGACCTTATCAATGGATTGGATGGCATATCAACATGATGGTGGGCCCCACGTGGAGCTCACAGTGATGTATGTGCCCACAGTGATGTGGGTGTTCTTTTCGCACCGTCCACTGCTGTGGACGGTGGAGCCCACCTAGATGTATGTGTTTTATTCACACCGTCCACCATGGATGGTGGAACCCACCATGGTACATGTGTTTCACCACACCGTCCAGGGCTGGACGGTGGGACCCCATTGATGCATGTGTTCTTCCCATGCCTTCCAATTATATGGGACCCACCATGATGCATGGATTGCACCCAAGTCCATCCATCCATTTTAAAAGCTCATTTTATATTATGACTTAAAGAATGAGCCAGATCCATAGTCCAAGTGGACCCCACCTTGGCATGTTATGAGGCCCATCTTGACTTATCTAAGGTAGTCTATTGGGGCCCACTTTGATGTGGACGGAAGGCCCATGTTATGAGGCCCATTCGATGTATTTGTGGCCCATGGTTGAGGCCCACTTTGATATATATATATATATATATAAGGCCCAATGGGTGTGGCCCATTTGATACACATAAAGCCCATGTGATTAGGCCCATTTGATGCATTCTAAGGCCCACGAGTTATGACCCATTGCAATGTACATAAGGCCATTGGTGTGGCCCATTGATGTGGCCCACTTGATGAACATAAGGCCCATATGATATGGCCCATTTAATGTATTTAATGCCCAATGGGATGTACCTAAGGTCCAATGCAATGTGTGATCCCAACATGGTTTATGTGATGATGTTTACGACGGGTTACACCTTGGGAGCAATGTTGGTTTGACGTCCACATTGCAAGTATAATGTTGGTTAAATGTTCGCATTACGACTCTCCCTAGGGCCCATTGTTAGGCCCGTACTTGTTGTGTGTAGGCCGTCTAGGCCATCTGCATTGTAACGATAGTGCGTTATTTCATAACATGAATAGTATAGTTCCATGATTCATGATCATACGCATCATATGTATGCTTGATATGAGAAGTGACTGATCATAGCATATGCCTTCGGAAAAATTGTTTAGGAGCTCTCGGATAGGCGATGTTGCCCTACATGAGCGCTCGTTAGGCGCAGGATTGCTACATAACTGGATAGTGTGATTCATGCATTCGCATTGTGTGATATAGTACTATACGCCCTAACGACATCAGGGCCGTAGCTTCCACAGGCGTATCGTGGTTGGAAGGATTGGATACCGAAAATCTTGATCTACATGGGGTGTTATATATATCCTTGGGTGAAAGTCTCTAAACCCTTATGGTACCAAGAGGTTGCTCTAACATCTAGACCGAGTGGGTACAGGAGCATTGAGTACCGATTACTAAATGGATGCGCTTTCCACTGTGTAGTGGTTAGTTGAAAGGGGGTGCGGCCTTACCCGTCCGAGTGGAGGGGGCAAAGCTAGGCTGAGTTTGACCAGCTCGAGGAATGGGTCCGCTATCGACGAGTCGAGCCCGATATTGGCAGACGGATAGTGAGGACTCTTCCACTTATCTTATTGTGCGTGATAAGACGACGATCTGGTTTAAAGTGTACTAAACCCCGGTGATATTCTAAATTTGAGCTGTATTGATATGTGGACTTAGAGGAGGATTTGTATTCTTGAGTTGTATTTCACATCGCATGGCCTTGGTATGGCTGATATCATTCATGTATTGCATCGCATAGCCTTGGTACGGCTAATGGTATTCATGGATCCCTCTGCATATTCTGCATTACTTTGATTACTACCTTGTGCACGCACTTTCACCATCCTCTAAGCTTTCTATAAGCTTATGCACGACCGTTGCGTGCAGGTGACGTTGGAGCACAGCAGTACTGAGGTAGGAGCGCTTTGCAGATCATTTTGGAGTTATCGTCCACTATCATTGTATTTCCCTTTATACTCATTGTACTTGTAAAGTTTTTTATCATAATGGAAATGTAATGGAGTTTTTGATTGTTGTTTGTGGGTTATGCCTTTGGTTATGCTTATTATGAATCAAACTGATGTTGAAAATCCTCCTCGTAGCATTTCAGGATCAGAACCTGTCGAATGGGCGCTGGAAGCTGAGAATGGGGTTCTAGGAGGCTGTTAGCGTCAGATTCGGCGATCGGGAATTTTGTGAGCCCGGTTTCTGAGTTTGGGGCATGACATGAGGTATCTTTCACTTCGTCTGCCACGTGAGCTGGGGAGCCGAGTGGGCCCACGTTGGATCACACTTCACTAGCAGCCACCCCCACTACTAGCCACCTCAAGGTGGGCCCCCTATGGACGGTTGGGATGACATATAAACATCATGGTGTGTCCCACATAGATGGGGTCCACCGGTAGATGGCATTGATGAAATACACACATCATAAGTGGGCCATGATCATAGAAAGAGAGAGAAAGAGAGAAGAGGGAAGAAAGATATCGGCATGGATGGAGGGGCCCCGCCACTATGGGCCCCTCTTTGATACAAGGCCTACATCAAGGTGGGTCCCACATATGTGGACCATTAAATAATTAAAAAAAAAGATAAAAGATAAACATCCAAGATCACCCACCGGCTTCTTCTTGCACCATAAGCTTCCTTTGCTCCTTAGCTTCGATTCTAACGGAGGAGATGAGGTTCGGATGGTTGAGATGGGAGATGAAGGGGCAGGAAAGGTGGGCCACACTTGTAGCTCTCTTGGAGTGAAAGAGCTTGGACGTATGGAGCCCTCTTACTTGGGAAAAGTAATTTGAAAATGAAGGAGAGAGAGGGTTGTAAAAGAGAGAGGAGAGAGAGAGAGTGATGGTTGATAGAGTGATGGATTGTCACGTCCCAAACCCGAAAATCGGATTCACAGGAATCCTGATCACCAAATTCGGTGCCAACAGCCTCCGTAGTATCCCATTCTCGGCTCCTAACATTCATATACCAGATTCTGATCCTGGGATCCTACAAGGAGGATTTTTTTTTAATGTACATTTAACTAGTAATAAGCATAACCACAAGATTACCCAATTCATGAAAGCAACATCATCATCACATGTCCACTAATATAATCATTTGAGTACAACACTGAAAGGAAAATACATAAATAGAAAATCAAGCTCCAGAAGACCATTGTGCGCTTCAAGCTCAACACTGCTGCAACCTAATATCACCTACACGCATCTATCGTGCATAAGCTTATAAAAAGCTTAGAGGGTGGTGTAAGTGTGTGCACAAGGTAAGTGCCAAGTATTCAATACAACGTCATAATCATACAATACCGGAAAACCGATAATCCATAAACCATATAATGTCTGAATAAGCAGAAACACTGATAAGATCATGAATTATCAGAGTAAGTAGAAATACTGACAAGAGCAGGAATTATTAGAGTAAACAGAAGTATCGACCAGGTCATAAATCATACGATGACAGAGTAAGTAGAAGTACGAACAAGTCCATAAGTTAATCAATATCAGAATACGCAATATAGAACAGCTATACAATAAGGAGTCATAAAGAGCCAAATATCAGATGCCGAGGATGTAACGCAATATACAAATCCTGCTAAGTCTGTCTAGGCCATATAAGTGCAGAAACATAACAACCCAAAATGTCATATGCATGCAAATGTAATGCAATATGCGATGCGAATGATATGACCATGCTGGAGTGTGAAGTCGGGATGATAGTACGTAGTATCACAGGCTACGGGGTCCACCACAAGAGACTTCTATCCAAACCAGTCCCATACCTAAATTTGAATAGTCAGACTCAACATGGTAAACTCCTGATCTCAGGTTAGTCGCGTGCCCAACCGAAATCCTTGCCATAATGAAGGTACATAACAATTAGTTGCGCACCACTAGCCCGAGTGGATAGTGAATGAATGAATGAATGAGCAAGCAACTCCTACTCAATAAGTTCACATATTAGTACGGTTCCTTTCTGGGATCATCATCGGGATATAGTACACTCCAAATGACACTACCGCTCTCCCTAGCCGCACAGTCCAAGTGAGCGTAAGAAACCTCACTATCCGCTTGACCAATAGTCTGTCAATACCTATTTGGCACGTCGATAGCGGATCCATTCACGAGCTGGTCAAACTCAGCCTAGCAATGCCCCCTGCGCTCGGGCGAGTAAGGCCACACTCCCTCCCAACCGACCACGACACAGTGGGAGACGCGGCCTCTTGGTATTCGGCACTCTGGCGTTCATGTATCCACTCGGTCTAGACATTGGGGCGTCCTCTGGTACCAAGAGGGTTTTAGAGATTTTCACCCAGGGCCATCTATGGCAGCCCGATGGTCGAACCAAACATTTTCGGTGTCCCCATCCGGCCATCCAGGATATGCCTGTGGAGGCTACAGCCCTGATGTCACTAGGGCGTACAATGGTTATGTCACACAAATGCGAGATGCATGAGTCACATAATGCAATCATGCATAAATCCTGCGCATACCGTGCACTCATGTGGGGCAACCCCACCTATCAAGGAGCCCTATGAATAAATTGCCCTATGACATATGCGATGGTCAATCACATTTCATAACCAACATGAAGATGATGTGTATGTATTATGATGTTATGCTGTCACATACTCATAATAGGTATCAATAACCGATACCAACAATTGACCTCGACAATGTGGACATTTAACCAACATTGCCCCCCCAAGGGAATGACCCATATAAAACCTAACATATAGTCGACTCATGGCCTCACACCAGGGCCAAATATACAACACTATGGGCCTCACTTAAGAGCTTAATACGCATCGCGATGGGCCTCACTCATGGGCCACATATATATCAAGTAGTTCGCATCTCACGGGTCTAATATACATCGCAAGGGGCCGCTCCCACGAGCCTAATATACATAAAGTCGGACCTCACCATATGGCCAAAAATATATCACAATGGGCCACGTTTTATGGGCCTCGAATACATAACAGTGGGCCTCGACAATCAGAATTGGCCCCAATAATTGGAATCAACACTTGGAATTGGCCTCGATACTCGGCCTCGACAGTCGAAATTGACAAATCGGTCATGACAATCAGAATCGATCAATAATCGGAATCGACAAATCGGTCGCGTCGATCGAAAATCGACAAACGGTCTCGATCGTAAATCGGTAGATGACCACGACAATTCGAATCGGTTAATAATTGGAATCGACAAATCGGTCAGGTCAATCAAAAATCGGCAATCGGTCACCACAATCGGCTTTAATCACAAATCGGCAGACAGCCACGACAATTGGAATTGATCGATAATTGACCTCAATAATTAGAATCGATCAGTAATAAAAATTGACAAATCAGTCACATTAATCGGAGTGGACAATCGGTCGTGATAATCGGAATCGATCAATAATCAGAATCGGTAAACCGGTCACGACAATGGCACCGATAATCAACAGATAAATAACGCGGGGTCCATAAATGATCAATCGATCAACTATAGTATAAAGATCAGCACTCGACCGTGGTTATATCAAATCTAATAACACGGAGCCATCCGTCTACTGCGAATGGGGCCCACTTATTTAGGTTAACCCGCTAAAGGGATAATGAGAATGAGCCTAACAAGGCCTAAGGGAAGGTCACAATGTGGACATCCAACCATCATTGGCCATCGATGTGGACATCTAACCAACATTGCTCCCAAGGAGTGGCCTTCATAGGGCCAAACATATAGTGGGCCCATGGCCTTACACAGGGGCCTAATATACAACACCATGGCCACAAATATACATCACAGGTGGGCCTTGCTGAATGGGCAACAAATACATCGCAATAGGCCTCATCATTTGGGTTGGAATACATGACAGATGGGCCTTGCACATGGGCCTCATAGACATTACATGAGCCTCACTAAATGAGCCACATAAACATCGTATTGGACCGCGACTCATGGGCCTTAGATACAACAAATGGGCCGCATAACATGGGCCTTATGTATATTAAGTGGGCCTCAACAACGGGCCTCGTATAACACATCGACCTAACCAACTGGGCCCCAAGTACATCACATTGGGCCTAGTCAATGGACCGAGTCAATGAGCCAAATGTATATCAAATCGGGCCCACACTTATGTATTTGAGATCCAACATGTTCACAAGTTAACATAGAGATAGATGAAATGAAATCAAATATCAACTAAATTAGACACTACTGTGGCCCTTAGAAGTTGAACGGTGGATGTCACGGTCCACTATTTGAATGGTAGGGCCTATTTGAATTTTAGTTCTAACTCATCCCTTGCCTCATACCATAAAATGCTATCTCAAAATGGTGGGATGGTATGGATAAAACACATGCATCGTGATGAGCCCCACCATCCAAATAATGGATGGTGTAGATAAAACATATGCATTATGGGAGGGATACAGAACTTTGATGTTGACTCGCCAGACATGTAGCTGGTATGAGGTACCCCAGCCAACCAGCTCTCCTACTGGTGGGTCCCACCGTCCCATCCTGATGAACGGTAGATACAACACATGTATTATGGTGTGGTCCAGGTCCCACGTAGGGCCCACCCTCATATGCAATATATATACAATATATATATATATATATATATATATAACTCAGCTGCTGTACATGCAGCTTCTCTGCATTTGAAAGGGACAGGTGGGTCCCATGTAGGGCCCACCCTCATAAATGTACAAAATATATGTAGATATATATAAAGCATATATATATATATATATATATTAAAAAATATAATATATTATATATTAATATAATATAATATAATATATTACTATTGTATTATGCATCACCACGTCCAGGCCATGGACGGCCTGGACATACACACATCCCACAGTCCAGGGACGTCCCCCCCCCCCCCCCCCCCCCCCCCCCCCTCCACATGTTACATTGTGTGGCCCACCACATGAATGGGCGGCGTGAATAGGGTGGGTCCCACGGACACCACCGCTAGCACACACTTCACTGGCAGCCACCCTCACTATGGAACCGTACCAAGACCTCAGCGTTGAATGAGGTGTCTTTCACTCCGTCTACCACATAAGCTGGGGCCCACTGTTTAAACCACGTACCTCCACTCCATCTGCCAGTGAACTATAGATCAGTGCGTGGAAGTGGCCCCACATGGGCATGGCCCACCATTTAGAACGGTGGATGGTCCGGATAAAACTTATACTATGAGGTGTGGCCCATTTAAATGGGTGGAGGACACGGATGGGTGCCATGGACCCCATGCAGTCACACACCTCTGTTAGCTGCCCATTACCAGCCCACATTCCACCCTTAGCACTCGTCCAGCGTCCCTGGACGCTAGACATCGTGGGTATAACACAAGCAGCATGGTGGGTCCCACGGGGACGTGGCCCTCCTAACTTTTTGATCAAGATGATATTTGTGTTTCTCCTACATCCAGGCCCACCCACAGGTGGTCAGCAAGGTGGGCCCTACGGATGAGATGGTCATGGATCATACATTATAGTGAGGTCCACAATGCAAGAGATAGAGAGAGAAAGAGAGGGAGAGAGAGAGAGAGGGAGAGAGAGAGATCGGTGAGTATGGAGGGATCCCGCCATTATGGGCCCCTCTTTGATACAAAGCCTACATCAAGGTGGGTCCCACATAGATGGACCCTTAAATCTAAAGAAAAATGGAAAACAAAATATAATATCACCCACCGCTTGATCTTCTTTGTCCGATGGAATGCCGGTCTCCTTGTGCTTCCCTTTGATGGAGGAAGTTGATAAATGAATGGCTAGAATGAGAGATCTTGGGATGGAAAGGTGGGCCTCACACATGCATTTTTCTCTCCATGGGAGGGCTTGGACGTGAGCACCTCTTGGTTGATTGGATTGTGTTGGGAAATGAGAGAGAGAGGGTTGTAAAGAGAGAGATGTGATAGAGTGATGGATGGGAGAGAGGGATAGGTATGTAAGAGCCTTTTTGACTTTTGAGGTTTTTGGTGTAAGAAAAGTATGGGTGGTGTAAGAAGACTTTTGACTTTGGAGGTTGCTTAGGGATGGGTGTGAGGTGATGTGTACTTGACATGAGATGTGATGGGATTGATTGATTAATGGGATTGATTTGACAAGTCGTAGAGATTCTCTTGGGTTTTGCAACGCGCGGCGTTTTTCTTGCACCGAACGCTGGCCTACATTTCCTAACCAGGGTATCGCCTCGGCATGCGAGTCTCTGCATCGGAACCACGGTGACGGCGCGGTCGCTATGGTAAAGGTCTCAGGTTGAGTCGACTCGGGTTGACGGCGTGCGAATCAGGGTCGCATGCAAATACTGGTTAAGGGTCGAAGGTTGCCGAAATTCGACCGGGAAGACCGCGGAAGTCTATGGAACGGTACAGTCTAGGATACGAGGCTTACATGGATGTGATGAGTGATGGGTGTAAGAGACTTTTTGACTTTTGTGGCAAATGGTGTAAGAAAAGTATGGGATTGTGTAAGAACTTTTTGACTTTGGGGTTACTTGGGAATGAGTGAAAGGTGATATGTACTTGACATGATGGGATTGATTAATTGATTGATTGAGGTGACAAGTCATAAAGATTCTCTCGAAATTAGTATGCGCAGCGTTTTCCTCGAACTGAAGCGGGTCCACATCTCCTTGCCTAGGTATTGCCTCGGTGCAGGAGTCGCTGCATCTAAACCGCGACGATGGGGCGGTCACTAGGGTACAAGTCACAAGTTGAGTCGACTCGAGTTGAAGACGTGTGACTTAGGGTCGTACGCAAATGCCGGTTAAGGGTCGAAGGTTGCCAGAATTTGACCGGCAAGACCGCGAAAGCCTATGGAACGGTACGGTCTAGGATACGGGTCTTACATGTTACAAATTGTTCGTAAAGTTTCGTAACCATGGTGTGGGCAAGCGAGAAGTAAGTCCTTGAACCATTCTCAACATTCAAAGGTCTCATTATTTTTTTGAGAGAAGTTCATTATTTCTCGTCTAAGAGCGTTGGTTTTATGAGCTGGGAAGAACTTTTTAAGGAACTCGTGGCTCATCTTTGTCCATGTGCTAATAGATCTAGGCCTTAATGAATGAAACCATGATTTGACATTTTCTTTCAGAGAGAATGGAAATAATTTAAGGCTAATCGTATCAGGAGGAACATTAAAATGTATGGTTGTAACAATCTCTTCAAATTCTTTAATATGCATATATGAATTTTCTGAATCAAGTCCATGGAACTTAGGAAGTAATTAGATTATCTCAAGTTTGAAGTTCACGTTTCCTGTATTAATTGGAAGAATTATGTAGGAAGGTGAAGTTGTTCTCACCGATTGAAAATAATCTCGTAAAGTTTGAACCGGGGGAACCCGATGCACTTCATTCTCATCACGCACCATCCCAATAGGTGGTGTGTGATGCACAGGGCCTTCATTAATTTAATGTTCTCGAGCCATGCTCTCAAATGATATTTCAAAAATATTTAAGAATTTTCTAACTTGTCAATCAAATTTTCAACCAAAACTCATTTTCTCAAAGATCTTAGAGGATGGTTCCTTACGGGCGAGGGTATGAACCACACAAAATTTTAATTCTATTTTCTAATTCCTACAACAAGTATGGAAAGCAAGTATAGGGAAGGGTTACAAGAATGTTACAGGATCAGAGTTCTATGTTAGGACCCTACAAAATCGAGAACAATGTTAGTTTATATATTAAAAAAAAAGTCTAGAAAAAATCCTAACCTAAAAACAAAACAAAAATTTAGTCCTAATCTTCGCCTAATTCCAAAACTAATTAATTTTAGAAAACACAACTGTTGGTCCCAGGCAACGGCACCAAAAACTTATTCACAATCTTAAATGTAGGGTCGCGATGTAGTAATAATCTCAGTGAGACCGAGGTCGAATCCACAGGGACTGAATTTATGTCTTCTGAATTTAACTAAAACAAGAACTAGATGAAGAACTAAAACTAAATTTGAATAATTGAAGAGAGTAATTATGAGTAAGGTTAAATAATCAATTTAAATGTGGTAACTAGGATGTCAAGGATCCACTTGTAGTAATCAGGATGCTACCTTGCTTGATTTAGGAAATCCAATTGGAATTAGAGTCTTATCCTATCCAATTGGAAAAAGAAAGAGATGATTGAATCTCTGAACTTTTCATGAATCTAATCATCAATAGAGAAGAATTATGAGAGGAATTTTTTCACCCTACCATGCCCAAGGGATGATGGTGAACAACAAGATTAACCAATCCCACAATATTATATAGGAAAAGAAGATATTCAAAGCTATTACAGATCTTTTGTAATTTGTCACAAAAAACCATTAAAAACTAAAAATATTCCTTATAATCAAACTAGAATCCAATAGAGTTAAAAAAAACATAAATCAAAACAAAGTAAACATCCTAATCACGCTACAAGATTCACCTCTTAGCCCTAGCTAAGTGGTTTAGCCAACCATAACATGATTGAACTAAAGTCTCTCAAACAAAGCATAAAAACTAACTAAGAAGAAGAGAGCTCTTGGAAGGTGAATCCACCAATTTTCTCCACTCCTTGAACCCTACAAGATGCTTAGGAATGTCCTAGGGACTCATATTTATAGTTGTAAATCCCCCTCTTACGCACCGACTTGGAATTTCCGTAAACTGCCTTTATGCAATCTGTGTCGACAATTCTACGCGATTTCGGTGGCATCAAAATCAATCTGAAATTTATCACATCTGAAATTGTATGTGCAGAGTACTTAGGTGGCACCGAATTAAGGTGTTTTCTTTCTAGACTGTTTTGTGCACTTTCGGTGGCACTGAAGTTGGCTTAGGTGGCACTGAAATGTCGTATTTTTCTGCTGTTTAACTTGTACCTTTGCCAATTTTTTCTCCATCCTTTATACTTAGTTTCCTTGGATCTTAGGCATGAGAATTCTCCGTTCTTAGTATCCTAATATCCCTCCTTTTGCCTTGGTGATTATTGAGCACTAAATCCATACTTTTAGCATTCTTTTCAATCCAAGCTCTCAAATTCAACTTACAACAAAAACATGCATAAAATATAACATAAGCAGTATCATGTTCATAAAACCAAGATATAAATGGGAGAAATTTTGCAATATTTGACACTCAACGTGAAGTTAGCTTAGGTGAGACCGAATTGTCTGATTTTTCTTCTGTTTAACCTATGCTTTTGCCAGTCGTTTCTTCATCCTTTGTACTTAGTTTCATTGGATCTTTGGCATGTAAATTCTTCATTCTTGGTCTCATAAGATTCATCTTTTACCTTGGTGATTCTTAAGTATTAAATCCATTCTTTTAGCATTCACTACTAGAAAGCAGGGCAATACCGATGGTTAAAAACCATCGACAATGATCCTCCTAGACAGATTTTAGTCGTCACAAGGTCTGTTGGCAAAGGGTGCATCGGCGTTGCTCACCGACAGATTAAAACCGTCAGCGTTTTCAACGATTATAATCCGTCGGTGTTGCTGATGGTAAGGGCGACGGCCAAAACCGTCGGCGTTTCCGACGATAAGGGCGACGGCTAAAACCATCGGCGTTTTCGACAGTTTTTAGCCATCAGCGATTCTCATAAATTAAAAAAAAAAAAATGAAATATAATATATCATCCATTGAATTTGGATGATATATTTCTTGCTTTTTTATCGTGTAGATTTACTTCTCAAATAGGTTGGTTCGTTCGGGGCTTTGGCGAAAAAGGTATATCTAGAAATGGATGTGCGTTGATCAACGCGCATTCATTTCTAGATATACCCATTTCTCCAAAACCCTGAATGAACCAATATATTTGAGAAAGTCTACACAATAGAAAAACACATACATGGCATATCGAACCTACCTATCACATAAATGATCAAATGGAATCAAATAGTTATCACAGTTCTTGCTGCAGTTTGTGTAATTCTCTCATGTGATATAAGACATTCCGCTTTATAATTTGTCACAAGCATGAATATGATCGTAACTGTGTAGAAATTGACACTAGTTTTTATAGTCTAGTTATGCATTTCAAAGAACGGTGAAAGAACACAGATGCATAATTTCCAATAGAGTTAGTGAATCATATTGATGAAAGTAGGACTTGGAATTAAGACAATCAAATAAACATACTGTGCATGTAGAAATATCCCCTTTGGATACCAACGAACTATGCTATAAATTTTGGAGCTGCTAGATCACCAAGACTAAATTTAAAAATCATTTCGCAAAAATAAATAAATAATTGATTACTTTGTTATTTATCAATTGCTAAAATTTATTGTTAGTCTGGCCCATCTAGTGAGTGAATGATAATGATTTTCATGCAAGGAAACCCTCACCTATTAGGAGGATTGGATGTCATTAGGACATGATAGTAACTTATGGTCCAACTAGGTGAACTTGAAACCTACTTGAAAAGAAAAGGAAAAAATAAATAAATTACTGTCATAATAACCACTACCAAGTTGGTTGGCAAATACAAAATTTCAAAAACATCATATGGCACTGCTACAGAAAAATAATTAAATAGAACTAACCAAAAAAAAGGGCCAAAGCTAACTGTTGTTGGTAACCTCTGAACATATTTTAGCTTTAATATTTTTGAAAATAAATAACTAATTAGATTTTGTTATTACCAATCCTTTATATATATATATATGGTCTAGCACACCTAATGAATCAATGGGAATGATTTTCGTACAAGGCTATCATCCAGCCAACCTCTTAGTAAGGTTGGATGTTATAATTCATATCTACTTGATATTTGGAATGAAATGCTAAAGGAAGTCTTAAAAAATGATGGACGGCGTGGATTTTACATCAGGATCGCAGTGGGGCTCACAGACCATTGAAATAGTGATGGCCTGATCAGCCATATACTTGAAGCGTGCCGATTTCAGGGTGGGGCAGGCGTTGAATGCCCGGGACGCGGATTGGTTGGAGACCCGGTCACCCCGGATATCCTAATGACTAGACTCTTTGGTACCACCGTGATGTATTTGTTTTATCCACGTCGTCCATCTGTTTTGCCAATCATTTTAAGACATTAGTTAAAAAATGAAGCTGATCCAGATCTCAAGTGGACCACACTACAGAAAACAGTGGGTATTGAACGCCTACTGTTGAAGACTTCTTGTGGGCAGAGGAAGTTTTGTATCAAGCTAGTATTTGTGCTTTTACTTCTTTAAGGCCTATGTGACCTTATGAACAGGTTGGATGGCAAATAAACACCATGGTGGGCCTTAGAAACATTTCAGCAGTGGGCAACATTATCCCACTGTTTCTGGTAGTGTGATCCACTTGATCTTATGATCTGCCTCAATTTTTGGTTCTTACGCCAAGAGAGTTTGGAAAAATGATGAATGCCTGGATTTGGTAAAACACATACATAACGATGGGCCCCACAGATTCGGGTCACCAACGGCATATCTGGCGACCAGGTCTCCAGGCAACGTAATGTCCGGAAAGGATCTGGATTCATGATTTGTCAGTAGATAAAAATCCAAATGGATCCCGAATATTTGAGCGGCCCTGTATTGTGTTGTAGGGAAACGGATTGCGTGCCGAGTAACTTAGTAACTCTGTGAGGTTTAGAGTAATTTATTTATTTTATTCATTGTCTATCCTTTTTATTAGATAATTTTAAAAGAAGGGTCTAAAAATAAAATACATAGAAGGCTGAAATGGAACACACTTAGTGTGAGTTCAAAAACGGATGGACAGCGTAGATAAAACACATACATCACCGTGGCCACATCCAGCCATTTACGGTCACCAGGCAATCCGCTTCCCTAACAACCCTGCGAAATCAGGAGCTTATTGGTTACTCCCGCTACGTATGACGCTTGATACACAGGCATGTTTAAATGGTACACGTGGCATATAGAAAATCAGATTAAAACGACTAAATTGTGAGTTCTACTCTCTTCAAAATACCATGTGAAAATCACTTTTTTTTTTAAACCTCTAATTCGTGGATTATTGTGCAATTTTCGTTTTTAAACGTCCAATAATAAATGTCCACAAATCTAATAGTTAGAAAACCAGACAAGAATAATGTTTTATTAACAGTATATCAAACCTCGTAAACATAATATAGAACGGTTAGTTTGAATGAATTGTATGAAACTTAAGCAATTTCTCAGTGGTGTCTAACTGCATTGTATCATCCCTCACACACGGCCAGATTATTAAAAAGTTTAATGAGAAAATGACCACTGTAGACAAAACCGTTTACCCAGCGGTTTTTATCGCGGAATACAAACTTAAGTTACCAACTTAGACTAGCACGTGCGGACAGCGACTTTTAGGACGAAACTACCCCCCTTTTTACTGCCGCTGCTTTTCCTCTCCCACCCTTCTCCCGCTCCTTTTTTTTTTTTTAAAAGGACGAAAACTCCACCGCTACATCTGTTGCTTGGATCGCACCACGCTCTAGCTGGATCCCACCTAGGGGTGTACACGAATCGAGCTAGCTCGGTTAGCTCGCTCTACTCAATCTGAAAAAAGCTCGATTTAGTTCGGTGTTGAGTTCAAGCAAGGTTGAATTGATTTTTTGAGCTCAAAAATGAGTTCGAGCAGGCCAGCTCAACTCGACTCGGATCAAATCTAGCTTGAATCAAACTTGGATCGAACTAGTTCGGTGACTTGGTTACTTTGTCATTAATGTTGCTCACCAACTGTTTGATAAAATGACTGAACGACATGTGGCTGGTGGCAATGAAGGTTTGGCTAGTAGCAAGGTGGAAAGGAAGGTATGTACATGGAACAAATACTTTTTTTTTTCTTTATTATTATTATTATTTAGAAGGTGTTTGAGAAAATACCTATAAAATCATTGCCTTTGTAGGTAAAACAGTGGGATTTTGTAGTTGCAATTAAGGTGTTTGTGGAAATGCTTCAATAGCAAACTCAGTTCGATCTTAGCTCGAATTCAACTCGAGCTGCTAATTGAACTGAGCTGAACTGGCAAATCAGGCCAGAGGACCGAGATGAGGCGAGTTCAAGCTGAGGTTAGCCACTGTTTGAGCCGAGTCGAGCTGAGGCCAACTCGACTCGGTTTGACTCAATGTACACCCCTAATCCCACCCTCTCTATTCATCAACATTATCTCGTTTTTCCTGAAAATGTTCCCTCCATGGAAGACAGTACACATGATAGGTATGATATACATTTACCTAAATGGCGTAAATTTTTTGTGGGCCATTGAAATGCCGAATGAAGCTCCCATCTTGGTTTTTAGTTCATCCATGCGAAAATCATCCTATGGACATGATGGATTACAAGTAAAACATCATTGTAGGGGCATAAAAAGGTTTCCACGGTGGAAACACTGCTTCCTGTGGTGTGATCCACTTGATATTTCAATATGCCACCATTTTGGGCTGAAACCCTTGCTTTAGATGGAAAAATGGATGAACATCATGGATAGTCCACATACATTCAAGGTGGGCCCAACTCAATATTTTTAATTGTTTAATTTTTTTAATATTTTACTATTAATTTTTTTAAAAAAGTTTTTTTAGGTTAGCTTGTTAGTACACATCCATGTCAATACACACACTCCATGTTAGCCACCCCTGCTAGGAATCGATACCAGGACCTCAAGTGTTGATATGAGGTATCTCTACTCAGTCTGCCCATTGAGCTATGGATCTGAGTGTGCCCAACTTAGTTAACTCAGCACTATAAGTGTGTACTGAAAATTTTATGAACCGCTCGGTCAATTTCATTAATTGCTCGATTAAATTCACCGAAGAGAATTTCATGTAAATCTCAATCAATTTCATTAACTGATCGGTCAAATTCAACAAAGTAAATTGTTAGGCTAGGTCAATTACATTTAAAGTTCATTCCAATTCATGTTAGCCTCACCCAATTTCAAGCTTGCCTCGCTCAAATTGATGTTTCCCTTGCTCAATTTCTCGATTGCCTCGTTGAATTTTTTCGTTACCTTGCTCAACTCCTAGGTTCCCTCGCTCAATTTATAGGTTCCCTTGCTCAATCCTCGCTCCAATTTCTACGTCGCCTCACTTGCCTCGCTCAATTTCTAGCTTTCCTCACTTAATTTCTAACTTCCCTCGCTCAATTCGTAAGTTGCCTCGCTCCAATTTCGATATTCCCTCGGTTAAATCCTAGGTTGCCTCGCTCAATTTCTAGCTTCTTCGCTCAATTTGTAGGTTGCCTCGCTCAATTTCTAGGTTCCCTCGCACAATTTGTAGCTTCCCTCGCCTCGCTCAAATCCTAGGTTGCCTTACTGAATTTCTTAGTTCCCTTGCTCAATAACTAGAATTTCTTGCTGAATTTTTACGTTACCTCGCTCAATTCCTAGCTTCTTTCGTTCAATCCCCACATTACCTCGCTCAATTTCTAGGTCGCATCGCTCAAATCCTAGGTTCCCTCACTCAATTTCTAGCTTCCCTCGCTAAAATCCTAGGATTCCTCGCTCAATTCCTACGTTGCCTCGCTCAATTCCTACGTTGCCTCACTCAATTTCTAGGTTCCCTAGCTCAATTTCTAGCTTTCCTCGCTCAAATCCTAGGTTGCCTTGCTCAAATGCTAGGTTGTCTCACTCAATTTCTAGCTTTCCTCGCTCAATTCCTAGGTTACCTTCCTGAATTCCTACATTGCCTCACTCAATTCATAGGTTGCCTCACTCAATTTCTAGGTTCCCTCGCTCAATTTCTAGCTTTCCTCGCTCAAATCCTAGGTTACCTTGCTCAAATCCTAGGTTGCCTCGCTCAATTTCTAGCCTCCCTTGCTCAAATCCCAGGATTCCTATCTCAATTCCTACGTTACCTCGCTTAATTCGTAGGTTGCCTCGCTCAATTTCTAGGTTCCCTCGCTCAATTTCTAGGTTCCCTCGCTCAATTCCTAGGTTCCTTCGCTCAATTTATATATTACCTCAATGGATTTCTAGCTTCCCTCCCACAAAAGTAACATAGCCAAAAAATAAATAAATTCAGTTTGCCCCGCTCAATTTCTAGTTTGATCCGCTAAATTGAGCGGGGCAAACTAGAAATTAAACGGGGTAAACCGAAATATATTTTTTTTGCTTTTGTAGGTCCCATCATGATGTATGTCTTATATCCAAACCGTCCATATATGAGCGGGGCAAACTGAAAATTGAGAGGGGCAAACTGAAAATTAAGCGGGGCAAACTGAAAATTTAGGTTTAGGGTGTAAGTTTAGGTTTAAGGATTTGAAAATTTAGGTTTAGGGTGTAAGTTTAGGTTTAGGGATAACAATTTTTGATACACTTTAGCTACGGATTATAACCGTAGCTATAATTGCGTCGATATAATTTTTGAATTTGAGAATGGGTAGGTTATAGGTTTTGGTTTTGATTTTGATTTAGGTTATAGGTTATAGGTTTAGGTTAAGGTTATAGGTTTTTGGATTTGAGAATGGGTTCAGGTTTAGGTTATAGGTTTTTGAATTTGAGAATGGGTTCGGGTTTAGGTTATAGGTTTTGGGATTTGAGAATGGGTTCGGGTTTTAGTTATAGGTTTTGGTTTTGATTTTGGTTTAGGTTATAGGTTTTTAGATTTGAGAATGGGTTATGGTTTAGGTTTAGAAAATCGGGTTCAGGTTTGGGATTGGGTTTAAGTTTGGATTTTTAAGTTTAGGTTTACATTTATGTTAGGGAGTTGAGATTAGAATTAGGTGTAGGTTTCACTTTAGGAAATTGAGTTTAAGTTATAGGTTTAGGAAAAGGTTAGGTTTAGGTTATAGGTTTTGGGATTTGGGAATAGTTTTAAATTATAAGTATAGGTTTAGGTTAGGTTATAGGTTAAGGTTTAGGGATAGGTTATAGGTTTTGGTATTCGAGAATGGGTTCAGGTTTAGGTTATAGGTTTTGATTTTGGTTTAGGTTATAGGTTATAAGTTTAGGTTTAGGTTTAGGTTATAGGTTTTTGGATTTGAGAATGGGTTTGGGTTAGGTCATAGGTTTTGGTTTTAGTTTAGGTTATAGGTTTAGGTCAATTTCATGTTTGTCCCGCTCAATTTCAAGTGTACCCCGCTCAATTTCTAGTTTTCCCCGCTCAATTTCTAGTTTGTCCCGCTCAATTTGCAGTTTGCCCGCTCAATTTTCAGTTTGCCCTGCTCAATTTCCAGTTGAGTGGGGCAAACTGGAAATTGAGCGGGGCAAACTGGAAATTGAGCGGGGTAAACTGAAAATTGAGCGGGACAAACTGAAAATTGAGCAGGGCAAACTGGAAATTGAGCAGGGAAAACTGAAAATTGAGCGGGGCAAACTGGAAATTGAGCGGGGCAAACTGAAAATTGAGCGAGGCAAACTAGAAATTGAGCGGGGCAAACTAAAAATTGAGCGGGGCAAACTGGAAATTGAGCGGGGAAAACTAGAAATTGAGCAGGGTAAACTCGAAATTGAGCGGGGCAAACTGAAAATTGAGCAGGGTAAACTGAAATTTGAACTGGGCAAACTGGAAATTGAGCAGGGCAAACTGAAAATTGAGCGGGACAAACTGATTTTTTTTTTTTGCTATGTTACTTTTGTGGGTCCCATCATGATGTATGTGTTATATCTAAACTGTCCACATATTTTACGAGCTCATATTAAGGCTTGAGATGAAAAATAAGATAGATCTAACTATCAAGTGGACCACACTGTAAAAGGCAATGGGAAATTGAACGTCTACCATTGAAACCCTTTTAGGGGTTACAGAAGTTTTGGATCATTATGAAATTTTTTTCCTCTTCATCCAGGTCTTTTTGACCCTATGAATGAAATTAGATGAGGAGGATTTCTCACAAACATCACAGTGGGCCCCCTAAAGGTTTCTAATGGTTGACGCTCATTCAACACTATTTCCTGTAATGTGGTACACTTGAGAACTGGATATATCTCATTTTTGGTCTCATACCATAAAATGATCTGGAAAAATATATGAATTGAGCGAGACAGCCTACGAATTGTGCGAGGGAAGCCAGAAATTCAGTGAGGCAATATATAAATTGAGCGAAGGAACCTAGGAATTGAGCGAGACAACCTAGCAATTGAGCGAAGGAACCTAGGAATTGATCGGATGGACTTCATTTTTTGTTTGTTTTTGTAAATTTCTTGAAAATGTCATTTCCATTTCCCTCATTTCCTGAAAAATGCCCCCTTATAGTTTCCTTGCCTAGACTGGCAACAAATTTTCCATGAATATAGATTTGTAAATGAAGAAATTTTTTCATGAAAATCTTGTTGAAAGACAATCGTGGGAAAAAAATTTTCATTTTCAACTGTTTTCTAAATTTGGAGTTTCCCAAAAAACTCCATTTTCTTCAAAAAGAAAAAAGAAAAAATCCACAAATCCAAACAGTCCTTAAAGTAGGCTTGAAGAGATTGCTCGATTCATTGATAGCCAGTCAAATTAGATTAAAGAGTTTGAAGCAGAGAGAGAGAGAGGCTGATACGATTGCATGAAGATAAGAAGACAGAGCTGAAGTGGAGGTATTTGGAAGAAGAAGTGGAACTGGAGAAGGAATTTGATGCTAAGCTAACCCAACTGATGGACAAGTGACTATTGTAAATAGGTCTAATCTTTGTCTTTTTTCTATCAAATTTCGATTGTTGTTTCAGCTTTTTCTTAACCGTCTGTTTGCAAACCATCAGTTAAGAAAAGAGTTGGTTAGGAAAAAGATGCAAGAACAGTCCCTGGTTTGGTAAGCTAGGCTGTTAATCTGAGCCAGCTACAGATGTGCTAGCTGCAAACAGATCATTAAGAAAATGCTGCAACAATATTAAATCTCCCATTTATTAAAGAAAGATCGAGTGATCTTTTTAAAAAATAAAAATAAAAATTTACTGTTAGTTTTATCTAGAAATTGATCGATTTCACTTTTAGCACAATATTGAACTTCATATGTAATTATGGATCCTGATGTATGTCAAAAAAATATGACTTGTGGGCATTGGTTCTTGGATGCTCTCTAGGTTAAATGAGTTCAAGTCATGAGACAAATTCATTCATGTGCAACGCTTGTTTTCTTTGTTTAGGCTAGTATATATCAAGAGGAGAAGAATCTCATAGACTTGTCTATTATCCTTCTCAGATTTTTAAGGTAAATAATGTATCATTATGGGAGTTTTTCTTACCTTTTCCTTGTTTTATTGTCACTTTCTCATTGTTATGGAGTATTGCTTTTTGAATATTCTTCTTTTTGTAAATTTTATAAAAATCATATATTTTACAACTCAATTGAATGGAGCCTTGCTGCTACCTTGAGGTTGTGCATTCAATTTGAGACTATTATCACATGTTTCATTTGTGATTTTAAAGATTGTGAGAGTTTGAATTTCCTTAAAAATTCAGTTCTTTACTATCTGTTTAGCTAGGTTTAATAATTTCATATTTGCATTTGGACAGGTATTCAATCTTGCCAATTTAAAATCTTCCAATCCAATCTTCCTAATTTACTATCCACAATCCCATTCATTCAATTGCTCTCTAAATTGAATCAGTTTGATAATGCACCAACCTTTGCTCTATTCTTTGGTAGTGATTATTTCCTTTGATTCTATTATAAATTTTGTTTATTCTTTTTGTCATTACAATGATTGTTTCAAAGATTTTATTTGGAATGGAGCTTCGATATTAGGAACATTGTGTGATCTAGGCTGTATGAATGAAACTATAATAGTTATCAATTGCATCTGGTTTATCTACTTAATGTTAACCATCATTTTCAGTTGCAAAGTTACAATCGGGATCTATTCCTGTTTCTATACTTTCTAGTTTCAGCTATAACTTCTTTCAAAATTCACCATGAGGTGGGACTGCTCGAATGTGGTTGGAGATTTAGTCGTTCCTGTGTAACTTGGTTAACAGACCTGATTTCTAGTTTACAATTACATATGGAAATGGTCTTCTAATGACTTAACTTTGTGCTGTGTATAATAAATTTGAAGGACAATATCTTAAGAGTAGGGGAAAGGAAGATTTCAATGTCATTTTTGCAAGGTTTACAACTTCAAGAGGGGTGTTTTGTGTGGATGTTGCTGATATTTATAATACAATCTCCCTCCTGTATTTCATGCATGCTAACTATTTGATAAAATGGCTCAACAAGGAGTGTTTTGTGTCGATGTAGCTGATATTTATAATACAATCTCCCTCTTGTATTTCGTGCATGTTAATTGTTTGATGAAATGGCTCAAGAAGGAATGAGAAGCTAGCACTACTATCATTAGGCTATGATCTGACTAATCCTTGATCTTGGGTGTATGGAAAAAAGTTTATCAAGATTGAGCAGGTTTCAATTTTTATAGTGATGCCTCTTATAATAGCTATTTCTTTCTTTGTATTTTGAAACACTTCTTACTAAGACTATGATGACACCTGTAACTTGATTGGACTGGCACTGTGTCTCAACCTTAAGATCATGGGCCGGATCCTAGCTTATCTACTGAAGCACATGATTGCACAAAATTGGTAAGGAAAACTGTTGAGCGATTGTGTCTTTGATTTTTTTAAATGTCTGGCTCTCTCCGTTGTACTTTTGCCTATATTTACATCACTAAATCTATAAGGGCTCTTCCATTTACCATAGACCTGTAGAACCTCATTGCCATATATTGAAACCTCCCAAGTAGAGAAGGCATCTTGCACTTTTTCCTTGGTGACTAATGAATAAGGCATGCACCAACATTCATTATGCAAGTACTCTGGCATATATAAATGTATATATGGTTTACTGTTCCATGATTTTCATCTTTGATATCTTGTTTATAGTTGGCCCCATGGCCAAATATCCAAGTCACTATAACAAAATGGAACATTGCTTTTGCATTTTTTCTAGCAGCCAACATTTAATGCCAGTTGTGGTTTCCACTTGTGGCATATTCTGGATATATGTGCATATTCATATAAGTTTTCCATATTATGTAATGCTTTGGGTTTTGAAGATTATCTACTACGCCGCTATCAAAGTTTTCACTACTGGGCTGAAATTGTTCAGATTCAAGATGAACAAGTTCCATGTTCCCCATTATAACACGACACAACACTTGGTAAGTCTCTTGTCAAGAATGCACATGTATAGTTATCATTGCAGTTATTGTTATTCATTATGTGATAGGTTTTCAGGTGAGATGAACGAGTTTCAAAAGAAAACAGTCTGCGATTTTGAGAAGCGATTCCTAATGCCATTTTATGTTTAAATGCATATTTCAGATTTAAGCATCTGGTACGTCTCTTGACTCAAGAATGCACATGGTTGGAGTGGTCTGGCCATTTGGACAGACCGTGTTTATGTATTTTCTTAAAATTGATGGAGCAGACCCGGATATGCGTCGGAGCTATCCGGAAGAGCGGGGGTCTCTGGAAGGTGGAAACCGTTGTTATGACCATGATGAAGCTGTCCATTTCCTATGGACAGCATTGGAGGGGCCTACCCATTTGGACAGGCCGTGTTTATGTATTTGCTCGAAATTAATGGAGCGGACCCAGATATGCGTTGGAGCTATCTGGAAGAGCGGGGGTCCCTGGAAGGTGGGAACCGCTGTTATGACCATGATAAAGCTGTCCATTTCCTATGGACGGCATTGAAAGGGCCTGGCAATTTGGACAGGCCATGTTTATATTTGTATTTGCAGGTACCATACCCTTAACCTAAACTCGAATCGATTCTCAAACCCAAAAACCTATAACTTAAACCAAAACCAAAAGCAAAACCTATAACCTAAACCAAAACCAAAACCTATGACCTAAACCCGAACCGATTCTCAAATCCCAAAACCTATAACCTAAACCAAAACCAAAACCTATGAACTAAACCCGAACCCATTCTCAAATCCTAAAACCTATAACCTAAACCTAAACCTAAACCTATAACCTAAACCCGAACCCATTCTAAAATCCCAAAACGTATAACCTAAACCCAAACCATTCTCAAATCCTAAAACCTATAACTTAAACCAAAACCAAAACCTATAACCTAAACCCGAGCCGATCCTCAAATCCTAAAACCTATAACCTAAACCAAAACCTATGACCTAAACCCGAACCCATTCTCAAATCCCAAAACTATGACCTAAATCCGAACCCATTCTCAAATCCCAAAACCTATAAATTAAACCTAAACCTATGAACTAAACCCGAACCCATTCTCAAATCCTAAAACCTATAACCTAAACCTAAACCTAAACCTGTAACCTAAACTCGAACCCATTCTAAAATCCCAAAACCTATAACCTAAACCAAAACCAAAACCAAAACCTATAACCTAAACCCAAACCCATTCTCAAATCCTAAAACCTATAACCTAAACCAAAACCATAACCTAAGACCTAAACCCGAACCCATTCTCCAATCCCAAAACCTATAACCTAAACCAAAACCAAAACCAAAACCTATAACCTAAACCCGAGTCGATTCATAAATCCTAAAACTTATAACCTAAACCAAAACCTATGACCTAAACCCAAACCCATTCTCAAATCCCAAAACCTATGACCTAAACCCGAACCCATTCTCAAATCCCAAAACCTATAACCTAAACCTAAACCTATAACCTAAACCCAAACCCATTCTAAAGCAAAACCTATAACCTAAACCAAAACCAAAACCAATAACCTAAACCAAAACCAAGACCTATGACCTAAACTCGAACCCATTCTCAAATCCCAAAACCTATAACCTAAACCTATAACCTAAACCCGAACCCATTCTAAAATCAAAAACCTATAACCTAAACCAAAACCAAAACCAAAACCAAAACCTATAACCTAAACCCGAACTGATTCTCAAATCCTAAAACCTATAATCTAAACCAAAACCATAACTAAAACCTATAACCTAAACCCGAACCCATTCTTAAATCCAAAAACCTATAACCTAAAATTAAACCTTATCCTAAACCTATAACCTATAACCTAAACCAAAACCATAACCAAAACCAAAACCAAAACCAAAACTTAAGACCTAAACCCGAACCGATTCTCAAATCCTAAAACCTATAACCTAAACCAAAACCTATAACCTAAACCCGAACCCATTCTTAAATCCTAAAACCTATAACCTAACCTAAACCTATACTAATAACTTAAAACTATTCCCAAATCCCAAAACCTATAACCTTATCCTAAACCTATAGCCTAAACCTAAACCTATAACCTATAACCTTAACCAAAACCTATAACCTAAACCAAAACCAAAACCTATAACCTAAATCCGAACCCATTCTCAAATCCCAAAACCTATAACCTAAACTCGAACCCATTCTCAAATCCCAAAACCTATAACCTTATCCTAAACCTATAGCCTAAACCTAAACCTATAACCTATAACCTTAACCAAAACCTATAACCTAAACCAAAACCAAAACCTATAACCTAAATCCGAACCCATTCTCAAATCCCAAAACCTATAACCTAAACTCGAACCCATTCTCAAATCCCAAAACCTATAACCTAAACCTAAACCTAAACATATAACCTAAACCCGAACCCATTCTCAAATCCCAAAACCTATAACCTAAACCTATAACCTAAACCTGAACCCATTCTAAAATCCCAAAACCTGTAACCTAAACCAAAACCAAAACCAAAACCTATAACCTAAACCCGAACCGATTCTCAAATCCTCAAACCTATAACCTAAACCAAAACCATAACCAAAACCTATAACCTAACCCGAACCCATTCTCAAATCCAAAAACCTATAACCTAAACTTAAACCTTATCCTAAACCTAAAACCTATAACCTAAACAAAAAACCTTATCCTAAACCTCTAACCTATAACCTAAACCAAAACCTATAACCAAAACCAAAACCTAAGACCTAAACCCGAATCCATTCTCAAATCCAAAAACCTATAACCTAAACCAAAACCATAACCAAAACCTATAACTTAAACCTGAACCCATTCTCAAATCCCAAAACCTATAACCTTATCCTAAACCTATACTTATAACCTAAAACTATTCCCAAATCCCAAAACCTATAACCTTATCCTAAACCTATAACCTAAACCTAAACCTATAACCTAAACCCAAACCAAAACTTATAACTTAAACTCGAACCCATTCTCAAATCCCAAAACCTATAACCTAAACCAAAACCAAAACCTATAACATAACCCGAACATATTCTCAAATCCCAAAACCTATAACCTAAAACATATAACCTAAACCCGAACCCATTCTCAAATTCTAAAACCTGTAACCTAAACCCGAACCCATTCACAAATCCCAAAACCCAAACCCAAACCTAAATTTAAACCTAAAACCTAAACCTAAACCTAAATCTATAACCTAAACTCAAATCCCTAAACCAAAACCTAAACCAAAACCTATAACCTAAACCCGAATCCATTCTCAAATCCCAGAACCTATAACCTAAACCAAAACCTATAACCTAAACCCAAACCCATTCTCAAATCCCAAAACCTATAACCTAACCTAAACCTATACTAATAACCTAAAACTATTCCCAAATCCCAAAACCTATAACCTTATCCTAAAGCTATAACCTAAACCTAAACCTATAACCTATAACCTTAACCAAAACCTGTAACCTAAACCAAAACCAAAACCTATAACCTAAATCCAAACCCATTCTCAAATCTCAAAACCTATAACCAAAACCATAACCAAAACCTATAACCTAAACCCGAACCCATTCTCAAATCCCAAAACCCAAACCCAAACCTAAACCTAAACTTAAAACCTAAACCAAAACTTATAACCTAAAACAAAACGAAAACCTATAACCTAAACCCGAACCCTTTCTCAAATTCCAAAACCTATAACCTAAACCAAAACTAAAACCTATAACCTAAACCCGAACCCATTCACAAATCCCAAAACCTGTAACCTAAACCCGAACCCATTCTCAAATCCCAAAACCCAAAAATTAGTGGGGATTACAACAGGGAAAAGGAAAAAAAAAATGAAAAAGAAGCCAGCAAGTTGGGGTCGACCGGGTCAGGCCGGTCGACTGGCCTATGGCTACGGATTATAACCGTAGCCATAGCTATAATGCTCTGCACTTTTTTTTATTTTTTATTTTTTATTTTTTACATGGAGAAATTTATTGTACCTACATTTTTCTTTAGTACATGTTTATATAAATGTGTGTGTGTGTGTGTATATATATATAAATATAATTTTTTCTCCTTTTTTTTTTTCATTTCTTTCTTTATTCATTTAACAAGAATATCTTCTAAACTAAAATTAGTTACTTGACATACCACATATGATTTTGGGGTAGGAGAAGCTATTTTAGCCAACCAACCTAGTTATTTTCCAAGATTCCATCAGGTCGATGGTTGAAAATACATTTCATTCACTTCACGGTCAATTTTAATCACTTCATGGTCAAACTAGAAATTGAGCGAGGAAAATATGAAATTGAGTGAGTAAATTGAAAATTGAGTAGGAAAAGGTATGAATTGAGTGAGGGAAGCTAGAAATTGAGTGAGGTTTAGGCTACGTTGAAATTGAGCGAGGTTCCCTTGCTCAAATCCTAAGTTGTCTCGCTGAATTTCTACATTGCATCGCTCAATTGCTAGGTTACCTCACTCAATTCCTAGGTTCCTTCGCTCAATTTATATATTGACTCACTGGATTTTTAGCTTCTCTCGCACAAAAGCAACATAATAAAAATAAAATAAAATTCAGTTTGTTCCTCTCAATTTCTAGTTTGCCCCGCTCAATTGGAAATTGAGCGGGGCAAACTAGAAATTGAGCGGGGTAAATCGAAATATTTTTTTTTCTTTTGTAGGTCCCATCATGATGTATGTCTTATATCCAAACCGTTCATATATGAGCGGGGAAAACTGGAAATTGAGCGGGGCAAACTGGAAATTGAGCGGGGTAAATTGAAAATTAAGCGGGGCAAACTGGAAATTGAGTGGGGCAAACTAGAAATTGAGCGGGGTAAACTGAAAATTGAGCGGGACAAACTAAAAATTGAACGGGGCAAACTAGAAATGAGGATAGGTTATATGTTAAGGTTTAGGGAACTGAGAATAGGTTAAGGTTTAAGTTTTGGAAATTGGGTTCGGGACCGGGTTTACGTTTGGGTTTAGGTTAAGGAGTTGATATTAGGATTAGGTTAAGGTTTAGGTTTAGGGATTTGAGAATACATTTAGGTTTTAGGTTTAGGTTATAAGTGTCGGTTATATGTTAAGGTTTAGGGAACTGAGAATAGGTTAAGGTTTAGGCTTAGGAAATCGAGTTCGGGACTGGATTTAGGTTTGGGTTTTCAAGTTTAGGTTTAGGTTAAAGAGTTGATATTAAGATTAGGTGTAGGTTTATGTTATAGGTTTTTGGATTTGAGAATGGGTTCGGGTTTAGGTTATAGGTTTTGGTTTTGGTTTAGGTTATAGGTTTTGAGATTTAATAATGGGTTCGGGTTTAGGTTTAAGTTTAGGTTTAGGTTATAGGTTTTGGGATTTGGGAATAGTTTTAGGTTATAACTATAGGTTTAGGTTAAGTTATATGTTAAGGTTTTGGGATTTGAGAATGGGTTCGGGTTAAGGTTATAGGTTTTGGTATTGGTTTAGGTTATAGGTTTTGGTTAAGGTTATAGGTTATAGGTTTAGGTTTTGGTTAAGGTTAGGTTTAGGTTATAGGTTTAGGTTATAGATTTTGGTTAAGGTTATAGGTTATAGGTTTAGGTTTAGGTTAAGGTTAGGTATAGGTTATAGGTTTTGGAATTTAATAATGGGTTCAGGTTTAGGTTATAGGTTCTGGTTTTGGTTTAGGTTATAAGTTATAGGTTTAGGACAAGGTTTAGGTTTAGGTTTAGGTTATAGGTTTTGAGATTTGATAATGGGTTCGGGTTTAGGTCATAGGTTTAGGTCAATTTCATGTTTGTCCCGCTCAATTTTCAGTTTGCCCCGCTCAATTTCTAGTTTTCCCAGCTCAATTTCCAGTTTATCCCGCTCAATTTCCAGTTTGCCCCTTCAATTTCCAGTTTGCCTCGCTCAATTTCTAATTTTCCCCGCTCAATTTCCAGTTTACCCCGCTCAATTGAGTGGGGCAAACTAGAATTTGAGCGGGGTAAACTAGAAATTGAGCGGGGAAAACTAGAAATTGAGTGAGGCAAACTGAAAATTAAGCGGGGCGAACTTGAAATTGAGCGGGGTAAACTGGAAATTGAGCAGGGGAAACTGGAAATTGAGCGGGGCAAACTTGAAATTGAGAGGGGCAAACTGGAAATTGAGCGGGGTAAACTAAAAATTAAGCGGGACAAACTGAAAATTGAGCGGGACAAATATGAAATTGACCTAAACCTATAATGTAAACTAAAACCAAAACCTATGACCTAAACCCGAACCCATTCTCAAATCCCAAAACCTATAACCTAAACCTAAACCTAAACCTTATCCTAAACCTATAACTTATAACCTAAACCAAAACCAGAACCTATAACCTAAAATCGAACCCATTATTAAATTCCAAAACTTATAACCTAAACCTAACCTTAACCTAAACCTAAACCTATAACCTATAACCTTAACCAAAACCTATAACCTAAACCAATACAAAAACTTATAACCTAAACCCGAACCCATTCTCAAATCCTAAAACCTAAAACTTAAACCTAAACCTAAACCTTATCTTAAACCTATAACCTATAACCTAAACCAAAATGAAAACCTATAACCTAAACCCGAACCCATTATCAAATCCCAAAACCTATAACCTAAACCTAACCTTAACCTAAACCTGCACCTATAACCTATAACCTTAACCAAAACCTATACCTTAAACCCGAACCCATTCTCAAATCCCAAAACCTATAACCTATAACTTAAACCAAAACCAAAACCTATAACCTAAACCCGAACCCATTATCAAATCCCAAAACCTATAACCTAAACCTAACCTTAACCTAAACTTAAACATATAACCTATAACCTTATCGCAAACACATAACATAAACCCGAACCCATTCTCAAATCCCAAAACCTATAACCTAAACCTTATTCTAAACCTATAACTTATAACCTAAACCAAAACCAGAACCTATAACCTAAACCCGAACCCATTATTAAATTCTAAAACTTATAACCTAAACCTAACCTTAACCTAAACCTAAACCTATAACCTATAACCTTAACCAAAACCTATAACCTAAACCAATACCAAAACCTATAACCTAAACCCGAACCCATTCTCAAATCCTAAAACCTAAAACTTAAACCTAAACCAAAACCTTATCTTAAACCTATAACCTATAACCTAAACCAAAACGAAAACCTATAACCTAAACCCGAACCCATTATCAAATCCAAAAACCTATAACCTAAACCTAACCTTAACCTAAACCTGCACCTATAACCTATAACCTTAACCAAAACCTATACCCTAAACCGAACCCATTCTCAAATCCCAAAACCTATAACCTATAACTTAAACCAAAACCAAAACCTATAACCTAAACCCGAACCCATTATCAAATCCCAAAACCTATAACCTAAACCTAACCTTAACCTAAACTTAAACATATAACCTATAACCTTATCCCAAACATATAACCTAAACCCGAACCCATTCTCAAATCGCAAAACCAATACCAAAACATATAACCTAAACCAAAACCAAAACCTATAACCTTAACCCGAACCCATTCTCAAATCCCAAAACCTTAACCTATAACCTAACCTAAACCTATAGTTATAGCCTAAAACTATTCCCAAATCCCAAAACCTATAACCTAAACCTAAACTTAAACCTAAACCCGAACCCATTATTAAATCTCAAAACCTATGACCTAAACCAAAACCAAAACCTATAACCTAAACCTGAACCCATTCTCAAATCCAAAAACCTATAACATAAACCTAAACCTTAACATAAACCTATAACCTATAACCAAAACCAAAACCTATAACCTAAACCCAAACCAAAACTTATAACCTAAACCTAAATAAAAACCTATAACCTAAACCAAAACCATAACCTATAACCTAAACCACAACCCATTATCAAATCTCAAAACCTATAACCTAAACCAAAACCTATAACCTAAACTCGAACTCATTCTCAAATCCAAAAACTTATAACCTAAACCTAAACCTTAACATAAACCTATAACCTAAACCAAAACCTATAACCTAAACCTAAATCAAAACCTATAACCTAAACCAAAACCAAAACCTATAACCTAAACCGGAACCTATTATCAAATCCCAAAACCTATAACCTAAACTGAAACCAAAACCTATAACCTAAACCCAAACCCATTCTCAAATCCCAAAACCTAAACTCAAATCTCTAAACCTAAACCTAAACCTAATCTTATAACCTAAACTCAAATCCCTAAACCTTAACCTATAACCTAACCTAAACTTATACTTATAACCTAAAACTATTCACAAATCCCAGAACCTATAATCTAAACCTAAACCTAAACTTGAAAACCCAAACCCAAACCTGATTCTGAACCCGAACCTGATTTCCTAAACCTAAACTTTAACCTATTCTCAATTCTCTAAAGCTATTACCTATAACCTACACCTAAACCTATAACCTTAACCTAAACCTAAAACCTAAACCTAAACCTAAAACCTAAATGTATTCTCAAATCCTTAAACCTAAACCTACACTTAATCCTAATCTCAACTCCTTAACCTAAACCTAAACTTAAAAACCCAAACTAAACCCGATCTCAAACCTGAACCCGATTCCCTAAACCTAAACCTTAACCTATTCTCAATTCCCTAAAGCTTTAACCTATAACGTAGAACCTATAACCTAAACCTAAACCAAAACATATAACCAAATTTTTATTTTTCCCTGCTCAATTTTCAGTTTGCCCCGCTCATATATGGACGGTTTGGATATAACACATACATCATGATGGGACCCACAAAAGAAAAAAATTCAATTTGCCCCGCTCAATTTCTAATTGAGCGAGGCAAACTAGAAATTGAGCGGGGCAAACTGATTAATTTTTTTTTTTTTTGCTATGTTACTTTTATGGGTCCCATCATGATGTATGTGTTATATCCAAACCGTCCATATATTTTACGAGCTCATATTAAGGCTTGAGACGAAAAATAAGATAGAACTAACTATCAAGTGGACCACACTGTAAAAGGCAATGAGAAATTGAACGTCTACCATTGAAACCCTTTTAGGGGTTACAAAAGTTTTGGATCATTATGAAATTTTTTTTCCTCTTCATCCAGGTCTTTTTGACCCTATGAATGAACTTAGACGAGGAGGATTTCTCACAAATATCACAGTGGGCCCCCTAAAGGTTTCTAATGGTTGACGCTCATTCAACACTATTTCCTGTAATGTGGTACACTTGAGAACTGGATATATCTCATTTTTGGTCTCATACCATAAAATGATTTGGAAAAATATATGAATTGAGCGAGATAGCCTACAAATTGTGCGAGGGAAGCTAGAAATCCAGTGAGGCAATATATAAATTGAGCGAAGGAACCTAGGAATTGAGCGAGACAACCTAGCAATTGAGCGATGCAACGTAAAAATTTAGCGAGGCAACTTAGGATTTGAGCGAGGTTCCCTCGCTCAATTTCAACGTAGCCTAAACTTTGCTCAATTTCTAGGTTCCCTCGCTCAATTTCTAGCTTTCCTCGCTCAAATCCTAAGTTGCCTCGCTCAATTTGTAGATTCCCTCGCTGAACTCCTATGTTACCTTGCTCAATTTCTAGCTTCCCTCACTCAATTCATACCTCATCCTGCTCAATTTTCAATTTACTCACTCAATTTTATATTTGTCTCGCTCAATTTTTAGTTTGACCATGAAGTGATTGAAATTGATCGTGAAGTGAATGAAATGTATTTTCGACCATTGACCCGATGGAATCTTGGAAAATAACTAGGTTGGTTGGCTAAAATAGCTTCTCCTACCCCAAAATCATATGTGGTACATCAAGTAACTAATTTTAGTTTAGAAGATATTCTTGTTAAATGAATAACGAAAGAAATGAAAAAAAAAAGAGAAAAAAAAATAAAAAATAATAAAAATACACACACACACACACACACACACACACACACACACACTTATTTATATAAACATGTATTAAAGAAAAATGTAGGTACAATAAAGTTCTCCATGTAAAAAATAAAAATAAAAAATAAAAAATAAAAAAGAAAAAAAAGTGCATAGTATTGTAGTTATGGATAGGCCGGTCGACCCCAACTTGCTGTCTCCTTTTTCATTTTATTTTTTTCCCCCTTTCCCAGTTGTAATTCCCACTGATTTTTGTGGGTCCCATTATGAGGTATATGTTATATCCAATGGTCTAATTTGATCGTCTGACCATCATACTCATTTGATCGTCTGACCATCATTTGATCGTCTGACCATCATACTCCGGACTCTTATTAAACAGTTAAAAATAAAAAATACCAATGGTCTGATTTCAACCAATCAGATTTTATAACTATTCAACCAAACTAATTTTTTTATATTGGCCGGTTTAGTTTTAGTTGATGCGATTTATATATGGTTTCGAAGTGACCGTCTATCAAGTGTCATATGCAACCAGAGTATAAAATTAAGAAGCCGTGAAATAAAGAGAAATTTACGATTGTACGACCCATTTATGGCCATTTACGAGACCAAGCCCACCTCATTTTACCTTGCAACAATAAGCCCCAGTCGTACGGACGCCTTCCCAAAGGTCGAAAATACCCCTGCTTTTTCCTTCAAGCGGATCGGCCGCTGCTCAAAGACGAGCGTCGAGCGCTGACGCTCCTCCAACTCTGAGTTCTACGAATGGTTCAAAAGAGATCAACGTTACATGGGCCCCACTGTTATGTATTTATTATATCCACAACGTTTATCCATATTTCGAGATCATTTCGGACCATTATCCCCCAAAAAAACCATATCCAAAGATCAACTGGACCACACCACAAAGAGCAGCAGAAAATTGATTTTCACTGTTGAAACTTTTGTAGGGCCCACCATAATATTCATTTTCCATCCAATCTATTCATAAGGTCACAAAGACCTGGATGAAGAGGAAAAACAAATTTCGTAATGATCTAAAACTTCCGTGACCTCTAAAAGGTTTCAACGGTGGACGTTCAATCCTCCACTGCCTTTTACAGTGTGGTCCACTTGATAGCTAAATCTGTTTCACTTTTCTTCTCAAGACTTATTACGAGTTCGCCAAATAGATGGACGGTTTGGATATAACACATACCTCATAAAAGGACCCACAAAGGTGGTGGGGATTACAATAGAAAAAAAAAAGGTGTGAAATCTATGGCTACAGATTATAACCGTAGCCATAACTTAGCCCATGCATTTTCGATGTCTTTTGCTATGTATCGAATGTCCTTCGATTAATCCAAAGAGGTCCAAATTTGTCTAGCGACTTTGCATAAAAAGTCCTGCACTTTTCAATATATATCAAAGTTTACTCGATATTATCGTTTTCAATATATATCAAAGTGTACTCGATATTATCGAAGATATAGTTACGGATTATAGTCGTAGCCATAGCCGTAGTCCGTAAAAGTCTATGCAATTTTAATTTTAATTTTTTTTTAAAAAAAAATTTTTTACATGGAAAACTTTATTTTTCCTATAATTTCTCTAACACATATTTATATAAATATGTATATATAAGCATATAAAAAAAAATCTCTCTTTTTTTCATTTATTTCTTTATTCATTTAACAAGAATATCTTCTAAACCAAAATTAGTTCCTTGATATACCCTATATGATTCTAGGGTAGGAGAAGCTACTTTAGCCAACTAACCTAGTTATTTTTCAAGATTCAATCAGGTCGATGGTCGAAAATCCATTTCATAATCACTTTGTGGTCAATTTCAATCAGTTTGCGGTCAATTTCATTCATTTCATTTATTTCACGGTCATTTTCATGCATATCATGATCATTCCCGCCTATTCCGTGTTGATTCACGGTCCTTTTGGTACATTTCACGGTCATGCCCCTTTAATTCACGGTCCTTTTCGTACATTTTACGGTACAATTACCTCACTTCACGGTCATTTTCATGCATATCACGGTCATTCCCGCCTATTCCATGTTAATTCATGGTCATTTCGGCGCATTTCATGGTCATGCCCCATCACTTCAAGGTCATTTCCGTGCATTTAATGTTCGAATCGCTTCACTTCACGGTCATTTCCATGTATATCAAGGTCATTCCCGCCTATTTCGTGTTGATTCACGATCCTTTTGGCACATTTCACGATCATGCCCCTTCACTTCACAATCATTTCCACTCATTTCGCGGTACAATCACCTCACTTCATGGTCATTTCCATGCATATCACGGTCGTTCCCGCCTATTCGGTGTTGATCCAAGATTATTTCGGCACATTTCACGGTCATGCCCCTTCACTTCACGGTCATTTCTGAGCATTTCACGGTCCAATCGCTTTAGTTCATGGTCATTTCCATACATATCACGGTCATTCCTGCCTATTCCGTGTTGATTCACGGTCCTTTCGAGGCATTTCATGGTCATGCCCCTTCACTTCACGATCATTTTGGCGCATTTCACAGTACAATCACCTCACTTCATGGTCATTTCCATGCATATCATGGTCATTCCCGCCTATTCTGTGTTGATTCACTGTCATTTTGGCGCATTTCACGGTACAATCACCTCAATTTACGGTCATTTCCATGAATATCACGGTCATTCCTGCCCATATCGTGTTGATTCACGATCATTTTGGCACATTTCACGGTCATGCCCCTTCACTTCACGGTCATTTCCGCGCATTTCACGGTCCAATCGCTTCACTTCATGGTCATTTTCATGCATATCACGGTCATTCCCACCTATTCCGTATTGATTCACGGTCCTTTCGGTGCATTTCATGGTCATGCCCCTTCACTTCACGGTCATTTCGGCGCATTTCATGGTACAATCACCTCACTTAATGGTCATTTCCTTACATATCACGGTCATTCCCACCTATTCCGTGTTGATTCACGGTCATTTCGGCGCATTTCACGGTCATGCCCTTCACTTCATGGTCATTTCTACGCATTTCGTGGTACAATCACCTCACTTCACGGTCATTTCCATGCATATCACGATCATTCTCACCTATTCCGTGTTGATTGACTGTCATTTTGGCTCATTTCATGGTCATGCCCCTTAACTTGACGGTCATTTCCGCACATTTCACGGTCCAATCGCTTCATTTCACAGTCATTTCCATGCATATCACGGTCATTCCCGCCTATTCCGTGTTGATTCAAGGTCCTTTCGGCGCATTTCACAGTCATGCCCCTTCACTTCACGGTCATTTCCATGAATTTCACGGTCTAATCGCCTCAGTTCACGGTCATTTCCATTCATATTACGGTCATTCCTGCCTATTCTGTGTTGATTCACGGTCATTTCGGCACATTTCACGATCATGCCCCTTCACTTCATGTTCATTTCTATGCATTTCACCGTCCAATCGCCTCACTTCACGGTCATTTCCATTCATATCACTATCATTCCCTCCTATTCCGTGTTGATTCACGGTCATTTCGGCACATTTCACAATCTTGTCCTTTCCCTTCATAGTCATTTTCACGCATTTCACGATCCAATCGCTTCACTTCACGGTCATTTCCATGCATATCATGGTCATTCCCACCTATTCCATGTTGATTCACAATCCTTTCGGCGCATTTCACGGTCATGCCCCTTCACTTCATGGTCATTTCCTGGCATTTTGTGGTACAATCGCCTCACTTCATGGTCATTTCCATGCATATCACGGTCATTTCCACCTATTCTGTATTGATTCATAGTCCTTTTGGTGCATTTCACGGTCATGCCCCTTCACTTCATGGTGATTTCCGCACATTTCATGGTCCAATTGCCTCACTTCATGGTCATTTCCATGCATACCACAGTCATTCCCGCCTATTCTGTATTTTTACACGATCATTTCGATGCATTTCACGGTCATGCCCCTTCACTTCACGGTTATTTTCGCGCACTTCATAGTCCATTCGATTCACTTCATGGTCATTACCATGCATATCACAGTCATTCCCGCCTATTCCGTGTTGGTTCACGGTCATTTCGGTGCATTTCACGGTGATGCCCCTTCACTTCACGGTCATTTCCGCGCATTTCACGGTCCATTCGCCTCACTTTACTGTCATTTTGATGCATACCACGGTCATTCTCGCCTATTCCGTGTTGATTCACGGTCATTTCGCGGTCCAATCTCTTCACTTCACGGTCATTTCCATGCATTTCACGGTCATACCAAACAATTCCGTGTTGATTCACGGTCATTTCCATGCATTTCATGGTCAATTTCCTTCACTTCACGGTCATTTCCATGCATCTCACGGTCAATTTGCTCCAATTCACTGTCATTTCCATGCATTTCATGGTCATTCCAAACAATTATGTGTTGATTCACGGTCAATTCCCTTCACTTCACGGTCAATTTAGAGTATTTCAAGTCATGGAATGGTAACTTGTCAAGTTTCCAAATGGGACCAGAATTGCCTAATTCAGAGACCGTTCGATATCTTAAAAGCACGATAGAACTCATCGATCGTCATTTTTCAATATCATCTGGTAGAGGATCTGAAGTGGAGGAGGTGGGCCACCATCTTCCAACTGAGAATCTCTATTTGCATGAAGGGGGAGGAGATGATATTGATTTAGAGGATATGTTATTCCACCAATCAAGAGTCTTGATTTTCGTGAAGGGGCAGAAAGAAATAGTAATGTACTGGAGGGTTTGTTACTCCGTCGATTCAAAGATAAAAGGGTCGCCATCATGTTCTGGTGAAGGATTCTAGGTGGAAGAGGTGGGCCACCATCTGCCTAACAAGGAGCCCGGTTTACATATAGATGGGGGTGCAGGCGATGTTAATGGACGAGAGAGTGCGACAAGGTAGGATTAGATATATCGAAAAAGGTCCACAAGTCTCTAAAGAACTTATGTTCATTTACACGATTTGACGTCTTCGTATCGATCTGTAGTGGGGGTGGATAACATGGAGTATGTACCGACATGGGTGTGTACTAATAAGCTAACCTTTAAAAAAAATAGAAAAAAGAGAGTAAAAATTACCCTTCGATATATTGAACAGTACAAGATATATCGACATTTGCTGCATTTTGATATATCAAATGTCAGACGATATATTGAAATTAGTTCAAAACTGTCCAGAGATGAAATGATGTTTTAAAACAATTTTCCAATTATATCGAGATAGTTTTGATAAATTGAAGGAAGAAATTTCGATATCAATTGAAAGACACTCGATCATAAAAACAGAATCCACTGAATTTTTTTAAGGAAAAAATAAAAGTACACTTCGATGTTATCGAACTCTAATCGATGACATAGGGCTTAAGTTGTCGATAATATCGAACTCTAGTTGATACTATCGAACTAAGTCATCGTTACAACGGAACGATACATCGCCTTGAAATCGATGTCATATGTTGATATATCAACTATATTTCGATTTATCGAAAATGGTCAAAAAATGTCTAGAGACAAAATAATTTTTTAAAAGGAATTATTGATAATATCTAGAACATTTCGATATATCGAAGAGATGATACATCAACTAAATTTCGATATATTGAAAATGTTCCTCAATTGTTCAGAAACATACTGCTCTTCTAAAACGAATTATCGATAATATCGATACTCTGTCGATATATCAAAAATTTGATATATCGATTAAACTTCGATTTGTATGTGCACATATATCTTTCATAATCTCCTGGTGAAAGAAGTGAATGAGAATAATGTATAATCTCAGATTATAAATGAAATTGTTTCCACTTTAGTTTACCTTGTGTAGTATTGTATTATGTGTGTTGGATTAATTATGTCCTCATCATAACCGCATCAAAAGTGCAGCTTCTTACAGGTTATAAACTTTTCTATCTATTTTTTGTTTACATTTGTATGAATATTTTCGAAACTTAATATGATTGATATGCTTGAGATGCGATATGAGTTATCAAAATTATGACTTAATGGTGTTGCATGTTTTTGAGATGTGATTTGTTCCCTGCTTGGAAAAAGCCATGTATATGATTTGTTCCCTGCTCATTCTATTGGAGTTGTTTGCTTAAAATAGAGTTCAGTGATAATTTTGATTGTTAATGGTGACCGAATGTATCCTTTCATTTCCCTGCTGCAATGTTTTTCTGCTTATTTCACAAGAATAGTAGTGGGAACAAACTGTTTTATTTTTTCCTGATTTAATTGTACTAACAAGATTCTAGAACCACCTTTGAGTTCTCTGGTTTTCATCCAATCCACACACAAACAGTATAGAAGCAACTAAAGAGAAGGAACTTCTCTACGAGTACCTCTATACACAGCCACACGCCTAATCTTGCACGTATGTGGGATATACAAGCTATTTACTAAGATTGTAAGGATGATGATCATCATCATCATCCAAACTTTATCCCAATTAATTGAGGTCGGCTACTCTAATCATGTTCTACCATTCTACTCTATCAAGGACCATGTCCTCGGACACCAGAGATAATCATGTTTTATCGGATGTTAATCTTGAAATATCATATTCTTTTCTATTCAGTAACAATTTGTCGATTTCACTTGTAGAAGTAGCAATACAGCCCAAAAAGGGGGAGTGTATAGTCTTTCCTTAACATGCATCACCAACATACAAATCCTCCTTGCAATTGGATTGAACATGATATGCGCCGAAATGACCGTGAATTGACATAGAATAGGTGGGAATGACCGTGATATACATGGAAATGACCGTGAAGTGAGGCGAATGGACCGTGAAATGTGCCGAAATGACCATGAAGTGAAGGGGCATGACCGTGTATCAACATGGAATAGGCGGGAATGACCATGATATGTATGGAACTGACCGTGAAGTGAAGCGAATGGACCGTGAAATGCACAAAAAAGACCGTGAAGTGAAGGGGCATAACCTTGTATCAACACGGAATAGGCGGGAATGACAGTGATATGTATGGAACTGACTGTGAAGTGAAGCGAATGGACCGTGAAATGCACAAAAATGACTGTGAAGTGAAGGGGCATGACCGTGTATCAACATGGAATAGGCGGGAATGACCGTGATATGCATGAAACTCATCATGAAGTGAAGCAATTGGACCGCGAAATGCGTGGAAATGACCGTGAAGTGAAGGGGCATGACCGTGAAATGCGCTGAAATGACCGTGAATCAACACGAAATAGGCGGGAATGACCGTGATATGCATGGAAATGACCGTGAAGTGAAGCGAATGGACCGTAGTATGCATGGAAATGACCGTGAAGTGAGGCGATTGGACTGTGAAATGCGCAGAAATATACGTGAAGTGAAGGGGCATGACCGTGAAATGCGCCGAAATGACCATGAATCAACACGGAATAGGCGGGAATGACCGTGGTATGCATGAAAATGACCGTGCAGTGAGGCGATTGAACCTTGAAATGCGTAAAAATGTCTGTGAAGTGAAGAGGCATGATCGTGAAATGCGTCAAAATGACCGTGAGTTAACAAGGAATAGGCGGGAATGACCATGATATGCATGGAAATGACAGTAAAGTGAGGCGATTGGCCTGTGAAATGCATGGAAATGTTTATGAAGTGAAGGGGCATGACCGTGAATCAACATGGAATAGGCGGGAATGAACGTGATATGCATGGAAATGACCGTGAATTAGGCGATTGGACCGTGAAATGTGTGGAAATGACCGTGATGTGAAGGGGCATGACCGTGAAATGCGCCGAAAGGACCGTGAATCAACATGGAATAGGTGGGAATGACCGTGATATGCATGGAAATGGCTATGAAGTGAAGCTATTGGACCATGAAATGCGCGGAAATGATCGTGAAGTGAAGGGGCATGACCGTGAAATGCACTGAAATGACCATGAATCAACACAGAATAGGCAGGAATGACCATGATATGCATGGAAATGAACGTGAAGTGAGGCAATTGAACCGTAAAATGCGCGGAAATGACCGTGAAGTGAATGGGCATGACCTTAAAATGCGCCGAAAGGATAGTGAATCAACATGGAATAGGCGGGAATGACCGTGATATGCATGAAAATGACCGTGAAGTGAAACGATTGGACCGTGAAATGCACAGAAATGATGGTGAAGGGAAGGGGCATGACCATGAAAGGCGCCAAAATGATCGTGAATCAACAGGGAATAGGCGGGAATGATCGTGATATGAATGGAAATGACCGTGAAGTTAGGCGATTGGATCGTGGAATGTGCTGAAATGACCGTGAAGTGAAGGGGCATGACCGTGAAATGTGCCGAAAGGACCATGAATCAACACGGAATAGGCGGGAATGACCATGATATGTATGGAAATGGCTGTGAAGTGAAGCGATTGGACAGTGAAATGCACGAGAATGACCGTAAAGTGAAGGGGCATGATCGTGAACTGCGCCGAAATGACTGTGAATTAACACAGAATAGGCGGGAATGACCGTGAAGTGAGGCGATTGTATCGCAAAATTCACAGAAATGACCATGAAGTGAAGGGGCATGATTGTAAAATACGCAAAAAGGACCGTTAATCAACATGGAATAGGCGGGAATGACGGTGATATGCATGAAAATGACCGTGAAGTGAAGTGATTGGACCGTGAAATGCGCAGAAATGACCGTGAAGGGGCATGACCGTGAAATGCGCCGAAATGACCGTGAATCAACACGGAATGGGTGGGAATGACCGTGATATTCATGGAAATGACTGTGAAATGAGGCGATTGTACCGCGAAATGAGTAGAAATGATCGTGAAGTGAAGGGGCATGACCGTGAAATGCGTCTAAAGGACCGTGAATCAACACGGAATTGGCAGGAATGACCGTGATATGCATGAAATGACCATGAAGTGAAGCGATTGGACCGTGAAATGTGCAGAAATGACCGTGAAGTGAAGGGGCATGACCGTGAAATGCGTGAAATGACCATGAAGTGAAGCGATTGGATCGTGAAATGTGCAGAAATGACCGTGAAATGCGTCGAAATGACCATGAATCAACACGGAATAGGAGGGAATGACCGTGATATGCATGGAAATGGCCGTGAAGTGAAGCGATTGGACCGTGAAATGCGCCGAAATGACCATGAAGTGAAGGAGCATGACCGTGAAATGCGCCGAAATGACCATGAATCAACACGGAATAGGCGGGAATGACCGTGATATGCATGAAAATGAACGTGAAGTGAGGTGATTATACCGCGAAATGTGCGGAAATGACCGTGAAGTGAAGGGGCATGACAGTGAAATGCGCCGAAAGGACTGTGAATCAACATGGAATAGGCGGGAATGACCATGATATGCATGAAAATGACCGTGAATTAAAGTGATTGGACCGTGAAATGTGCGAAAATGACTGTGAAAGGCGTCGAAATGATCATGAATCAACACGGAATAGGCTGGAATGACCATGATATGTATGGATATGGCCGTGAAGTGAAGCGATTGGACAGTGAAATGCACGAGAATGACCGTTAAGTGAAGGGACATGACCGTGAACTGAATCAAAATGACCGTGAATCTACACGGATTAGGCGAGAATGACCGTGAAGTGAGGCGATTGTATCGCAAAATTCATAGAAATGACCGTGAAGTGAACGGGCATGACTGTAAAATGCACCGAAAGGACAGTGAATCAACATGGAATAGGTGGGAATGACGGTGATATGCATGAAAATGACCGTGAAGTGAAGCGATTGGACCATGAAATGGGCGAAAATGACCGTGAAGGGGCATGACCGTGAAATGCGCCGAAATGACCGTGAATCAACACGGAATAGGCGGGAATGACCATGATATTCATGGAAATGACCATGAAATGAGGCGATTGTACTACAAAATGCGCAGAAATGACCGTGAAGCGAAGGGACATGACCGTGAAATGCACCGAAAGGACCGTGAATCAACACGGAATAGGCGGGAATGACCGTGATATGCATCAAAATGACCGTGAAGTGAAGCGATTGGACCGTGAAATGTACAGAAATGACCGTGAAGTGAAGGGGCATGACCGTGAAATGCTTCGAAAGGACCGTGAATCAACACGGAATAGGCGGGAATGACCATGATATGTATGAAAATGGCTATGAAGTGAAGCGATTGGACCGTGAATTGCGCAAAAATGACCGTGATGTGAAGGGGCATGACCGTGAAATGCGCCGAAATGACCATGAATCAACACGGAATAGGCGGGAATAGCCATGATATGCATGGAAATGAACATGAAGTGAGGCGATCATACTGCGAAATGCACGAAAATGATCGTGAAGTGAAGGGGCATGACCGTGAAATGCGCCGAAAGGACCATGAATCAACATGGAATAGGCGGGAATCACCGTGATATGCATGAAAATGACTATGAAGTGAAGTGATTGGACCGTGAAATGCGCAAAAACGACCATGAAAGGCGTCAAAATGATCGTGAATCAACACGGAATAGGTGGGAATGACCATGATATGTATGAAAATGGCCATGAAGTGAAGCGATTGGATAGTGAAATGCACGAGAATGATCATAAAGTGAAGGGGCATGACCGTGCACTGAACCAAAATGACTGTGTATCAACATGGAATAGGCGGGAATGACCGTGAAGTGAGGCGATTGTATCACAAAATTCACAAAAATGACCATGAAGTGAAGGGGCATGACTATAAAATGCACCGAAAGGACCGTGAATCAACATGGAATAGGCGGGAATGTTGGTGATATGCATGAAAATGACCGTGAAGTGAAGTGATTGGACCGTGAAATGCGCGGAAATGACCGTGAAGGGGCATGACCGTGAAATGCACTGAAATGACCGTGAATCAACACGGAATGGGCGGGAATGACCGTGATATTCATGGAAATGACCGTGAAATGAGGCGATTGTACCGCGAAATGCGCAGAAATGACCGTGAAGCGAAGGGGCATGATTGTGAAATGCGTCGAAAGGACCATGAATCAACATGGAATAGACGGGAATGACTGTGATATGCATGAAAATGACCATGAAGTGAAGCGATTGGACCGTGAAATGTGCGGAAATGACCGTGAAGGGAAGGGGCATGACCGTGAAATGCATCGAAAGGACCTTGAATCTACACGGAATAGGCGGGAATGACTGTGATATGCATGGAAATGGCCATGAAGTGAAGCGATTAGACCGTGAAATGCGTGGAAATGATAGTGAAGTGAAGGGGCATGACCTTGAAATGCGCCGAAATGACCATGAATCAACAGGAATAGGCGGGAATGACCGTGATATGCATGGAAATGAATGTGAAGTGAGGCGATTATACCGCAAAATGCACGGAAATGACCGTGAAGTGAAGGGGCATGATCGTGAAATGCGCCGAAAGGACCGTGAATCAACATGGAATAGGCGGGAATGACCGTGATATGCATGAAAATGACCATGTAGTGAAGTGATTGGACCATTAAATGCACGGAAATGATCGTGATATGCATGAAAATGACCATGAAGTGAAGTGATTGGACCATGAAATGCACGGAAATGACCGTGAATCAACACAGAATAGGTGGGAATGACCATGATATGTATGGAAATGGCCGTGAAGTGAAGTGATTGGACAGTGAAATGCGCGAGAATGACCGTAAAGTGAAGGGACATGACCGTAAACTGAACCGAAATGACCGTGAATTAACACGGAATAGGCGGGAATGACCATGATATGTATGAAAATGGCTGTGAAGTGAAGCGATTGGACCGTGAAATGTGCAGGAATGATCATAAAGTGAAGGGGCATGAGTGTGAACTGCACAGAAATGACCGTGAATCATCACAGAATAGGCAGGAATGACGGTGAAGTGAGGCAATTGTACCGCAAAATGCACAAAAATGACCGCGAAGGGGCATGACTGTAAAATGTGTCGAAAGGACCGTGAATCAACATGGAATAGGCGGGAATGACCTTGATATGCATGAAAATGACCGTGAAGTGAAGCAATTGGACCGTGAAATGTGCGAAAATGACCGTGAAGGGGCATGACCTTGAAATGCACCGAAGTGACCGTGAATCAACACGGAATAGGCGGGAATGACCATGATATTCATGGAAATGACCGTGAAATGAGGCGATTGTACCGCGAAATGCGCAGAAATGACTGTGAAGTGAAGGGGCATGACCGTGAAATTTTCTGAAAGGACCGTGAATCAACATGGAATAGGCGGGAATAACCGTGATATGCATGAAAATGACTTGAAGTGAAGCGATTGGACCGTGAAATGCAAGGAAATGACTGTGAAGTGAAGGGGCATAATGTGAAATGCGCCGAAATGACCGTGAATCAACATGGAATAGGCGGAAATGACCGTGAAGTGAGGTGATTGGATTGTGAAATATGCCAAAATGATTGTGAAGTGAAGGGGCATGACCGTGAAATGCGCTGAAATGACCGTGAATCAACACGGAATAGGCGGGAATGACTATGGTATGCATGGAAATGATCATGAAGTGAAGCGATTGACCATAAAATGCATGGAAATGACCGTGAAGTGAAGGGAATTGACCGTGAAATGCATGGAAATGACCATGAATCAAAACAGAATTGCTGAGATTGACTGTGAAATGCATGGAATTGATCACGAAGTAAATGAAATGAATGAAATTGACCGCGAATTGATTGAAATTGATCGTGAAGTGAATGAAATGGATATTTGACCATAGATCTGATGAAATCTTGAAAAATAACCATGTTGGTTGGCTAAAGTAGCTTCTTGTACCCCAAAATCAAATAGGGTACATAAAGTAACTAATTTTGTTTTAGAAGATATTCTTGTTAAATGAATAAAGAAATAAATGAAAAAAAGAGAAATTTTTTTTATATGCTTATATATACATATTTATATAAATTTGTATTAGATAAAATTATAGGTAGAATAAATTTATCCATATAAAAAATAAAATTTTTTTCATAAACTTGCACAGACTACAGTTATGGCTACAGTTATAATCCGTAGCTATTGATCATATCACCTTCGATACATTTCGAATACTCTTCGATATGTATCAAAAATTATAGGATTTTTGAGGTAAACTCGCTGGACAGTTCTGGAACTTTTTCGATTAATCGAAAGACCTTCGATACATATAAAAGGACATATCGAAACGGCAGGGGCTATGGCTATGGCTACGGTTATAATCCGTAGCTATAGAAAACACCGTAGCCATAAGTTCCCGGCCTATTTATTTATTATTATTTTATTTTTTACTGTTGTAATCCCCACCACTTTTTGTGGGTCCTATTATGAGGTATGTGTTATATCCAAACCGTCCATATATTCGATGAACTCGTATTAAGGCTTGAGATGAAAAATAAGACAGATCTAGCTATCAAGTGGACCACACTGTAAAAGGCTGTGGAGGATTGAGTGTCTACCATTGAAACCCTTTTAGGGGTCACAAAAGTTTTAGATTATTATGAAATTTGTTTTTCCTCTTCATCCAAGTCTTTGTGACCTTATGAATAGATTGGATGGAAAATAAATGTTATGGTGGGCCCTACAAAATTTTTAACAGTGAAAATTAATTTTCCCGTTGTTCTATGTTGTGGTCCAGTTGATCTTTGGATATGATTTTTTTTTGATAATGCTCCCAAATGATCTTGAAATATGGATGACCGTTGTAGATATAACAAATACGTAACTGTGGGGCCCATGTAACTTTGATATCTTTTGAACTATTCTTACAAATCGAAGTTCGAGGAATGTCAGCACTCGTCTTCGAGCACCACCGATCCGCTTGAAGGAAAAAGCAGGGGCATTTTTGACCTTTGACAAGCCATCCGTACAGCTGGGGCTTAGTTTTACAAGGTAAAATAAGGTGGGCTTGGTCTCGTAAATGGGCCATAAATGGGTCGTACAGTTGCAAATTTCTTTAAAATAAATACCTTTCGTCCAACACTCCAACTCCAAACTCCTCGAGGAACCTTCGTGGAAGCTCACCATGACAGAGGCCAACCTTCCTCCATTTAATCTCTCCCTACCCTCTGCTCGAACCATTCTTCCTACCTATTTCCTCTTCTTCTCTCTCCCTCCTTCAATCCCAGCCTTCCATCACGAAATTAATTCCATCTTTCCCATCCAAATCCAATAAACAAAACAAGCTAAGAAATTAAAATCCAATCCCCTCTCCTTCAGCTGCCCAAAACCCATTGTAGATCCAACTTTGAACCATGAAACAATTTATGCCATTGGTAACATCTCAATGACTTGGACCAAAAATAATTAATACAATGTGCTGCACCCATTCATCTCATCTGCCAACAGCAATAAATCCACCTAAAAAAAAAAGCTAGACATGGACGGTGTTGTCAGGCTTTCTGTGGGGTCCACCATTTTGATGGAAATGCATGCAGGAGATTTTGTAAGGAAAGTAAGGAGAAGAAAAGGAAGAGATGCATTAGAGAAATCTGCTGTAATAAAATTTGAGGGTGGGATGAAATAGGAAAGTAGAATATACCTCAGTGGATGTGAAATGGAATGCCGGGCCTTCTGTTTGAAGGTGATGCTTGATGGAAGATGACGCTTAAATGGCCCTGGGAGGATTTCTTATCGATGGAAGATGAAGGAAAGAGGGAAAAGATGAAAAGAGGGAAAAGAGGAGCGGGTGTTGGATGGTTTTAGATAAAAATTTCAAATCCGAATATTATGAGTTTACCATTATTTACAACACAAATTCTGTTAACGACTGTACATACATTGGACCATTTTGTGGATGGTTAAGATTGTTTTACATAACAAAATGTATAAATATTTACTATTTACAACTAGACCAATTATTTGGATGGTCTGGATAATTCTATATCTTAGCCACTATTGTTATGGATGAGTCACCACCATTTTACATAAAATACAATACTCACAATGTAAAACTTAAAATTCAAAACGGTAAGCCGATCTTTGGACCTGGTATCACTCTATGGGCCCCACCATGATAGATTTGTTTCATCCACGCCGTCCATCTATTTCACGAAATCATTTTGTATAAGATCCCAAAAAACTATATTGAAATAAATCTTGGTTGGACTAAAAAATTAGAAAACATTAGTGGTTGGACGTCCACCATTAAAAATCATTATTCGTCGACGGATTTTTAGGCTACGGCGATGGCTAAAATCCATCGGCATTGCCGATGGTTAAAAACCGTCGGGGAAAGCAGCTCTGGGATGTCGGTTTTGCCTTATTTTTTGGTAGTGATTCTTTTCAATCCAAAGCTCTTAGATTCACCTTGCAACACAAACATGTATAAAATATACCATTAAGCAGTATCATGTTCATAAAACCAAGATATAAATAGGAAAAAATTTATAATATTTGACACTCTACAACATCATTGGTATGCCCATTGTGGATGACGTTTAATTATAGCATACACCTTTCAACTTGAGACACTAAGGGGACTCTATATGGGATATGGTCCCCCTACATGATCACGCGATATGTGCAGGTTTGGTGCATGACTTGAATGGTATGACTTATGTATTTCGCATCTTGTATGTTACGATCACTTCTACACCCTAGCGACATTAGGGTTGTGGCCTCCACAGGCATATCGTGGATGGACAAATTGGATCCAGAAATATTTATTCTATCATTAGAGCACTTTAGATGTTGTTGGATGAAAGTCCTTAAACCCTTATGATACTAGTAGGATGCTTCAACGTCGAGACTGAGTGGATAACATGAGTGCCCGAGTGTCAAATACTAGTAGGCCATGTTGTAAGTACTATGTTATATACCTAGCACCCTGTATTATCAAATTTCGTAGTGACAAGCCACTTTGGAATGATGAACTTGTTAAAAGATGGAAAGTTCACCTTCATACGAAGATAAACTACAAGTCATGAAGATTGTTCTATATACATCAACTTCAAGTACAAAATTAACATCAAATGCTACTTTAACTTCAAGTGCAAGTTCTACTTCAAGTCGAAGTGCATGTTCAACTACAAGTACTAATTCAAGTTCAAGTACTAGACTAAGTGCAAGTGCTACTTCAAATGCAAGATCAAGTCCAAGTGCATTACATAGTTAAGATCAAGATTAAGTTTCAAGTATAAAAGATCAAGTTTCAAGTATATAAGATCAAGCTTTAAGTACTTCAAGTATACTATCTACAGAAGCTACAAGTTCAATGTTCAATATTTTAGGTATAAATGACCCTAGAAAGACCTTATGTTTAGGTCATTCATATTGTACAATTAATATGGGTTACTGTATTTGTTTTAGGCTTTACTACGACTAGTCCTAGTCGATGTTCGACTGGTCCAGACATTAGCTTGACCAGTCCAGGGTTTTAAGATTGCTGTAATGACTCTAGCCAGAATCACTTCCACAGATAGTTGTGATTCAACCGAATATGAAAATCTGAAAAGTGACCTTGAAAATGATATTGAAGATGATCTTCAAGAGGCTTATAATGCCCTATATAGGAAAAGTTGTAAGATTGCTGTCAAGCTAAAATTTTAAAAAGAGAAATTTTTAAAATTAAAAGAGGAATTTGAAAATTCTTTTTCAGAAAAATCTCATATTGCTGATTTTTTTGAAAAAGCAAAATGCAATTTAAATTTCAAAACATCTGAACTTGAAAAAGTACGAACATAAAATGAGAAACTAAAATGTGAAGTATCTTCCCTATTGAGTTCAAAAGATACATGGAGGTATGCCCAGGGAGACCCTAAACTTGAAAAGTTACTAACCACATCTAGAACATGTGGAGACAAATCGATTTTGGGCTATGTCAAACACACGCCTCCGAGAGATAAAAGTGTGTCTCCTACATTTGTTAAAGGAGAATCCTCTAACTCAAAAGGAAAGGGCTTAAAATATAATAATCAAAACAACTCTGAAAATGTAAAAACTTTTCAAGCTTCTAAAGTCAATACTAATAATGTCAGCTTTAGAAAAAAATGCTATAATCCTTTAACTGAAAAAATTGTGGAGTTACTCAAGGAGCTTCTCGAATATAACTCTAATGTTAGAGTTAATAATAATTTCAAGCAAAGAAAACCAGCAGTGCTATAAAACTGAAAACCACTATGAAATGGGTTCCTAAGGTTACTTGTCTGGTTGCCTAGATCACTTTCATGGCTTCGAGTCAATCAAAGTAGTGCCTAGATAGTGGTTACTCAAGATGCATGATATGTGATAGAGATTTATTCACCAACTACAAAGAAATGACAGATGGTTCGGTGACTTTTGGTGATGGAAGGAACTGCAAGATAATTGGCCAATGTATGGTTCATATCTCTAATCTTCCTCCTTTTGAAAATGTTTTATTTGTAGAAGGACTTAAGCACAATCTTTTGATTATTTCTCAAATCTGCGATAACAAGCATAGTGTTAAATTTACAAATCAAGGATGTGAGATCTCAAATGAGAAAGGTTATATGACATTAAATGGCCGTAAAACATGTGAGAATTGTTATATTGTGAATGAATCTTCATCATCTAAATTAACTTGTTACATGGTCAAAACCAATGATAACGAATTATGGAATAAACGCCTTGAACATGTTAACTACCGAAATCTGTATAGATTAAGCAAAGCCGATCTTAGTAGAGGTCTACCCAAATTGAAGAAAATGGATCAAATATGTGGCTTATGTCAAATTGGAAAATAAACAAGGAGTAGTCACAAGAAAGTGGACTCCTCTGCCACATCCAAACCTCTTAAATTTCTCCACATGGATCTTGTCGGACTAACTACAATGGAGAGTAGAGGTGATAAAAAGTATTTCTTGGTAATTGTGGATGACTTTACTATATTTATTTGGGTTGCATTCATGAGAGAAAAATCTGAAACCCTTAATGAAGTCAAAAGAATACTCAAGCATATTTAAACTAAAAAAGAAATGAATGTTGTTAAGATCCGAAGTGATCATGGATCAGAATTCAAAAATAAAAATTTTAAAATGTTCTGTAGCGATCATGGTATATCGCACGAGTTTCAGCTCCTAAGATGCCTCAATAAAATTGGGTCGTTGAAAGGAAAAATAGAGTGCTACAAGAGATGGCTAATGTAATGTTAAATAGCATGAAGCTACCTAAAAATTTATGTGCCAAAGCTGTTAATGCCGCATGCTATATTATAAACCGTGTTTACATTAGAAAATCTAAAGATAAAATGGCTTATGAATTATAGTTTAATAAGAAACCTATAGTTAAATACCTTTGAATTTTTAGAAGTAAATGCTACATTTTACGAGACCAGGAAAATTTAGAGAAGTTCGATACTGAGAGTGATGAAGAGATATTCCTAGGCTATACTTTGAATAGTTGGAGCATATCATGTTCTTAACAAGAGAACTGATGTCATTCAGGAGTCGATAAATGTTGTTATTGATGATCACCTGAACACACCAACATCTAGTTTAAAAGATGATGAAGTCAATATAATTGAAAAACACTACAAGAAATTGGCCTTTTACTGACGAACTTATTTCCAATGAAATTTATTTTGTTGGTACACATGACTTTTCCCGACGAAATCATATTTCGTCAGCATAAGATTTCCACCACCATTTACAACGACGACCTAGAAACTTTTCTCGACGACATTATGTATCGTCGGTTTTTCCTAAATGAACCAAATAGTTCATTAGCAAAAAATCCCTTGGTGTCATTTCCGTTGACGGAGAGGTTATTTTTACGGACGTTATAAAATATCATCGGTAAAGTAACTTTTTATCAACGAAAAAACTCATTGGTAAAGTGACTTTTTACCGACAAAATAGACACATTGTCAGACAAAATAAATGGTGGACATATTATTTCACTTTATGTGGTTGATCAAGGATGTTGATTTATAATATTTATTTTTGGTGTAAATAATAAATATGTTTAAAAATATATGTACGGAGTGGATGGGTCTGATAGGGCACGGGTGGGCCTAAATATTTTTGAAGCCTTTTACAGATAAATTGTGAAAAGTTTCATCGATAATAATGTTATGTTTTAACTTGAACTGACTCCAGCACCCATCTCTCACTGTCGCTCTCTCACTGTCGCTCTCTCTCTCTCTCTCTCTCTCTCTCTCTCTCTCTCTCTCTCTCTCTCTCTCCCTCTCCCTTTACCTCTCCCTCTCGCGTGCTCTCCCTTTCCCTCTCCCTCTCCCTCTGCCTCTCCCTCTGCCTCTTAGCTCGCTCTCCTCTCACTCTCACTCTCCTCAGCCCTCTGCTGCAATTCGGTCTTTTCCTGCTCGTGAATCTCGGATTCTCAGGTCTTGTTGTTTCTTTCTATAATTTAAAATACTTGATTAGGAATATACTTTGTCGAATATAAATCCCTAATTAGCGATTTGCGTTGTCGAATCCATTTTTAGGGATTTGCATTATCGATTCCCCATCTTTTTTTAAAGCTCATTTATTTCACATATCAATTGCTGATTTCTTGTCTTGTGTTGGGTTGGTTTTTTGCTGCATTTGTTTTCATATTGTCAAGGGTTAATGTCTTGTACTAATTGTAGTTGTTTATTGATTCCATATGGTTTTTCCATTTTGATTTGTTTATGTCTTATTTTTCTTCTGTATTTCATCTGGTAATTACTTCTACAATGTTTGTATTACACCGTCAAGCTCACATGCCTGTAGTAGTAAAAGAATATATACATCAAGGTGGACCACACAGTAAGGGCTGCACCCTCTTGGGTGAGGCTGCAGTGGCACCTAATCCGCTCTAGATTTTATTGGGCCATGTGGTTAGGACCCTGACTGTGGGGCCACTATGATTATGTGACTACATCCACGCCATGTATTGAAAGATCATTTGGAAGCTTTTCAGTGTGTATAAATCCCTGTCAAATGATCTTAATTAAAATGGAAGCGCAAAATTTATATTGGAAAGAGTTATATGACTATACTGCTGGAAATGCATTCTAAGTCATCATCACCTTTGACTATATCCTTGTACATGGCACCTGTTTGGGGCTTAGGCTGCTCTTCCATTAGGCCCTACCATGGGTGGAGCATATCCCAAAACCCTTTGCTGGTTGGATAATCCTAGCGGCTGATTAGAGGACTTTTGTGGACTGCTAACAGATGGTTAGAGAAAATTTCAACCAACTGCCAACAGTCAATGGACAAGAATCCTCCAATCGGTGGCTACGATTATCCAATCCGTGCAACTTTTAGTTGTCCCCATCCATTGTAGGATCCAACAGAATACATGTGAGCCATGCATATGGATATAAATGCTTGATAACTTACACATATATTTGCATCTGGCATTGTATCCTTCCACTATCTTGAAAGGTAAGTAGTTCAGTGATATTGTCATTTATAAAATTTCATGTCAGCTGCAATTGGTTGCATTACTTACTGCATAGACCATCAATTATGAAGCTCTGATGTTCATGGAATCAGTCTATTGATGTCTTGATTGTAAGATCGATTTTGAGTCCAATAGCATTTTCTACATTTCCATTTTATTACTTTGGCATGAATAGAAGGGTTTAAGGATGACTCCTGGAAATACGGACAAATAGTATTAACCTTTCAGTATTAAATATTAGCGCATAAAGTGCTTGTACAAACTAATATTTTCTAGGTTATTTGAGAAACCACAACATTCACACAGAGGAAGTAAATTATAAAATTCACCAGGCCCTTTCTAGGAACTGCCAAATGCATGGAGGTAGCAAAGAGATTCAAGAAACCTGAAAATTCATCATCATCCATACAAGTTCACTGTTATGCATTCAATAGCTAGTGCAGTTGTTGTATCTAAGTGCATGTTGAAAATATGGCAGGGTATACAAATCAAAATCTATAACTGAGAAAGTTTAGAAAGAGATTATATGAATACCCATAACCGTTATGCACCCAATGTGTAGAAAGTTTGGATGCAAACTATTCTTCTTATTTTTTAGAGTTCGTACTTTAATTCCATTTATCATGATCGTAAGCTTATAAGCTTTTCTTGCATTATTTCATGAGAAGAGCTTTTCATTTAATATACTTGTTTGTTTATAGTTGTGACTTGTGAGGCAGTTTTTTCTCAAAAGTCAGAAGTTTTACTACTCGGTGGGCCATAATATGCAAAGTGAACTGACAATCAAATGGATGTCTTCTATCCATCCATTTGTTCTATATGCTTTAGCCCACCTGATTTTGAAAGAGCATGACCCACCTGATGGAGCATACCCGGATGCGCGTCGGAGCTATTCGGATGTTGAGCAGGGGTCCTTAGAAGGTGGAAAATGCTATTATGACCATAATGAAGCTGTCCATTTCCTATGGACAACAATATGGGTGGCCTGGCCATTTAGATAGGCCCATATTTATGTATTAGCTCAGAATTGATGAAGTAGACCTAGATGTACATCTGAGCTATCAGGATGTTGAGCAGGGGTCCCTGAAAGGTGAGAACCACTGTTATGATTATGATGAAATTGTCCATTTCCTATGGAAAGTAATATGGGTGGCCTGACTATTTGGACAGGCCCGTGTTTATGTATTATCTTGAAATTGATGGAGCAGATCCTAGTATAACCCTAAACCTAAACTTACACCTAAACCTATTCTCAAATCCCTAAACCTAAACCTACACCTAAACATAAACCTATAACCCTAACCTAAACCTAAACCTAAACTCAAAAACCTAAGCCAAAACCTGATCTCGAACCTGATCCCGAATTTGAATCCCTAAACCCTAAACCTAAACCTAAGCCTAAACCTATTCTCAAATCCCTAAACCTAAATGTACACCTAAACCTAAACCTATAACCTTAACCTAAACCTAAACCTAAACATAATTCACTTAAACTTACACCTAAACCCAAACCGATAACCCTAACTTAAACCTATATGTATTTGTGAGTGGATGAATGGCTAAAGGAAACAATTTCCTCCCCTAATTTGCCTCTCTTTCTATAATGGCCTACTAAAGTTTTGAATCAAGTTGAAAGTTGGGTCTCAGGGGTTTCATTGGTGCCACATCACATGGATCGAATTTTGGGCCTATGACATATATATATGTGAGTAATGCTCACACACAACTAGCTGGACATTACATTTTTATCCAAGTAGCTGTGCATTTAATGAAAACTTTCTTCCTAAAATGATCTCTCCAAATGGAAGAAGGGATAACACAAATATCAGCTTGATCGAAAACTTTTATGGCCCTAATTAGTTTCGAGGTCCGCTTGAGCTTTGGATCTACCTCATTCTTCAGCTCATGCCCTAAAATGATTTCTCCAAATGGATGGATGGTTGCATACAACATATACATCATGGTGGGATCAAATCTCAGGTGGACCATAATACAATAAACAATGGTCCATCGTGATTATGTATTTCATCTGCTCCGTTCATCCATTTTAATAGATAATTTTATGTCTTAAGACAATAAATGAAGTATATATATAAAAATCTTAAATGGACCACACGTACAGGAAAGGATGTGAATTGAACTTGTTCCATTCAAAAATTCTTGAGGTGGGGGGGGGGGGGGGGGGGGGGGAAGTTTTATATCAAGCTGATATTTATTTTTTCCCTTCATTAATGTCTGTGTGATCTTTTGAACAGGTTGGATGATAAATAAACATCACTACATGCCCTAGAAATATTTTAATGATGGAAATCATTATACCCACTGTTTCTTGTGGTATGGTCCACCCTAAGCCTAAGCCCAAACCTAAACCTAAACCTATTCTCAAATCCCTAAACCTAACCCTAAACTTAGAAAACCTAAACCTAAACCCGATCCCAAACCCGAACCCAAATTCCTGAACCTAAACCTAAACCTAAAGTCAAAAACCTAAACCTAAACCTGATCCCTAACCCAAATTCCTAAACCCTAAGCCTAAACCTAAACCTAAACCTACACCTTAACCTAGACCTATAACCCTAACCTCAACCTAAACCCAAACTCAAAAACGTAAACCTAAACCCATCCCGAACCCGAATTCCTAAACCTAAACCCGATCCCGAACCCAAACCTGAATCCGAATCCCTAAACCCTAAGCCTAAACCTAAACCTTTGACCCTATTCTCAAATCCCTACACCTAAACCTAAACTTATAACCCTAACCTAAACCTAAACGTAAACTTGAAAACCTAAACCTAAACCCGATCCCGAACCTGAACCTGAACTCGAATTCCTAAACTTAAACCTTAAACTAATCTTAAATCCCTAAACCTAAACCTACACCTAAACCTAAACCTATAACCCTAACCTAAACTTAAACCTAAACTTGAAAACCTAAACCTATACCCGATCCTAAACCTAAACCTAAACATATTCTCAAATCCCTAAACCTAAACCTAAACCTAAACCTATAACCCTAACCTAAACTTAAACCTAAACTCGAAAACCTAAACCTAAACCCAATCCCAAACCCAAACCCGAATTCCTAAACCTAAACTTGAAAACCTAAACCTAAACTCGATCCCGTACCTGAACCCGAACCTGAATTCCGAAACCTTAAGCGTAAAGCTAAAGCTAAACCTATTCTCAAATCCCTAAACCTAAACTTACACCTTAACCTAGACCTATAACCCTAATTTCAACCTAAACCTAAACTCGAAATCCTAAACCTAAACCTGATCTAGAACCCAAATTCCTAAACCTAAACCTAAAATTGAAAACCTAAACCTAAACCCAATCTTGAACCTGAACCCGAACCTGAATCTGAATCCCTAAACCCTAAGCCTAAATCGAAACCTAAACCTATTCTCAAATCCTTAAACCAAGACCTACACCTAAACCTAAAGCTATAACCCTAACCTAAACCTAAACCTAAACATAAACCCGATCCCAAACCCGAATTCCTAAACCTAATCTCAAATCCCTAAACCTAAGCTTAAACCTATACCTCAACTCAAATCTCTAAAATTAAACATACACCTAATCCTAAACCTATAACCCTAACCTAAACCTAAACCTAAACTTGAAAACCTAATCCTAAACCTACTCTCGAACCCAAAACCGAACCTAAATTCCTAAACTTAAACCTAAACCTAAACCTACACCTAATCCTAAGCCTATAACCCTAACCTAATGTTAAACCTATTTATGTAAATTGACTCTAATCTTTTCATTGTAGAGATGGATAAGAGTTGGATGTGAGCTAAGAACAGGTTTGGCCCAGAGTATAAACAAGGAGTTCAAGAGTTCATGAGATTTGTGCGAAATTGGACAGATTCAGGCAATAGGATTAGGTGCCCATGTCGAAAATGCAAGAATATGGTTCATAAAACTTTAAACAAAGTAGAAGATGATTTGTTCATAGTTAGGATTGACCAGGGTTACACTTGTTGGATCCATCATGGTGAAGAGTTCCACCAAAGAGTTGAGGCCACTGAAGTCCTAGCTGACCCAATTGTGTCGGATGACGAGGATGAAGACGTTGATGAAATGCAAGATATCATAGGGGATGTGTTTAGGGGAACAATCATGGATAATGATTTCGCAGCGATAAGTAGTAGCCAAGATATTCCTCATATGGGTGATGTCGAATCAAAAAAGTTTATTAGATTATTGAGGGATGAGAAACGTCCACTTTATTTGGGGTGTGAGAACTTCTCCAAGTTAAATTTTCTTACAAGGTTACTTCATTTGAAGAGAAAAAATTATTGGAGTAACAAATCATTCGACATGTTGCTTGACTTATTGAAAGAAGCATTACCAGACGGTGAGACATTCCTTAAGTTCATTACGAGGCAAAATCCTTAAATGCGAGACTTGGGCCTTGGTTACATCTACATACATACATGTATAAATGATTGTGTATTGTATTAGAAAGAGAATGAAAATGTTGAAGAGTGTCCAGAATGTGGAGAGTTTAGGTGGAAGTATGATGAAGCTAAGCGCAAGAAAATCTTGTAAAAAGTGTTAAGGTACTTTCCATTGAAACCTAGATTGCAAATATTTTTTACGTCTCGCAAGACGGCTGAAGATATGAGGTGGCATAAAGAGAAATACGTTCATGATGATAGTACACTGAGGCACCATATGGACTCTAAAGCCTAGTAAATTTTTAACAAGTAATATGACTGGTTTACAGAGGATTCTCGCATTGTTTAACTAGGTGTTGCAAGTGATGGTTTTAATCCATTTAGTAATATGAGTAGCCCGTACAGTATGTGGCAAGTGGTACTTATGCCCTACAATTTACCTCCTTGGTTGTATATGAAGGAGTCCTTTTTCATGATGTCATTGCTTATTCCTAGACCTATGTCACCCGGGACCTATGTCACTCGGGAATGACATTGATGTGTATTTGCGACTGTTAGTAGTGAAATTATACTAAAGACCGCTTTAGTAGTAAGAATATGCCAATATATCCTAGAGGTGGGTGAATATGACTTTTATAAAAAATTTATGGTTTATTTAAAATCTTATCAAACTTGTACTAAGTAGATATTCATGAATCAGGATTTCTTCAAGATAACTTTAATGGCTTCCAAGTCAATTAGAGGATCCAATCACAAAACTGATTGAATGATAAACATGATACAATTCAGAGTTTGATGGATGTAATTGTGTGTGAGGTATGATCAAATATAAAAGCATATAAAGAAATCATATAAGTAATCAAAGATAAATATCAATCACAAACACAGTCATTTTTATAGTGGTTCGACTACTTATCTACTCCACTCCTGGCAGACGCACTTAACCCTTGAGTGTGCCGGATTTCACTAAGGAGGTTTCACATGATTCACCTCAAACCTGAGGTTTTAAATCAGGTTCACCTCTAACCAGTACAACTTACACCTAGGCTGACAGTTTATGCTCTCATGAGCAATGGTCAACACATAACACCCAATTTTAGGCACACTGGCCAATGATCCACACAAGGAACCTCTCTCGTTTATGCTCTCATGAACACGGGTCAACACAATGGGCACACTGACCAAGGATCTTCCACAAGACCCTAATTGTTTTTGCTCTCCATAAAGTAAGGGTCAACACAACGCACCCACCACATACACTCCCGTCGGAGGCCTCCTAGAGGACTTATAAGGGATGAGAAATACCTTAGACCCAATCCTACAAAGGAATGATCACAAGGGTCCTCTGGACTCTAATAACTTATAAATAAGTGGATGAGTCCCTTTTAGCTATTATCGAAGATCTCCTCCTTTGTTGATGAAGAGTTTTCTGCTTCCTTGAACTGTAACACAAAAGATGTAGCAATGCATGGCGATAGGTAAGGTCAAGGTTGTAATGAAATCCTACTCTATTGAAAGTTTTCCTATAAGGGAAATAGAGTGATTCCAATCATTTATGCATTCGAGGCATCCCAACTTAATGATTTTCCATTAAGGTGGTAGTTGGAGGATCCTTGAATGTGGAAGTTCATTCCCCAATCCACTCTATTGAATGTCAATGATGAGGGTGGATTGAAGGATGAACTTCCATGAGAGAAAGGGCTTTGGGTATATGATCTAAGGTTAAACACTTAAAAACACTCTCTTCTTTCTTTACCAGTAACTAAAGATAAGTTCTCTATATATAAGCAAAAAGTTTCAACGGATATAAAAGAGTCACATTTATGACAGAGTTCGATATCATCGAGAGTATACTCTTGATTTATTGACTGGCCGCTCGATGGCACAAACGCAAATGTCATACGCTTTTAAAATCTTTTGCCAGCTGGTCAAGAAAATCGAAACCTGTGTCAATGTCATCGGATTTCGAACTCCGATTTCATCGACACGAGGATTGATTCCTCGACATTTGAAAAGGAGAGAGACATTGCCTTTGAAATATTTCAGGTTAAGGATATGATCAAGGGACACTCGATATCATCAGAATTTGAATGTCGATGATATCAATAGTAGTGTTGATGCATTGATAAATTCAAAGGATTTTCCAATTAAGCTTGTTGGACAGTTTATTTCCATTCTCAATGCAATCAATCCAGCCTCGTTATCATCAATATTTGAATATCGACTCCATCGAGTGACCCTCGATCTAAGATAAAAACCACCTGAAAATATGCTGGTAAACTGAGTGTCCAAGACTAATATCATCGAAGGCCTTTCAATATCATCGATTTTTGAATTTTGAGGATATCGAGGAGTACTTTGATATATCGAAGGTCTTTATGATTTTATTTAGAAAAACAAGGACACAAACTCTCTGCTGTCGATTTTATTGAGTCAACTTCGATAGAATCAAGTTTCAAATTTTGATGATATCGATAGGGCTATCGATACATCGATAATTCCATCTAAAAGAATATGTGATTGCTGGACATCTTTTGTCCTCATTTCGATAGTATCGATTGAGCATCGAGGACATCGACAACACTTCTCAATTATATCGATCAGTCTATCGATAAATTGATAGAGGTAGAAAACTTAGAGATTTTTTAAAAATTTGAAAAAGTTTTCTAACTCAAAAGCCCTATGATATTCTAATCAATTTCAAGGGTTTTAAGTACCTGGTGTTTTAGGACATGGGATGTAATGCTTAGATTTACCTGTGGCAAGTTCAAGCACACATCTGGTTGAGGCAGACAGTTGATTGATCTTCCTATGGAGCTTCTCTATCTAGCTGACTCGACACTCATGCTAATTGACAAACCAGGACACTTTTAATCTCCCCCTTTGTCAATTATGTGACAAAATACCAAAAAACCCTAGAACAACATCTAGAAAAACACATCCTAAATTGTGTGTACATGTATTTTACACAATTTTACAATGTCTAGTGAAACCATACACACAATTAGTAGCTGCTCCCCCTAACAGCATTCTCCCCCTATCTTGGTGCAGCTGCTCCCCCTAACACATGTATCACCATTCATAAATAGATATACGTAATTTTTCCATTGGGATGTTTGATTTATTCTCCCCCTTTCTGTCAGTCGTTGGTAAAGGTATAATAGTTGATATTGACTAAAGTTTGAAGTATTTGAGAGAACCAATCATTCGAAGAACATACATTTATAAAAGATAGATGTATAATGATCAAAACAGTTGATTAATCAGAAATCATTTTCAGAAACTATGTATGTATAACAGACCAAATAGAGCAGTGATATAAGCAGATAGAATAATGATCAAAACATCACATGCATTCCACACCATTTAAGCAATGATCAGATAAAACAGGGGTTGACAAAATATAAGCAAGGCAGAAAATATCTGTGATTCATAACTAGCCATATCTAAAAAATATCCAAAATGTATATATTGCTCCAGTTTGGCAGCAGTATAGCAATTAGTCAGTGTAAAAAAGAAACTCAACCAATCTTAGCCCCCCAAAAAATGAGCACACACAAAACAAAACGTTGCAAAAAACTGCAGTGACATAGAAGCTCCTAATGTCCCCGAGGATCCCCATGTGTGAGCAAGTCTACCACTTACTAGCTGGTTTGTTGGAGAATGTCGACTTTCTCTTCAATCGCAGTAGTCTCCTTTCAAAGTTGTAAAGGCTCTCCTCCATACTAGCCATCCCGTTCAGTAGGTGACGTTTAAGGTGATGAGCTTGGCAATTTGTGATAGACTCCAGACTTAACAATGGCATTTGATTTGATCCCCAAGGAGTAAGAGGACATGAAGGTTGAGCATGTTGAGCGGCCGACTGCATGGGAGCACTATTCTCGGGAAGAGATGAAGTGAGACATAACTGTTGAGCCACCTAGGCTGCATCACTATCAAACCATGCTTCTGGATGAATGGCATCAGATGTGGCAGGGAGGCCAACATGATGAGCGAGTTTACAGATGAGTGCAGGAAAGGCTAGTGTATTTTGATGGTCGCCTTGGATGATACAAATTAATTGCTTGAGAAGAAGCGTTGGGAGGTACACTTGAATTTCTTGATACACATTGTAAAGCACATTCAGCATAAAGGGGGGAAAGATGATTACCATTCACCTCACATAGATATACATTGGACCCAAAAATGCTATGGAGGATTTTAAAAGTGAGCCCAAGATGATTGATGTGAAGCGAATTATCATCATTTCGAGGAACAATGGTCCCTTGACATAGTGCACGAGTTACCTCTCCCCAAACACGCAGACCATTGAGATTCCTATTGGTTATTGGAATTTGAGTGACTTCGAGTTCTAGAAGATGACCCAAACTGAGGGGAGTGCTGAGTTTTGAGTAATGCAAAAATTTGAGTTGAATGCATGGGGGATCATCACGAATGACATGACATTTACTGAAGAATTCATGGATCAACCCTAGTTGATAACAACCCCCAAGATTTAGAATATTTTTCCATCCTATCACTTCTAGGAGGAGGGCCACACCAAAAGGCTCAATGACACTGTTAAGAACCAGACGTTCAACAACAGTGGTGTGATGTCTTTCCACTGGAATGAGTTGAAGCTTACTAGGTTGCTTGGTCTTTGATTTTGAAGATAGAGAAAGAGACTTACCTTTGCCTTTGATCTTGATTTTTCAGTGTGAGAGACATGTAAAGGTAAGAAGAAGTAACTAGAGAAGAGAGGGGATATGAGGATTTGAAATCGAATACACCCTTTGTTATTATAGCAGAGTTGTTGATCATATCGATCCTTCATCGATGGCATCGATCTCATGCTCATAATGACATTAAGGACCATGCTGATGACCATTGGGAAGATGCTAATATCTAGTGGAAATTGGGGCAGTCCAACCATTGGGAAGGACTGCTGGTTATAACCTTGCATTCCCGAGATTCTTCGATTTCATCGATGGTGAATATCGATATCATCGAAATGTAAATATTCATGATATTGACACAGCTTAGATGTCATCAAGAATGTCATAATCTGGCCTCCCAAAGCTAATATGGTTAATTCATAAGGTTTAGCCTTGTGGCTAATACTTAACCATGAATGTCCCAGTGTGGAGATTTACCTATGTGGATCATGGTCACTGGGATATTATCAATGAGTGCATACTCCGATGGATTTTTGAAGATCACTAAACCTATTTACATCAAGGGCTTTAGTGAGGATATCTGCGAGTTGCTTTTCTGTGCAAACATAATCCAATGCAATAATCTTGTCTTCAACAAGTTCTCAGATAAAATGATGACGAATGTCATTATGCTTGGTCTGAGAATGTTGAACAGGATTTTTTGAAATGTTAATAGCACTTGTGTTATCACAGAACAGACTCATTATGGGTTGTTCGATCCCGTAGTCCAACAACATCTGTTTCATCCAAAGGAGTTGTGCATAGAAACTTCCTGCGGCAATGTATTCAGCCTCAGTAGTGGATAATGATATTGAGTTTTGCTTCTTACTCTGCTAGGAGACCAGACAATTTTCAACATAAAAACATCCTCCACTTGTTGATTTTCGATCATCCAAATTTCCAGCCCAATCAGCATCAGAGTATCTAGCGATGATGGTGGATGTTTTAAATGGATACCACAGTCCAAAAGAGATAGTTCTTGCAATGTATTTAATGATCCTCTTAACAGCCATTAGGTGAGATTCCTTAGGATCTACCTGATACCGAGCACATACTCCTACACTAAAAGATATATCAGGACGACTAGCCGTGAGATATAGTAGGCTTCTTATCATACTCCGATAGAGATGTTGATCCACACTCTTGCCATTTACATCTAAGGAAAGTTTGAGTGTGGTGCTCATGGGAGTGTGATAAGAATGACCAGACTCGAGACAAAACCTTTTCACTAAATTATTTACATACTTGGTTTGACAAATGAAGATTCCATCATTTAGCTGCTTAACCTGTAATCTTAGGAAGAAGTTTAATTCACCAACCATACTCATTTCAAATTCTGATTTCATGAGGTTAGCAAATTTGTGAGCATCATCTTCACATGTTGAACTAAATACTATATCATCCATGTAAATTTGTGCAATAAGCAGTGAGTCCTTTATTGTTTGAGTAAACAATGTTTTATCTACACTTCCTCTGCAGAATTTATGGTCCAAAAGAAATTTTTTTAATCATTCATACTAAGCACGAGGTGCTTGTTTGAGACCATAAAGAGCCTTGTTCAGATGATAAACATTATGGGAATTCTTAGGATATGAAAATTCCTTCGGTTGTTCTACATAAACTTCTTCGGTAAGGTCCCCATTAAGAAAAATACTTTTTACGTCCATTTAAAACAATTCAAACTTTAATACACATGCAACAGACAAAAGAATTCTAATAGATTCAAGGTAAGCTACAAGAGAAAATGTCTCATCAAAATCATTACCTTCTATCTGTGAGTAACCTTGAGCTACAAGCCTTGCTTTGTTCCTAATCACATTTCCTGATTCATCGGATTTATCCTTGAAGGCCTATTTGGTTTCAATAACATTAGTATCGAGTGGCTTGAGAACCAATTGTCATACCTCATTTCTCTAAAATTGTTGAAGTTTTTCTTACATAGCATTAATCTAGTGTTCATCTTGAAGAGCTTCTACAATATTCATGGGTTCAATCTTTAAGGTAAAACAGAAATGACTATAGATATTTTCTATCTATCGTCGAGTTCTCACATCGTCATTAGGATCCCCAATAATTTGTTCTCGAGGGTGATCTTTAATGATGTGTATGTTAGATGATGGTTGGGGTTCATTGGATGATGAAGATTTGTCATCTGATTTATCTAGTATGCATGAATCTATATCATCTTCTAATTCATTCACAGGTGTATCTTCTTCATGAGGTTGATCATCGATTACCACATTGACTGACTCCTGAATAGTGAGGGTTCTTAGGTTGTATACTCTATAAGCACGACTATTCATGGCATACCCCAGAAAGATACCTTCGTCAATTTTAGTCTCAAATTTCCCTAGGTGATCTCTGTCTCTTAAGATTAACATTTGCTACCAAAGACCTGAAAATATTTCACCATAGTTCGTTGAGCTTGGACTTGAGCTTAGACTTGAGCTTGTGTATGAAGTTGTACTTGCACTCTGACTTGTGTATGATCTTTGGTAGTTGAACATGCTCTTCAACTGGAAGATGTAGAAGCTTTAGATTGTTGATGTAGATGACATAAAAACTCATCTTCAAATGAAGGTGAAATTTCCATCTATTAAACTTGAAGGTGAACTTTCATCAATCACTCGTAAGTGGTTTGTCACTACAAAATTTAACAACACAGGGTGCTAGATCTAAAATATAGCACTTACAATCTCCCACTTTGTCAAATTTATGACAAAACCAATTTAGAGAATCAACCTATTCAATATACAGATTCACAATCAAATCAATCTTACAAAAATCTTCAAAACTCTCCCTTAATCTACTCCCTCACTATGAGCTTGGTGACTTGTAGAGACCTGTATTAACAAATACGTTTCCAAAAAAAATCTACACACATGCATCTCATGCATCTCAACATTCACCAAACATATCCATCATAACATATCCATCATCTACACAAATTTCTCCCCCTTTTTGTCACAATATGACAAAGGAAGACTTATAGAATCAAGTATAAGCATGATAGGATAGATGAAAAGGATAAATAGAAAGAGAATAAAAGCGTAGAAGATTAAACCATAAAGTATGAAAGCATCAACTTATAAGAGTTATACATGTCCAACTATTAGGTAGTGAAGGATTCAGGTAGTGAAAGTAATCCTTAATACAAGTCCAAAAGAAAAATATCAAGTAATGCATACTACTCAGAGCCAGAAGAAGACAGAGGTGGGATGGACGAATCTATCTGATGCAATCCCTTAGTAATGTGTTTAAAATACTTATGCATATATTTCATTTAATTTGCTTGGGATATTGTTAATCCATCTACCTTCTCTTCTAAGACTCTAAGGCACTCATCAAAACTAGAAGGCTGGCAATCAGGATCAGCCTCAATGTCATCAGACTTTAATTCATTAAAAATATCATCCATATTGAACTCAATTAGCAGCATGTCACACCCCAAACTCGGAAACCAGGCTCATAAATTTCTTAATTGCCGAATCTGGCATCGATACCCTTCGTGGTACCCCATTCTCAATTCTCAACACCCATATGCTAGATTCCAATCCTAGGATCCTACAAGGAGGATTTTTAACATAAAAACTTTTTTTGGAGGATAACCATAAGCATAACCAAGTCACAAAATAACATCACCACATATCCACTATAATCAAAGTGTTTGCGTATAATGCAGAAAGGAAAATACAAGATAAGTATCAAAATTCTAAAATCTCTACCGCACGCTCCTACCTCAGCGCAACTGCATCCTAACGTCACCTACACGCATCTATCATGCATAAGCTTATAGAAAGCTTAAAGGGTTGTGTACGTGTGTGCGCAATGCAGGTGCCAAGTATACAATACAAGTCCATAAATTATACAATGTAGAAAATAGTGCCAAGTTCATGAATCATATGATATCAGAGTAAGCAGAAATACTGACAAGTTAATGAGTCATATAATATCAGAGTAAGCAGAAATACTGACAAGTCCATAAGTCATACAATATCTGAGTAAACAGAAATACTGACAAGTCCACGAGTCATACAATATCATAGTAAGTAGAAATACTGACTAGTCCATGAGTCATATAATATCAGATTATGCAATGCAGGTCGGCTATGCAATGCGGGGTCGTGGTAAACCAAATGCCATATACTAGGGACGTAATGCAATATGCTGTGTGAAAGAAATGACCAAGCTAGAGTGTGAAGTTAAGATGATAGTACGTCGTATCACAGGCTATGGGGTTTATCACAAGGGACTTTTATAAAAACCAGACCTATACCTAAATTTAGATAGCCAAATCAATGGGGTAAACTCCTGATCTCAGGTTGGTTGTGCACCCAACTGAAATCCTAGCCATTGCGAAGGTATACATAATGATTTGGTTACACATCACCAGCCTGAGTAGATAGTGAATGAATGAATGAATGATTCAAATGATGAGTATGCAGCTCCTGCTCGGTAAGTTCACATATCAGTACAGTTCATCAGTACAGTTCTTCTCTGGATATCACCGGGGTCTAGTACACTCTATGTCAGCTTGCCGCCCCTATCTGAGCGCACAACTGGGTAAGTGGAAGAGACTTCACTATCTACCTGCTAATATCGAACCCGACTCGTCAATAGTGGACCCATTCCTCAAGCTGATCAAACTCAGCCTAGACATTGTCCCCTCACTCAGGCGGGTAAGGTCACACCTCCTTCCAACTGACCACGACACAATTGGAGACACAGCCTATTGGTATATGGCCCTTATGTGCTCATACATCCACTCGGTCTCGACGTTGGAGCATCCCCCGACCATGGGGGTTTAAGGACTTTCACCCACGAACATCCAACGCGCCTATATACTAGAAATAAACATTTCTGGTGTCCCATCTAACCATCCATGATATGTCTGTAGAGGCCACGACACTGATGTCGCTAGGGAGTATGGTGGTCATATTACAAAATGCAAGATGCACGAGTCATACCATCCAGTCATGCATCAAACCTGCATGTACCGTGCACTCATGTGGGGCAACTCTGTCTCTCAGGGAGTACCATAAACAATCAGCTCAATGACACATGCTATGCTCAATCACTCATAATAAGCATGCGGATGATGCGTATGGGCATATATCATGAAGTATACTAAGCATGATCATAATCACATACAACATGGTGGGCTGGTATAAGATGGCCCACGGCACGTATAAGTGAATGGGTGGTGTGCACATAGTTACCCACATATGGTGGGCCTCACACATACAATGAGCCACGCACATATAATGGGCCTCATACTTCAAATTGGGTCTCATACAATCATAATAAGCCTTATACAATCACAATGGGCCTCATATAATCACAATGGGCCTCATATCATCTCAATGGGTCTCATACAATCATAATGAGCCTTATACAATCATAACGAGCCTCATACAATCACAATGGGCCTCATACCATCACAATGCATCTCATACAATCATAATGAGCCTCTGTAACACCCCGTATCTTTGATACTCGGGTGTTACCCCTGATGACCCCGATTATTGAAAATAAAGACGATTAAACAAGATAATTCTTAAGCTTCACATGTGTAGGTCAGAGCTCCCGTTCGATGATGAAGCCAACCACCACGGTCCAAATAAACCAAGTCGAACCCAACACTAACTGAAAGGTAAAAACTCAGCAAACCCTTAAATTAAAACTAAGTCACATTGACACAATACACTCATTAACAACCTTGAGAGAATAAATGATGGATAGCAAGGCACCTAAAATCCCTTGAATCCTGATTCAACCGTCAAACCAAAACCTCGGACTTATCAGATCCTTGGATCGCGATATATGGGAAAAATGAGGCCCTAAATGGTATGATATGTCCCACCTGGGCCTCAGCCCTGTCCTAAAAATGGCCGGGACCTTTATGATTGGATCCTAAGACAGTTGGCCGAAGCAAATCAAGCACTAGAGCCGTGATGTAGCCCAAAGCCAGATGCACGTTCACCCCAAATCCTAGTACATGAGGTGCATTGAAAAACTACCTTATGGTCAAACATGTTTGACCGAGACCACTTATAAATTTGTAAAACCGTTTCCCGCTAACTCCCTGTTTAAAAGAAATGACCTTCGAGCTTCTAGGTGGCCCACCCTGGCCATTTTCTGGACGATCCACACCGATCATTTCACTCACGTGGGTCCCCTGATCAAAACCATAAAAGGGATTAGACCCGCTCATGGGGACGAGTGAGATGAGGATAGACTATCCATTCCCTCATCAAGTGGCTAGGCAGAAACAACATAGGCTCCCCTATTTAAGTCGGGGAGGGCGATGACGTAACCGCTCTCCTGAGGCTGCATTAACACCTACCGTCAACCTTCTCTTTCTCTGCCTATATAAGGTGAGGTTCAGCTCCCTTAGACGCCACACAAAGAGAGAGAGAGAGAGAGAGAGAGAGAGAGAGAGAGAGAGAGAGAGAGAGAGAGAAATCAGGGAGAGAGAAAACAGGAGTTTTTGGTGAGCTTGGAGTGCACTTCCCTAGCTCAGTCTGTGAAAACTGGACATAGCCGAGTCAGTGTGGGGCCATAGCCACACCACTTGAGAGGTGGAAGAGAAAGGGAAAGTGAGAGAGAAGAGAGGAAGTTAGTGAGGGTGGTGGCTGTGTGTGTGATAACCTAAGCTCGAGTCGGACCCGACTAAAATAGGTAAAACTTTCTTTTATTTTGAAGCTCTAAAATAAACATGAACTAAGCTCCACCATGCCCCACCTGCACCTCAAACAAACCGCCAGATGAGACCCGGATCATAACTGAAAATAACCACTAACAGAACTGTCCACAGAATCGAGAATAGGCTCTGTTTGAAGAAAGAGATAACCTGCATCCAAGCACTGTTTCAAGGCCAAAACTGGCCTGAGTATGTTCCTATTCTGGGGCCAAGAAGTAGCATGAAAATGGCTCCAGATAGTAGCTGAAACTGGGATAGGACGGCCAACAAATCAGGCCTTGTTGAGCTACTGCACGCCTCAAGATCGGGCTAAAAACGGCCCGAGAGTTAGGGCGAAAACATCACTGCTTAGGCCATCCTTGGGCTGAGGGAAATGCTTGCCATCATGCTACCACTAGGCACCGATGCATGTCGAAAATTAGCATGGAAGAATGCAGTGTTTGAGTCGAAACCAGGGGCAGAAATAGTGCACTATAGGGGAGGAAACCTATGCACACTAACAGTGAAAGGAGGAGCAGACTTTGGGCCTCACCAAAGTTCAACTGGGCCTCACCAAATGCAGGTGGGCCTCACTAAAAACTAAGGGATTGCCTTGGTTTTGGGCCCTGTACAAGTGTAGGTGGGCTACACCCTGCACTAGCAGGTGGACCTCACCTAACAATAGTGGTGAGCCACGCAGGTGGGCCCCACCTTGATAAGGTAGTTTGTCCATGCCGTCCATCCACTTCCTCAGGCCCTGGACATCCTGCTTTAAAAGGTATATACATTAAAATATTTAAACATGCATCTGTATGTGCACGAAAATCATAAGATATTGTATACCTCTGATGCAAGAGGAGTGGTGTATGTGAAATGCATCCAGAACCGTCCATCCATTTCAACTTTAGCTGATGGTCCGCACCATCAAGCCATGGCGGGCCACACCAAAATCAAACCGTCCATCTATGGATGGTACCGTCCACCCATTTCGTCAAACCCTGCACGTTTTAAGAAAAGAAAAAGGAGTAAAGGAGGAGTATATATATATACACATAACACATGCACATAATAAATGATATCACGAAATACCATATTAAATGGTGGGTCCCACACATGTGGACCCACCTGTGGTGAGGATGGCTGGAAAACTCTCCAATGAGTATATATAATAAGATATATTAAATGAGCCCCATATCCGTGTAAGACCCACGTTGAAGTGATATACATATATGGTATATATGTATGATAGGCCCATGAGGGACCCACGTGACATGATATCAGATGCATGGAAAATATAATATTTAAATATGCAATGCATGTGACGTTAATGTATTATTTAAATATATTGTAGATGCATGGATATGAGATATTTGTATATATCTCAGGGGCATGTGACGCTGACATAGTATGTTAAATACATGTGGTGGGCCCCGTGTGAGACCCACGTTGGTATAATCCCACCTGCACCGTCCAAACTGATCTGATGGTAGGTGCCCACCACAAACTATGTTACGATCCAAACCGTCCACCCATTTAAGATAGCAACTGGGGCCCCACCTCGCATGCACTTGGAGCCAACTCAACCAAGCGGAACATGGAAACTCTCCCACGCTTGGGACCTACGTACATGTGGGTACATCCACACCGCCCCCCTAAACGGTGGTCCAGACCATCCAAGGTCAGCATGGCCCACCTTACTACACACCCCACTCATATGTTCTACCAAAATATGGGACCTCACCCTAGTGCATGTACCATACATCCACTCCTCATAGGATCATAGATGTTGGGCGGTGCATCAATGAACAGCCCCGGATCGTCCACCTGTGGATGCCCAATTCTGGACATGATCACTCAAGTCCATAGTTCAACTGGTAGATAGGATGGAGATACCTCGTTTCGACACTTGAGGTCTTGGTGTCAATCCCTTGCAGGGTGACTAATGAGGAATATATGTACCGATGTACCAACATGGGTGACATTAGTACCATCTGAACTGTTCAACATGCTCCCACGTTGGTCATGGACGGCCAAAAACTCCCAAACGTTCTCTGACCATATGGATTCCACCCTGATATTCGAGGTTCACCCAAACTGTCCATCTGTGCAGTAAATCCCACCTCATGATGTGATGCACCATCCATGGGGCTTCATTGCGATTCATCTGCTAATCCAAGCCATGGAAATACCTGACAACGTGAACTATAATTTTTAGGAGATTCTTCAAGTATCCCAGGGCCACAAGGAGGCTCTGACCAAGTTCGTGAACACTACCATACAGGTGATGATTCTTTTCCTTGAGCTTTCCATTTTCCCATTAGCTTAAGTTATAGTTTTTATTTTGTAATTAATATTTTCATTTCATAGTCACATGTGTTAATTGTTGGAATTAAATTGCTATATTACATGCTTATTGTTTATCTTGCACATCTATTCTTGCTTGTGGAGTTTTTATGGATTGCTTATGAAACTTAAACTGGTACACTAGTGGAAAATCCCCACCTATATGTGTACACCCATACTTGGGATATAACCCAATTGGTTGTGATAGTAATGGACTTTCGGCTTAGTGGTCATTGAATGACGGTTTAAATTAACCATTGATGTGGGCCTACCATCTAGGGTTGTTGTGTCTAATTGGTTTTCAAGGATGGTCATTTATCACATGGTTTTAATACTCGCCCTATGTGGCTTATTTTGATATTTGCCTACGTGGTTTATTTCGGTATTTGCCCTATATGGGTTTGATGTTTTATCGTGCAACCATGCGATGGTAAGCCCCATGTATTGTAATATGATTGACCACTAGTGGTCAATCATAAGGTGGTAGCCTCATGAGCTGGGGATGGTGGTAATGGGACACTATGCTTGAGCTGTCGGCCTACGATGGGATATATGCTCCCCGTAGTGACCTTGAGCTTATTTAAATTGGCTGATTGTAACTGGACTAATAATAGTTTGGCTAATCATGCATTCATAGCATATTAGCGATGACGGGTGGCTATTCTAGATGTTGTAGCACGTGCCCTAAAGTTGTTGGGGTATCGTTTCGCTAGCTCTCAGACCATCGACTATCGACCCCTGTCCAACTTGATGATTTTCCCATGTCGATGATTTGCATAGGTAATAGCCCAAGTTTGATTGGATGTGCATTTCCAGGTCGATGCGCATTCACGCATCCATGCTTTAAAATGATTGCATCATGTGTTGTTTTGATTGCCTTATTTTATAAATATGCATACCTAATGTGGTGGTGTGTAATCTTGAGGGGAATTCACACTGAGCTGGCCACTCATCCATCAAATATACAACCGTATAGGTAGAATAGGTGGCCCAAATGATGTTTATGTTCAGACTTGATGAGGAGCTATGCAAGTGTCATGGGTGCATGACGGTATTGCTAAGAGGAGCTGCGTGGTCATGCGACTTACATTTATATACTTTATATTACTTCTTATGTATGCAAATATTGCAATCGTGAATGTTGAGACATTGGTTTGTTTAAGTCATTACGGGCAACCACTTGTATATTCTAAATGAAATAAAAAATTTCTTTTATGTTGATTTGTCCATTCTACGCTCATCTTCTTACTTTGATAAAAAAAATACACTTGAATTTGACCATCCTTTAAGGTTAACACTCAGGTTTTTGGGAAACGCGTCATATACTCAGGTCCTAAAAACACGAGGCATTACAGTTGGTATCAGAGCATAGTTTGGACAACCTTGACCTTAGAAAATGATCTCATACAAACTTTAAATGTCTCAAGTTAAGGTGTTAAATCTAGAAATTTGAACTTAGAGAATTTCCCTTAGACATAGAAATATGATTGAAGATGTAGAAGTCCAAACTTAGGTCCCCTTAGAAGTGAATTGGATGATAATCTAAACTTATGTGAAATTCCATCCGAGCGAAGGACAATTTTAGAATGTAGAAATTCAAGACCTAGGTCCCCTTAGAAATCACTAGAGCAACTATTTGAACTTAGGTGAAATCTCCTTGCAGTGGGGGCCATTGAGAACATAAGAAACCCCAAACTTAGTTCCTTTTAGAAAATTTTAAGGTAATCATTCAACTTAATGTGGAGTGCTCTTGTTGAAATTAGGAAAAATTGATAACATAGAGGCTCAAAAACGTTAGACCCCCTAGAAATTTTTGGAGAACTGAAAAACTTGGAAATAAACCTTAGATCTCCTTAAGAGTACTAAGTTAGATCCTTGAAATTTAGACTTCTGCGGGAATTACTTAGGAATAAATAGGATAGCCATTTGGAAATTAGATGGGTTTCCCTTAGGATAAACGGAGATTGGAAATATAGACACCAAATATTTTAGGTCCCTTAGGGAGTAGTTTGGACAATCTAAGAAATCACGGAGTAAACTTAAGTCCCTTGGAAATTTTAAGTTTAACTAGTTGAATTTAGAAACAAGGATTGTGGTTCCCTTGTAAAATACCAAAATAACTATTGGAAACCTTCCATTTAGCATTGCCACAACAATGCACAAGTAAATGAGGTTTAGGCATCATAGAAAATTCTCTTAATTACCATGATTGTCATTAAATTGTACATGAGCACTCCTCAACTTGAGAAATGGTGCTAAAAAAATAAAAAATAAAAAATACTTATAATTTTGACTTCCTAGTACATCTCTTTATTTATAAATAATATTTCTTGAAAATTCTAGTACAAAAAAAAAAATAAAAAAATATAGAGAAGGGACTATGAAATTTTAGGTGAATTTCCAACTCTAAACTGCACGTATTAGGACTAGATTTGAAATCCTAAGTAGATTACCCAAAACTCAGGTTCCATATAGAAATCCTAGTCATGAAACTTCCAAATAGTGCATTAGGTGATCAGAGGGCACACTGGAAGCGTGATGGTTGTTCACGTCTATTCACAAAAATTTTGGGCATACATCATCAGGTCTCAAGTGTAAAAATTTTCTTTAAGGGGGGTAGTGTGTAATGACCCTCGTTCTAGTAGTGAGACATGAGCGATTTCTTGTACAAATAGATTTAGAGTAGAGAACCTGCGGATGCATACAGATAACATAAGATAGGTTGTTCTCCATGCTCATGGTGGAAGTACGGAATTTTGGGGGCGAAATTATCTTTAAGTGGGGTAGATTGTAACACCCCGTATCTTTGATACTCGGGTGTTACCCCTGATGACCTCGATTATTGAAAATAAAGACGATTAAACAAGATAGTCTTAAGCTTCACATGTGTAGGTCGGTGCTCCCGTTTGATGATGAAGTCAACCACTACGGACCAAATAAACCAAGTCGAACCCAACACCAACTGAAAGGAAAAAACTCAGCAAACCCTTAGATTAAAACTAAGTCACATTGACATAATACACTCATTAACAACCTTAGGAGAATAAATGATGGATAGCAAGACACCTAAAATCCCTTGAATCCCAATTCAACCGTCAAACCAAAACCTCGAACCTATTAGATCCTTGGATCACAATATATGGGCAAAATGAGGCCCTAAATGGTCTGAGATGTCCCACTTGGGCCTCAGCCCTGCCCTAAAAATGGCCGAGACCTTTATGACTGGATCCCAGGACAGTTGGTCGAAGTAGATCAAGCACCGAAGCTGTGATGTGCCCTAAAGCCAGGTGCACGTTCACCCCAAACCCTAGTACACAAGGTGCATTGGACAACTACCTTATGGTCAAACCATGTTTGACTGAAACCAATTACAAATTCGTAGAGCCATTTCCCGCCAACTCCCTGTTTAAAAGAAACGACCTTTGAGCTTCTATGTGGCCCACCCTGGCCATTTTTCGGACGATCCACACCGATCATTTCACTCACGTGGGTCCCCTGATCAAAACCATATAAGGGTTTAAACCCGCTCATGGGGACGAGTGAGATGAGGATGGACCGTCCATTCCCTCATCAAGTGGCTAGGTAGAAAGAACATAGGCTCCCCTTTTTAGGTCGGGGAGGGCGGCGATGGAGCCGCTGTCTCCTGAGGCTGCATTAATACCTACCGTCAACCTTCTCTCTCTCTGCCCATATAAGGTGAGGCTCAGCTCCCTTAGACTCCACACAAAGAGAAAGAAATCGGGGAGAGGAAGAAAACAGAGGGAGTTTTTGGTGAGCTTGGAGCGCACTGCCCCAACTCAGTCCGTGAAAACCAGACCGAGCCAAGTCAGTGTGGGGCCATAACCACACCACTTGAGAGGTGGAAGAGAAAGGGAAAGTGAGAGAGAAGAGAGGAAGTTAGTGAGGGTGGCGGCTGTGTGCATGACAACCTAAGCTCGGGTTGGACCCGACTGAAACAGGTAAAACTTTCTTTTATTTTGAAGCTCTAAAATAAACATGAACTAAGCTCCACCATACCCCAACCGCACCTTAAACAAACCGCCAGACGGGAGCCGGATCATAACTGAAAATAACCTCTAACAGAACTATCCACAGAACCATAACAGGCTCTGTTTGAAGAAGGAGATAACCTGCATCCAAGCACTGTTTTGAGTATGGCCCTGTTCTGGGGCCAAGTAGTAGCATGAAAATGGTCCCAGATAGTAGCTGAAACTGGGTTAGGACGGCCTACAAATCAGGCCCTGTTGAGCTATTGCATGCCTCAAAATCAGGCTGAAAATGGCCCGAGAGTCAGGGCAAAAATGTCACTGCTCAGGCCGTCCTTAGGCTGAGGGTAATGCTTGCCGTCATACTACCACTAGGCGCCGATGCAGGTAAAAAAATGGCCTGAAAGAATGCAGTGTTTGAGCCAAAACCAGGGCCAGAAATAGTGCACTGCATGGGAGGAAACCTGTGCACACTAACAGTGAAAGGAGGAGCAGACTTTGGGCCCCACCAAAGTTCAGATAGGCCTTGCCAAATGCAGGTGGGCCTCACCAAAAACTAAGGGGCTACCTTAGTTTTGGGCCATGCCAAGTGCATGTGGGCTACACCCTGCACCAGCAAGTGGACCTCACCCTACAAAAGTGGTGAGCCACACAGGTGGGCCCCACCTTGATAAAGTAGTTTATCCAGGCTGTCCATCCACTTCCTCAGGCCCTGGACGTCCTGCTTTAAAAGGTATATACATTAAAATATTTAAACATGCATCCGTACGTTTATGGAAATCATAAGATAATGTATACCTCTGATGCATGAGGAGTGGTGTATTTGAAATGCATCTAGAACCGTCCATCCATTTCAACTTCAGCTGATGGGCTGCACCATCAAGCCATGGTGGGCCGCACCAAAATCAAACCAAACATCTACGGACGATACCGTCCACCCATTTTGTCAGACCCTGCACGTTTTAAGAAAAGAAAAAGAAGAAGTAAAGGAGGAGTATATATATGTATACATAACACATGCACTTAAATCTTATGATAATTAATGATATCATGAAATACCACATTAAATGGTGGGTCCCACACATGTGGACCCACCTGTGGTGAGGATGGTTGGAAAACTCTCCAATGAGTATATATAATAAGATATATTAAATGGGCCCCACATCCGTATAATACCCACATTGAAGTGATATACATATATGGTATATATGTATGATAGGCCCATGAGGGACCCACATGGCATGATATTAGATGCATGAAAAATATAATATTTAAATATGCAATGCATGTGACGTTAATGTGTTATTTAAATATATAGTAGATGCATGGATATGTAATATTTATATATATCTCAGGGGCATTTGACGCTGACATAGTATGTTAAATACATGTGGTGGGCCCCGTGTGAGACCCATGTTGGTATAATCCCACCTACACCATCCAAACAGATCTGATGGTAGGTGCCCACCATGAACTATGTTCGATCTAAACCGTCCACCCGTTTAAGACAGCAACTGGTGCCCCCACCTCGTATGCATTTGGAACTAACTCAACCCAGCAGAACATGGAAACTCTCCCACACTTGGGACCTACGTACACGTGGCTACATCCACACCACCCCCCTAAACGGTGGTCCTCACCATCCAAGGTCAGCGTGGTCCACCTTACTACACACCACTTGTATGTTCTACCGGAAGATGGGACCCCACCCTAGTGCTTGTACCATACATCCACTCATTATAAGATCATGGATCTCGAGCCGTCCATCAATGAACAGCCCCGGATCGTCCACCTCTGGATGCCCAATTCTGGACTAGATCACTCAGGTCCATAGCTCAACTGGTAGACAAGATGGAGATACCTCATTTCGACACTAGAGGTCTTGGTGTCAATCCCTAGCAGAGTGACTAATGAGGAATATATGTACCGATGTACGGACATGGGCAACGTCGGTACCATCTGAACCGTTCAACACACTCCCACGTTGGTCATGGATGGCCAAAAACTCCTAAATGTTCTCTAACCATATGGATTCCACCCTAATATTCGAGGTTCACCCAAACTGTCCATTTGTGTAGTAAATCCCACCTCATGATGTGTTGCACCATCAATGGGGCTTCATTGCGATTCATCTGCTAATCCAAGCTGTGAAAATACCTGACAACGTGAACTGTAATTTTTAGGAGATTCTTCAAGTGACTCGGGGCCACAAGGAGGCTCAGACCGAGTTCGTGAATACTACCATACAGGTGATGATTCTTCCCCTTAAGCTTTCCATTTTTCTATTAGGTTAAGTTATAGTTTTTATTTTAACTTGTAATTAATATTTTCATTTCATAGTCACATGTGTTAATTGTTGGAATTAAATTGTTATATTAAATGCTTATTGTTTATCTTGCATATAAATTCCTACTTGTGGAGTATTTATGGATTGCTTATGGAACTTAAATTGGTACAGCAATGGGAAACCCCCACCTATATGTGTACACCCATACTTAGGATGTAACCCAACTGTTGTGATAGTAATGGACCTTCGGCTTAGTGGTTATTGAATTGCGGTTTAAATTAACCATTGATGTGGGCCTACCATCCAGGGTTGTTATGTCTAGTTAGTTTTCAAGGATGGTCTTTTATCGCATGGTTTTAATTCTCTCCCTATGTGGCTTATTTTGATATCCGTCTACGTGGTTTTTTTAGTATTTGCCCTATATGGGTTCGATGTTTTATCATACAACCATGCGATGGTAAGACCCATGTATTGTAATATGATTAACCACTAGTTGACGGGATTCCATTAAACATCCTAAGGTGGTAGCCTCATGAGCCGGGGATGGTGGTAATTGGACACTATGCTTGAGCTGTCAGCCTACGTTAGGCTATACGCTCCCCGTAGTGACCTTGAGCTTATTTAAATTGGCTGATTGTAGCTGGACTAATAATGGTTTGGCTAATCATGCATTCATAGTATATTGGCGATGACGGGTGCCTATTCTGGATGCTGTAGCACATGCCCTAGAGTTGTTGGGGTATCGTTCTGCTAGCTCCCAGACCACCGACTATCGACCCCTGTCCGACTGGATGATTTTTTTAGGTCGATGATTTGTATGGGTAACGAGTCCAAGTCCGACTGGATGTGTATCCCCAGGTCGAAGTGCATTCACACATCCATGCATTTAAAAGAATTGTATCATGTGTTGTTTTGATTGCCTTATTGTTTTATAACTATACTTACCTAATGCAGTAGTGTGTAATCTTGAGGGAAATTCACACTGAGCTGGCCACTCATCCATCAAATATACAACTATACAGGTAGAACAGGTGGCCTAGATGCTGTATATGTTTAAACTTGATGAGGAGCTGTGCAAGTGCTATGGGTGCACAACCGTATTGCTAAGAGGAGCTGCGTGGTCATGCAACATACATTTATATGCTTTCTGTTATTTCTTATGTATGCAAATCTTACAATCGTGAATGTTGAGACGTTGGTTTGTATAGGTTATTATGGGCAACCACTTGTATATTCTAAATGAAATAAAAAATTTTCTTTATGTTGATTTGTTCATTCTACGCTCATCTATTTACTCTGATAGAAAAAAAATACACTTGAATTTGACCATCCTTTAAGGTTAACACTCGGGTTTTTTAGAAACGAGTCATATACTCAGGTCCTGAAAACACGGGGCATTACAGCCTTATACAATCACGATAGGCCTCGTACAATCACACAATGGGCCTCATACCATCACGATGGGCCTCACCCAATCACCCGATGGGACTCATATAATCACAATGAACCTCATATAATCATAATGGGCCTCATATAATCACAATAAACCTCATATAATCACAATGGGCCCCGTATAATCACAATGTGCCGCATACAATCACAATGGGCCTCATTCAATCACGATGGGCCTCATACAAATACGATGAGACTCATATAATCACAATGAACTTCATATAATCACAATAGGCCTCATATAATCACAATGGGCCTCATAAAATCGCAATGGGCCTCATATAATCACAATAGGCCGCATACAATCACAATGGCCTTATGCAATCATAATGCTATGCTAACACATACTCACTATGTATATTAACATAGTCGTAACAATAATCAGCCTATATATATAGCAAGGTCCATAAAAGGACAACAGATATAATCCATAATATAAGGATCGGTCCTCAACAGTGGATATACCAAATCTGATACCACAAATTCTTCTATGTATGGTAACAATGTACTCTACTCATATCAAGGATGAGCCTAAATGACCTACACATATCAAGAATGAGCCTAAATGGCCTACTCATATCAAGAATGAGCCTAGATGGCCTACTCATATTAGGATTGGGCCTAAGTAGTGGGCTTTGTCACTCGTTCTATCATGTGATAATTCTGGGCTTCCTAAGGGCCCAATAAGCACAAGTTGGGCTTTACAAAGCATGATGGAAGCATAATCCATAATGGGGGCCCAATAATTTGGGTTAGCCCATTAAGAGAATATGAGAATGGGCCTAACATTAGGCCCAAGGGACAATGTGGATATTTAACTATCATTGCTCTTACAATGTGGACATTTAACCACCATTGCTCCCAAGGCTTAGCCCATTAGAACCTATCCTATAATGGGATCCATGGTCTTTGTACTAACTAGGAAAATGGATGGACATCATAAACATCATCATAACATCACGGTGGAATCACACATCACAATTGGGCCTCATATATACAATGCAATGGGCTTGACACAAGGGCCTCATAGGCATCACGATGGGCCTCATCACATGGGCCTCACATACACCACAATGGCCTCATCACACGGGCCTCACATACATCACATTGGCCTCATCACATGGGCCTCACATAAGGGCCTCATATACATCACCATGGACTTCATTACATGGGCCTCATGTACATCATAATAGGCCTCACATAAATTCTATGTAAAACAAACTATTGGCATAGGGTTGGTTCTGGGTCATTTTAGAGTTAGATTCATGATCACGTGGAGCCTATATATGGTGAAAGAAACTAACCACTGGCAACTCTATGTATGAGATTTACAAATTATAAGGCGGGACACATTGGTTGGGTGAGTACAATTTACGGTGATGGCCTAAACATGCATACTTGGAGAAACAGTATAGGAAATATAGTGCAGAATTAGTTTTGACTCAATTTTAAGTATATCCCATGATCACAAGGGACCACATTTCAGAGTGCTGCCAAGTGCCCTTGGTTTACTATATATACACTTTAAAAATTATAAGTTGGGACCAACTGGTTGTGCACACGTGATATTAAGTATAGGGCCAAACATAGGCACTTTAATTCTCAACACATAATTTTCTGCACAACCATACCTGGCCCCATTTTGGGATCCACTCCCTAATCACGTGAGGTCTGATTTGGCCTAATTAAAATATTATTTATCTATTTATTAGTATAGGTTAGAGGTTCCAAGTAGTGGCCTACTCAAATCTCTAGCGTGTGGTCCACTACAAAGGCCCAAAGTTGGTACAAAACACAAATAATCAGACAGTTTTCAGAAATGAGGTCTGTCACAACTTAGGGCCTAATTTTCAAACACTTAGGGAATCATTCCTGAAAAAAAGGTGGGACATCCCAGCTCACTTATATAATGATTAAACATCCTCAAAGTGGGATCCTTAACTACAGGGTGTGGGGTCCACAACAAGGTGTTAAAGAGGTCTATATGCAATAAGTACTTAAAATTTTTTTAGTAGACAGAAAGTGTAAAGGGAATGAAATAGATCCAATGACAAATGGGGCTCACAGCTAGCGAAGCATAGATAAGGAAGACACAACAATGTACATGGTTGTCGATTTTAAAATGTATAGATCATAAGTGATCCCATACCCAAGTGGGTCAAGGAGAGGATAATTGTTAGGTATAACATGGATCCAACATATTCATCAAGTAATACATGAAATATATATTGATGAAATCTCTATAATCAAACTCTCTGTTGGAAGATTTAATTAAATGGATGGTTTGGGAACAAGTCATTCAGGTCATTTATAGGTTTCCAACCATACAGAGCCTTGGATCCATCTGGACCACACATAGAAAATTTAAGATTTGTCCTTACAGAAGTATCTATCGGTCTAGAATTAAAATTTTTTTTATATATAAAAGAATATGATCATAGGGACCATACATATGATTATTAACTATCTCAAGTAATTTAAGAGTAAATATCAAATACATCTGACCGTTGGAATTACAGATATAGCCCAAACAAGAATGGTCATAATAAGCTCCCAAATATATCTTTCGTATAAGACCAAGATCTCAGCCGTCTGAACTCCAATTGAGGCTTATTATATACCGTTGGAAAGCTATCTCAATTTCCTACGAATCCAGTAGAACATGTATTTCTAATACTTTTAGTAAAGGAGTTAAAAATGATTCCATTTCAGGAAAATTGGAATCATTCATGTGTTGCTGGACAGTAGCTTAGTAAAATTGATGCCACGGATGATTGGACAGTTGGATGGCTACAAAATTTGGTCCAAAGTTAGCTCATATTGTGGTTCATATTATTTCCAAGTTTCAACTACGATCTTTGCATGACTGATTTTATACGATGTTTAGAACTTGCTATCCAGGTACAAAAACAGGATTACTTAAGAAGGGTGTGGGTATAAAGTTCATCAAGGTGGGGTCCACATGTGTGACCCACCAAAGTAAAATCAAGCTGACATTTATGTTTATCTCAGGGTAGCAAGGTGGGCCACAAATAAAAAAATGGAGAGAGAGGGAGAGGGAGAGAGAATGGTCGGTGGTGGGAGGAGCTCCACCACTATGAGCTCCTCTCATGGATCTACCACATATACATCAAATGGGTCCCATCCATGTCAGGGCCCACAATCATATAAATATCAAGGGTGAAAATCTTATTTCCACCACAAATCAAGGCCTAGGTGGCCATATCAAGTTATATATCATAGGAACTTCATGGTGGGATCCATGGAGAATGGTCCCACCATGGATAGATACATGCATGATGTGATGGGTCTTAGGCCACATCTAGGGACCAAGATGGGATCTCCACCATTGATTGGTAGGTCCCACTTGCCCTATGCTAAAAAAAAGTAAAGATCTAGGCAAGTACATGAAAGAAACAAGTCCTAAGAAGCACCCACCTCAAATCTTCTTGTCCTTCTTCCACCAATGGCTTCCAATCTCCAAGGTGGTCAATTCAACGATCAAGATGAGGTTTAGAGGGTTGGATATGGGGGATTAGGGAGAAATAGTTGCTGGATTTTTTTGTGAATCCATGGCTCTTGCTAGAGAGAAATGAAGAAGTAAGAGGGAGGAAGAGAGAGATAAGAGAGAGAGAGAGAGAGAGAGAGAGAGAGAGAGAGAGAGAAATGATGGCCTAGCTCTCTTAGCTAGGCAATGATGATAGGTGTAAGACATGGGGAAGAAAAAAGAATAATGGGGGGGGGGGGGGGGGGGGGGGGGGCAGGGTGGTTAGGGTAGGTAGGTGTAGGTTAGGGTGAGGTCATCCTCATAATGGCCTAGGGAAATGTGCCATATGGGATATGTAGGTCTCACAATGTGCAGTCCAAGGCCATGATCATGCGTGACCCACATCTTATAATCTAAGTGTCACATCGATGCATGAGACATGGCGTTAGAACCGCAGAGGCGATGTGGTCGCAATGGTATAGGTCCCAGCTTGAGTCGACTCGGGTTGACAGGGTGCGACTTAGGGACGCTCGCAAACGTAACTTACAAGTCATAGGTTTCTGAAATTCAACCAAGATGATCGCGGGGTCCTAAGGAACGGAATGGTCACTAGGACACAGGCCTAACATAGCGCATATTCCTCTCCAACTTCTTATCTATCTTCTATAGCACACCTATCTATTTGAGTAGGTGCTAACTTCAAATTCATCTTATTGAATTTGAATTGTTGAATGGAAGATGAGAAGTAGGAGCTTCTCCAGGTGGCATGACCGCATAACAGTGTAAAGCAAGGGTGGTCATTAAATAAATGAATGTGTAACACCTTGGTTCCCGAAACCCGAGCACACTACTCGTGTTCCAAAAATCCGAGCATTAACCTTTAAATATTTCAAATTTCACATATATTTTTTTTTATCAGAGTAAATAAACTAGCGGAATGGAAACAATTCAAGTATAAGAGGGAGTCCAACCAAGACATCAAGTGGTTACCCAAAAACATATACAACTCAATGTCTTAACTTATTAAAAAATGTAATAGTATAAATTGAAATGAAATGAAATTAGGAAAGAGAGTCGCAAGGTCCTCTGTCTCATCTTAATCCACATGAACACCATCTTGCGCATTATCTGCATTTCCTGCACACTGATTATGGTTTGATAGCATCAATGGCTATTGCAGTGAGGTATACTGCACAAGATTTATCGTATCATCAAGATAATTAAGCATAATTAACAAAGACAGTATATAACAAATATTACACACTGATTATCATTGGAATCAGATAAGGTTCATCAGATACGCATTCATTAAATAAATCACCTAAAATTGTAAGGCCCACCCCCACAGCACATGATATTGTCCACTTTGCCCGGTGGGCTCACGGCTTTAAAACGCGTCATGTCTGTTAAGGGAGAAACCCCACATATAACCACCACAACTCTAGACAACTCTTTCGATGTGGGACAAGTTACGCTACAGTCAACTGCAACAGTGGCTCACCCAGCACAGTAGCCTGTCAGCCTTCCTTGGGGCCCGCCCATATGTGTGCCCGCCCACATGAAGCAGTGACCGGCGCATCACATTATCCCTCACTGAGGGCAGAGCCATCCTCAGCTCTAATACCATTTGTAAGGCCCACCCCCACAGCACATGATATTGTCCGCTTTGCCCGGTGGGCTCACGGCTTTAAAACGCGTCATGTCTATTAAGGGAGAAACCCCACATGTAACCACCACAACTCTAGAAAACTCTTCCGATGTGGGACAAGTTACATTATAGTCAACTGCAACAGTAGCTCACCTAACACAGTAGCCTTCCAGCCACACAGTAGCCTGCCAGCCTTCCTTGGGGCCCGCCCACATGTGCGCCCACCCACATGTGCCCGCCCACATGAAGCAGTGACCGGGGCGTCACAAAAATAATCTTGTTTAAATGCATGGATGCATGCACATACTCACAGACCCAGGGATGCACATCCAGTTGGTAAAAATCACCCAAGGAGAACTAGCCACTGGAAAAGTATACAAGGTACGCCCAAGGATAACTAATCTCCCAGAAAAGACTATGCAACGAAGTCGCCCGAGGAGAATTTGTCTCCCGAAAAAAACTATATAATGAAGTCACCCAAGGAGAATGTGTCTCCTAGAAAAGACTATATAACGAAGTCGCCCAAGGCGAATTTATCTCCCGAAAATGACTATATAATGAAGGCTCTCATGGAGAATTAGTCATCTAGAAAAGTACATAAAGGTATGCCCAAGGATAACTAGTCTCCCGAAAAAGACTATATAAACCGATCGCTATAGATTAAGTACCTGAAAAAGGCCATAATAATATATAGATTGCCCAAGGATAGTGTCCCATTCCACCATCCATGTCCCATGAGACTAACAGTTAAGGTGTTTAAAGGTAACCTACTCAACTAGTGGCCAATTATAGTTCTACAAGTGGGACTTGAAATTACGGTGAAGACCGCTTTAGTTGAAGTAGGAATAGGTCAGTATATTCTAGAGGGGGGTGAATAGGATTTTTTAAACTTTTTATAAATTATTAAAAATCTTTATTACACTAATCCTATCGCAGAGTATTGATTAGGATTACTCAACCTTAACTCTACTGGCTTCCAAGCCTAATAGAGGATCCAATCACAAACTATTTAAAAGAAAAACAATGTATAGATGAGATTGTGATGGATATGACTGTGTGTGCATAGGATGTGATCATATATAAAGACATGCAAGGCAATCACATAAATGAAAGATAATATCAAACTCAAACACAGTCATTTTATAGTGGTTCAACGACTTGTCTACTCCACTCCCTGCTTCCACACTCAACCCTTGAGTGACCGGATTTCACTAAGGAGGTTTCCCATGGTTTACCTCAAACCTAAGGTTTTAAATCAGGTTCACCTTCAATCTTTACAGAGGTTTCTACTCGGTTCACCTCAAACCCTGGAGTTTTACTGGCGTACTCCTAACTAGATGTTTATGCCCATACAGGACAAGGGTCCACACAACGTACCCTGAGGTTTCTACTCAGTTCACCTCAAACTCTGGAGTTTTGCTGGCGTACTCCTAACCAGATCTTTATGCTCTCCACAGAGCAAGGGTCCACACAACGCACCCTGTACGTACACTCCCATCGGAGGCCTCCTTCGAGGACTTCAAATGGTGAGCAACACTTAAAACTTAATCCTAAAAAGGAATGATTGCAAGTGTCCTCTAGACTCTTAGTACTTACAGATAAGTTGATGAGTCCCTTTCAGTACAGTGATGAAAACTTTCTACTTGTTGATGAAGAGTCTTCCGCTCCTTTGATCCGTAACACAAAGATGTATATATCCTAGGCTTAGGTTGGGTCAAGGTTATGATGGAATACCATTCTAAAGATTTTACTATAAGGAGAATAGAGTGGTTCCCATCATTCATGCATTCAAGGCATCCCAGCTTAATGATGTGTCATTAAGGCAGTAGCTGAAGGATCCTTGAATGCGAAAGTTCATTCCCCAATCCACTCTATGAGATATCAATGATGAGGGTGGATTGGAGGATGAACTTCCTGAGAGAAGGGCTTAAGGTAAATGATAGGAAGGTTAAAAGTCTCAAAAGCACTCTCTACTTTCTTTACCAGCAATGAAGACAATTCTCTCTATTTATAGGCAAAAGGTTCCAACGGATATAAACGGTCATATTTATGATAGAGTTCGATATCATCGAGCAGTCATCGATATGATCGAGCGTATACTTTCGATTGTATCGGCCGATCTCTCGATGATAAGAACTCAATTGTCATTTCACTTTTGGAAACCTTCCTCCAACTGGTCGATGGGATCGAGACACACATTAATGTTATCGGATTTCGAACTCCGATTCTATCGAGTGATGGTTCGATCTATCGACAGGTGAAAAATAAGAGAGAAGCCTTGAAGAATTTCAGGATCACAGATATGATCGGAAAAACAGTCGATTTCATCAGAATTTGTACATCGATCATATCGGAGACCTTGTCGATGAGATCGATAGATCATATCGGAGACCTTGTCGATGGGATCGATAAATCGTATAGATTTACATGTAAGCTTGCTGGACGATTTATGTCCTAACTCGATCCAATCAACTTGGTCTCGATATGATCGATATATGAATATCGATTTATCGACAGGCACCCCGATCAACATTAAAAGCAACCTGAAATTCATACTGGTGAGAACATGCGCCCCACAGTCGATATGATCGACCGACTCCCGATATGATCGATATTTGAGTTCAGATTGAATCGGACAGTCATCGAAATATCGAAGCATATGTTAGTTTTCTTTAGAAAAATAGGGGCGCCGGAAGGCAGTCTGTCGATTATATCGATCCACTTCAGATATGATCGATATTCGAATATCGATGATATCGACACTTAAGTCGATATATCGATAAATCGTCCAGATGACTGTTTTGATTGCTGGACGCATTCTGTCCTCACTCGATTGTATTGATTGAGATGTCGAGGACATCGACAGAGCTGGTCGATCATATCGAAGGGGTAATCGATATAATCGACAGTGTAAGAAAAACTTCACTGATTTTCCTTTTTGATAAAAAGCTTTCTTACACAGAAACCCTAAGATGTTCCAGTTCTTTTTAAGGATTTAATCACCTGGTGTTTTGGGACATGGGACGTGAGGCTATGATTTACCTTTTGGCGAGCTTCCACACATCCAGATGAGGCAGACTCTTGACTTGATCTTCTTGTTAGGTGTTGTCGTCCGACTGACTCAACTTACAACGTAATTGACAAACCAGGGCACATAATAGGTGCACTTTCAATCTCCCCCTTAGTCAATTACGTGACAAAATCCCCAAAACATCCTAGAAACATATCTAGACAGATATATCCTAAATTGTGTGTACATGTATTAACACAATTTTAAAAATTCTAAACACCCATGTACACAACAAACAAATTCTCCCCCTTAATTCAAAAACTCCCCCTTTCTTATTACGGCTGCTCCGCCTAATACCTGCAACAAAGATATACAATTTTCGCTATGGGTTTTTGAATTGTTCTCCCCCTTTTTGTCAGTCATTGGCAAAGGTATAAGACGTGATATTGACTGAAGATTGAAGCATATGGGAGAACCAGAGATGAATAGATGTATATAAATGAAGACATCAATGAAGACAGTGTAAAGCATACATCAATGAAGCAGTCGGTATGAAGTTAATAGATAAGCATTCAGACCATAACCTTAAGACTGCAATAAACCAGGGAGAAATTCAAATGGCAGAAGTAAAAGAACTAGATTAAGCCATATATAAGCTGCCCAAGATTGGCAGAAATATTCAATGCTATCCCAGGTGGCAGCAATATAAACCAACAATAGAAAGTATTTTAGCCCAACCGTGGGCAAACTGATCCAAACAGAAATCAGAAAGGAAGAAAAAGAAACTAGTCATGCACCATTGAAAGCGTAGAACATCCAAAAAGATACTGATGTTCATACGCAGAAATAAGAGTAAGGGTGCATGAAAGCTTGTATGAAACCGGCATCAGGGAGCAGAGTGAGATGGCATCGTGTCGTCCCGTTGGCACGTTAGTAAATCCACCAACTGTTGGACTGTGCTCTGAACTCCTTGAACCATTCGTTCTAAAACAGTGAGGCACTCCTTCACTGAGTGCACGTCTTTCTGTATGGCCCCAATCCTATCCAGTTTAAACCTTTTTCCATACCCAGCGGTTGATGTGGACGGTGCAACATCTAGTCCAAGAGGTGCATCATCAGCCATTGCATCTCCTTCCATGGGATCTCCACCTTCTCCTCCTTCCGCTTCAGCATGAATTTCTTTCTCAGTTTCCTCCTTGTATTCATGAAACCTCAGATCCACTTTCTGAAGATTTTTCTTGTTGAAAACTTTGAGGGGGAAAACCAGATCAGTTGTAGAAGGAAAGTCAATGCTCTGGCAGATTCTACTAATGATCCAGGGATATGAAAGATGCAAATCTCTGGACGTGTGTATCGCATTGACAAACTGATTTACAATTAAGGTTGGAAGGCAGACATTCATCCCAGTCGCGACAGAGTAGATTATCATCACCATAAGGCTTGTTAAATTTGATCTGTTAGTGCTTCTCGGGTATAGATTGGTGGTAAAGATTCCATGCATGACTCTAAACCGGGGCTCCATATACCTAGCTTTCAGGGCATTCGCTTGATGCCATGGGATATCTCGATTATTGCATAGGTATTTGGTTATCTTGGAGCGTACATCTGGAAAGTCAAGATCCCAGTTTGGAAGGCCTCCTGGAACCATTTGTAGATTGAGAATCTGTGCTATGGTGGCATGAGTGATGAATACATCATCACCATCCATGGAAACCATGAAGGAAGGAGGATCAGCCACCGGGGAATGACATGCAGCAAAGAAGTTGCGTGTTCTTTCCAGTTAGCATGGTCCACCAAAATCCAGGATGGGCAGCTAACCAATTGCAGCAAACAGAGGTTCTAAGTTGTAAGATGTTAAACAATCTCTATCTACTTTTCTCTTAAAGATCAACTTTCGATTGACATATTTTGGTGGCCGTTGGACAGTAGGAGAAGGAGGCACTGGTTGAGACGATTTAGGGATTTCGGGTTGGGACCCACCACGTCGTGATCTTTGCCGTGTGGGGGTCCCTCTGTCCGGGATCCTTGCTCTCTCCCTTGAGGCAAGGACCTTTTGTCGAGTACCTCTTGATGATTCATCTGGACCGGATGCCATGTTTTTGTCCTTTCCCATGTGGAAGAAAATGCTATTTTAAATATTGAGAAAATGACAAAAAGGAATCCCGACAAACCAAGAGAAAGAGATTCTGATGATGAAAGAATATTACCTGGTTTGGGGTGAGATTTGGCTGGTCCTACCTGGCTTAGGATGATTGGTCGAGAGGATCGGACAGGAAGACAGTCGAATTGCCCTTTGAGAAAACTCTTTTTCTGTTTTGCTTCGCTTTTATCGGGCGTCATTTGTCGATCATATCGATCAACCCATCGATTGTATCGAGAAGTTGTCGATCGATTCTATCGAGACTACCCTCGATGTTATCCAAGGACACACGACTTTTCACATTCTGAACAGTTGTCGATTGTATCGATCATCATTCGATAAAATCGAAGAAGACCGTTACTTGCTTTGAAAGTATGTGCTAATCAGAATTTTCTTGATTTTGACATGCTATTGTATAATTTTTGACTTAATCAGTTTTAAAAAACAGTTCTATACAAATATAAGCATGATAATGTTTATATACAAAAATTAGAGGTCTCCAACCTTAGATGTAACATTGAAGATTTAGAAAAAGTTGCATAATTTCACAAATTATCCAGATTTCGATGCAAAATCTGAACGTGTTCTTATATGCTCAGGAATTCAGAGTACAGAGTTCAGTTTTTCCTTCACTTTCTACCTTAAGGCAGAAGTTTTTGTTGTGGTGACTTTTGTTATCTTACCAACTCGATCTAGTGGTTTCTTCGTTCTGTCTTCCATTCTGGGTGATAAAAGGATATTTTCCATTACTCTGGTCTGATTAAATTTATCAGTGTCATTTTGACCAGAGTTACAAGTTATTTTTAAGCATTCAAACTTGTAATGTCCCATATCACCACACAAATGACAAACTGGAGACGTTCTTGTATTGCTACCTGAAGCAACAGACTTTCCAGTTTTCATTTTGATTTTCTCATGCCCTAGGCCACTCTTATCTTTTCCAGGTCTTCCTATCCCTAACATTCTTTCAAGTTTTTCACCACTCTGAGAAAACTTATAGTTTATCTCGGCAAATTTTCTAGATTTTTCTAAATCAATGCAAAGTGAGTGGTTCTCATTTTTGAGTTTTGCATTATCATCTTTTAACAGTTCAGCTTTGTTCACAAGTTTTGATAATTCTTCTTTTAGGGATAGGTTTTCTTTTTCCAATTGATCATTATTTGTAAGATATTGTTGCAAATCATTAGACAAATGTATGTTTATTTTTAAGGTTCTGTCCAAGTCTTTCTGCAATAATTTCTTCTTGTTTTCAGTCATGTCAATTTTCTTAAGGGTGTGGATGCTATGATTGTATAGGTGATTATAAGCATCCTGCAATTCATTCTGCTCTTTATCTTCTTCTTTTTCAATTTCCTCATTGTCAGATGAAAATGATTCAGTGGCTTGTTGTTCTTCTTATCTTTCAGATTCCATGAGAATAATTGGAGTGGTGAAGATCATAAAATTTTTTAAAGATTTCTGATCTCCATCACTTCCTGAGTCATTATTTTCTGAATTTGACTCCTCCGTATCATCCCATGTGGCGGCCATCGCCTTGCCCTTGGTTTTTCTGTTTGGGCATTCGGTAGATAGGTGTCCATACTCATGATAGGCATAACATTGTGGTTCTCTATTTCTTTTCCCAAATTTGCCTCTTAAAAGTTTTTCATCCACCTTTCTACCTTTAGAAGAGCGGCGCGATTCCTTTGAAAGAATCTTCTGAATCTTTGTGCTAGCAGAGCCACTTCCTCATCTTCATCTTCCTTTTCACTCTCACTGTCCTCATGTTTTGGTTTCTTGGAGGTTTTTAGGACAGTGTTTTTGGATTTTTCGGGTTGTGTGAAGTGTAGTTCGAAAGTTTGTAGGGAACCTACTAGTTCTTCTACTTTCATCTCATCAATATTCCTACACTCCTCAATTGTTATTACCTTGGGATTGAAGCGTTCCGGCAAGGATCTTAAGATTTTTTTACATATTTTAGGTGTCGGAACCTTCTCTCCCAAACCACCCATGGAGTTACAAATAATGTTTAATTTGGTGTAGAACTCCATAAATGTCTCATGCTCTTCCATCCTGAGATTTTCAAACTGTGAAGTTAAGAGTTGTAGTTTAGATCTCTTCACAGTGCTTGTGCCTTCATGGGTTGTTTCCAGTAAATCCCATGCTTCCTTGGATGTCCCACACATACTTATTTGATTGAAAATATCTTGGGACATGGCACAGTAGATGGCGTTCATTGCTTTTGCTTCAGAATTTCGCTGTTCTTTGTCGAACGCCGTCCACTTCTCATTAGGTTTGGGTTTAGTGATTGTGGTTTCATCTTCAAGTATAATTTGTTCAGATGGTACCACGTATCCTTTTTCAACTGTATCCCAAACTTCATGTTCCAAGGATCTCAGGAAGTAGTGCATTCTAGCCTTTTAGTACGCATAATTTGATCCATCAAATACTAGAGGTCTAGTGACAGATGAGCCCTCTCCTTTGGCCATATTTCTACTTCAGTCAAGATCACTCTTTAGGCGGTGAAGCCCTTAAAGAGAGACCCACTCTGATACCAATTAAAATTGCGGTGAAGACCACTTTAGTTGAAGTAGGAATAGGTCAGTATATCCTAGAAGGGGGTGAATAGGATTTTTTAAGGTTTTTATAAATTATTAAAAATACTTATTACACTAATCCTATCACAGAGTATTAATTAGGATTACTCAACCTTAACTCTACTGGCTTCCAAGCCTAATGGAGGATCCAATCACAAACTATTTAAAAGACAAACAATGTATAGATGAGATTGTGATGGATATGACTGTGTGTGCATAGGATGTGATCATATATAAAGACATGCAAGGCAATCACATAAATGAAAGATAATATCAAACTCAAAAACAGTCATTTTATAGTGGTTTGACGACTTGTCTACTCCACTCCTGGCTTCCACACTCAATCCTTGAGTGACCGAATTTCACTAAGGAGGTTTCCCATGGTTTACCTCAAACATAAGGTTTTAAATCAGGTTCACCTTCAACCTTTATAGAGGTTTCTACTCAGTTCACCTCAAACCCTGGAGTTTTGCTGGCGTACTCCTAACCAGATGTTTATGTCCATACAGGACAAGGGTCCACACAACTCACCCTGAGGTTTCTACTCGGTTCACCTCAAACCCTGGAGTTTTACTGGTGTACTCCTAACCAAATGTTTATGCTCTCCACAAAGCAAGGGTCCACACAACGCACCCCGCACGTACACTCCCGTCGGAGTCCTCCTTCGAGGACTTCAAATGGTGAGCAACACTTAAAACCTAATCGTAAAAAGGAATGATCACAAGTGTCCTCTAGACTCTTAGTAATTAAAGATAAGTTGATGAGTCCCTTTCAGCACAGTGATGAAGACCTTCTACTTGTTGATGAAGAGTCTTCCGCTCCCTTGATCCGCAACACAAAGATGTATATATCCTAAGCTTAGGTTGGGTCAAGGTTATGATGGAATACCATTCTAAGGATTTTACTATAAGCAGAATAGAGTGGTTCCCATCATTCATGCATTCAAGGCATCCCAACTTAATGATGCGTCATTAAGGCAGTAGCTGAAGGATCCTTGAATGCGGAAGTTCATTCCCCAATCCACTCTATGAGATATCAATGATGAGGGTGGATTGGAGGATGAACTTCCTGAGAGAAAGGGCTTAAGGTAAATGATAGGAAGGTTAAAACTCTCAAAAGCACTCTCTACTTTCTCTACCAGTAATGAAGACAACTCTCTCTATTTATAGGCAAAAGGTTCCAACAGATATAAACGGTTATATTTATGACAGAGTTCGATATCATCGAGCAGTCGTCGATATGATCGAGCGTATACTCTCGATTGTATCAGCCGACCTCTCGATGATAAGAACTCAATTGTCATTTCGCTTTTGGAAACCTTCCGTCAACTGGTCGATGGGATCGAGACACACATCGATGTTATCGGATTTCGAACTCCGATTCCATCGAGTGATGGTTCGATCTATCGACAGGTGAAAATAAGAGAGAAGCCTTGAAGAATATCAGGATCACAGATATGATCGGGGAAACAGTCGATGTCATCAAAATTTGTACATCGATCATATCAGAGACCTTGTCGATTGGATCGATAAATCGTATAGATTTACATGTAAGCTTGCTGGACAATTTATGTCCTGGCTCGATCCAATCGACTTGGTCTCGATATGATCAATATATGAATATTAATTTATCGACAGGCACCCCGATCAACATTAAAAGTAACCTGAAATTCATGCTGATGAGAACAAGCGCCCCACAGTCGATATGATCGACTGACTCCCGATATGATCGATATTTGAGTTCAGATTGAATCAGACAGTCATCGATATATTGAAGTATATGTTAGTTTTCTTTAGAAAAATAGGGGCGCCGGAAGGCAGTGTGTCGATTATTTCGATCCACTTCAGATATGATCGATATTCGAATATCGATGATATCGACACTTAAGTCGATATATCGATAAATCGTCCAAATAACTGTTTTGATTGTTGGATGCATTCTGTCCTCACTCGATTGTATCGATTGAGATGCCGAGGACATCGACAGAGCTGGCAGATCATATCCAAGGGGTAATCGATATAATCGACAGTCTAAGAAAAACTTCACTGATTTTCCTTTTTGATAAAAAGATTTCTTACACAGAAACCCTAAGATGTTCTAGTTCTTTTTAAGGGTTTAATCACCTGGTGTTTTGGAACATGGGATGTGAGGCTATGATTTACCTTTTGGCGAGCTTCCACACATCCAGATGAGGCAGACGCTTGACTTGATCTTCTTATTAGGTGCTGTCATTCGACCGACTCAACTTACAACATAATTGACAAACCAGGACACATAATAGGTGTACTTTCAGGACTTACCATTGTAAAGTTATACAAAGTCAATCAATTAAAACCACATGAGACAATTGTTCCTTAAAAGTTGTAAGGGACACATATTCTGTTTAATAGTGCGATAAGAAGGAATTATTCTCCCAAAAGCCATATAGGCACAAACGGTCTACAAGATAATAAGTCCACAATGTAAATTTTTTTAATCCATAATAAATGTGGACACTAGTTTGAGAATTTCCTAGAAACACTATCATGTAATTATGGTTGATAAACTAGATCGTGTATAATATTATTAAGAAATCACATGCGCATCTAAAGCATACATTTCACATTAGATTAGAGGCATTTAATTCACATTGAATCCAATTCACCAATTATCTTAAGGAATCAATATTCATAAAAGCAATTCATTACATTAACCATGTGTAAAGAAAAATAGCAAGCTAAATATCAAGATGTGGAAAAATCTTGAAGGGTGATCCTTACTTTTCAAGAGTTAGTTCGTCTCCTAGTAATGCTAGAGATAGTTGTACACACCCTAGGATTAAGATCTAACAAAAATTAGAATGCTTTGAGTGGTTAGATTACAATGTAATGAAATTACATGGTTAAGATTAAAGTTTAATGTTTAGATCATATAAATTTTAGGGATTTATCCAACCATTTAAATCTAACCTTTCGCATAAGGAATAAAATAATATTACTAATGATACTTTGCGAATTAGCATTAATTTCCTAACAATAACTAATATCGTAAAAATAAGAGTTTAATACATGTTATAAACGATAATAAAACTAATAATGATAAAATAAAAATTTACTAGAAACTAATATTAATAATTATACCAACTCAAAATTGTAATGGCAATATTATCTAACAATGATAATGATAATAATTTTAATAGCAATTAATTATTCTAATGATAATGATAACACTATAATAATAACAAAAAGTATAACAAGAGGTGAACATCAGCTTACCTAGTTGGAAAACTCGACCCGACAAGGTCTTACTCGTCGATGAAATAGTGGGTTGACTCGCAGAGTCAACTCAGCTGGACTCTCTCTCCATCTCTATCTCCTTTTCTTTCTTTTTCCTTTCTTCTTCTTTCCTTCCCTTTCTTCCTTTCCTTCTCTTTTCCTTTCTTTCTTCTTGCTGGAATACATCCAGAAATGCATGCCCAAGCAGATTTGACTCAGATCCAGTCGGACTGAGTCAACTCAGTGCAGTCCGAATGGTGGGACAGGGATGCCCACGCCCATGATCCTCTTCTCCCTCATTTCTTCTTCTTTGTTTTCTTTCTTTTTATGTTCTCACTCTCTTTGGACTTCAGAGACCCTGCTCCTGCTCAAACCAGCTCGTCTCAAGTCGAGTACATTTGACTCAGTTCTGTTGAGTTAGGCTCGACAACAGCCCGATGCCCATCTCTCCTATCATCTTCTTCTTTGTTTTTCCTTTCTTTCTATCCTCCTCTTTATTCCTAATTTTCTTCTTCCTTCTTCTTGCTACATTGTTGGGTTTTAGCAAGGATTGGACTCGGTCAAACTTGACCAGAGTCAAATGGGAGAAACGGTGATAGGGACTGGGTCACCTTACAACTAACTCGGCTCAATTCAAGGGATGGACCAACACCATCGTCTCTTCTTCTCTCTACTTTACTCTCTCTCTCTCTCTCTCTCTCTCTCTCTCTCTCTCTCTCTCTCTCTCTCTCTCTCTCTCTTCATTCTTTTCTCTTTATCTTTTCCTACTTCTCTGTTGCAAGCGTTCGATAATAGAACCAGACGAACTCGGCCCTGATCTTTGCAGTGACTCAGACTGAGTCGACTCCATTGGGTACGGTAATGGCAGCGGCGCCTTTTCCTCTCTCTTTGCCCTAAAAGGAAACCTTTTATAAGGCTCTATCAATTCGTTCTAAATGGTTCGAAATGGATGGTTCAAAATTACAACTAATCAAGGGATTAGTTATAGGTTTTATTCCAATTCCCAATAGAATTTGGGTTGATATGTCGCTATTCTAATGGTATGGTTGTAATCCATCCATTATGATGGTCTTCCATGCCCTTCGGCCACTAGATGGACTGATCAGATCAATGAGTAGGGCCCATGCAATGCAGTGGGTGTTTTCGATTCGACAGGGAAGATGATCTAGTCGCCAATGGTGAATCTCCCTTCAATGGTTAATCATAAGATCTGGATCATCTGAGCGGCATGGATGGGACGACTAATCAACATGGGGTCCATATTCTGGATGTTAGTCCACAAATCTCTATGGGTTCCAAGTACTGGAGTCGCGTCGAATTTTTCATTGTGATGGAAGCCCTAAAATTAGCTTGGTCTATGTGGTGGAGATCCGCTGAATTGGAGGACTAGAATGAAAAGGAGGATTTCACATATGTGTAGCCAGCCTGGCAGCGACGAAAGCGGTTTCCATTTTCGAAACGTGTCACATGTGCTCTGTTTGGGCTGGAGCTCGTGTACTTGCACCCACACGTAAATATGTGAAACTCCAGGGATTGGCTCGAATTCTGGTCCTCTATAAGATGAATGGTTTAGATCAGTCATACGATCACGGATGTGGGCCACCGATCACAGTAGCAATGGAAGTTTTCGTTTTCAAAAACCACGTGCGCATGACCGTTTGTGACAGTGCTCGCAAGCATGTGCGCCTGCTTGAGTGTGTGATGTTGATGAGCTTTTGGGTGGTTTTATGTAACACCCTGAAAATCGGGGGTCATGTATAAACTCAACTCCCGAGTTCCAGACTGTCACTTATGCAACAAAAATGGTTATGATTCAATGTTGTCTGATTTAAAGCATTCACATGAGTAAAAGTATACCAAAACTGCAATTCATACTTCAGATCCAGTGATAAAAGCAAGCGGAAGACTAAACAATATATATATCACTGTATGGAAAAACAAAGTAAATCTCATCTGTCTCCAAAGTATGAATACATCTCTGAGTCTCATATACATATACATGAACAAAAATAAATATCCAAAATGGTCCCACTGAAATCCCGTCGACCCAGGTCGCCTACGCAAAGCCATCGTGATACTGCATGTACGAGAACTCGTCCTGATCCTCGTCGAAGTCTAGCTCTGCCTCCTGGATCTCAGCCTCACCTGCATCTACAACAGGGTCTGGTGGGTGTTGCAAACACCATCCCGTAACGTGGGAGTGAGTGATCAACTCAGTGGAATCATAGAGCAAAAATTAGCAGGTTCACAATACAATCATGCGATAATAGTAAAGCAGTAAATCAGACAATCCTAATACTGTTGTTAATACAAGATGACATGACGTGATGTATGCCCTCACCGACGATCTCCCTCATACGGCACCATCTTACGACCGCGGCATGCAATCGTCCCTCAAGCGCTCCACATCTTCCAGGCACATGCAATGGCATGGTGATATGATTTCCAAGTTATTATTAGTCCGTTCAAACAGCAGGATTGGGAAACTAAGGTACTTCCCTTGTATCGATCCCAACACAGATCCTGTCTAGGGTCGTCACTCCTAGTAATCTCATACGATGTATATTTCGTAGGTCACTGCAAGGGCTATCAGGGCTGTTGCTCGCACTCGTTACACCGCTCCCCCATCACCTTATCAATACAGGCCTACTGTACTCTACTGTAACGAAAGGGTCGTCGCCTCCCGTGGACTCAGAATACGCTCGCGGTCACTACAAAGGACTCGTCGCCTGATCAGTGTAGGCCGACAGCTAGAATATAGTGTCCCATACCACCATAATCTGCTCATGAGTCTAGGTGCTCACTGGTCACTACGAGGAGGTTTGTGGCCCCAGCGTAGGCCGACAGCTCGACCACGGTGTCCCATACCACCATGCCCGGCTCATGAGTCTTCGTGGATCAAGGTACCATGGTTAACAGGGTTTACAATGGTAAGTTCAGTACCCTAGGTTCAAGCAGTTATGACTCATACGAGGTGAACATACATCGGCCAGTCGGGTTACTTGATGGGCTCGACTAGCAGAATCGCATCTCAAGTCGAACGACATGAAGTGCGTAAAACACTTCGCGTGACCCAACCACTGCCGCCAACTTCAAACACGACTCGCGTTCATCAACGCGTTGCTCGTGGCTAAGACCAGTCAGCCACGAATTCGCTCGGTTACCGACTGCCTGGACTAAGTCTAGTCCCAAACACTTATGGAATCACATCAGAAATTTATGTAAGAGTATTGGAATTGAAATACAATCACGTGAGCATGTTAACACATGTTATAACATTCAACTTAAGCAAATCTTCAAGCACATATATTCCATGCATGTAATGAAATCATGCATATAGTCAATATGTAGGAAATCATTTAGGTCAGCATATTAACTAAGAAATCCATCTCAAACTACCACATAACATCATTTAATTCAATACATACTAATACAAGCATTTATACAAACACATACACTACACACTTAAATCTACATATAGTATGTCCACCCAAAGTGCGCAACTAAGCGAATCTCTTCGCCAAACTAATTATGCACGCATTCCTAACTTCCTAATGCGACAACAAACCATGTCAATCACGTCAGAAAAATATGAATGTAAACCGTACTTCCTACAAATGACTAAAAGGCCCTAAATCTCATATTCTTCGTTACTTTACGAAACAGGAAACGGAAAGCATGTTGTACATGTCAAACGGAGATGCCGTCAATAATCTACTATTAAACGACATTGAAAGCGTTGTAAACCGTCAATCGAAGCGTCTAAAATCCTCACCTTATGTCTTACGGATGCGTGATTTTGAACGGAGCGTGTACGCTTCGTCTACGGCAGTAGGAGAACCTATTTTACAAGTTACGTTAGCTAACACGCTATGAATCTAAGTAAACCCTAAATCAGCAAGTTCTAGGGTTGTTTTATACCTGATAAAGTGGAGAAATCACCGGCCAGGTGATCAGGAAGTGTTGCTGCAGCATGTGGAAGTAGCGGCACAGAGGCGAAAAAAATCCTCCCACTTTCTCTCTCAAACTCTCTCCTTTTCTCTCTCCCAAATCTAGGTTTTGCAATTTTCGGATGGGAGAGAGGAATGAGGGTTTCAACCCCTTTTATAAGCTTAAAAATGCTAGAAACAGGCTCCAGAACGAAGTTTACTTATTGCATATCCATTTCGGGGCTGTTTCGGTCCAAAAGACGCTTTCTGGTGGTCCCCTGGTCGAATGCGATCGGACTTAAGCTCATGCGTACCAGATATAGCACGTATTAAGTTTTCAGTCTGGCAGGGTTCGCAGATCGCACGTGGCGGACCAGTTTCAGTTCAGCGGTCACCGCACGTAGATCAGGGCTGAAAGTCTCATAATATAAAATAGAAATTTTTCCTGATCCGAGGGTGTAATCTGGATGAATTCTTACGGTCAGAACGCTTAATACTGACGCGTCAAGTCGTGTGCTAGATTTGAATTTGAAATTCCAATTTTATCCCTATTCACACTCTCTTCAGTCCGGGCTCAATTAAATAACCTGTGATTGTCGGTTTGACTTGATTTTCGAAATGAGCGTCAAGTCCAATAAGGCGGTTCTAACGGTCTAAGATAGGAAGTATCGGACTTTTGACGTGCGGTCTAGATCCAATACAAAAGTTCAAAGCGGTCCAGAGACCAAACCTGCTTAGAGTTCGATCCGAGGTTATAGAGTATTATAGAGTCGTTGGTTCTACTCAATTTGGGTCTTGTAGAACGTATTTAAAGTGATCAGGGACCATTTCCTAGCCACTCCAGCGTTGCGCTAGCTAACTTACGCTTAATTTCCATAGAATTTAATTCTACGCAATTTCGGGTCGAGTTGGTACTCGAGCCCAAGTATGGATTTTTCACGGGCGTTACAATCTACCCTCCTTAACAAATAATTTCGTCCTCAAAATTTGTACCTTTTCGTACTCCTCGAGAAGCTGTGGGTAGTTCTTTCTGATCTCGGCTTCTGTCTCCCAGGTAGCCTCCTCCTCAGAGTGATGCGTCCACAATACCTTCACAAGGGGAATCACCTTGCTACGCAGTACCTTCTCCTTCCTGTCTAGGATACGTGTCAGTCGTAGGATATATGTAACATCATCTCCTAACTGCACCTGCTCCCATCTGATGATATGGGAAGGATCAGCAACGTACTTCTTCAGCATAGAAACATGAAATACGTTGTGAACGCTCGCGAGAGGCGTGGGTAAAACCAATCGGTAAGCCACCGCTCCCACACGATCGAGGATCTGGAATGGACCAATGAATCGCGGTGCCAGCTTCCCCTTCTTCCCGAATCGAAGGACTCCCTTCATAGGGGAAACTCGCAAAAACACATGATCTCCAACTGTGAACTCTAGTGGCCTCCGTCTCGTATCGGCGTAGCTCTTCTGTCTGCTCTGCGCTGTAAGAAGCCGACGTCGAATAGTATCAATCTTCTCTGACGTCGCCTGCACTAACTCTGGGCCGATCAAGCTACGCTCACCGACCTCTAACCAGCAATGCAGTGCGCGACAAGGTCGCCCATACATCGCCTCATAGGGTGCCATCCCGATACTCGCCTGAAAGCTGTTGTTGTACGCAAACTCCGCATAAGCAAGACAATCATCCCAACTGTCCTTGAAGTCCAATGCGCAAGCTCGCAACATGTCCTCTAAGATCTGGTTCACCCGCTCTGTCTGTCCGTCTGTTTGTGGGTGGAAGGCAGTACTGAACTTCAACTTCACACCCATAGCCTCCTGAATGCGAGTCCAGAAAATAGAAGTAAACCGTGTGTCTCTGTCCGACACGATCTCCAGCGAAACTCCATGCAGACGCACAATCTCTCTGATGTACAATCTGGCCAGCTCGTTTGCGGAGTTCGTAACTCTGATCCGTAGGAAGTGCGCCGACTTCGTCAGACGGTCGACGATCACCCAAATGGAATCATGTCCCTTCCTCATCTTCGGCAACCCAGAAATGAAGTCCATGGAAATGAAATCCCACTTCCACTCTGCAATCGGCATAGGCTGCAAAAGTCCAGGTGGTCGGCGATGCTCTGCCTTCACCTTCTGACAAGTGAGACAACGGGACACCAACTCAGCTATGTGGGTCTTCATACCTTCCCACCAATACGTCCTCTTCACGTCACGATACATCTTTGTGCTGCCTGGATGCATCGCGAGTCTAGTAGAATGCGCAGCCTCTAGAATCTCTCGTCTCAAGTCAGGGACATCTGGGACGCATAGGCGGCCACGATAACGTAAGCCCCCATCCATACCAACTCGCCAGTCGGCGTCAGCATCATCACTGGCCTGCTCTCGAAGCTCAGTAAGATGTGCATCGTCCCTCTGCGCCTCGATGACTCGGTCATCGATCTGAGATCGCACCTGTACATGTGCGATGAACTCAAACGGCTCCTCTACGATGAGTTTCTGCTCAAAGTCTCACAAAAACTCAACCATATCCCACTCGGCAACCATCAGCGGAGCCGCAAACTCTATCGCCTTCTTACGGCTCAACGCATCAGCCACAAGGTTTGCCTTCCCAGGATGGTAAGAGACTTCAAACTTAAAGTCCTTCAACGTCTCCATCCATCGCCGCTGCCTAATATTCAAGTCTCGCTGCGTGAATATGTACTTGAGGCTCTTGTGGTCGTAAAAGAGCTCGAACTCCTCTCCATAGAGGTAATGTCTCCAGAGTCTCAGTGCGAATATAACGGCTGCCAACTCTAGGTCGTGTGTAGGGTAATTCTCCTCGTGCTTCCTTAATTATCTCGAGGCATACGAAATTACCCTGTCCCTCTGCATAAGGACACAACCCAAACCAACGCTAGACGCGTCAGTATATATAGTGTATCTAACCCCTTGCTCTGGCAATACTAGCACAGGGGCGGACGTAAGTCTGTCCTTCAGCTCCTGAAAAGCTGACTCCGCCTTGTCATTCCAGGCGAACTTCACGTCCTTCCATGTCAACTGAGATAAGGGTCTCGCGATCTTCGAGAAGTCCTGTATGAAGCGCCGATAGTAGCCAGCGAGACCCAGGAAACTCCTCACCTCAGTGACAGAACCAGGCTGCTCCCAGTCCTGCACCGTAGCTACCTTAGACAGGTCAACTGCCATGCCATCCCTGGACACCACGTGTCCCAGAAACTTCACCTCCTACTTCCAGAAGTCGCACTTCTTGTACTGTGTGAACAACTGATGCTGTCTGAGAGTATCCAAGACCAAACGTAAGTGCTCCTCATGCTCCTCTCGACTCCTAGAGTACACCAAAATGTCGTCAATGAATACAATGACGAATCGATAGAGGAAAGGTCGAAATACCCGGTTCATCAGATCCATGAACACGACTGGTGTGTTCGTAAGACCGAACGACATCACGAGGAACTCGTAGTGGCCAAAACTGGTCCTGAATGCTGTCTTCTACAGTCCTCATCCCTGACGCGCAACTGATGATATCCTGACTGAAGATCAATCTTTGAGAAGTACTGCGCTCCTCTCAACTGATCAAACAAGTCTTCGATCCTGGGTAAAGGATACTTGTTCTTCACCGTAACCTGGTTCAGCCTGCTATAATCAATACACAATCGCATCGAACCGTCCTTCTTCCTCACGAATAGGACCGGTGCTCCCCAAGGAGACACACTAGGCCGTATAAGGCCAAGCTCTAGCAGACCATCAATCTGCGTCCTCAACTCCTCCATCTCACATGGTGTCATGCGATACGTCGGCAGTGAGACGGGTGTAGAACCAGGAACCAGATCGATGGTGAAATCGATCTCACGTCGGGGCGGCAAACCAGGGATCTTCCTGAACAGTTCCCCGAACTCGGAAACGACTGGCACATGCTAGAGTACCTGGGCACCAGCGTCGTGCAATAAAGTGGCGTAACTAAGTATGCGGAAAGGGAGATTTACCCGCACTGAAAATGTGAAAGGCGTGCCCTCAAGCTCGTACACTATCACCATACAAGCCTCGCAGTCAATCTCGGCCCTCCCAGCAGTCAACCAGTCCATGCCAAGAATGACGTCGAGATAAACGAGCGAGGGATCGACGACAAGATCAAGAGCCATCATCCTGCCTCCCAGATCAACTAAACAACCCTCACACATCTGGGTAACATCCGAATAATCCCCATGAGTTGCAAAGACCCGCACGCTATCCATAATGATAGTCTGTAACCCAAGACGCCTGACTACAGCACGCGATATCAAAGAAATCATGGAACCAGTGTCCACCATTACAAGAATAGGAGTATCTCCAATATGGGCTGTGACCTCGAAGGCTGAATGCTGAAGAGTCGGTGCCACAGCTGCCTCAGCTGTCAATGCATGAACCCGAGCCTGCTATGGCCGGTTCGGCCACTGTGTCAAGGGCCATGGAGGCTGTCTGATCTGCGATACCGGAGGTTTAAAAGAAGGGTGTGCAGGAGCTAACCGTAGAGGCGGTGTTGATATCACCTGTGAACGAGCACGGTCAATCTTCTGCGGCGGCGAGAACCCGCTGTCCCGCATCCGAGAGAAACAGCTCTGCGCCAAGTGGCCCGTCCTCCCACAGTATGTACATGTCAAATTAGGGCACCAAAACGGTGGTACAGGTGCTGTAGTCCTAGTAGGAGGATCAATGCGAGGCCTCTTGCCCGCGAAGGGCCTATCCTGCATGTCTGGTCGCGGCCTAGAAGCAACAGGGCCATGAGATCGCGCAAGTCGATCCACATCCTGCTCTGCCCGCATGGACATGTGAATCAACTCCGTATATGAAGGAATGGTCACACAACACATCTTCGACCGAATGTCCGGTCGCAAACCCTCCAAAAAGCACCGTATGCGCATCTGCTCATCAGCCAAAATCGTCGGGACGTATCTGCCCAACTCCGTGAACCCATGCTCATACTCTGTAACTGTCATGGCTGCTTGGAACCAACTTACCGCACAGAAACCTGGTGCGGCGATCTCGTTCACGCCTACTCCTCAGATTCTTCTCACTAGGATGAACATCACCAAGAGGCACGTTCAGAAGTCGCGCAATCAGTCGCACATCAATCGTAGCCATCCGATCTCTACCAAAAGGGATTTTAAACTGCAATGGCTCCAAGGTAGGACTCTGGATACTAGTGTAGAAGGCACGAACGGTGCTCACATTAGCACGAGCCCGAGCTTCAAAGATTGGACCCCAATGCGTAGCTTCAATGCGCTCGAACAATAAAAATTCACCGAACAGTCGCCCTTCCATGTCCGCCTCAAATAACATTTTACGATCAGTGTATTGGCCATGAGGCATCTCTGATAAAATTACTCGCCCAAGGTGTGCATGGGGATCCAAATCCGCTTTGTACGGCACTCCAGGACTGCAGCTGGACCTGTGGTGGCGCTTGAACTTGCGGCACCACCCCGCGGTCTTCTCGATTGAGCAGGGCAGCTTGGCCCAGCCTCGTCTGTTACGGTTTTCCTTTTACCCATCAAAGATATGATGGATGAGAGTGATAAAAGGCCTAAAATGGCTTCCACGAAAGCCATGAAAAACAGTGAAAATGCGGAGAAGTGGCGGTCCAATCTGGAAAAAGGAAATCTAGGCATCGTAGAGGGATGCTTCAAGCTTCCCAAGGATGTATTTTCAAGGAGAAATGGAAATGAAAACGTGGAATGGAGCACCTCACGATTTCAGCTCGATTTGAAGGTTTTTGGAGCTCCAAATGATGAAATCTTCAAGAGGAAGGGCTACCAACTCCCAAGGAATGATGAATGATGGTCGTTTTTGGCCAAGGAGGGATCTAGGGATCATTTGGGACCACAAAATTTAGAGATAGTTGCTGGAAAATGAAAATGGAGCTATGGGGAGGGCTGTTTGTGAAGGAGATACACGTTTTAGGGGTTTTCATGGGACGAGACCTATATGGGGAGGGTACACGTGGGATTTAAGGGCGTGCGCCCAAAAATCATGGCAAACCGGCTCACCTGTACGGCGATGCATTGCCGGGTCGACGATGGCATCGCCGACCGGTGATGCATCCGGTCGGTGGGGCCAGATGTTTTTGGTCCCCCATGGTCCAAGGGCCCCAGATCTATATGGTTCGACCCCTGGTTCATGGTATTTTGACCTATGTGAGCCCAAACATGTGTTCAGAGATTTCTGGGACTATTTCACAATTCCAAATACCAAACCCTATGATGCAGCATATGAATTTGGGGTAGAAGGAGCTAGTACATCCATATAAACTCTTATTTACTAAATAAAGTGAAGTTAGAATGGCCTTATGGCCATTTTTTATAAAATTTTACTATTCACTATAAAATTTTGTGAAAGTATTATTTTGTGTTATTTTCACATTAGGTTTGATGCCTAGCATGATTTGGATAAGAAAGAAATGAAGATTTGAGTGGTGAGAGGAAGAATTTTGAAGATTTTTGGCGAAACGGGGTTTTTAAGCCCTGGCGATTGATTACAGGAGTCGTGGTCATCCCACGGCCCAAGAATTTACTTTTACGGGTTTAAAATCGTTCATAGGATGTCTCAACCCGACTTCCTATGGTTTAGAAGCTATTCGGGTTGCTTTACGCTACCCGAGATGCGTTACAGACTCGATCGTGCGATCAATTCGAATAGACGTCGCCTATCGGCGAATCTACGATCCTAGGAGTGTTTCTAGACCCTTCTCGTACCCACCTAAGTCAAAGTAAGTGATAGCGTACGTCGCGAGCCCATAACCCAGGCCCAGTATACTCTTATTCATGCTCTGATACCAACTTGTAACACCCTGAAAATCGGGGGTCGTGTATAAACTCAACTCCCGAATTCCAGACCGTCACTTATGCAAAAAAAAAGGTTATGATTCAATGTTGTCTGATTTAAAGCATTCACATGAGTAAAAGTATACCAAAACTGCAATTCATACTTCAGATCCAGTGATAAAAGCAAGCGGAAGACTAAACAATATATATATCACTGTATGGAAAAACAAAGTAAATCTCATCTGTCTCCAAAGTATGAATACATCTTTGAGTCTCATATACATATACATGAACAAAAATAAATATTCAAAATGGTCCCACTGAAATCCCGTCGACCCAGGTCGCCTACGCAAAGCCATCGTGATACTGCATGTACGAGAACTCGTCCTGATCCTCATCGAAGTCTGGCTCTGCCTCCTGGATCTCAGCCTCACCTGCATCTACAACAGGGTCTGGTGGGTGTTGCAAACACCATCCCGTAACGTGGGAGTGAGTGATCAACTCAGTGGAATCATAGAGAAAAAATTAGCAGGTTCACAATACAATCATGCGATAATAGTAAAGCAGTAAATCAGACAATCCTAATACTGTTGTTAATGCAAGATGACATGACGTGATGTATGCCCTCACCGACATCTCCCTCATACGGCACCATCTTACGACCGCGGCATGCAATCATCCCTCAAGCACTCCACATCTTCCAGGCACATGCAATGGCATGGTGATATGATTTCCAAGTTATTATTAGTCCGTTCAAACAGCAGGATTGGGAAACTAAGGTACTTCCCTTGTATCGATCCCAACACAGATCCTGTCTAGGGTCGTCACTCCTAGTAATCTCATATGATGTATATTTCGTAGGTCACTGCAAGGGCTGCCAGGGCTGTTGCTCGCACTCGTTGCACCGCTCCCCCATCACCTTATCAATACAGGCCTACTGTACTCTACTGTAACGAAAGGGTCGTCGCCTCCCGTGGACTCAGAATACGCTCGCGGTCACTACAAAGGACTCGTCGCCTGATCAGTGTAGGCCGACAGCTAGAATATAGTGTCCCATACCACCATAATCTGCTCACGAGTCTAGGTGCTCACTGGTCACTACGGGGAGATTTGTGGCCCCAGCGTAGGCCGACAGCTCGACCACGGTGTCCCATACCACCATGCCCGGCTCATGAGTCTTCGTGGATCAAGGTACCATGGTTAACAGGGTTTACAATGGTAAGTTCAGTACCCTAGGTTCAAGCAGTTATGACTCATACGAGGTGAACATACATCGGTCAGTCGGGTTACTTGACGGGCTCGACTAGCACGATCGCATCTCAAGTCGAACGACATGAAGTGCGTAAAACACTTCACGTGGCCTAACCACTGCCGCCAACTTCAAACACGACTCGCGTTCATCGACGCGTTGCTCGTGGCTAAGACCAGTCAACCACGAATTCGCTCGGTTACCGACTGCCTGGACTAAGTCTAGTCCCAAACACTTATGGAATCACATCAGTAATTTATGTAAGAGTATTGGAATTGAAATACAATCATGTGAGCATATTAACACATGTTATAACATTCAACTTAAGCAAATCTTCAAGCACATATATTCCATGCATGTAATGAAATCATGCATATAGTCAACATGTAGGAAATCATTTAGGTCAGCATATTAACTAAGAAATCCATCTCAAACTACCACATAACATCATTTAATTCAATACATACTAATACAAGCATTTATACAAACACATACACTACACACTTAAATCTACATATAGTATGTCCACCCAAAGTGCGCAACTAGGCGAATCTCTTCGCCAAACTAATTATGCACGCATTCCTAACTTCCTAATGCGACAACAAACCATGTCAATCACGTCAAAAAAATATGAATGTAAACCGTACTTCCTACAAATGACTAAAATGCCCTAAATCTCATATTCTTCGTTACTTTACGAAACAGGAAACGGAAAGCATGTTGTACATGTCAAACGGTGATGCCGTCAATAATCTACTATTAAACGACATTGAAAGCGTTGTAAACCGTCAATCGAAGCGTCTAAAATCCTCACCATATGTCTTACGGATGCGTGATTTTGAACGGAGCTTGTACGCTTCGTCTACGGCAGTAGGAGAACCTATTTTACAAGTTACATTAGCTAACACGCTATGAATCTAAGTAAACCCTAAATCAACAAGTTCTAGGGTTGTTTTATACCTGATAAAGCGGAGAAATCACCGGCCAGGTGATCAGGAAGTGTTGCTGCAGCATGTGGAAGTAGCGGCACGGAGGCGAAAAAAATCCTCCCACTTTCTCTCTCAAACTCTCTCTCCTTTTCTCTCTCCCAAATCTAGGTTTTGTAATTTTCAGATGGGAGAGAGGAATGAGGGTTTCAACCCCTTTTATAAGCTTAAAAATGTTGGAAACAGGCTCCAGAACGAAGTTTACTTATTGCATATCCATTTCGGGGCTGTTTCGCTCCAAAAGATGCTTTCTGGTGGTCCCCTGGTCGAATGCGATTGGACTTAAGCTCATGCGTACCAGATATAGCACGTATTAAGTTTTCAGTCTGGCAGGGTTCGCAGATCGCACGTGGCGGACCAGTTTCAGTTCAGCGGTCACCGCACGTAGATCAGGGCTGAAAGTCTCATGATATAAAATAGAAATTTTTCCTGATCCGAGGGTGTAATCTGGATGAATTCTTATGGTCAGAACGCTTAATACTGATGCGTTAAGTCGTGTGCCAGATTTAAATTTGAAATTCCAATTTTATCCCTATTCACACTCTCTTCAGTCCGGGCTCAATGAAATAGCCTGTGATTGTCGGTTTGACTTGATTTTCGAAATGAGCGTCAAGTCCAATAAGGCGGTTCTAACAGTCTAAGATAGGAAGTATCGGACTTTCGACGTGCGGTCTAGATCCAATACAAAAGTTCAAAGCGGTCCAGAGACCAAACCTGCTTAGAGTTCGATCCGAGGTTATAGAGTATTATAGAGTCATTGGTTCTACTCAATTTGGGTCTTGTAGAACGTATTTAAAGTGATCAGGGACCATTTTCCAGCCACTCTAGCGTTGCGCTAGCTAACTTACGCTTAATTTCCATAGAATTTAATTCTACGCAATTTCGGGTCGAGTTGGTACTCGAGCCCAAGTATGGATTTTTCACGGGCGTTACATTTTACCTGCTAAGCATGATGGATAGTTCAGATCATTGATCCGACCTCAGATGGTGGGCCTAAATCTAAACGGACGAAACTCGTTCATCTACTGGCGGGAAAAGTGGAGAAAGGAGAGGAAAATCCTCCTTTTTTATTTTAAAAATGGGTCAGCTCTGTTTGACCGAGCTGATCGATTCGGTGATGCGTGAGTGCACGCGCACTTTATGTACATATAGCCAAGGTGGGGTCCACTTTGGTGTTCATGATGGGATCTACTCCGTTCATTTTGCTTTACTACTCCTGATAGATCATTATGCCAGTTTTCCAATAGGGTCTAGTAGTTAAACGGCCATAAATTCAGATTTGGGTTATTTAGTTGTATTTTTGCCATTCTGACGGTAAGATTATTCTAAATTTTTATATCAATGGTTAAAAAGTCCAAGGGTCCACTTAGCTAGGAATTAACTGGTGGATTAGGGTTTAGATATCCCAATTCCCATTTTTTATATTATTATCATTATAAAAGTCTCATTATCATTATCATTACCATTATTATTATTATTATTATTATTATTATTATTATTATTATTATTATTTTAAAATTGTAGAATCTACTTCTAAACAAAGCTACCCTTGTAGTAGATCAATGTCTATGAGGCGTGAGCTTAGTTCTTAAAGTATTTTAACTGTTTAGTGGGCCACAACACATAAACGTTTAGTTACTAAATCTCGACTTCTTGACAATTCAAATGACCTAATGGTTGGATTTACTAGAAAATGCACTAATGATAACATCTAATGGTTAACTTGTCTAATGGGGTTATGTAGACGAATCTGGTCCTGAAACTAACGATATATGGTTAGCTTGATATAATAGGGCATTATGTGAAACTTCAGTGTGATTTAATTGTCATCATTCAGTCCTTTGATGGTGTAATGTTGGCAACTTTACAATTTGGCGGATGAAGGGCAAATCTTGAGGTCAATTTTACAAATGGTCTCATTTCATGGTCAAGATGGATCTTCATGGTAACACCCGAGTAAAGAAAAATGCAGGGTGTTACAGAATGAAATATCACTATGCCCCGAATGAATTCGAAATTGGATAATGAAATAACAAATTAACGAAGGAAGACACACCAGAATGCCAGACACAACAGAATGAAGAATACGCACCATAAAGGCAGTCAGTTCGGCCTTGTTACCAGATCTAGGGTAAAAATTGGAAATAAAGATGCGATGAAATACTCTACATCTGGGCAACATTTGGTTGGCTCGGAGCGCATTCCCAAAACTCCATTCTGAGTTCATGTTGCATAAATTTCTAGTTAATAAATGTTTTTTCGACTCATTCAATTTTTCAGCCAATGTTGGAATAGGAATGCCTTCATCATTCACTTGAATGTCCATCAACCCAGAAATTAAATGACGATCTACTTTATATGAACCTTCTCTAAACATGATAGTGAAGGTCAAATCTTCAATAGAAACATCACCTATACATGCATACATTTCTTACGCAATGGAGTGGTATGCTGGTTCACCCCAATTTAGAATGTTATCCCATCCTACAGCAGCAAGGACGAGAATAATGTTGACTTGAACAAGATGGTTTGCATTAATGGTCCGCTTAATAATTATGTTGTGGTGACGAATATCCCGCACCTATTCCAGGTCCTCTTCGGATGGTCAAAGAGTACACACCGAAATGGAATGAGAAGAAGATTCTCTAGTAGGTTTCTTCTTCGATCTACCTTCCATTGCAAGAGTAAATAAGAAAATGCAAGAAAGGATTTAAGGGTTTCAAATCCAACATATTTTTTCCTAAAAAATCCAAGGAAATCACAAGAAAACTTAAAATAAGGGCAAGAATCAAGCTAAATGACAATCAAAGAACCCAAATATGAAAGAAAAATGAAAATGATGCACATAATAAATAGTAATCGAAGGTGGGTTCAACCGGTCAGAGAAGGGGCTAGTGAAGAAGAAAGAAATGGAGAAAAAGTGATTTTTACACATTAAAAAGCCATCCAACCACGCACGACGACTGGTTGTGCCATGAATGGTCGAGTATGTACACAACCGGTCGTGCAAGCACAAAAATGTCCAATTTTATTAATTTTTTAAAACCAAAAGTTTGCATAAAAATATAAACATAGAACATGCAAACATGATAACTCAGATCGTATTACACATACCAATATCCATTTATAATTTAGAGAACCTATTTCTGTCAAGTGGTTTAGTGAATATGTTCACAAGTTGATTTTCAGTTTGAACATAATCCAATGAAATAATTTTATCTTCCACTAATTCCTGAATGTAATGATATCTAATATCAATATGTTTGGTTCGGGAATGCTAGATGGGATTCTTAGAAATATTAATTGCATTAGAATTATCACAATATAGAATCATAGTATCTTGCGCAAACCCATAGTCATTTAACATTCTTTTCATCCACACAAACTAAGTACATGCATTTCCAGTTGCAATATATTCAGCCTTAGCTGTGGATAGCGATATGAAAATTTGTTTCTTGTTATGCCACGAAACTAAACAAATCCCAACATAAAAACATCCACCACTGGTAGACTTTCTATCATTTATATTCTTAGCCCAGTCAACATCTGTATAATTAGCTAATTTAACATTAGTATCATGTGGTAACCATAGGCCTAGATTGGCCAAACTTGTGACATATCTTATAATTTACTTGACAGTAATAAGGTGTGATTCCTTAGGATCTGATTGATATCTAGCAAAGATGCCTACACTAAATGTTATATCAGGTCATCTCGCAGTTAAACGTAATAAGCTACCAATCATACTGTGATATAACCGAGGATCTACACTTTTACATGTTGCATCCTTAGAAAGATTAAGAGTTGTACTTATAGGAGTATCGAAGTTTTTTCCATTTTCAAATCCAAATTTCTTCACTAGATTTAGAGCATACTTAGTTTGAGAAATGAAAATACCATCGTCAAGTTGTTTAACTTGTAAACCTAGAAAGTAATTCAATTCTCTCACCATGTTCATTTCGAACTTGGATTTCATCAACTCTACAAACTCAATAGACATGTTAGAACATGTAGAACCATAGATAATGTCATCAACATAGATCTGTACTATAACTATGTGTTCATTCTACTTCTTAACAAAAAGAGTTTTGTTAACACTCCCCATAACAAAATCATGACTTAGCAAAATCTTTGTCAATTTCTCATATCATGCCCTGAGAGCTTGTTTCAAACCATAAAGTGTCTTTTTAAGGCGACACACATGATCTGAATATTTAGGGTCTTCAAAACCCTTAGGTTGTTCAACGTATACTTCTTCATGTAGATCACAATTCAAGAAAGCACTTTTCACATCCATTTGATAGATTTTAATCTTTTTAAAACAAACAATGGATATGAACAATCTGATATATTCAGGACGAGCTATTGGGATAAAGGTTTCATCATAGTCGATTCCTTCTATCTAAGTATATCCTTGTACAACCAGTCTAACCTTGTTTCTTATAATGTTTCCAAATTCATCAGATTTATTTTTAAAAATCCACTTAGTTTCAATAATATGTTTATCAGACGGTCTTGGAACCAAATACCATACATCATTTTGAATAATTTGATTAAGTTCATCTTGCATGACTACTATCTAGTTTTCATCAGTGAGTGCCTCTTTTACATTGGCCGGCTCAATTTGGGAGGTAAAACACACATAATTACTATGTTTTGTAATTATTTTTGAGTACGCACACTAGCGAGAGGGTTACCTAGTATTTGACCAATAGGATGGTCTTTAACTGATTGAAGTTCAGTGTAGATTTGACTAGATGAGGAGTCAGGATTGTCAATTATATTAACTTCATCATCTTCTGAATTTGTGGTTGGTGTATTCAGGTGATCATCAATAACCACATTTATGGACTCCTGAATGACACCTGTTCTCTTGTTGAGAACTCGATATGCTCGACTATTTAAAGCATACCCTAGGAAGATCCCTTCATCACTTATAGTGTCGAACTTTCCTGAATTTTTGCAGTCACGCAAAATATAACACTTACTTCCAAAAACTCGAAAGTATTTAACTGTGGGCTTCTTGTTAAACCATAGTTCGTAAGCTATTTTATCCTTTGATTTTCTGATATAAACTCGGTTTATTATATAGCATGTAGTGTTAACAGCTTCAGCCCATAGATTTTTAGGTAACTTCATGTTATTCAACATTACATTAGCCATTTCTTGAAGCACACAGTTTTTCCTTTCAACAACCCTATTTTGTTGAGGTGTCTTAGGTGCAAAAAACTCCTGCGATATTACATGATCACTATAAAACTTCTCAAAATTTCTATTTTCAAACTTCGATCCATAGTCACTTCTGATTTTAGAGATATTCATTTCTTTTTCAATTTGGATACGCTTAAGTATCCGTTTCACTTCATTGAGAGTTTCAAAATTTTCTCTCATGAAAGCTACCCATATAAATCTAGTAAATTCATCCACAATTACCAGAAAGTATTTCTTTTCACCTCGACTCTGTATTCTAGTTGGTCTAACAAGATTCATATAGAGGAGTTCAAGGGGTTTAGATGTGGGGAAGGACTTTACTTTCTTATGACTACTCCTTGATTGTTTCCCGATTTGACATTTACCACAAATTTTATCCATTTTCTTCAATTTGGGTAGATCTCTTATTAGATTGGCCTTACTCAGTATATATAGATTCCAGTAGTTTACATGTCCAAGGCGTTTGTGTCATAACTCGGTCTCATTAGTTTAGACCATGTAACAAGATAATTTAGACAAGCTAGAATCACTTACAATATAACAATTCTCAGATGTTCTTCGACCATTCAATATCACACAACCTTTCTCATTTGAGATCTCGCATCCTTGATTAGTGAATTTGATACTATGCTTATTATCGTGTGAGATCCGACCCCAGTTCACATATGTGCAGGTGTGTGAGAGTGTGCATTTCATTTCTTATGGTCTCGCGGTCCTGCCGGTCGAATTCTAGCGACCTGCGACCATCAGATAGTGCTGCGGTCATCCTAGAGTCCGATCAAGTAGACCCGACTCGGATCGAGCTGAGACCTATGCCATTGCGACCGCATTGTTGCCATGGTTCCAACACCGCGTCTTGTGCGTCCATCCGATATGTGGATCATAAGTTGTGTACGTTTCATTCTATGGCCCTTGATTTCGATCATGTGGCCCACCTTAGAGTGGTGCATGTGGCCCACACTTCCTCTTTTGCACAAGTTCCAACACACACTACACACACCACCTAAATCTCCATAACTCACACTACCAAGACCTCACACACCACCCACACCTAACCTACCCTAGCAACATTATTTGTATCACCATAGGTTAATGATTACTTTCTTTAAAAAGATTTTCCCTCTCTTTCCCTTTCATTTCTCTCTCTTCCCTTCTTCTTTAGCAATTTTTCTCCATTTCTCCAGCTCATTTTTCTCCATTTTTCCAGCCACCTTCCTCCTTAATCCCTCACCATCTAACCCTTGAAACCTCATCTCCACCATTGTCCATCTCCCTTGATGCTAAAGGACCTTAGTGTGAAAGTTTGGGGGTCATCTTTGAGGTGGGTGCCCCTTTAGATGTAAAAATCTATTTTTCTATAGCCTTGATGTTTTCTTTTTTTCATGATGGAAGTGTAGGACCCACCAATCAATGGTGGAGATCCCACACAATCCCATAGTTGTGGCCTAATGGCCTATCTTATGCATGCATGATCCATGCATGGGGCCTTTCTCTATGGGCCCCATCATGACCATTTTCTTTCATATCATATTATGTTTGGGTCATCTAGACCTTATAACCATGGTGGGGATGGCATCCTCACCATGCATTTTAATTATAGGCCATGCATGTGCAAGATTCATGTTATAAATGTAAATCTATGTATGATGTATGGGTGTGATTGATCTAGGGAGGGCTCAATAGTGGTGGAGCCCTTTCCCTATGGCTGGATTGTCCTTCTATCTCTCTTTTCTCTCATTTATTTCATGATGTGTGTGTCTCATTTGGTGGGCCTACAACATCTATAAATTTCAGCAAGGTGGGATGCCTAAACTGCCCATTGTTTGATTTTGGGTGTCCTACTTGCTGCCTTAATGATGCATACAAGGTATGTTGGCTTTAGATTATGACATGTACATTTGTGGGGCCCACTAAGGAAGGCCACACCATCCTCCATTAATGTGTTTTCCTTTTTATTTAACCTATATAATAAATTTTATCTAAGTACATGTTGCTGTCCAGAATTTTCTGGACAATTTCTGGTTATTTTTAGACCAGATTTTGGGACTGTTTGGGGGACTAGTCATACCCATCAAATATACTTTTTTGAAAGGTGGGGATCTCATCTTGATATTTCCCAAATTTTAGCTCCATCTGACCTTGATTGAGGTCCCAAAGGTATGGTCCAAGTGAGGTGGACAGTCTGAATTTTCTACACTATTCCAGCAACATTCCACCATGGACAGTTGGATTTCAGAAATTTATTAAAATATCTATGGGTGTTTAAAAATTATAAAAATTTATTCAGGGGTGACCTACTCAAGGTAGGACCTACCTGCAAAATTTGGATGCCAATGGACACCTGTACGTACCATAGTGGTGGCTGGACTGGCCCACTATAATATAGTGTCCAGATCAGTCCAATTTTTAGGACATTGATTTATTTAAATGAATTAAAATATTTATAGGTGTCTAAAAATTCTGAAATTTTGTAGAGCTATGATATACTTATGGTAAGACCCACCTACCAAATTTCAGGGCCAATGGACCCCTGTACACACCGTGGCAAGGGCCGGACTGGCCCACCACGTTGAGACGTTTAGGTCTGTCCGATTTCATGGACAGTCTATTTTATTTAAACTAATTAAAATACTTATAAATATCTAAAAATTTTGAAATTTTGTGGGGGTGTGACTCACATATGAAAGTACCATTCTGTAAGATTTCAGCCTCAAATGACCCCTTTAGGGCATCCAAAAAAATGGTCCAAGATGGCTGGACTCCCAATTTTTCTGTTGTGCAGTTCAGCAATATGCTTGATAAAAACAAAAATTCAAAAATATTTATCTTGATGGTGGGCCATATTTTTTGGTTTCCTCTCATTTTTTGCATGATGAGGGGCCATGGCCCTCAATTTCCAGAGTTTTAGAGGCCTTGGGCCCACTCCAATGGAGTGCCCAAATTTAGGACAACAACATGTTATAATTATGCTTGGACTTGGGCTGAAATTTTGAGGAGTGAGGCCCACCACATTTATGAAGGTATTAGAGGAGATAATTGATATCTTTAGTTTTCTTAAATTTTGGGCTTAATAAATGCACTTTTGAGGCTCACCACAGTTGAATTTAATTGGGTCCATGAATGTAGCTAGTTGTTGAACTCTTTAGGCCCAATTGGGTTGGAACCTTCCAGATAGACCCATTGAACTATTGGGCCATTTTACTATACTATTATGTTAGGTTAGTGGGCCAGATTACACAAGTAGATGGGCCCTTGATTGCCCATCAAATCAATTTTATACGTAGGCCGAGTTGTAGGCCCAACTTACTTGACTAAGAGCATGACATTGCCCATGTGGTTTGAGCAATGGGCCACCCACTAGGCCACCATAATATATGGGATTAGTAGCCTTTATGTTGGGCCCTAACCTTTCCCTTATGGGCCCATAGTATTATATATGAGTTGGTTTATGTGTGTTCTCCTTGAACCCATATTTTGGGTAGGCCTTAGGCCGCCCTTTCTGAAGCTCAACATGAGTGTTGTGGTATAATTACGGCTGCTCATTTCTTATTTTTGATGTTGCATGGGCCTTGGTCCTTGATTCATGATCAATTAGAGATGGGCTACCTCTTAGGGACCAATTGTGGTTGGATGTCCACGTTGGTGGCCTTAAGATAGGCCCATGGGGTTCTATGTGTGGTTAAAGGCCTACCATAGAACCTTGCTAAGCCATCTCACTATTTAGGCCCATACCATTGTCCTCCTTAGTCTTGTGGGCTACCCCAGGTATATGGGCCCCCACTAGAGGTTGTATTCCTTATGAGGAATTAGTTAAGTACCTAGATCCTTCATGGTTAGGTAGAGAGTTCATCTCCACCGTATTGGTACCTCTATTCATCTGCATGGCCCACTCTCATACACATCATATGCATGCTTGGTTGAGGAATGATTGGCCATGGTTGTGGCATTGTGTAGGACATGTTGGTATCTCCCTGAGAGATGAATGCTTGGGATTGATGCATGGGTGATTGTGTGATTCATGCATCTGGCATTGCATAGCATGTGGATATCTGCCCTTACTTCATCAGGGCCTTACCTCCACAGGGATATTCATGGATGGTCGTATGTGTGGACGCCGAAAATATTAGTTGAGCATACCGGGTGCATAGGATGCCCATGGGTGAAATTCTCAAAACTTCCATGGTACCAAGGATCTGCTCCAACGCCGTGACCGGGTGGAATACATGAGCGTACGAGGGCCTTATACCGTTAGGCTGCGACCCCCATTGTCGTGTAGTCGGTTGGATAGGGGTGTGGCCTTACCTGCCTGGTGTGTAGTGGGCATTGCTAGGCTGAGTCTGACCAGCTCGTAAATGGGTCCGCTACCGTCAGGCCTTGTTGGTGATTGGCTGTCCACAGGAGGGTAGTGAGGTCTCTCATGCTCGTTTGACTGTGCGGGGTCTGTAGAGCGACAGTCATTCAGCAGTGTAATGGACCCCGGTGATTTCCTTAGGATTGGAAATGTACTTGACTTATGATTTGGATATGAGCACTGGCATTACTTGCATCGCATTAGCATTGGTTGTACAAGCCTCCTTCATGCATTGCCTTGGTTTGACATCCAGTACTCATTGCATCATATTCATGATAAGCATTTGTAAGGTTAGTGATTTTCCCATTGAGCACATTTTCCTTCTTGCATCTCCTACTATTCTTCTGTGCACCATTGTCACACACTTTCAAAATCCTCTAAGCTTCTATAAGCTTATGCACGACTGATGCGTGCAGGAGATTCTAGGCAGGCATCGTAGCAGCAGCACGTGGAGTAGAGCGGAGCTTTTGAGGACTCCAGTGTTGCCGACCTTTTCCTCTTCTCCTTTTATCTCATGTATGTCCTTTTGGACCTTATGGATGATTCTAAAAGTTTAAATTCTTAGTAGATTTTGTGATGTATTCCTTTGGTATTCTCTGATGTATTTGCTGTGATCTTGGGTATGCTCATATTGGTAATGATTATACTGTAATGAAAATCCTCCTTATAGGTTCCCAGGATCGGAACCTGCCTCAGGAGCCAAGAATGGGGTACTATGGAGGCTGTTACGGCCAGAACCGGCCATCGGGTCCCTTGTGATTCCGGTTACCGAGTCTGGGGCGTGACAGGAGTTGGTATCAGAGCATAGCAAGTAATTCTGGAATAACTCTAGGGAACATCACATGTCTGCCAAGAACATGGGGCAAGTAGTGTCCCAAGATCCTTCCTTTCTCTCCGTATTGAGCCTATAACTGACCTGATTCCTTATGTCGTCATTATTTTGTAGACGATGTCGCGTGGTCGTGACACTCGTGATCGTGGCGCCCATGGTCGTGGTGCCCGTGGGTGAGGCGCCCGAGGTGCCCATCCTACTCGAGTACGTCCTGCTCCAGTAGTTGAGGATCCGATTCATGAGGTCCAGATCTGGCCTGTTCCTCCAGTTAAGCCCGTAGCACCTGTACCTCCAGTTGCTCCGGTTCCCCCACCTATTCCCCCTACTCAGCCTGCTGTTCCAGTTACTGAGGCTCCTACCCCGTCGGTTGCACCCGTGCCTCCGCCTGAGGCGAGTGCCGCCCCTACCTTTTCGATAGTACCTATAGGAGCTGAGCATTTTCAGCAGTTAATGCACCTTGTTGCCACCGCATTGCAGACCCGTCAGCCAGCTACTACTGAGGTTTCCAGGCGGTCTGACTTACCCCATGCTAGTGTCATAGCCCAAGAGTTCCGACAGATGATCCCCCGAGGTTTAGTGGTGATCCTGACCCTTCTGCCGCCGAGGCTTGGCGCACTGAGGTTGAGAGGATTTTTGACACTATACAGTGTCATGCAGGCTAGAGAGTATCCCTTGCGACCTATCTCCTTCAGGGTGAGGCTCGTCATTGGTGGTCATCCATATCTAGGATGGTTGGACCTCAATTCGTTTGGACATGGGAGGAGTTCGTGACCCGTTTCGACCAAAACTTTTTCCCTGAACATGTTCATATCCAGCGGGCGATTGAGTTTGAGACCCTAGTGCAGGGTGATATGACTGTATCTCAGTATGAGGCCCGTTTCTTGGCCTTGTCTAGATTTGCTCCTCATCTGACCAGTGATGAGAAGATGAGAGCCCGTCGTTTTGTGACTGGTTTACGCCCTGCCCTTCGCAGCCATGTTGTAGGGCATTACTTGGAGACGTTCGACTAGGTTGTGCATCGAGCACTAGTTTATGAGGAGGACTGAGCCATGACCCAAAGGTCTAGAGAGCAGAGTTCCGGTGGAGACCGAAAGAGGAGAGTACCAGCCGGCAGTTCCAGGCAGCACCGTCAGCAGAGATGGAGAGGTAGATCAGGATTTCGACAGCCCGCGGTTCAGACAATGATTTTTTCATCATCTTCGGCACCGCCAGCCGCCTCATCTTCTAGCCCCTTTTCAGGTGTATGCTTTGACTGTGGACAGACAGGGCATCGGAGGCGTGAGTGCCCTCTCCCCATTCAGCAGGAGAGGCCACCGCAGTTGCCTCCTCCTCATCCTCCTCAGCAGCAGCAGAGAGCTCAGCTTCCACCCGCCGCTCCTAGGGCTCCTCCTCAGTAGCAGAGGGATCCAGGCAGACCTCCTCAGCAGAAACAACAACAGCAGCGATAGCAGCAGCAGCAGCATCAGCAAAGGGGATATCCATATGTTGTTCGATCCTTAGGTCCAGTGTGTATAGCAGCCCAGCAGGCTCAGACTCAGGACCATCAGTCTTCCGGATTGCTTCCCCTACCAGCTCAGGGCCTCTTTTATTCTGCGCAGCAGGCGCCAGGCCAGGACCCGCAGTCGTCGACCGGTGGAGTCGTTGAGGGTATTCTTCTTGTTTCTACTTGCATTGCTCATGTTTTGTTTGATTCTGGTGCTTCCCATTCGTTTATGGCCGAGTAGTTTTACCGATTGACCGGTATTTCATCGGAGTCCGTGTCCGAGGCCTTGACTGTTTTGACTCCCATGGGGAAGTCTGTGATATTGACCTGTCGCTATCCTTCTTGCCCAGTGTTAGTGGGTGAGATGTTCCTTCCTGCCGATTTGTTCGTGATGTCGATGGTAGGATTTGATGTGATTCTAGGTATGGACTGGCTTGCGGAGTATCGTGCCGTCTTAGACTGTGCTGCGAGGACAGTTACATTTCATATTCCAGGCTTGCTAGTGTTTCAGTTCGTCACCGAGCCTAGAAGAGAGTTGTTATCTAGCTTCTTGGCTTCGGTCGTTGAGGATTCTGTGGCAGAGAGTATTGAGCAGCTGCCAGTTGTTTGTGAGTACCCGGATGTGTTTCAGGAGATTCCGGGTTTGCCGCCACATCGACAGGTGGAGTTCCAGATAGATTTGGTGCCTGGTACTGCTCCTATGTCAAAGGCCCCCTACCGGATGGCACCGTTAGAGTTGCGAGAACTGCAGGAGCAGTTGGATGAGCTTCAGGAGTTAGGTTTCATTCGTCCCAGCAGTTCACCTTGGGGAGCCCTAGTATTGTTTGTGCAGAAGAAGGATGGCTCATTGCGACTCTGTGTAGATTATCGTGAGCTCAACAGAGTCACCATCAAGAATCGATACCCGCTTCCCCGTATTGATGATCTGTTCGATCAGTTGCAGGGTGCGCAGTATTTTTCCAAGATAGACTTACATTCCGGTTACCATCAGATTCAGGTCCGAGAGGAGGACATTCCGAAGACGGCATTTCGGACAACTTTGAGTTCCTGGTCATGTCGTTCGGACTGACCAACGCGCCAGTCATATTCATGCAGCTGATGAACGAGGTCTTTCGGCTGTTCCTCGATCAGTTCATGGTGGTATTCATTGATGATATTCTTGTATATTCGAGGAGCCGTGAGGACCATGCCAAGCACCTGCGGATTGTACTTGAGACCCTTCGTGCCCACCAGCTGTATGCGAAGCTGGAGAAGTGCGAATTTTGACAGGAGGAGATGAAGTTTCTTGGTCATGTGGTGACAAGGGAGGGTGTTGCTGTGGACCCCTCGAAGGTTGATGTAGTGCGTCAGTGGGGTCAGCCCACGAACGCATCTGAGATTCGCATCTTCCTTGGTTTAACGGGATATTATCGAGGATTTATCGAGGGTTTCTCCCGTATTGCGGCACCGCTGACCCGGTTGACGAGGAAGGGCATCGAGTTCGTCTGGAGTGACGCTTGCGAGAAGGCATTTTTAGAGTTGAAGGACCGCCTCACGTCCGCTCCTGTCCTCACTCTTCCTGATGGGAGTGAGGGTTTTGTTGTCTTTACTAATGCCTCTAGAGTTGGCTTGGGTGCTGTACTGATGCAGCACGGGAAGCCAGTAGCATATGCCTCACGTCAGCTCAAGGTCCATGAGCTGAACTACCCCACTCATGATTTAGAGCTTGTAGCAATTGTATTCGCACTGAAGGTGTGGAGGCATTATCTATATGGGGTCAGGTTCGAGCTCTTCTTGGATCATAAGAGCTTGAAGTATCTATTTTCGCAGTTTGAGTTAAACCTAAGGCAGAGGCGATGGATGGAGTTGCTAAAGGATTATGATTTTGACCTTTAGTACCACCCGGGCAAGGCGAACGTGGTGGCGGACGCACTCAGCCATCAACCACGAGGCCTGGTGGCACATATGATGGTTGGACAGTGGCAGATGCTCGAGGATGTTTCAGAGTTTGACTTTGATTTCGGTCTGCAGTCTTCCATTGTTCAGCTTTCGAGCTTGTCGATTCAACCCTCCTTGGTGGCTAGGGTGATCGAGGCTCAGCAGATAGACGAGTCACTTCAGGAGTACCGAGCAGAGGCCGCCTCCGTGGAGCAGTCAGATTGGCATATTGGTTCCGATGGTGGGTTACGCTTCAGAGGCCGGTTGTGTGTCCCGGACGTTCTAGAGTTGCGTCGTGATCTGATGACCGAGGCACACCGATCGAGACTTACTATCCACCCGGGATCTACGAAGATGTATCGTGATATGAGGAGGCAGTACTTCTGGCAGGGGATGAAGCGCCAGATTGCGAGTTTTGTAGCTAAGTGTGACACATGCCAGCGTGTCAAGGCCGATCATCAAAGACCCCCTGGTCCCTTGGAGCCATTGAGCGTTCCAGAGTGGAAGTGGGAGCACATATCGATGGATTTCATTGCAGGTTTGCCGAGGACTCAGCGCGGTCACGATACCATCTGGGTTATCGTCGATCGTTTGACAAAGTCGGCTCATTTTATTCCAGTACGTGCTTTCCTAGTCTATGGACCGGTTGGTGAGGATATTTA